>JAUMIR010000008.1:4904285-6130357 GCA_030847615.1 Gambelia wislizenii
ACAAGCAGGAAATGAGAGTGTATGAGTAAGTTTTCCAGTTTAGGTGGGCCCAGCTCTAGGCAAGAAGAAAGGGCTGTGTACAAATCTCCAGCTTGTTATAATTTGCAAGGCTTGATTCATTTGTTGCTGCAGCTTGCAAACACTCTCTGGGGAGGGGAGGGAGGGGAGGTATGCATTTCCTTAGTTAGCTTCTTTCATCCTTTCCAGTTGTTAGAGAACCAGGGCTTACCCTCCACTCTACTCTGCATCGTGGCTAGAAGTAAGTAGACTAGATAAAATGTTCCTTATCCTGTCTCCTAAGTAAGTGAGAAGGAATAATCCTTCATTTCACCTTGATCTGGGAGCAGCCTCTTTAGCTAAGGTTTCTCTCTTAATAAAGATAGATAGATAGATAGATAGATAGTTTATGCAGTGGGCCCTTGGTATCTGCGGATTCCAGCATCTGTGGATCATCATCACATACCTAAAATGGTGGTGCCCATACTTAAAAGGGCAGTGCCCACACTTAAAATGGTGGCACCCATACTTAAAATGGTGGTGCCCATTTATTTAAAGGTCCACCACCAAGGCTTACAAAAAAAAAAATGACACAAAAGGAAAGAAGATGGGGAGGGAAGAGGAAAACAGTCAGCACCCTTTCAGCATGGCTGCCAGAATAGCGAAATGGCCTTGCTTTTTAATCACATTTTCCTTTCCTGTAGCTTCCTAGAGGGAGTACTGATTTAAATCTGAGATGGCCTAATTTACAGAGATTTGGGGGCTAATTTTCAGCAGCCAAGGTCTACTTCCAGTTTAATAAAACTCATTTTCCCCCAAGGGTAAAGCAAGCTGCAAAGGGTGTCTGTGCCTTATTTTAAAGTGGCTGGTGCTCAGGATAAAGGGATGCCCCACTCTTAGTTTAGTGGTAACTACAGTGGAATTTCAGTTTCAGAGTTTAAATATAAACTGTGTTTCAAGCAAATTAACACCTCTCCTTCCAGGATACTACTACTACTATTTCTTCTTCTTCGTCTTCCATAAATTACTATTATGTGAGCCATTAACCATGCAGGGGAATAACATATCCAGCCAAATTAGCACCCAGAAAGATTTATTTTTTCAATGCTCAATGGGGTCACGGTGATTCTCCCCCTGCTGGGTTCTTTGCAGGGAATACACCACAGCAAGGGCAAAGTCACGCTTGTTTTCCAAGGGAATTTGCGCTCAGAGCTGTTTGCAAGGCTTGCAAAGGAAGAAAAATGTTCCTATTCATGGATGGGAGATGGAGGGGAAAAAAGAATCAGAAGAAATTAAAAAGGAAAGGAAAGAAGAGACCCATGGATAGCTAGCAATAAATGCAGCCCTCCTTAAAACCCAGTGAAAAATTAAGTGCATATAACTTTATGCAGTCAAGGCATATAGTCTATGCAACATAGGCATAGGCTCTATGCAATAATGCATATGGTGTATGCAATAACACAACACCTATAGTCACTACTTTCTCCCCCACCCCCCGCCCTTGAAGCCTCCTTGTTTTAGCCAGAGAGACAGTCAATTGCCCAAAGGGCCACCCAGCCAGCTTCATGGCTGAGAGCAAGCCGGAATGCTGAGCTGCCCTCATGTTTAAAAGGCAATGTGCTATGGACCACATCATCCAAAACATAGCCTCTGAACCAGGAGACCTCCTCTTCTGGATCTAGGACAAGAGAAACTTTGTCTCCCAAGCCTGCCCACAGCATACCAGTGATGGTGAATCATAGAATCATAGATTCATAGAGTTGGAGGAGGCCACATGGGCTATCTAGTCCAACCCTCTGCTCTCCTGGAATACACAATCAAAGCACTCCCGACAGATGGTCATCCAGCCTCTGTTTAAAAACCTCCAAAGAAGGAGACTCCACCACACTCCAAGGCAGCAGTATATTCCACTTCCAAACAGCTCTTACCATCAGAAAGTTCTTCCTAATGTTTAGGTGGAATTTCTTTTAGTGTGAGTCCATTGCTCCATGTCCTAATCTCAGGAGCAATGGACTCTGGAGAAAACAAGCCTGCTCTCTCTTCAATATTTAAACATGGCTATCATGTCACCTCTTAACCTTCTCTTCTCCATGCTAAACATACCCAGCTCCCTAAGCCACTCCTCATAGGGCATGCGTTCCAGACTTCCCACCATTTTGGTCACCATCCTCTAGACACATTCCAGCTTGTCCATATCCTTCTTGAATTGTGGTGCCCAGAACTGGACACAGTATTCCAGGTGAGGTCTGACCAAAGCAGAATAGAGTGACACTATTACTTACCTCAGTCTGGATACTATACTTCTATTGATACAGCCTAGAATCACATTTGCTTTTTTAGCTGCTGCATCACACAGCTGACTCATGTTCAGCTTGTGGTCCACTAAGACTCCCAGTTCCCTTTCGCATATATTTTTGTCAAGCCAGGTGTGACCCATCCTGTATCTGTTTATTGATTGATTGATTTAAAGAGTTCCAGTGGAGGTTGACCATAGAGTCATGCTGGAGGACCTCTAGGTGCCTAGAGAGACTCCCCCCCCAGACCACGATTAAACGAAACCACAGTTACCAATACCGCCGATACAAGGCGCAACCTGTATTGAACTGAGTGTCTGTGAGGGAGTATTAAGTAGTGTGAGATTTAAAATGTTTCTCAGTGGGAATTCTTGAAGCTCTTTCCACTCAGAGGAGGTTTTTAAGAAAACACATGAAACAAAACAAAAATTCCATCCCTTATTCACAGCGGTTACAAGCGACTGGCTCACTTTCCTTGTGTTAATTCTGACAGAGACATTTTGAAAACGTTGGCATTTAGAAATCAAAGGCTTCCTGTTGGAAATTATTTTCTATCCCTGAGGCACTAAAGGGAACAAAACACCTAAGATTAGCTTCTTTTTCTACTTCTTCTTCTTTTTAAAGATAATCTAAAAACAATCTGTGGGAGGTGGATAGTATAGAAGGCATTCTTTATAAACAATGTCATTTTCAGACATATTTATTGCCAACTGGAGAGTTTCATTTCTTTTTCTCTCCTCAAAGTGGAGCAGGCCTCCCAATAGGTCATTCCCCTCCCATTTGATATGCCAAACTGGATATGGACTCTGCAGTGTTGGAGGAAGCTTTGATGCTCAAAAGAAACCTTCTTTAAGTTAGCCATGAGAGTCTAGGAGTAGCTAGACTCTTATTGTGTACTTCAAATCATTTCCGACATATGGAGACCCTAAGGCAAACCTGTCATGGGGGTTTTCTTGGCAAGGTTTGTTCAGAGCAGGGTTGCCATGGGCTTTCTCTGAGGCTGAGAGATCACCCAGTGGGTTTCCGTGGTCAACAGGGATTTGAAACTGTGGGCTTGTCTAAATGAGGGGGGAAATGTGGATTGATGTCCACTAACTCCAATTTGCAGCAGCTTCTATTTGTCTTGATGATGTTTTGGCAAGATCGGAGGCATGCAAAGCTGTTGGAGGTATGAGTCTAAAATTAAAAATTTATTAAAAATTCAAGGGATCTAGCCCTTTTAAAAATAAAAGTATCTTCTTTAAAAGTAAAAAAAAAACCATTCTTTCAAAGTAAGCAAAGTAAAGGCATCAGAATGCAGACACAGCTCAATTAACATTTAAATGTGTGGTCTGATCACCCACTCAATTAGACTCATTAAACAACAAAGACGGCTGTTTAAAAATGCATATCAAAAGTTTACTGAAGGTATATCAATCTTAATCTACATATTAAAACAAATTTAAAGGTCCTTAACTAACTAAGAGAATTAGGATAGGAAAAACTCACCCAGCCTTAACCGATGAGGGCTGCGTGGTGAAAGGTTGAAAGTAAAAAACAAGACAGGAAAAGAGAAAATAGCTACAGCCACATGGAGACAAACTTTAAAAAGAACTTAAACAAAGCGTAATAAAATATTTAAATTAGGAGGTCATGTGATGAATGACCCATTGCTCCAGTTGGCTGAAATTGCCTAGGGAAAGAAGAAGGGGGAGTGGGAAAACTCATGCATGCAGGGAAATTCCTAAACTGAACTTCACATGGGATACACAAGATTGTATTGCATTATAATAATAGTTTCCCCACATACTACAAAAGCTATCCACTTTCATTGTTCCAATGGGCACACCTGAGAATCAAGATGGTGGGCATGAATGAATTACTCACGGTTTTTATTTTCACCAGTTGCCGCCACGGAACAGTATTTTTAAAGCATATCTAAGGTACGAAAGTACGATACTCTGCCTAAATAAATAGTAGGGGGAGGCTGTTTTGTCACCTCAGCACACGATCGCTATGGCAAAAATTGAACATAGCAGTTCCAGGTGCTCACCTTGTTGGCAAGCTCTGTCCCCTGTGCTCATCTGATCAAGCAGCTTTCCACTTCCATTCTTATCTTTAATGTGCATCAAAGCGAATCCGGTTGTCCCAATGAGCAGGAATGCGCATTTCCTGTGGAGTGTCTTAAAAATACGGGGAAAACCACAAAGGCTTTTCCTGTGGAATTGTTGATGTTTTGGGCCCCTCTCCTTCCAAATATGGCAGATTGCGGCGGAAATGCCTTTAGACAAACTGTATTCTCCTCGAATTCTATGAGATTATTTTCACCGTTTAGACAACCCCTAGGTTTCCAGAGTCCTAGGGTGTATCTACACTGTAGAAATAATGCAGTTTGCTACTACTTTAACTGCCATGGCTCCATCCTACAGAATCCCGGGATTTGTAGTTTTGTGAGGCACCAGCACTCTATGGTGGAGAAAGCTAAATGCGTTGTAAAATGACAAATCCTAGGATTCCATAGGATGAAGCTACAGCAATTAAAGTGGTATCAAACTGCATTATTTCTACAGTGTAGATGCACCCCAAGTCCAACATTCAAACCACTACACCATGACAGCTGGCTTGGGGCCAACTTTTTTGGGGGGGGCAAAATGAGAACATAGCCCCCATCAAATAAGAATTTTGTTTCCCCAAATAATTTTTGTCGTTCAATCTCCAAATTTCTTGTATTGCAGAGAATAGGGGACCATTCACACTACACAATTCTGGAGCTAACATTTCCCTTTAACTGCCATGGCAAAATCTCATGGAATCCTGGGATTGGCGGTTTAGGGAGGGCCATTTAGATTTCTCAGCCAGAGTGCTTTAGTGCCTCACCAAACTATAAATCCCAGAATTCCATAGGATGTTGCCATGGAAGTGAAAAGGGAATGTAGCCCTATACCGTTATCCTTCCACATTCATGGATTTGGCATTCATGGTTTTAAATATTCACAGCTTGAAAATATTCTTAAAAAAATAATAATCCAAAAAGCAAACCTTGATTTTGCTATCTTATATAAGGGACACCATTTTGCTATGCCATTGCATATAATGGGACTTGAGTATTCACAGATTTGGGTATCCACGGGGGGGGGGGGAGGGCTGGAACCAAACCCCAGCGAATGTGAAGGGACAACTGTAATTTTGTAGGGTGAATGGGTCCTCGGACACTGAAAATGGTTCATACCTAGACTCTTCTATTTGCTGTCTTTGCATTCCCTTGGTCAATTTGACTACCAGTAGGTTTTCCGTGGGTTTTTTCCCCCGGCTATGAGGCTGTGTTCTGGAAGAATTTATTTTTGACATTTCGCTTGCATCTGTGGCTGGCATCTTCAGAGAATTCATCAGAAATAAACTCTTCCAGAACACGGCCTCACAGTCCGGAAAAAGAACTACGGAAAACCTATGGATGCCGGCCATGAAAGCCTTTGACTTCACAATTTGACCACCCTGTTCTTTGGAGGCCTAACCTCTGTTTCTAAATGCTTAACCAAAGTTTTAAGTTACTGCAATGTTAGCAATGAGGGGACTGAAGGAAAATTTCATTTCAGGAGGAAGATTCTTATTTTGGTTATGGATTATATAGGATGGAGCCATAGCAGTTAAAGTGGTATCAAACTGCAAAGCCTCTCAGAATTTTATATATATGTGTGTGTGTGTATGTGTGTGGATGGTATTTGACTGCTGACGAAGGGGCCAATCGGGCCTCCCTGGGAAAGGAGTTGTAGAATATGGGGGGAGCCACTGAGAAGGCCCTACCTCCTGCCCTCAGCAGCCATACCTGTGAAGATGGTGGGACTCAGAGAAGGGCCTCTCGTGAGATTCTCATACAGAGAAATACAGGACAGTGTGTGAGATCACCTGGACATAAGCCATATAGAAGTATAGAGCATATAGCGTTTTATAGGTCATAATCAGCCCTTTGAATTGTGTCAGAAACAAATGGGTCGCCAGTGGAGCTATTGTTAACAGGGGAATCGTATGGTTCCTTTATTCAATCCTAGTTAATACCCTGGCCGTAGTTCTTTGTACCAACTGAAGTTTCCGAATGTTCTTCAAAATCATTCCGGTGCAGAGTGCATTACAGTACTGATTTAATCATTTGTTTCCCCTTCCAAAGTCCCAAGGTATGATCTGTGCCTAAAGTGTGGTTTGAGGATGAAAAAAAAAAAAAAACCCAACAGCCCACAATTATTAAAGCCATTTTGTGTAGCCACATACTCAAACATCTACCCAGCTACAGATAAATCTGGGCTTATCAGAGCCGGGGAGTTTTTATGGCTCACTTAAAGGAGATGTAAAATTTCATGGCAGAGGGGGGGATGCATGGAATGTGGTGGCATTCCACAGGTGGCTCATGTCACAGACATTCTTCTTGAAACTGGTGGGGTTAGCTGTTTCCTGCCATTTCAGCAGAAAGCTTCTTCCTGGGCTAGTTACAATCTCATACTGGCATACCTTATAAGGCATGGAATGGAGCAAGAGAGACTGTTCGGGACTGGGGGTGTGTGGGGGTGGAGAAGATCAGTTGTGCAAGCGGTCAAGAGATAGAAGTGAGGGAAAGTGATGTGTGACTTCCTTTATATATGGGTTGTTCCTAACTGCCCTGACCTCGACTTATGGATCCCTACGAATGAGAGACCTCCAGGTCACTCTGTCATCAACAGCCCTGTTCAGTTCTTGAAGACTCAAGGCTGTGGCTTCCTTGATTGAGTCTATTCATCTGTAATTCAGTCTTCCTCTTTTTCTACTGCCTTCTACCTTTCCAAGCATTATTTATTATTAGAAAATGTCTTTTCTAATGAATGATGTCTTCTCATGATATGTCCAAAGTATGACAGTCTCGGTTGAGTCATCTTGGCTTCTAGGGACAGTTCAGGCTTGATTTGCTCTAGGACCCATTTATTGGTTTTTTTAGAAGTCCATGGTATCTCCAGCACCACATCTGTCAGGGATGCTTTGATCAAGATTTCCTGCGTGGCAGGGGTTTGTACTGGATGGCCCTCGTGGTCTCTTCCAACTCTGCAATTCTATGATTCTATGATTCTATGAGTTGATTTTCTTTCTATCATCTTTCTTCACTGTCCATCTTTCACAATGATACATAGAAATGGGAAATACAATGGCATGGGCAATCCTAACTTTAGTATTCTATGATATATCTTTACACTTCAGGAACTTGTCTTCATAGCTGCTCTTCCAAGTCCTAGCTTCTTCTGATTTCTTGACTGCAGTCTCCATTCTGTTTAATGACTGAATGAAAGTATGGAGAATCTAACTATTTCAGTAGGATAAGGTGGTGTTATCAGAGCTTGGGAAAGATAGTTTTGGGACCATAGCTTCCTAGAATCTCCCAACCAACATGGTCTACTGTGTGTGTGTGTTTGTGCGTGCTGGATTCTAGGAGCTACAACCCAATAGGAACTTTTAAAAAGTAACATTTCCAAGCTCTAGTTACAGCCACTGGAACCTTTTGTCACATTACCCCATTCAAGGCTGTTGGTCCCTTTGCACCATCTGATATGTGGCTGAAAGGCACACAGGATATAGTCTTAGTGGTGGTGATGCCCTTGCTTACAGACCTCTCTGTCATAGTTCTTAGGACAGAGCTATGGATAGCCATCAAGTGAGAACTAGGAGACAGAAGCCAGGAGTCACTGAATCACGACCAAAGGAAGAGGACGAAGAGAATCAAGCCAGGAATCACAGTCAGGAAGAAAGAAAAAAAAAGTCAAAACAGGCTGACAGAGATTATAGAAGCTAAAGGAAAGTCTCAATCTAAACAGGAAACTTTTATAGCCCTTCCTGTAGAAGAGAGCCAATGGGTAATCTGGATGGGCAGAGTCAGTCTAGGATCTTGGATTCCTCTGTTGCCTTGGGAAAGAAACCCAACTGCAGCTGTGGTGAGTTGAAACAGGGGTGCACATTTCTACCCAAAGTTCCTTTTAAAAGTAATTAACTTGCATTATAATTATGGGCCCCTCAAGTTGCTTGTTACTGCTATTGTTTACTTTCTTGTTATTTTAACATTAACAATAGCAGCACTTGGAAATGTAATTTTTTTTGAATGAGATTTCCCAGAATCCTCCAGTCAAATTCAGTTACAGTCACACTACTGAAGGAGTTATGTTGTCCCTTGTTATGTTTCCATTAGCATGATAATATAACTTAGTTGTACCTGCATATGGACGGTAGGGATGGCCTTTTTAGTCATCAGCGCGCTTGCAGAAAGCACGGGATGAGTCCTTCCTGAATCTTCGTTTGCGAAGAAAAGCCAGAGAGAGACCTGCATAATTTGAAAAAAGAATTTATTGTAAGTAACATATTGGCCAGAGTCTTATAGGTGGCTTACACTGGTATACATTGATGATTTCTAGCTTTCTTTGAGGGTCTTGATATAAGTATTTAGAAAAATAAATTAGTGGGCAATGAATTGTGGAAAAACCCTTTCTTACCTGAGAAGGAACCAGAAGTAAAGTTAAAACTTGAATCCCCCCTCCCCTTAACTTTTCTTAAATTACATCCATTTTTATTAAATGCTGGTTTCTTAATTTTGTTTAAGGTTCTTTAATTGAACTAAAATTTCATTTTCTCTCCATTGACTGAATCATAGAATCATAGAGTTGGAAGATACCATGAGGGTTATCTAGTCCAACCCCCTGCCCTGCAGGGATACCTAATCAAAGCACTTCCGACAGATGGCCATCCATCCTCTGTTTAAAAATCTCCAAAGAAGGAGACTCCACCACATTCCAAGGCAGTGCATGGATTGAGATTTCTTCGATTTCAATTAATGGTTCAGACATACTAATTGCATTTTATTTGTGTTATGAGTCACTTGGGAGGACTTGTGTCTAAAACAGGACTCACAATAGTGGCAAACGTGTGAACTTGTGAAAGAAGGAGTCAAACCTTGGGAGCAATGAGCTACATCCTTCTGGGTGTTTTAACCATGACCTTGTCATGTTCAATAGTGCTTAGCAACATCTCATCCCTCTCAACATGAGGTAATTGGGACCAATTTAAGTTTTCTTGTTAAATAAGATGCCATTCCTTTTCATTTCTGGAAGGCCAGAGGTTGAAGATCTACCTCACGGGCCAGGCTGATTCAAAGTCTCATCACAAAAGTTATAAATATATGTGACATTACAGATGGAATTAATTGCCCGCCTGATGCTGACTGTTATAAACGAGGGCTAGGGAAATGAGGTTGCCCTTTAAAATAAGAGACCTCAGCTTGAGTATTAATTCAAGCGAACAGATAATTGATTTCCAATTTACACCTCTGTCAAAGCTGGTTTGTCTCTTCTTCTAATTCTCTAGGAACTTTGCAAATTGTTGGCATGTGCTCATTTCAATATTTAGTACATTGCAATGTGGAATAATGAAGATTGGTACAAGATGTAATGTACCAACATTTGATACCTCTTTAGAAGCCTTACACCAAGGGTGGAGGATCTCTGAGGATCTCAGAAAGTTAAACTGGGGAATGCCTGTCACAATCCATGGCAATTTTCACACAACGCTGGCCCAGTTTTTAGAGTGACAGATGAAAATGAGCAAAGCACATAAATGCACACAAATATGAGCTCCTATGAGCACCAGTATGAAATAATCAGCATCATATTGCTTATTTATCCAAGGCTTTCATTTCAGGTGTGTATGTCATTAAATTTAAATAAAAAGCTTGCTGAAAGATGTTCTCTCTCTCTCTTTTTTGTGCTATAGAAACCTATCTTTATTCTTTCTATGTTTTTTCTGCCTCTGATACCAAATTTTCTGTTAAACAACTCATGCTCAGGAACACATCTACTTCGTTAACTTGGGCACACATGTGCTAATATATAAAATAGTTGAAAAGTAAAAATGTCACAATGAGGACAAATGTAGAGCACCCCTCCATGCATGGAGAGAACATTTTTCAGCCACCAGTTAAAATCCAAAAGTTCTTTACATTAAAGGTGTTTTCTTTTTCCTGCCAGTGGATGGAGAGAAGAAAGGGGTCCACTCTAACCTTTTGTGGGAGGGAGTTCCACAGCATGGGGGCAACCACAGAGAAAGCCCTTTCACATGTCCTCACTAATCTGCCTTTGATGGTAGTGGGATTGTAACAAAGCCTTCTGTTGTGGATGTCAAAACCTGGACAGGCTCATATAGAGAGATATAGTCTTTAAAGTAATCTGGGCTTAAGCCTTAATCTACAGCCAGCGTGGTGTAGTGGTTCGAGCACTGAAATGTACTTCTGGAGACCAAGGTTTAAATCCCCACCACTGGGTAACCATGGGCAAGTCACACTCTCTCAGCTTCAGAGGATGGCAAAAGCAACCCCCCCCCGAACAAATCTTGTCATGAAAATCCCATGATAGGTTCACCTTAGGGTCGCCATAAGTCAGAAATGGCTTGAAGGCACACAGCAACAGAAGGCTTCATTAGCAATTGGAATACAGGTCGGCCCCCGTATCCGCAGATTCTGTATCCATGGTTTCACTTATCCATGTCTGGAAAAATATGTTCTCTCCAGGCATTTCTAGGTACTCCAGTGTGATTCTATGGTCAACGTCCAGTGTTCATCTCATTGAAAATAATGGGGTTCTCTATTGTCCATGGTTTCAGGTATCCACACAGTGGGGGTGTCTTGGAACATGTCCTCTGCAGATATGGGGGTTGACCTGTAATTCATACAACCCCACATTTCACAGATGAAAAGTGGGACACATATGGCCAAACAATATGAGATGGTGATCAAGATGGAAACAGTTACTAATGAGGAAGACCACAAAAAGCAGGAGAGGCCACAACCATTTGCTTTTGCCTGAGTGTACTGGGAAGAGAGAGTCTTCCCTGCTGCCTCTTCTCTCCCTCCTGCTGAGTTGAGTACAAACTACTTTTGCCCTTTGAACACAGCTTGCAGCAATGGAAGTAAGCTGAGGATAAAGTGGGAGGAAGGAAGGGAAACTGGGACATTTTAAAAGCAGCGGAAAAAGTGGGAAGGACAGCAGATCGATTGGGATTGTCCTTCCTAAATTGAGATAGTTGGAGGGTATAATCATTCTCTTTGCTGGAGATTTTGGAACAATCTATTCCGGCTAGCAGTGTTGCTTTCCAAAATCCCCTTGCTGAATTATGGTGAGATGATGGCGTGTGTCATTCCTTGGTGTTGAAGTCATAGCAATCACATCAAAAACAGTGTTGCCTCTGTGTTGAAGTAGTAACCTTGAACCAATTCCCCATCAGGCTGCCAGCCTGGACTGTGCAGAGCCAACATGAGCTTCATTCTAACTCCCACCCTCATCAAACTGCTTGTCAGGAACTCCGGCTGGGCGGGCGCACATATGGTTTCATAATTTCCCTTCCATTTTTTCAAGGACCAACTGGATTTTTGGAATGATTTGGTTTACAGTTCCCTTAAGTAACATTATCTTGTTAAAGACATTAACCTCGGCCCTTTACTGTTATATATTTGCTTTGTTTTCATCCTGGGGAGCAACCTGTAGGAGAGACACTCAACAGGAAGAGAGAGGTCAAAGGTCATGAAAACATTGATTTTCAAGATGGCTGAACGGCTGTCTTGGGAGCATGGTGCAATTATGAAAAACAGACATCTCTCTTTCACCTTCCCTTTTATTAAAAGCAAAGAACAATGGCTGTTGGGTGCATGCTAGCAGCTAATAACTTCTGTACAGTTGCAGCGGTTGCGTAATTGTTTCAGTAATAGGCTTTGCACCTAGCAAAGATAAACTATTATCAAACAAAGGGAGTGAAGTAACAGAGACCCTCCAACATTTCACAGATTAAAAACCAGGACTCATGTGGCATGGCAACATCAGAGTGGGGTTAAGATGGCAAAAGTAATTAATTAAGGAGAACACATAAGCTAGGAGAGGCTGTGTCAGTTTGCTTTTGCCTGAGCCTACTGGGATGGCCAAGATTCCACTCATCTCCTCTCATCCTGCTGAGTTAATTGAGTGCAAACTACTTTTGCATCAGATTCAGCCCTGTGCACGTGCCTTCCATCGTTGTTGGCCCTGGGCCAGTTGGGAGCATAATGCTCAGGACTAGCTCCAGATTTAAGCATCCAGTGTAGACAAGGAGAGAGAAACTGTGACATTTTTAAAGCAGATCTTAAAGCATGGGCTGATTCATAAGGGAAAATACAGGCTGGTTTGTAAGGGATGGTTTTGCACCATAGAGAACGCCGTTAAAATTCAGACCCAAATCCAGATTGGATTCACTGCCCGATGTTATGGAAGTCACCAGCTCCCACTGGGCTATAGTGTATTTCTGCCTTCATCTGCAATCTGACACATATAATATGTAAAGTAATGGCACCATATGTAAGTTATTAAATTGCTAATTGTTGCTACACTTAGGTAAATATCCTCGGCTTCTACTATTTGAGTCAAAAGCAGGGACCAAAAAACTTCTCTTCCCAAAGATTGGGCAAATACTCACCTTTCTTTCTGTCTGTCTGCCTGAATTCTATGGGACAGCTGGATTCCTATAGTAGCTGAAACCAATGCTTCCTCATCTCCTCTCCGAGTGCAACAGGTATCACCCATGGCGGCTGGTGGGTCCCATGTCTGTGAACTGGTGAATCTATTCCACATTTTAGTCCAAACTCAAAGGAACTGTCCAGGGTTTTGGACCTATTTCTAGCTATATGGCAGAGGCACTAAGAAACCAGTTACTGAATTGCAAAGATGTGGAATGGGACACCAGTAAGAGTGAATGGTGTGCATTGGTGCCAGATGTTCATCAGGACTGATGTGATCCATATCAGGACTGATGTGATGCACATCAGGATCATTGGCCCTATTGTGCATTGTCCCCATTGTGCATCGGACATCAATGCACATCAGGCACATTGACAGCTCTTTGCTCTTCTATGCAGTAATATAACAGCAGCCCTCTGCCAGAGAGGAACGTTGCGCAACTGCACAATTCTAATTCCCGCAGATGTAAATCCACTAACAAAGACGCAATGCCCCCAACAGGATTCCAGCTCTTCACTGTATATAATTATTTCATTTTCTTCTGAGATAGTAGGGCTAGTGGAAAAGCACGAACCCACGGCTACATTTGGCCCCATGACATTCAGAAAGGAGCTCCTCCACTCTTTGATGAAAGGGAACAATGGCATGAACAATGCAAGAGAACTCGTGTATGGACCGGAGACAAATTTGACTAATGAGAACATTTGTGTTCAGTTGGCTCCCTATCCAGATTGTATGAAAATAGACATAAAAATGGTCTTCGCTTGGAAAGTAGAGAAGACATTGTGTTCCAAACTTCCCCATGTTCCTTTAGCTCTGGCTTTTAAGAAGATGACCTCAGTTACATGCAATTCACTAATTATTCACACCTGGGTATCCCTTTGCACTTTTGCACAGCAGAAATTTGTCTCAGATTAGGCCATCAGCTTGCCGAAACAGCATATGGCAGTCAGATCCCCGAAAATAATAGCCAAGATCCACAGGGACCTGGAAAAGCATAAATCTCCTCCTTGGGCGTGCCATCTACCTTCTTGCTGGCTGGCTTCTCCCTTCACTGCTATTCAGTGGTCCCAGGGAGGGCGTGGGACGTCCAGGGAGCAGCCAGCTGTATTCTTGCAGATGGACACATTAAGGATGACGGCATCCTCCTGAACCTCCTGGGATCCTGCGATTACCCCTGGGTGGTTCAGGAAATGCCTGTTTCTGTGTATCTGGCTTCAGGGACACTGTTAGACTGCCTGGCTGTGGCTGTGGGGCGAGTATCCAGGCAGCAAGGAAACAAGTGGTGATGGCAGAAGGTCACTGTGGATGAAGGGGCTGAATAGCTTCATCTCTCTCTCTCTCTCTTTCTGGCTTTTCTTCGCAAACAAAGATTCAGGAAGGACTCATCCTGCGCTTTTTGCAAGCGCGCTGATGACTAAAAAGGCCAATCCAAGATAGACACGTCCGGTTGCGGAAAGCACAGCAGAAGGTCTCCTTGGGTGGTGTTTCCGGGTTGTGATTCTTTCTGCCTTGTCGTTTCTCTTCAAGACTTGTTCGGTGTGAGCTTCATCAACAGCAAACAACAAAAAAAGAGGACACCTGCAGGAGTAATTTGCAATTACACCTGTAGATGTCACCAGCAGGATTATGACTAATTGGTTATAGGTACACCTTGACCCCCCCCCCCACGTATCTGTGGGGGATAAGTTCCAAGACCCCTGTGGATACCTGAAACCATGGATAGTAGGGAACACCATCATTTTCAATTAGAAGAATGCCAGATGTTAGCCATAGAATCACATTGGAGGAGTTACAAATGCCAAAAGAGAACACATTTTTTTGGATGTGGATAAGTGAAACTGTGGATACTGAATCTGTGGATATGGGGGGGTCAACCTGTACAGGTTGAATCTCCCTTATTCAAAATGTTTGGAACCAGAGGCATTTTGGATTTTTGGAATATTTCAGATTTTGGAATATTTGCATGTACATAATGAGATGTCTTGGAGGTGGGAACCAAGTCTAAAGATGAAATTCATTTATGTTTTATATGCACCTTATACACATAGCCTGAAGGTGATTTTAAACACAATATTTGTAATAATTTTGTACATGAAACCAAGTTTGTGTACACTTAATCATCAGAAAGCAAAAGTGTTACTTATTTCAGCCACCCATGTGGATAATTTTGGATTTTGGAATACTTTGGATTTCAGATAAGGGAGACTTCAACCTATAATATAATTACCTATAGTGATTAAAAGTTTTTGGCTAAAAGGGACACAATGAAATCAAAAACAACCAAAGGGGAACAACTTTATTTGGTGTTGCAGCATTCTGTAGTTATTTCTCAAAAGTTACTTTTCTGGGGCATTTAAAAGGCATTTTTACCAGCATGCTGAGTCGATTTGAATCACACTGGATTCCTCTGTTGTGGAAACAATCTCATGTTGGCTAGCACGGCCATGCACTCTCCTCTGGGTTTGATTGAGTGATTGATTGCATATGCTCCAACTGCCCCAATTTGGCAGGAACAGTGCTGATTAATTTTATATTCTCCTGCTTTTTCAGCTGCATTCAAAATGTGTTGGGGGGGGTTGCTTTTGCCTCTTTCTGATGCTGAAAGAGTGTGACTTGCCCAAGGTCACCCAGTGGGTTTCCATGGTGTAGCGGGGATTCGAACCCAGGTCGCCAGAGCTGTAGTCCAACACTCAAACCTCTACACCACACTGGCTCTCTATTGATTGTTTTTTCTCTGTATCTCTTCTAATTTTTGGAAGCCACCTTGAGTCCTGGGGCTGGGGAAAAGGTAGGATGATGATGGTGGTGATGATGATGATGATGCCAACAACAACAACAACAACTTCAACTATAATCTGATTTCAGTTTGCCACTCAATGGAGCAATAGGAACAGGAGAATAGCAGCTCCTTCCCTTTTAAAATTTGGTCGAAGCCCAGTTTTTGCTCAACAGGTGTTTGCTGTGTCTGAGGTTACGTTGTTGATATAACCCCTGCTCCATTTGGACAAATGAAAAATATCACTCCATTTTATTGTAAACAGACTTCGCTTCTATTAAACACAAAAAGGAAAGGTTGCTAGATTAGTCATGCGCTCCAGCCCTCCTTCTTTGCTTTTAGCGCATAGAAGCCAGCAAATATATATATTCCTGGTTGCTCCCTCCCTCTCTGCATATGTGTGTGTGTGTGATGACCTTCGTTGTATTAGAAGTGGGGGTAAACTCTTCCCTTGTGCTCCAGAGCCAAGCTGTCGTGCAAACTGTACCCTCAATGTGTGGGGTCCCTGTGAGCCACATGTGGTCTGCCTGACTCTACAGCTTTGCAAACATGAAACTCGAAAGACGTCCAGGTTTTTATCTACCGTTGCCTGCCAAAAAATAAAATAAAAAAACACAATAATCCAATATGATAGAGATTTTTTTTTTCACCTCTCCCCTGTCTCCCTTCCTCCACCCCTTCCCCCTTTTGACAAACAGCCATGAGTGGAAGGCTGATCATGGAAAGTCAATCTTTTATAATGACAGCAAGAAAGCCAGGAATGGATGTTAAAAGGCCAGAAGGCTATGGATGGATTCCTTCTCCACTCCAAGCCTGATATTTAGTGACATCTCAGCCAAGGAAGGAGGTCTGACATGCGCTTGAATGCACCAGAAGGGCAGAAAAGAGTGTCGTGAGATGTGGGGTGTATGGGTTCTGACAAGGGTGGGGAGGACATCCATTAACATTGGAAGAGTTAAATAGTCACCTTACTTCTCTTAAATAGTCACCTTGCTTCTTCCTGTCTAATGTAGGAGATATTGGCACTATATGACCATCACCCCTTTTAAGGTTATGGCCAGAAATTTGTTGGTGTGTGACAATGGCTGTTGCCTGTTTTTCTAGGATTACCCAATGATGGCAAGGAAAGTCAGACATAAGCCTGCCAGCTTTCTACTGCTGCTGTCTTGTTGACTGCAGACTGTGGCTCTGGACCTCTGCTCCATGGGCCACTGATAATGGCACTGTTGAGGATGTGATATCCTTTACAGCCAGGCTTTGAAACCTTTAGGTTTTCCGGTTGTTTTGAACTTCCAGCCCCATCATTCCATTGGTCTTGCTCACTAAGGCTTTGGAGAGTTAAGGTTCAAAATATCTGGATGGCCAGATATTGAGAACTCGGGGCTCTGCAGGTTTTGAAGTGTGTGGTCACACAGGAAACCATGAGCCCCATCTAACTGAGTGTGGACTGCACACAGAGTGTATTCATTTCTACAGGGTTCAAACAAATGTCTTTGGCAGACCTATCTGGAGATGTTGGAGGTTCATGGAGAATATGTCAGTCAATGACTATTAGTCATGGGAGCTATATGCTACCTTCAGAAGTGAAGCAAATATATCTTGGAACAGCATTTCTAGGGGAACTAGAATGGCTTCAGTCAATATCAGAGGCTGCTGGTGGCTCTGTTACTTTGGGACAGTGACTCAATGTTGGACTTCACCAGAGCAATTCTGCGTGTCAAGGGAGCTATCCCAGGTGCTGAAACTATTTGGAGATCATCATTCAGTTCGCTTGGTAGCACAACAGGTAGATTGACTCAGTCAAGAAAGCCACAGCCCTGGGCGGGACAGTCAATAGCAGGATCTCTGAGAGCTCTCATTCATAGAGGTGCCATAAGTCGAAGACAACTTCATGAGACACAACCATCAGCTTGGATAGCTCCTACAAAACCTTGAGTAGCTCCGGTAAAACTCAGCATGGATCTACCACTCCAGAGCCACTGGCCATCTCTGCTCAAGATCTTTGACACTTGCATAGGAGATCTGGGAGGGCAAAGTTTGCCACTTGGGAGAAAGTGTGTGATGGTGCTCTCCCAGCTCCCCTAACCTAATTGGTTAATCTGTGGGTGTTAATTGGTTAATCTGTGGGATGCAAGATGGAGCTGTGCCCAGCAGCCATTGCACAGCCTAGGGAAAAAAATACAGTAGTGCAAGGAGGTATTTCCTTACAAAATGCTGGAAAAGTAGTTCGTTTCCCCAGTAATACTTTCCAATATCTGGATACCTCCTTAAGTGATGCTTCAAGAAGCAAGTTACCAAGCAGATTCTGCACTCTTGTCTTGCTTTTTCTGTCCTGCCCCTGACTAGCCACTGTGGAAACAAGATCCTAAACTAGATAGGCCTTAAATCTGGTCTATCAGAGCTTTCCTCCTCCTCCTCCTCCTCTTCTTCTTCTTGGATTCAAGCCAAAATCTTTAGCAACATGTAACACATGTGCTCTACCGTTCAGTTATGGTCCACTACCATAGAATCATTGTGTTGCTTTGGCCTGTTTTAAAGCTGTGGTGACGATGCAAATGGTTGCCACATTTCTCCTCCACAAAACTTTGGATCAGGCTCATGTTTACCAAAGTTCTACCGAAAGAAAATAGGGTGGAATTAAAACAGATAAATATCCTGGTTTCTAATTTTGTTGCAAACCAACATTTTAAAAACAGTACAGTATTTCCAGTCACAGTCTTGGGTAGTCCAACAGAACTGGAGGGCCCTAGGTGGTGGTGGGGGGATGGAGTTACTTTACATAAATACTGTCCTATTATCTGAGTGTGGAAAAGGGGGCTTTGGGGCCTACAATTCCCAGGACCCCTGGGAGAGTCTGGGACATGTAGTCCAAAAGTCACTTCCATATCCTTTGATTGTTTGCTTAGATTGAAAAAATATGTCCACATAGCCAACAGGCACACCTACCTGTAGCATTGTGAACCTCAACATCTATTGCTATGTCCTTTCACTCCAAAATTCTCAGGCACATAGAAGACAGACCACCCTGTATAGGGTCAAGTGTAACTTCCTCCATCCAGCTGAGGGATGGTGGGTGATCCTTGTACAGAGAGATTTGGGGGGAAAGACCCCACAAAACATCTGCATTTGCCTAAAAGTGGAAGGGGGTTGTATGTAACAAAGTGAAGAAGATGAAGATGAAGTTGAAGACAAAGGAGAAGGAAGAGGAGGAAGAGGAGGAGGAGGAGGAGGAGAGGGAGACATTCTGGAGATAAATGTGCTTACATTTCCCAGTTCCTGAAGTGAGAAAATCCCATTCTGAAGACTTCAGCCTGGCAAGCTGTAAACTGGCCATTCAAAACAGAGTGTAGAGAAAGGCCGGCCAAGGCCTTACTGAATGATGATGCATAGGAACTGACATCTCCCCCTCTACTCTTTTTCTTAACAGAGTGCATGCATATGTATAAGGACCATGCAATGAATCATTCCCTGGCTTTAGGCACCCATTAAAGACTCAGAGAGGAACCAGGGGGGAAAAATCCTCTCTTGCTTGGAGTAATCAGGAAAGCAGGTGCTATTTTCCATAAACCAACCTGAAAGTGCATTGCTGTAAATTGCTCAGAGGAGGGGTGAGGTGGGGGTGGAGGTGGGAGAGAGCTGCAGATGTTACTCTCCTCCTTGCCTAAAGTGAGAGTTTCAGCTCAATACATTTGTTACAGGTGGGTGGGTAAGGGTTGAAAAACTTCATCAAGGCCTGGATCAATGATTCCAGTGCCAAACTTCAGCCCAAGGTAATGCAAAGAAAGGAAGAGAGCCAGATGTCAGAAGTGGTATGACTCCCATGTCAGCAGAGGGATGAATCCACTCTGGATTTTAGTCTGAACTTTAGAGATGCTATCCAAGTGACAAAGCTATTTGGGGAAGGGCAGTGGGTTCTTCACCTTGGAGACCTCCCTTAAAGTTTGGACTAAGATCCAGAGTGGATAGGATTTAGCACCCCACTGACATGAGGCTGGATGTAGAGTGCATTTCTGTCATCATTACTATGCAATTTTGGACATGCACCATATGCAATTTTTAAATTGCTAATTATTACAACACTTTGGCGAATATTTTCTGCTTCAAATATTTCAGTCAAAATGAGGAACAAAAAGTTCTGTCCAGAAAAACTGGGCAAATATTCTCTGTCAGTCTTCCGTTGGTTAGTTCCAACTAGAACAGATATGCCTTGCATGTGAGTTGGCACATAGATAAATCTCATTGATTCAATAGATCTACTCTAATTGGAGTCAGGATTCTGGCCTTATTGCTGGTGTTGCTTTCTGGAATTAAATCTAATGTTACCCTAAACAAGAATGGACCTACCAAAAACTATGGGACTTGTTAGTTACCATTTACCATTTACTAATGGTAAATGTTAGTTACCATTTACCATTGATTTGGGGGTTGGACTGGATGACCCTTGTGGTCTCTTCCAACTCTACAGTTCTATGATTCTGTGGTGGCTCTCTGCTCTGGATTGAACCCTTTGCTTTACCAGCAATTACTTTTACCTCCCTTCTAGATAAGTCATATTAGGTAACCCCCATGCCAGCTGTTTAGAGTCTTACAGTGACTTGGTGTTGTGCAAAGGCTTTCTGATTTGACTTGGGATGAACTAAAATGTGTGCCTATCTTGTTCCTTAAGTGATGCTTCAAGACTGATTCAGAGCCAATCTGACCTGGTTTGGATCTCAAATCCTAACAGCAATTCAAAAGTGCGAATGGTTGTTCCCTCCCATTGATTTGCACTAGGAAATCAAAATGGTCATCTCTTTCATCTTTCCAAACTTTAAATGCCATGCCTTAAATCTGGAGACAGTGCAAAGATACCCTACCAAATGGCAGCCAGCAAGCTCCAGAGATTTTTTGTGTGTGTGTGCTGGTCACCTTTAATGGTTGCTCCTTTTAAAATAAATGTAATACTTTTTGTTTGTTTTTCAAAGTACGTACAAGTCAGCTGAGTGCTCCATCCCACCAAGTCTGAGTGGCCACCATGCTAGAACTCCTAAGAGCACCCTCAAGATGAGAGCTGAAGTCCTGAAAGGCTCAGCAAAAGAGAAATAAGTGATCTGGAACCACATCAAGGCTGATTTGAAATTATCTGGACCCAATTCAGATTGGTCCAAATCAGATGGATTTGGGTCCAGTTTTGAGATGCAACCAGATCAGTTGCACAACTCTATTTTATAGCCTTATTGTACACATTATGAATTGTCCTTTGTAGCAAGGGAGGGCAAGGGAGAAACAATGAGGGCCATTTAAACCAGTGAGGGCAATTTAAAACAATCAGTTCCCACCACAACCAGGACCTTGAGAAGAATATTTTTTAGATTAAGCTTTAGATAACATATAGCTCAAATAGTCAGAATATAGTGGAGACAGCTTCAATTAAAGTGTTGATGATAAAACGAATAGTAAATGTTGGCGCAAACTGGTGGGACATTTGGGTTCTATCAGAAGAGCATGTGATTTAAAGATTAAGAATTCATGTTCTGTTTTATGGATAAACATAAGGAAGTCAATTTAAGAAGATCCAGTAATTA
The DNA here is from genome assembly GCA_030847615.1 of Gambelia wislizenii. NCBI lineage: Eukaryota > Metazoa > Chordata > Lepidosauria > Squamata > Crotaphytidae > Gambelia > Gambelia wislizenii. The sequence continues at coordinate 4,925,434 of JAUMIR010000008.1, forward strand.
GAAATAAAAATGTAATTGATTTGGATACAGAAAATGTAAAAACAAAATGGGAAAGGAAAAAGAATGTAATTGCATTTTTTAAATTTATTTTTCTTTCTCTGCAATAAAAATATTTTATTTAAAAGAAGAAGATTGTTTTAAGTTGTCCATCATACAGGGTATGGAGATTGGGTGGGAACAACATGGAAACCAGACCCTCTTCTTCTGGCTTGTTTGAGGTGGCTTCAGATGCATGTTTGGGACGTCTGTCATACTTCAGCTGAAGTTAAATCTAGATCCAAGAATGAGTCCAGTCAACACCCTGGGGCCACCGATGTAGCCTACATGGTGGCATACATCAGTGATGTTCTGTTTTTCAGTTGTTTTTTTAATGTGCCTCTCTTCCATGCTGTGTGTGTGAGAGTAACTTTCTCTTCCCCTTCCTCCAAGCAACTCTTGGTTGCAATGCAGAGGGCTTGGGGGAACCACAACAAAGGCTCCAGTCAGCCTGTGGTTTGCCCAGAACCAGCAACTCATCATTAAAGGCACCTTAAGTCATGACTCACTTGTTGGTGGAGTGATTTGCCCTTGCAAAAGTTTTCATCCTGTGCACACACACACACACAAAATTGTTTAGAAGTAATTAACGCTCATCAATCCCAGACTGATTAGTCCAGTCAAGCTCATTAGGGAGAGAACCAGATATGGCCATTTAAAGTGTGGGGGGGTTAGAGCACAGGAAAAAATAGTATTGCTTGAGGAGGGAAGGAAGTGTTACTATATACCAGAAAGCCAGGCGAAGGCTCACAGATTTAAACTAGCAGAAAAACAGACAACACACACATACAGAGATGCCAGCAGCGACCACCCAGGAAGGTGAGCTCTCCGAAACATGACACGCATGATTTTTCAGAGATATTCTGGAAAGGGTTTTTGTTGATATCTTTTTTTTTTTTACATAGAATATTCACATGCAGTGTTTCAAGTCTCTCTCTCTCTCTCACACACACACACACACCCTTGCCACTATGCTTGCCACTCCAGCATTTTCTCTTTGGGAGGATGTGATGTATCATTTCTTTTTATACATTACTTTATGGTACAGTAAAAGCAATCAGGTTTACAAGGAAAGCTAAGTTGGATTACAGAGCCGTGTAACTTGAGAAGCAGAGTCCTTCCCAAGCAGCTCTCAGTGGAACAGGGCTTATCTTTTGGCATGTCATAAAACTAGAAGGGGAAAGCAAGTGAGTGGGGGGGATAACATTTGCTGGGAGATGCCTCCTGGAGGAGAAGAGCAGAGGTTGAAGGCTCTGGGAAAATGTTCTGCAAACAAGGTTGGGAGAAAGAGCAACCAAGGTGGTTTGGGAAACATTCAGATCAAATCATGATGTGGTTGCAGCCAGAACCAGGGCATGACATCAAATGCCAAGGAACAGGTAGAGACCGGCTGAGTCAACAGTCTGAACAATTCCCTCCACTCACAAGTCTACAGGCGGCGGGGACACGTCATGCCTGCCCAATGCCATGCAAAACTAAACAAGCAAAAGAAGCCACACAGCCAACACACGGCCCAAGCCTCAGCTCTGTTGGGAGTCCCCAAACATACTTTTTTTAAAAAAAATATATGTGGGCCAAACTAACCACGGCTGCCTGGACTATTCAGGGAAAAGCATGCCTCCTTCCTGACATCATACGCAAAGGGTAAGGATGGGAAAGCGTGACCCTCCAAGGTATGGTCACACAGCAACTCCCACCATGACTGTAACTCACTCTATGGAGGGCTGCTTTTGAGGAGTGTTCAGAAACTTCAACTAGTCCAAATTGCTGCAGACAGATTCCCAACGGGAGTCAGCTACAGGGGACACATAACTCCTTTGTTGCAACAGCTTCAATGGCAGCTGGTCCATTTCTGGACACAATTCAAAGTGCTGGTGTTGACCTATAAAGCCCTATATGGCTCAGGTCCAGGCTATTTGAAGGACTGTATTCTCCCTTATGAACCACCCCGTGCTTTGAGGTCTGCTGGGGAGAACCTTCTCTCTGCCCCCTCCTCGCCTCACAGGTACATTTGGTGGGAACAAAGGAAACAGGGCCTTCTCAGTGGGTACCCCCAGACTCTGAAACTTTCTTCTCAGAGAAAGTAGATTGGTAGCCTCTCTACTTTCTTTTTGCAGACAAGCAAAGACTTTTCTGTTTTGACAGCTATTTGATGACTGACTATATAAGACCTGTCTCACCTAAATAATGTGCTGGGCCTGCTAAAAGTGTGCATGTGTCTAATGATAAATGTTTTAAGCTGGTTTTGATTTTTTTATTGCTTAATGATGTTTTAAATTTTGTGTCCTCGGAATTTTTAACAATGTGTTTTTTAACCTGTTGTAAGCTGCTTTGAGTCCTGAACTGGGAAAAGGGTGGGATAGAAATGAATAAAGATGATGGTGGCAGTGTTGGCGACGGCTGTGCTGGTCAGGAATGGTAAGAGTGGCTGTATCCAACTGTATCTGGAGGGGTGCATGTTGCCCTACCCTTCCCCAGAAAAGAAAAGTGCAACCTTCAGGGATCTGGGAACCAGTCAGTGAAACACACTGAGATCAAAAAAGAGAAAATTTTAAAAGAAAATAATAATATTTGAAGTGCTCTTGGGTTTCATGATTCCCACACCTCATCTGGAGCAGAGTAGGGAAAGTGCAGTCTATGGGCTGCATGTGGACCCAATCCCCTTGTGTGACTCTCACAGAATCATAGAGTTGGAAGAGACCCCAAGGGCCATCTAGTCCAACCCCCTGCCATGCAGGAATACACAATCAAAGCATTCCCAACAGATAGCCATCCAGCCTCTGTTTAAAAACCTCCAAAGAAGGAGACTCCACACATCCCGAGGCAGCAGTGTATTCATTCCACTGTCGAACAGCTCTTACCTGTGGCATCCTGGGATGAGATAAGGAAGACTTGGATTCAGCTGCTATGGGAATCCAGTTGCCCCATTGCATGCGCATGAGCTTACATACCTTTGGTCACTGTCTGAATGAGTACATTCCTCAGTGCACAACTGCTGAACCAGCAGACGGCTTTGCCAGTAGGCTTGGCTTCAAACATCTTCTCAGCCCTAATGGTGTATGACATTTTGGAGGGCAAGTACAGCTCAGCTAATCATATTCTAATAGCTCTTCCTTTACGATCAGGCTGGCTCAGAGTGCACCAAGTAATATTTTAATTTCTAGGCTCTGATGAGCTTAATTTTGAGCAGGTATTCAGTTTCTACACTTGCAAGCTGGGCTCCCAGATGTTGGAAGCCAATGGGCAAGAGCAAGCGAGCGAGAAATGCTACAAATATAATATTTAATATGAAATGTCAGTTTGGGTGTTCCACTCAATTTCCTGGGAGGAAAAAAAAAACTTTGAAAAAAAGAAAGAAAGAAGAAAAACGTTCTTACTTAGGCCGAAGACCCAATCAATTCCATACCCTCCACCCCTGCTTGCTTGCTCTATAATTCCACATAACTAAGTTCTCTAATTTCTGTAATGCAAATACAGAGCAGATGTAGGTAAAAGTGTGGGGTGGGGAAGGAAGGAAGAAAGGTTTCTTTCTTGCTATACAACAGCCTTTTTGCAACAAGCTGTCTATCCCAGGGGTTACAAAGCAAGCACACAGTCCGTTTTTTCCCCAAGACAGCAAGCTTAAAATGCCTGCACTTTATCAGACAGCTATCTGTGGCATCCAACCTTTAAAAAAAAAGACACAAAACAGGTCCAAAGTCCAGAAGAGAACAGCAAACTTCCCTAGGTTTCATTTGCTGAATGGAAAAGAGACTGTTGGATATGCCAGTTATAAAGTTTTCATATTATAACAAGCTGTTATGTCCCATGGCTGACAAAGCTACAGGGTTGTCTGTTTACATTTGGTCACTTGGGGCTCAGCTAGATGGGATAATTAATTGCAGAAAATAGCACATTAACTCACCAGCACAGGTTCATTTGTCTCCATAATGCATTCCCAAGATTGCTGGCATGGAAAGCTATTCCTGTTTGAAGTTCACGTGGAGCATGCACGCGAGTAAAGATGGTGGCCGTGAGTGAATTACACGTATTATTATTCCCCCAAAGCTCCCTCTGTCCCCCCCACCTTGTTAAATCAGAGATGTGGAAGAGCAATCTTCTGCTTTAAAAAAAATTACTGCCACTTGAAAATAGTGCATGGTCGCTTCCATGAAAATCAACAATGGTGGCTCTGGCCGCTTCCTGGCCAGCAAGCCCATCCCGGCACACATCTGACCAATCACACTGTGACTTCTGGGGTGTGCCCCAATTCATATTGGTTGTTCAAATAGGCTAAAATATGCATTTCCATGTATTTTTTTTTTTAAATCTTCACGAGAAACCGTGAAGGCTGTTATTGTGAACAACTTGGAGGTTCTTCTCTTTTTGAATATGGCAAATCCCTGCGGGAACTCATCTGAACAAAGGATATTCCCCTTGCATTCTGAGAGGATTTGTTCACCGTCTAGATCGTCTCAGTGGTGTCACTAGGGTTGGTGTCACCCAGTGCAGTAAGTAACTCATGGTGTCACCTCCATCGACATCATCCCCTACCAGATCATACAAAATCCTTAGTAACCCCAGCAATCTATGCAATCTGTGTGCAACTTTAAGAGTCACCAAAAACCTACATGCATGAGAAGAAGGAAGGCTTGCCTGAATGGACACAGCGCCTGGAATATTTTTTTAAATATAAAAATAATAAATTTCTGCTGAAACACTGCACAAAAATATTATAGACAGTCATTTTGGTGACATCCCCTCTGATGGTGTCACCTAGTGTAGTCCGCACCCACTGCACCTCTCTAATGATGCCATTGCATAGTCTTAAGGTTTACTTATGGGCTGTTCTTGTAAGCTGTTGTGCTACCTATGTAACCTAGTAGACCCCATGTATACAGTTACAAAGGAAATGCAAGGTCCTGGGAATCATACTTTCTAAATTTGTAGCTTTGACAAAATGTAGGGAAGGAGCTGGGCAAAAATGATGCCATTTGCTAAACACTGACTCTGTTTCAGAGATAATTGGGAGGGGGATGCAATATGAAAATATGATGTTCTACAGCTCACTATGGGGGAGGCAGCAGTGTCCTTGCTTCCATTTGGCTTTGCATTGCTATTATGTTACCAAATGTGATTGGTTATATGTAGTACCATATGTCGTTTTGCTGGGCATGGGATCCCTGATTGACTAGAATAAGTTATGTCACCAAATGTGATGGGTTATATGTAGTACCATTATGTCATTATACTGGCCATGGGATCCCTGATTGACTGGAACAAGTTACATCACCCAATGTGATTGGTTATATGTAGCGCCATGGTATATTTTGCTAGCCGTGGGATCCCTGATTGCCTGGAACAAGTCACTACCAAGAAAAATAATTCTCCTTTTCAACTACAACAGTGACATCAAGAACAGCATGAACAATAATTGACAATAATAAGTGATTTCAAAGAAAGACAAAGAGGCAAAGAACAGGGGGAAAACAGTGCAAAAAGGAAAGATCAGATGGATCTGGTGGAAAACATTTGGGGTTACTCGAAATTCTTCTCCACATTGCAAACTTTTGATCAGCAAGGTTTGACTCAGCCTCTGAGCTTGAAAAAAATTACTTCTTTTGACTACAAATTCCAGGATCCTCAAGCCTCAAACTGGTTGGGAGACTCTGGGAGTTGTAGTTGAAAAGGTTACTTTCTGAAGTTTGGCTCAGCCTAAAACTTTATTTTGAAAAGTCTGGTTCCACCTCTAAGACTAACAGAATGAATGTATAGAGAGAACATCTGGTTTGATAAGACAGCATCTACTCCTTAGAGTGGAAAACTTCAGAGTTGCTTTGAACTCTGAGCCACTGCAGTGTGTGTGTGTGGTGTGTGTGTGTGTGTGTGTGTGTATGGGGGTGAGAGAGGTAAGGTGAGGCTCAAAACATTATGAGCAAGCTTTCTAAAACATTTTCCTTTCCTTATGGGAATGCCACTTCAGCTGTGGGTGCATTCCTCCACATGAAAGCTGGTTTTGCCCTTGTTTGTGGCTGCCCTGATTACAAAGCCTCAGAGATCTTTAATTAATTTGGTTGGGTTTTGTGTATTTCTTTCAAAAGAAACCATCAAAATAGCATTTGAAACTCATTAGCTTTTTGACAGAGATGCTCTCATACTTGCCATGATGCAACCTTTCCCATGTGGAACAAAGCAGGGCATGACACAAGCCACTCTAAGCCACTTGGGATGTATTTTCCAAAGCTATACATGTATGGCACTTAGGAATACTTGGGCGCTTGCGGAATACAGCAATGCTCACCATTTAAGACTTTATGGAGAAGAACAGAGCAAGCTTCTCATCCTTATATTGCAGAGGAAATGTGTAGGCTTCTTTTACTGAAATCTCCAAACCTGGAGGCAGGCCTTCCTATTAGCCAATGGTGAGGAGTTGCAGTCTAGAAACAGATTAGAAAGCTGGGCCAAAACTAACAAAATAAATTTCAACAGGGAGAAATGTAGGATACTACATGTGGGCAGAAAAATGAAGTGCACAGATATAGGATGGGTGACACCTGGCTTGATGGAAGTACATGCAAAAGGGATCTAGTGAGCCAGCAGTGTGATGCAGCAGCTAAAAAAGCAAATGCAATACTAGGCTGCATCAATAAGAGTATAGTGTCTAGCTCAAGGGAAGTAACAGTGCTACTCTATTGTGCTTTGGTCATACCACACATGGAATACTGTGCCCAGTTCTGGGCACCACAATTCAAGAAAGATATTGATATGCTGGATTGTGTCCAGAGGAGGACGACCAAAATGGTGGGAGATCTGGAATCCATGCCCTATGAGGAGAGGCTTAGGGAGCTGGGTATCTTTAGCCTGGGGAAGAGAAGGTTAAGAGATGACATAAGAGCCATGTTTAAATATTTGAAAGGATGTCATATTGAGGATGGAGCAAGCTTTATTTTCTGCTGCTCCAGACAGAGGCAGTTTAAGGGATTTGCCCCCCCCCACAACACTTTATTTTTTGCGGGGGGCTACAATGCTTTATTTGTGGGGCCCCATATGTTTATATCAGATCAATGTAACCTAACCTATCCACGTTACAGGATATTCAGATTATTATATAATTTTTCACCAGTAATACGTGGCGAGGGTCAGAAGCCTTCCTACTAATAATGTTTTTGCAGGAGGAGGGTTATGATGGGGGGCCCCACAATGACATGGCCCCCTGCAGCTGCAGGTACTGCAGGGCCCTTAAATCGGCCCTGGCTCCAGAGGTTAAGACTCAGAGCAATGGACTCAAACTACAGGAAAAGGGATCCCACCTAAACATTAGGAAGAACTTTCTGACAGTAAGAGCTGTTCAGAAGTGGAATGCGCTGCCTTGGAGTGTGGTAGAGTCTCCTTCTTTGGAGGTTTTTAAACAGAGGCTGGAAGGCCATCTGTTGGGAACACTTTGATCATATATTCCTGCAGGGTAGGGGGTTGGACTAGATGGCCCTTGTGGTCTCTTCCAACTGTATGATTCTATGAACATCTGGAAGGCCACATGGTTCCCATCACCACTATTAACAATAGCCTGGATCCTATGGTCATTCCCAACTAGACCAGACCCATCAAAGCATTGGGATTTAGCTATGTGTTGACTCACCATTGAACGAATGATTTGGTGGGCCTACTATAGTGGTCTGAGTGTTGGACTAGGACTCCAGGAGACCAGCATTTGAATCCTCGCTCGGCCATAGAAACCCAGTTGATGACGTTGGGCAAGTCCTACTTTCTCAGCTTCAAAGGAAGACAAATGGCAAACCTCTTCTGAACAAATCTTGTGGAGAAAACCCTAAGATAGGATGGCCATAAGACACATAACAACAAATCAAGAGACTTGCAGATTCACATTGACTGGCCTGGTGTTAAACTGGATGATAAAATGGCCTCCTGTCCTGAAGGGGCCAGATTGCGCAAGGAATTTCAGAAACCTAAGCGAGACAGAATCCCCAGTGGCCATGATGTTTGGAAGGATTTGGGGACCTGTAAGCTGAAAAACTGAACTTTTCCAAGCACAATTTCTTTCCCATGCTCTCATCTCTCTCTTTCCCCTAATAATTACCTTTGCCTTCAGAATGATGGCAGTGATCTGAATTCCTCCAAGTTTCCATGGGTTCCCTTTCAGAGGGTAGAAGCTACAAAGCTGTGCCGAATGAGAAGTGACACACAGGACATAATCAGTCTCAGGCCATTTATGTTTACAAGCGTGTATAAATACCGTGTTAAAATTGTCACTCTAATTTAAAGAGGACAGGGGTTTTGTTTCTTTTTATTAGTTCCACCCCGTCCCCCAGTCTCTAAACATGTGCGTTCCTTCTTTCAAACACCAAAGCTCCTCTGTGGAAAGCAAATTGGACATGAAGCATTACCAGCATGCTCCTCCCTGCCACCACGACATGGAGACTTCTCCAATATGAACATAGAAAGTGCCTAATTTTGGAGTTAATGCGATGCTCTTGGTCAGGACTCAAAAGCATACCTAATACTCAAAAGCATACCTAATACCACCCATCTGGTGGTATTTTAAATGTCAGAAGAACCATGTTGGGTCAGACCAAAAGCTTACCTAGTTCAACATGTTCACAGTTACCAGCAAGACCTGAGGGCAACTATGTCCTCCACCTTATGTTCCCCAGCAAACTTGTTGTGACTGAAGGTGATATAGAGTCATCCTGACTACTAGCCATTGATGGTCCTATCCTCCCATGAACATATCCAATCCCCTTTTAAAGCCATCCAAGTTAGCAGCCGTTGCTACATCTTGTGGCAATGAGTTTCAGAGTTTGACTTTTAAAAAATGTTTATCTCTCCTGAGTCTACCATCATTCAGCTTCAGTGGGTATTCTAGTATTATGAAGAGTTAGGGAAAACACCCCCCCTTCCCCACAACAAACACGGTGGTTCTTAACCTGTGGTCCAGGGACCACCAGGGGGCCGCAATGTCCTCACAAAGGCTTGAAGGCTGCATGGCCCACCTTCTCCCCTCAGTGGAGCATTCATATGATAGGAGCCAAGGCAAAGGCTGGCTGGCTGGCTTGGCCTGTGCATTGCCATTCAATCAGCTGTAGCCACAAACTTGCAGGAAGAAGCAGAAAAGTCTTCCCTCCCCCTCCATTGCCTCTGAGGGGAGGTTTAATGGATTATGTAATTGTATTATTATTATTATTATTATTATTATTATTATTACTATTATTATTTTAAATCTTGAGTTAAGTCTTGGGGGTCTACAGCAACAAAATATATTTAAAGGGGGTCCCTGGTAAAGAAAAGGTTAAGAACCACTGCTTAACTCCATTAAATAAGATATACCAGTAGAAGACTAAATCTAAGTGCTTTATGACAGAGCTGAGTGACTTCCATGGCAGTATGGTAGCAAATGCACTTTGAGGGTTAGCACAAGCCAAAGTACTGAACCTATTTTGGAGATAGTGTCCAACACCTTGGAGATCTCCTTTAAAGTCTGGACTAAACCCAGAGCGGACTTGCTGCCCCACTGACATGGACACCACCAGATGCCACTGGTCAAAGCTAAGGAGCATGGGGTGCATACTAGAGTGATGTATGCTATTGCTATGGTGGTGGTTTCTGCTCAGACAAAGCTCCAGCCTGTACAGAAAGTCTTTGGTAGTCCTCCCTGTGGGTCCGATGATCAGCCTGGATGGGTGAGACCCTTATTTCCAGGAAGATGTTCCAACCTGCAGTTCTGATACATCACTCTCCATGGGCCCCCTGAACAGAAAGTTAAAAGTTCCCAGTTCTAGCCCTGGTGGCTTCTTCTGATGCAGATTTATTTATTTTATTTATTTATTTTATTACAGTATTTATACCCCACTTTTCAGCCACAAAGTCTCTCAGAGCAGCTTACAAATTGTTAAGCAATAGCACTTACACATCTACCTCACTTTATAGCGAACTAGACACTCTCTAAGTGGTTTACAATGTGTGTTAGCTAATTGCTCCCACAAGCCGGGTACTCATTTTACCGACCTAGGAAAGGATGGAAGGCTGAGTGAACCTTGGAGCCCTTGGGATCAAACTCACAATGATGTGGCTGCAATAATGGCATTTAACCACTGTACCACCAGGGCTCATAGAATCATAGAGTTGGAAGAGACCACAAGGGCCATCTAATCCAACCCCATTTTGCCATGCAGGAATACCCAATCAAAGCACTCCCGACAGATGGCCATCCAGCCTCTGTTTAAAAACCTCCAAAGAAGGAGACTCCAACACACTCCAAGGCATATTCCACTATCGAACAGCTCTTACTGTCAGAAAGTTCTTCCTAATGTTTAGACGGACTCTCTTTTCCTGTAGTTTGAACCCATTGCTCCCCAGTTGTCTTTCATGATACAAATGGGGCAGCTGTATTGAGCAGGGAGTGCTATGCACCTGTGGAGGACTCATACCTACAAGAAATCCCCAGTCTTGGGCAGGTTTCTGTAGACACAGAACTCTGCTTTTGCCCTGTTAAGAGCAGGTGAGCCTGAAAAAAGGGGGGATGGTTGTGTTTGACCTTTCCTTGGATTTTTTTTTAACGCACTGAAAATAGAAGCATCATTGAAGACTAAGCATCTCGAAGGAACATAATGACCTCAAGGCAGATGAAATCACTTAAGAATTTTGAAACTGGCAGCCTCTTCCATTTTAATTACATGGCGCAACTCTATTCTGTGGGAAGCAATTATATTGTCATTCTTCCCCCGCGCAGCCTGTGGCCACTGGTACTTCAGAGACGGTGAGTGAATCAGGAAGCTTTGAAACAAACTAAAACTAAAACTTGGATTTGGAGGAAAGAAGATGGGATGAAACCATCTGAGGTGGAACTGCCAGTAAAGACTACAGTAAAAAGGGGAGACCAGAGTCATGTGTGTCATGTCTTCAGTGTGTTGGATGCTGTCTCCAAAACAGAACACCTTTCTTATGTAGAAAGAGTAAAACTTTGGGATTTTTGTGTGTGGGGGGGATTTATTGAGATGATGACATAACAACCAGGGTGGTGTAGGAGAAGTAGTTTGCATGGTGGTTAAGGTCTTGGACTGGCACTTGGGAGATCTTACATCAAGTCCTCACAGAGCTGCAAAATTAATTGTGTGTCCTTTGGTCAACCTCTCTCAGCACATAGTGAAGTGAACTGAGTTTGGTGTTCCCAGATTCAGTTTGCAGCCCACAGGTGTGGGCAAAAACGAGGACAGGCACCATGTTCCAGGTGCTGAGGCTGTTCCTCTTTCCAAAAGTGTGGATGGTTTCCTCATGCTCAAGCATGGAGCAGGAAGGCCAACCAGTCAGAGCCAGCCTGATTGATATTGACTGATAGGAGCATGGCTCAGGAGCAAGGCTTTACGCAAGTCCACTTCCATCCCATATTGGTGGCTATCTTCAATATGCCCACAATCAGGGATTGTCTATATGAACCCCCCCCCCAAAAACAGAGTGCCCCACAGTAATGGCAATTTGCAGCATCTGTTTTGGCCCCCAAAAGGTTTCCATGCCTGCTAGTCAAAATGGCAGCTGTAAGTGAATTATTCACCTTCTGTAATTTGCCACCACCAAACTTTTAAAAAAACTATTTGAACTGTGCACTGGAGCGATATTTCAGCTTTATGGAAAAGAAAAAACCCATTTTATCACCTTAGCACTTGTTTGCTAGGTGAAAATCCAACATGGCAGCAGTGTGCACTTGCCTTGTTAGCCAGCCCCACCATCCTTGCTTGTCCAGCCAATAAGCTTTGCATTTCCTCACCTAGGGAAGATTCCCCTCAGTGCTTTTTTAAAACTCTGGGAGAAGCTGGGAAGGCTTTTCCTTCAGAGTTTTTGATGTTTTTGCCCCCCCTCCTTCTGAATGCAGTGAAATGATATGGGATCCCATTAAGACAGGTAGGATTCTTCATGCATTCTGTGAGGAGTATTTTCACCCTTTAGACAACCTCACAGTCAACACTGGTTGTCATCCATACTCATCCTCTTTCAGTCTTTGGGGTGTGTGAACACAGAAAATATGAGAGCTCTGACAAGGAATGATTTTCAGTGTTTTCATTCTCTGCAATGCTAGAAATTTGAGGACTGAAGTAAAATTTCATTGAGGTGGCAGAAGTCTTATCAGAGGCAATACATTCATTTTGGTCCCACATCCCCACCCTGCCCCTCTGGTCCTTTCTCTCCTCCCATCTTTGTATTAGACCCTTAATATCCTTTGTATTACATATCTTTCTCTTTCAGACATGCAACTTTCTTGATAAATATATCCCCTTTGCTTAAGATGATCTTTGATGCTGATTGCAAACAGACAGCTTCCTTACAAAGTCAAATATGACCTGCCTCATTGGGTTATTGTTTTGAGGATAATGAGTGGATTGGGGAGAAAGTCGTGTATGCTCCCCTGAGGTAATTGGAGGAAATGTGGGGGATAAATGTAACCAATAAATATAATAAACACATGTAAAACACAGTCCCCTGCTCTTTTGAGCTACAGTTCTTTCAGTTTCCATGGCCTTGTTGCATATGGCCTGCATCCTGTGGTCAGTTCTATCATAGAATCATAGAGTTGGAAGAGACCTCAAGGGCCATCCAGTCCAATGACCTTCCATGCAGGAATACACAATCAATGCCCTCCTGACAGATGGCCATCCAGCCTTGGTTTAAAAAAACTCCAAAGAGGGAGACTCCACTACACTCCCAGGCAGTGCATTACTGCCAAACAGCTCTTATGGTCAGGAAGTTCTTCCTAATGTTTAGGTGGAATCTCTTTATCTGTAGTTTGAACCCATTGCTCCATGTCCTAGTCTCTGGAGAAGCAGAAAACAAGCCTGCTCTATCCTCAATATGACAACCCTTCCAATATTTAAACATGGCTATCATGTCCCCTCTCAACCTTCTCTTCTCCAGACTAAATATGCCCAGCTCCCTAAGCCGCTCCTCATAGGGCATGGCTTCCAGACCTTTCACCATTTTATTCACCCTCCTCTGGACATGCTCCAGTTTGTCAGTATCCTTCCTGAGCTGCAGTGCCCAGAACTGGACACAGTATTCCAGGTGAGGTCTGACCAAATGACACCCGTAGTGTGTTCACAGTCACTGGGACAAGCAGTTGTGGCCAGGCTGCCAGGGATCTTTCCAGCTGTTTATTCTCCAGGCACTTTGTGAGCTGGAGCATGCTGTGGATGCCATTTCCCAGTGCTTAGATCTCCAGCACCTTAGAGACACTTTGGTTAGGGCACTGCCAGGTTTTGGTGGGGACATTGTTCATTGGAACTACAAGGCTGCAGTGGTGGAGCTCTATCCTCCTAGTTACAATGACAATGCAGGAATGTGGCCTATGATTCCTATAGAATGGTAGTTCAACTTCCTAACATTTTTTAGTCCTCCTGAGAAGACTTTCCACAACCCATTTGGGAAGCACTCTGGAGTGGACCATTGTTAGGAAAGAGACCCCTGTTCAGAATCAACTAAATGGTTTTATTAAAATTGTGGGGGTGGGTGGGGGATGAATACCGCCCTCCAAGAGCCCTAGGAGTTCATTCCTTGGGTGGAAAAGGCCAGCTAATCTTCAAAAATGTGGTTGGAAGACCTGGTCCCAATCCCATGCTTGCCCTGCCTTCCAAATTAGTCTGCATGAATGGATGCTTTTGTAGTAAGGAAGCAGGGATCACAATGGGCTCCTTCTCAGCCAGCCAAGCTATCACTTACTAGGGAGTCAACAAGCCAGGCTTGGTGCTACACAAGAAGGAAGACAGCAATTTCTTAGTGGTTTCATTGGCATAGCTGAAGCTATCGTGCAACCAAGGCCTCACACTCCAGATCAGCTTCTTCCCAGCTGTTTCTCCCCAATAGCTAGAAAGAAATGCGAGACCTCAGACGTATATTTCCCGGCCAAGCCAACAGGCCCATCCCGAATTTATCTTCTCAAGAAAGACGTCTTGTTCATGCTCATTTCTGTAGCAAAGAACATGATGTGCTAACCTGCGGTGACTTTTTTAAAAAATCCCCTTCTTCAGGTCGGGTTGGTGTAGATTCCTGTCTAAAAAACTCAGCAATGTGATCTGCAAGGCTGTACCATGAAAGACAAAAAAGGCAAAGGGAATTCTGCACTAAGAAGAAACTGATCTATGTTGTTGGTACAAATAAAGCAAGCTAAGCTGTCTTCCTAGATTTCCTGACCTTGCAGAATTTCTTCCCTTGTTGCTAGTCCTGAGGATACCCTGAAATAAGCTGAGGTTAAAACTTCTCCCCAATCCAAATGATCTGGGGAAGTATATATCATGAGAATGTCTCCATAGGCATGCACATCTGCACATGTATGTCTTCCATCTGCCCAACTTGGAGTCATAAACATTGTCTACCTACTCTGCATAGGAAACCTGTACACCTCCTTCCTGCAGGGCTGAACAAGGGAAAGAACATCTTTAAAATGGAGACTGGTCAAGAACCTACATCAAGAACCTCATGGTTCAAAGCTCTCTGAAAGAGCATAACTTCCAATAGGAGCCTGCCTAGATTTTAACATTCTTGGGGAAGGGCTTTCTCTCAATCCCAGAACCATCTCAGCAACCTTTAGGGAGGGCATGGGACAGAGCTTTCTCAAAGTATTCTAGTACAGTGGGCCCTTGGTGCCCATTGGGGTTTGGTTCCACTCCCACACCACGTGGATACCAAAATGTGTGGGTGTTCAAGTCCCATTACATACAACAGGATAGTAAAATGGTGTCCCTTATATAAAATGGCAAAATCAAGGTTTGCTTCCTGGGATTTATTTTTGGGGGGAATAGTTTCAAGATGTGGATGGTGTAATCTCTGAATGCCAAATCTGTGGATACACAGGGCCAACTGTACATCTAATATGTGATGGGTTAATATTGTGCCTTTAAGTCGTTTCTGAATTATGCCAACCATAACGCAAACCTATTATGGGATTTTCTTTGCAAGATTTGTTCAGAGGGGGTTTGCCATTTTCCTCTTCTGAGGCTGAGAAAATGGATTTGGCCAAGTCCAGATGGCCAAGTGGTCTCCAGAGTCATAGTCCAACGCTCAAACCATTACACAATGCTAGCTCTCTATGTGATGGATATACACAATTATTTTAACAATGTTCTTCATTTCACTTCTGACCTACCCAAAGTTTTTTCTAAATCAGCCTCCCCAATGTATCTTTAGATGTATTGAACTATGACTCCTATCATGTCCTGGATCCAAACCCTGGGGTCCATGGATACTGGAAGTTGTACTACAACACATCTGGAGAATACCTGGGTGGGGAGAGGCTATCCTATATCTTCAAGTGCATACATCAATAGGCTCTTCCACTCAGAGATATTTTTGCTACTTGAGGCACAGAACAAGATGGAGCTCTTAACATCTCTGTGTTATATACAGAAACCAAATGGACTAGTAGCTGAACCTGGTTTCAAACCTGGAGAAGGGACAGGATCAGAGCTTTGGAAAATTATTTTTGGGAACTACAACTATCCAAACCTTTCAACCAGCATGGGCATTGCCTATGATGATTGGGGATTGAAGGGAGCTGGGATCCAGAAAAGGAATTGTACAAAGCTCTCTCTCTCTCTCTCTCTCTCTCTCTCTCTGTGTGTGTGTGTGTGGAGGGGGAGAGGGATGAGGACATTCCCCCCAAATAAAAATTCTGCCCCCCCATGAACATTTCCCTCAGTCCTCAGATTTCTAGCACTGCACAGGATGACACCTTCAAAATCATTTATACCTAGAACTAATACTTTGCTCTGTTCACATTCTCATAGTGAAGTTGCCCACATTGTGTTTTCTGAATGCTCAGTTGAGGTACTGAAGGAAAATTTCATGGGGGGAAATTCTTATTGAGGGGGGCAATGTGTGTGACTCTCACAGAATCATACAGTTAGAAGAGACCACGTGGGCCATCCAGTCCAACCCCCTGCCTTGCAGGAATACACAATCAAAGCCCTCTTGACAGATGGCCATCCAGCCTCTGCTTAAAAACCTCCAAAGAAGGAAACTCCACCACACTCCCAGGCAGCAGTGTATTCCACTATTAAACAGCTCTTATCACCAGGAAGACTTTCCTAATGTTTAGCTGGAATCTCTTTTCCTGTAGTTTAAGTCCATTGTCTGTGTCCTAATTTCTGGAGCAGAAAAAAAAAATTGCTCCCTCTTCAATATGACATCCTTTCAAGTATTTAAACATGGTTATCATGTCACCTCTTAACCTTCTCTTCTCCAGGCTAAACATACCCAGCTCCCTTCGCTGCTCCTCATAGGGCATGGCTTCCAGACCTTTTCCACCCCTGTAGCTTTACCTCTGGGATACTATCCCCCCAATTCTGGAGTCTATGCAGACTGTCTAACATAGGGGGCCCAGGTGTGAACATGGGATGGGACATATATAGCTCTGTCCTCCAAAGAAGGGAACAAACAGATGGTCTTTGGAAGAATATCTGGAGACTGATGCTACTGTTCCCTCACATCTGCTGCTTGAGTCAGTTTCCTCAGGCTGCTTCACAGTGGGGTCTGCCTTTTGTGCAACTCCTCTTTCATGGGATGGTGGTCACAATGCAGGAAGAATGGGATCAGGTCTCATTTTTTCTGAAGGGATACTTGACCCAATTGCATGAGAAGGAAGACTGTAGAAGAGGGAGTGGGATTGATCATCCAAGACTTGGAGAGCTGAGACTTTAATTTATTTTTCTTTCCTGATGGTTGAGACGGGGAATGAGGAATAGAAAGTTTGTTCTTCCAGAAGATTTATTTCATTACATCTGCAACAAGTCAGGAAGAGATCAGAGTCAGGGGAGAGGGTGTCCCCCTCCCTCATCTTTCTCTCTGTTTCCTCTTTCTCCTTTTCGGTTTGAGGGCCCTGCTTAGAACAAAGCTCGGTTACTTGAGATAAACAAAAGGAGAAAGAAGAAATTATCAAAGAGCGAGTTGGTGGCCACAGACTATATTATATGGATTTTCCTTATGAACTTGGGCAGCTTAAACCAAATTCAAACCAGATTGACCTCTTCTGGGTAACTGGCACACACAGGGGATGTGAGATTCCACGTGGTCTGAGCCATTCCACAGTCCTGAAACAGGACTTAGTACCTCACATGGGTTTATGAGAATCCAAATTTTCGTTATTCTTAAAAGAACATGTTCCTAGACCTCATTGTTATTTGGTCATTAATGCCTATCTAACATGAGCATTGTGAATGAGTACTGGTTACAGGGAGCACACAAGTTCGATGCTGCAACAGCTCCATTGGCTGCTGGTTTGTTTTTGGGCAAAACTCAAGGTGCTGGTTATGATCTATAAAGCCCTATATGGCTTGGGATCCAGGCTCCTTGAAGGACCATATATTCTCCTATGGGTCTGCCCATGTTCTAAGATCCTCAGGGGAGGCTCCTCTTTTTATCCCACCATCTTTACAGGCATGGAATGTGGGAGAGGAGAGAGTCTTCTTAGAGGTGGCACCCACACTTTGCAACCTCCTCCCTAGAGGAATTAGGATGGCTCCTTCCTTGCTGTCTTTTCAGCAGCACGTTATGACCTTTTCATTCCAGCAACGCTTTGGGAACTGATTGTTAAAAAAGAGAAAGGCTTTTTATGATCCTGTATTTGTTTTTAATCTTTATTTTAAAGCCATATTTTTAAACAGTTTTAAGTCTTCTTGTGTGCCTTCATTTCTGACTTATGCCAACCCTAAGATGAACCATCCATGAGGTTTTCTTGGCTGAATTTGTTCAGAGGGGGATTGCCCCTTTTTTTCTTTTCTTTTTTTTGAGGCTGGGAGAATATGACTTTCCCAAGGTCACCCAGTGGGTTTCTATGGCTGAGTGGGGGGATTCGAACCCTGATCTCCCAGTGTCCTAGTCCAACACTCAAACCATTACATCAAGCTGGCTCCCTTTTACTGTTAGTTTAATACTGTTTTAATCCCAGCTTTTGTATGTTTTAACTATATGTACTTTTTATAGTAATTTTCTACCTTTTGTAAGCCACCTTGACTCCCACTCTGGGAGAAAGACAGGATATAAGTAAAATGATGGTGATGATGATGAACAGACAGGATCTTGCCCAGAAGAATCCCCTGTGGTTTCTGCCATTAAAAGGCATAATAAAATAACAAAAATAATATTTATTTCTTACCTGGCTCGCCCTATGGATCAAGGCTGGGAACAACAAATTAATGTATAAACATAATGTTGGTTAAAAAACATGTCAGTTAAAAACAGATATCAGTTTAAAAGAACAAGTAAAATCAAGACATTTTAAAACAATCAATAGACAATTCAAAATTCACAATTTAAAATAATCTGCCTGCCTATCTTTAACATGAGGACTAGAAATGTACATATGTCATATAGAAAACAAAAGCAAATGGTGCGCTGAGAACCTAGTGTGTGCTGAAAACACCATTGTTATGGATTACGAAAGAAAATGTGATTTATAGTGTGATTCCAACAATGTCAATTGTAGATAATTGGCTGATTCCAATACAGTGTAGTATCTACAGTACAGAAAAAGACAACCAAACCAAGGATCAGAAGACCTTCTTTGTGTTAAAAGGTAATGCATTTTCGGTTTATTATTATGCTTTTCTAGAATATGCCTAAAGATGGCTGTGAAATCATTTTGTACATTTCTATATGATATATAGTGGAAATGGGTAGATAGAAAAGTTGTGTGTCCTAAAGGGAGTGAAGGAGAGAGACATTGAGGTTTTGTTGCTTGGTTGTTGTTGTGCATTGTTGTTGTTTCTTCCTCTTTAGGGAGGTGTGATGGGAAGAGACCTGGAGTAAGTGCCTTAAGCATTGCAAGCTCAGTTGAGGAGAAACAATAAGAAGCATCTTATTGAGATATGTGCTCATAGTGAATATAGTGGATTCAGGACAAGCAAAATGAAAACACTATTTCGTAGAGTGGATTGTGCATTTTTATGCGATTCATTGCCACAAGAAGAGAGAGCTTGGAAATGTTACTTTTTTGAACTATGCCTCTCCATTGCCCACCCTTCAAGACCACTTTTAACTACTGGCTATCCTGGTGGGGGTTCTGGGCCAAAAAAGTAATTTTTCCAAGATCTGTTATGTTGCAGTGTTGGCCACCGAGGCTGTCAAAGTGGATGAGACAAATCCAGTGTTCATAATTTATGATGGTCATGGGTAACCTTCACATTGAGAAAGAATCTATCTTGGAATACTGTGGGGAGGGCAATTGTGAGCCAGTCCAGCTTTTAGGTTTCCTGTTTAGCTTGTCTGGGAAGAGATGCTTAGTCATGGATGCTTCAGCTAGAGATTCCTGCCCAAACAGGGAGCTGGACTAGATGACCCTGGGGTACCTTCCAAATATTCTGTAGGGCTAGATAGTGGACCTTTGGTCTAATTAAGGTGAAGAGTCTCCTGACAGAGAAATCTTTATGGACAATATGTGCACATTACAAACATTTTTTTTTAAATGCACTTTACTTCTACTGTAACTTTATTGTTTATAGCAGCGGGTCATCACAATTCAGTATATAAAAATATAAGGCACATATAACAATACAAACAAGATGGATGCAACATTTAAATTTGTCATACAGCCATGCCTGAAAAAAACTAAAATTGCTACACTTAAGATGTATAGTAAATCCTTTCTTTCTAATACTCTCTCACTCTCTCTCTCTCTCTCTCTCTCTCTCTCTCTCTCTCTCTCTCTCTGGCTTTTCTTCGCAAACAAAGATTCAGGAAGGACTCATCCCACGCTTTCTGCATGTGCGCTGATTACTAAAAAGGCCAATCCGAGATAAACAGTCACACTAACGTGACTCCCAGAATATTTAAACATAGGTATATAAAAAAATGAAAATGCAATTGACCATTAAAAACCAAAGCTTGGGAAATTTCCTTTTTTTAGACCACAAGTCCCAGAATTCCCTAGCTGAGGGATTCTGGGACTTGTAGTCCAAAAGAGAAACTTTTTCACGCTCTGCTACAGTGTTATCTTTGAGCTAGATACAGACCTAGTCATGCAGGGATGGAGACTTAGTCTATGGTGAAAGGTTGCCAGATTTAAGTCCCATTGATTTGATTGGGTCTACTCAAATCTTAACTATGACCAGATCCAATCTGTTCCTTCATGTGAATAACTATGGTGTGCTTCTGTTTCTTTTAACGGGCAGCCAAACCTGCAAAAGAAGAAGAAAAAGAAGGAGGAGGAATAGTTTTAGTTTGCTATACCATAAATTACATGCTGGCAAATTCAGGATTATCCATGAGCCCATGGATGTTAAAGACGTTTAACAACATAGATCACTTTCAATATTAGAAGCCTCTTTTTTTCTTATTGTTTTTGTGTTGCACAGCAGATATTCTTTTTGATACTTCTGCTGCAATCTGATAACTTGCTTACCTAGGAGTAAACCTACTTTCCTAAGAGTAAACCAACTTACCTAGGAGTAAACCCATAATCTGCTTACCTAGGAGTAAGCCTAAAACAAATGGGACTTGCATCTCAGCAGGCATACATAAGATTGCATTCTGTTTGTTCTCATTTCAGTTGGGGCACTTATCTCAGTTCCATTATACTTTATTATAGAATCATAGAGTTGGAAAGGGACCCTAATGGCCACCAGGTCCAAACCCTTGCTCAAGGCAGGATCTCCATCTACAGCATCCCCAGCAGGTAGCTTTGAAGATGTCCAGGGAAGGAGACCCCACCACTTCTCTAGGCAGTTAGTTCCACTGCCAACTACTCTTGCTGTCGAAGTCCTTCTAACGTTCAATTGAAATCTACCCTCCTGTAATTTAAAACCATTAGAGCTAGTTCTGAGCTACATGGAGGAGGTTAAAAGTCATGGACAGATTGGTGATTGGCAACAGAACTTGGGAAAGGAATTTTTGGACTCCAGCACCCAGAATCCCCAAACCAGCATCACCAATGATTCAATGCTGTCTAGGGGATTCTGGGAGTAAAAATACTTTTTTAAGCTCTGTGGAGTTCTGTTGGTAGAATTTGAGGTGATTTGCAGTAGATCTCAACTCCCAATCATTTCAGTCAGATGTGGGACGTGTGAGGCCCTCCAGATGTTGTTGCCTCTCAGCAGTCTTCATTATCAGCAATGCTTGCTAGGGCTGATGGGAGCTGCCATCCAACAACATCGGAGGGCTACATGATTTCCAGATTTAAATACATCAAAAAGCTTCTTCATTTTTCCCCCATCCAAAGCTGGGCTTCTGAAGTCTACGAAGGCTTCAAAAAAGCAAATAGAAGCTAGTTTTGATACAAAAGGATTTGTCTTCATGAGGTCAGGCCCATTGTAGGTGTGTGCTCAGAGCATCCAAACCATTGAACCATATTCTTCAAACTGATGATGATGATAATAATGTCATCTGCCTTCCTGGGCTGCTATTTTGCACCTGGGCCCCGTTCACACTACACAATTATAATTCTGTTTATTCCACTTTAACGGCCATAATTCTGTCGTATGAAATATTGGGATTTGTAGTTCAGGGAGGAGCATTTAGAATTCTCAGACAGAGTGTTCCAATGCCTCACCAAAATCCTGAGCTGTTAGAGCTGCTCAGCCAATGGAACAAACTGCCCAGAGGAATGGCTGAGTATCTTTGTAGAGTAATATAAGGGGTGTGTTTGGTCAGGTGGGGAGAGAACTCTCAAGAAATCTACAATCTAAAGCATTGGTTCTCATTCTTTGTTTGGAAGATGAATTCCCAGAATCCCTGAATATTTCTGGGCACTGAAGTCTGAAACATCTGAACTACTGGTCTAAAGGCGTGCTTTTCCCCACATGCCCCCACATTTTCAGTTCTCCATTAAGAAAATCTCTTCCCTATGCTTCCACTAGACAGAAGCATAGATAGTGGTGGTGGAAAAGCCTTCCTTCACTGACTTCTCCTCATTGACATTTTCACTCTGGGTAAGTTGATCTGGATCCCATTCTTCCTTTGGAAGAGCCCTGGTGAATGCTATCTTTTGGCTTAGGATAGCTTTTGGCGTTTTGGAAAGCCCACAAAGTGATTTTAATTTATTGTCTTTGGCTTTTGAGGATTTGTGTTGGAAAGGCGAGAACAGAATGGACCCTCCTGCCTGAAGAGTTAACACGGTCACTTGGCTGGTTTTTTAAAAAACTGCGCCAGAAACGTTACAGCACTAAATAACAGTGCTCAGAAGATTGGTCCGCACAACACAATAATTTTAATCTTCCACTCAATACAACTGGTACTTTATGGCTAAATATAGAACTATAATGGTGGACTCTCTGATAGAGTAGCCCAAGAAATATTCAGCCCCAGCTTTAATTGCAGGATGAAACTGTTCGAGGTTTATCGTGTGGTTCTTGGGGCTCAACATTTAGGTAGAGAAGACTTTAGCTCTTACTGAAAATCTTGAAACAATGTCAAAAAGGCTTTGTTGCTGTTTTTTTCCCATTTGTTTCTAAGGTCAGACCTTGACTGTGAGGGATGGCTATCAGGAACAGACTGAGTGCATCCACAGCACACAATTTGATGCCATTTTAAGTGAAGCTTGGCATGGGTAGTTTGGTGAGGTGCTTAGAATTGTTTGAGATCAGTGATTCTCAAACTTTGGCCCTCCAGATCTTGGGGACTTCAGCTTTCAGAATTCTGGACTATTGGTTATTTGAGCTTGCACTTTGGGGATCTGAAGTCCGAAACATCTGGAGAACCAAAGACTGAGAAATACAGTTGTCAAAAGTTAGTTTAGGGAAGGAGACTAAAATGATCTAGCAGAGAATTCCAAATCCCTCACCAGTCCCACAGTTCTCTAGGGAGGCATCCACACAAGAGAAATAATCCAGGTTGAAACTGAATTATTTGCATGGCTCCTTCTTATGGAATCCTGGGATTTCTAGTTTGGTGAGGCACCAGCACTCTTTGTCAGAGATGGCTAAAGACTCTGTAAAACTACAAATCCCAGGATTCCATAGGAAAGAGGTATGCAAATAACCCAGTTTAAAACTGGATTATTTGTGTCATGTGGATTCCCCCTAGACGATGAAGTCATGGCAATTAAAGTGGTATCAAACTGATATAACTATACAGTGCAGATGCAGTCACCACCTTTAAGGTTCAAGATACATGTTATAATGTGCCCTAACCTGCCTTCTTACTTCAAAAGAGATTAATTTTGTGGAGTGTAGGAATGACCTACATAAAGGGAGGTGGGGCAGACAACTTGGTACCCTTTAGGTCTTTGGATTACAAGCCCCAAGGCTTTAAAGGAGTTATCCAAGGTGCTGAACCTATCTCCAAAATAGGTTCAGCACCTTGAAGAGAGATTTTAAATCCGTCTGTCTGTGGAAAATATTTATATCCTGTCCTCTCTCTGAAGATCTCCAGACGATGCACAATAAAACAACACAATCAGTTGAAAACAATGTAAACAGAGATTTTAGAAGGCTAACAACATATTAAACCATATAAGGAGTTAAAAGAATACAGAGTAAAACCAGTTCAAACACTTTAAAACAATTTAAAACCATATACTGGGTGGATTTGTGTAAAACCAGTTAGGCCCCCAAAGGCTTTTGGAAACAGCCATGTTTTCATTTGGCACTGAAATGACAGCCATATAGGAGCCAATCAGGCACCTAAAGGGAAGGCATTCCATAACTGGGGAGCCACAGCAGAGAAGGCCCTCTCCCAAGTCTTCCAACAGAGTATGATTTGACTGATGGGACACAGAGCAGGCCCCCCTCCAGTGGATATCAGGCCTTGGGCAGCCATATTTGGGGAGAGGAGCTCCCAAAGCAACAAGGTGTTTGGGGCTTTAAATGTCATTACTAATGTCTTAGTGGGCCTAAATACCTTAGAGGCACTAGATCCTGTCTGATCTAGGAAGCTAAGCAGGGTCAGCCCTGGTTAGTTCTTGGATGGGAGACCACCAATGCAGACAAGGGGCTGTAGGTTCTATTGCAGAGGAAGGAGTTGGCAAAATCACCTCTGAAAATCCCTTGCCTAAGTAAACCCTGTGAAGTTCATGAGGTGGCCAGAGGTTGGCAGATGACCTGAAGGCACATTCTGTACCCGCACAAGATGTGACCCTGGTCCCTTTCCCTCAAATGTTGCAGGCTAGAACTTCCACAGAAGGGGGAAAGGTGGCTTCGGGGGCTGTCCCTCCCAGCTGGCGTGGGGGGGATTCTGGGAGTGGCAGTCCAAAAAGAAGAACCTTCCTCAAGCTCAGAAAGACTGCCAAGGAATCGCAGGTGCTGTAAGCTCAATTTCAGAGGAAGGAACTGTCAAAACTACCTCTGAGGATCCCTTGTCTCAGAAAGCCCTATGAAATTCATGGGGTCGCCAGAAGTCGACAGAGTTTGGATGGGGCAGAGTTTGGATGGGGCATCTCTCCGGAGTACCCAGTTCGTGGCTGGCAGGGGGAAGGACTAGATGGCTCTTCCAGCAATACCATTCTAACACAAACAACAACAACCAGAGGAGGCAGGGACCCTGCAACCCGCCACAGTTCAACTCCAACTCTCTTTATTCTTTCTCACTCCTCAGATCGGAAGAACCAAGCCCAGCCTGCCTTGCCTTAGGATCATAGAGTGGGAAGATACCCCCAAAGGCCATCTAGTCCAACCCCCCTGCCTGCAGGAATACACAATCAAAGCATTCCTGACAGATGGCCATCCAACCTCTGCTTAAAAACCTCCAAAGAAGGAGAGTCACCACACTCCGAGGATGGGAAGGGGGTAGTGAGGGGGTCTGGTGGAAGAGCTGATAAAAGTGGGGAGGGGGGAGGAAGGCAGGGGGGAGATGAGGCGGGGTGGGGGGAGGACAGCATAAGGAGGAGGAGGAGGTGGTGGCCGAAGCATGGAGCACCTGTCGAGGGCTATGGAAGGCTTAGCCGGGTGCTGACAGACAAATGGCGAGATGAATCAGGCGCAGTGGCAGGCCAAGGATGCTGAGAGCAGGCTTTCATCTTCGGAGCTGGGCAGGGAGGAACAGAGCAGAGACAGATGCTTGCCTGTGTGTGGTCATAAGGCTATTTCAGGTGGAGACCCCCCTCAACGGCCCCCTTTGTCGGACCACAACCCACAGCATCCTCCCGCTAGCAGAGCTTCTCGGATTGCAGCTCCCAGCATCCCCCCCAGCGCCCATTCCGCTAGCCTGAGGACCTCAGGGACCTGCTTTCCCAAACGCTGGCCTGCCAGATGTTTTGGACTTCACCTCCCAGCATCTCTGATCATTGGCCAAGGTGGCTGAGGCTTCTGGGAGTTGAAGTGCAAAACACCTGGAGGAGTAGAGGTTGGGAATCAGCGCTCTAGACTTCACGGGTGATGGTGCATCCGCACGGCACAGTTATAGCAGTTTGGCAGCACTTTAATTTGCCCTGGCTTCATCCCTATGGAGTCCTGGGATGTGTAGTTTGGCGAGCTGCCCAAATGGCACCCAAGTCCCCTGAAAAGAGAGGGACTGAGGATTAAATGAGTTTAATTCTATAGTGGAGACATACACTTGGAGTCCCTTGGGAATTATAGTTCAGGGGAAGGGACCAGTGCTCTTTGGAAGAGAATTCTAAATCCTTCACCAAACTACAAATCCCACGATTCCATAGGATGGAGCCATGGCAGTTAAACTGGTATTAAACTACAATAATGGAAACTCACTGGGTGACCTTGGGCGAGTCACACTCTCTCAGCCTCAGGGGAAGTTTTGCCAAGAAAACCCGGTGATAGGTTCGCTTTAGGGTCGCCAAAAGTTGGAAAGGACTTGAAGGTACACAACAACAAGGGGCTGTTGTGAGGATAAAGTGGGGAGGAGAAGAGAGACACGTCTTGAACTCAGGGGAAGAAAGGCGGACTATAGGTGAAAGGAAATAATAGTTTAATAGGAAGGACTATGTATTTTTTCTTCCAGCCGTAGGCAACCAGAAACACATCAACACGTGAAGGCAACCCCTTTCCATGGTCCCTCCTTTCTGCAGTCGGTACAGTAGGACCCCGTATCCACTGATTCATTCTCCACTCGTTCAATTATCCACGGGACACAAAACAGCACAACTACCGTAGAGTCTTCCTAGAAAATGTGTCCTCTCTAGCCATTTTCTAGATCCTCCAAGGCAACTCTAGAAGTATTTTAAACTAGAAGTCCCATTATTTTCAATGCCGTTCGCTATTATCCACGGTTTTTTGTTTCCACGGACCCCCAGAACCAATCCCCAGCAGATACAGGGGTCCTACCGTACTCTGAGATAGACTGCTTCTGAAGAGAGGGGTTCTAAGGAACATTCTTATCCTCCTGAATCTGGTAAACAATCTCTCTGTTGAAACCGTCAAAGCCGGTGGGTGTCACTTTATTCTTGTGGCCGTGAGTTCCACTGGCGAACTACCACTCTTTCGAGCCTTGCCAGGCTGAAGAACTTGTACAGGAAATGGTACATATTACTCACTCCTCTTTCAGAAAAGAATTGGAAATCCTAAATGGGGTGTGTGTGTGTGTGTGTGTGTGTATTTTATTATTTCAATGATAGGGCTGTTTGTCTGGGTTCACTTTTAAATCGGACAGGATGGCTTAATTTGTTTTGACGGGTGGGAGAGGAGAGGAATCTCCTGAATGAGAAAGGGATGTTTTCGTGTCCTCTCGATCCTGAATAGTTTTATTCGATAAATAGCCTATCGATCTTCGGGTAGGATAGGGGCCGATGTTTCAACAAGCAAACCTAGGCGGAGTTTAATGGGTAGATTTTTTTTAAAGTTAATTTGCTGTCAATTTAAAAAAAGCAACACAGATCGGCAGGCTTGGTTTATACAGTACGTGAAAACAAAATCCAGCAATGGGTAATACAATTCTTGGAATAAAATAAAATGCAATGCGAATGTGCCAGCTTTTGAGTTCCTCTAGAACGCTTCGTCAGGGTAGGTGATTTTTAAAAAATATTCCACCACTACTTCCTCTTCCCATCTTCTTAAAACAACCCAAATCCTCACAAAATTGTGCCAGATTTCCTGCTTGGTTGTTTTGTTTTTTAAGTTTTTTGAACCATCTTCTTAGGACCAATTGAAATGCCCCAAAAGTATGTCAGCTTTTAAGTTCCTGCAGAACTCTTCATCAAACCAGGAGATTTTTCGAGAAGAAAATCTGCGGTGTTTTTCTTATTTTCTTTTGGTATCATCTCTCCTGATGAAGAAACTCGAATTAAAAGTTGGCATACTTTTGTAATATAAATATGATATACTATCATATCTAAGAAAGTTATGACCTCCAACTAGTGGATTTAGATTCAGAGAAACGGTGTAGCCTTAACGGTGTCACAAGACACTTTCTCTGAATAGTTTCTTTTGTGAAGAAAACTCAAGCAAACCATGTTTTATTCCCCCTTGGGTTATTGCTTTATTTTAAAAAAAAAAAAAAACCAAAAGACACAAGCAGCTGAGATGCTAAAGGTAATGAAGGAAAATGTTGGAAAATATAGTTTGCAGTCCAATAAGTGGAAATATTTTTGCTACTGAAGGGTTAACTAAGAAGCCATATAGGATGAGTTGATATAACTTCCTGAAGTTTTTCTATTGGGGTTCTAAACACACCTGTAATAATACAGCCACACACAGATATATCTTCTCCCTTGAAAAATGCTGAAAATAGAGTGTTCCAAACTGCTATCTTGGATGCACCTCATTTCTCTTTAGAAACTGAAGAAGGTGGAAGCAGAAAACGTTTTTGCTCATGTTATATTTTTCAATTCTGTTGGCTAATCTTTGTTATATTTGTTTGTGTGCATATATGTACACAGGTGCAAAATACAGAGCTCCCATCCTATTACTTAGTCCGAGCTTGAGCAGAGCTTTGAAACAATTGCCGAATCCGGAGTCAACAAACTAGATCGATTCCATGGATCCAGTGGGTTTGCTTTTGTTGGGATTTACGGTAGGATTGAGGCCATACGTTGGACACATGCATGATGTAGGTGTGTGTACATACATATACATACCAGATACAGAAATTACCCTAAAGGCACCAGATCCGGTTCGATCTTGGAAGCTAAGCAGGGCCGCCCCTGGTTAGTACTTGGATGGGAGACCGCCAAGGAATCCCAGGTGCTGTAGGCTGTATTTCAGGGGAAGGAACTGGCAGGACCACCTCTGAGTCTTCCTTGAGGAATAAAATCCTATGAAATTCATGGGGTCTCCAAAAATCGACAGGCGACTTGAAGGTACAGACGCTTACATATCAAACGCAAAACTAAGGCGATTGTGCTGGAATCCAGTTTACTCGTTAGGGGTCCATCTCTGTGCTTGCTTATTTGGGAGTAAGCCCACTTTGGGGGGCTAGAAAAGGCTAGGAATCCAGCCCCAAAGAT
Organism: Gambelia wislizenii; assembly: GCA_030847615.1. Lineage (NCBI taxonomy): Eukaryota > Metazoa > Chordata > Lepidosauria > Squamata > Crotaphytidae > Gambelia > Gambelia wislizenii. The sequence continues at coordinate 4,953,767 of JAUMIR010000008.1, forward strand.
CCATGGATCTTTTGAGGGAATAAAGCAATGCACCCTGCCACTTTTAGGAAGAAATTAATTCTACTTTTCTGCTTAGTCCTGGCTTAAAATTTTGCCACACCCAGGATGGCTGCTGTCCCGTTGAACCAAAAGGGCTTCACTTCTGAGTAGACACGTTTTGGATCGCACGGTAAAGTAATTATCCCAGCCCTCCACCTTCAGCATTGATCCACACCGCAAGGCTGTTGTACCGGCGACTAATATATGCAGGACATTTTGAAACTGCAACAAGCGGTATATAAACGCTGACCCATGACTTTATGCCGAATATTAGAATTATTCCTCCCTCAAGAACGACACCACGAGCGTTACAAAAGAATATTAGCTCGTTGTACTACACTAATTCGTTAGGGGTGTATTGGAATTACTGTATCTTGAATATGATCATTCCACTAGAATGTATATTAAAGTGGAAGACGAAGAAATAGTTGGATAGGTAGCTTTTGCCGGGACGGGGGTCTTAGTAAATATGTTTGTCTTTCTGTACTTGTAATAAATTGGTTGAAAATATTTATACCCGGTTTTCGCCCCCGAACGGCTCCTCCGTTAAACTAAAAGACACCTTTTAAAAATTACTGAAAAATCTGCTGAAAACAAGTCGCTTAATGCAACATCTTTAGAAGGCTCCGTACAGGTGAATAGATGCCTTTTCCCTTGCACTAGTCCTAAAGACTTCTACTCAGGAGGAAACCCGGGTTGAACCCAATGGGACATCTTTCCAAGGAAGTTCAGTTCTACATTGTAGAAATAATGCAGTTTGATACCACTTTTAACTGCCATGGCTCCATCCTACAGAATCCTGGGATTTGTAGTTGGGTGAGGCACCAGCACTCTTTGGCAGAGAAAGCTAAAGGCCTTGTAAACCTACAAATCCCAGGATTCCATAGGACGGAGCTGCAGCACTTAAAGTGGTGTCAAACTGCATTATTTTTACGGTGTAGATGAACCTTTACTGCTACATTCAGTGGGATGGATGCTCCGGTTAGTATGTCCATTCTGATCTATGCCTACTCAGAAGTCCAGACAGATGCAATAGTTTACTCGTGAGAAAATGAGTGTAGGGCAGCAGCCTGAATTTGCTTGTTTGTTTATTTATTTATTTATTCTATATCCCGCCTTTCTCCAAGGCGGCTTACAAATTTGCAGCAAGTTGTATTGCACTCCAGAATGCTGTCAATATAATCAAACTTTGTGGCTGTTGTTGCTTTTAGAGATTTTCACATTACACTGCTATAGTGTTACTATTCCACTTTAATTGCTCTGGCTGCCTCCTGTGGAATTCTGGGGTTTGTAGTTTAGTGAGGCCTAAGAGTTCTCTGGCTGAGAGTTGTAAATGCCCCTCCCTAAACTACAAATCCCAGGATTCCACAGCAGGCAGCCATAGCAAATAAAATGGACTAGTAACACTATAACAGTGTAGTGTGAAAATCTCCATGACTGTTCCTAATTAGACTTGGGAAATGTTGGGAGGGGTTGAACTACAGCTCCCAGAAGCCCCCAATCCTACAAAGTAACTTTCCCAGGCTCTGTCCCTAATATGTTCAGGAGTCTCTCCTTCCCTCTCCTCTTTTTTCTGGGCAGTTGGGAGAGAGGAACCGACAGGTGTAGATGACATCGCGAATTTGGGTACCTAAAAATGCCCGGTTAAGAAGGGGGAGTAACAGAGAGTAAGGGATACACGTGTTGTTACAAGAGGTCCTCAAGACGGGTCAGGGATGCCTGCTAGCGGCTGTGCTCTAACCTCTCCAAAAAGTGGATGAAAAGTCTTGGCAAGGGAGGAGGCGAGGACGTGGTTGAGATGCTGAAGTGGACATAACCATCTCTGGCCTTGGAGAAGACCTTGGCCACACATACACTCATGCAGAAGTTTAAATGTCCCTCCAACTTTTTAGAAGCGAGGAAAACCTAGTGGCTGCTCTCTTTATGGGCGAAATAAATCTTCCAAGGATGATTGCATGCATAGGTTTTCCTTGGTTTTTTCCCCCCGGGCTGTCAGGCCGTGTTCTGGAAGAGTTTATTCCTGACGTTTCGCCTGCATGCAGGCGAAACGTCAGGAATAAACTCCTCCAGAACACGACCTCACAGCCCCGGGGGGGGGGGCACGGAACATTTCAGCTTACTTAATTTACTGAAAGCTGAATTCGAAGGACAAAAGTAATTTGTTGCATGCAATTGGTCCAGCAAGGGGATGAGAGAGAAGCGGGAGGGATGTGTGCTTCCCAATCAACTTAGGCAAGAGCAAACTGCTGCAGCTTTTCCTAGTTTGGGTGTTTTCCTCATTTATAACTCTTACCACCCTGACCCCACTCTGGTGTTGCTTGCTCCCACGTGTCCTGGGTTTCATCTGTGAACTGTTGAGGGATGCTCACATCATATCATCGCCATTCTGACTACAACTGTTGTCCCAAACTCAGTGTCACCTCTACCTTCCCTCGGTCCCCAGTCTGTGCTGTTAGTTGTTGTGTGCCTTCGAGTCCACTCTGAGCAATGGCGGCCTTATCCTAGGATTTTCTCTGCAAGGTTTATCCTGAGGAGGTTGGCCATGGCCTTCCTCAGAAGCTGAGAGAGTGTGACTTGCCCAAGATCACCCAGTGGGTGTCCATGTCTGAGAGATTCGAACCCTGGTCTCCTGTCAAAATCAAGCGTTTAACAGTTTAACTTTGGGAAGTCATACTCTCTCAGCCTCAGAGGAAGGCAAAGGCAACCCCCCCCCAACAAATCTTGCCAAGAGAAACCTGTGATGGGGTTGACTTTAGGGTCGCCATAAGGCAGAAATGACTTGTAATGACACACCATACATAATTTAACTCAGGCCCCTTCGAGAGGCAGCGAGTTATGCAGTGGTTTGAGTGTTCCAACCCTGGCCATCGGCCCTAGGTAAATCACACTCTCTCAGCTTGAGTGGAAGGCAATGGCAACCCCCCCCCCCTCGCCAACCTGCGTGGTCTAGTAGTTTGAGTTCTGGACTAGGAGACCAAGGTTCAAATCCCCGCTTGGCCATGGAAACCCACCGGGTAACTTTGGGCAAGTCACACACTCTCAGCCTCAGAGGAAGGCAAAGGCAAACCTCCTCCGAATAAATCTTGCCGAGAAAACAGAAAAGTCGCCCTAACTCGGTGTCTACTTGAATGACACAGCATCAACCTGTCTCAGAAGGAAGCGCGGCTCAATTCCGGGGGTTTTCCTCCCAGGTAATGCAAACTCCCTAGAAGAGACAATAATGCTTGGCAAGGTAGAAGGCAGGAGGAAGACCCCATTCCAGACGGATGGACTCCATCAAGGAAGCCACGGTTGCTGCCCTGAGTCTGCAAGACCTGAGCAGGGCTGCTAAGGACAGGGTGACTCGGAGGTCTCTCATTCATGGGGTCACCATAAGTCGAAGCAGCCTAAAAAACTTTATTTTGACTTGTTTCCTATCACAGGGCTGCGTGTGTGGCTATAAACGAGCCTGAAAATCAGATGCAACCTCTTCCTTCCTCCCTTTTGATGGAATCTGTTGTCCTTCCCAGTGCCTTTCTGTTATGTGAATGAAAGGTGTGTGGAATGCATTAAAGTCAAAGGAAATGGCACGAAAAGCTAAATCCTTCGCTCACTCTATTCAGTCAAAATGAGCACCTCAAGAGGCAACAGAGTAATTTTCAAAAATTATGCATGTTATGGAATAAAGAAATTGGCTGATCAAGCTTACATTTCTTTATGCATTCAACATTTCTATGAGCAAACCTTTTATGCCATAAATTTATGCAGTCTTTGTGTTTACACTGAGTGGCAACACTTTCTGAAAATATTCATCTCTCCTTTCCTGTCCTTTTCCATTTAGCCTGCGATCCTGGAGGCACTTACTCCAGCCCTTTACTTGCTTACTTATTATTGGCTGTTGCATTTTCACAATAGACTCCCAACCAGATCTCTGCACTTATTCCCATCCCTAAAGAGAAAAAGCAAACCCAAACACACACAGGCCAAGGAAACCCCCGGTCTCTCTTCTCTTAGCAAGACATGGCTGGAAGTGAAGAAGCATCAAGGCTTGTTTAGAGCTCTGTGTGTGTGTCCCTGATCTGCATTTATTTCCTGCTTGCATGCAGAGGCCACTTTTCCCTCTTTGCTCCAAGAACTTTTAGTGTTTTACAACCCTTTGTCTCAGAAGCAAGAAGTCAGCCACATGGGGCACATCAGCCTCAAGATGCCTTACCAGCACACATGAGAGTCAGCGTTAGGGACTCTTTTACCCAAAGTCTGATAAGTATCTCCTATCTATCTATTTTTCTTATGCAGTGTAGATGTGTAAATTGCTTGCTTAAAACAATTTGTAAGCCGCTCTGATAGCCATTGTGGCTGAAGGGCAAGGTATAAATACCTAATTAAATAAATAAAAATTATAGCTTCATTGGAGCATCCTGCATGTTTTATGTCTTGTTTTGTTCCAGAAGCTCATGATGCACTGGGGCTCTGTTGCAATCTGCTCAATATAAATGGCAAAATTTCCTGCAGAGATGACCTTCTCCCACACCATCTTGACAGAAAGCACAATCAAATCGGATTTTATTTTAACTTTTTAAAAGCAGTGGTTCTTTTCCTTTTGGAAATGTTGGTTTCTCTCTCTATATATATATATTTTTTCGTCCTCCGCAGGGTGAGGGTTAAAGCGGGAAGATCTTTGAGAGAGCAGTCATTTTTGCTCTCCGAAACTGATTAGTCTGGAAATACACAGTTTAGACGAATCCCGCAGCAACAGAAAAAAAAAATCAGGCCATTCCGTGGTCTGTTTGTAATCTCATCCCCCTTTTCATTAACATAAACACGACTTTAACCCAAATATACAGGGCCACCTACTAAGTCAAGGGAACTGGTGGAGAGAAAGAGAGATTCTCTGCTTTGGGGCTGGATGAAGGACATCTAGAAGGATGGATGGAGACAGATATTGGAGAGGTGGAGGGGGCTGGCGAGACGGGCACCAAAACGGGATTTAAACTGGCACAAATTGGAAGGGAGGAAGAGCAGAGTTCAGGACACTTCCCTTCCTTTGGACTACAGCTCCCATAATCCCCCTGTCAGTACGACCACTGGTCATAGTAGCAGAGAGATTCTGGAAATGCAGTACACAAAACAACTGTTCCAGTCTCGGTAAATAGGGGGGTGAAAGTCTCCTTCTTGGGAGGTTTTTAAACAGAGGCTGGGTAACCATCTGTTGGGAGTGCTTTGAGTAGGTATTCCTCCATGACAGGGGATTGGACTAGATGTCCCTTGTGGTCTCTTCCAACTCTATGATTCTATTAAAGGAAGAGGGCCTAACTCTGGCAATGTTGCATCCCAGCCAAGAGTATTTCAAGAGAGACTGCTTCCAGATATGGAGGATCTACACAGGAATGTAGCTATGGGAGTGGGGGGAAGACAGGGAAGAGGGAATGAGGGCATTGCCCTGCAAACAAGAATGTTCCCCACCGCCTATGAAATTTTCCTTCAGTCCCCACATTTCTAGCTTTGCAGCAATTTAAAACTTCAGTCGAGGATTTAGAAATACAGTTTAGGCATCCCAAGAAAAGGGGAAGGCAAAGTGACCCAAAGAACGCAAACATAGCATAAGAGTTCTGGGTGCGAATGATTTGCAGTGTTTTCTTTCACAAGCTAAACTGGTTTGCTGAGAGCCAGCATGGTGCAGTAGTTTGAGTGTTGGGCTACAATTCTGGAGACCAGGGTTCAAATCCCATCTCAGCCTTGCAAACCCACTGGGTGATCTTGAGCAAGTCACACTCTCTCAGCCTCAGAGTAAGGAAAATCTTGCCAAGAAAATGTCCAGGTAGATTCACTTTAAGGTCACCATAAGAGGGAAATGACTTGAAGGCACACAACAACAAAACAGGGTTGAGGCTGGTTAATAGCTGGATGCCACGCAACCAGGAGAGAAAAACAGAAATTTCCAGATAGGTGTGAGAAAAATGTTTGCCTGAAACCACAGAGAGACACTGCCAGTCAGACCCAACAATAACCAGTCTAGATAAATCAGTGGTGTGGTACACTATAGGACAAATCCTTTGTTTTGTAAGCCTAAATCAGAAGTAGGACTCAAGTGGCTCTTCACATGTCATTGAACTGCAATTCTGTTTCCTTTACCTTTCTCTATGCTGGCTCAGGCTGCTGGGAGTCCCAGTTCAGCAACATCTGGAGAGCCACATGATTCCCTCCCCTGGCCTCAGCCCACTTGCTAGCTCCTATTATACTCACTGAATCAATTGGATTATCTAAATAATTCCACTCATATTACTGCACCTCCCAGAATTTCACACCCTTGTCTCTGCTGGCTAGGGCTGATGGCAGATACAGTCCAACTGTATCAGGACAGTGTACCACTTCCTCCATGGCTAGATGCCTAAAGCCATTTGTTAGTCCCAGGCAGTTGCCCAGTGAGAAGTGAACACTTCTGTAGTCTTATTGACTCAATGGTTGCACTTCAGTTGAAACTAAACAATTGGATTTAGGCCAGGGGTGGGGATCAGGTCATTCTCCAGATTTTGCTAAACTGCAAAAACCAGCAGCCCTAGTCAGCCTAGCCAAAGGTGAGGGATGTTGGGAGTTGCAACAATGAGCTTTATCCCTCTAAGCCCTATATTCCTTTTAAAGCTGCAACATCCTATGGAATCCTGGGAGTAGGGAGGGGCATTAAGAATTATCAGCTAGAGAGCTCTTGGGCCTCACTAAACTACAAGCACCAGAATGCCACAGGATGTTGCAGTGGCTATTAAAGGGGAATATAGTGCTATAGTCCTATAAGGATAAACATCTGGAGGGGAACATGGATCCTGCCCTTGGCTTAGGGCATACTATATATTTCAAGCCTCTGAAAGCTGGACAGAAAGAAAATGCACTCATTTGAAATGTGGCCCTGAAGGAGAGTTCTGCAGGTAACATGGAGTGTCTAATGACCAATAAATGTATTCTAGAGCAGATCAAGTCCAAACTCTCCTTAGAAGCTAAAGTAACTAAGCAGGGGCTATCATACATTGGACACACCAGGAGTGACAGGACTCATTGGAAAAAAGTGATAATATAGATTTTCCTTGGGTTTTTTTCCGGGCTGTGAGGCCTGGAAAAAAAACCAAGGAAAATCTATGGATGCCTGCTGTGAAAGCCTTCAACTTCACAAAAAGTTATAATGTTTGATAAAAGTGGTAGGCAGTAGAAAAAGAGAAAGGCCATATTACAGGTGGGTTGATTCAGTCTAGAAGGCCAGACTGCTTTAAGTTTGAAAGACCTGAGCAGGGCAGTTGATGACCTTGAAGGTCTCTTGATTCATAGAGTTGCCATAAATCAAAGTTGACTTGATGGCAAATAATAACGAATATATTTGTGTCTTAACAGATCCTGTGTATCTGTCTGTCTATCATCTATCTAGTCTGCATGTGTGTCAGAGAAAGGGCACCAGAGATATACACAAGTATTATACAAGGGCCTAAGAATCCTATTGCATAGGGATCTTGTAGCACCTACCAGATCCCTTTACATACTGATCCAGACTAAAGCAGTTTAGGCTGCTGCCACACTGCAGAAATAATGCTGTTTGCCACTGCTTTAAATGCCATGGCTCAATGCTATGGAATTTTAGGATTTATACTTTTGTGAGCTATTTAGCCTTCTCCATCAGAGAGCTCTGGTGCCACATCAAACGACAAATCCCAGGATTCCACAGGATGGAGCCATGATGGTTAAAGCGGTGGCAAACTGCATTATTTCTGCAGTGTGTCAACAGCCTACCTCTTTGAATTCTAAAAATCCTATTGTGGGTCCTGATTAGAGTAGACACAGAGATTCAGTTGGATTTACCTTCGTGTTGACTCGCCCTTCAACAACTGATTCCATGAGTAGACCCTATGGATATTATAGTATATTATTTTAGTCTGGTAGCATTTTATAGTGTCTGTTTTATTGTTTCCTTTTTGACTATCTATGTCTGATACTCAGTCCTTTGGTGCAAAGTGCATTACAAATAAAGGTTGTTGTTGAAAAATATGTCAGTAAGAATAAAAGAAAATTACTATAAATTGATAAGGAGATGGTACTTGACACCAGTAAGAATAAGTCAAATAGATCAAAACTTTTCAATGTTATGTTGGAGGGGATGTCAAGAAAAAGGCACGTATGTTCATATGTGGTGGAGCTGTAAATATGTACAGAAATTTTGGCAAATGGTATTTAAAGAAGTAAGAGAGATAACAGAACAAGATTTAGAAATGTGTCTAGATATTGCACTATTATCAGTTTATGATAAGGTTAACTGTACCCAAGTTATGAAAGATCTGATTACAAATTTATTAAAAGATGAAAGCAATGTATTTATGTTAAAGAAAGAAGAAAGAAAGAAAGAAAGAAAGAAAGAAGAGCCGTGGTAGAGCAGTGGTTAAATGCCAGTACTGCAAGTCTCCACGTTGCAAGTTTGATTCCAGAGGGCTCCAAGGTTGACTCAGCCTTCCATCCTTTTGTAGGTTGGCAAAATGAATACCCAGCTTGTGGGGGCAATTAGCTAACACACATTGGAAACTGCTTAATGCAGTGTAGATGTGTAAATTGCTATTGCTTAAAACAATTTGTAAGCGGCTCTGATAGCCTTGTGGCTGAAGAGCGGGGTTTAAATAAAAAATAAAAATATTATTTAAGAGTGTAATATGGTAGATGTGTGAATATAAGAATATAAAATACATTTAAAAAACCAAAATCAAATAAAGGTTGTTGTTATTGTTGTTGTTAGCCAACAGGGATGCTAGCCTCTCCCTGTTATTTGAATGGATGGAAGAGAAAAAGCTCTGCTCTCCCCTGCATCTCCTTTTGGATTTTCCTTTCTCCATATTAGGGTGGGATGCTCCAGCTTTGAGACCCAAGCACCGCTTCCTCTTCGCCTTGGCCTTGCTGGGGGCCTCCCCTCCCCTCCCCTCCTCAGCCACTTGACTCCAGGCTTGGGTTCGACCCCATCCGCGCTCTTTTAATCTCTTGCTGACAGCTCTTGAATGTGCCACCCTCCCCTTTGGGTTTTGCTAGACTGGGGAAGGGGTGGGTGGAAGAGAGCCCGACAGTATTACAGTTGATGAGTTCAGCGCATCAGATTCTCCTTGCTCCGGAGTTGAACTTTCAGCCGCAAAGATGGGGAGTATGCACCGGGAGATCAAAGCCCAGTTTCCACAGTCGCGAGGCAATTAATCTGGAATAATTACTTTCGAAAGAAAGGGCCCTGAAAGTCACCCTGTCGCACACGGGGCCCCCGTGTGACTCAGGGCTGGGAGATGTTATTTTTTAAAAAAATATTATTACAAGTCCCCGAATTCCTCCGGCCCTGATCGCTAGAGGATGATGGAGACTATAGTCAGAAGAGGGGGGGGAAAATAACTTGCCTGAGCTCCATTGCCCCTGTTGCAGGAAAACCCACGAAAACTAATAATAATAATAATAATAATAATAAATTTTATTTTTACCCTGCCCCTCTGTTAAAAACAATCGGGGTGGTTTACAACAATTAAAATACAAATGCAGATTAAAATCCCTAAACACCATCCACCCCACCCTCCCCCATAAAAAGATATTAAACCAGTATAAAATAAAAACCAGTATTTAAAAACCAGCTAATCTAAAATCACATTTTAAAAAATTGATAGCCAGCAGACTAAAAGAGACCAGGAGCTTCTGAGGCCGGGATCTAACCAGGAAAGACCTGCTGAAAGAGATCCGTCTTTAGTGCTTTTTTAAAGCTACTCAAGCGGATCTCATTAGGCAGGCCATTCCATAATTTGGGGGTGATTACTGAAAAGTCCCTCTGTCACCTTAAAGTGTCACCTTAAAGGTTAACCAATGAATTATAGCTCGAGTTGTGGACCATGCAGACATGTCTATCATCACATGGGAGTGAGAGGCTGTCTAGAGAGAAATGAGAAGGAAATTAAAGGTGGAAAGAATAGATGATAATCACCCCGTTCTTTAACTCCACCATTATAGCAGTTTCTAATTGACTGCTTGTAGCTCATGAAATATATCTTCTTTTTGAAAGGTGCACACAATCCATAAGGAGGCCATTAGCATTCTCCTCTCCATCCACCTGCCCCGTGGCGTTTATGAAAAAAGAGGAGGAAAATGAGTGTGATCTTTAATGCCAAACTGAACTCTTCTGCAAAGGGCAAGGCAAGGGACGCAGTCTTTTCTGCATCCTATGCAGAAACAGGGCCCCCGAGTTCGAATTCTGCTGGCTTCCTGGGTTATAAAGCCATTTTTCTCTCCAACACCCCAATTATAACCCCAGCACAAAAGCCTATGGGGTCTCACAGGTCTCTGTAGGTGATAGACCCTAGCTCAGTAGTACAACAGGCACATGGAAAATCGCAAGTTCAACATCCCATCCAGCCGTTGCTGGTACTTGTCCCATCTGTCCCAGCCATCCCAGGATGATGGGAATGGTAGTCCATCCCCACCGGGAGAGGTACAGTTTCCCCCACTTCACACTGGCGGATCACGGCCCGACTCTGTAGAGTCTTTCTGCGACTCAAATCCATTTCTCCTAAAGGACAGGAGCGTTTTAACGCGAAAGTGTAACGCCTCAGAATAACTACTCACGTTACTCCATATATGCAGCTGCGCAGAATATTCCGTAAGGAGGAGGCATATATAGAATCATAGAGCTGGAAGAGACCACAAGGGTCATCTAGTCCAACCCCCTGCCCTATAGGAATACACAATCAAAACAATAGAGTTGATTTGCCTTTTTTAAAAAAATAAAGTGCGTAGAATCCGCCTCCTTTCCGCACAAACAGAGCTGAGTGTTATTCGTGCTCTTCTTCTTGGTTGTATTTGAGGACAGAAATACCTCCCCTCTCCCCGGTTCCCTCGGTCTGAGGTCTCTAGGCTAGGCGGGCGTTCGTGTCCTTAAGTGGGGCCCCCTCGTGTTTTTGTTTTCTAAGCTCCCTTTGCAAGCGTTGCAAACGCTGCGGCGGCAGATCTGACACGCGCTCTCCCCAGGCGCCTTAACCATACACACAAACGGGGCCAGCGCCTTCTAATCCGGGGTTGGGGTTTGGGGGGGGGGTTGGAAACGACTTGCCTTCGCCCTACAGGGCAGGTTGAAGGCACCAGTAGCATCAGCATCCGCAGGGGGCTCCATCATTGTGGGGGACCCCATAGTAACCCTCCTCCTGCAAAAACATTATTAGTAATACAGTTGTCCCTTCATATTGGCTGGGGTTTGGTTCCAGGACCCACCCCCCCTGAATACCCAAATCCGTGCATACTCAAGTCCCCTTATATGCAAAAGCATACCAAAACAGTGTCCCTTATATAAGAGGGTAAAATCAAGGTTTGCTTTTGGGATTTTTTTTTTTTTTTTTTTTTTTTTTTTTTAGGAATATTTTCAAGCCGTGAATACAGTTGTCACTTCACATTCTCTGGGATTTGGTTCCAGGACCCCCATGGATACCAAAATCCGTGAATACCCAAGTCCCCTTATATGCAATGGCATAGCAAAATGGTGTCCCTTATATAATAAGATGACAAAATCAAGGTTTGCTTTTGGGATTATTATTTTTTAAAGAATATTTTCAAGCCGGAAATACTTAAATCCGTGGATACCAAATCCGTGAATGTGAAGGGACAATTTGTAATCTGAATATCCTGTACCGTGAATAGCTTAGGCTAAATTAGATTATATTGACCTGAGATAAATATATGGGGCCCCCAATATAAAGGATTGCAGGGCCCCCCAAAATTCTTTATACCGGTCCTGCCCTGACAAAACGGCCGTTCTCGTTTTGCTGAGCAGGGGGGAAAGAGAGTGAGAGGGAAACGGAAGGGGGTTTCTTTTTCCAAAGCCGTCCCCGGCCTCCTCGTCATTTCCAATTCCAGTTTTGTGGAAGAGGCGAAAATCCCCGGTTGCTTTTTGTGCGCGGAAATTCGAAGCGCAGCTAAAGGAAGACCTCCACGTGAATCGAGATACGAGGCTTGAATGCCCCAAACATCTTCTAAATACCGGTATTGCATATTGGCCCTAGTCAGGAAATTGTCCCCTTCTAGATAAAATACTACTACTCCTCTGAGGCTGAGAGAGTGTGACATGCCCAAGGTCACCCAGTGGGTTTCCGTGACTGAGCGGGGATTCGAACCCTGGTCTCCAGAATTATAGTCCAACACTCACACCACTACACCACGCTGGGTTTTAGTCCCAACGTTTAAAAGAATCTGACGCCCCTCCCCAAAATTGGTTCAGAGCCTTGGTTAGACTAAAGGTTCGGACTAAAATCTATCAGTGGGGTTTTCTGGGGCTGAGAGTGTGTGAGTTGCTCAAGATCACCTAATGTGGGTTTCTATGGCCAAGCTGGAATTTGAACCCTGGTCTCAGGAGTCCTAGTCCAATGCTCAAACCACTACACACCTCACTGGCTGTCTTGGAACATTACTGGAGAATAAATTAAGCTTAAAAAAAAAAAAAGAAATATAACATTTACTTCTGAGGTGGGGGAGAGGAAACTCATGGAGAGATTTTTTGCATGAGCAATCTCTCTGTTTTACCTGACAGTATTCCTTGCTGTGTGAATCCAAACAGTTGGGCTTAAATGGACTCAAATCGGAGTTATAAATTCTTCATTCCCTGGGAGGAGCGTCCCAGATTCCAGATACTAATTTCCAGAAATCTCAGAACCATCCTATCCCAGGGTAATATTTCACCTTGAACTAGAACAGATACCTTCTTGCACAAGAGTATACAAAATGTAACAAAAATCATTTCCAGGTTTATGTGTGTGTGTGTGTGTAAGCAGTGCTTCCTGTCTTGTTTTACTCAAGGCTCCCAGAAGGAAGGATGTAACTTTGGCCGGGTTTGGGGTTTTTTTAAACAGGTGTCTGTTCCCATTTTTCTCCCTCTCTGTTCCTGGTGCATCTGGTGCAGAGGAGAGAAATAAGGGCCCGATCCCGCTACAGTGCTATTATCCTACTTTAATTGCCATGGCAACGTTATACGGAACCATGGGATTTGCAGTTTGGGGAAAGGGCATTTAGATTTCTCAGCCAGAGAGTTCTTGGGCCTCATTAAACGACAAATCCCAGAATGCCAAAGAATATCCTTAAAGTCTGCAAACTCCCGGCTTGGATAATCAACTGGATTCTTCGATTAAAGATGCCCTTGTCTGGATGTCACCTGGGATTCAACCCCATTGAATGCAATAGGGCCTACTTCCGAGTAGACAGGAACCTCATTGCCTTCTACAACCTTGTCTCCACTTTTCCTGGGAGCAAGCTCCATTGGATTCAGTGGGGCTTACTTCTGAGTAGATACATAGCCTAAGCATGCTTAGGCTTGCATGCAGGAAAGACTTTTTCCATGGAGTAAAAAGAGGCCACCACAGTTAACAGGGTCATAAAAATTTTAAATATTCTACAGTATATATATATATATATATATATATATATAAAGTATCAGCACTAAAAATGGCAAGTTTTCCAATTGTCCCCTCAAAAAAAGTGGAATGTTTCCTCTTAGAATATGCCGTCCTGAGGGTTGTGCACTGCCTGAAAACCATAGCTTGAAAAAGCTATTTTTTGGTTGAATCACAAAAGCCTAATTTGGGGTTAGGCTTCAGCACCTTGGAGAGCGCCTAAAGTTCGGACTAAAAGCCAGAACAGATTCACACACGCACACCACCATTCCCTTATCTGTTTCCCCGCCTCCAAAAAAAAAGTAACTTCGACCGGTTGTGCCAAAAATAAAGCATGCTTGTTATTTCATTAAACAAACAAACAAACTGTGGGCTTTATGTACATTGTGCTCTGTCTATTCATTGCTAGAACGCGTTTGATTTAATCATTAAAAATATATCTGCAGGGTTTTTTTTTCAGCCCTATACTCTTGGAGACAGAGATACTCTTGGAGATCTGACCTACTCTCGATCAGATGTTATAGCTCCGTGACAGGTTCGACCCGGACAGTTGCAGGTAAAGCTGAGAAAGACCCCGGGTCTGGGAGGGAAAGATCCTGGGTCGACCAAGACTGATGGACTCTGGATTTAATTTGGTATAAAACAGGTCACTGTATTCCCATGAAGACACTCTTGAAGGGTTTGATGACATCCATGGGAGGTGGGCTGTGAATCTACTCTGGGATGTAGTCCGAACTTTACAGGAAATCTCCAAAATGCTGAATCACCCACCATTTGGGTTCAACTCAAATTAGGGATTTGTGATTCAGCACCTGGAGAGAGCTCCTTTAAAGCTAAGATTAAAACTCCAAGGCGGATTCACTAGGAAGCCAAAATACAGGTCGATCCCCATATCCACGGGGATACCTGAAACCGTGTATAATACTGAACTCTATTATTTTCAATCAGACTAACACCAGCGGCTTACCATAGAATCGCATTGGAGGACCTAGAAATGCCTAGAGAGTCATACATTTTGCATGTGGATAAGTGAAACCGTGGATACGGGAGTCGATCTTTGTACATGACGCAGAGTCATGTGTTTTTTTGGGGGGGAAACAGATAAAGGAGTGGTGTGTGTGTGTGGATCTGCTCTGGCTTTTAGTCCGAACTTCCTTGAATCCGCCAGTTCTTAGAGCAATCAGCTATACTATTAGGGATCGAAACATAACTTGAGGGCTTGTCGGAGTACAGAAGAGGGAAAGGTGAAGAGATCTTGCTTTGGGGGCAGTGTTCTTATTTATTTACTTATTTTTTTAAAAAATCCCAATAACTAGAAGAGGGGAAAAAAAGAGCACAATGCAAAAAAGCAGGCGATGGGGTGCGATTTAATTCTCGCCTTAGGTGTGTTCGATACAGGGAGGCGAGGGCAAATGAGCTGACAGTAATTCATATTTTTAAAAATGACCTCAGGTTCTGGCCTGCCTGTCCTTCCTCACCCCACCCCACCCCTTCCCCACGGGGCCCCCACTCCACGCCAAAAAAAGAAGGTCAACCCGGGAGAACCCTGTTATTAGCCTGCAAACCCGAGCAAGTTGTCTGCTGGCCGGAGGGCTCTGGGTTCCTCCAGGCGTTGCAATATAATTGCCCGTTTCTAAAAATGAGAGATGGGTCAATATTTGGCTACTGGAGGGTGGCTTTCCCCATCAGCTTGGGGGGGGGGCAAACGCCTTAAGGGGGAGCAGACTGGCCCCCAAAGGCACCAAGGTTGCCAGCTGACCTCATAGGAAAGTGAGACATATCCATACACACCCACCTAACGCCACCTTTCATAAACCAGGGGCTACCTAACTTGCTCTGTCCTGTTTGGTTTCTTTCCAACGAGGAAGACACAGCACCCCTTTGGGAGGGAATTTTGGCACAAGTCCCAGGGTGCTGGGAGAACCTCACCCGCTGCCTTTGAAAACCACGAAAGCCCACGCTGAAATAAATCCTGTTGTTCTTGGCATCGGAGAACTTTAGCATTGGAAGGGACCCGCAAAGGTCATCTAGTCAACCCCCCTTCTGCCACGCCAATTCACACGATACAAATAATCCAGATGATTTGCCAAGGCTCCTTCCTATGGAATCCTGGGATCTGTAGTTTTACAAGATCTTTAGGCTTCTCAGCCAAAGAGGTGTGCTGGGCCCTCACCAAACTACAAGTCCCACGATTCCATAGGAAGGAGCCATGGCAAATCATAGAATCATAGAATTGTAAAGTTGGAAGAGACCCCAAGGGCCATCCAGTCCAACCCCCTGCCACGCAGGAATCACGATCAAAGCATCCCTGACAGTTTCAAACTGGATTATTTTGTGTCGGTGGGTTTGGCAAGTTGTGTGCTTTCCCGTCCTCAGGCAGTTTTCTGGACCAAACTTCTTCAGAGGAGGTTTTTCTGAAGCTTAGAGATGTCTGATTTACCCCAAAGTCACCCAGGGGGGGTTCCATGGCCGTGGTGGGGAGGATTTGAACCCTGGTCTCCCCGAGTCACGTGGCCACCCTCTCCTAGAGTTTCCTTGGCAAGACTTCTTCAGAGGAGATTTGTCATGGCCTTCCTTTGAGGCTGAGAGAGTGTGACCCCCAAGTCACCCACCCATGGGTTTCCGCAGCTGACCAGAAGGGAATGGGACCGTGAGCTCCCCAAGCCCGAGTCCAACCATTCAAAGCACTACAGCAAGCCGGCCCTCCGCTGAAATCAACACACCAGCCCTTCCAGGTAGTCCTAGATTTCTTTCCCCCCACTTTTCCATGCCACCCTCCCTGCTGGTCGCCTTGAAAGGCTGCGGCTTCAGGCTGCTTTTCCACAAGAGCAGGGCAGGTGTTGAGCTCCTGGTGCTGGAATCACAGCCGGGTTTAAGCCAGGCGTTGCTGAGTCCTGTCTATAGGGGGAAGACACCCGGGGCAAACGGTCCCTTCTTTGTTTGCACAGAAATCTATATCCCGACTTGTGGATTTATTTGATCTGGGGGGAAATCCCAGGGTAAGGGTCCTGTTGCTTCTTGAAGGGTGCTTTTTTTCCCTTTTATTAGATACGCGTCAAAGGATGCAGAGGAATGTCGATGGACCGTGTAATCTACTAGGCGAGGGTCTGTTAAATAACAGGGGATACCGAAGGCGTTGAAGAGCAGAAGAAACTGGTAAACAATTAGTCTCTTTCCCCCCACCCCCCAAAAAAGCAAACGACTCCCCCCTCCGGCTGTTAGACTCTAGATGTAAATTCCTCCAAAGATACTAGGGAGAGAATGGGCGCGCTAGCAATGTGGTGCCGGAACGAGCAACCCAAAGGCGCAAGCTTTCAGAAAGCACAGAACACTTCGTCGGACGCATGCCTTTTTCTTTCATTTATAGATGTGCAAGACCTCGGGAAAATTATTCTCTGGGACTACCAATCCCAGAATTCCCTCATCAAAAAACAGAAAGAAAGAGAAACTTTTCCAAACTTTTCTAAACCCTACTAAAAAAAGGGGGGGCTCTTTTTACTTGAGGCGTACTTTGTTTGGGCTGAGCTGGTGAAGCCAGGGCTAGATTTCGCTTCCTTAGCACTCTGCAGCAGGAGGAAAGAACTCTGACGTCCTTCCTGTGCAGGTTTCCTGACGTCATAGGGCTAAACAGGCCGGAAGTCATCATTATCCCCCTTGCCTGTCGTTGGGATGCCCGGGACTGAAGCTTTCTGGGTTGGGCCCTGGAGGTTTCCAAAACCTTGGCATGAATTCTTTTATCTTTTGCAGCTGGCACAATCCGATTTTTCACGTTTCTGCTCTTGATGAGGCCACATGCCCAACAGATGCTTATTAGCATAGAATCATAGAAGAGTCAGTAGAGACCCCCAAGGGTCATCTAGTCCAACCACCATGCTCTGCAGGAATATCCAATCAAAGCACTCCCAATGACAGATGGCCATCCAGCCTCTGTTGAAAAGCCTCCAAAGAAGGAGACTCCACCACACTTCCAGGCAGTGCATTCCACTGCCGAACAGGTCATACGTTTATTGCTATTATTATTATTTTATTAGTGGCTGACCTCACAAGACGATGTCTCTCCCTGTATGTCTCCTTTCCTAGGACAGGGAGGGTAGAAATACCCCCCCCCACCTTTGAAGATAAGCAGCCAGATTTGTTTCCTTTAAGGCGCACACACCACAATCTCTACCGCACACAGAGCTGGAGGGCGAAGTGACATATTTTATTAACACCCTTCTGGTCTCGAATATTTTCAGGTTTACCCTTCTTTGCCATTGCGTGTGGCCAAAAAAAAGGGGGGCGGCGGGTAGAGAAAGCAACCAAGGAAGAAAAAGAAACAAGGGAGAAGAGTTTTTATGGATTGCAAAGAATGGATTCAACAACCGATTGTACACACTTGCGCACTTTGGAGCTGGCTAACTGGATTTCTTCCAAACTGGATTTTCTTTTTAGGGTGGTGGTGGTCCCATTTGAAATCTACAGGATGCACCCCTCTCAAGCCAACACACACGTCGATCGACCAAAGGATTTCTCAGCCCCATCCTAAACAGATTTGTAGGTAGGGATTTTTTTTCACACACACACACACACACACACACATATATACAAAACAAGCCTCGCCCATTTCGTCTAAATAATTTGCTCTCATTCATTTTTTGTTTCCCCTTTAAAGAGAGGAACGATCCGTTTAACGGTTGCGTTTTAATCCCTCCGTTATTGTAGCCGCTAAAAATATCTGAGCACCGGCAACGTTGGCCGTTATAGTTAACGAAAAGGCATGGTCGTTAGCGAGAGCCTATTTATTTTCAGTTATTGTTGGCGAGGGGACCCGATTGTTGGAAAGGGGAACATAACAGTTCCTGAGAAGAAATCTCAGGATTAGCTAACACACATTGGAAACTGCTTAATGCAGTTAGATGTGTAAATTGCTATTGCTTAAAAACAATTTGTAAGCCGCTCTGAGAGCCTTGTGGCTGAAGAGCGGGGTATAACTAACTAACTAAATAAATACATACATACATACATCCTAGCCTATTAATTGAGCAAATTAAGCATTGAAGCGGCGTCATGAGAAATGACTGTCTCTGCTTAAAAGACTGGCTACCCATCAATAATAATAATAATAATTATTATTATTATTATCATTATTATTATTATCTTTAAAAAGGAATGCACCCCCCTTATACATATTTAAATGGGTTGGGTTTCCAGAAAGGGTTTATTTGTTTTTTAAACGTTGGGAAACGTTCAGTACAAGGCTGGACGCCCACAAAGCGCAGCAAAAGAGGACTCGGCATTAAATCCGAAGACAGTCCAGATGCTTTTATACCTGATCTCTTTTTCCTCCAGTGAAAGGGTGGGACGCCGACATCGTCTGATACACCCATTTAAAAATTAGTTTTGCAGTTATATTCTTTGGCCCTTTTATCCTTTTCACAGAAGGTAAAAGTCACTCGAGATATTAAGCTTGGCAATTTTAAAGATCTATATTAAAGAGTCATATTTCAAGGATCCATATTAAAACACACACACGCCCTTTTTAAAAGAAGCCAGGATTTATTGCAGTTTTGTTTGGGTATAAAAACAGCATAAGGGGTATTTTCATTCTCTCTTCTTTAGGTATTTTCATTCTCTTTCCAAAGCAAAGTCTATAAAAATAAAACATAATAAAACCCCACTCTTGTCAAATGCCACCGTTAACGCTTGGCATTTTTCGGAATATTTGGTTCCTCAAAACAAATTGGATCATTGATATGTCACACTGTGATACATAGTGCAGCTTTATGCAGGTTTTTCATGGAAAACACACACTGCACACATCTAAGCATATATCCCCCCCTCTCAGTATACAGACACAGACACACACGTGTATACTTCCATATATATCTATAGCTGTCTACCTATCTATCTATCTATAGGTATATATATATGGTGTAAGTGTGTGTGTATATACACACACACACACACACATATATATAGTCTACCTATATGTAGAGCCATATAGAAAAACTACACATAGGTATAAATATATACACAGACACTGATTACATACACACATACATATGAATATAGCATAGATAATATATTCCTTTATATATCTATATCTATATCTATATCTATATCTATATCTATATCTATGCTACACACACACACACACACACATAGGTAATATGTAGTTTTGTATGCACATACGTACATATATGTAAAATTCCTACAATACGAACTACTTTTCCTAAACCATACCTCGGCATTGTAGCTGTCCTCCGTATATGTACATTTCATTAAAACTACAAAAATTACGTATTGTTACCATATTATTCTATGTAAAAACTGCACAGGATTTATTTATCCTTTGGAATTTTAGCACAGGGGTTAAAAATGACTCCCTCCGCCCCTGGCTCCCAAATCTGAGTACAAGATATATCATATCATATACATTGTATTCTGAGAGAGAAAAAGAGAGAGAACTTCTGGTCAATATCCCCACACAGGCCACACAGGACCGTTGTACTTTGCAGTTTTGTTGAATTGTCCTTTTATTGTATTGCAACTGCATTGTATTGCTTTGCACTTTTATTGTATTGCAATTGCATTTTCTTGCTTTGCACTTTTATTGTATTGCATTTATTGTCTTGCTTTGCACTTTTATTGTATTGCATTTATTGTATTGCTTTGCCCTTTTATTGCATTGTGATTTTGGTGTATTGCATATTCAAATTCAAAGTGGATTACTACTGTTTATGCTATTATTTCATAAGGAAGGCCTCTGTACAGAATATTTTTTTAAAAAAAAAATAACAAGCCCCGAAGAGCTTACAGATGCCAAAGAAAAATCGGTGAGACATTTCCTAGCGACAATAGCAAGCTGGTGCTGTTGGAGCACGACTTAAACTAGATACTCCCCCTCCCCACACACATACACTTTCAAGAAACCAAGTAACGCGATAGGGAGAACGTTTTGTAACGCAAGGGACCCCGATCGGTGAAAGTATTTTTTAAAATCTGTAAATCACACACTATCACCACGTTATTTCCCTTGTACTCAAACCTCAATCCTCCTTAACATCAGCCAATTAGATAGATAGATAGATAGATAGATAGATAGATAGATAGATTTTTAAAAATCAAATCGACTGGACATCTCAACTGGGCATCCTTTCTCCTCTTTCATTGCAAGAAGCAATTGGTACCACTTATTCAAATAAGAAGACAAGCCAGCGTGGTGTAGTGGTCTGAGTGTTGGACTAGGACACTGAAAGACCAAGGTTGGAATCCCCACTCGGTCACAGAAAGCCCACGGGGTGACCTTGGGCAAGTCACACTCTCTCAGCCTCAGAGGAAGGCCCTGACAAACCTCTTCTG
This sequence comes from Gambelia wislizenii, assembly GCA_030847615.1. Taxonomy (NCBI): domain Eukaryota; kingdom Metazoa; phylum Chordata; class Lepidosauria; order Squamata; family Crotaphytidae; genus Gambelia; species Gambelia wislizenii. The sequence goes on from JAUMIR010000008.1 coordinate 4,974,541, forward strand.
AAGAAATCTAGCCAAGAAAACCCTGTCTTAGGGATGCTATCAGCCAGGGTGAACTTGAAGGCACATAATTAACAAATAAAGCAGAAGGAGAAAACTGTTTTATAAAATAAGAAGTGAAAGCCTTCGACTTCACATTAAACTGTTCATTTATCCGGTGTGTACAAAACGCCTTTTTCCCACCAAAGGCCCCCAAGGTGGCTTACAAAATTTAAAACTGAAGTTGGCTAAAATGTAATGTGCAAAAGTGTTTTTAAAACAACAATAACAACACTGATTTATACAACAATACTATTCCAATCAGATAGGTCCAAACATACAGGATCAAACATGCACCACAATTCTGTCAAGGCTATTCCAAAACAGATTTTTTTTAAAATCAGCCAAAGGCCTGAAGAAACAAAAAACCTATTTTTCCAAAATGGATGTGAAACCAAAAAGCACTGCTTTGCTAGAATTTCCTTTCCCTGAAAGGTGGGCCATGTTTCTCTCTCGGTGGCTTTAGGAAGACAGCTCAGCAAGAGTCAAGAAATCCTACTAGAATTACTGAAAAGCGGATAGAAATATCTCCTCTCATCCCTGGGTGTAGCTGAGAACCCACGTTCAGACGAACAACAACTTCTCACGAGTCAACCCTCTGGTTGGATTTAGGAACAATGTCTCACTGACATATATTTTCTGCTTTTTCTCTCTCTGCCACCCAGTGAAAGGCATTCCAACGGGGCATTTCTTTTCAATGTAAATCTATGAAACAAATGCATGGGCACCCATTATTGATAGGGCATGTGGTTTTTATGTCTATTTTTTATTATTTATTTATTTATCCCCCCCCCCCGCCCTTCAGCCACAAGGCTATCAGAGTGGCTTACAAATTGTTTTAAGCAATAGCTATTTACACATCTACACTGCATTAAGCAGTTTCCAATGTGCATTTATACACAATGCTGGGTCTCTGCGTGTATTTATTGATATGTGTGCCTGTACTATCCGTAGCTATAAACTATAAATGGGTCTATTTCTACAAATATATTTATAAACCTAAAATAAATCCATAGGAAGCTTCCTTGGAAGAAACCTTGTCAAGACAACCCGAAGACAGGGTCCCCATGAGTCGATTTTAAGGCACAGAAGCCAGAGAGATAGAGATCTGTGTAGGTCTCCACATCGTTTCTCTCTAGCTATAGATATTTGTGTTGTCTGTATCATCTACTTAAACACCCACATCCACAGGGAGACACACCACACAGATACGGATGCGCACAAATGTTAGGGATGCAGTTGTAGATTGTCTGTGTATGGTATAGCTTCCTGTTTTCTTGGTTTTTAAGAGCTCAAATACCCGCACGACCTGAGCAAAAATATTTCTTTTTCACCTAACCGCTAACACACAAATCACACACACAGAGAGATCTATCTAAGCTTATGTTTATAATGATCATTGACCTGATATTCTCTGTTGCAATCTTTTTGGAGCATGTAGGAAAGCCTAATAATAATAATAATAATAATAATAATTCTGGCTGAGCCACACGATTAGATGAGCAGGTGACAGGTAACTCTCATCCCTCCAAAACTGCTTGCAGTTGTGATTCCAAATCCGAACTTCAGGGAGAATCCCCAGAGAAAGAGCCGAAAATGAAGACAAGAGAATACAGTGGGAAGAGGAGAACTTTTGCTCCAAGGGAAGAACTGCTTTGAGGAGCTCAGCCAGGCTGCAATTCTCAACCCACTTACTTAGGAGTAAGTCCCATTGAGCTCAAGTTTATAGAATTGCGCTGCAAATGAGGCTACTATCTTCTACGCCCTCCCTGCAAGGGATGTAAGGCTACTCAGAGACAAACCCCATTGACTTCTTCCCCAATGAAGAGTACAGTTATTCCTTCATATTTGCTGGGGTTTGGTTCCAGGAGCCCCCCCCCCCGTGGATACCAAAATCCGTGAATACTCAAGTCCCATTATATGCAATGGCATAGCAAAATGATGTCCCTTATATAAGATGGCAAAATCAAGGTTTGCTATTTGGATTATTATTTTAACGATACAGTTGTCCCTTCATCTTCGCTGGTGTTTCGTTCCAGGACCCCCGTGGATACCAACATCCGTGAATACTTAAGTCCCATTATATGCAATGGCATAGCAAAATGATGTCCCTTATATAAGATGGCAAAATCAAGGTTTCCTTTTTGGATTATGATTTTTAAAAGAATATTTTCAAGCCGTGAATACTTAAATCCGTGGATACGGAGGAACAACTCTATATAGTAGGCTCAGAGATTTTATTTTTAGTCCTCTTGACCGCCTAACAGGCACCCAGGGCGGGTTGCAGGACGTAAGAAAACACACACGTACACACATTTTTAAAAAATTAAAATTCAAAACTATCCACGAATAGATAGGTTCCTTCTTCTAAGCCTTCCAAATCTCTCTCTCTTAAATTTGGACGGGCATAAACGCGTTAAGGGTATCAAACGGTACCTTTACCCCCTCGTTTTGCTTCCCCGAGTTGTTCTTTCCATTTTACACCCAGGTAAGGCGTTGCGGTTTTGTATACGAGTTGTTATTCCTACGAACCCTTTCCATTTTTTTTTTAAATATATGCATTTGAAATGTGAGAGTTTGCTTTTCCTTGCTTGCTACGGGGGAAAAACGATCCCCCTTAAATCAGATTTAGGCGGGCATAGACTGACAAGCTCTGGCAATCTAACGTCTTGCTAACGTACGGGTCCATCGGTCGTTAAAAACCGAACGGAACCTCCAAGGACAAGGTTTTCCGGGGCTGTCCAGGTCTGGAGCCGCTTGGCTCAGGGGGGAGCCCAGGGTCCTTCACTTCTAGCCCCGATCCACCACGGAAAGGCCGAGCCCTTCAAGGAGGCGACGGGGAAGGAGGGAAGCTTTCACCCCCAGAAGGGTCTGGGATCGTCTCGATTGGCTCGTGGAACCCTCGCCCTTCCCACGCCAAGCCCACCACGAGTTTGGGCTGCTTGCCTACTCGCGAGTAAGTCGGATCGCGGGCCCCACTGGTGGAGAAAGGGCCACGCAGGAGCCCGCTCGGGGAAAAATTAATCTTCGGGGGGGAGTCTGGAGGCAGTGGGGTGCTTTCAGTGTGTGTAAGAAAGAGAGAGGTGGGGAATTAATTCGGGGTAGTCTGGAGGCATTGGGGTGTTTTCGGTGTGTGTGTGTATCTGTGTGTGTGTAAGAGAGAGGGGGGGAGGAATTAATTCGGGGTAGTCTGGAGGCATTGGGGTGTTTTCAGTGTGTGTGTGTATCTGTGTGTGTGTAAGAGAGAGGGGGGAGGAATTAATTCGGGGTAGTCTGGAGGCATTGGGGTGTTTTCAGTGTGTGTGTGTGTGTGTATCTGTGTGTGTGTAAGAGAGAGGGGGGGAGGAATTAATTCGGGGTAGTCTGGAGGCATTGGGGTGTTTTAAGTGTGTGTGTGTGTGTGTATCTGTGTGTGTGTAAGAAAGAGCGAGGTGGGGAATTACTTCGGGGTAGTCTGGAGGCATTGGGTGTTTTAAGTGTGTGTGTGTGTGTGTATCTGTGTGTGTGTAAGAAAGAGCGAGGTGGGGAATTAATTCGGGGTAGTCTGGAGGCATTGGGTGTTTTAAGTGTGTGTGTGTGTGTGTATCTGTGTGTGTGTAAGAAAGAGCGAGGTGGGGAATTAATTCGGGGTAGTCTGGAGGCATTGGGTGTTTTAAGTGTGTGTGACAAGGGCCACAGAGAAATGGGGGGGTCTCCCTTTCCCCATGGCTGCCTTCGGTGCCCTTTTCCAGCGAAAGACCTGAGGTCCCGATCCCCAAGGAGCCCAGAGTGGGTGATCCATTTGCTCCGCTCTAAGCCGAGAGCGGCCGGAGGGACTGCCTTGCCCATCGAGCTGAGTGAGCAACCTCCCCTCCACCACCCCGCCTCCACTCCCCCCCCCACAAGATTCCAGGCTAAGCTCCAGGAGCTGGAAGGAGATAAAGCCGGGTGGACCCCCCACAGGCGACAGGAGGGGGGGTGCAATGCTTGGCGAAGAGCTGCTTTCCCTCCCTCCCTCCCTCCCTCCTGTCGCAATTTCCCCCCCCCTCTTTCTCTCCCCCCCGTCCTCTTTCTTTGCCTTTGAATGGAACAGAGATTTGGGAGGTCGCCAACAACCCTGCAAAGCATTCCGGTTATGATAACCCCCATAATCAGGGTTATAAATACCTGTGGGGGTGGGGAAAGGAGAAAGAAAGAGGAGGAGGAGAGATTCTGCTTGCTGTGTTCGAAAAAGTAACTTTTCCAAACGAAAAGGTAGGGGGGAAAGGTTTGGAGACGTTGCTTTTGGACAATAGCTCCCCAAATCACTCACACGGTGTAGCTCGGAAAGTAACATTTCTAAGCCACGGAGGAAGTTTGGAAAAGTTCCTTGTGGATTGCAACTCCCATAATCCCCTGTCAGCACGAGGGACAGTTATGGTCCGAAAAACAAGGAGTCCAAGTCAAGAGAGTGCCGAGAAATTCCAAGAGTCATAGTCCCCCCCAAAGTAACTAGTCCAACAGGAGAGGAAGCAGCTTGGAAAGTTGGTTTTTTTGGACGACAGCTCCCAGTATCCCCCCACTTGCATGGGGATGTTGCTGTCCAAAAAGCAACTCGCCTAAGTTAAAGGAGGTTGAGCGGAGAAGGAAGCTGGGCGAGTTGTGGTCTTGTTTATTGATTTATTTGATTTATATGCCGCTTTTCTCCCAGAATGGGACTTTGGTCTGCAAAGTAACTTGTCGAAATAGCACAGGGTGGGGGAGAAAGACGCTTGGGGAAGGTGCTTTTTGGAGGACACCTCCCAGAATCCCCAACCAACGTGTCTACCACGCTGGCTGGGGAGTGCAGTGTTAAAAAATAAAAGTAACTCTTGGAAGTTAAGAAGGCGGAGGAAGCTGAGCTTCTGGAGTGACTTTATGGACTTGGAAAGAAAGTTACTCTTCAAAGCCTTACCCCCCTCCTTTCCGCCCCCCCCCCAATTCCAAAAGCAATCCGAGATAAATGCAACCCCAGGAGAGACTCCACGGCTAACGGCTGTCAAACGGGTCGTTGAAGACCGTTAGGGACCACGCCTGCTTCTTGGATGGAAAAAGGGCCAAGTGGGGTGAAACATGGCAGCAACCCCCCCCCCCCCAGATTGAAGGGGTGGGTTGGTTGGTGGGGGGAAGTCCCCTCTTTGGAGCAAAACCTGCCTTCCTTGCCAAACTCTGCTGCTGACAGAAGCCCTGCAATGATGCTCCGTTTCTGCTCCCTGGGGAACCCAAAGCGCAGCTAGATAAGGGGAGGCTTGCAGCTGCAGGCTTAAAAGTGTGGGGCCAGGAGGGATGTCCGTGGGGCTCCCATCAGCTCTAATCGCTCGCTTCTCCTGATCCCAGGTCTATAAAATCCTCCTGAGCTTTGCCAGACCTTGCTTTCGGCCTGACCCTTTCCAGAGAAAGCCAGGTCCGTGTGGGCTACATTTATCCACCATGCATCCAAAAAATAGAGAGTGAAAGGGGCTGGCGGGGGTGTAGGGGGGGGGAATGAGTGTTCTCTATTTTTATCAGACTAACACTTCGGTTAGCACACGACTCTAGAAGCTTTCCAGCTCACATAGAGCCTGGCTGGTTATGACTGAGGAAAAATACAACCCAGATCAAAGTTCTCTTTCTAAGTTTGATTCTACCCTTTGGGGCAAGAGTACAGACAATGTCTAGCAGCACAGGTCTTAGCAACTGCTCAGGGTGGTTTAATTAGGATCAATTAATGCTCTTGTGAGCCATCCTTGGCCTTTCTGTGCATTTCAGCTTTAATCTGCTGCTTTCCCTTTTTTTGCATTCAGTACACAAAAAAATCCAGTTTGAAAGTGGATTATTTAATCCAGTTTGAAAGTGGATTATTTGCCATGGCTCCTTCCTGTGGAATCCTGGGATGTGTAGTTTGGTGAGGCACCAGCACTTTTTGGCAGAGAAGGCTAAGGACCTTGCAAAACTGCAAATCCCAGGATTCCATAGGAAGGAGTCATGACAAATAGAGTCACGGAGAACAAAATATTTGAAGAAAGGCTGAAGGAGTTGGGCACATTCAATTTGGTGAATTAGGGGTGATATGATTGCACTCTTTAAATACTTCAAGGTCTGTCATAGAGAGAAGGGGGCAGGCTTGTTCTCTGCTGCTCCAGAGGGTGAGAGAAAATATCATGGTTTGAAGTTACAGGAGAGTAGATTTCAATTGAATATTAAAAGGAACTTTTTGACAGTAAGCGTGGTTGGGCAATGGAACTGGTTGCCTAGAGAGATGTTGGGGTCCCCTTCTCTGGGTGTCTTCAAAAAGAGGCTAGATTAGCGACCTGTTGGGGATGCTTTAGCTGGAGATCCTGCTTTGAGTAGGGGGTTGGACTAGATGGCCCATTAGGCCCCTTCCAACTCTATGAGTCTGTGTGTGTGTGTGAGAGAGAGAGAGCGAGAGAGAGAGAGAGAGAGAGAGAGAGAGAGAGAGAGAGAGAAGTGCCTTTAAATCAATTCCAGCTTATGATGACCCTATGGCAAACCTATTATGGATTTTGCACTGCTCAAGATTTGTTCAGAGGTCTTCCTTTGCCATTGGCTTCCCCTGAGGCTGAGAATGGATGACTTGCCTAGGATTATGCAGTGGGTTTCCATGGCTGAGCGGGGATTTGAACCCTGGTCTCCAGAGTCCTAGTTCAACACTCAAACCACTACACCACATTGGTTCAAAGAGAGAATAAGACTTTTTTTGTTGTTGTTTTTCCTGTATGTTAATTTGTGAGGGCTTTGCCCTAATAGGCAGCCAAACAAACAAATAAAGAGATATTTAATTTGTTCCCATGGTTGTCAGTGCAATGACTCTTTACTTTCCCCACCCCATCCAGTTTCCAATAAACCTCCCTTTGAGAAAAAATTGCAGTCAGTGTGGTGTAGTGGTTTGAGTGTTGGACTAGACTCTGGAGACCAGGGTTTGAATCCCTGCTCAGCCATGGAAACCCACTGGGAGATCTTGGGCAAGTCACACTCTCTCAGCCTCAAAAGAAGCCAAAAGAAATTTCTTCCCTCTGAAGAAATCTTGCCAAGAAAACCCTGTGATAGGGTCGTTTTAGGGTCAAACAGGGTAATCACAGCATTCATCACAGTGGCTGTTGTGTACTACAGGGCAGTGAGGCAGGATGTTCTCTGTCATAGTCATAGTGCAATGCACACACCACTTACACTACTCTGGCTCATATGTTCATACTGAACATGTTTAAACATATTTAAAGCATATTGTTATCTGTTGGGAGGCCTGGGAGGCTATGAGATGAGAAATAAAATTACCAATCAATAACTAAGGAGGTTGCATATTTAGATACTATATTTCATTGGCTCTGGGAGAAAGTCTATAGCAGTTTGATACCACTTTAATTGTCATGGTTCCATCCTACAGAATCCTAGGATTTGTAGTTTTGGGAACAACTTAGAATTCTCAGCTGTCGTTCAAGGGAGGGCACTAAAGCTCTCTAGAAGAGAATCTCCATGGGAAATCTACAAAACTCCGTCTCATAGCTAAATTACAGCTGAATTCAACTTCTTTGAATCAGTATATACAGAATATTTCAAAAGCAAACCAGCACCTTTGAAGAGCATTCCATTTTTATCAGGTTACTAGAAAGTGCTATTCTGGATTGGTTGAGGAGAAAACAGAGCCAGCGTGGTGTAGTGATTTGAGTGCTAGACAAGGAGTCTATAATATATAGAGAGTGGGACTCTGGAGGCCAGGGTTCGAATTCGGGTTGCCTTGGACAAGTCACACTTTCTCAGCCTCAGGGGAAGGCAAGGGCAAACCCCCTCTGAGCAAATCTTGCCAAAGAAAACCCAGTGATAGGTTTGAGGACCCCACAAGCAGGGTGGGCTGACAGGGCTCTGGCATGATATTATTATAAGCTTTTATTATGTAAATCCAGTTTTTTTTAATAAATATAAATATTACTTTGGTGTCATCATTTAAACTGACTTATTTTAATTTTTATTCTAAATCCTGTAGAGCAATTCACTGCCCTCAACCTTAGCAGTAAGTAGGGGGCCTGCCAAAGATCCTGGCCTGGGGGTCTGCTTCAAGATGTGGGGGCCATGGATAGGTTTGCCATAAGTAAAAAAAAACTTGAAGGTACACAACAAGATGCTGCATAGATGGATTTTGAACTCCCAGAGTCAAGAAGAAAAGAATGGTCCCCGAAACTGGACCAGCCCAAAGGGCTCTATTATTCAACAAGGTGTGCTCCTGCAAGGGCTGACTTGATACCTCTGTAAATCCATAAGTAGGACATGAAGGCAAGGCACTCTCTTCTTTGTTCTACCTCTTCTGGGCAGTTGCTGGTGAAACTCAAACAAAATGACAGAAAGTGGGTCATCAGGGCCAAAGGAGGTGCTGAGAAGGGAAGGTGTGTGTGTGTGTGTGTGTGTGTGTGCTGTACAACTATTTGATACAGCTTTTCTAGACAGCCCAGCCAAAAACCTGTCCAACCCCTCCTCCTACCCATCTTCCCTTGCCAGACCTTGTCAACACCTTGAAACTGAAGTATATATATATATACACACACACACACACACACACACACGCACACACTTTGAACTGTATTGGTTAGTTCCAGCTGAACCAATGGTTGAATGCTGAGGCAACACATAGGTAAATCCAATGGATTAAATGGCTCTACTCTAGTTGGGACTATCAATATTCTCCTCCCCCCACCACTTTCTCCCAGTAAGGAGACTCAAGGCAGCTACCAACATATTTAAAAACAACAGGATTTAAGCCATAGTGTGTGTGTGTATTTACAGGATGGCAAGTATATGCTTGTGGGGTGTCAATACATAGAGAAAACTTGTTAATTCTATGGGGCCTACTCTCATTGGGACTATCAATAAGATTCAGGGCTATATGTACGTGAACATATATGTATAAGTGTGTGTAACTATGTATATATATGTGTATGTGTGTATGAGCTAGGGTTGCTGTCTTTGTAGATATATGTGTGCATGTTTAGATATACAGTTGTCCCTCCACATTCATGGATTTGGCATTTATGGTTTTAAGTATTCACGGCTTGAAAATATTCTTAAAAAAAACAGTAATCCAAAAAGCAAACCTTGATTTTGCCATCTTATATAAGGAACACCATTTTGCTATGCCATTGCATATATTGGGACTTGAATATTCACGGATTTGGGTATTCACGGGGTGGTGTTGGTGGTGGTCCTGGAACCAAAACCCAGCAAATGTGAAGGGACAACTGTATATAGTAGGTATTTGTGTAGCAGTGTATGTTTTAGATCTGTATCTGTGTACAAAGGATATGCATCTATGTACCACTTCGGGTCCCATTTCTGGAGAAAAATGGGATACAAATTATATATATGTGTGTGTGTGTCTGCTCTCTCTCTCTCTCTCTCTCTCTCTCTGTGTGTGTGTGTTCCAGTTGACACACCAAAGAAGGTGGACAGCCAAATGCTAGTCCATTAGCTTCCTGTTTCAATATTACAGTACAGTATCTGGGTTCTGCCTATCAATGGTGCTGTTCAGGTGCTCTTATATGTTTCAGTTCTGTTTGTTCATCACTTCAACACACACACAAACACACATCACTATATATATATATATATATATAGTGATGAGCCACATCCTTCTGGGATCCGGGACACACTTGGGAAAAGCACTATTGGTTTGCTTTTTAATCATACATACATACATACATACATTACTACACACACTCGTGGTTTGTTAACCCCCTTCCATAAATTTCTTGGTGGACTGCTTCCTTCTGGGATCTGGGCCACACTTGGGAAAAGCACTGTTGGTTTGATTTTTAATCGCCTATACACACACACAAAATACTACATACACACACACACACACACACACACACACGTGGTTTGTTAACCCCTTCCATAAATTTCTGGGTGGACCGATCTGGGCCACACTTGGGAAAAGCACTGTTGGTTTGCTTTTTAATCGCCTATACACACACACACACACACACACACACACACTCGTGGTTTGTTAACCCCCTTCCATAAATTTCTTGATGGACTGCTTCCTTCTGGGATCTGGGCCACACTTGGGAAAAGCACTGTTGGTTTGATTTTTAATTGCCTACACACACACATATATATAAAATACTACACACACACACACACACACACACACGTGGTTGTTAACCCTTTCCATAAATTTCGCTTCCTTCTTGGATTCCAGGGCAGAAGTGGGAGAAGTGCTTTTAGTTTGTTTTTGAAGCACCTATGGTATATTCATTCTCTCTCTCGCACACACACACACACACAAACATGGTGAAAAAGAGAGAGAGCCATGGCATATAATCCAGTTTCAAACTGAATGCTTTGTGCAGTGTAGATGCACGGAAAGCTACACCCAAGGGGTCCACCTGGATTGTGCCACCCACTGGTCCCTCTTGTGTGAAGGGTGCGGGATCCCTTGGCCAGGGATCTGTCTGTGTGTGTGTGAAAGAGCTGAGGAGGAGGAAGAGCAAGTCTTGGGGCCCAGGCGTCGGGGGTCCCGGGCTGGGCCTGGGGGCGCACGCGGTGCCTTTCCTCTCCGGGCCCGGCTCGCTGGTGTTAATGAAAACCAGGGCCCGGGAGGCAGGCGAGTGCATGCGGACGCGCGTCTGACTCTGTCCTCCCCGTGGGTGGTCTGACCTTTGATAAACAAGGGGGCCCCCTTTCCAAAGAAGCAATCCGCCCCCCCTCCAAAAGCCCAACCTCCAGGCTTTTCCTTGGCCTGCAAAAGTCTGCTTTTGACAATACTAGCCAGATACATTTCCAGCTTCGGATTACAACCCCCCTCCTCTCCGCCCAGCCCTTCTCTAGCAAAGACTCCTTCACTTCACTTAAGCAATTAGCCAGTAAAAATACCTGCAGGGAGAAAGAAAGCCGGGGGGGGGGGAGAAGAGAGGAAGGGAGAAATAATTCGACTCTTTGTGTGTTTGTGTGCTTTCTTTCTTTTCTTTAAAAAAAACCTCAAATATCACAGAAGAAGGATGAGTGGCTGTTGAGGTCTGAACAGCGAAAGTCTTTGGATTTCTTATTTATTTCGATTTTTTTTAAAAAATCTACACTTTCTTGGGTCTCTCCTCCGACTGATCTCCTTGGAAATTTATCCTAATAGACACGGATCTGTCCCTTTGGGTGGGTGGGTGGGAGAGAAAGAAGACTAGAAAAGGAGAGAGAGAGGGAAAAAAACCCTAACAGACAGCTTAACAGACACTCTGTACCAACGTATAAATATACAAAAATAAATCTGACCCAGCCGGTTATTTCTCTCTCACACACACATCTGGAAAAATAAAGGAGAATATGTCTATACTGTATAGTCTTCCTCATTCACTGAATGGGGAGCTTCACATCCACTCACAGCGCATCTGCTCCCCTTAAAAAGTCAGAAACACTGACTTACTTAGAGGTAAATCCCATTCAGTTGGGCCTGACTACATAGGAAGAGTCAAACTCCACTTAAAAATGGGTACAGGATTGTGGATCCTTGAATGCTTTGTGTAGAAGCAGGAAGAAACAGAAGGATTATCAGGGCCCCGTCTGCACTGCACAATTATAACGCTATGATTCCACTTCAACTGCCAGGGCTGTAAACTCCTGCAAATTCCTGGGACTAGCAGTCTGTTGAGTGACTGGAGCTCTCAGGCTAAGAATTCTAAGCCCCTTCCCCTAAACTGCAAATCCCAGGATTATATAGAATGTTGTCATGGAAGTTGAAGTGGAACCATAGCATTGTGTTTGTGTAGTTGTGAACAGGCCTCAGGGGGGAAAAATGCTGTTGGGGATGAAAAGCACAAAGCTCACTTTCCTCCCAGCCACCCAGTTTGAACTGGGCTGTTTTGATTTCAACTATGTTAGCAATATTGTTTGTCTTTTTTATTTTATTTTAAAAAATGACTGTATAGCGCCTTACAACATCCCCATTTCTCAAGAGAGAAGAGCTGGAGCAGTTGTCTCAACTCTGGAATAGGATACATCCCATGGATTTAATGGCATGCATTTGAAGAGCTAGCTAGGTTTTAAAAGCCAGACCTCAAAACACAGGCGCTAGTCCTTAAGATGTCAGCACTTGGTCTGATTTCTTTGCTACCAGATTACTCTCATTTAGAAGAGGTGGGGGTCTGGGGGGGGAGAGAAAGAGACTCTTCTTACCCTTTCTTCCAATAGTACCCATTTTTAGTTGTGTATTTAAAAAGCCAGCAGTGAGTGGTGTAGTGGTTTGAGCATTGGACTTGAATTTCCCACCAGATGACCTTAGGCAAGTTGTACTCTCTCAGCCTCAGAAGAAAGCAAAAGCCAAACCCCTTTCTGAACAAATCTTGCCAAGAAAACCCAGTGATAGGGTGTCCTTAGTAGGAAAGGACTTGAAGGCACACAATTACAGTCTAATAAATACCCCTGCCCCTAAAAGCTTCAAATCCAAAAGAGCTATTGATTCAAGAATATATTGAGAACTTTATCTGTGTTGCTTGGCCTAATCTTAAAAAGGTTCTGCCATGCTGTCCCTCTGTCCAGCTGGGCCAAAATGAGATTTAGAAGATTGCCCGGCTTTTTAGGTTCAACTTCAACGCTGTTGAGAGTGACCTGGCTTTTGGGGCTAAGTCAAGAAGATATTCAAAATGCATCAAGTTTTTAGTGTCAAAATGTCTTGGGATTGATGGTTGATGGCTGGAGATATTTCAACACAAAAGGCATGCCCTTGGATAGAGGCCCTTTACTCCTTGTCGAAGTCTTTCTAGCAGACTTCCTCACAAGTAAATTCTCCATAAATCATCCAAGGAGCAGTGTGAGTGTGTGTGTCACAAAGCAAACTGAATGTTCCTTCGAGGTGGTCAGGTGCTGCTGGATTGGGGCCAGACCTATTTGGAAAACTGAACCAATTTGGGGATGCTTTAGTTCCCAAAATTTTGGAGGAGGGAGGATGGTGACTGGTGCACTGGAGATCCTAGCCTAGGCCTTAAAAAGGTGTGTGTGCGTGTATTTTTCAGAATTTCTAATTAAGACTTATGGGTTTTCTGTTCCTAGTTCGTGATCTTAGTTCCTCGGATGCCAGAATTCTTGACGATGGCTCGCTGGAAGGAAAGGTCTACTTCTGAGTCAAAATTTTTCGGATGCTTTAGAGACACCTTAGAAAGGCAGGGTTATGGCTCAGTTCCTTCTGGATCGGGACCTATAAGACCCTGAGCCTAAAGGTTCCTTTCCAAAGGCAGGACTGAAAAAATCCTCAGAATGAGGCTAAGAAATCGTTCCTTTTTCCTCCCGCCGCCCGTGGGAGACCCAAGGCCCCGATCCTCCTAGTCCCTTGAAGCTCTCGGGGAGAAGACCCGGTTGCATTCAATGGAACTTCCTTTCTCCAATCTTTGCCATTAAAAGATCGTCATTTTAGAGGGACAAGCCACGGGAGGATAAGTGTTTGCCAGGCCAGGGAATGTAAGCCGGTCAGAAGCGACTAAAAATGCAGCAATTTTAGCTGAGCTGAGCAAGAAAAGAAGGCCTTGGAGGCGACTAAAAAGGCAAGGCTTTATTCACACAAGGCTTTCTCCGATGGATTTCGAAGGAGCAGCCAGTGTTTTAATTATTGTTCCTCCCCTTTCCTTGCCCCCAGATATTTCCAGCACCTCAAGCTCAAATAGTTTCAGGTCAGCCTGAAACAGAAGCAAAAGATGCTGCTAGGCCTCTGCCCCTAAAGGGTTGCAATTCAACTAGGAGGACAAGGGCAATGGCGGTGGGGGCTTAGTCCCAAGGTTGTTAGTACCTAACCCTGACTAGGATACAGTGGCAAATCCCCCCCCCCCATTTTTAACTCCTGGCTTAAAAAGAAGTAGAGCTAAAAACCAAGCAACCAACCCAAGGCTCAGTCAGGGCCCTAACTTTTTAAGGCAAGAGACCAAATGTCTCCCCAAACAGGAGTTAAGATGCCCTCTTTTGAAGAAGGCTGTTCTCCCCCCCGCTTTTCCCCCCCTTTTCTTTGGAGGCCTGGCCTGAGATTTCCCTAGGAAAGCACAAAGCCACACAAAGGATCCACAAAGCACTTGAGGCAAGCTGCTGGGCTTCCAAACCAAGGCACTCAGCGCAGAAGGAGAGGCAAAATGTGCTTTTCTATCCCTTCTTTAGCATTATCCTTATTACCACCGCCACTGTTGGGTTTTTGTGTGTGTGTGTGTAGACACCACTTTTCTGGGGGTAGTATTCGAAGAAAACCCTTTCCCATCTAGTCGGTAACGCCTCCGGTACATCGGTGCTGTTGAGCTCAATGGGATCTAATTCCTTGGCAAGGGAGCGCATTTACCATAGCAGCCTTACACCGGATTTCTTTCTTTCTTTTTTCTTTTTGCTATTAATCTGGGCCTAATCCACACTACACAAATAATCCAGTTTGAAACTAGATGATTTGCCATGGCTCCTTCCTATTGAATCCTGGGACTTGTAGTTTTATAGGTTTTTTTTTTTTTTAGCCTTCTCTGCCAAAGAATGATGGTGCCTCACCAAACTGCAAGTCCCAGGATTCCCTAGGAAGGAGCCATGGCCAATAATTCACTTTCAAACTGGGTTGTTTGTGTAATGTGGACTCGGAGGGTGCCGGGGGTGGGTGGGGAGGAGAAGCCCACTCAATTGGGAGACTACATCAGGAACGATAACTGGGAGGGGAGCAACATATTGTCCCGGATTAACATCGCCCCCCCTTCCCACCTTTGCATTCCTTTCGGTGCAAGGTTTGAGCAAAGAAACGTCTTGGAGGATCGTGCCCCTGATTATCTTCTTTTTAAAAAAGGATTGTTTCCCCTTCCCTTTCCTTTTTAAAGGAAGCCTACATTGACTCTGCTTTATTCCTTCTACCCCACAAGTCGCATCTAGAGCCGGAGAGCGTGGGTCCGAACTAGAGACGCGTGGGTCCGAAATAGAAATCATTGCAGTTGCAAATACTGGAGATGTCTCCTCCTTCCCTTCCTCTCCTCCGGTCACCTTTTGTTTGATCAGAGATGGAAAGAAGAGGAATTGTGGAAGGGGGGGGGACGAAAGAGGACACCCCCTTCTCTGATCTGGGAGTCTCTTCTGAGTCTCACAGAGGTGAGAGGCGCCCCCTTGACTGGGGGTCTCTGGCAGGAGGAAGGGGCGTGGGGGGGAATTAACTCAGAAGCCAGATTTCAAATTCTTCTTCTTTTTTTTAAAGCAAGCAATTAAAAAAAACACAAAGGGGGGTGGAAAAGAGGTAAAGGCGTTCTTTTGGTGCGTGTTGGTTTTTCTCTTTGAGAAAAAAATTGTTTGTGGGGGTGGAAATAGGCTGCTAGGCCTTGGCCGGTTTTGGGAAGGAAGGAAAGAGAAAAATAAGAGCTTAGCAGGGCTGGTGGTTTTTCCTTCCTTCCTTCTTTCTCTTTCTCTTTCTCTTTCTCTCTCTCTCTCTCTGCCCCTGCCCGACTTCTCCGCCCCCATCCCCGGCCAAGTGCTAAAGGTAAACTCTCCCTCCCTCCCCTGGCTCCCAACCTTGGTGTCCACACTTAAGAGCCTTTTAACAACTGAATGGTGCGACGTTTCCCACCGCGCGCCTGGCCAAGAGGGTGACAAAAGGTGGAAGGGACTTACCTTGGAAGCGCTGAGTGACACCGTTGCAAAGCAGCTGGGAAGAGGGTCCCCGGAGAGTTTTCAACTGGGGAGTGGAGGTTTGGGGGGGGGGTCTGAGAGGTTTGGAGGGTGGTGGGGTGAGCCCTCTTGGAGTGGGTCCTCTTCAGGGGGGAAGGGTGAGGGTTAGGAAGGAGGAGGTCTTGCACCAGGGTCGGGGTCTCTAGGACTCCAGAGGATCGGGTCCGAACCAGCACCAGTTTCCTCTCTCTATATATATATATTTTAAAACCAGCATTTTGTATATGCCTGCCTGCCTGCCTGTTTGGGGTGGTGTGTGGGGCGGGAGGAAGCCCTTCAACAACCCGCCCTATAAGCGATAGCGGCACTGGGAGAAACGTCCGGACGTTTTTCGTTTTTATTAAAGAAGGCCCGCGAAGGTTGTTTACGTTGCGTTGTGTAAACATCCTGCCCCGTGTCTGGGTGTCTCTCTCGCCCGGCAGAGCACAAAACTGGGGTTTTTTTTTGAACGAGGGTGACTTTCCAAAGCTCCTCCGCCTTAAAAAAAAAATTATTTGGACTGGCAGCTGGGAGAGCCGGCAGTCCCTTGCCTTCGGGTGTGTGTGTGTGTTCTCTCGATGTGCAAAGAAAAATCTTGCTTACACACACACATCTCATGCCATCGCATTCAGTTCCCGGGTCGGCTTTGAATGAAATATCTCACCGTTCTCGGTTCAGGAGCTTCAGCTCTACAAATGACTGTGTGTGTTTGTGTGTGTGTGTGTGAGAGAGAGATGGAAATATAAATGAGGATATGAGCGCATACCTGTGTGTTTTTGTTTACGCGGTGGGAAATCTCCGGTTGTGTTTGTATGTGTGTACATGGGATGGCAAATATGTATAGGAGTGTGTGTGTGTATACACGTGCAAGTGTGTGTATATGACTGAAAATAGTATAGGAGTGTGAGTGTATACGTGCAAGTGTGTGTGTGTGTGTGCATATATATATATATATATATGACTGCAAATAGTATAGGAATCTGTGCATGCGCGCGCGCGTGTCAACGCGAGTGGGTGTATTGATACAGGATGGCAAAGCTGTGTAAAGTTTGTGTGTGTATGCGGGTCTGTGCTTATGTATATGGGATGGCAAATGCACACAAAGAGAGATAGCCAACAGACCTGCACAGAGATGCTGTCTTTTTGCAGGGCTGCCCCACGAGGCCGGAGGGGGGGAATGGGTTTCCTCACGAGTATGCCTTCCCAGCGGGCTTCTGCAAAGAAAGGCCTTGGCCAGCCCAGAGCTGCAAGCGAGGAAGAGGAGGAGGAAGCATTGCTGGGAGGGCCAAGGCAGTGAGGCCAGGAAGACCCTTCCTTCCCCTAGAAGGGACCTTTCCAGACTGTTGGAACTGGACAAATAACGGGTATTTGGGGTGAGAAAAAGAAGGGCAGCTGAAACCGAAAAGAGTCCAGAGATGGTGTGTGTGTGTCTACACAGACAGGGGCCTAAATGTTTGGTCCTGAATAGAGCAGACCCATTGCAGTGGTTAGATTTATCGACGTGTTGACTTAAACCATTGACTGAATGGGTCTACTCTGAGTAACCAACAAGACGCCAGCCACTGGCTGCGTAGGCATCTGTGTGTCTGGTGTCTGGGTACGTGCACACAACCGATCTCTTGCTAGAGACAACCATGAGGTTGGTGGTGTGTAGCCTGTGGTTTTGTGTAGGGTGTGAACGCGCTTCCCTTTGCTTCGGATCGCCGCTGCTTCCCCCAGATCCTCCGTCCTGTATACTCGTGAGCAAGTCGGGCAACCCACTCCCCAAGGGGTCCCTTTCGGATCGCGGCCTAAACTCCAGGCAGTTCCACTCCCTGGGAGGCAAAAGCTCCCCCACAACCCCCGGGCAAGGGGGTGCCATAGAGGGAACCGCTGGGTCCCCCTTCCCTCGTTTAAAGATCCCACAACCGCATCAGGTGACTCTGATCCTGAGGCTCCGATCCCAGCTTTAGGATTTGACCTGCCGGCCTGCCTGCCTTGCTGTTGTTGTTGCTGTGTGAGAAACCAATGGCTCCTTTCCAAAGCTTCACAGGCCCCCTGAAAGCCAGAAGGGGCAAAGCGCGTGCATGCCTAGAAGCTGCGCATAAGGCCAACTTTGGACTCAGGCAGCATAGATCCTTGGGTGGCCTTAGGACAGGAGGAGGCGCTCACCTTTTCCCAGCAAGCCAAGTGGGGCGTGTGTGTGTGTGTGCCCCAATTTTAGACCCAAGCTGCCCTCAGAAGGGGGTAAACACGCGCCTTTCCCAGCGCAGGATGGTCACAAAGAAGCGAACCCCAGTGCGCGCACGTGTGAGGGAAGCCCCCGAGGAGGGGGACACCCCTGGAGCCTAAAAGCAAAACCGGAGGAACCCGACGCACCTCTGTATGCATGCGCGTGCGTGTGAACGATTGTGGGGGAGGCAGGGCCTGTTTAAGGCACCGGCGGCGTCAGCATCCGCAGCCCCCCCCCCATAATAACCCTCCTCCTGCAAAAACATTATTAGTAATAATCTGAATATCCTGGACTGTGAATAGCTTAGGTTGAGTTAGGTGACATTGACCTGAGATAAACATATGAGCCCCCCAAAATAAAGCATTGCAAAGGGGCCCAAAATTCCTTAAACCGGTCCTGGGGGAAGGGAGGCAAACTGGGAAAGCAGGAGGCGTTGTTCCTCTGTCCTATTGAGGATGGAGCAAGCTTGTTTTCTGTTGCTCAGAGACTAGGACACGGAGCAACGGACTCAAAACTACAGGGAAAGAGATTCCACCTAAACATTAGGAAGAACTTCCTGATGGTGATCGCTGTTTGGCAGTGGAATGCACTGCCTCGGAGTGTGGCGGAGTCTCCTTTGGAGGTTTTTCAACAGAGGCTGGATGGCCATCTGTCAGGAGTGGTTTGACTAGGTATTCCTGCATGGCAGGGGGTTGGACTAGATGTCCCTTGTGGTCTCTTCTAACTCTGTGATTCTATGACTCTATGATTCTGCTCTAGAGACTAGGACACGGAGCAATGGGTTCAAACTCCAGGAAAAGATTCCACCTAAACATTAGGAAGAACTTCCTGACAATAAGAGTTGTTCGGCAGTGGAATGCGCTGCTGTCTTGGACTGTGGTGGAGTCTCCTTCTTGGAGGTTTTACAACAGAGGCTGGATGGCCCTCCGTCGGGAATGCTCTGATTGTTTATTCCTGCAGGGCAGAAGGGGGTTGGACTAGATAGCCCTTGGGGGTCCCTGCCACCTCTTAGGGTTCTAGTGGAGCGCGCGTGTGTGTGTTTTGGGATGCTCTTTCCCCGTCCCTTTGGCTTTCTCGAGGCCCACCACCAAAGCTGAGTGAGGCGCGACCAGGAGGGAAGGAAGGGGTGCGTGTGGATGGAAGGGGAGGACCCGAGGGGAGGGGAGGGGGCCCGGTTGGGGAGGGGGGAGGCGGGGCCTGCCCTGGTGTCGTCGTCGGCTGTCAAGCGCTCTCGCCCGGGCACCCGCGGAGCCGAGATAAAACTTCCCGGCAGGCGGCCGGGCTGGGGGCAGAAGCCAAGGCGGAGGAGGGAGGCGCAGCAGCCGGGACCCCCTCGCGCTGGACGGAGCGGCCCTGGGGGGCGGGCGAGGAGAGGCAGCCAGGCTGGGCAAGGGCTGGGCTGGGCTGGGAGAAGGAGGCCGGAGCCTCCCGCCGAAGCCTGAGACACGGGGGAGGGGGCAAGGAGGAGGAGAAGACGAAGAAGAAGAGGCACAGGCGGACTCCCCCTCTGGGCTCCCTGGATGGCCTCCTCGCCCCGGGCTCCCCGATTGTTTGGCTCGTAGAGGCCAAGAAGGTTTTTTTACAGTTTGGGTGGAGGTTGCCCCCCTTTCTTTCCTGTTTTTTAAAAAAATATTTGGAAAGGGGGGGGGACTTTCCTTTTTGGACTCGGGACTGCCCAGGACAAGGCGG
Organism: Gambelia wislizenii; assembly: GCA_030847615.1. Taxonomy (NCBI): domain Eukaryota; kingdom Metazoa; phylum Chordata; class Lepidosauria; order Squamata; family Crotaphytidae; genus Gambelia; species Gambelia wislizenii. The sequence continues at coordinate 4,994,090 of JAUMIR010000008.1, forward strand.
CTCCCTCCCTCCCCTGCTTCTCCGGGCTGAGTCCCGGAATCGGGCCCTTCTTCCGCCCATCTGGCTCCTCCTGGTTCTTCGATCTTTTGCGGGAGAAGAAACAACCGAAACCGGATTTGCGGGCCTTCTATTGATCTTCCGAGCGGGACTTTTTGCGCAGGTTGGGAGTGGGGTGGGAGGAAAGAGAGACGCCTGGAAGGGGAAGAGAAAGAGTTTGGTGGGGAAGGGGAGCTAAGGGGTCCCTTTGTTCCCCACCCTCTCCTTCCCACCCCAGCCCACCCCTTTTGGAGCCGGTCCTTTAGGGAGAAGGGGGGCTGAACGCGAGCCGTCGATGACTGCCGGTCTTTCCTCTCGGCCCCTTCCTCTTCCTCCGGTCCCCGAGGCCGGGACTTTTCCGATGTCCGACAAGTCGCAGCAACAACAGCAGCCTCCGCCGTCGAGCTCCGCCATGGAGTCCGCCTCGTCCACCACGTCGTCCACCCCCAGCAATAGCAGTAGCGGGGGCGGCGGTAAAGCCAAGAAGACCAACGCGGGCATCCGACGGCCGGAGAAGCCGCCCTACTCCTACATCGCCCTGATCGTCATGGCTATCCAGAGCTCGCCGTCCAAGCGCCTGACCCTGAGCGAGATCTACCAGTTCCTCCAGAGCCGCTTCCCTTTTTTCCGCGGTTCCTACCAGGGCTGGAAGAACTCGGTCCGCCACAACCTCTCGCTCAACGAGTGCTTCATCAAACTGCCCAAAGGCTTGGGCCGGCCGGGCAAAGGCCACTACTGGACCATCGACCCGGCTAGTGAGTTCATGTTCGAGGAGGGCTCCTTCCGACGGCGGCCCCGCGGCTTCAGGAGGAAATGCCAAGCCCTCAAGCCCATGTACAGCATGATGAACCTCAACTTCAACCACCTCCCGGACACCTACGGCTTCCAGGGACCCGCCTGCCCCCCCAACAGCCTGGCCGGCCTCGACGGCAGCGCCTTGGGCATGATGAACGTCGAGGGCATGGGCCTGGCCGCCCACTCCGTCGCCCACTTGCCCTCCAACGGTGGGCACCACGCGTACATGGGGGGCTGCGGCGGGGGAGGCGGTGGCGGCGGAGGAGGCTCGACGGCTGGGGACTACGGCCATGCCCACGACGGCTCCGTCCCGGCCTCGCCTCTCCTGCCCGGCGGCGGAGGCGGTGGAGGCGGCGGCGGGGTGATGGAGCCCCACTCCGTCTATTCCAGCGCCGCCCCGTCGGCCTGGGGACCCTCAGCCGGGCCCGGCTTGAACGGGGGCGCTTCTTACCTCAAACAGCAATCCCTCTCGCCCTGCAACCCGGGCGGGAACCCGCTGGCCTCGGGGCTCTCGTCGCACTCGCTGGAGCAACCTTACCTCCACCAGAACAGTCACAACCCGGCGGAATTGCAAGGTAGGACGGCGGCCTGTGTGGGTGGGTGTGTGGAGGGGCAAGGAAGGGAGGAGGGAACTCTGTTCACCAGGCACGAAGGGGTCTGGAGGCTCTGGACACCCCAGAAGTGGGGCGTCTTTGGAGAGGGACAGATTCACTGTAGCAGGCAGTTCCGCGGGTTAGGAAATGGCTAGATTGGGCCCCTTTTCTGCCTTGGAGACCAACTAACCGGGGGCTAAAGAGACTGCCCAAGACGGGCGGAAAAGCAAGCCTAAAACAGCACTGGCTGGAAAGTCCACTGCTGATTTTGAACTATACAATTTTGAAACTGGTGTGGAGAGAACTTTAACCCTTTCGTAAAAGGTGAAGCGTTGCTCCTGGTGATCTCAAGAAAGGGAGTTTATTTTGAGGCCAGAAAACGGGCAGTCGGAGGCCGAAACAATGGCCGTGGGGGCTGCATCCCTGTTAGAGATTGGGCATGTGGACCATGGATGAGATCTGGGCACATCTGGAGGCAGAAAGAACTGGTTGTGTCAGCTGGGTGACCAGGAGACCTACTCCTAAGTGATAGCAACATCTTTTCCGAAGAAGAGACCTGTGGTCTCCCAAACTCACACATTTTAAAAATGCGCCCTTTCCTCCTGGGCCTAACAAAAGCTTTCCTTGCCCGCCAGTTGGACTTTAGGGTTGTATTTGAAAGTCAGGCCGTTCCTCAAAATGCTGTCGATCCAAGTTTACAGTGAAAAGGACAAGGGGATCGGGGCCAAGCCGGAGGGAGAGAAAAGGGGCAACTCCCCAGTTTGGAAGTGGCTTGAGAAAAGGAGCCAGAGGAGCTGGGGTTTTTTTTCTGGCTGGGAAGGAGGCAAGAAACTGGGACGCTTAAGGAAGGGAAGGTTAGGGCCTGGGGGAGGGAGGAAGGGGAGATGGGAGACCTGGGTGGTCTTCTCCAGCAGGCCCTGGCCCACGGAGTTGTAAGGCAATCGAGAACTGAATCATAGGAGTAACAGTTGTGGTGGTGTTGGTGGTAGTATGCCTCCAAATCGTTTCCAACTTATGGCAACCTAATTGCAGCATTTCTTAGCCAAATTTGTTCAGAAGGAGTTTGCCTTTGCCTTCCTCTGAGGCTGAGAGAGTGCGACTTGCCCAAGGTCATCCAGTGAGCTGCCATGGCCCAGCAGATTCCAACCCTGGTCTCCAGCTGTTGTAATGCAATGCTCAAACCATTACACCAGGCTGCCTCTGATGGCGGCAGTTAACAGAGAATAACCACTAGGCCTTTCCTGTTGTTGTTATGCATCTTCAAGCTGCCTCCCAGTTCTGGTGACCCCATGACACCGCTTTCTTGACCAACTTTTTTCCAGAGGAGGTTCACCATTGCTTTCCTCTTAGCTTGGGAGAATAGCATTACTCAAAAAAGTTACTGAGGCTGAGTAGGGTATTTGAACCCTGATCTCCCAGAGTCCTAGTCCAATATGAAAACTACTACACCACCCAGGCCCTCTTTCTTAACAACCACTAAACAACTTTTCATTATTTCCCTGAAAAGACATCCTTTTGAGGGGAGGAAATTTGACTGTAACAGAAAGTTACAGAAAGTAATCGAGCTGTGGGATGATCTTCAGTGTGGAAGGTATAGCAGACTAGTATCCTGTGGGTGCCCCCCCTGCCCCAAGGGTCATGTAGTCTTGGAGAGGGAAGGCAGGGGCAAAGCAGCCAGCTCTGAGGTCCCCTATTACATCTTCCTTCAGGATTATTTCTCCAATGCCACCTGTGCCCCCAGGGGCATAGCCATGCCTGTATAGGGCACAACAAGAATCCAGCCAAAAAGTTAAAGGGTCTGGAAGTCAACCCCTCTCCCATGGCTAGGCGTCAGGAGAAGGCTCTAAAGCTTTGCTAGGAATAGAAACTTCCATTATAAGGGAAGACAAGGCAATTGCATTTCACATAGCAATAGAGAGGGACTCGAGAGAGGGGAACGGGCAAAGAAGGGGTTCTCTGTGTGGGAAGAGATGGAGACTGGCCACTGAGAGTCAGCAATCTGGTGGGATATGGGTAGAGAAGATTAGAATCACAGAACCACATAGGTGGGAATCTTTTCTTGCCATTTGAATCCATTGCTTTTTGCTCTCAGTATAGCTCCACGGCCCTGTATATTTTAGTAGTCCCAATGAGAGCAGGCCCATACAATTGATGGGATGTACAGAAGTGTAAATTCAACTGTTCAGTGTCATTGACTCTCTTAGGATTGCCAACAAGATTCAGTCCAAGGACAAAAAGAACAATTAAGTTTCCATATATACTTACCTTCCCCCAACCTAGGTTTCAGTTGAAGGCCTGCCTGTAAGTAGTTTTGCTGTAGGTCCACAGAAAGTTAGGGCAGTCTTGAAAGGTTTTTTTTTAAGCCCTCTGAAAACCGTAGGTACCGAACAGGCCACATGTGTTCAAAGGTGGAATATTATTCCAAAGGGGGAATAAAATGATGCCCAATGCAGGAGTAGGCATAAATATTATGGAAAACTTTCCTCCCCTCTACCATAACTAAACATAAAATGTTTGGCAGTGATGTTTAGGGTGGGGGGAAAGGCAGGGTAAATAATAATAATAATAATAATTCATTAGTATTCAGAGCCAGTGTGGTGTAGTGGTTTGAGTGTTGGACTACAACTCTGGAGACCAGTGTTCAAATCCTTGCTCAACCATTGGGTGACCTTGGGCAAATCACACCCTCTCTGCCTCAGAAACCCCCTAAGTTTCACCTTAGAGTCGGCACACAACACTTCTTTAGTATTAACAACAGTATTACCCCAAGTGTAAACAGTAAGGATAATAAAGAATCGCCCTGAAAAAAATTACACACCAAATATGACCTCTAGCACATTCTCCATTTATGATGCCATGATTTCATTAGAGTTGGAGTAACTTTCTAATATTTTTGCCAGTTCCTAAAATTTCCAGAAAACAACTGTGGTTTCAGTGGTGAGAGGTGCTCTGGGAATGATCCCAAAGAGACTTGGGGTGGGGGGGGGGAACGTGAATGAAATCACAATATAGCACCATTTCAGAATGTCACACTATTTGGAACAAGTTGTGATACTTCTCTGGTTCCCAGATTCTTGGGAAAGAATCCAAATCACAGATGGTCCAAAATTCCAGACATTAATGCCTGAAAGACTGTGAAACAGAGGAAGATGATCACAATAACATATCTCCCCCCCATTATAATTCTATAGTATGTAATTATCTAAAGAAAATAGAGATTTGGGAGGGAGGGGTAGCCCTTAAGCTTGCTTTACTCTTACCACACACATATCTTACCTCACTTTGATCAAGGGGGCTGCAGTCCACAAATCCTTATGTGAAATAAAACTTGGTTTTTTTAAAAAGGCAAGAGAACTCTTTGATTATGAACATGATGTTCTTCACACTCCTAGGGATAAAAGTCTGCTGGTGTTACCACTCATATTCCCTACAAGCCCTAGTAAATGTTACCCTAAAACACAGTGAAAGAGAATAGAGATATTGATACACAAGACACACATGTGTATATGATCTAGATTGAGCAGATAGCTCTATGCAGATGTTGATCTGACTCATCTGTGGGCCAGATTTTCATGGCCTTTTGGGTTGGCCTTCTCCAAGTTTTGCCCCAATCAGGACTTTGGGAATACCTATATTTTTCTTGAGTTTTTTTCCAGGCTGTGAGGCCGTGTTCTGGAAGAGTTTATTTCTGATGTTTCTCCTGCATCTGTGGCTGGCATCCTCAGAGAAATGCCTATATTATATTATACCTCTATTATCTCCAGGGAGGAGACAGATACTCATTCAGAGGTTGATTCGAATCGGATTGCAGGCTACATTTCTAGCCAACTGCAGCCTTAAATATCATGGAATGGCATCTATAGAAGAATCCGCAATGGGCCCATATAATCTGGAGGGAATATCTGTAGACAGCCTTCAAGATTCCTGGCAAAAGGGCCCGGAATTGTACCGCCTGCGTCATGGGGTCAAATCCTTATTTCACTTCTATTTTTAAATTTCTTTCCCTGCGGTTGATTTTACCTAATAGACGGCTCCTGATTTTTTTTTTTCCTTAAAAGAGGAACCCCGGGATTTTAAAACAAGCTTTTAAAATAAGGGTTAAAAGCAGCTTGGCTTTGTGTTTTTGATTTTTGGAAAGTGAAACAAAATCCAAGAGATGGCGAATCTTGATTCCGAGCTCTGCAGAAATCATTTTCCTAATTGTAGGTTGCGTTTGTGATTCTCCGCAACACCTTATGGTTGCCATTGCAGACGGCTTTGACTTGGTCCGAGGGCAAAAAACGGTGGTACAATTCATTTCCCTTAAGGTTTTTGTTTTCTTTAATACTTTGAAAAATCCTGAATGGAGAAGGCAGGAGGGGAGAAATGTGAAATACTAACATTTGCTCTCGAGTAAGCTTTGGATCTGACTGCATGGAGGGAAGAGTCCACCCGAAGTTAGGACGCCTGAAACCAGTTAAGCAATTAGTAACACTATTTCGGAATACCTTAGTAATATTATTAGTAACTATTTTTTAAAAAATGTAATAATAATAATAATAATTATTATTATTATTATTGGTGCCACCCAACTAAAATGGAATAAAGCACAGTGCTAAGCAATGCTAGTAAGTAGACTTAAGCAAAATGAAGCAGAGGGACAATTCCTCTTGATCCAGGCAGAAACTGAAATCTCTCCCAGTGGAATTGGCAGGGCTTTAGTCTGGCAGGAATGATGATGATGATGATGATGATGATATGATGCCAACATCTCCAGGCAGTTGTCAGTCCTTCTTGATCTAGGAAGTGAATCTCTCTCAATGAAGTCCATGGGCCTTGGGCTGATATGTAGTAGCAGTAGTAATATTAATAACACTAGTAATAATAACAGTAATATTACTGATAATAATACCTTTTCACAATTCTCTCCTCACTTCCAGCTCTTCCTTCTTTTCATGCTATCCTCTCCCACATGAAGAAACTTAATTTTTTTTCCCCTCCCCTGTTTTTTCGATTCAAAGGGAACAACCCAGGGCCGATATTTTATTACTTGCCTAATTTCAGTTGCCACTTGGGACTCCCATTCCTGGACAAAACATCTTTCTTGACTTTGCTTGGGTAGAGTGGGGTTTTATGAACCACCACAACTACCACAAAGACACAAGGCCAGGGTACTAGTACCTTCTCCTGTTCTCATTTCCAGCTCTGCCTTCCAGTCTTGTTCTCTTCTCCCACATCAAAATGAGAATGGCATTCTTTTCTCTCAAAGAAAATATAGTGTTTTGTTTTATTTTTAAAGTTCTCTCCTCTGAGGCTTTTCCATCCAAAGGGAACAATCCTGAACCCATGTTATCGACTCTCAGATTTCACTCACCTCTTTGAATTGTAGAGTGGGACAACAACAACAACAATAATAATAATATGATGCCATACTATCATCCTCTCCTGGTTTCACTTCCATCTCTGCCTTTTTCACCAGCTATCTTCTCCCAGATAAAGTGACTTTTTAACTTGATGTGGGCTTGTGCTGGTGGTAGTGGTGTGCCTTATATGTCCTTCCTGATTTATGGCGACCCTATCGCGGGCTTTTCTGAGGCTGAGAGTGTGTGACTCGCCCAAGGTCACCGAAGAAGAACAACAACTGCTATGCCATTCTTTTAATCCGCCTGTAATTCTGCTTTCTCGGTGTTGCTTCCTTGAGTGTAAACTGGAATTTGGGGGGCATGCAAGAAGGGCGAGGGGGTGGCAGCTGGGGTGTGAGTTTCTGGAGGTTCAAAAAAGCCAAAAAGCAATATTTTTTTTGGTGGTTTCGATTTGGGAGAGAGGAGAAGAGGAAGAAAAAAGAAACAAGGTTGCTTTGGTTTTTCCTCTGGAGGGACCGAGTAGGGGGAAGAAAGAAAGGATGGAAAGTTATTTAAAGTGGGAGCTTAAATAACTTTATTTAAGTTATTAACGAGGAGGGAGCCTAGAAAATGCGCCCCAGTCTTTTTTCCAACAGCAAGGCCTCGTTAGCAGAATAACGAGAATGACCGACGCCGTTGCTTTGAGGACACAGAGTAACGCCTTTAACTTTCAAAAAGGCATCCCCTCTCAATCCCCCACCAAAAAAGAAAAAAAATAATAATTTAGATATGTCCAAAGAGTAGGGGAGGCTTTATGAAAACAAAAGCAAACAAAAAAAAATCAAATTCGGGAAAGGATTGCGACTTAACGAATTAACTCGACCAAGTCGTTGGGGCGAGGAGCTGAGGAAGCAGACACTTTTTTGCTGCTAAAGAAATCGATCCTATCTGTCCAAAACGAAAAGAAAGCACACCGTTACTCCACCCGTTTGCGCAAAACGATGGTCATTGAACAGTTTACCCAAAATTGAGCTGTGGTCCACGAGCATTGAGGATCATGACCCCTTTTTTTTTGGGAGGGGAGGTTCTGAGTTTTTGCCACGTTGCTTCTACTAGAAATTGGGGGTTCGGCGGGCCGAAGTGGGGAGAGCTTACCTCTTTGGAGACGTGTGGATCGGGTCCTCTGGAGCCACCGAGTAGTCCGAAACAAAGCATGGTGGTCGTCTGAACTGGACTGGGTAGGGGTGGTTTAGGAGCCCAGGCCCCAAGCTCCTCATCCAGACTGAAACGAGTAAAGGAACTGCCGTTACCAACCTCGTTACACTCCCATTTCAAGAGCTGCTTTTGTTTTCTTGTTGGCGGGGAGGGGGGGGCTTTGCTTGCATTCGTTTGTTTCATCAGGTAAAGGCCTAAATCCGGTGGGTAATAATAATAATAATAATAATATTTATTACTATCCCACCTCTCTACAACACAATCGTTGCAATAGTCCCCAGAAAGTAGACCCGTTGAATCAATGGAAGTTACCCCTGTGTCGACTCACCATGAGATAGTAGATTGGTCCCAACTAAAGTAGACCCATAGAACCAATGGGATTTACCTATCTTTGACTCACCAAACAATGATCAGTTCCATGAGAGGTGGTTATTCAAAGCAAAGAAATATTTTTAAAAGTGCACAAATACAGATACAGAAATTCAGCAAAATATATATACAGAATAGGGAGAAACGAACACAATTGTTGAAAAGTTAGGAATTTCACATTCGGAGTGGGAGAGCTTTGTTTTTTAAAATAAAAAAATAAATGATCCCACCCATTTTACCTTCCAAAAGTAACTCGCCATCTCTGGGAATATTTCTGAACCTTTCTGCCATTTCAACAGCTTGTTGGTTTTGTATATGTGTGTGTGTGTGTGTTTTTAAATAGAGGGGTCTGGGACTTTTATATTTTAAAATACATTTTGGGCATTGGATGAACATACAAAGCTTGGGAAGTTTGCACTCCCTCTCTCTCTTTCTTTCCATGCTTCAATTTGACTTCTGAAAAAATGTGTTTGGGAACCAGAGAATTCTTTTTTTTGAAAAGAATGCCATGAAAGGAATGTGAAAAACAACCAGAATTTTTTTTTTTAAACAAGTAATACTTTCCGGCCATTGCTTTATAATATGATCAGATCACCTTGAAAAAGAAACCCAATCTGTCTGTATCTTTCATATGTACGGTACGTAGATATCCAGGATTAAAAATGCATATTAAAAGTTGACTTCACCATGATTTAATCCACTGCCAGATCTATTTACAGCACTGATCAACAGCACCGGATAGACTGAGATCTGAAGGTGTTGTGGCGTTAACATTCAAAAGGGGTTAATATTCCGAAAGGTAGAACAATGACAGTTCTGTTGACTGAAAGTTGTAAACCCAATTAAGTTTGATGGGGCTTCCTTCCAGATAAGCAAGCACAGAATTGCCAATATGTAAGAGGTGACTGTCTGGGGAAATGTTTTCCTGGGGAAGAAAAATAGTTAGGGCTTAATTTTAGTTCCATTTAGAGTAGATGCATTGCTACAATTGAAATTTGCGTAAATAGCCAACTTTGTTTTAGTGGCCTTGCTGATGTGACTAAAACTCGATTTAACCCAGGAGTGGGAATTACATGGTCTTCCAGATGTGTTTGGATTGCAGCTGCCATCAGTCCTAGCCAGCACAGGGAATGGTGAAGAATTCTAGGAGTTACAGTTCAACAACATTTGAAGGGCTGTCCAGTTCTCACCCTGAAGTAGCTCTCCTTAGCTTTCCTTAGCAAACTGGATTTGCTTTTTCATTTAACTCACTATCCCAAAATACTGTTGACAAATGTGGATCTCCAGATAACCTTGCCATGAATTATTGTTAAGGCCTCCACTGATTTTTGGAGTACTGTATTAGCCATGCAAGGAAAGGATGGATCAAGGTTAATAAAATGCTTGTTTGTGATCCAAAATGGACTAGATTTTGTTTACGTTCATTGTACAATTTTCTTAGGGCAGGGATGTAACTTAACCCCAACATCATTCAGACTCAAAGCTTGCCTCTCTCCCAGCCCTGCTGGCCTGAATGGAAGTTAAGTCCCAATTTATCAAGAAAGCCAAGCATATATGCTTGCAAGTACCCCCACCACCACCCAAAAAAGGGGGAGGGAAAAAAAAGAAGTCCAATCCTTCTCTTTCCTTGGCTGCCAGGAAACAGGCCGTCCCATCCCATCCTGCAAATCCGCATTTGGGCAAAATTCCTATTTCAATCAAGTGGGAATTTCCTCACACTCAGAACAGCAGCCTCTAACTCCATTAACCCTACCAAAGAAATCTAAGGCAGCATTGAGCATTCACTATGCTGGGCTAGGGAGTGATGGGTTTTGTAGTCTTGGGTATTTAAAAAGTACTGGCTGGAGAGGGATCTATGACATCAATAAGAGTGCAGAACACCTACACACACCACTTCTTGGAGATCTTGGATTAGTCAAAATCTGGAAAGATACGTCAGAAGAGAATGATACAAAACTGAACCATGCAGCTTGTTCCAGGTCTGTGGGTGTGTGCCTGTATTTGCTTTTCCGGCAGAACCTCCTCCACAGGTATTTGCATGGCAGCCTAGTTTTTGTTTTTAAATTTTAAGGCCTTTCCAAACCACTTTCTGAAATGGCAGGAGGTTTGTTGGAAAAGCAGCACGTCAGGTAGTTCCACAAGAAAATCCCTCATACCTGAATTGAATACCCATCAGAGCTTCCAAATGTTTTAGACTACCCCCCCTATCAGTAGGGCCAGTAGCCATGCTGGTTAAGAGATTTGAGGAACTGTAGTCCAAAAAGTCACTCTGAACATGTCTTGCCAAGAAAACCCCAGGATAGGTTCACCTTGGGGTTGCCATAAGTAGGAAACAGACTTGAACAAAAACAAAATCCCAAAAGTAATACAGCCTTCCCTTGCTTTCTTAGCTTCACTTTCCATTGTTCTTTTAACACTTGCAAATTACAGACAAGTTTCATTAATTTGACAGGAGTTCCACACTTTCATCAGTTTTTCTTGCCTACAAGGCTTGCTTGGGACTGCTTACATGTGCTTGTGTGTGTAGTGTGTTAATGTAGCTTTTGCACACATTCAAAAGTGATATATAGTGTGCTACTTATATATTTCCACAGCCAAAATGCATTTGCAACCTTTTCAACCAAATCCACTTTCTGACAGCCTTCCAGTCCCTAACCTGACAGGTAAGCAGGGGCCTCCTGTATTTCTAAGCTCTGACAAAGATAATGATGATGATGATAATAATATTTATTTATTTCTTATCCGCCTCTCCCCAAGACCTCGAGGCAGGGTACAATATGAGTTAAAATACAATATATACAATAAAATAATTAAAATACACAAGTAAAAACACATACGATTAAAATAAACATTACATTAAAACTATCCATATAGATTTAAAATTCATAGATTAAAAACAACTGGGTAGGTCTGCTGGATAATATTTAATTGGAATGCTAGTTTATGTATCTCATACCAATCTAATTTTGGAAACTCTTTCCACTTGTAGTTCACTTTGAGTTCAGGACATTTGTTTTGCTCCTTCCTTGAGATGGCAAACCTAGAGGGACTGTGAAGTTCCTAGTATGTGAACAATAAGTTGTCTTTGGCATGAGGGTCACCAGTTGTATACAACTGTCCTTTGGATCATTTGAAAAGCCTCTGTTTTTCCTGGAGGTAGCTCTCGCCAAAGTCTCTACCAGGGTGCATCTACATGGTAGAAATAATGCAATTTGATACCACTTTTAAGTGCTGTAGCTCCAGCCTATGGACTTCTGGGATTTGCAGGTTTACAAAGTCTTTAGCCTTCTCTTCCAGAGTGTGCTGGTGCCTCACAAAACCATAAATCCCAGGATTCTATAGGATGGAGCCATGGCAGTTAAAGTGCTGCCAAACAGCATTATATATACAGTTTAGATGCACTCCCAGTCTTGCTACCGGGACTGCTTTTTCACTGGGTGTGTTATACCTTGGACCTCAGCAGCATGAAGTGTGTTATAATTATTATTATTATCCTTATTTATAGCCTGCTTTTTCCCCAAGACGCAAAGTGGTTCACAGTTTTAAAAACACATAATTAAAAGCTACAAAAAGTGCACATTAAAACAAGAATTAAACCAATGACATCATCAAAACAACATCACAATATTTAAAAGAATGAAATATATTTAAAAGTACCGGTATAAAAAAACTTTTTTAAAAAAAAAGGGGAAAAAAAAGATTAAAAGCTTTTAGAAACAGCTCATCAGAACCACACAGCACCTAATATCTACCGTAGCTCTTAGAGCTCTTCCTTTTGGGCAGCGGTACAGTCTGCCATACAGGTGCAGATCATGATTGTCTCTATAGCCAGACCTACAAGACATGTCCCTCAAAATGCAGGCTTTTTTGCTGATCCATATCAACAAACTGCTTCTAGCTGGTTTCATCTGTATCCAGAAGAAGACCTTTTGTGAAGCATATGGGCCATCATTGCTCACTCCAGAACAAACCACCTCAAAATTCTTTTTATTACAACAGGGCTAGCTTACACAACAGTATCATTTTATTTATTTATTTATGTTTATTTAATTAATTTATATGTCACCTTTCTCCCAGAAGGGACTCAAGGCGGCTTTTCTCTCTGGCTTTTCTTCGCAAACAAAGATTCAGGAAGGACTCATCCCGTGCTTTCTGCAAGCGCGCTGATGATTAAAAGGGCAATCCGAGATAAACAAGTCTGGTTGCAGAAAGCACAGCAGAAGGTCTCCTTGGGTGATGCTTCCGGGTTGTGATTCTTTAAAAAGGCCAATCCAAGATAAATAAGTCCGGTTGCAGAAAGCACAGTAGAAGGTCTCCTTGGGTGATGTTTCCGGGTTATGATTCTTTCTGCATGACCATTGTTGGTGATCAATTTGGCCGAGCCTGAGATGTTGTTTCAGGGAGTCCTTGTATCTCGCAAAATCACATAAAATACAATTTAAAAACTATTTTAAAAATCCCTCACAATATAAAAATCTAAAATTACATAAACCACATAAAAGTTAAAAGATATAATTAAGCAAAATAAAAATATATTTTTTAAAAAAATAAAATAAAAACACACTCCAATAAAAGCTTCCATAAGCCCAGCTATGTGTTAAAAGCTTGCTTGCATAAAAATGTCTTTGCCTGCTGGCAAAAGAAAGCAGGCAAGGGGCCAGCATAGCCCCCCATGGGAGTTCCAGAGGGTGGGAGCAGCCACTGAGAAGGCTCTTTCTCTCGTCCTCACCGAGCGAGCCTGTGCAGGATGCAGAGAAAGCCTTCCCTTGAAGATCTTAGAACCCTGGCAGGTTCATATGGGGAGATCCAGTCTTCAAATAGTCTGAATCCAAGCTGTATAGGGCTTTATAGGTCATGACCAGCACTTTGAATTGTGCCCAGAAACGAACCAGTAGCCAATGAAGCTGTTTTAACAAGGGAGTTATATTCTCCCTATAACTGGCTCTGGTAGATTGTTGCTGGAAAAAATCTATGGCCTCCCTCCTCCCAAATGACTAGAAGGATTGGAGCATCATTGTCCCTGTTAATCAGAAAATCCCAGTGCGTTGACTCTGTGGGCCCTGGCTGCGCAACTCCACTCCTTTTGGGGGCATGTAACTTGTGAAAGCTGTTGCTGGTATCATCCAACAGATGGTAAACCCTTAAGCATTTAAATGCATGGCAAGTAAGCGCAGTCCTCATTCACAACAGCAACAATCCCTGATGACAACAGAGCCAGCCTGCCATTACTAAATTAGTAATGCTTGTGGGTGAGACAGAGATCTGTTCACATCCAAACAGATAGAATCAAACTTCTGGATAACCCTATGAGGAGCAGTTGCCCTGTGAGGAGTGGCTGAGGGAGATGGGTATGTTTACCCTAGAGAAGAGAAGGTTAAAAGGTGACATGATAGCCATGTTTAAATATTTGAAGGGATGTCATACTGAGGATGGAGCAAGTTGGTTTTCTGCTGCTCCAGAGATTGGGAAATGGAGCAATGGACTCAAACTAAAGGAAAGGAGATTCCACCTAAATATTAGGAAGAGCTGTTCAGAAGTGGAATACACTGCCTGGGAGTGTGGTATAGTCTCCTTTAGCGATTTTAAAACAGAGGCTGGATGGCCATCTGTTGGGAATGCTTTGATTGTGCATTCCTGCATGGCAGAATGGGGTTGGTTTGGATGGCCCTTGTGATCTCTTCCAACTCTATGATTGTATGATTCTATTTGCATTGAAGTAGTAATTCTCCAGGTTGACGTAAACATTCTTCTTCTCCCCAGGCAGCTATCTAAATCTGCTCTCTGGTTTTCTTTCAGGAATCCGGTACCATTCCCAGTCTCCCAGCATGTGTGACCGGAAAGAATTCGTCTTCTCCATTAACGCCATGGCATCATCTTCGATGCATTCTGGAGGCAGTGGCTCTTATTACCACCAGCAAGTGACATATCAAGACATCAAACCTTGTGTGATGTGACAGTAAGGCTGAGGGGGTGGGGGGAGCCAAGCTTTCATTGGGAGCACCCAAGTCTCTAATGACCAAAGTGAAAACTATGCATGACTGGAGGATTCCTTGCAACCTTCTGGAAACCAAAGGACCTTCTCGGAAGCTAGAGGTTGAGAGTTGCTTATGAGGTATATAAATATTTGAGGCACTATGGAAAGGAATGTTCTGGCCTTGGACAAACACAAAAGAGGGGCAGGGATGGACTGTGGATGTCTTCAGGGTGAGGGAGCACCATGCCAAAGCACTGAAGTATTCCTCCACCCTTTATCTTGGACTTCAGTGCATCCAGAATTGTGATCGGATACCATTTCCAAGAACGACTTTGGAGGTGTTTTCTTCTCTACCCCTACTTGAGGTTTCAACCCAACTGTCTTTTCAGAGACTTCCCGCCCCTTCCTGATGTGTATTTTTACCATTTTAAACCATCCTTTACCAAAACGAACAAACCAACCTAATGGATTCTAGAATCTGAGAGACAAGGATCTACTAGGCAAAGAAGGAAGAAACAGCTCCCATAATCCTAATAGCCATGGTTTTCAAAAAATGTCACTCCACTTGTGTCTGTGTTCCTCATTCAGTGGAAGGAATTGGTTTCTGGTCTGTACCTTCTCATGTTTGGGAGTGAACATAAACTATACATTGTTCATGGTGTATTTACTTATGTTTCAAGACAATGGAAGAATCCCTCCCTGCCAAATGCAGGGAGTGCGGAGACATTTTCTCCATATCTTGTTCCCTAAATTGCCATTGTATGTTGAGCTCCCAGGGGATTTGAAAAGTGGAATGAAGCACACCTCACATCAAACACACACCACACATACACACACCACACACACACGACCACCACAGAACTGAGGATGTGGGACCAGCGTATTCAGTAGCAGAATCCTTCCCATGAAGTCTTCCCCCCCCTTTCCTGTTTGACCGTACCCGAGTCTCTTTTAAATATTAATTACAAAATGATAAAGAGAAGCACTTTGAGAAATAAAGGTGAAAAATAAAACTAAAATAAAGATGAACAAGGCTCATGCTTTTATTTATTCAAACGTTTTAATAAAACACAACAGCAGCCTTGGTCAATCAGTATTAAAAAGGTAAACATGTTGGCAATATTTGCCATAGAGAGTTTGTATGTGTGTGTAGTAGCCATTGCAAATGTCTGATAGCAGCGAGGCAAAGCAATTTTCCTACATTTTATATATAATTATATATAAATATAAATATAATAAATATAATAAATGAAGGATGCTTCTTTTTCTTTCCTCTCTTCTCTCTCCATACCCCCCTTTTGACCTGACTGTTCAGTTTGGGTGACACTCCTATTTTAAATTTCATTCTGCACTGTATAAAAGTGTAATTATGGCAGACGGGGTCTAGACTCCCTATTTTTGTGTATGTTTTGTCCTTTTTTTAAAAAATGGAATGCAAATAAAAAATGTATGATATTCGTACACGGCCTTCACAAATTGTATAAACCATAAATAAACCAGCGTGTGGCATAGAAATCTGTGTAGTAGATGTTGAGAATAAAATTCAACGTTAACGAAGACTAGGCTGCCATCCCAGGATGGTTCCTATGGATCAGGGCCACAAATGACTCCAACTACTACCGGTATATACTATTTTCTGGTAGTTTCCCATTGTAGGACAGGTGGACCTCTGCAGGAATGGAGAAAGCTTTGCTCTATTCTTCTTTCTTTTTTCTCACTGTGACAATGTAAGCCTACATCTTGGAGCATGACTCCTCTGTGTGATTCCTCATGTGGTGGTAGATCTTTAAAGCAGGAGAATTCAGGATTGTATTCTCTCAAACTGCAGAAGGTGTGTGCCGAGCGTATAGACCTTTGGAAAATGTGTGAATAGATTATATCTAGGATGTCAGAGAGAATGCGCATACTCTCCAACTGTTCTAGTTTGGCAGAGACAGTCACAATTAAGTCTATGTCCTCCCACTTTTTCAAATGTCCCAGTTTCTCTCTCCTTCACCACCTTTCCATTTCAATTCTCGGCTTAATTCTCTTGGTGCAAACTGAGTTTAAGGGCCAAAAGTAGTTTGCACTCTGTTAACTCATGGGCCGGAACGGGCTCAGGGGAGACTCCCAGTAGACTTTGGCAAAAGCAAATTGTTGCAGCCTCTCCAAGCTTGTGTTAATAACTTTTGCCATCTTGACCACACTCTGATGTTGCTTAGTCACCAGTGTCCCAGTTTTCATCTGTGAAATGTTGGAGATATGAGAACATCTTTTTTTGATGTTACCATTTGCTATCAACAGGGTTGTGCAATTTACTTGCCTTCATCATATTGGAGGGATTTGATAACCAAACCTTTGAAACAGCTCCTCCGCTTACCTAAATAGTTCAGTGACTTCACCTGGAGTTTTGACTGAAAACATTTGCAACCTGACAAAGTGATTTTTCTCATTCTTTAAGAACTTTTTAAACAGTCCTTTGAAGGTATAATTTATCTTGCTGGAGCAAAACAAATCAATAATATACTTCCAGAGTAGACTCTGCAGCTCTTACTCATGGTGAATCAACTCTTCTGCCAACTTGCCAATTAAATTGGTTCGGTTTCATGCTTCATTTGCGTCCTGGAGGACTGAATCATTGGCTGTTGCCACACCGCAGAAATAATGCAGTTTGACACTGTTTTAACTATCATGGCTCTATCCTATGGAATCCCAGGATTTGTAGTTTGTTGTGGCACCAGTGCTCTCTGACAGAGAAAGCTAGATATCTCACAAAACCACATATCCCAGAATTCCATAGCACTGAGCCATGGCAATGAAAGCAATATCAAACTGCATTATTTCTCCAGTGTGTCAGCAGCCTCAGTCTCTTATCACTGGATAAACTCCACCTGTAGCCAAATTCTGCCTCCTTCCCCAGCCTGGCAGCCTCTGGATGTGTTGGACTACACCACCCATCAACCTCAATTGCTATAACCATGCTAATGGGGAATGTTGGGAACTGCAGTGAAACACATCTGGATGGAGCCAGGTTGAGAAACGCCATAGTACTGATTCACTGTCAACTTTGGGAACTATTTTATTCTCTCCCCAATTACAGCAATCCTGGACACATTCTCATGATCTGGGACTATTTTCAGTCTAAGTACCAAGTTAAAAGAAGCACTGGTTTTTAAGCAACCATGTGGAAATCAGGACTCTGTTCTGTGCATCTGAGAAATGGTTGTTCCAGTTTAACTAATGCTCTTTTTTTTTAATCTGTAAAATATTTTGAGTTGATGCAATAAACTTGAAGCGATATACAGAATGAAAAATTGGATTATGAGAGATCTTGGGGGGTCCTTCAAAGAGGTGTTTGGAAAATAATTTAGGAAGACTGAAGCTCTAATTCACACTGTGGGATTATGATTTCCTTTCCTTATTCCTCTAAAATGCAGGATTTTTGTTGTGTTAGAACACACACGCACACACACATATATAAATGGTTTTTCTTTGCAAACAAAGATTCAGGAAGGACTCATCCCGCGCTTACTGCAAGCGCGTTGATGACTATATATACTGTATATATACTGTATGTGGCTATATATATATACTTACTACCACCCAACACTTAAACTGAGATTTATTTCAATGACACAAATGTGGAATTATATAACAGGCTAATGTTGGAGCATGCTGTATTAGTCCCTCATTGATTTTCCAGGGTCCTGGATCTATTCCAAAGAGCTCTGAGTGCCCATTGATACCAATAGAAGTGCTCCCTCCCTAAGTATCATTGCCATACAAGGGCATGATTTTCAAGAGGAAATGGTTAACCTTCTCCTCCCTTTATTTTGCACAAACACACACCCAAATTGAATTGGGGGTAGGATCCATTTCACCCTAGGAGGGAAAAAGAGACAGGTGTAAATACCCTAGAGGCATGAGATCCTGTCTGATCTTGAAAGCTAAGCAAGGTCACCCTGGTTAATACTTGGATGAGAGACCACCAATGAATACCAGGTGCTGTAGGCTACATTTCAGAGGAAGGAATTGGCAAAACTACCTCCGAGGATTCCTTGCCTAAGAAAACCCTATGAAGAATTCATGAGGTGGCCATATGTCGATAGGTGACTTGAAGGTCATACATGTACACATGCTGACAATGTATGTGACACAGAAAATGGGGAAGGGGCAGCAAGAAATGTGGCTGTAGCTTTGGGGAGGCAAAATGAGGGCATTGTCCTCCAAAACATGAATTCTCCCGTGCCTGGAAATTTCCCTTTAGTCCCTGAATTTCTAGCATTGCAATAAACTTAAAACTTCAGTTGAGATTTTAGAAATACTGTTTAAGCATCC
Source organism: Gambelia wislizenii (assembly GCA_030847615.1). Lineage (NCBI taxonomy): Eukaryota > Metazoa > Chordata > Lepidosauria > Squamata > Crotaphytidae > Gambelia > Gambelia wislizenii. Next base: position 5,012,710 of record JAUMIR010000008.1, read on the forward strand.
AAAGAAAAGGGGTGGTAAAGGTACCAAAGGAATGCAAAGATACCGCATCAAAGAGTTCAAGGAATGAAAAATTTTCGATTCTAGAAATGTTGGGGTTGAAAGAAAATTTCACTGAGGGGGCATAATTCCTATTTGGGTGGAGCACTGCTCTCATCCCCGCCTCCCAATAGCGACAGCTGTGGAGAAAGAAACGTAATTATATTAAGTTATATGAAATTAATTTTAATGGAAGAGGCAAAACGGGTTCCAAATAAATGAATGACAAACTGCCTTTTATTTAAGGTGACTTGGAAACTCTGTTGGCTGCCTTTGCCTTCTGTGACATTTAAATAAATCCAAGAATTATTTCTAGATTGGCTGTGTTAGATGTAAAATTAGTCTATGCCTGTTCTATGTAGATTTGTTTCTTATGGATAAATGCCCAGCAACACTGGCAGGACTTGGTATATAGCAGAATGGAAGTGACTGAGGCATAAATCCAACGACTAGTCCCAACTAAAGTAGACCTATTGAATCAATGGTATTTACATAAGTGCCAGCTTATTTTCAGAAATGAATTCAATGGGTCTACTTTAGTTGGGATAGGAAATTTGATTTAGGCATGATGTTTGAATGTATTCAGTGTGTCTGTGGGCTTGTCTACACTGGCTGGCATATTCTGGCTCCGAACCAGGCCTGTTGCTCCCGCATTACCTGCATGAAACAGGATGGAGTCTGCCGTCCACAGCACACTCTCCAAAGCCAGGAAGGGACCCCGAAGCAGGTGATCAAGCCCCCCTGAAAGTCCCTCTACAGACTACAAATATCAGGATTTTATAGGATGGAGCCATGGTGATTAAAGTGGAATCAAAGTACTATAATTTTGCAGTGTGGATGAACCTTTAGGCTGAGAGAGTGGAACTTGCCCAAAGTCACCCAGTGGATTTCCATGAATAAGTCGGAATTTGAACCCTGCCTCTCCCAGAGTCCTAGTCCAACACTCAAAGTGCTGCACCACACTGGCTCTCTAATGGTAGATCTCCCTTCCCATTCCATTCAGCAGCAGCTTTCTACATACCCTAAAGGCGCCAGATCCCCATCTGATTCTGGAAGCTAAGCAGGTTCAGCTCTGGTTAGTACTTGCATGGGAGACCACCAACAAATACCAGGTACTGTGGGCTATATTTCAGAGGAAGGAGCTAAGCAGGTTCAGCTAAGCAGGTTCAGCTCTGGTTAGTACTTGCATGGGAGACCACCAACAAATACCAGGTGCTGTGGGCTGTATTTCAAAGGAAGGAGCTAAGCAGGTTCAGCTAAGCAGGTTCAGCTCTGGTTAGTACTTGCATGGGAGATCACCAACAAATACCAGGTGCTGTGGGCTATATTTCAGAGGAAGGAACTGGTAAAAGCCACCTCTGTACCTCAAAAAACCCTATAGGGAATAGGGAGCCCTGGTGGTACAGTGATGAAATGCCAGCCACAACGTGAGTTCGATCCTGCAGGGCTCCAAGGTTGATTCAGCCTTCCATCCTTCCATAGGTAGGTCAGTAAAATGGGTACTCAGCTTGTTGGAGGCAATTAGCTAAAAAGCATTGTAAACGGCATAAGGAGTGCTTTGGCACTGATAAGCAGTATATAAATATCAATGCTATTGTTATGCTATGCTATGAAATTCATGGGGTTGCCATAAGTCGACAAGCGACTTGAAGGCACACACACATTTAATTTCTCTTCATTTTTTTTTAAAAAGGGAGGGATGTACAGGACAATGTCTGAGTATTTTCTGGCTCTTTGACTTTGTGGAAGCCCCTCTCTGGGCGTGAAATGAACCAGCATGAAATTGGTAGAGCCTCTCTCCCTTGTCTGCTTCTCCCTTTCTTTTTCTGCTCTCTGGCCCCACCACAGCGCCAGCCTCTCTGGAGAGTTCCATCTCCTGAAGCTGGTTCTTTTCAAACCTGATTATTCTGGGCCCAGGGGTAATTTCTTTCTGCTCAGTTTACAGCGAAATCATCAATATAACTGCAGCAGAAGCAATTAATGGCACAAATGCCTCGCTGTGCATAGATCAAGAGTGGCCTGGACTAGGACTTCTCTGCCGGTTTCCATGTACGGGAGAGAAAAAGTCATTTTTTTTTTAAATAAAAAATCAAGCATCAGCCTGAAAGTGGTGGAAAGAAAATTGCCACCTCAATCATCATAAGACAAAGTGGGCAAGTGGTATTTGTGTGTGAGGTTTCTCCTTCTCAGGTCAACAAGTAGAGGAAATGTTTTTTAAAGAAGCAAGCTAAACATTCACTTTCTCCTGCTCTCATTAAACAAGAGCTGCCAATCAAACACTGGAGAAAGCTTGCTTTGGAAACTACTGCATGTTACCAAAGTCAAAGAGTTCAAATCCCCCCAATGAAAACCACAGCCTTAACATTATTTTTTCCTATCAGGACCCTAAAGCGTTAGGTAATAACTCTGACCCGGTACACTAGCCCCTTATCCTTTTTTAATGAGTCTGAAGGATAGAAATGCCTGGAATTGGAAATCTGTTGAATATGTGTTGATATCAAAGTGGAAAAATACTGTATAAGCTATAGCTCTTTTAGAGAAATTTACAGGTCAAATGAAAGAGTTGAGAGAAATAATCAGCATCATATAGCTTTCTGGGAAGTCTGGTTTCCTTTCCTTTGTTAACAATAAGAGACTAGATTAGTCTTCTCCTGTAAGCATGTGGATTTCTGGAAAGAGTTAGTAGCATTTAGGAGGACAAACAAAACTACGGAATATAATGCATGGAGACAATTGATGACTCTGAACTTTTGCTTGATTGAAGTTTTCTTTATCCTCTTGTAAAAGGTCGGCTGTGCACATAGTTCTCTCTCTTGCCCTCTCTCTGCTCTTATCTACATGGGCTAAATACCCCGGCTTGCCCCCATTCCAGAGCCCTGCAGTCAATATCATGCAGGACATTTGCCCTGTTCTGCCCCCGGACAGTCCTCACCACCCCTGGGGCAGAGATGGGGGCAAGCTGGGTTAGGGCCCGATAAACCATGATAAGAAAACACCCTGTTTAATCTGGAACTGCTGGGACAGAATGGATTGGGCCTCATGTGTCTGCGGAAAGCTGTCCTGGCACACCGTCACTTGCCACGCCAACTCCGCAGCTCTCTCAGAAGCCGGGATGGTGTTCATGTGTGGAATCCATCCAGTTCTCTCCAGGTAACAGGGGCAGAACGGACCACCTCCACAGCTAGGGTGTGCTGGCAGGGAGCTGTATCCTGCCTGGTGTAGATAAGAAAGACAGAGATATTGGGTGGGAATTGTACACATCCAGCCATTTTGCAGGCTGAATATGGAGTTTGGGATCCCCCAGTGACCCACCAAAGGCACTAGCCTCTGCTTTTTTGGAAGAAAAAATGATTTTCAAGAAAACAAAACAAAAAAATCAGAAATTCCATCCCTTTATGGAGCTTCACAATGCTTTTGCAGAACTTCCTACTGGGAAACAATCAACCTCTCCTTCATAATGGCCCAAAAAGTGACAGGAAATGATGCATTGTCACTTCTGGTTGCCCAAAATGATGACTGTGAGAACGTTGTAAATCCCTCTGGATCTCCAAAGGAACCAAAAGTGGTCAATTCTGGTTCGGTCACACAGTCACATGCCAACTCAAGGACAGTGTGGATGTATTTTCAATGTCAGTACATCTATACAATAGAAATAATGCACTTTGATACCACTTTAAGTACTGCATCTCCGCGCTATGGAATCCTGGGATTTGTAGTTTTACAAGGTCTTTAGCCTTCTCTGCCAAAGAGTGCTGATGCCTCACAAAACTACAAATCCCAGGATGAAGCCATGGCAGTTAAAGTGGTGTCGAATAGCATTATTTCTACAGTGTATATGCACCCACATCTCAGAAGACTGCCTCTGTCACTTATGGTCATGCCAAATAACACGTTGGTGGATGGTTCAGGGAGGAACATACCTTTGGTACTGGCCTTTTAGCTTCTTGTGCAATGGGGGAGGGGGAAATGCTTTGAGCTGTTTTGTACTACACAAGTATAACAGCACGATTTCACTGTAACTGCCATAGCTGCATCCTGCGAAATCCTGGGATTTGTAGTCTGGTGATGCACTAGAGTTCTCTGGCTGAGAATTCTAGATACCTCTTCCAAAACTGCAAATCCCAGAAAGCCATAAGGGTGTTGCCAGGACAGTAAAAGTGCAATCATAATGCTCTTATTTTGTAGCATGAAAGAGCTCTTAGAATCAACCCTGCCAAGAGATCTGGTCTCTAAGCTTCAGGTAAGTTTTGTGTGGGTTCCTTACAGTTTGAGGTGGAGTGAATCAGCCAGCCTACCCACAAAGCTTGGGATGCCAACTGTTTTCCAAGCCACTGAGCTCAGTCTAAACAACCCCCAAGCATTCCCTCCTTCCTTTCCATGCACCTTGTAATGGGGAAGTAAAAGTACAACATGGTAGATTCATATTCAGCCCCCATCCAACTGCTCCTTGAAAGAGGATTCTGCAAAATACTTGGTGCTGCAGAGCGGGAATATCATAGTCAGAATTTGGGAGAGTTACATATTTGAACTACAGACCCCAGAATCCCCATTGGTCATGTTTCCCATGGGAAAACTTGGGAGTTGTGCTTTTCCAGAAGTAACTTTTACAACAGTGCACAACAAGCAGGGCGCAAACCCCAGAATCCTCTCCCATCATGTCCTCCCACGAAATAGCATTTAGTGATATACTGCCTCTGAGCATGGAGGTTCAATTTAGCCATTGTCATGCCCAACAGCCATCACTATGTGGTCAGTTGGTAAGATTTTAAATGGGTTGAATTGATTAACTGAGCACATAGCACAGTTCCCCTACTGCTGATGACCAATGAACTATGCGCTCTATGGCTCTGCTTAATCTACCATCACTCAGTGAGGTTCACTTGTATGTGGCACAAAGGAGGACCTTCTCTGTTGTGGCACCCGCCATGTATAACAGGGATAGGTAACTGTGGAAGGCTAGGGACTGCATCAATAGGAGTATAATGTCTCAATCGGAGGGAGCAATAGTGCCCCTCTATTCTGAGTTGGTCAGACCTCACCTGGAATACTGTGTCTAGTTCTGGGCACCACAATTCTGGAACATGTCCAGAGGAGGGTGACCAGGATGGTGAAAGGTCTGGAAGCCATGCCTTATGAGGAGTGGTTTAGGGAGCTGGGTATGTTTAGCCTGGAGAAGAGAAGGTTAAGAGGGGACATGATAGCCATGTTGAAATACTTGAAGGGATGTCATACTGAGGATGGAGCAAGCTTGTTTTCTGCTGCTCCAGAGACTGGGACACAGAGCAATGAGTTCAAACTACAGGAAGAGAGATTCCACCTAAACATTAGGAAGAATGTCCAGACAGTAAGAGCTGTTCGGAAGTGGTTTACAGTGGCCTGGGAGTGTGGTGGATTCTCCTTCTTTGGAGATTTTTATAGATAGGCTGGATGGCCATCTGATGTGTGTGCTTTGATTGTGTATTCCTGCAGGGTAGGAGGTTGGACTAGATGGCCCTTGTGGTCTCTTCCAACTCTATGATTCTAAGAAGATCCAGGCAACCACAGACCAGCCCGCCATGGCTTAATGCTATGCAATTCTGGGATTTGTAGTGTTGTGAGGTCTTTAGTTTTTTCTATCAGAGCACTTTGGTGCCTCACCAAATTACAAAGGCCAGGATTCCATAGGCTAGAACTATGGTGGATAAAGTGGTGGCAAACTGGTGTGTTTCTGCAGTGTAGACAGGCCCTTAGTAACGATTTTGACACTATTGCTACAACCATGGGGAAAAGGAGTCACATTATTGGGAGAAAGGCAAAAATAGAAATAAAAATACTAATACAAATGCTAATACTTAAAGAACTGAATGTTTTAATCCTATTGCTTAAACAACTTTTTATTTTTCAATTGTATGTTGTCAATTTAATTGAATTACTTTTAATGTTAATCTTTTATAGGTGTTCAGTTATATACACTGGCCAAGATCCTGTCTCAGAAGTGTAGCTGCAATACTGTACCTATAGTCCATCTCCTGATCCAACCTCTGAGACCCACCTTAAAAGCCAGTCAGATGTCCCAAGCCATGGAGCTCTGTGGTGCTGGTGAGTAGGCTGCTGCAGGATGCTGTGATCAGCCTTCTCCCACCAGCATGTGACTACAATGAAGTGTTGTGCCATCTTCTCACCATCATCCTGCTTTGCCCTGCTCACCAGCACCACAGAACTCCGACTCATGGTAGCTGACTGGCTTTCAAGGTGGGTTGGGGGGAGGAATTTAGGATTGTGGCGATAATAACACATGGCATTAAGTCTAATTTATGACATTATAACTGATTAACAGGACACCAACCTATCCATTTAAATTTGAGCCCCAGTTTGTTTGTTTTTTTTTGGTGGGGGGGCAAAGGGGGACATATATGAAGTTAACAGCCGTTAACAACATCAGGAATGCTATTTGATAAAGAAGTGTAAAAGAATAGCCCACCCAACTTGCCTGTGAAATCTTTGCAGCCTCCATCAACCCATGCCATTTCACCAGCTCTATTCTTATCACAGTAAAAATCTGCATCTCTGCTGGGAACAGGCCCTTGAGTCTATCTGCTTAGTGTATCTGCTTAAGTGGCAGATGACAGCAGTCACCCTGTTTGCTTGCAGGCAGGGCCACAGGGATGATATTTATTTTACACAAGGATATGCCAGCTGGATGGCCTCCACCCCAAACCATCTCAACATTTTTACTGGCTTGTGACTACATCCCATACTAACCAGCAACTCTGGAGCTGAATGCTGCACTCTCAGCTGTGGGTGGGGTATGTGCTTCCATGCTAATGTGAGTCTCCATTTGTTTGAGTACAGAGCAACCGATCTGCATTCCCTCCTCTTGAATGCATGGACTCCATCTTCTTACACTTGGAGAGGGCAACTGTGGCCCTCCAGATGTTTCTGGACTGCAGCTTCCATAAGCCCTCCTCGTTGGCTCTGTTGGTTAACCATACAAAATGATCCTCAGAGATTAACCCAGTAATGTTAATGATTAAAAGGACCCAACAGACCTTGGGGATACCTCACCCCTGTGTTGGCTTTGATAGAAACAGTTAAGTATTCAGGTTTATGGCTGAAGTTCTATTGGCATCTTACACAAGTGGAAGTTCCCTTATGCTTGGACATTTTAGTCTGATATAGAATGTCCACATTTAGTTCAAGGTTGTGGAAATACAGTTGTGCATGTGGTCCCATTTGCATGCAGATGTGCATTGAGCTCTTGGCTGTGCATTCAGTTGCATAGTTGGTGCCTTTGCTCAGTTGCTTGACATTACCATTCAACACAAAGGTTACGTGGGACAATTCATGGATAACTCCAAAATTACACAACGCCAGGGCAGGACCTCAGCCTGTGGCTGGTTTTGATGGGTTTGGGTTTAGGTTTAGGGGGATTGGTTGGAGGGTTTCTAGCTCTGAGCCACTCCTGGAGTGACAGTTTCATATTTTTCTACTGCTTTTGCCCCGATTTTTGGAGTCTTACAAGTATTTGAGGTGGGTTCAGGGGAGGTCTTGGGGATATGAGGAGGAGTCTTCTTGCTCTCTGTAAATCCTCAGATAAGGACAGAGGGATATCTGGGGGAGTATTAGGAGATGTCTGGATTCAGATAAATGTTATGTTATAGAACAACAGGCCTATTTATAACAACCACTTCCCCTCCATAAAATAATTCTTCCCACATACTTTCTTAAATGTTCATTTTTTCTCTTCCTCTTTGCTATTTTTTTCTCTCTTTTTAAACATAATTATAATTATACAATTAGATAGAAAATAGTATTTATAATTTTCTTGATAATGTTATCATATCATATCTGTTTGTATCAATATATATCTGGTTAGAATCTTTCTAGTGTAATCCTATGAACTCACCTTAACAATAAGATAATAAAACTATAGTTGAGATGTAGATGATCTGTTAAAACCTTCTTAATTTTATTTAGGAAGACAAATGCTAGTTCGTATAGCATCCAACATCAGAAAGGAAGGAAGTGTATTCAGTTTTATTTTATATTTTTTCTTTATTGTTGTTTGCTATCTTTTTCATGTTAAGTCTTTTCTTTTGCTATTGTAAAGATCTATCTATCTATCTATCTATCTATCTATCTATCTCTTTATGAATAAAAATAATGGGGAAAGACTTCCCACATACTCTAATTAGTTAGTTATTCTTTATTTCTATCTCTATTACCTACCATTCTTCCTACTTAATCCAATTATTGTCACACTATTAATCAACATTCCTACCCATAATCTATAAAATAGAATCATCATCACCATCATCACATTTTTTAGTTACTAAACCCGATAATATCAGATTAATGTTATAATCAATGACTCATAGGGATCAAGGACACTAGAAATACTGGAATGATTGTAGTAGACCACTAGGAATAATTGTACTACTTTGTAGGGTTGTTAGGAAGAGAGAAGTTGGGAGAGAACCATGTATGCCATTTGGAGCTTCATGAATAAAATACTGGCTATCAACATAAGAAGAAGTAATAAATGAAGTTGTAATAACATTGTGGACATGAGCATATGTTTTCTTTCTTTCTTTCTTTCTTTCTTTCTTTCTTTCTTTCTTTCTTTCTTGGAGTGGATGATATTCTGGTGTGCCAGTTTGGAATACTACAGCCTCCTGGCAAAGGTATGCAGAGCTTTCAAAACTGGGGCTCAGAGAAGCTCAACATATGATTAACTAAAAAACACAGCTATAAAAACGTAATGGGGGGGTAACTGGGTGGGGATGAAATGAAGGCATTGCCCCTTCCAAATAAGAATTTTGCCCCTCAAATGAAAATTTCCTCCAAGCCCTAAATTTCTAGCATTGCAGTAATTTGAAACATCAGTTGAGCATTTAGACATACAGGTTAAACATCCAAAGAAAAGGGGCAGGCAAAGGGACCAAGGGAACTCAAGGTGTGAATGATTTTCAGTGTCTCGACCTGTTTAATGCTAGAAATTTGGGAACAGAAGGAAATTTTTATTGGGAGCCAGAATTCTTCTTTGGAAGATAAATGCCTTCCTTTTGCCCACCCTGTAGCTACTCCCCTGCATACAAAGTTACACAATTGAACAAATGGATTCATGCAGATAAACCACAGATAAATCGCTCTGCCAGAGCACACAGTGGCGGAGGCATCCATTCAAAATGCAACTAAACCTCAGCTGAGGTCAACTTTTGGCCCAGCTTCATCGTCACAGTTTGGGAATGTCCAGTTTCCAACAACTCCTAAACAAACAAACAATATCTCAGCCGTCATGCTTTTTGTAGGATCCATTTTATTTACGTATTTATTTTTGTTTATTTAAACAGTTCTTACCCCCAGCTTTCTAAACCAAAGTGTGCCCAGAGTGGTGGCTCTGATGATCAACAGATCATCAGCTATAAAAAAAAATCATAAACCAACCAAGCAAACAACTTGCAACTAGGGGAATGCAGGAGGCAATGAAGGGAGAGAGAATATGGAAAAATATCTTGGGAGGCAAACTTTTCTCTCTTATGCCTAAAATCACCTTCCCTGAAATAATATTTGATGCACCAATTGCACCACCTGCTGGACAAATGTAGCATTGGTGGTGGAGAAGCAGAGAAGAGGCCCTCTGAACATACTTTGGCCCTCCTTTCCTCTCCTTTCCTTTTAAAAAAAGATTGTTGGAAGTTTTGCCTTGGCTTCCTGATACTTGATATTTGGAGTCTCACCACTGTTTAGGAAAGGGGAAATGAATTTGGAAATGTCAAAAAATAGCTCCTGACTTATTGGAGAAACTCCTTCCAGGGGAAAGCCCTTGGACCAAATGATCCAAAGGCAAGCTCTACACCTGGAAGAACAGGATATAATAATGCTCCCCTAGGGATTTGGTAAGGAACCAGGAGTTTATGTACAATAGGCATTGCAGCCCCTGTTTACATGTAGCAACAAAGAATGACTCCCCATATATCAACAGCCTGAGTGATTGTTTCCTCTTGGAGATGAAAACTTCACTTGCTGTAAAACAAACAGTCCAAAATGGCAGGACTCCTCTAAAGAGGTTGTCATCTCTTGATGTGGCCATGTTAAAAATCATGGACAGCTGGTGACTTCTGCACCCATGGATGGCAAATCCACTCTGGGTTTTAGTTTGAACTGTAAAGAAATAGCCAAGGTGCTGAAGCCTATCTCCAAAATAGGTTCAGCACTTTGGATAAAATCTGGGCTAAAGCTTGGAACAGATTCACCACCTGACTGACATGGGACCCTCCAGCAGCAGTTACAATTTCTCCAAGAAAAGGAAAGCCTTTCTTTCTTGGCGTGTGTCTGCACCATACAGTTATAGTATTTTGATACCATTTTAACTGCCATGGCATGTTCCTAGAAGGATATTGAGAACACAGCTGCGCTGGACAGGGCATGTTTCTAGGATGGAGGACCATCGCCTCCCAAAAATAGTACTCTATGGTGAACTTGCCATGGGTCAGCGTAAGAGAGGCGCTCCAAAAAAGCAATACAAGGACTCCCTGAAACAACATCTCAGGCCCGGCCAAATTGATCACCAACAATGGTCCGCCCTGGCCTCACATCGGGAGGCATGGAGACACACTATCCACAATGCTGCAGCCTTATTTGAGAACTCACACCGAACAAGTCTTGAAGAGAAACAACAACGCAGAAAGAATCACAACCCAAAAACATCACCCAAGGAGACCTTTTGCTGTGCTTTCTGCAACCGGACTTGATTATCTCAGATTGGCCTTTTTAGTCATCAGTGCGCTTGCAGAAAGCGCGGGATGAGTTCTTTCTGAATCTTCATTTGCGAAGAAAAGCCGGGGGGGGGGGACTTTAGGAACCCAGGTCTTTGATTTATGCCAATATAAGCTGGGATTCAGTATGCAACTTGCGTCTTCATAAGTGAATTTACATGTGTGGGAAAGAGGAATAGAAATGAGCAGTTTCACAACATCCATATTCACCTAGGGCCTACTGTGACATTACTACCTATGAGCATCAATTGCACGAAGGTGGAACAACTGATGTGTCATGGCCCAGTGCACAATAGGCACCAATGTACACTCCCCATTGTGTGCCTGGACATTAGCCCGGAAGTGCCAGAGCACAAGAAGAGCACCCAACATGCATCCAAAGTGCTTGGTGTGCATCAGAAGTACCCAATGCACCTCAGAAGAGTCTAGGGCACACCAGAGGGGCCTAATGCTCATTGGAGCACTCTTGCAATTCACTAACAGGGTTTTGCTGTGCCTCTGCAACATAGCTAAGAATTTGTAAAATTATCCGGTGCAGACTGTACTGTAGAATCTCTGCCAATATTTTAGCTCTGGGAGAAGGATGTCGGAGTGCTGAGAAAAATGAAAGATATTTTCCCATTGTGCCCATTTTGTTCGAACAGTTGGAGAGTATCAATGCCATTGCTTTTAGATTTTGTTATCCTTGGAAAAAGAGAAGAGGGGAGGTGATGGGGGTGGGAGAGGGAGGAAATGAAGGCAGCCTATTTCGTGGGATTTTGCACAGCAAGGACTCAACAACCTTGAGAAGGCTTCCCTTTAACACTTTATGAAAGGTTTGCCTCTCTTGGGGCGTAATAATGTGATCAAAATATACTTAGCAGTGAGCCCTGGAGCTACAAAAATATTCCCAACTCTTGCATTGTTATTGTTTTAAGAAAGTGGACATTTCAGGGCTTATTTTGACTTTCTGCTTGAGATCTACAGCAAAGAGGCTTCTGTTTAGAAAGACATTCAGTCCAAATACAACTTGTTTTTTAAGAAACAAAGAAATAGGTATAGATATAGAGGATAGGTGAGCAACTGTGTTTCAGCTAGGGGCCAATTTCCCCATTTGGACATTCCCCTCTAGATGTTTCCCCCTCCCCAGAAAGCCCAAAGACCTCTGTTTTTCTCTGTAGTCCTTCTCAAAATGGTAGCCAAAAAAATGATGTAATGTCACTTCCGGTCACCATTTTGAGAGGGACTGAAATGAAAGTAGAGGTATTGGACATATTGGAGGGTTCTGGAGAGCTGAGTGTGTAGATGGGTCAGGGTGGTTTTGTGCATTTCAGTTTAGTTGATATTATAGACATACATGCATAAACATGCAAATGCATGCATGCATGCACGCACACGCACACGCACACACACAATTCAAGATGTTGGCTTGAGTTTGCAGAGACAAGTGTGCCTTCCAACTTTATTCTTCATGTCAGCACTTGCCTTCTTGTAGAGAAAGCCCACTGGCATGTAAATATTGATAGTTATAATTGATAGGTGGAAATGTCAATCTGGTAAGTGAAGGAATAAAGAAGAACAGCAATAAAAGAAATCCAGAGAGGCAAAAACAAAAGGCCAAATGTAGTTCTGATTCATGAAGCAATTCAATGGCCAAACAGGTCATAATGCAAGTGTGGCAAACTGGGTCCTCATGGCCGATTGTTCGAAGTTTAAAGGTTGTCATTGCCATTGAGGAAACTGGTTTCTACCTGCCACAGAATGAGGACTTCAGGAGTTTTGAGGTAGCAGAAGGACTCTGTGGGACTGGCAACGGCAGCTGGTGGATTCCATGCCAGTGGGGCCAGTGAATCCACTCTGGGTTTTAGTCCAAACTTTAAAGGAGTATTCCAAGGCATTGAGCATATTTTTGTGATATAGTTCAGCATGTAGGATAGTTCCTTTAATGTTCAGACTAGAAACTAGAGCAGATTTGTAGACATGGAAGTCACAGCAGCAAAGGGAAGAGTGTATAGGAGGATATCATTTTTTTTAAAAAAAAAGTTCCACTACATAAAAAAAGCCAAAGACACATCCCTGCAGGTAGAACCATCACAGGAGTGGGCAGAGGCAAAACCATTCTTCCTGAGGTGCTAGATTTCTACTCAAGAGGACATTTTTTAAAATGACATCTCCCACCTTGAGTAATGTAAATTGTTCTGCCTCTTCCAGGCTTAAGCACCTCATTGTCCTGCCATGTACACAACAAGACAGCCAACTTCAGTCCTTGGACCCAAGGATGCAAATATTCTTTTGTGGAAACTCAGCCTTTCTGGGAGAGGATACATTTTGTGTGCATGCACACGGCAGTCACACATGGATCAAAAGCATTCCATCTTGGAACCAGCATCTGCTAATATCTTCAAATGGTGAGGCCCTACCAGCCCCCAAATTTAGTCCTGTCTTTTTTTCAGAGCCACCCTAGAATTAACATTTCATCTGCCCTGCTCCTTACTCCATGGAGGTTCTGTGAGCCATTTGGCTAGGGCTGGTTCCTAGCCAGTTCAATCCGCAGGGGGCGGCCTCTCAGGCTTAACCCCTTAAGAGCTGCCAGGGCATCATCGGCAGTGGATTTATCCTTATAAGTGAGGAATGCTTGATGTCGTGTGCCTTGCCAGGTGAGCCGCATGGGAGTCGCCTGGCGCTCTCGGAGAGCCTCCTTTAACTCGCTCACTCTGGTCCCCTGAGAGATGTTACCCACATACACCGTGGCAGGAGTGCGAGACAGGTCCAGTTTGTCTGATAAAGCCTCCTTTTCTGGTCTCTCAAGGATCTGCTGAGTCTGTCCCTGCAGCTGGGCACTTTCTGGTTTACTCTTGCTGGCTCCTCTGGCTGGCTGGACCACTGTGAGACTGCCTGGCTTTTCGTCTTTGAGGGTAACATCCTTGCCTTCCTGTTTCTCTCTGTAGAGAAGGTTCTTGAGGACTGGGATCTTTCCAAGTGTTTCATGACTGATCTGAAATGAGGAGAGAAAGACAGGGAGAGAGCATTAGGACTTTCCAAAAATACAGTATGACTTTTGTATCCATGGGACTGGAAACTACAGATTCACTTACCTGTGTCTGAAAAAATATGGTCTCTCTAGGCATCTTCTAGGTCCTCCAATGCAATTCTACGGCATGTTTCTGCTGGAAGCTGACCATAAAGTTGTGCTGAAGGACCTAGAAGATGTCTAGAGAGATGTTCCCTCTAGGCATCTTATAGTTCCTCTAGTGCAATTCTATGGTATGCCTGGGCCTGAAGTCATTAATTTTAATAGGGTTTATTATTATCCATGGTTTAATTTATAAATGGCAAGTCTGGGAATACGTATCCCCCATGGATATGGGGAGGGGGGCCTGTATGCGTAAAATTATGTGAAGTACAAGTTGATACAGTGGCCCTTGGTATCGGCTGGGGTTTGGCTCCAGGATCCCCTGTGGATGCTCAAGTCCTATTACATACTAATAAATAAAATAATAAAATAGTGCCTCTTATATAAAATGGCAAACAGAAAGGTTTGCTTGGGGGTGGGTGGGACTGGGAATATTTCCAAGGCCAGTGTTTCTCAACCAGGGTTCCCTGGAACCCTAGGGTTCCCCAAGAGGTTGCTAGGGGTTCCTCAAGAGATTGTGATTATGGGGGAAAGCAATAGCAGTATATAGAATAATGTTTATGCAGGGGTTCCCTGAGACCTGAACATTATTTCAAGGGTTCCTCCAGGATAAAAAGGTTGAGAAAACCTGATGGTGGAATCTGTGGATACACAATTCGTAAATGCAGATGACCAACTGTATAGGATTCTCTCTCTGTTTCTCTCTCTCTCTCTCTCTCTCTCTATATATATATTCTAACAGGCTTTTGAGATCTAAAGGTGCTTAAAGAAAGGGCTGAGAGGTAAGGTAAGCCTAAGAGACAAGGCTAAGAGGGGATCCAAAATATGGTTTCCCCCATTCTGAGTCTGACACTTTAAATCACAACCCCACAGTGGCTCTTGGCCAACAGGATTGGCAACCCTAGACCAGCTTTGAAGAGCGTGAGAACAACTGTGGTACTTCCAGCCAGATGTCACACAATGTTCTTACTCAGATGGATGGCTTTTGACCACTCAGGAGAAGGTGCCACATTCTTAGCCTCCAGCTTCTCCCATGGAGACCTTCTGGTGATCTTATGGGTAGAGTCCACCAATGGAATGGTGCCATTTTTGTTTGGTTTCCCTGGAAGGCCAGATTTAGCACACTTGACTGGGTTTTGTCAAGTTTCCCTGTGGGATGAACAAACTCTGCTTTGACCTGTTTTTTTTCCTTCTCCAGCTCCCCCCCCCCTCACATGATTGACCTCATGTCAGAGCTTGGAAAAGCAACTTTTTGACCTCAACTGTCAGAATTCTCCCAACCAGCATGGTCAATGGAGGATGGATTTGGGAAGCTGTAGTTTAAAAAGAAACTTTTACAAGCTTTGCTCCAAGCCCCAACACAAATGCTCCTCACCTCTCATGTCAGAGTGTGTTTGTGCATGTACGTGTGCACAAACACACACAATTTCAAAACAATCAAACAGGTCTTCTGACAAGTTTGTTCTGGATCCCAGAAGGACTGTGTTAATGACTAATGACTAACAAGTGATTAACAAATGGAACTTAATAAATTAGCAAAATGTTTGGGCTTTTGCTTTCTTCAGTTGCTGAAAATGACAGTCAGCTGCATCCTTGCAGAAGCCAAAAGGTTTTGCTAAATTTATTAAGTTCTGTTTATTAATCACACACACACACACACACACACACAATCTGTTTAAATAAGTCGTAACAGTGAAAGAAATGTTCTTGTGCAAAACGTGGGAAGAATTTGCATCTGTACTTCTTTCCCACACACGCTGAAAGGTATTCAGGGCTCTCCACCTTCTCCTTGCCTGCACCATGCCAGTTTTAACCAGCAATGCATTTTAAAAGGATGGACACATTGGCAAGTTTCAGGAGGCAGTTTTCTCTTCTAGAGGGTGCAGAGACTATTAAAAAAAATGTCAAGCAGGGTGGGGGAAGAGAACCTAGAATGGGCCTTGATTCCATTTTGGTGTAATGATGGTATAATGGTTTGAATGTTGGGCTAGGTGACGAGGGTTTGAATCCTCACTCAGCCATGGAAACCCACTGGGTGGCCTTGGGCAAGTCCCATTCTTCTCTCAGCCTCCGAGGAAGGCCATGACAAACCTCCTCTAAATACATCTTTGAGTCAGCATGGTATAGTGGTTTGAGTGTTGGATTAGGACTCCAGAAGAGCAGGGTTTGAGTCTCTGCTCAACCAGGGAAACCCACTGGGTGACCTTGGGCAAGTCCCACTCTTCTCTCAGCATCAGAGGAAGGCAATAGCGAACCTCCTCTGAACAAATCTTGCCAAGAAAACCTTGCAATAGGTTGGGATAGCTATTCTTCCTTAGGATAACCATAAGGAAAAATCACTTGAAGGCACACAAGAAGTCTAAAAAGGGATCCCTGACCCACCAAGCTCTGGGTATGCATAGAGTCATAGGCTGCTGACACATTGCAGAAATAATGCATTTTGGCACACCTTTAAATATCATGGCACTATCCTATGGAATCATGGGATTTGTAGATTGTTGTGGCACTAGAGCTCTCTGACAGAGAAGGCTAAATATCTCACAAAATTATACATTCCCAGAATCCCATCACATTGAATTGTGGCAGTTAAAGTGGTGTCAAACTGCAAGATTTCTGCAGTGTGGCAGTAGTCATAGAGTCATAGAATCATAGAGTTGGAAGGGGCCTCCTGGGTCATTGAATCCAACCCCCTGCTCAGTGTGCTTTCCAGCCTCTTTTTGAAGATGTCCAGAAAAGGATTTGGTGGGATTTATTCCCAAATAAGTATGGGTTCACAGCTTAGGTTTTTTTGTATGAAATTAATAATGCTTCTGGGTCTATCTACAGAACACTCCACAGCTCTAGTAATGATTACCCACTGTACTTCCACTATTTAAAAGCAAAAATTGACTGGCTGTTCCATGGAGCCTCCAGGTCTGTGACTAAGAAGATGGCATTGTTGTGAGAAACATTTCAAATTGAGCAAACAGATGGCAGTGCCCCAGAGGGCAATTGGGCTCATGCCTTTTGTCCTGAATCAGATTACAGGTTTTTCATTTCCCTTTCTCTTTCTGATAAGCAGCAGAAATACAGAAGGAAACTACACTTTTGATAAACAGGCTTTGTGGCAGACCTGATCCTGTCTGCCAAGGTGTCAAAACTCACACCAAGATGAAAAGGGTTTAGAGGACAGGCGTCCTTGTGTCAGATCTCAGCAGATATTCCTTGCAATTGGAATTGGGGAGGGGGGTATAGGAAGAGAAAGAGAGAGATTGATGGGTAAGGGAAGCTAAGAAAGCATTTATGAAGGCCCAATTCTGACACTATAGCTTTGCAGGGGAGAGAGCTGGTTGATCAAAGCTATAGTGGGAAGGATCACAAGAACCCGACAGCAGTACCATTAGATAGACCTGTATGGTGAAAACAATTGGTTATGACATTCCCAAAAGAAGATCTGCAACTTTTGTAAGTATGGACTTTAAAAATATAAAAATAAACCTAATGCCCAATGAATCAGCTTTGTTATGTGCCTTCAAGTCATCTTCAATTTATGGTGACAGTATCTTAGGGTTTTCTGGGCAAGATTTCTTCAGACAAGGTTTGCCATTGTCTTCCTCTTAGTCTGAGAGTGTGTGACTTGCCCAAGGTCACCCAGTGGGTTTCCTTGGCTGAGAGTGGATTCGAACCCAGGTCCCCTGAGCCTTAGTCCAGCTCTCAAACCACTGCAAACCACTGTCTCTGTGATTAATTAGAGACACTATTAAAAATAGATTTGACGTGTGTGTGTGTGTGTGTGTGTGTGTGTGTGTATTTAAAGCAGTTATTCTGTCCCAGTACTTGGAGAAATTACTTTTGGATTACAGCTCCCAGAATCCTCCCTCCAATTCTGGTTGTTTTAGTCTAATAAGAACAACAGCCACCATAGTAAATACTTATATTATACCATATAATCATGGGATCTTGAGGCAGCACAGAAGTAAAACCAATTTTTAACAGTTAAAAGAATTTAAAATTTAAAGCAATAAATACCATCCAAACAGACTAAAACATTATTAATAACATTTCCAAGATAAAATAACTTTAAACGTTAAGATGGTTTAAATCTACGAGCCTGCGTACTTTGGGATAACTCAATTAGGGCCTCAAAAGCTTATAGTCACTTAGTGGTGGAATTAAGCCAGCTTTGGTGTCCAAGGGGAGGGTGTTTTATTTATTTATTTCATTTATATGCCACCTTTCTCCTGGGTGAGACTCAAGGCAGCTCACAGACAAACCAAAGCATGGGTATCCTGATAGAGAAGGCCCTTGTCCAAACTTTACTCCTTTGTAAATTTCCATGCTCTGGTCCAATCAGGTAAAATGTTCTGACTCTACCCAAACAGGAATAAAATGGGAACAGTATTGAAATTATATATTTGAGCCTGCTTTTGCAACCCAGATGTTCTTTACAGGACCCTTGGAAGGAATTCTGAAAGGTGCTTTGGAAAAGTGAACATTTTCACACAACTATGGTACCACCCTGGACTTCTCAAGTGACTCGTAGTGTAGCAGAAGCAAATATAACCTTGTGCCAGAGGATCCCCTGAGGTTTGGGACGCTTGCACCCAGTCTTGATTGTTCTTGTTGGGGTCAGGATATAATCCACAGTGAGATCATGGTCAGCCAGGAGTGCTTCGGGTATGTCCACCACCTAATGGTAAGGAGGAAAAGAAAGAGGTGTTTCTGTACTACAGCCCTTCAGGTTTGTCAAATCATAAGTTGTTTTTTCCCCCCTTTGTATATCTGGTGTGAGAACTGGGCAGCCCTCCAGATGTTAGCGAACTGCATGTCTCAGCATCCCTCACCACTTGCTGTTGAGAGTTGCAGTCCAACAAAATTTGGAGGACTGCCTAATTTGCAAAATTTGGATAACTGGCATTGTTTTACACTGGTCAGCTGGAAGTGCCGCTGTTAACTACACAGTTAGAGCAGTTTAATACCACTTTAATTGTCAGAGTCCTATTCTGAGGGATCCTGGGATTTGCAGTTCAGAAGGAGTGGGCTAGAGCTCTCTAGCAGAGAATCCTAATTACTTCATCAGACTACAAATCCCAGGATTCCAGGGGACAGTTGGATGGAGGTTAAAGTGGCATAAAAACCATACTCTTCAACACTTCACAGATAAAAACCAGACACACATGTGGGGCAGAGCAACACCAGAGTGTGGTCAAGATGGCAAAATTTACGAATAAGGAGGAACACACAAACCAGAAGAGGCTGCAACAGTTTCCTTTTGCCTGAACCTACTGGGAAGGGCAAAATTCCACGCCTCCTCTCCCTTTCTCCCGCTGAGTCGATTGAATGCGACTACTTTTGTACTTTGAACTCAGTTTGTGGCAATTAAATTAAGCTGAGGAGAGAGAAACTGGGACATTTTAAAAGGAGCTGAAAAATTGGGATGGCAGAGGATTCACTGGGACTCTCCCTTCCAAATCAGGGCATGGAGAGAGTATGCAAAACTGATCTAGTGCAAGTACTCCCAGCATCATTTTGACTTTATTTAGGGCAGGTATGGGAATTGTGTAGACCCCCCCACACATCAAAGTTGCTGAATGCTGTTCTCAGCATTCTTCAATACTGGCCATTATGGCTAGAGCTGATGGGAGCTGCAGTCCAACAACATCTAGAAGGCCACACAATTCCTGCCTTTGATTTAAGGCAATAAATAAAGTAGGGAACCCCTTCTGGCCAAAGGCTAAATAATCTACTGTAATTCCAGTGGTGGGCAGAGCCAAAGGCAAAGAGGTGGGTGGGATCTAAATTACCAGAGCTTCAAGCTTAGAATGGGCACTGATTAAGCCCAAGGTTTGCTTTTTGGTCCCCTGCCCCACTTTTGAGCTGTGGTTGGTTGAATCCGTGGATGCAGAACCTGTGGATATACAGAGTGCTGACTGTATATTTTACTCAAAACATGGAAATGTTACTTTTTAGACTACAACTCCCAGCACCAGCACCAGCAAGTTAGAGGAGTTGTCTAAAATAGCAGTATTTCCAAGCCCTGGTTTTGTTTAATTTCTTCTGTCACCTCCATGGTGCTCCAAAGTTCTTTTTCTTTTTCTTTTTTAACACCACAACCACTCTGTAGGAGAGATTTGGGCAACAATGAATGCCTGAAGTGAACTTAAGGACAGAACAAGGATTTTACCCTGTGTTTCCTTGCTCCTCCTAGTTTGTGGCTGTAGCCACTGCACCTTCCTCTGCCATAGTTAGATTGTGTATATGAGAATGATAGCAAAAGCCATCAACATTCCCTGAAATTCTTCTTCTTTTTTCCTTTTACAAAAAAAATATATATAAAACAATCAAATTGAAATGGTTAATTTAGTGAAGGTAAGTACTGCATAGAAAATAATCTTATGAATTGGAAGGAAATGTACCACCCACCTCATCTTAAAGACACCATGGTCATGATTCTATATCAGGGTCTATGATGTGTAACTTTATGCATACTTACCTAGGTAGTGGAGACACTATAGAAGTGTCCTAGACAATTGCAAAGATGTGTATCAGGCTCTACCAATGTGCATCGATACTCCCTAGCTAGTGTCCTAATACACACTGGGCAGTGCCTGATGCACATGGATCACCTTGTGGTAGACTGACCAACTCTCCCTTATTTCCCAGGATATCCCTTATTCGAGCTAATTTTTAAAAATCCCCCCAGCTCTCTTATTGACCTTCTATTTCTCCCCTATATTTACAATGGTCTGACATTCAGATGTCAAGAACAAGAAAATTGGTGCACAAAGGGAACCCATGAAGGCTGGATGCATGTGCATGCATGTGTGTGTGGATGTGAGGGAGAGAGAGGTATGTTTGTGTTGTTGCATCTGTGTGTATGTGAGAAAGGAAAGTGCAGGTTTGCATGTCCCTGTATGAGGGGGGAATGGGGTATGTGTGTGCTTTTGCATCCTTGTATATAAAATAAGGTTTTTGACTTGTTTGGGGGTGAGTGTGTGTCTTTGTGTGTGTTTTGATAAGATATCTGTAAGGGTTCTTTCAGTTTTCTTTAAAGTTAGTAGTGGTGCTTGAGAATAGTTTTTGTTGTTGTTCTTGTTGTTGCTGTTTAAGTTCCCTGGATAGTGCAGACATACACAAACATACAAAGCCAATCAAAATAGTCAACAATATGGCCTGGCCATTAAATTAACATTTGCTGGAGTGATGCTATGCCACTAAAAATGTGCAATTTTTTTTCATGACGAAATCTCCCTTAAATTCATGGCTGAAAGTTGGTCACCCTACCTTGCTGGCTCCCCTATGTAGTAAGGTCATGGCAGCCTCTCGCTAAATACAGACACTGCCAAACTGCTCACTTCTATTTCCTGCAGACTTAAATCTGCATACATAGACACAAGTCTCATATGGAAATCCATCCCGCATAGAGAGATACACACAGTGATAGCTTGGCTGAACTGTTTGTTTTCCTTCCCAGCTCAGATTTTATGCCCCCCACCGAACCTGGAGGCAATAGGCAAATCTTACCTGGCAGTCATGAACAGCCGTGACAACCACCGTGTCCTCTTTCACTGCCTTCATGGAGACCATCATTGCATATTCCATGTCAGCATAGCCTTCCCCTTTCCCAATCCGCCAGCCTGCAATGAGCATTCAAGGTGTGTGTGTGAGGGAGAGTGATCACAGGCAGCCCTTTCACACTACCCAGTTATAGTACCCTTTAACGACCATGGGTTCATCTTATGGGATTCTGGGATGTGTAGTTTCATAAGGTATATAGTATTCTCAGTCAGAAAGGCCCTCAAGTGTCAGACCAAACTACAAATCCTGGGATTCCACAAGATGCAGGTGTGGCAGTTAAAGCGAAATCATGGTGCTATGTAGTGTGGAAGGGATTCGGGATGCGATGTTTATACACTTACATGTAGAGTTCCACAGGTTCCACATGCCCTCAATCCCCAAAGTAAACTAGTTCACAGAATGAACAATCACAGCCACTCATCCCCAACCCAAAAGTTTGGATTGCCAGGGAAGAACAATCCCAGGCCTTGAGATTTCAGGAGCAAAGTGTGAGACTTTGGGATGTCTTTGGGATGACTTTGGGATTTTTCGGTAATCGCCTCCAATTTATGGAATGGCCTGCCGAAGGAGATCCGTTACATGATGAGCTTAAGTAGCTTCAAAAAACCACTAAAGACGGATCTCTTTCAGCAGGCCTTTCCTGATTAGATCCCAGCCTCAGGAGCTGTGTCTCCTGGCCTTTTTTTAGTCTTGTGTATATTTGTTTTTAATGTGATTTTAGCTAGATGGTTTTAATTTTATATTGTTTAATGTCTTTTACGGGGGTGGGTGGGGGTGGGTGGTGCTTTTAGTTGGTATTGTAGAGTTTTAATTGTTGTAAGCCGCCCCAATTGTTTTTAGCAGAGGGGCGGGGTATAAATAATTTATGATGATGATGATGATGATGATGATGTCCACTTGTACAATCACAAGTGGCGGGCCCTGGTGACTTTACAGGGGTGATATTACAAGGTGCAGCCCTCTAGTAATGTCATTAATCATGACATATTAAGCATCGACCACAGTTGCACAGCGTATGCCATTCAAACAATAAGAAAAATGAAGTTGGACAAATGAAGAAAACACACACACACTTTTCATGGCAGTGCTCTTGCCCTGAGATTCCTCCCTCTCACCCTGAGGACTGGGGAAGAATATCTAGGTCCTGAGACTTAGGGCCAGGCCCAGAGATCTGGAAACCTTACAAATTTGTTCTTTTTATGTACTTTCAGGAGACTCTGAGCATATTTTAGGGGGAAGGCTTTCTTTCAAAACAGGAAGTGACCAGCTAATGCCTTCTATTTTGAGAAATGAATCATAGATTCAGAGAGTTGGAAGAGACCACAAAGGGCATCCAGTCCAACCCCCTGCCTTGCAGGAACACACAGTGAAAGCACACCTGACAGATGGCCATCCAGCCTCTCTTTAAAATCCCCCAAAGAAGGAGATGCTACCACACTCCCAGGCAGCGCATTCCACACTGCTGAACAGCTCTTACTGTTTAGGTGGAATCTCTTTTCCTGTAGTTTGAATGGATGTCTCTGGCTTAAGATAGGTTTTAGGAAGGGCAAAGTCACAACAAAATAGCAAACCAGACCCTTAAGAGTCTGCTGGGTGCAATTTGCCATTTTGAAGCAAAAACAATTTCAGGAGGGTGTTGGAAATGGATGGGGGTGTTTGGGTGGTTCCTGGAGGCTATATTGGGGGCTGGAACGCCCTTTGCCTCTCTCTGATTTATACAGAAGATGGGAACTGTTGCCCATTTGTAGAAATCTCAAGTCAGTTTCTCACAAGAGTGTTTCCTTACTGATTCATTCATCAGTTTGAAAAGCCCTGCTGGATCAGATCTATTTATTTTCCTTTTTTTCTGTCACAGTGTAGGGAGAAGTTATTTCTTTAGACTCAAACATCCAGCATTCCCCCCAGTCAGCATGTGGATTCTGGGCAGTGTAGTTGAAAAGGCAGCTTTTCCAAACTGTGTTCTCTACTACCCAACAGACAAGAGTTCCAGAAGAGTCCACCTGGTTCTCCACCGGCGCCTCTGGAAAGCCTTGAAGAAAAGCAAGAGGGGGCTACCTTTTTCTGTTACTTTCCCCTTAGCTATGCAGGGATAGACTGTCCTTGCATATGGAAGCTCTGCTCCCTCCTAACATTCTTGAAAAGAACAGACCGTTGCTGTATCAGACCAAAGGACCACTTAATATAGCATCTGTGCTTTCCACAGCAGCCAACCATAAGATTTTGGAAAGCTGACAAATCAGATATGAGGACAACTGGAAGAGCTTTCTGGGTGCCCCCAACAAATGATATTCATTGGTAGGCTGTCTCCAAACTGATTTTTTTTAAAAAATGATTTATTTATTTATTTATTTATTTATTTATTTATTTATACCCCACTCTTCAGCCACAAGGCCATCAGAGCGGCTTACAAATTGTTTTAAGCAATAGCAATGTACACATCTACACTGCATTAAGCAGTTTCCAATGTGTATTTCATTCCATTTTGCTGTTATGGATGGATGCTGGGAGACCTATAGAGAATTTATCTTTATTAGTTCTTGGAGACAGTGCCTGAATTTGGGAAAAGTTACTTTTGGGGACTACAACTTCCAAAATCTTCCAGGAAGAAGGAGGAGGAGGAGGGGAAGGGGACTGGGAAAAGTTAACTTTTTGAACTAGAACTACCAGAATCCCCCACAAAGAATAAGGAGGTGGAGGAGGACAGGTTGGAAAAAAGTTAGGTTTGGGACTATAACTCCCAGTATCCCCAAGTCAGCAGGGGTGGTTCTGTAGTAATATAATTTTCCCGAGCTCTAGCCCCCCCCCCCAGCTAGGTACCTTTCTCAGAAACAGCCACAGACCCAACTACCACCAGGTCCACCTGCACCTTTGCATCGAGCCCTACAGGTACACTGTAATCCCTGACGCCCTGAAACAAGAAAGAGAAAAGGAGTTTGAAACAGGGGTGGGAGGAGAGCAATCATTACATGACAGCCAAAAAGGGAGGGGGGGGAAATATCAATCAGTCTGTTGAAAGAGGACAGAAACCTCCTTATGTACATACACAAGAAAAGGTTTTGTTCTATTCTTGGGTGTCATCCAAAGTGTGGATCTTAAGACTTCTGGGACTGAAAGACTTCTGCAGTAATATAATTTTCCCACTCTGTTGCATACCTGAAAGGGGTATTCATGTACAAAGGAATTTCAAAGGGGAGATTCCAAGCTGAAGCTGCTGCAATACAGCTTATCAAGAAATTTGATGCTATCTCCTGTGGCTTGAAACATGATAAAGGCTTCTTGTCCAATTAGAGGTGTTAATTTATTTTGCCAATATCTTAAGGAACTACTGCTGATGTGGTCATTTTGCATATAATTAAGCCTTAGTGGACATGTCACAGGTTCTTTCTTTTTCTTTTGGCATATCACTTCAACCTGACCCCCCCTTTCTTTCTTTTCTTTTTTTTTTTTTACACCCATATATATACAGTTGTCCCTACATATCCATGGATTTGGTATACATGGATTTAAGTATTCATGACTTGAAGATATTATTTAAAATAATAATCCAAAAAGCAAACCTTGATTTTGCCATCTTATATAAGGGGCACCACTTTGCTATGCCATTGCATATAATGGGACTTGAATATTCATGGATTTTGGTATCCATGGGGGTCCTGGAACCAAACCCCAGTGAATACATACACACACACACACACACACTTGCCAACTATGGGAAATACTTCATGCATCCCATGAAGTGGACCCCAGTCCATAGCAGGTGATGCCTTGTAATAAATGTGTTCATCTTTAAGGTGCCTATCAACTCTTTCTTGTTTTGGCTGCAACTTACTGACACATGTCAAGCAACCTGAGTAAATACTGTATATTCGACAACACTTATCAACATTAGACATTCCAACACTAGAGGGCACCAAAGCATTGCTTTCTGGGCTACAGAAGACCAAACTCACACATACCAAAGGAATGGCTACTACTGTTAATTCATCTGCATGCTCTGCCATTTGTATGTACTCATAAAGATAAAGGGCATGATACACCTTTGAGAAAATGGTCAACCACTATGAAAGTTTTCACATTTGAGGACTTTTTTTTGCAACCCCCGTCACATTTGTTCTACGAACATATTTTTGCACCAACATTTACATTTTTTTGGTGTGTATGTGCAGAAAACAAAGTCATTTCTACAAATACGTTATATTTTGTGGGGAAATGCTATAAAGGCTGACATCCCTACCATCTTCCAGCTCTGTGCATCCCAACCTATCTGATATGTGGGGGTATCAATCCCCCCACCCAATGTCCCAGGAACTGGTATCATATTTGTGCCCTTTGACTACAATTTTTCTTTATTTCTCAGAAACTCATCAGGGACCAGTAGCTGATGGATTATGGACCACCATTACTCCAGAGACCATCACTTTGAGTAGCACTAGTCTAACTGATGCCTAGTAGGCCAAATCTTCAAAAGAGCTTTTAAAGTACAGTGGGAAATTGCCAGCTCAATGTAGTTATTTGAGTGATGGACTAGGACTCTAGAAGATCAGGATGCAAATCCTTGTTGAGCCCTGGAAAACCCACTGGGTGACCTTGAGCAAGTCACCCTCTCTCAGTGTTAGAGCAGGGCAATGATAGAACCACTACAAATCAAGGAGGTGAAGAAAACCTGAGGTTAGGGTCACCATAAGTCAAAGCTGACTTGAAGGCACATGACAACAACAAGAAATTTGCAAAGGATTGCACCTAAGAAACCAAATCCCTTCCGTCACCCACATCCCTTCTTTCTAAACCCTACCTGAGAGGTAGCACATTTTCTTAGGATTTCTTTAGTTGCCCCAGGGGGAGGGACAATCCTGTTGAACAGTCCAGTTCGCAGGCGAGGGGTGGGCACCAAGAGTGTTTTCCTCGCCTGGAAGAAGAAGAAAGAGGAAGAGGGAAAAGGTAAGAACCAGAAGGTGGGACTTGGCTGGTGTTCTGCCTTTACAGTTATCACCATGGTTAAGAAAGAGATGTTTTTCATTCCTAGACATATTACTAGAATTGATTGGCAAAAGGATTCAGACACCATACATTTGTCTCTTAAGGAACACAGTACCACAAGATGGCTACAATCCAATGACCCCTCATCACAGTGTAAATATCCAAATGCAGAGACACACTATGTGAGTGCTAGGTAACCCCTATAGAAGACATGTCTGGGTGATATTGCACAAAGCACAATTGCAATGAAAAGTTTGGGATACACAACCACCATGCATAAGGCACAGCCGCAACATGCAATGCACAGAGGAACATGCTGCCTGCACAAACTCCACTTCACTATCACTATCAGCAGAAATTTGATTGGGCCATGGTGACTTTTTTGGCCTCGTATGAATAGCATGACATATACATGCATATGTCTCTTACAGTATTCAAGGTGATGTGCTGATAGCCACAAGCCTGATTGAAGAATCAGAGTTGGAAAGGGTCCCAAGAGTCATCTAGTGCAACTGCCTGCCAGTGTGGGAATCCATAGCTAAAGCATCTCTGAGCATCGGCAATCCAACCCCATCAAAAAAACCTCCAAAGGAAGAGAATTCACCACCTTTCATGGGACTCCATTCCACTATCAAACAGCCCTTGGTATCAGGAAATTCTTCCTACTGTTTAGTTGGAGTCACCTTTCTTGTAGTTTTAATCCACTGTTTTGGGCTCTAGCCTCTAGACAGCAAGATTGCTTCCATGTGGCTGCCCTTCAGATATTTTAAGATGAGTGCATGTGATGTACTGGTTTGAGTGTTCGACTAGGCATATGGGAGGTTAGGGTCTGAATCCCCCTCAGCCATGGAAACCCACTGGTGACCATGGCCTAACATCTCTCCGCCTAAAAGAAAGGTAAGGGCAAACCTCCTCTGACAAACCTGGCCAAGAAAATTCTATGATAGGGTCACCATAAATGGGAGTCAACTTGAAGGCACACAGCAACAAAAACAGCAAATCACATTACTCCCCATCTTCTTTTTTCTAAACTAAATATACTCAAACCCTCAACTACTCATTAGATCAGTGCTTCTTAATCTATTCGATGTGGGAGACAATTTTTCCCCTTCAGTGGCAGGGACCAATACCATATTTGTGTGCTTCCCTTTCTTGGAAACTCTCTATAGACCAGCAGCTGATGGCCCATGCACTGGGACCATTTTATGGACTACCATTTTGAGAAGCCCTGTCTTAGGAGAAGATTGGGCAAATTCGTGGAAGAGGAGAACATGTATCAATGGCTCCCATTTTAGCTGTCATGGCTGAAAGGAATCTCTGTGGCACCTTTGGTCCAATCCATGAGAGATTCTTCATGTTGTTAATCTGAGACAGGGCCCACCCAGAGATGAATAAACTTGACCTTGGAGAGGCAGCCTGGTTACCTGGAGCACAGCTAGTCGGATTCCCTCAAGAGGCTTGTCAGGATCCACCTTGACTTCCCTGGCTTTATCAAAGATGTCCCATGTTTGGATGGCACAACTCAGCTGGAATGAACCCTATAGAAGCAAAAGAATGGGAAGAGAGAATACTCACTTCCAAGGTTAAAAAGCGGGCATTCTTCTGGGGGGCGTCAGGGTTGACTTTAACTGTCTGGGCACTTTGGAACTCCCCCAACTCTGGAAGCCTTGTGGAGGCACTGGAGGCACCCTGTTTGGGTAAGACATCTCACATCAGCAGGGGCTCCTAGCGATGCAGGGAGAGGTTGTACCCCAAGTCCATAATGTTGGGCCATCTGCAGTGGTGGCTGCTGGCCAGGAAATAAATCTACTTTGGTTTTTGCCCACATTTTGAAAGAGCTATCAAAGGTGTTGAATCCTCTCACTGAAATAGGTCCAGCACCTTGGAGACCCCCTTCGCAGTTCAGACCAAAACCCAGAGTGGATTTGCTACCTAACTGCCATGGAAGCCACCAGTTGCCACTGTCCATCTATCCTGGTATTCTCTCATCTGACTGGTAGTAGCTCTCTGAGGTTCATGTAGAATCTGTTCCTAGACCAACCTGGACACACTTGGGATTGAGTCCAGGACCATTTGTAGATATATAACTCTGACGGAGCTATAGGTTGATAAATTTCTTCTTTGGACTACAACTCCCAGAATTCCCCCACCCTCTATGGCCATTGTCTAGATGCTGGGAGGTGTTGTCCAAGCAATTATGGTTCTAAGTTTTGGCTACAGCCCAACACACATAGTACAAATTTTAAAAACTGCCTTATACCAAATCAGCTTATTTATACTTATTAATAATACTTATTGGGGTAAGTATTGGCAGCTTCTCTCTGGACTTTCCAACAGACCTCTTTCCCAGCCCTGCCTGGAAGATGCCAGAAATTGAACGTGGGGCTGGAATTCAGGCTAGGACTTAAGTCTTCATAAGTGGGCTTACATGTGTGGATAATAGAACTGTACTGTTTTGCAAGGTCCTTATTCACCTAGGGCTGCTATGCTGTTACAGTGTACAGGCATCCATCATGCAATGGTAGCCAGCAAAGTGGACTGATGTGCCATGGCTCTGGTGTACAATGGGCACCAATGCACATTAGGGCACTATTGGTGTGCATCCGGACAGCAGCTAGAACCACCGGAGCACAACAAAAGCACTCAATGTGCATCAGAAGTGCCCAGTGCACACCTAGAACAGAAGTGCCCAATGCATAATGGAAGCACCCGATGCACACTGGAACACTCTTGCTAGTGCTCAGATGTGCATCTTTGCAATTCACTAACAGGGTTTCATTGCATCTTTGCAACACAGCTATGGATCTGTAAAGTTATGAAATGTAGAATGTGACATAGAATCTTGGCCAGGATCTTCGATATTCAGTGGGCCCTCGGTGTCTACTGGGGTTTGGTTTAATGGCATCCTATGGATACCAAAATCTGTGGATGCTCAAGTCCCATTATATACAATGGTGTAGCAAAATGGTGTCCCTTATACAAAATGGTATAACCCAAGAATTTGCTTTTTGGAATTGTTTTGGAATATTTTCAAGTCATGGGTGGTTGAATATGTGGATGCAGATTCCATATGGAGGGTCAACTGTACAAAGTGAGCACTCCACCATGAGCTACAGTTCCAGGAGAAAGGGCATCTTCCACTGGGTTACCATTTTTGACTCCTGGGATGAAGAGCTGTGGTCTCAGATCTATTTATCAGGCTGTTCTGCGGGGCATGAATCTGCTTTACAGCAAGAGGGAATTTGTGGCAGGATTAGTGGCCCAGAACATAGATAAGAACCAAAGCCAGAAACTGAGCAAAGGGAAGATGGAACCAGAACCAGAAATCATTTGTGGGGTTTAGGGATACTGTTGAATCTGTTCATCATGTTTACATCTCACTAAACCAGGGGTGGGAAAACTGTGCCCCCCAGGGGCATTTTTGTAGGCCCTACAATACCTCTACTAAACATCCCAAAGGTCCCCCTGGACCTTCCAAAGTGGAGGAGAGAGGGCTGAAAATCCCCCATAATGGCAAATCACCACTTCTGGGTGCGCTCCAGAAGTGATGCACAGCTACAATCTCCCCCCCCCCACAAAAATTGGCTGAAAATGACCCAAGCTGCTTGAAGTCACTTCTCATTCTGCTTTTAGCTGCATAGCAGATTTTGGGGTGAGTGAGGCCCAAGGGTGGTGGTGGTGGTGGAGGTAACCCCCCCCCAAATCTCTCCACCATTGCTTACTTCCACACTAAGGAGTTACAAATGAAGGATATAGGGTGTTCCATGATGAGACCTCTGTCCTCTCATCATGCCTTTAAAAGTCTTTCAAAAGGTCCAGACAAACCGAAAACCACAGCTTGCCTTACTCTTTGTATTGAGTGGTAGGAATTTGTGATAACCAAGATTGTCTAAGGATACCTACCAGGGAGTTGCCTACCTTAATTTTACTGGGGCAGCGAGGCAGATGCTACATTACCTTGAAATTGGGGATCCGGTGGTGGACAGGTCTTGGGAAATCAGCCAAATTATTGGCTTCCATGTAGTCCCAAATTTTTTGCCGGATGTCCCACTTGGAAACTCCTAACCCAGAGCATGAAAGAAGAGGACAACAATTAGAAGATCATCAAACACCCCTCTAAGCGACTGGGGGGAGGGAGAAATAAAGCATTTACCCCAAATAAGAATTCTCCCTCTCCCCAATGAAATTTTCCTGCAGTCGCCAAATTTCTAGCATTCTGGTAACTTAAAAACTTCAGTTGAACATTTAGCATTGACAGCTTAGGCGTCCAAAGAAAAGAGGCAGAGGAAGCTACCAGGAGAATGAAAATGCAGCAAATATGATTTCTGTGTGTGTGTGCATTAAAGTCACCTGTTGACTTACGACCACCCCATGCATAATGTGAATCATTACCGGAGCAGTGCGCAACTTGCTCCCGGGTCTCCATGCTTGGCTCGCGGACAGCACCAGCCGTCAAAACTGCTTTGATCAGCTGCTACATTGTAACTGATGACGCCTGGGTTTTAATTGCCCTGGCTACGGCAGCCGAGAAGGGACAGCGCAGAACGCAAAGCGGCAGCTTGCTGCAACCGTTTTTTGCCAAGGGAACGGTGCTATTCAGTTCTCACTCAGAGCAGGGCGACTGGCAGCAGGATCATCGCCAGAGGGAAAACTGGAGAGGCTCTTCTCCCTTTAATACAGTGTTTCTCAACCAGGGTTCCCTGGATCCCTAGGGTTCCCCAAGAAGTTGCTAGGAATTCCTCAAGATGCGATTGTAGGTTGCATTAATAGGAGTATAGTGTCTAGATCAAGGGAAGTAATAATGCCACTCTATTTTGCTTTGGTCAGACCTCACCTGGAGTGTTCGGTTCTGGGCACAATTCAGGAAGGATATTGAGAAGCTAGTGTCCAGAGGAGGACGATCAGGATGGTTAAAGGTCTGGAAGCCATATCCTATGAGGAGAGGCATAGGGAGCTGGGTATGTTGAGGAGAGGCATAGTGGAGCTGGGAGCCGGAGAAGAGAAGGTTGAGAGGTGACATGATAGCCATATTTAAATATTTGAAGGGATGTCATACTGAGGATGGAGCAAGCTTGTTTTCTGATGCTCCAGAGACTAGGACACAGAGCAGTGGGTTCAAACTACAGGAGAAACCAGGATTTGAGTCCCTGCTCAGCCATGGAAATCCACCTTGAACAAGTCACACACTCTCAGACTCTTTCAGTAATGGCAACTTCCTCAGAATAACATTTACCAAGGAAACCCTAGCTCTGGAAGCCATGCCCTATGAGGAGCGGCTTAGGGAGCTGCTCATGTTTAGTCTGGAGAAGAGAAGGTTGGGAGGTGACATGATAGCCATGTTTAAATATTTGAAGGGATGCCATATTGAAGAAAGAGCAAGCTTGTTTTCTATTGCTCCAGAGACTAGGACACGGAGCAATGGGTTCAAACTACAGGAAAAGAGATTCCACCTAAACATTAGGAGGAACTTCCTGGGAGTAGAAGTTGTTCAGCAGTGGAATGCACTGCCTCAGAGTGTGGTGGAGTCTCCTTTGGAGGTTTTTAAACAGAGACTGGATGGCCATCTGTCGGGAATGATTTGATTGTTTATTCCTGCATGGCAGGGGGTTGGACTGGATGGCCCTTGAGGTCTCTTCCAACTCTATGATTCTATGATTCTAAGAGATTGTGATTGTGGGGAGAAAGCAATAGCAGTACTGTATATAGAATAAGGTTTATGCAGGGTGCCCTGAGACCTGAAAATTATTTCAAGGGTTCCTCCAGGATAAAAAGGTTGAGAAAAGTTGCTTTAATAGTTATACTGTTGTTTTTATTGTGTCCCTTCTAGCCCAGTGGCTCTTAACCTTTTCTCTACCAGGGACCCCCTTTAAATGTTTTTTGTTCCCATGAACCCCCAAGACTTCACTCAAGATATAAAACCCTAATGAAAATCACAATAATACCTGATGATGATGACAATGACAACAACGATGATGATGATGATGATAATAATAATAATTAATAATAATAATAATAATAATAATAATAATACAATTGCACCCTCCATGAAACCTGCCCTCAGAGGCACTGGAGGGGGAGGGAAGACTTTTATCTGGCTTCTTCCTGCAGTTTTGTGGCTAGAGTGGATTGAATGGCAATGTGCAGGCCAAGCCAGCTTTTGCTTTGGATCCTGTCACCTGGCTGTTCCACTGCAGGGAGGAGGTGGGCCAAGGAGCCTTCAAACCTTCATGGACTCTCTGTGAGGACATCATAGCCCCCTGGGTTAAGAGCCACTGTTCTAGTCATTTCTGACTTATGGCAACCTTATGGTGGATCAATCTCAGGCGTTTCTTGGCAGTATTTGTTCCAGAGGGGGCTTGCCCTTGCTTTCCTCTGAGGCTGAGAGAGTGTGACTTGCCCAAGGGTCACCCAGTGGGTTTTCATGTCTGAACAGGGATTCAAACCATGGTCTCCAGTGTTGTAGTCCAATACTCAAACCACTATGCCACACTGGCTCTTATATAGAAGAAGGAATTTCAGCAGGTGTTGCTTTCCATGTGACCAGGCATCAAGCAATACCTGCTGAACTTCTCTCTTCTGCACAGCCATTAAAGGCGCAGGAGTACTCTCCAGTTTTCAGTCTGGCAACCCTAATTGAAACAGGGCCAAGGCAGGCATGACAAGGGGGCCACCCTCTGTCTCACAGACCAGAAAAGGCAGAGGTGTGTGTGTGTGTGTGAAATAGAAGGTCTTAGAAATGGTCTCCACCCAACCATGCCATAGTACTGGGAAACTGAAAGGCTTTGAGATACCTACAGCCTTCTGGATTTTTTGGACTGCCATGCCCAGGCTTGAGTTCCCTCACAATGGGCTATGCTGGTTGGGGCTGATGGGAATGCAGTCCCAAGCATGTAGATTGCCAAACAGTTGGAGTGGGGAACAGAAGTTGAATAGCAGAGCTTAGGAAACTTTGGGGGACTACACATTCGAGAATCCCCGAGACACATTCCATGCTGGCTTGGGGATTTTGGCATTTGTAGTCCATGCCAGCTTTTCAAATAATAATAATAATAATAATAATAATAATATTTTCACCAGTGCTGAATCATCATTGTCATCATTATTATTGTCCCCATAATCTGTCACTCTATTAAGACATCTTTCATTCTAAATGTTATTTACTCAGAAATAGGACCTACTAAGCTCATGGGGACTTAATCATATTAGTTAATAGGTAGTAATATGCATATGGATAAAAAAAAAAAGTAGGTCTGGGGGCCTCAGGATCCCTTGCTGTGTTTTGTTGCAGCAGACAAACACTGTTGTGTGTGTATATCTACCTTCAAGTCACCTGTTGACTTCTGACAACCCTATGAATTTCAAGGAATCCTGAGATGGTTTTGCCAATTCCTTCCTCTGAAACAGAGCTTACAGCACCTGATATTCTTTGGCAGTCTCCCATCCCAGTACTAGCCAGAGCTGACCATGCTTAGCTTGTAAGATCAGACAGAATCTGGTACCTTTGAAGTATTTGTGCATGCACAAATGTAGCCTGTGGATTTATGCAACCCCATAAATGTCACAGGGTTTTCTTAGGCAAGGAATCTTCAGAGATGGTTTTGCCAGTTCTTTCCTCAGAAACAGAGCCTATAGCAACTGTTCCTTGATGGTCTCCCATCCAAATACACATCAAAGTTGACGCTGCTTAGCTTCCAAGATCAGACAGGATCTGATACCTTTAGGGTATTTAGACCAACTAAACCCTCCACTTACACATTTGGCTACCCCTTTGGAATTAATCTGCCCTTGATATAATTGTTTATTTCCTTCTTAGACTGATAATGTTTATGTATGTTTGTTTAGAAAGAAGTTAGGTGTTTATAGATTTTCCTTGGTTTTTTTTCCAGGCTGTGAGGCTGTGTTCTGGAACAGTTTCTTTCTGACGTTTCACCTGCATCTGTGGCTGGCATCTTCAGAGAATGGTTGGGTAGGAGTGTGTCTGGGGTTTATATGTTGTGAACCCCTGTAGGGGAGTATATGTAAATTAGTGTAATTGAATAGTTAGTTTCTGGGTTTAGATACGCAAGGAGAATTAGTGTCTGTTTGGCTGATGGTTGGTTGATGGGCCATTATCTGCTGGGAATCCCCCTGTCCCTGGGTGGAATTCCTTGGTAAGTGTTGAGTGTTAGGTGTTTGCTCTACATGGTAAACCTTTGTTGTGGTTATCTGCCCTCAAGTAAATCTCCTTGGGTCCTGGTCTGGGGCAAGGAAAGAGGAGATAGAAATACAGTTTATAATAATGTAGTAGCCATTCCGACTCTAATGTCTATTTGCTAAATGCTGTAATCTTACAATCACTATTTGGGGTCAGACTAGATAGCCCATGAGACTCTGGGACTCTGCAAAGTCTTTTTCCTTTAACTCTCAGGCCTAGTCAATGTTCTTTACTAATCAACTCTATGTTCCAGAAACATACGATATGCTGATGTAAACAAAATCTTTCTCTAATAGCAGTCAAACTGTACCTAAATGTTCCTGAGTTATCTTGCCTTGAACTATCAACAAATTGTCTCAAGGGAAACTGCTGGCACCAAAGAGAAGGAGGAGGGAATGGCTTTTTGCATACTTGTCATTACTGTATAAAGGTATTCTGTAGTCATGGCTCGGGGCTCTGACTCTTTGGAAGATATTCCAGTCAGGCCCACCAGTGTAATAAAACTCACTTTCCAATCCATGGGTCTGCTGTTCCATGATTTCTGCAACAATAAAAGGTCATAACTATTTATTTGTTGAATTTCTATCCCGCCTTTCTCCCAAGATGGGATTCAAGGAGGCTCCTACAGCGTTTGCACTGCTGCATATAACCCACAAGATGTCGCTGTCACTGTTTTGGCCAAACCATAGAAATTAAGATTTTTTCTCTAGGGCATCTTTTAATTCCTCCCTTTGACCCATAGAGGGCACCAAACTCCAGAAAGTTGAACCTCGAGCGGAGGCAACCGGCGAGCTCTGCTTGATACAAAGCAACAATTCGCGTTATTAGTGTTGTCTTTTCCGACAAACAATGCGAAGCTAGAGAGCATCATGAACCCCGAAAACACTGTAGCAATTTAAGTATATTTTAAAAAGAGAGAGGAGGAAGCCATTTATGTGAAGGTAAATGCCACGTTACCTTATGCAGCTTCTTTTTAAAAATTATTCTGATTAATGAAGGCTGAAGAAGTGCTCTATGTAGTTGGAAAGCTTCCTTTAAAAAAAAAAATGCTCCTTGCTGGAAAGGATATCTCGCTCCTGTCATATTTTTCCTGTGATATAGTTAGGTGTTGCGATTTTAAAATAAGAAAATATTGAAACACTGCCTTTCCTGGAGTTTATTAAAGAGGTGTGTAGGGGTGTGTGTGAGAGAGAGTGAGACAGAGAGATTGAAAGAGAGACTCTGTTCTGTTGGAACCAAAATATTAATATTTCTTTTCGGTAACTGGATGCAAACCATCTTTGTTCCCGAAACTTCAGCATCAGGTAGCAGGAATAAAAAGTCAGGGATCCATCATTCTCAAAAGCAAAGAGGGTTGTCTCCACACTTTTGTTCCAGTTTTAAAGGTAACTTTTGTGCCTAGTGAAAATTAAATAAAATCTCCTGTCTTTTTCTGCGAATACCTAACACCCCCCCCCATTGGATGTTTTAATTGTGATTATTTGCTGACTTCCAGCAAAAGAAAGAGAAGACTATCGTAGGCATGTTTGAAGCTTGAGCATTCTTTGAGTTCATTTAATATTCTCATAGAATCATAGAGTTGGAAGAAACCACAAGGGGCATCTAATCCAACCCCATTCTGCCATGCAGGAATACACAATCAAAGCATTCCCAACAGATGGCCATCTAGCCTCTGTTTAAAAACCTCCAAAGAAGGCGTCTCCACCACACACTCCAAGGCAGCATATTTCACAGCTCTTACCATCAGAAAGTTCTTCCTAATATTTAGATGGAATCTTTTTTACCCATTGCTCCATGTCCTAGTCTCTGGAGCAGCAGAAAACAAGCTTGCTCCATCCTCAGTATGACATCCCTTCAAATATTTAAACATGCCTATCATGTCATCAGTTAACCTTCTTTTCTCCAGGATAAACATACCCAGCCCCCTAACCTGCTTCTTAGAGGACATGGCTTCCAGACCTCCCACTCAATTTCCTTAGATCTTTCTTTCTTTCTTTCTTTCTTTCTTTCTTTCTTTCTTTCTTTCTTTCTCCTTTCTTTCTCAATGCCTTTTCCGGGGGCCTAGGGGAGGTGTCTTGATTTCTTTCCTGACAGCGCTGCCACAAAATTTTTCAACCCAGAAAAAAAAAGTGAGAAATGGTATCTGAGCATCCCAATCAATTTCTCCATTGTTAGAATACACTCCTCTTGTCTCTGGTTTCCAAGACAAGCTTGGCCATTGGGGAAAAAAAGCACAGCAAGTCAGTAGGAGGGAGATTCCTTCTAACTTTTTCTAGATTAGAAGGGGGGGGGGAAGCATGGCTCCCCAAAATGAGAACATGGCTCCCCCCAAAAGAATTCTGACCACCTAAATGGAAGCTTGCCACCACTCCCCTTTTTTTTTTTTTTTTTTGCAAAGAGAGAGAATCATTGAAAATCATTCATGCCTACAACTCTTGTATTTGCTGTGTTTCACATCATCCCTTCATTGCTGGGCCTGCCCTTATTTTTGGGCTGTGTGTGTCTATATGTGCCTTACATTTGTGTGTGTGTGTGTGTGTGCCTTCAAGTCTTCTGGCCACTTAGGGCAGCCCCATAACTTTCATAGTATTTTCTTAAGGCAAGGAATCCTTGGAGGTGGATTCACCAGCTCCTTCCTCTGAAATAGAGCCCACAGCATCTGGTAGTCCTTGGCAATCTGTCTGGGCATGGGGAAGGTTCTTATTTTTAGACTGCCACTCCCAGAATCCTCCAGCAAGAAATCTTGCCTATCTCTGTGCCTTGAAGTCACCCCTGGACTTATGGCCACCCCATGAATTTCATAAAATTTTCTTAGCCAAGGAATCCTCAGAGGTGGTTTGGTCAGTTCCTTTCCTATGAAATAGAGCCTACAGCACACCTGGTATCCCTTGGTGAGGGTGGCATCTCCCATCCAAGTATAACCAGTGCTGACCTTGCTTAGCTTCCAAGCTCAGACAGGATGCTTTAGTATTGCATAAATACTAAATGGAATACTAAATGGAATTCTTGGCTAAGAAAATTTTATGGAATTCATGGGCCTTTAGTATTGCCTAGGAGTACCATCACCTGAAGTTTTAAATTGCTGGAAATTTGGGCAGGGAAGGAAAAATTAATTGGGAGGCAGAATTCTTATTTATTTTATTTCTTATGGTGCAATGCCATCGTTTTTGCCTCCCACCCCCAGCTAGACCCGTGTCTGTTTCCCGAGAAGAATTGAGACCACACGGGTTTTCCACCAGTTAGTGATAGATTTCTGGAGGTAGGTACGTATATACTGGTACATATTCTTCTTGGGATAGGAGGGTACCTACAACTTAGGTATATGTCTATTCCTTCTGTGATTTCTTTCTTTCTTTCTTTCTTTCTTTCTTTCTTTCTTTCTTTCTTTCTTTCTTTCTTTCACCAGGAGCTTTGTCAGTAGTGTGCTATACTTCCACCATCCACCCTGTCCCAATACATTTGCAAATGTCCTTCCTAAATCCATCATCAATTTCTCATCCCCACCCACCGCCAATATTTTCAGCCAGCCATGCCTCTCACCTCCTTCGTTTCCTTCATTGGCCCAGAAGCTGATTTTTAGGATCCGAAGCCTGCGAGCCTATTATCCCCACTTGCCTGCGAGAAAGAAAGCAATTCTGAGCGAACGCGTTATTCACAGCGCGTTGCATTTTCGTTCTTCCTTCCAAACGCGTTAGGCTGAAGTTAAGCGGTGGGGAAAAGCAGTTATTTCTGGCAAAAGAGGAGAGCTTTAAAAAAAAATAGTCGGGGGAAGGTAGAGGCATAGAAACAAATCAAGAAAGAGCTGCCTCTCTCCCTCTTCCCCCACTGCAAAATAAAATCCGAAACAGGAAAAAAAAACGCAAGCAAACGATCCGTTGGAGACGTTTCCACGTCCATTTATAATGTTAAATATACAGTTGTCCCTTCATCTTTGCAAGGGTTTGGTTCCAGGACCCACGTGGATACCAAAATCCGTGAATACTCAAGTCCCCTTATATGCAATGGCATAACAATATGGTGTCCCTGATATAAGATGGCAAAAATCAAGCTTTGCTTTTGGGATTATTATTTTTTAAGAATACAGTTGTCCCTTCATATTCCCTGGGGTTTGGTTCCAGGACCCCCCGTGGATACCCAAATCCCTGAATACTCAAGTCCTCTTATATGCAATGGCATAGCAAAATAGTGCCCTTTATAAAAGAGGGCAAAAATCAAGGTTTGCTTTTGGGATTATTATTTTTTAAGAATACAGTTGTCCCTTCATATTTGCTGGGGTTTGGTTCCAGGACCCCGCCCCCCGTGGCTACCCAAATCCGTGAATACTCAAGTCTTCTTATATGCAATGGCATAGCAAAATGATGTCCCTGATATAAGATGGCAAAAATCAAGGTTTGCTTTTGGGATTATGATTTTTTAAAGACTATTTTCAAGCCGTGAATACTTAAATCCGTGGATACGGAGGGACAACTTGTATACTTACCTGGGACTTGCACTGGAGTGGCATCGTTAATGCCCCGAGCAGGAGTGTTACATGGCGCTTACTCCCGAGTAGACACGCTTCGGTTAGGACGGACACGTGGAGCGACTCTCCTTATAGAGCGATCAAGCATTAAAAAAAAAACCTTGGTAATAAAAGACTTTGTAGAAATAGACATCTAAATGCAAAAAATAAATAACGTTTGCAAAGGCAATTCTTGGAAAGGTTAATTTGCGGGAAAGAAACATCTCTCGCCTCTGAATGGAATAATTAGGCTGGGGTGGAGGGGGCGAGAAAGGGAAGGGAGGGGTCCCAAAGACCCCCATTCTCTCCCCGGCTTTCCTTGAAGGCTGTTGGAAAAAAAGAAAAGAAAGGGAAAACGTACCTGCTGCACTGGTATCTGCGAAGATAATTAATTTTTTGGAAAAACGCGACTTGCAACGACGTTTGATTCACTCCGTTACTTTCCTCCCGTACCCTCTCCAGGTAATCCCAGCTGTGAAAAACTAACGTGTGAAAAGGAGATTAGGACCGAGGTGTCAACCAGAGACCCCCCCCCTCTAACTCCGTTAACGAAAACTGAGGAGCATGCCAACGTCTTTTTTTGCAAAAGCAAACGGGGAGGGCAGGGGATTCGTTCACACGCACCCCCACAAACTTGGGGAGGGTTTTGCTCTCCGAAGGGGTCCAGACAAGACAATTTTTGTAAGCCTCCCCGATTGTTTTAACAGAGGGGCGGGGTATAAATAAATAAATTATTATTATTATTATTATTATTATTAATACGAGTACAGTTGTCCCTCCGTATCCACGGATTTGGTATCCAAGGATTTAAGTATGCACGGCTTGAAAATATTCTTTAAAAATAATAATCCCAAAAGCAAACCTTGATTTTGCCATCTTATCTAAGGGACACCATTTTGCTATGCCATTGCATATAATGGGACTTGAGTATTCACGGATTTGGGTATCCACGGCGTGGGTGGGGGGTCCTGGAACCAAACCCTAGTGAATAGGAAGGGACAACTGTAGTTTGCTTATTATGGAAGGATTTCCTCTCTTCTTGCAACTGTCATTATATCACAATACGAAATGGGGGCTGCTTTGAGCGAGAACGCTCATTGCAAAGGCACCGCGGTTCTAGAAACTGACATTTGCTAATTTTCTTTTTTAAAAAAGTTTAGAATTCGCTTTCTTGCAGATTAAGTTGAGTTGTCATTTCAAGAAAAGATGAACACAGAATCCTAGTGGCTTTTGGATTTTTTTTTCTGTATTAGCATCAAGACCTGAAACCTATTAGTACTTATTAGAGCAGCCCTACTGGATCTATAGGATCTACAAAAGTGTCGACTCCCTATCCAAGCATGGATTCAATAGGTCTCCTTTTCGATGGGAGACGAAGCAACAAGCTGGAGGCTGGAAGGTTTAAGCGCAGATGTTTATTTATTTATTTATTTAAACACACACACACTTCCCTCCACCATCGATTGCTCTCCGATTCTCCCTAAAAGACCCTCTCCCGACCCATGGCCCCCACATCCTGAAGTAGGCCCCTCGGCCAGGATCTTTGGCGGCCCCCCTACCAACTGCTAAGGTTAAGGGCAGCCAGACGCTCTACAGCAGTGGTTCTTAGCCTGGGTGGGGTCCAGGGACCCCCAGGGGTCCGCGATGTCCTCACAGGGGGTCCGCAAAGGCTTGAAGGCTGTTTGGCCCACCTCCTCCCTGCAATGGAGTGGCCACGTGACAGTAGCCAAGGCAAAGGCTCGCTGGCTAGCTTGGCCTGCACATTGCCATTCAATCCACTCCAGCCACAAACTTGCAGGAAAAAGCAGAAGAAAAGTCTTCCCCCCCCCTCCATTGCCTCTGAGGGAAGGTTTAGCGGATGGTGTAACTGTGTTGTTGTTGTTGTTGTTGTTGTTGTTAGGGTTTTAAATCTTGAGTTAAGTATTGGGGGGGGGAGCACTGCAACAAAATATATTTCAAGGGGGTCCCTGGTAAAGAAAAGGTTAAGAGCCATTGATCTATAGGATTTGCATGGATTCAGTCGGTCTCCTTTTAAATGGAGGACAAAGCAACAAGCTCGAAGCTGGAAGGTTTATAGCAGACGTTTATGTATTTATGTATTTATTTATTGATCGATCAACCATTAGCCATTGATAAATTAATGATCAATCAATCGATAGATCATTTATTGACCGATCAACCATTAACCATTGATAAATTAATGGCCAATCAATCGAGAGATCATTTATTGATAGATCAACCACTAACCATCATTAACCATTATTTATTGATAGACCAACCATTAGCCATTGATAAATTAATGGTCAATCAATCGATAGATCATTTATTGATAGATCAACCCCAGCAATCATTAACCACTATTTATTGATAGATCAACCATTAGCCATTGATAAATGAATGGTTAATCAAGGGATAGATCATTTACCGATCGATCAACCATTAACCATCATTAACCATTATTTAATAATAATAATAATAATAATAATATTTTTACCTCGCCCCTCTGTTAAAAACAATCGGGGTGGCTTACAACCATTAAAATACAATAATGCTAGTTAAAATCCCTAGGCACCACCCACCCCACCCTCCCCCATAAAAAGATATTAAGCTCGTGTAAAACTCGTATTTATTGATAGATCAACCATTAGCCATTGATAAATTAATGGTTAATGAAGCGATAGATAATTTATTGACTGGTCAACCATTAGCCATTGATAAATTAATGGTTAATCAAGGGATAGGTCATTTACTGATCGATCAACCACTAACCATCATTAACCATTATTTCTTGATCGATCAACCATTAGCCATTGGTAATTAATGGTTAATCAAGCGATAGATCATTTATTGATCGATCAACCATTAGCCATTGATAAATTAATGGTCAATCAATCGCTAGATCATTTATTGATAGTCCAACCATTAACCATCATTAGCCATTATTTATTGCTAGGCCAACCCTTGAGAGACCAACACACGCACACACTTCGCTCCGCAATGGGTGGCTCCCCGGTTCTCCGGGCCGGGCTCGTCTTTTTGCTCTCGCGGGACCCCCTGCCCGGGGAAAGTTCCACCCGCGCGCCGTTCTCGGGGCCGCAGCCGCCGGCTTGTCCTCGGCGGCGCCTTCCTCTGGGCCTCTCCCTATTGGTCAGCGGCGAGGCCGGCGGCGGCGCCTATTGGCGGAGAGGGGCGGCGGGGGGCGTGGCCAGCCGAGGAGTCAAAAGTGGCCGGTCGGCCAGCGAAGTTTTGCAAAGTTTCTCCCCCGGCCCTCGACGGGGAGGGAGAGCCAGCGAGCCAGCGAGGGAGGACGCCGGGCGCCGCCTTGCGCTCCGCAGCGGCTCCGAATTGCTCCGGCCCGCGGCCATTGCAAGAGCCGGCGCTCCTGCTCCTGCTTTCGATTCGGATTGCTTGGTTGCTTGTGGACGGGCTCAGCTTGCTTCGCTTTCGACCCGGAGATAAACGGAGCCCTGGTGGCTGTGACGAGGACGGAAGGGGGGGACCAACACCACGCAACCACCCTGCGCTTTGGAGAAGACGCCCCCAAGGCGACTGGATCCAGATTTGGGATCTTTCCCCATATAGATCTATATTTTCCTCTGGAGGATTCTTGGAATTTCTGGCGCTGCTTCTTTCCCCCGCTTTGCACCCAGGCCTCTTTTTGCTACTTTCCTTGGCAAGACCCCCCACCCAC
Source organism: Gambelia wislizenii (assembly GCA_030847615.1). Classification (NCBI taxonomy): domain Eukaryota; kingdom Metazoa; phylum Chordata; class Lepidosauria; order Squamata; family Crotaphytidae; genus Gambelia; species Gambelia wislizenii. The sequence continues at coordinate 5,055,535 of JAUMIR010000008.1, forward strand.
CCCCGGGGCAAGGATTTGGACCCAAGAGAAAGGGGGTGAGAGAAAGAGGGGGAAAAGAAGACAAGAAAAACAGGCTGGAAGGACACACCCCCCCAAGACAAGAGATTCTTGGCCCTGGACAAGGATGGCGCACCTCTTTGGCTGTTAAAAAGCAGATTTTTTAACCACCTGGAGGGGTGGGAAAGTGGGTTGGGTACCCCTAGGGGCGCTTCTCCCTTCCTCACCCCCCAAAAAAGGTCTTGCTGTCCCCTTCCCCGACTTTTCTCCAGCCTCCCTTGGATCGATTTGCTGCCTTGCCTTGGGGGTCCTGACTTTGTGTGGGGTGTGGGGTTTGGGGCTTTCGCTTCGGGCCACCATGCAAGCGCGCTACTCCGTCTCGGACCCCAACGCTTTGGGGGTGGTGCCCTATTTGAGCGAGCAGAACTACTACCGGACGGCGGGGGGCTACGGGCCCATGGGGGGCTCCATGGGGGTCTTTCCGGGCCACCCGGAGCAGTATGGAGCCCCGGGGATGGGCCGATCCTATGGGCCTTACCACCCTCACGCCCAACCCTCGGCCCCTAAGGACCTGGTCAAGCCCCCCTATAGCTACATCGCCCTGATCACCATGGCCATCCAGAACGCCCCCGAGAAGAAGATCACCCTCAACGGCATCTACCAGTTCATCATGGAGCGCTTCCCTTTCTACCGGGAGAACAAGCAGGGCTGGCAGAACTCCATCCGCCACAACCTCTCGCTCAACGAGTGCTTCGTCAAGGTCCCCCGCGACGACAAGAAGCCCGGCAAGGGCAGCTACTGGACCCTCGACCCGGACTCTTACAACATGTTCGAGAATGGCTCCTTCCTCCGCCGCCGTCGGAGGTTCAAGAAGAAGGATGTCAGCAAGGAGAAGGAGGAGAGGCACCTGAGCAAAGGCGAGGCCGCCCCCAAAGCCGACGTGGCTTCCAAGGAGGTGCCGTCCAACAATCCCCATCATCCCCACCACCAGCAGCATCACCACCAGGGCGCCTCGTCTTCCTCTTCCCTCCTGGCGCCGCCTTCCTCGACGGCGGTTGCTGTGGCTCGTGGCCTGGGCGGAGGTGGTGCTTCCTCGGCCGCCCCGTCGGAGCCCAAGATCGTCATCAAAAGCGAGGCTTCCTCCTCCCCCGAGCTGCCCGTCATCACCAAAGTGGAGACCCTCAGCCCCGACGGAGGAGGAGGAGGCAGTGGTGGTCTTCAGGAGGACAGTCCCCGCAGCGTGGCGTCCACCCCGTCGGGCTCCACGGAGAACTCGTTGCCGGGCGAGGGCCAGCACCCCCACCACCACTCCCATCACTCCCACTCCAACGGGCTGTCGTCGGGCTTCAGCGTGGAGAACATCATGACCTTGAGGAACTCGCCCGCGGGCGAGCTGAGCCCTGTCGTCGGAAGGACGCCCGGCCTGGTCTCCTCCTTGCCTTTGGGCTACGGCCAAGCCCAAGCCGCCCCCTCTTCCTCCTCCTCCTCCTCCCTCTACAGCCAGGCCTGTAGCCAGGGGGGCTTGGGGGAAGCCGGGGCCAGCTACCAGTGCAGCATGCGGGCCATGAGCCTCTACACGGGAGAGCGCAACGTCCACACGTGCGGGTCCGCCACCTTGGAAGAAGCCACCCTCTCCGACACCCACCCGCAACAACCCCCCGCCTCGCCCTTGGCCGCCCTGAACTTGCCCTCGGGGCAACAACAACAGCCGCAGCAAGCAGAGGGCAACCCGCACCATCACCACCACCAGACCCATCATTCCCACCTCGGGGGGCATCACCAAAGCGGAGGGCAAATCACCGCCGCCGCCGCCGCTGCCTGGTATTTGAACCACACGTCGGAACTGGGCAACCACCTGCCGGGCCATGCCTTCGGGGCTCAGCCCCAAAGCTTCCCCAACGTCCGGGACATGTTCAACCCCCACCGGCTGGGGTTAGAGACCTCGACGGCGCTGAGCGACCCTCAGGTGAGCCCCAACTCCGCCTGTCAGATCCCCTATAGAGCCGCGCCCTCCATATACCGCCACGCCAGCTCCCCCTATTCCTATGACTGCGCCAAATACTGACCCGATCCTATGCGCAGACAGACAAGACAGACAGACGCAGACAGACGGGGAGGGCCGCGGGAGGATCTGGCGCTTCAGGCCGGCTTAGCAGGGATTGAGCCTGGAGCGCCCCTTTTGGCTGTGTGTGTGTGTGTGTTGTGTGTGTGTGGTTTTCCCCAACAATTCCTTATTAAAACAACTCCTTATTGGAAGCCGCCCCGATTGTTTTCAGCAGAGGGGCAGGGTATAAATAAAATTTATTATTATTATTATTATTATTATTATTAAAATCCCCTCCCAAGAGAAGAGACTGGGGCAAATCTCTCTCTCCTCCAAACTCCATCCACACCAACCTCTCCATCTCGTTTAAATTCTTCTTCTTGGTCGTTCTTTCCCTTCAAGTTAATTCTACTTGAAAACAAGAAATGAAAACAGTGTTTTTTTATAATAATAATAATAATAAGGATGAGTCCTTCCTGAATCTTCGTTTGCGAAGAAAAGCCAGAGAGAATAATAATAATAATAATAATAATAACAACAACAACTTTATTTTTGTACCCCGCCTTTTGCCTATTAGGCAATCCAGGCGGCTCACAACAATTGGATATAAAAACAAATCCATAACAATAGTAATAACTTAAAACAATTTACACCCCCTTAAAATTACATATAAAAATTTGTATAAAAATAAAAATATAAATAAAAATAAATTTAAAGGAGATGGTTTAGTAAAAGACGGTGGAGAGACGTCTTGGCGCATCTTTGACAACAAGGCTAAAAAAAGGCTCGCCAATTCCACGGCCACGGAGAAGGGGAAAACAAACTATAAATATGCTATATATAAAATGTGTGTGTATGTGTGTGTCCAGGTGTTGGGTTCGGATTTGTTTTAGTGTGTTGCGGGGAATAATGTTTCTCTTCATTGTGTTGTAAATATCTGTGCATTTCGATTCTGGCTTACTGGAAAGCCATTAATATAATATTTAAAGTTGAGTTCACTGGATTATTTTTTACCCTCCTCTCCCCATTTCGTCCATCGCTGTCCACTATCAAATTAATGATAAATACATTTCCCCCTTGTCTCTTCGTTTTCGTGTAGAAACACCGTGTTTTTTTTAAACGAAGCCCCCTTTAAAGTTATTCTTTTTTTTTAAAAAAAATAATAATAATAGGAGTAATTTATTTTTATTTTTGTTCTCCTTTTGCTGAACTTTTATGGACAGGAGGAAAAGAAAGGGGACGTTTTAAAAGTATCTGATACTACTTCTTTTTGTTTTGTTTTTAAAGAGCAAACCATGAGAGTTTTCTTCTTTTTTTGTAAAATAGGTTTCCACTCCTTTAAGACCAACCCACAAACAAACAAACCATCGCTTTTCAATTCTGCCTCCCGTTTCTTATGTCTTATGTGGTCTTATCTTTTGTACTCGTTCTTGAAAAAAATAAAATAAAATAAATCAATGCTGTTAATTTCTCCTCCAAAAAAGAAAAAAGAAGATAAAAGTCTGTGTGGATTTTTACAGTTTGCCTGATAAATTACAAACCTCGAAAATATAGGATAAAACAAATAAGACTTCCAACCAAGGAAACCCAGTTGAGGAAAATGACCAGATTCAGGGCAGGATAAAATGCATCTGAATTCACGTGGGAATCCAGCCGACACGAGAGTAGAGACAGGGAAATCTTATTTCTAGGCGCTAAGGAATGGATTAGCCTTCAAACTAAGAAACCCGATATAAGGTTGCCTTTTTACACACGGCTGAATCCACACCACGCAAATAATCCGGTCTGACAATGGATTATTTGCCATGGCTCCTTCCTATGGAAGCCTGGGATTTGTAGTTTGGTGAGGCACCAGGACGCTTTGACAGAGATGGCTAAAGACCTTGTAAAACTACAAATCCCAGGATTCCATGGTCAGGAGCTCTGCAAACAATCCAGTTTCAAACTGGATTATTTGTGTCGTGTGGATTCACACACACACACACAAGCCAATGCAGCAATCCGCTATAATGCATCTGCTCAGAACCCAGTGGGGTCTTTTTTCGGTGGGTCTGGGAATACAGCCCCCTTTCCCTAGCTAAGGGTTAAGACTCAAAATGCAGACTTCGCTGATTTCCGTGGAAATGGTAAAATGAGGATCAGTTTGGGAGCCGAAGAGTCTCCTCCCGCGGTAAGGCCGGGGCGTTCGCACTACCTAGCCTTGCCGCGCGATTAGGGAATGAGCACTTCTCCTTAGCCAGAAGAGGGTTTTATTTCTTTTTTTAAAAATGCACATTCCTTTACCATCTTTGCCAGAAGGAAAAGCCTGGTTTGGGGGTAGCTTTGAGGGTCCTGAACCCTTCCCAGTAAGAAATTCCTTCCTTCACTGTCCCTTCCAAAGGCAATTTTCTTTCAGCCCTTAATTTTTTAGGATTGCAATAGCAATAGTACTTAAACATTTCTATGCAGCTTTATAGTGCTAAGCGCTCCCTAAGTGGTTTACAATGTGAGTTAGCAAATTGCCCTCAAAACAAGCTGGGTACTCATTTTACCCACCCACTTGCACTGGTTTAAAACTTCAGCTGACCATTTAGAAAGACAGTTGAGACATCTAAGGAGGCCGGCAAAGTGACCCAGGGAAGGTGGACACAGCAAATAGAAAAGTCCTAAGGGTGGACAATATTCAAGGTAAAGAAGAAAACAAAAATGAGAGGGATAAAGGGACCCTAGCTGTATTTTACTGTGACTGATGTACAGTTGTCCCTTCATATTTGTTGGGGTTTGGTTCCAGGACCTCCATAGATACCCAAATCCATGAATACTCAAGTCCCATGATATGCAATGGCATAGCAAAATGGTGTCCCTTAGATAAGATGGCAAAATCAAAGTTTGCTTTTGGATTATTATCTTTAAAAGAATATTTTCAAGCCGTGAATACTTAAATCCGTGGATACCAAATCCGTGGATACAGAGGGACAACTATATATCTCAGCAAGGAGCCTTTGGGGACATCAATCCCCTTTTCCAGAGGCATTGATACCCTTTAGGCACCCTTCTTCAGCATCTTTGAAGAAGCAGACTGTGAGATCCCAAACTCTGGTGCTAAAACATAAATCAGTTAAGTCTTAAAAGTTCTGCCAGAGATTTTTTTTATTCCTCTTTCCCCCTTTCCCTCTCTCTTTGCGGCCACATCCTAATACCACTATTTCTTGGCTACAATTATCTGCAATGCTAGAATTTTTGAGGTGGGTGAAGGCAAATGTCATGGGGAGCACACGCCTGGTTTTAGAACAATTTTCAGCAAGATGCATGACTGCATTTCAGTAGAAAAAAGGGAGAGGAGAAAGAGAAAAAAGGCACCTTTAAGATCAAGTAATTTCAGCATAAGCTTTGAGGAATGTGAACAGTTTTGGATAGGCCTTCCCTGTTCTTCATTTTCTGTAAATGGAAGTGAGACCATACTCTTGAGTGATAGAAATATAAACATCTAATAACATCAGTCGTAACAAACCAGAGAGAAAACAAGTTTTTTTTTAAAAAATCAATCAATTAATCAATAATTCATTTTAAAAAAAATGATTACTCCTTCTCCCTGTGTGCATATGTGTTCCTCTGCCCTTGTAGATTCTACTTCGTTCACTTGGCTATTTTTCCTAACTTTTTTTAAAATGCTCACTTCTAAAAAAACAACAACAACCCCAAACTTAATTCTATGCCAGGAGGGAGGAAAATGTGCAGACTTCCTAAACTGTCATGATGTTGGAACCTTGCCTTTTAGGTGAATAAATAGGAATATAAAATAAAACTGAACTATCCTGGTGCTTAAACAGAACAAATCTAGTAAGTTTGACAGAAAAACTATCCAGTGTGATCAGTTGGCTTTCTTTCTTTTTCTCCCTTAAAGAAAAGGGGAAAAAAATATCTACAGTCCAGGACGTTGTCATAGGATTGCATGTTTATATCACAATTCTAGGCCTGCTTGCTTAGGATTTGCTCCTCAACACGATTCTACAATTATACCCTCACCCTCTTTTTCCATACATGGGTTTAGGATTTTAGCCTTCTCTGTGAAAACCATTACTTCCCACCCCTTGCTACTGTTAGTGTTAAACCCAGAGGGCAAGTGTTTTAAGCATGTGCAGAGTGCCCCTCTCACTAATTGCCAGCAAACATTTGGGAACAGGAGACTTATATTCATACAGATGAATCTGTATCATGTCGGTCTTACTTTAGAAAAGAACTGTTGCATAAACCCTGAAGGTTAAGAATGCATTATAACTCTGGTCTAAACACTATCCCTAAAATCTAGGGAATCTATTTTCTTGAAGTCAGTGCAATCTGAGAATGTGTTTAGAACTAGAGACTCGTCCCTATAGCTCTCCTTTCTCCTTTTTACCTCTTCCTTGATTTTTTTCTTAAAAAGAAATCTATTCCAGTTGTTAGAAATCCCCCAGAGAAATCCAACAGTTGGGTGGATTAGCATTTACTTCAAAGCAAGATTAGGAGCAAAGAAATGCATCCAAAGTAGAACTAGGAAAAATTACTCTTAAAGACTACAACTTCCAGAATTCCTCAGCGGCAGCATGAAGGACTGGGGGAGTTGTAGTCCCAGAAGCTAAGTCTTCAAAGCTCTCATCTAGAGAATAAAGGTGGTCAAGGGGATGGGATCCACATGTAGGATCACAGGAACACAGGCTAGTTATATCTGTTAATCATTCAAAAGGAAGGTCTTGTCTATTCTACTGGTAGGAATCCTGCCACCCTCCAGATGTTGATGGACTGTAATTCCCAGCAGCCTTAGCTGGCATAGCCAATGGTGAGGGATTATGTGTGTTGCATTTCAGCAACATCTGGAATTTCCCCCCAAAGTGAATCCTTACTTTTTACCATGTCCAGCTAGAATCATAGAATCAGAGCTGGAAAGGAATGCAGGGTCATCTAGTCCACCCCACTGCAGTACAGGAATACATAATTACAGTACTCCCCAAAGTTGCCCACCAACCTCTGTTGTTTGTTGCTGTGTGCCTTCAAGTCATTTCCAACTTAGGGGGACCTGAAGGCAACACCCAGTGGGTTTCTATGGCCGAACAGGGATTTGAACCCAGTCCTCCCTATTTTCCAGACTCATAGTCCCAACACTCAAACCACTATGCCATGCTGGCTCCTAGCCTTGGTTTAAAACCCCTAAATAAGTAGAGACTCTGAGGTAGTCTGTTCCACACTGCTGAGCAGCTCTTAAGAGTCAGAAAGTTCTTCCTAAAGTTCAGGTGGAATCTTTTTTCTTGTAATTTGAATCCATCGGTTTATTTTCTAGTCTTTGGAGCAACACAAAACAAGCTGGCTCCATCTTCTACATGACATCTCTTCCGATATTTAAAGATAGCTATCCTGTCACCTCTCAGCCTTCTCTTCTCCAAGCTAAACATACCCAGCTCCCTCATTTGTTCCTCCCAGAACTTGAGAGGTAGAATGCTTTGGAATATGGAGGCTTTGTTTAGCCTCCATGATTAATAGCCATGAATAAATCTCTCCTCCTCCATGAATTTGGCATCAGTCCCTTTTGAGGCCACAGAAGCCAGAAGCCTTTGCCACACAGCCTTGTAGCCAGCAAAATGTTGTGTCCGGTAGTATTTTTGTTAATCTGCTCCAAACTGAATCATAGGATGGCCCCCTAGTATTACAAAGCAGGAACTAAAATTGCTCATTGCCTATCTGCTTTCTCCATGCCAGACATAATTTTCTAATGACATAGCATGTTTTTATTTAATCTTCTTTCTTACAAACAAAAAAAATCCCCAAATTCTTTAGTGGAGAAAAGGAGCCAGCTGGATTGTTTGGGTTACCATTTTTCTGTCTGTGAACTGTCCTTTACAAGTTAAGAATAGAGTTTGGGAAAGTCACCTTTTGGATCACAACTTCCAGCTATGCTGGCTGGGGGATTCTGGGAGTTGTAGTCAAAGAGCTATTTTTTCCCGAGCTCTCTTTAAGAGACCCTTAAGTATGCACTCTTGTTTTGTTTATTGAATGTACTGGTGGAGCATGAGGATTCTTGTAAACAGCAACACATGTAGCCCTTTCTGGACTGAATTTAGCTTTTCTCCGGCATATGGGTGAACAGAAGAAAAAGATAATTCTTCTGATCTTTGAAATTAATGTAATTGGCCATGTACCTTTCACTGCACCCATACTATCAATCCATCACGGGCGTACTTGGACATAATGTACTTTTGCTCAGAATTGTATTTCTTGTTATTTTATTTAGATACCAAGCTCAAATTGATTTAACTCCTAGAAAAATCAGTCAAATATATTCTTCAGAGGCACATTTTTTTTAATCAGTAAAGAATGCAGATTTGAGGCATACTTATAAATCCCCCCCAACCCTGGATACCTATTTTAACTCTGGTATTATTAAAAGTGGATTTTTTTAAAATAAAAAATGTTTTTTTCTTTTAAAACAATGTGGTAGTTTTCTAGAATAAATTCTTGTCATTGCGTACCTTTAAGTAATTTCTGGTTTATGGTGACCCTAAGGCAAACCTATCACAGGGTTTTCTTGGCAAGATTTTTTCGAAGAGGTTTCCCATTGCCTTCTTCTAAGGCTGAGAGAGTGTGACTTGCCCAAGGTCAGTTTTCATGGGTTTTCATAGCCAACTGGGGATTTGAACTCTGCTCTCAAGAGTCATAGTCCAACACTCAAACCACTACACCACACTGGCCATCTAGTTTCATTAGAACAAATTCTTAATCTTCTAATATATCAAGGAAGCAACTGTTCTGATGTTTACAACAATATGAAAACTGGTCACCAATTAATTTTATTTAAATTGATTGATTAAATTCTCTGCCTGGTTAACATAACCTGTTTTTATTAGCTGTAGAATCTATCCCATTTTATATTATCTAGTGATACTAGATAATAATAGCTCCTGTCCTGAAATAATATTCTGTAAGAAAAACCATGTGAGAACTTCTGTCTTTAGGAGAAGCTAAGTCTCTTATGGTATTACTCAGAAGCAGCCATATATACTCCTAAGGAAATAACTATTCTTAGGCCCCATTTTAAAAAATACTGATTCTTCCAATATCTGCAATGTGACATTACCTGCATTTTGCCAAATAGTTCAGAAGAAATAATTGTTGCACAGTTGTTAGAGAATAATGCTCACACCTGGCCATTTTGAGGACTATAACCATTCCCAACCGAAATAACTACTAAAGGATGAATATCATTTGGCTGGATTCGTGACTGAAAATCCTAGTAATTACATGGAAATGAGCTTTATATTTGAATAAATATGTCCCAGGATCCAGAGATGCTCAGTTTTGGGATGGAGAAACCTGCTTTTATTTCACATTCCCTATTCCCTGGATTGTTTCTGACCTTCACATTGAATTTGGGTTAAGAAGATTCTGGCTTAAAGTCACCATGAACCCAAGAATTTTGCTCTCCTTGTTGAACTGGGATCTTTGCTTTGCCAAATGTGAGAATATTGGACCGGTAGTAGTGGCGATGTGCTGATCCTCCAGTTTAAACCCAAGGTACAATTTATTTTATTGGGAGAAGGAGAAATACATTTTGAGCATTCAAAAAAACAAAAACAAAAAAACAACTGCTGTTACTGCTCACCACTGGTCAAACTGGGTTGAAGTTGTGTTAAAATCCAGGTCCACTCCAATGCCTCATCTGTTTTGCCATGGTTTGGCCCTACAAAAATGTATTGCCTCTGAGCACATGCAGACTGCTTCCCTTTCATTACTAATTATTATTGTGATGTAGGAATAGGGGAAGGCCTCTGAGACAGATAAATGAGTTTGGGCCACGTTTAAAAATCATGGAAGCCAATAGCTGTGGGGAATAACTTGGGATTCCGCTTGAAACTTAAAATGTTTGAAACCATTGGGGCTTATTTTCTCCCAAAGAGAAAGAACAGTTACTGGTTGATTTTATAATGGGTGGCGAATGGTTTTCTGGGGACTGGACACAGAATCAGAGCATGGAAAAGTTATACATGCTGGCTGGTAGACTCTGGACATTGTAGTCCCCAAAGTAACTTTTCTGAGCTCTTCAAAATCAAATTATCCTGGGTGACTGTCAAATTCCATTGCCTGTCAGGCTGAGTCAAAATCAATGTTCAGAGCAATTCTGTTGACCAGCATAGCATTAGAGGTGACATGAAGATTCAGTCTCAGATTTGCAAGGACAATTCATTCACGGGCATCCTGAAGTGGTGACTGGCTTTGTGCCCTGATGATTATGAAACATATATATTTTTGCATTCCCATGTACACTATTCCAAATTAGATTTTCTTCTGGAAACACACTTTTCCTTCCACTCGTTTTTGTGTTTTATCAAGATACCATAAAGAGGAAAGTTAAATATCTTAAGTTGGAAGCAGAGTCTGCAGAGATATTAAATATGTTCCTGAATCCCAGTGAAAGAAGTTGATGTTAGCTTTGTATGCAGAGAGTCCTGCTTTCACTTTCCTCCTTTGCTACTGCAATTAAAATAAATGGAAAAAATGCGGTTGTTTTGATTCCTCCTCCCTACGGACCTATATTCCCTATATATCAGGTCACAGGACTGAACCTGCAGGACCTAAGTAGGGTGGTAGAGGACGGGAGGTCTTGGAGATGTCTCATCCATGGGGTCACCATGAGTCGAAACCAACTGGAAGGCAGTTAACAACAACAACAACATATACCATTCATAATTTACCTCAATGGTTTGGAGGCAAATCCCAACAATTTCAATGCAATATGTTTTCAAGGAGGAATTCCGATGTCCACAGCCTCTGTTTTTCTAGCTTTCAACAAATTTCATCCACAGAAGCCTAAACAGTTACAGTCTTTTCTTTCTTAAAGGCAAGCTGCAGTTCTTATTTCTTTGCCTTCTAGTAACAAATGCCTCCCCTGTATACTTCGGTTTTTTCTGACCCTTCCTTTCCTCTGAACTGAGACAACTACATTTAAACTACCTTAACAAGAAAGGAGAATATTTTAAAATCCAAAATCAAGTTGGGGAAAAAAAAGGAAGATTTTTTTTAAAAAAGACTGGCTTTTCTTTCCTTGCCCCTCACCTTTGCTCAGCTTTGGAAACAACTTTGTGCCATTTTCTTTGCTAAATAAAGTTAGTGGTTGTGCATTATTAAGGCAAACCAAATTGTGATGGGGGGGTGGGATATTGATACTATTGATAGTACAGTATTGGTAGTATTGTTATCTAAAGGAAAAAAATCAGTCTTGGGAGGGGTCAGCAGGGTGAGTAGAGACAAAGACTTGACTCCTATTGACTAATCCAGATAAAAGTCTCATCATCATCATCATCATCAATGATATTGTCGTTATTTGCAGTCAAGAGATCATAAAACCCTTGCAATTAAACGATACATACAGTACAGCATACAGTACACAAAGTGTCTAAATATTAAAACAGGTAAAACAAAATCAGTTATGCATTAAGTATAGACAACATTGTTACATCATAGACAATCAAGTAAGAATTGCCAAATTTAAAAATGTATCTACTTGATCTTTAAACATCTTGCTGGAACCTTTGAGCAAAAATAGTTAAAAGAGAGTTTTAGCAGACCAGCCTGGAAAAAGCGGGATACTTGGGAATATTAGGTTTTTCCTAATTGCAATGAAAGAATACATGTAAGAGAGATTCAACTTCAGTATTGTTACAGGGCAGCAACTGGTGGTTCAGTGGTGTTTTATTTGTATCTTCCATCTCATAAATCAGAAGGAAGAACCTTGAACCTTGACAAGGAGAAAGCTTTCCTGTATTTGTTTTTTTAAAAACCATTTTATTCATCCTTTATAAAATCTCTGAATTACCTTTCCATCTAATGAATGCTGAAAGTGATATACAATAAAATTGTGGATGCGGTGAAATACAATTTCAGGCAAAAACTAAAACAAAGGTGATGCAATACATAATGTTACAATAAGGGACAGGTTGGACAATGAACTACGTGAGGGTTGTGTCTTTCTCCCATATCAAGGTGAACCTGCTTGTTCCATGAGCCACCACTCATGCAGTAAATTGCAGTAAATTGCAGTAATTGCAGTAAAACTTGAGTAATTTGTAAAAGTCAAAGAACAGACTTAATTATTAAAAGTTCAACAGATAACTTTTGCCCACTGTCTAGAAGGCAATAATGACTAGATAGATGATAGTCAGTCAGACAGACAGATCTCTAGCACTAACAACATTCAATTCCATGAAAAAGACGTGGGCAAGAAATCACGTTTATCTAAAAGTGTTAAAGAAATGCTGTAGCCAGGTGGGAAGTTAATTGAATATGCCTCTGGCTTATTTTTTCTGTAGGTAGCTCCACGCAATTTCACCTCATCTTCTGTTTTCAACCCCATTGCTTCTGTCTGTTGCCCTTTGCTTTGTACCCGTAGAGAGGGAATTGTTCAGAAAATGAAAGGTCATGCATAAAGCTACTCTTGCAAAAGGGATTTTTAATGACATTTAATGTTGTTAAAGCTTTCCTGTATTGTGGGATAGCTAACCAACTGAAATAGGGCATTCCTTCTTTATAAGGAAGGTATGGTAGACCCTACGAGTGGGAAGCGCAAAGTCCATGCACTGCTCTTTGAAGCTCTTGAAGGTCTCTATTCAAAAGCCTCTGTTTGACAAAAGATTTGGTACCCTCAAAGATCATAGATAACAGGTAGGAGGGAGGTAACCCTACCAAGTTGGGATGATGATGATACAGGTCCCTCTTGTAAATTATCTGTCGTCTGCAAAATATTGTCTCTCTAGGCATTTCCTAGGTGTGATTCTATGGTAACTTCTGCTGAAATTACCATAGAGTTGTGCTGGAGATGCCTAGAGAGGCAGCCTCTCTAGGTATCTCCTAAGTCCTCCAACAGGGATTCGTAATTACCCATGGTTTCAAGTATTTATGGTAAGTCTGGGAATGTATCTCCCATGCATACAGGGGTGACCTACAACAACAACAACCACAACAACAACATATCCTACCTTTCCCCCCCATCTGGCACTCAAGGCAGCTTACAGAGGTCAAACTTGGTAACAGTGGGGAAAAATTCATATAATACAAAAGTTAAAAATATAATGAAACTATCAATAAAATTAAAATCAGCTAAAATGAAGAATAACAAATATAGGCAACAGAGCACATGGAAGGCCCTTTCCCCCTGGGCAGCCAGCCCTCAAATGTTTGCTGAAACACAAAGGTCTCTACCTGACCATGAAAGGAGAGGAAGGAGGGTGCCAATCTCACCTCTCTAGGACGGGAGCTCCAAAGCCTGGGAGCAGCCACTGAGAAGGCCATTCCTTCCATGTTCCCACCAGATGTACCTTTGTGGATGGTGGGACAGACAGAGGGCCCCACTAGAAGATCCAAACCCAGGCAGGCTCATATGGATACAGTCTATCAGATGATCTGGGTATGTGTAGATCCCTTGAATCAATTGTTAAATGGAAGTCAGCACTCCTATAAACTCCATCAATTCAGTTGGAGCTAATAGTAGAATTAAAGCCAAAGACTGTAAAACTAACCAGAACATTCCAAACAGTCTATTAACAGCTCTTGGTATTACAGAGGTTAGCATTAAGCAAGACAACATATTTGCGTACAACATTTTGCCTTTCCTCTCCTTTTCTAAAAAACACATAGTCAAGATGGCTTACAATAAATGGGACAAAAAAAAGTAGCTACATCATGACTAAAAAGCTCTCTGTAGCCAAAGCCGACATACTTGTCTGCTGATCAGTGGCTCCCATGAATGTGTGGTGGTGCATCCATTCTGGACTTTAGTCCCAACTTTAAAGGAGCTGGCCAAAGTCTTGAAACTATTTGGGGTATCACCTTCAGCACCCTGGATAGCATCTGTAAAGTCTGGTTTGAAATTCAGAGCATATTCAGCACACCACTGACTTGGAAGTCATTAACTGCTTCTGCTTTTGCTTTTATATAGAGTCATAGAATCATAGAGTTGGAAGGGACCCCCAAGGGACATCTAGTCCAACCCCCAGCCATACAGGAACACACAGTTAGAGCATTCCTGAAAGAAGCCCATCCAACCTCCAAAGAAGGAGAGCCTATGACTCTACAAGGCTGTCTGTTCTACTTATAGTAAAGAAGTTCTTCCTAATGTTTAGGTGGAATTTCTTTCCTTGTAATTTGAATCCACTGGTTCATTCTCTGGGGTAGCAGAAGACATGTTTGCTCCATCTTCTATATGACATGCTTTCAGATATTTAAAATAGCTATCATGTCACCCCTCCGTCTTTTCAATGCTAAACATACCCAACTCCCTAAGTCATTTTTCATAAGGCTTCTTTTCCATACCTTTGATCATCTTGGTCACTGTTCTCTAAATATATTCTTGTTGATATCCTTCTTGAACTTCATGACTGATTTATATTCACAGTCCCAAAGCATTCAATAGTGTAAGGAATATGCAGGGATTGTAAAAGTCCCCCAATTTTGATTCACCAGGCAGCAGTTGCTGCTAGTGACAGGGGTCTGTTCTCCTATCAATCAACACAGTAGATTGATGGGATCTTTAATGCAAAAGTCAGAAGCAGGATACTTGTCATAATTCCTCCTCTCACTGGAGATCGCTGGTGGAAAGAGATTAGAAACAGTAGTCCCTGTTGTTCACAGTGGCTGCTCCCTGGTAATTTGGGCGGGGTGTGTGTGTCGAGCTGGGAGACACTACTTAGCTATGCAACTAAGGTATTTATGTACCTATGTAGCTGATCTAAAATCTTGGCATATATTTTTCAGTGGTTTTAATTGTTTTTGATAGTTCAATTGCTTTTAAATTTTCGTATGGAGTGAATTTTTAACTATGGGTGCATCTACACAGTAGAAATAATGCAGTTTGAAACTTTAACCAGCATCTTACAGAATCCTGAGATTTGTACTTTTGTGAGGCACCAGTACTCTTTGGCAGAGAAGGTTAAAGCCTTTGTAAAACTACAGATCCCAGGATTCCATAGGCTGCAGCTACAGCACTTAAAGTGGTGCCAAACTGCATTATTTCTACAGCGCAGATTCACCCATAATATTTGCTTTACCTGCTATAAGCTGCCTTGAGTCCCACACTGGGAAAAAGGCATGATGATGATGATGATGTTCAAGTGTCACTCACTCATGAGCTGCAATCAGTGTGGATGTTTCATTGATGATCAGTGCCATGAGAGCAAACTAATTGTGCATAATGGATTCTGGTTTGGGGTCTCTTGTTAATGCAAAAACCTGGCATCTAGCAAAAGTGTTATTGGATAATGCAAAATCTCAATGCATTTTGGCCTGTCTGCCAAATATTTCTGATCTTTAAGTGAGTATGTGCAGGCTATATGCAGTGATCAGGTACTTGAAATGATGTTACATTTTGTGATCTTGATATATATGCATTTCATAGGCATTGTCCTTCACATTCTTTGCATTCTACAGTGTTGATGTTGCTTCTTGTTATGTGCCTTCAAGTCAATTCTGACTTATGGGTGACTGATTCACCGTAGGGTTTTCTTTGTAAGATTTATTCAGAGGAGGTTTGCCATTGCCTCCCTCTGAGGCTGAGGAACTCTGACCTAGTCAAGCCCTAGTCTCCAACACTAAGAACACTATATCACACTGGCTCTCATGTTTCATATAGGTCAGTTTTGAGTATACATTCAGTATTTGTTGTTGTTGTGTGTCTCCAAGTTGTTTTGACTTATGGTGACCCTAAGGCAACCTGATCACAGGATTTTCTTGGCAAGTTTGTTCAGAGGGGTCTTTCCATTCCCTTCCTCTGAGGCTGAGAGAGTGTGACTTGCCAAAGGGTTTCTATGGATGAGAAAAGATTTAAACGTTGGTCTTTCAGACTTCAAGTTCAGTACTTAAACCACTACACAGCTCCGGCTTTGAGTTACTTCTTGTTGTGTGCCTTCAAGTTGTTTCCAACTTATGGCAGTCCTAAGGCAAACTTGACACTGTTTTCTTGGCAGGATTTGTTCAGAGAGGGTTTGCTAGTGCCTTCCTCTGAGGCTGAGAGAGTGTGAGTTGCCCAAGGTCACCCAGTGAGTTTCTGCGGTTGAGCAGGAATTCAAATCCAAATCTCCTGGAATCTTACTCCAACACTAAACCATGCTGGCTTTTTACATTCAGTGTAGGAGTTCTGGAAAAGGCCTGAAAAGTTCTAGAAAGTGAAATGTGTCAAAAAAAATTATTTGCTATTAAACAACACCTTTCAGCTTCTCGAGATGTGCCTTTGTCCCCTCCCCCCATGTTTGCTCTCCAATGTTCTCGGGATCCCGCTTGTCTTGTTTCTGAGAGAGTTTTCCAAAACCTGCCAACTTCATGACTGCTTAACCTGACAGACTGCAGTCCAACCATGTGTGGAGAAGGACCACAGGATGTCCACTTCTGAGTTAGATGAAACTCACAGCAGTTCTTTAGGCTGGTTGAGCAGGGAGTAGTAGAAGATACAGGGGGAAAAAACCCAAACCATCAGGGTGTAAAGAGCTGTGCATCTAATTTCAGATCCCCAGAAAGCCTGTAGTCACAAAACAACCATTCCATAGTTTTGAAACTACAGGTGTACTTTAATGTGTTCCTGGGCATTACTTCTTTAACTTCAAATTTGGTACCAGAAGCAGAAATAACATGGTAAGGACAGAGATAGGTTCCTGCACTATCTCAGAGCGGCTTACAAATTGTTTTAAGCAATAGGAATTTACCCATCTACACTGCATTAAACAGTTTCCAATGTGTGTTAGCTAATTGCCCCCACAAGCTGGGTACTCATTTTACCGACCTACGAAAGGATGGAAGGCTGAGTGAACCTTGGAGCCCACTGGAATAGAACTTGCAACGTGGTGACTTGCAGTACTGGCATTTAACCACTGCGCCACCAGGGCTCCCATAGATGCTCAAGTCCCATTAGATACAATGGCATAGTAAAACATGTCCCTCATATAAAATGGCAAAATAAAACCTTACTTTTTGGATTTTTTTGGGGGGTGGGTGGTATTTTCAAGCTGTGGATGGTGGAATCCAAGGATGCTGAATCCATGCATATGTAGGTCCAGCTGTATTGATTATTGCAGGCACACTGCTGCAACCTGATGCTGAAAGTCTGTTTGTCCAACCCTCTTTCACCATCTTCCAAATGTTAAAAAAACACATTTCCAACTAGATGGAGCACCAGGATATAAAGTGCAGGGGTGGGGGGGACAGTTGTAACAAGACTTTGTAAAAAGGAACTTCTTCATTAGAGGTTTTGTTAACAGAGGTATGCCTGTAAAGGGGATTTCATTCTCGGTTATGCTGGCTGGGGAGTTGCAGTCTAATACCATACCTTGCCCATCCTTCCTCTAACACAAGGGGAGGGCCTCTAGCATTCCTGGTGATGTTGGGCTCTGACTCCCACTCACTCCATCCAGGGGTGATGGATGTTGTAGTCTAACATCTACAGGACTGCAGGTCCCCCACCTCCTGCTCTAGCAGAATGGTATGTAGGGTGATTCAGCTCTGTGGAGAACAATGGTGTATTTGTGACTTTGGTTTCTTGAAGACATTGGCTTGCTACTCCCTCCCTCTCCCCCTTGTGCATAGAGTTTATTTTGGCCTCAGCAAGCCTGTGGAAGGGAATGTCAAGAAATCCAAATGCCAGGATTGCTTACAACTTTAGACTTGAAGCTGGGGGTAGGGGGAAGAGGGTGTAAGAAGCTCTTATCTGGCATCCCCCCTCTTCCACTCGGCTTCCCAAGTTAATCTGGGAAAGTTCTGTCCTCCAAAACAAGTGGAACTCTTTTGTATCATGTATCTCTTTCCAGTGCTGTCAGCCAAAGCAACAAACAAGAGCACTTCCTTCCCCAGAACGTGGCTGAAAAGAGTTGAATGCATTATTATTATTCTCTTAAAAATGTTGCTGTTGCTGAAATCTACCTGCTGTGATTTAAAAGGACGGGATGGATCCCATCCTGGCTGGTTGGTTGGTTGCATAAGCCTGTTTTGTAAGTGGATGGGGCAACCTTTGACTTTGCATTGCAGCTTAGGAAAAAAATATTCCTGTTTTGGATTGCAACTCCCTCCCGAAAGTCCCAGCCAACATAGAAAAGTTCCTTTTTAAAAAAATTACAACATCCAGCCTAGCTCAAGGGAAGTAATAGTGCTACACTGTGCTTTGGTCAGACCTCACCTGGAATACTGTGTCCAGTTCTGGACAACACAATTCAAGAAGGATATTGACAAGCTGGATTGAGTCCAAAGGAGGATGACCAAAATGGTGGGAGATCTGGAAGCCATACCCTATGAGGAGTGGCTTAGGAAGCTGGGTATGTTTACACTGGAGAAGAGAAGGTTAAGAGGGGACATGATAGCCATGTTTAAATATTTGAAGGGATGTCATACTGAGGAAGGAGCAAGCTTGTTCTGCTGCTCCAAAGACTAGGACACGGGGCAATGGACTCAAACTACAGGAAAAGAGGTTCCACCTAAACATTAGGAAGAACTTCCTGACAGTAAGAGCTGTTCACTTCCTTGTAGTGTGGTGGAGTCTCCTTCTTTGGCGGGTTTTAAACAGAGTCTGGATGGCCATCTATTGGGAATGCCAACAGATTGTGTATTCTTGCAGGGCAGGGGGTTGGACTGGATGGCCCCTGTGGTGTCTTCCAACTCTATGATTCTATGAGGGTCTCTGGTACATTCCTTTCAGAATAATCGAATCACAGAGTTGGAAGAGACCGCAGGAATCCCCCCAATCCCCCCCCCAACACCCTCTAGGGGCATTTTCAATAAGTTTTATCCCCAGCTCAGGACTTTAAAAAAAAACAGGAAGTGACAGGAAGTGAATTCCTGGTCACTTCCTGTTGTGGAAAAAAAAAAACCTGTCCTGGGCCTAAAATGGTCAGGGGGGGGGACACAAAATGTGGTGAAGATGCTCCCGTGACTCCCTACCACAACAACCAACCCCTCCCAAAAACTACCCCCCTACCTTTTGGATTTTTTTTCTTGGGTGTGTTGGAGGAAGATGGCCTTCCAAGGTCTTGTGTGTGGTGTTAATGTGGTCCCTTAGTGTTTGACAGTTGCTCCCCCTTTTTAGGTGAACTAATTTTCTAATGTGTTCTGATCTTCTTTGTCTCTGTGATAGATTTTATATACCGTTGTCCCTTCATATTTGCTAGGGTTTGGTTCCAGGACTCCCCGTGGATACCAAAATCCGTGAATATTCAAGTCCCATTATATGCAATGGCATAGCAAAGTGGTGCCCCTTTATATAAGATGGCAAAATCAAGGTTTGCTTTTGGGATTATTATTTTTTAAGGAATATTTTCAACCCGTGAATACTTATATCTGTGGATACGGAGGGACAACTGTACTCCGCTTCCCCCCTCCCCTTACAGTCTTGCTGACTATGTGGCTTTATCACCATAATCATTTAGATCATAGCTCTAATTTATGTTTTTTCTCTTTATTTTACACTTTGACTTTTTCTGTCTCCTCATTTGAGATGGTTCAATCTAAATCCAAAGGTAGGCGTCATATCCTGAGAGCAGTTGTGCTGGACATTGCAAGGATATTTTTTTTTTTCACAATTAGAATGGGATAATCTATCAATATTAAAGAGCAAAGATGGGGTGAAAAAAATCCTAAAGATACCAGATCCTGTCTGATCTTGGAAGCTAAGCAGGGTCAGCCCTTGTTAGTACTTGGTTGGGAGACCACCAATGAATACTAAGTTCTATAGGCTCTATTTCAGAGGAAGGAACAAGCAAAACCACCTCTGAAGATTCCTTGTGTAAGAAAACCCCGTGAAATTCATGGGATCACCATAAGCCAACAGGCGACTTGAAGACACACACACACACACACACACACAGTTGAAAAGGAACACAACTCCCAATATATTTCAATGGGTTCTTGCAGATGCTTAGTGACACCCAGTGGCAACTGATGAATTTTATGGAGATTAGTTAGAGGTGTGGTGTCTATTCTGGATTTTAGACTGAATAGTCCCTGTTTGGCTGTGACAGTCCACATTAATCCTCAGTCCTCCCACTTTTTCAGCTGCTTTAAAAATGTCCCACTTCGTCTTTCCTCTTTCCACTTTCCCCTTTGTCCTCAGCTGGCTTTCATTGATGCACATTGAGTTCAAAGTGCAAAAGTAGTTTCACTCAATTAATTCAGCGGGGGTGGTGGTGGTGGGGAATCCTACCCTTCCCAGCAGGCTCAGGCAAAAGCAAATGGCTGCAGCATCTCCTAGGGCCCATCTACATGAAGGAAAAAAAAATCTAAAATACCTCGTAGTATTGGCATCTCACAGCAGCAGTGACATGTCTAAACATTTTTTCTGGCCTTGGAAGCCCCATAAGCCTCCCATTCCTGATGGCGGCTGGGAGAGCTGTTTGACAGTAGAAGATGCTGCTGCCTGGGAGTGTGGTGGAGTCTCCTTCTTTGGAGGTTTTTAAACAGAGGCTGGATGCCCATCTGTCGGGAGTGCTTTGATTGTATATTCCTGCAGGGCAGGGACTTGAAGTTGATGACCCTTATGGTCTCTTCCAACTCTTATGATTCTATGAAATACAGTCAGCTGTGCTCATCTGTATAGGGGAAAAATAGCACTTTTCATCAGCAGGAGCAGGTCTTTTGTAAAACTAATGGTTCTTGCCCACTCAGGAATATGCCGCTCCCAAATACTTCAGATTAAGGGACAGATAGCTCACAGCAGCACACTGTTGCTGAGAAAATCTATTTCTCCTCTAGCTACTGTGGGGGATTGCAGTTAGACTCAGAGGGGAGTCCTAACACATGCCACTGGTGCCATGTTGTAAATGACCGGCTGCCTAATGCAAGATTCAAACCAAGGAACCAGTCTACCTGATTTCATAGCACAGCCTTTTAACCACTGTAGGTATCCTGGCTCTGCTACTGGAAATCCTGTGTGGTGTGATGGTAAATGTCTTGGACTAGGACTTCTTGGGAGACGTAGGTTCAAATCATCACTGACCCAAGATTATCAGCTGACCCTGGGCTGATCCTTCTCTCTGAGCCAAACCTACCTCAAGGGGTTGTTGTGAGGAGAATACAGAGAAGCGAGGGAATTATTCACTGTCCTTGAGGCCCATAAAATGGGGGTAGGTAAATAGAACTGAGAGGAGGTGTAGCAGTTTGAGACCAGGGTTCGAATCCCCGCTCAGCATGGAAACCACTGGAAGGCACTGGCGAACCAGTACTTAGCATTGCCCTAGCAATTTGGGAGAACAACTGAAGCTCTTTTCCCACACAAATGGCATTGAATATGGTGGGGAGGGGTGGGATTAACCTTTTCCTTATGCAGTCCTGCAGGGGATAAGTTAGAGGAGGAAAAACGTCACAGAAATGGCATCAAAAATGTATTCTGAAAATGTTTGAGTCCACTCTACAAATGACCAGAGCTTGGGGACAGTGCTTGTTTAAAAGACTACAACCCCCAGAATCCCCAGCTGGAGGGTTGGACTTTTGGGGGAGGTTTCCAGTGTCAATGGAGCAGTGAATCTCCTCTGGGTTTTACTCTGAACTTTAATGAAGTGATCCAAAGTTCGGAGTCCTATCCCCAGAACTGGTTCAGCACCGTGGACAGCTCCTTGTCCCTTGGGACTAAAACCCAGAGTGAATTCAGTGCTACACTGTGATAGGAGTCATTAGCCTGCATTGGAGTTGTAGTCCCCCCAATGGGACTTTTAAAAAGCTCTGCCAAGAATAACAGCCTGCTTTCTGGAAACACATTCAAGGGGAGCCCTCATGGCTATGCACCAAAACAAAACCAAGAATCTGCAAAAAAAAGTTTACAGGCCAACCAAATTGCAAATGCATCATGTGTTTTGCATTTTGGTTGGCCAATAAAGGTATTGCTGTTTCTTTTATTGTGGATTTTGGATTTTGTTTAGCCTGCTTTCTGAGCACTTAACTTGGCAGCTCACAAAAAGGACAAGGGATTTAAGTGCCCAATCCTACACACACTTACCTGAGACACACACCTTTGAGCATCCATGCTCAGGAACCCATGGTTGGCACGTTTGTCCCACTCTCCCTCAACTATCGCCCCCTTGCCAATCTAACCTCTGCTTCATTCTTCTTCTTTTTTAAAGCATTGAAGCAGACAATTGCAATTGTTCCCAGAGGTCATTTAGTCCACCCCCTGCCTGTTCAAAACCCCACGTGGGCATAGTCACGGGTTCTCTCCTCCCTAGATAGCCCATGTTCTGGCTGTGAAGCCCTTACCCTCTACTTTGGGAACCCTATTCCTTGATCCTAAAGCTTGGGGGGAAATGAGTGGTTAATGATTCTGGAGGAAAGGTACTTTGTCTATGCTCAGAAAACTGTTTCCTTCCAACCAACATGTCCAGATCCATATCTGGGGGGGGGGAATTTTTTGGTGGCATAGCCGGTATGCTGGCTAGGGGATGCTGGGGGTTGTAGTCTCACCCAAAGAATCCAGCCTCCCAAAGAATTCAGGCCACCCAAAGAGCCAATTGGAAGCCCAGGGACTTCTGATTGGTGGCCAAAGTGTCCCTGCCAAAGTACCGTATTTCTCCTCATTCCAGGGACTTCCCTCAGTTGCTTTTTTTTTTTTTTAATGGTTTCTCCCTGTTTGCAAGTTACAAACGTGCCTAGCATCTTTTTTCTCCCCTCCGGAGTCGTGCAAACTTCTCCGAAAGAAACGAGTGCGCCCACCCTGCCCGTTCTGTAAAAAAAGGATTATTGGCTGTTTTAACATGCTTTGCCTGGATTTTATATTTTTGAGCGTGGGGGAGAGGAGAAGGTCAAAAGAAACCCTTTCCCCCAAAGAGTTTTTAGAGGAAAGATGATGAAGAAGGCGACTCTCACTTGGGACTTGCCTTTTCCAGAGCCAGCTAAAGACGATCAGCTTGGGATCTTTGATCCGAATTAAGTTTCTGATCCGAATTAAGGATCTGATCCGAAGTCATACGTCACCCTGGGACAGACCTCGGATTAACACCCCCTTCCACACACAGAAGAAGCCTCATTCCCCTCCTGCTCCCTCCCTTCCCTGCTTCTCCACTTCCCTGGCTGCATTTACACAGCAAAGCCCAGAACATAAATCAGGATCAGGATCGCTTTGCAAACATCAGCCAGGCTTAAGGCTCGGAGGAGAGGATTTGGAAGCTGCAGAAAGTCTAAGGAAGAGGAAGCAAGACCAGTTCTGTGGGTCTGATACTCCCCATTTGTACACCTCCGAAAGAAATCCCATTGGTTTGAATGGAATTGATTTACGGGTAAGTGCAGTTAGGATGGTGCTGAGCGATTTTTTGTTTGCTTTCCTCTGGGAGTCTGGCTTTGAAATCCTTATCCAAGTTACTGGGCTTTGCATTCGATTTACATTATGTATACTGTACTTATATGGATGTATTAACAGTGAATAGAGAGGATGTAGTAAAATCAGTTCAGGCTGAAGGGACAGCTTGGGGAGATATCTTGGTCCCTCCTTGAATAGACCTTCAAATCCTGAGTTTAAATAATTTCTGTAATGATACCAGTAAATGGGGCAATGCATAAAAGAATGTACATCTGTGTATGCATGGATGTGCAGTTACAGTGATTAACAAACAGAACTTAAATAAATGAGCAAAATGTTCAGACTTCTTCCTTAAGGGAAAATTACTGGATCCATAACGTGAGAACTTAATCTAATCTTATTGGTCTCAATCCAGAGCATCATATTTAACACCACCATCCACTGACAATGTTGACCATAAAGTGATCTAAACTGCTACTTTGGATGCTGCTCCTTTTCAGCATGCATAGAAGACAGAAAGCAGAATGTTTTGCAAATTCACTGATTCAGTTCTGTTTGTAAATTACTGTAATAAATATATATTGTAAATGATTAGCTGCATCCCTCTGGGGTCTGGAAGAAAAGTGTCAGAAGTGCCATTTATTTGTACTGTACATCACTTATATATGTATGCATATGTGTGTATATGTTTGCAGTCCTCTGCACCTTTACTTTGGAGTAAACCTCACAAAAATAAACATTATTTAGGATTTATTGCTGAGTAAGGTACAAATTGAGATGAGTAAGATATAAGCAGCATGGTGCAGTGGTTTGAGAATTTGATTAGGGGTCTGGGAGACCATTCACACTACACAATTCTAGCACTGTGATTCCACTTTAACTACCATGGTTCCATCCTGTGGAATCCTGGGAGATGTAGTTTATGGAGGAAACTTAGAATTCTCAACCAGAGGGTTCCAGTGTCTCCTTAAATTACAGGCTCCAGAATTCCATAGCATGGGACCATGGAGTCCTAGTTCTAGGATTATGCAGTGTGAATTTGAACCCAGCGGTTCAAATCTCCGCTGGGTTATGGAAACCCAGGGAGTGGTCTTGAACACATCACACTCTCTCAGCTTCAGAGGAAGGCAATGGCAAACCTATTCTGGTTATATCTTGTCCTGTGATAGGGTTTCCATAAGTTGGAAACAACTTGGAGGTACACAATAATAATAATACATTTTTATTTTTAACCCGCCCCTCTGCTCAGCAACCCGGGTGGCGTACAGCAAGAAAACAACATCAAGTTAAAACAATCCTTCCCCATCCTAACCCTCCCACCCCTTAAAACTAAATTAAACTAATGGAGAATTAAAACAAAGATAAAATACAATAAATAAATAAATAAAGGCAACGAAGGCAAGGGGGGTAGGTAAGCAATCAGTCCACTTGAACCAGGAAGTTATTCCGGGAAGGCCTGCCAGAAGAGATCTTTAGCGCTTTCTTGAATAACAGATGCAAATTGCAGTTCTCTGCCCCTTTACTTGGGACTCATCCACACTCAAATCAAAGCTATTTACAATCTACTGCTGAGTAAATGTGCATCAAATTGGCATTGAAAAATGCAACATTAGTCAGGAAAGGATTTCCTCTCACTATGTCATAGGAACAGATTCTCTGTGCCTCAAAATCTGGGAAGCATGAATGATTAAGTTTGCTTCCATTTCAGCTTTAAAAGTTTGGGGAATGAAAAAGGCCCAATTATGATCACTTTTGCCACCACCTGCTCACCTGTTACAGTTGTTGTGCTGTAAAAAATAATTAAACATTAGGCTCAGTATGTATAGAGTGAGCTAATTAGCAATCAAGGATTTGCTGATGTGAAAGTCCAGCTTCCAAAATGTTCCTAAGTTTTCCTCCTCTGCCTACTTCCACCCACTCAGCCCACCATTTTTAATTGCGATAGGCACAGATTAGGTAAAGGTGGTGTAGTAACAATGTTAGTTATAAAGAAGGGGATGGATGATCATTTTTATCTTCCGAGCATATAAACAAATAACCAGATAGACAAACAGACAGACAGGGAGGCAAATAAGGAATGAAAGTGGCAACTTCAGTTGGGGGAAAGAGATCCGAAAAAGCCCAAAGGAAGGAAGGTTTAATTTATTTACTATGAAATACCGGTCTCTCACACACACACTATCTGTGAAACCAATATCCATGGCTTCAGTTATCCATGGCTGAAAAAATAGGGACACATACCATAGAGTCATGCTGGAAAATGCCTAGAGAGGTATCCTCTATAGAAACCACTAGGTCCTCCAATGCAACTCTATGATATATTTGTACAGGAAGTCCTTTCTTTTAATAGGATTTTCTATTATCTGCAGTTTCACTTATGAACAGTAAGTCCAGGAATGTATCCTCCATGGATACCAGGAGGTGACCTGTATCACACATTTTGGGCCATGAGGTTGATTGTTCTCGCAAGGCAGCTTCTCAAAATATGTTCTTGCTGCTTCTGCTGTAGTCAGTGTTAATGGCCAGAATCCAGTTGGGGATGGACATCTTCCTAAGTGGACTTAAATACAGAGAGCAGCCAGCAAAATGAGCAATGCACAATACATATCAGTCCTATCAGGATACCAGCTAGGAAGTGATGAATTCACCCCTAGAGCCTGATGAGTAATGGGACATTCTTAACAGTGTCCCATTACTCATCTTCACAATTCACTAATAGGGTTTCTTAGCCTCTCTGCTACACGTAGCTAAGTATACTTAAATTTACATAAGGTAGACTATGATAGAGGATTCTGGTCATTATTTTTATGTCAGTCCTAGGTTTTGGAGGAATAATAATGCTAATAGGACTACAGTACTCAGAAGCCTCAAACCAGCCTAGCCCTTGGCTGGGTTGGCTGGGAGATTTGGAGAGTTGTAATCCAAAGAAGTAACTTTTCCAAGCTTGGTGTGTGTCCTGTTCACTTGCAGCATCAGCATCAACAAGCAGAGATCCCTGTTCCAAAGAGACTGGTCAAAATGCCAAAAGAGCAGGAGACAATAGAACCATATGTCTTTATTCTTTATTCCTCTTAACAAGTTAGCTCTCTCTTTGGAATTTTTCGAATGAAAGGTGGGGATCATTTGGTCCTGCAGATGTTGTTGGACCCCAGCATTCCCTACCATTGGCTGTGCTGGTTAGGAGTGTTGGGACTTGCAGTCCAACAACACCAGTCTTCCCTAGAGTAGACCCATTGAAATCAATGAGGCTTAAGTTAATTGTCACTCATGATTCCCATTCATTCCAATGGTTCTGCTCTGAATAGGACTAAACAGTAGATTTAGATTAGGAATGGGAACCACACTGCCTTTCAGATGTTGTTAGACCTCAGCTCCTAGCTTTCCCCTAGGGCTGCTGGCAGTTGTAGTCCAAAAATATATGTAGGGCTGCACAATTCCCATCCCTGATTGAGGCCATAAGTATTGGCATTTGGAAAAAGAGTACAATATCCTTTTGTGTGTAAACACACAACTCTTCTGAATTGGGAGGTAAGCAGCCATGGCCATTAAGTGGAAGTACTGTATAGTGCTACAATTGTGCAATGTGTAAGGGGACTTATTCAACCACCCTTCAGTTCAGAATTGGAGGCTTCTCATTTATTTTAGCCATGAACTTTCGATCAAGCCTATCTGCAAAGCCTTATGGGCTAGTAACTTGATTTCGTACAAATGAAAAAGAGTAAGTTCTCAGGATGATACATTTTGCACCTCACTCCAGGCTTTTGAAAGGAGTGTGTAGGAAAAAGGGATGAATGTATAGAATAACACTGTGTGTGTGTGTGTGTGTGTGTGTGTGTATATACCCTATTTGCCATACGTTTCCTCCGCTCCCCCTTTTCCCCCTGCCCCCGGACATACCTTTTTTCTGACTCGTAACCACCTTTGATGTAACCCAGGATGCCAGTAAATAAAAACAGAGATAAATATCAAGCCCACTGAACGTTTATATAAAACCCAACTATCCCAAATGCCTAATGTAAGCACCGGACAGCTGTGTGCACTTGTAAAGTTGTTATAAATCCCTTTCTTTGTTATAAACAGGAAAGTACATAATATAAAGCAACATAGCCCAAATTCACAAATACTCAGAGTCCTTCGTGACTTTGCCAACTATTCCCTGTTTATGGGGCTTTGGGGACTGCAATCCCAGCTTGACCCTGAAAGGGAGGTCACTGAAACCCCCATAACAATATTATAATAATCATCAAATCCACCCCCATCCCTTTAAGAAGGCTTATATTATATAGGATTGCACATCACTTTTCTTGCTTTTTCCTTTGCTTGGATGGGATGGTTAATTGAAACATAAAAACTTTCCTGTTGGTTGGAAACAAGGCAAGACACTTTGGCTTCCTCAAAGAAGCAATTGACCCCACAAGAGAATATTTTAGTGACCCTCTTAATCTGCTGTCAAGGATATTTCTTCCCTCCAACCCCCCCCATTTAATCCCATCCTTCCTCAATGAAGCTGAAAGGTGGTATACATGCCTCCATTTTAGAATTACAACCCCCTGCAAGATAGGTTGATGACTAGCCCAAGGTCACCAAGTGAACATCATGGCTGAGTGAGTATGGATGTCCAGACTTGGGAGGAATGAATGGGTTTCTCAGCCATCAGGATCCTTTGCTAAGGAAATTTAAATGTTTACAGGTTTTTAACTTTCAAGGAGCTCTCCAAGGTGCAACCCAAATAGGTTCAGCACCTTGGAGCACACCTTTAATGTTTGGACCCAAATCCATAGTGGATTCACTGCCCCATTGGCATGGAAGCCACCTGTTGCCCCTGGTTTTAAGGATGTACATTTAGAAATCTATGCCTTGGCCAGGGAATTCTGCGAGTTCAATTGAAAACCCCAGAACTTTTCTAAATTCTACTCATTCTGGCGAGAGAACCCTAATGGTGAACTTAGTTTCAAGCCTACTGAAAGCCAGCCAGGCAGGTACATCCCCAAATGATACTCAGCTCAGGGCATGCTACTTCATTTTCTAGCTTTGTACAGTCAGACCCCCGTATCTGCGGAACCACTATCTGCAGTTTCAGTTATCTGTGGGACACAAACGAGCACACCTACCATAGGGTCTTCCTAGAAAATGCCTAGAGAAGCATCCTGTCTAGACATTTTCTGGGTCATCCAAGGCAACTCTATGGTATTTTAAACTGAAAGTCCCATTATTTTCAATGGTGTTCACAGTTATATGTGGTTTTTGGTATCCGCAGGGGCCCTCGAAACCAATTCCCTGTGGATACGGGGATCCTACTGTAATCTAAATATAACTTGTGATCTGATATAAATCTTAGGGCTTATCTACATGGGCCAGGATATGCTGGCTCATCCTGGCTGTGGAGCTTGCCCGTTCTGCCCCTGTTACCTGTACGGAAGAGGCTGGAATCCCAACAGAATGCTAGCACATTACTGTAGCCACTGCCACATTTTTCCTTGCTCTGCTGGGTCTCAGAAGCTGGCCCGCACCATGTGACAAGGCCCCCTGCATGTGACCAGTCTTAGTAACATGCTGCAGGCCTGTTTCCCAGATGAGATGAGTAAGGAGTGAACAGTTAGAGTGATGGTCTTCAGGGATAGCTCCTGCAGGCACATGGGGCCAGATCTGCTTCTACCCAGCAGAAATTGAGTAAACCAGTTATTTTGTTAAACCACTGTACTGGGCTCTACCCCAGCTTGTCCCTGTCTGAACCCCATTTCTGCACTGGGGGTCATGATGACTGCCCAGGGGCATAACTGGGCTGGGGCTCTCAGATGGGAGCAGAATAAGGTAAATGGTCCATGTAGATAAGGCCTTGGTTTAGTGACTAGAATGAATATTCCACTTAAAATAGGTTCTTTCCCACTTTTAAGCTGGCATTCAAAATGTTGACACAATCCAGATACCAAGCTGTTTTTGCACCAGGCAGTTTTTAAAAGGAAGGAAGGAAGGAAAAGTACACTTCTCTTGCACCTTTCATGATACATGTGAATGTTTCCAGTGCAAATCAGAACACAAAAGAGAAACTGCATGCGTGTATTCTGTGCCACACACAAGTTCCATATTTGCATTAACAGGATGGTTTAAGGAAAAACAGACCCAGGTTGCGACTGATTTTAGCCAGGTTTCTTTCAGATTTATTATTGCAAACCAGCTCCTGATGTTAATGCAACTTATTGCCTAGGATGCAATACATGTGATTTCCCCCCCACCCTTGTCCTGGATCCTTTCCAGAGCTAAACATGCCAGGAAAAGGCAGCCAATTTATGGATAACATTTTTAAAAAAGAAAATGTAGCTGAGATCCTGCTTCAGATGCTACAATGTGGTAATGGAGCTATGTTGCAGACACAATACACAACCATGCTAGTGAATCGTGATGGCGGAAAACAGGACACTGTGCAAGATGTACCATTGCACAATGTGTCCCAGTGAGCAACATGTCCCGCTGTGCATCAGGACTTTTTTTACAAAGGCCATGCTCCATGGAGGCTCTGGAGCCATAGCTATGCCTCTGCTCCTCTTCAAAGAACAGAAGCATTGCTCATTTTGATTTCTATTAAGAAAGGCCCAACTTAGGTGAGCTGGTTAGTTTTTTGAGACATCTTTGACAGAGTTTGGGAAAGTTCTCTCTCTCTCTCTCTCTCTCTCTCTCTCTCTCTCTCTTTTGAATGGAAACTCCCAGAATCCTTCTCCAAAAAAAAAAAAAAAAAAAAAGGAACTTTCCCAAAGTGTTGCATCATTCTAAAGAGCCAAGCTTACCTTGCATCCTTTGCCTTTCTGGGGTTGGCTCCAAGGGTGAAAGAAATGAAGGAAGAAAGAAAAGAAAGAAGGATGGAAGGCAAGAAAGGTGTGACAAGAAGGAAAGAACTACTGTACATAGTATGGTACACCTACACTATAATAATAATAATAATAATAATAATAATAATTCAGTACAATTCAAGCAAGTTCTACATTACAACACAATCCAAGCAGGTTATACAATTAGCTTGATATCACTTCAATGGTCATATTTCCAACTGGTGTTTTGGGAATTGTAACTTCCTGAGCTATTCAGAATACTCCACTGGAGAGATCTAGTCCCCTGCCCTGAACTGCAGCACTAGAGCTCACCAGAGTGATTTATTAACTGCCCTGCTTCTATCCTATGGAATCCTGGGTCTTATAGTTTGGTGAGATACCCACTTAGAATACCAGTTCTCGGCCCTGAACTAGAATTCGCTGGAGGGCATGAAAGGTTGGTATGACAGTTGGCGGTCATGGTTCCCGCCTATGCAGTACTACTGGGATTTGTAGTTTGGGAGGGACTTAGACTCCTCTGCCATAGAGTTGTAGCCTCCCCCCGCCGCACTGAATTAGAGCACTAGAGCTCTCTAAGGGAGGAGCCTGAGTTTCTCCTCCAGCTGCAAACCCCAGGGTGCTGTCGGAGGGATGCTGAGCGGTTGCAGCGGTCTCGAAGCGCATCGGGGGCTCCGAAGCTCTCCAAGAAGAAGAGCCGCCTTCGAGTTGCCTGGTCCTTCCCGGCTCCGGCGGCTCTCTCCGGCTTTGTGCATCCTTCCAAGGGGGTTGGGGTTGGGGTGGGAGGGAGGTCCCAAGCTGGCTGGCTGTGGGGGGGAATCGGTGGGGCGGGGTTGGACGTGAGATTTCAAACATCAGATCCGTGCGTTTATATCTTGGGTGCCCGGAAATTTTTTCCAAATAAACACAGCTTGATTCGACTTGGGTGGGCAGACTTATCAACAGCCCTAATGCTATAAACAAATGAAGGGAGCGAAGCCGGGGGGAGCCCTTGGCTGGTACGGAGGCCGAGCCACGTGGAAAGAGGGGGCCAGGAAGATTTTAATTAATGTGGGTGGGCTGAGAGAGAAAAAGAGACGCGCAAAGCGGGCTGTTTATCGGAGACCATTTATTCTCCAGCCCTGAGTCAACAGAGAATTGCAAACTTACAACAATTATTGCACATTTCCTCCCACCCCCGCTCTCTTCTCCCCCTTTTTCTTTCTCCAAACCCCCCCCCCATAACGACGACGCCCCCCACCTTGGAGTGAGTGAGAAAGAGGGGGAAAAAAGCGGAATGAAAGAGGGACAGAAGGAGGCGAGGCGAGGCAGAGGCGAGCAGAAAGAGTGGCCACCGCTCCCACCCCACCAGCCTTTGGGGGGGACCCCGATCTCCCTCTCCCTCCCCCCTTGGGCCCTAGGCGACCCCACTCCGGAGCCCCTTCGGACCGGCCATGAGCCAGCTCTATAGCCCGGCCGCCCTGGCTCCCTCCTCGCCCCTGGTTTACCTCTATGGGGCCGAGAGGGGCCAAGGGGGTCTGGGGCCGCTGGGCTTCACCTCGGGGGTCCTGAGCCGCCCCGAGCCGCCGCCCCCGAAGCCCCCCTATAGCTACATCGCCCTAATCGCCATGGCCATCCAAGACGCCCCCGACGGGAAGGTGACCCTCAACGGCATCTACCAGTTCATCATGGAGCGCTTCCCTTTCTACCGGGAGAACCGGCAAGGCTGGCAGAACTCCATCCGCCACAACCTCTCGCTCAACGAGTGCTTCGTCAAGGTCCCCCGCGAGAAGGGCCGGCCGGGCAAGGGCAGCTACTGGACCCTCGACCCCCGCGCCACCGACATGTTCGAGCACGGCAACTACCGCCGTCGGAAGAGGAAGCCCAAAGCCCCCGGGGGTCTCCTCGGAGGAGGAGCAGGGGGGCCCGAGGAGGCGGAGAAGGAGCCGGGAAGCCCCGGGGGGCACCGTCCTCCCCAGCAGCTCCACCACCACCACCAGCAGCATGGGGAGGACCCCTCCGTCGAGGCTGAGTCCCCGGGCCAGGAGGAAGAGGAGCAAGAGGAGGCCACCAAGGGCTTGGAGCTGGTCCCTCGAGGGGAGGAAAGCCAGGGCAGCCTCCCCGGATCCGGCCCCCTCCGTCCGCCCCGTCGGAGCCCGTCCCTGGAGGAAGGCGTCCATGCAAAGGCTGGCCTCGAGGGAAAGGGTACCGCCGCCGCCGCCGCCGCCGCCGCCTCTCCGGCCAGGCTTTCTCCTTCCCAAGCGCCCCGACGGCGACGAGGCCCCGACGCCCCGACGGCCAAGCCGCCGCAGAGCTTCAGCATCGACAGCATCCTGGCCCGGAGAGCGCTGGGCGGCGGAGGGAGGCAAGAGCCGTCGAGCAAAGCCCAGGAGGCGGCGGCGGCGGTGGTGATGGGGAAGAGCAGCCCCAAACCCGACGGTCTCGGCGGCTCTTCTTGGCCCGAGCCCCCCGCGCCTTTCCAAGCCGCCGCCTCGCTGGTGCTGGATTCCCACCTCCAGGGCACCTTTTACCAGCTCGGCCTCCCCTTCCTCTCCTACCTGCCTCTCCGCTTCCCGGAGACCGTCTTCCATTTCCAATAAGAGCCCTCCGCGGCTGGCCCGGCCTTCCTTCCCAGGCGCCGTCGGGGTTTGGGGTTTGGCCGAAGGAAGCAGGCGGGTGGGTGGGAGGGAGGGCTTTCAGTAAGTTTGCTCGGCCCCGATCCTATGCTGGCCCGCGGGGGGGGGGGTTGGGATGGCCTCTGGGATTCCCAGGGCAAACCTGATGACGCCGGTGGCTGCGCGCCAGTCCTTCGGGGCCTCTTCTGCCAGCCGGGTCCTGAGTGCGAATCCGCTCCCATCCCCGGAGAACTCCTCTCCCCCTCCCACGCAGAAAGAAAACCGAGGCTCTTCCCTGTTCCTTGGGCCGGTTTGCAGATCGCACCTCGAACCGAAACGGATCCAATGCGTCTTCCCTCCCCGGTCCTACCTGCTCCTTAGCTCCAGAAAGCGAAGAGGTCTTCGGACAACTGCCTTGGGAGTAAGCCCACCCCCCGGTTGACCTCCCTGCCCAATCCACAAGCCTAGCCTCGAGCGAGGAGGCCACGATCCTCAGCCCACGGGACCCAGGCGCCAAGCCCATTGAAAGGCACTGGATTTCTCGCCCCTCTCTCTCTAGTCTTGATTCCTTTTGTCGTGTGCCTTCAAGTCCTTTTTAACTTATGGCGACCCTAAGGGCGAACCTATCAAGGGGTTTTCTTGGCAGGATTTGTTCAGAAGGGAGTTGGCTTTGTTTTCTTCTGGGGTTGAGAGAGTGTGACTTACCCAAGGTCACCTTGTGGTTTTCCGTGGCCGAGTCGGATTCGAACCCGGAGTCCTAGCCCAAGGCTTAAACCAACGCACCACCCCGGCTCTCCTAGTCTTTATACTCCTATTTTTCTGCCTTCGCACCGGACCGACTGGATGGCCTTTGGACTTCTAATCAAAGTATCCTGAGCTCCGTTACTCGAATTGCCCGTCGAAATGTTGCAGAAGCAAATTTTGAGTAAACTCTGTTTTGTTTTAAGATCCTTAGGCTCCCCTTTTAAAATAAATCCTTAGGGCCCATTAGTTTTAAAAGAAAATGGAATTTCTTTCGCAGATTAAGGAATATACTGGATACAGTGTTTCTTTGCTCTCCCAATTCCGGGAACGGGAGGCGGTGATAGTAGACCGTTTGGGTCTCCTTTCTGTTAGTTTTCAAAACTTCTTAACAGCGTGTCTCTGTTTAGACAGAAAACATAGTGGCCTATTCCTATTTTTTTCTCCCCCAGCCTGTGTAGGGGGAGATCACTGCCTTCCAACTGGATCTTCTTAGAATCATTACAAAAACAATAGTAAAACTGATAGACAGATCAGGAAACCGATTCAACACCTGACATAAATTTGCAGGTGAACTTGTAACAGATAAATCCCGCAGAAGTGGCAAGAGAGATACTCCCCACCCCTCTCTCTTTCCAAAATTAATTCTCAAGATAAATGACAGACAAACCTTTATTCTTGCTATAAATAAGCCAGGCTGTCTTTGTACATTAGTCAGGTCAGTATCTCTCATGGCTCCTCCCCCTTTTAAAAGTTGTCATTGTGACACCAAATAATCTATAGTCAATAAAACAATATATTTTGTTGAAAACAACCTGTGCTTCTTTTGCTGCTATAGAGGGTTTCTCAGCATTTTCTACCTCCTTACGCTAAAGAAAGGTGTGCATCTTTTAGGTACAAAGCTCAGGGGAAAGTGGAAAAAAGGCCAGCGGTTTACACCAGTCTACTTGGAAGTAAATCCCATTGGCTTGAATGGGATTATATCCAAGGAAAGGAGCCAAAGATGGCAGACACAGATTTTCAGGCTTTATAGGATGGTTTTGTAGGAATCCTCTCTCTATTTCTCTTAATTGTAGGTCTAAAAAAGACAGTGGGCTCTTGGTATCCACTGGGGTTTGGTTCCAGGAACCCCGTGGATACCAAAATCTGTGGGTGCTCAAGTCTCATTGTATACAATGGCACAGCAAAATGGTGTCCCTTATACAAAAAAACCAAGGTTTGCTTTTTGGAAATTATTTTTTGGGGAATATTTTCAAAGCCATGGATGGTTGAATCCATAGATGTAGAATCCATGGATATGGAGGGCCAATGGTACAGTGCTGTTTTGCAACCCATAATGCAGGGGCTGGGCATGAACTGGCCCTCCAGATTTTGTTGGACTGCAACACCCAGCACTCCTCACCATCTGCTATGCTGGTGAGGGCAGATGGGGCACCAGGAGGGGCACATGGTAACCCATCCTTCCATATATAGAAATATCTCATGCATGTTTAGTGAGAAGAAAGACCCCTGGAATTCAGTGGGGCTTGCTCAAAAATTAACTGTGCACAAGAATTCAGAATTTGGACACAGTTTCTGAATATAACCCATGGGGGTTGGGAAGTGATAACCCACCCTCCACAAAAGTAATAATTACAGACTTTGCATAGGACAGGAGGGTCCCAGGAGGCTGTAGAATGACAGCCTAAATTTCAAAAGTATAGAGATGTAGGAAGATACCTTACAGTATGTCAGACCCTTTCTCCATACTTCCCAGTGCTGTTATCTCGGATTGGCAGCAGTCATTCTGTAGGGTTTCAGCTGGGATTCCTTCTTCAAGATCTTTGATATTCATGGTGATATTATACAGATATCATACAGATATTAATTAATCCTGGCCCTGCTTAGCTTCCAAAAATCAGAGAAGATCAGGTGTGTTTCTGACAGATACAGTAGGAGGTACATGTGTGTGTGTGTGTGTGTGTGCAGGTTTGAGGTTGTGTGTCTTCAAATCATTTCCAATTTAGGGCTACCCCCAAGGCAAACCTATTGTGGGGTTTTCTTGGTAAGATTTGTTCGAGGGGGGGGGGTTGTCTTTGCTTTCATTTGAGGCTGAGAGAGTGTGACTTACCGCAGAATGGGGAGTTGAATCCTGGTCTCCAGAGTTATAGCCTAGTGTTCAAACCACTATACCACACTGGATCTCTTGTGTACAGGTATACCTCAGTTATCAAAACAGACGTGTTCCTGGGTATTGTTTTGTGCCTTCAAGTTATTTCCAACTTCATGGTGATGATAATGCAAACCTATCACAGGGGCTTTCTTGGCAAGATTTATTCAGTTGACGAAAGAGTGGCACCCCTGTCAAATTAATGAAACTTGTCTGTAATTTGCAAGTGTTGAAAGAGCAAGCTGTCAGAAAGTGAGGCATCAGAAAGCAGAGGAAGCCTGTATATATATATATATATATATATATTAATGTTGGGGGGAGCTGGTGAGACAAGCATATCTGTTTCCTCTTTTTAAAAATCTGTTTTGATTGTTTTCCTCCCCCCCCCTTGGTTTTGCTGTTCACACCTGCTCAGCAAGGGATTTTGGAGGCAGCTTCTGTTTACTTTGCCTGTTGTAGGCTGGCAAACTCAGCTACAGTAGGATTGGCTAGAACAGAATTCTGTTCTTCCATTTAGAAAAGGATGGGGAGGAAAGGTGGGAGTTGAACGGGTGTAAAAAGGAGTTTTCTCACCAGTGTAGATCCACCCCAGCCCACCCCACCCCATCCTGGTATAAGTTAGACCAGTATCAACCACGTTGGCTCAGATTTATGGTTGACTGGGAAATTCCTCTAATTCTGCTTCACCCCATACCACCTACCTATGGAAACCAGAAATGTCATGCCAATGGAGAAGAATGATTTCTTTCTTTTTTCACTGATTTTCTACTACAAGGCCAAAGTGGCCTATGTGACTCTCTTCCTCCACACTTTAGCCTCATGGCAACCCCATCGGGTCAGGTCAGGCTGTCTGAAAGAGGGCCTGGTCTAAGACCACCCAATGAGTTTCATGGTTTAGTAGGAACTTGGTCATCCAAGCCTTAGTCTAACACTCTTACCACTCTGTTCCATTGCCTCTCTAAGAACAAAGGCACTTTTCCCAAAGAGAATCACATTTTCCCAACCAGGAAGAAATCCTGAAGGTCATCTAACCCAAATTTCAAAAATGGCTGAGGTCCAAAGAGTTGAGTCAAAAGGCCAAAAAAAGGACAGAGCCAAAGTAGTTTCAGTAAGTGAAGGACGGATCAGAATTTCCACCAAAGTTATAAAAGAGGGAAGGGTAGATTTTTGGCAATTTGGTGCAGGCTGGATGATCTATTATTACTTACTTTTATTAGCTACATATGTATCTCTCCCTCTTCCTTCAAGGAACTCACTTTAACCTCACATCAGCCCTCTGTGGTAGGGAAGGCAGAGAACGGTGAGGGTCCTTTCACACTACATAATTATAGCACTATGATTCTACTTTTAACTGCCATGGTTGTATCCTACAGAATCCTTGAATTGGTAGGTTCATGGGGTATTTAGAATTCTGAACCTATCACCCTCACCCCAAACTACAAACACCACAATTCCATAGGATGCAGCCATGGCAGCTTAAGTGCAATCATAGCACTATAATTGCATAGTGTGAAGCGTCCCAAGACAGTGTATGACTAGTATCCAATGAATTACGTTGCTGAGTGAGGACTTTAGGCTGCAGCTCCTAAAATCCTAGTACAGCACTCCAACCACTAGGCCATAGTGTTGGCTATTAGACAATGGTGAGATACAACATCAGTGCCCCAGAAGTAAGTTGGGTTGTGTCTTTTTTCTGTCTTCTGTATGTCTCTCTCTCTCTGGCTTTTCTTCGCAAACGAAGATTCAGGAAGGACACATCCCACACTTTCTGCAAGCACGATGATGACTAAAAAGACCAATCCGAGATAAACAAGTCCGGTTGCAGAAAGCACAGCAACCGGGTGATGTTTCCAGGTTGTGATTCTTTCTGCGTTGTCGTTTCTCTTCAAGACTTGTTCAGCGTGAGTTCTCAAATAAGGCTGCAGCATTGTGGATAGTGCGTCTCCATGCCTCCCGATGTGAGGCCAGGGCGGACCACTGTTGGTGATCAATTTGGCTGAGCCTGAGATGTTGTTTCAGGGAGTCTTTGTATCGCTTTTTTGGAGCGCCCCTGCCTTAAAGTCAGCTGTTCACTTATGGTGACTGCATGAATTTCCTAGGGTTTTCTTAGGCAATAAACTGTCAGAGGTGGTTTTGCCAGTTCCTTCCTCTGAGACAGCACCTGGTATTCCCTGGCAGTCTGCCTGGGCTTGGGCTGGCTTGAGGATTCTGTGAGTGACAGTCCTAAAAGGCACCTTTTTCCCATGTGCTGGAAATTCTAGCCTGCAGCATTTGTGGAAGAGGAGGCAAGGCCAGATCTTGTGTGTATATGTACCTTCAAGTCACCGGTGAACTCATAGCAACCTTATGGATTTCATAGGATTCTATTAGGCAAGGATCCTCAGAGGTGACTTTGCCAGTTCCTTCCTCTGAAATATAGCCTATAGCACCTGGTATCTGTTGGCAGTCTCCCATCCAAGTACTAACCAGGGATGACCCTGCTTAGCTTCCAAGGTCAGATGGGCTCTGGTGCCTTCTGTCTTGGGGTACCTGATTTTGCCTGCCTTCATTTCAGCCACATTGCTTCACACATGTACACACACACTCTCAATATGGGAAACACTTGGTATTGCATGCAGGGTAATAGCTGCATAGACAAAAATCATCTCTCCCACCCAGTTTAAATATCTTCAGCTAAACAACACACACACACACACACACAGTCACACACATATACAGTATGTGCAAAGACACACATGCAATGTTGCCCACAGCTGGACTGGAGCCCTTTTCTATCGGTTCCTGAAGCTTCCAGGTCCACCACGATTCTGTGGTTCTTGGCTTCAGCTGGATCCCTCAAGCATCTCCCAGAAACGTCAGAGAAGTCCTCCATCATGGGTTTATGAAACCACTCCAAGATCCAACACTGGCCACTTTTTTGGCTTGGAGGAGAGAAACCAGCAGCCAAACACACACAAGCAGCTCTCCAAGTGAGGAGTCTTCCTTCCTTCCACAAGTTTCCTGGCTTGAGAAAAAGTTGCTACAGAGGTCAACAGAACTGACACACACGTACCAGGAAAGCATATAGTCCATGCTGGACCCGGGCCACTTTGCAAGCAGGTGGGAGAAGCACCATTGCTTAAGTCCAAAAAAACCAAAATCTCCCTGCATATGGAAAGCTAGCTCACCAGGTGGCTGGTTTCTGTGATAGCTGTTCTGATAGTGTGTACGTTTTCTATCTACATGTGCTTTTTTTATGTGGATTTTGTTTTAAAAATATTGATTTGAATTGTATCTAAAGCACACTGCTTTAACTATCATGGCTCCATCCCATGGAATCCTGGGATTTGTAGTTTGTTGTGGCACCAGAGCTCTCTGATAAAGAAGGCTTAATATATCACAAAACTACAAATCCCAGAATTCCATAGCATTGAACCATGGCAATTAAAGCAGTGTCAAACTGGATTAATTCTGCAGTGCAGATGCAGCCTAAGGCAGCAGGTAAGATAATAGATCTCTTTGTCAATGGGTCTCAACCTTTGGTCTTCCAGATGGCTTCAACTACTAGGAGCCTCAGCTAGCATGGCTGATGACCAGGAAATCTGGGAAATGAAGTCCAAACAATCTGGACAACAGAAGGCTAAGAACCACTGCTCTGGATGGTTTGTGTTGCTTTGGGCTGCATTTATTGGTATTTGGGCAGCTGGTGGTCCAACAAATCCATTCATTGCAAAAGCCTGATTTTATTCTCACTTTTACAAGGTGAATAACTTGCATGCAAAACTGTCTCTCACACGTTTGAGTAACAGCAAGAAAGAGGATTGATGCTAACGTTGTTACTGATGTATGTCTAAAATTGCTTTTAATTCCGTTGTGTTTGTCTATTGTAATCTGCTTCATGGTATTTTAATATTACACACTTTTAAAATCTGAGCTTGTTTTCATAATCTTGTGATGAGCAGGAATGGAAAGGGTATTTGAAAATATCTGGGGGAGAAACTGGCAGAAGAATGTGTTTCTCAAACGTAGGGAAACACTGAGAAGGAGAAGTCAGGCTGGTGCAAAACTTTGCAGTTTGGGGCTGTGCAAAATTTGTAAGTCCCTGTTAGGGGAGAAATGTGGGAGGTTGTTTGTTCCCAAGAAGTATTAATGCTTTTTCCTCTGTTTTTCTGTGTCTGTGCTATTCTCTCCTCTCCATAAATCTGAGGATATTTAGCCGGCAATAATATACCAGATTACCTGATTTATGTAAAGACCTTCAGAGCAAAATATGGTCCCATCCTCCCCCTTCATCCCCCCCCCACCCTGAGAAAGTCCTTGATGTT
Organism: Gambelia wislizenii; assembly: GCA_030847615.1. Lineage (NCBI taxonomy): Eukaryota > Metazoa > Chordata > Lepidosauria > Squamata > Crotaphytidae > Gambelia > Gambelia wislizenii. The sequence goes on from JAUMIR010000008.1 coordinate 5,095,438, forward strand.
CTGCAGGCAACCCATTTGATCCTAGCCCAAGGAGCAAGAAGAAAGAGTCAGCAAGGAAGAAATGGTGCAGATGGGAAAGGCCCATTAAGGTCTGTTATTCATCTGTCTGACTGTGGCCCAAATTGCTCCCTGTAGGATTCTTTTAATGCTTCATCCAGACATATCATTAAGTGCTTTATAACAGGCCAGATCCTTCAAACAGCAACCTCCAGTGAACCCCTGGGTGAGTTTAGTTGGGTGGGGAAAGGACAAACAATGTGGAATTAGTCTAGAGAGCTAATAAAATAGTGGACCTGAGCCAAGAAGCCAAGCTGGTCTCATTGATAATGATACATAGGTAGCACTAACCAGAGCATACAAGCTGAGGTTTGGCCCTGTTTCCAGGGAGGCCCAAACTGGTTAGGCAGATGTGAGGTTGGGAAATTGGGAAGACACGAGACCATACAGAGTCGTGTCATGAGAGTGTGTGTGTGCATTATGCGCCTTCAAGTCTGACTTATTGTGTTCCTCTCGTAGGGTTTTCTTGGCAAGATTTATACAGAGGAAGTCCACCATTGTCCTCCTCTTAAGCTAGGAGAGTATGGCTTGTCCAAGGTCACCCAGTGGGTTTTCACAGCTGAGTGAGCATTTGAACCTGGGGTCTCCCAGAATCCTAGTCTAATATTCAAACCACTGTATTACTCAACTATTGAGAGAATACGGAAGTCTAAGTCTTATTATTTCTCTGAACTAGAGTAGAACCACTGAATTAATGGGACCAACATTAGTGTTGACTCACTACAGTTGGACCCCCATATCCACAGAACCAATATCTATGGTTTCAGTTCTCTGTGGGACACAAAATAGAGAACACATACCATAGAGTTGTGCTAGAGAATGCCTAGAGAGGCATCCTCTCTAGGCATCTTCTAGGCAACGCAACTCTATGGTATGTTTTTACCAGACATCCTTTATTTTAATGGGGTTTGCTATTATCCACGGTTTCTGATATCACTCAGAGGAAGTCAAAGGCAAGCTCCCTCTGAACAAATCTTGCCAAGAAAACCCCTTGATAGCTTCACCTTATGGTAATCATAAGTTGGAAAAGACTTGAAGGCACATAGCAACAACAACTCTAGTTGGGACTACCAAAAGAATTCAGGCCAGGAGCTGTTGAGTATAATGTAGCCCATCTCATGATTCTTTGTAAAGTCACAGGAAATGGACAACCAAAAATAATTCACTTTGAAAATTAAAAGATTTATTCTAGTATGAGTTTTTGTGGATTGCAATCCACTTCTTCAGAGGCATGGAATGTACATTAGGCAGATATATATGTAGAAAGAGCCAGTGTGGTATAGTGGTTTAAGCGTTGGACTAGGACCCCAGGAGATCAGGGTTTGAATCCTTGTTTAGCCATGGAATGACTTTGGGCAAGTCACACACTCTCAACTTCAGAGGAAGGCAATGGCAATCCTCTAATTAAAGAAAATGTTATGATAGGATCACCATAACGTGGAGGTGACTTGACGACACGTCATAGCAACAGGGATGTGAAGCAGGTTCCAGAACACCCCTAATGTTCTGGATTAGGGGTGGGAATAGTGTGGCCCTCCAGACACCAGTGTGGTGTAGTGGCTTCAGTACTATTGGACTAAGACCCTGGGAGAGCAGGGTTCAAATCCTCACTCAGCCATGGAAATCCACCATTGGCATAGCTAGAGCTTTTGCCGCCCCTCTCAATACACAGCAAAAATACTTCAAAAAGTCAAAATGATATATAGGGAAAATAAATAAATAAGGAGTAACAGGGATAAATAAATCCTTTTTGAAATGTTAGTTTGTGTCGTCTGCATGCCTAAAAGACTGTGATACTCTAACTCACCTCAAAAAAACAAAGAATGATGTAAAAAAATTACACTTAATGAGATAAAATTATAACAATCTAAGGCTTAGTCACCATCACCACTTGTCAGACGGGTGGGCGTTTTCGTCACAGCTCCCTGATCACCGTAAATGCTGCAAACACACAACAGTATGAAAGATTTGTTTAAAGCGTTGAAAAATAAAATTGCATCTTACGTGAAAAGTGCTGCCCCCCCAAAATGCTGCCTGGGCTGAACTGCCCCCCCCCTGCCCCCAGCTATGCCGCTGAAATCCACTGGGTAACCTTGGGCAAATCACACTTCCTCAGCCTTAGAGTAAGGCAAGGTTAAACCTGTGATTAAATCTGGTCAGGAAAACCCTATGAGAGGATCATTAGAAGTTGAAGTTGACTTGAAGGACATGACAACAAGTACAATACAGTAGGACCCACCCCCCATCCACTGAGGATTGGTTCTGGGGGTCCCAGTAGATACTGAAAACTGTGGATAATAGCAAACACCATTGAAAATAATGGAATTTCTGGTTTAAAATACCATAGAGTTGCCTTGGAGGACCTAGAAAATGGCTAGAGAGGACACATTTTCTAGGAAGACTCTATGGTAGGTGTTGTTTTGTGTCCCGTCTATAATTGAATCAGTGGATATGGGGGTCCTACTGTATATGCACCATACACAAGGTGGGGGGAATATCTTTTCTTGATTCCTTGCAATGTTCCAGGAGACGAAAAATGTGTGTAGTCAAAGAATGCCTTCATGCACACAACATTGGGTTTTTGCACAACTTTTATGCTCAGCAGCAGAAGAATCTCCACCCTATTTTCCTTTTTTTTTTACTATTGAAGAAGATAGCTTTCATGTAGACCTGCCTGAAACCTCCCTTCAGCCTGGAAACATTTCAGTGGCACCTTGTGAATTCGCACCAGGACAGGCTGTGAGGTTCCCATCATGTGTTCATCATAGGACTAAGGTAGCTTACCTTCCTTGTTTCTACTTCTGTATTGGAACCTGGAGAAGTTACTTTCTTGTATTACCAATCCCCTAGTCCTTCAGCCACCATGACCTTGCAAAAGTATTTTTTTCCAACAAGGGGAGGGAGTTGCATAATATAGTGACTCTATATTCCATACAGTACATTCATTGAACAGTATTAATTGGCTGGGGCTGGCCTTTTTCCTTTAGCTCCTGCTGGTTCCTGGATGGATTTCACTTCTCAAATGGTTGGTGATAGTTGTTTTTACATGATTTACTACAATGACTGCTGGAAGTAGTAGCTGGTGAATCCCATGCCAGTGGGATGGTGAAGCCATTCCAGGTTTTAGTCTGAAATTTAAATGAGCTATCCAAGGTTCTGAACACTACCCCCCCCAATAGGATCATCATGTTAGAAAGCTCCTTTTAAAGTTCAGATTAAAACCCAGAGTGGATTTATTGCTCCACTAACACTGGATCCATGAGCTGCCCCTGAGAGTGGACTGTGATGTAAGTGTAATTTTTTTGGTGAGGGAGGGATATGCTTTGTATTTTATTATCTCCTTGTTTGTTTGATATGCTGCTTATGAATTTTGTATTTCATAACAGACTTGATGCTTAAGTGTCCTACTGAAAGTTTGTTCATAGGGTGCTGGGGTATTTTTGTTGGTTAGCTAAATGGGTATGGTAGTATTTTCATTGTGAGATATTTGTTTATACTTTTGGATATTTTAATACATTTGTATTTTGTTTTACATGATGATGTTCTTAGCTACTTTCCATTTCCTCTTGAAGCCTAGCCTACCTTACAGGGTTGTTGGGAGAGCAGAATGGATAGAACAGGGAGGGGAGAGCCTTGTGTGTATCATGTGATCACCTGAACGTCCTTGATGTCAAGGTGGGCTGTGCATATGATAACTGAATAATAAATGTGTCAGGTCTTATCAGCAGCCTCAATCTCAGACAAAATGCATCGTTGACTACCAGAATGCAAAGTGATTAAAGAATGAATATCATCATCATCATCATCATCATCATCATCTGCAATGCAATGAACTTCTCTACATGCATCTGTCTTGCCACCTTGGTAAGGCAAAGTCGAATGAGAAAAAAGAATTTGGAGAAACAACTCTTTTGGACAACTCACAGAGTCTTCCAGCAGGCATGGCCAACAAACTGGTGTCCTCCAGTTGTCTTGGACTGCAGATCCCATCATCCATCATGACTCTGCTGGCTAGAGGTTCATCACAGATGGAGGGTGCTAGCATCACAGTAAGATAGAATTGGATGGGAAAAGCCAAACTTGGAGAAATGTGTTTGTTGGATAACAGTTCCCAGAATCCCTCAGATAGAATGGCCAGTGGCCATGATGACTAGAGGATTCTGGGAGTTGTTGTCCTAATAAAAAGGAATTTCTCCAAGTGCTTAGGAAAAGTAGTCTAATTCAACATGGAAAATTCTGGCCAGATCACATTGGTGTCTTGCACATGTGTATATTTTCTTATGAAATAGCAGATATTTTTTTGTCCAACAAAACAGTCATAGGCACTTCAAGCTTGTGGAAACAGACTTGCACATGTAGTGCTGCTGTGCAAAGGTGCACATTGTGCATGGATGAGCATTTCACATGTGCATGGATGCACTTGCACATTTGGTTGTGCATTCTATTGCACATTTGATTTCTTGGTTCAGCTGTGCAACATTGTCATTCAGTGCAAACATTGCATAGCACAGTTAATTCCTAAGTCAGCATGCACAGATTTATGCTATACTACCCTGATGCACGATCTTGGCCACTGTGTGACACTCTTAAATGGTAGGGATTAATGCTACTATTTTAGTTGTTGTGGAAATTGGCTGGAATCCTTTATCATGTATAAATTTATGTATACAGTCAGATGCCTGTATCTACAGGGATTCTGTTCCTGGACTTACCGCTGATACTGGAAATCACGGATAACAGTGAACCCTATTAAAATAAATGACATCCAGTAAAAACACACCATAGAATTGCATTGGAGGACCTAGAAGATGCCTGGAGAGGATGGCGCTCTAGGCATTTTCCAGCATGACTCTATGGTATGTATCCCTATTGTGTGTCCTGTGGATAACTGAAACTGTGGATATTGGTTCCACAGATATGGGGGTCCAGCCATAACTACATAGTAGAGGCACTAAGAAACCCTGTTAGTGAATTGCGAAGAAGTGTAACAGGATAATGGCAAGAGTGTCCTAATGTGCATTGGGCCCTACTGATGTGCATCAGCTCTTCCTGGCAAGTGTCCTGATGCACAATTGGACTGATGTGCATCAGTCATTTGGCTTGCTCCCCTGCATAGTAACATAACAGCAGCCCTTAGTGAATCCAGACATTACAGAACTGCCCAATTCTAAATCCTGCAGACCTAAATCCACTTGCAAAGTCTTAAGTCTCCAACAGGATTCCAGCTACTACCTACATATGTTCAGGCCTAGAATCTTGGTCTTGATGTGAAAATATTAAAAATACAGAAAATAAAACATTTGAAAAAGCTGACATCCTTCAGGCTTCACAGCAGGTTCTAATTTGAGGGTTCTTTCCCACATGCTACAGGGAGGTTACAATCATACCAACTTGACACACACACACCAGTCCATCAGATTAGAAGCAATCCTAAGAAGAATGAAACATTGTGAATAACGCTCATGCAAACACGCTTGCCTTTTAATCCGGCCTCGGTGCCCATTCAGTAAAGCATAAAGAATGTTTGTTTAAAAGATTGCTGCTAAATTTAGCATGAGCTCACGCAGCCTAAATCTGAGCGACATTTTTAGAGAGCACATTGCAAATCAGGAATGCATGGAGAAATAAATAAACTTTCCCACATTTCTGGAAACCAGGTCCAAAAAAAAAAAAAAAAAAAAGGAAAAAAGAAAAATCCTCTGCTTGTCGTTTCTTGCACAAGAAGCATTTTTCGTTCCTTTTGCACACCAGGAAACACGGTGAATAAAGTGTGTTTCCTTTGAGAGGTTAAAAGGAACAGGAACACTTGTCATTTCAAGAAGCTAGCTGTATGTTGAGAGAATGTCAGGGCCTGAGTTGGGGAATGTTACCTTTTTTTGGATCACAGCTCTCCCCAAGGCAACATGGACAGGGGATTCTGGGACTTGTGATCTTCAATCAAGAAACATTTCCATTATCTCTTTAAAACTAACTCTGGATCTGAGACAGCGGGTTCCTCTAGTAGTGGACCCCAGGAAGATTTCTCCAGTAATGAAAGGTAGCAGCAGGGTGTGGTTGCCATTTTTATTTCCCACAATGGCTCTACGGTGGGGTAATTAATGGGAAATGTACATGGTCACTCAACCAGCTATGCTAGGGTATGTAGCTATGGTGGGAGCAAAATGAAGGCATCATCCCCACAATAAGAATTCTCCCCTCTCTTATGAAATTTTCCTTCAGCCCCAAATTTCTAGCTTTGCAAAAACTTATAATATCAGTTGAATACTTAGAAATGCAGCTGAGGCATCAAAAGAGGCAGGCAAAGCTACCCAAATAATGTGAATCAAAGAGTTCTAAAAAGATTGCCGATGGCTCATCCTCTGCAGTGCCAGGGATTTGGATGAAAAGGAAAATTTCATTTGGTGGGGCCGAATTCTTATCTGGAGGGGCAATCCTCTCATCTTCTTCACTGACACCATCTCCACCTCTGCAGCCACTTAGTCCTGCTGGTCATGCTAGGCCTGAAATATACCCCTGAATAAAATGCCCCAAGACAAGCATCGGCCATGAGATCTGCCCTGTATAACCTCATGTATCGAGTTAAATGAGTGAGGAGGAGGAGGAGGAGAAAGAGATTTGGTCCCTGGACTTGTCAAGATGGGCTATTCAGCCCATCTTGCACCCCATTTTGGAGCCCTGTAGTCCAGATGACTAAATGCTTTATGGTTTTAAATGCTTTATGGAGGCAGACTCAAATACTTTAATGTGGTAAACAGTGACTGTCACTCAAGGCTTTCGTTTTCCATAATGAAAGGTGTACCGTAGAAACAGTGAAGACAAGAAGGATTCAACAAAGTGTCACAAGAAAGAACAACTGAAAATCATTTTTAAAATACACCCGTAGATACATGCACACACACACACACATGCACACAGGGTTTGTTTATTCTTGTTTCACTTGTGTGTATGTGCCTTCAAATCACTTGTCAACTTATGGAGACCCCATGCATTTCACAGAGTTTTCTTAGGCAAGGAATCCTCACAGGGGGTACTGCCGGTTACTTCTTCTGAAATAGAGATGACAGAACCTGGTATTCATTGGCAATCTCCCATCCAACTCCTTAATCAGGGCTGACCCTGCTTAATTTCCAAGATCAGATGTGATCTGGTACCTTTATGGTATCTAGGCCCCATTTCACTTATAGCAAGGCATTATAATAAGATTGTAATTTACACAGTTCTTCAGGTTCTAACTGGAGACATTCTGCTGCTCATGGAAAGGCAAATTATAATATAATCAATACAGCTCCTGTCTGATGTACCTGGATGCTCCGTGGATGAGAATGAAGTCATTGAACTGACTAAGGTAACTACAGTTGTTCCTCCATATCCATGGATTTGGTATCCACAGATTTAAGCCTTCATAGCTTGAAAATATTCTTTAAAAAATAATAATCCAAAAAGCAAACCTTGATTTTGCCATCTTACATAAGGGACACCATTTTGCTATGCCATCGCATATAATGGGACTTGAGTATTCATGGATTTTGGTATCCATGGGGTGGGGTGGGGGTCCTGGAACCAAACCCCAGTGAATATGAAGGGACAACTGTAAAAGTAAAGCTTTCAGTCAGCATTGGACCACAACTCTCATTATGGCCTATGCTGATTATGGAAAATCTAGTTTTTTTAAAAAAAACCGCACAAAACTTTTCTACACTTCAAGTAAAAGGAACTTGGCATTATGGGGAGTAAAGAAAAGAAGATGGGTCAGGATTGAAGAGTTCAATAAGACTGAAAAGCCAATGGGGAGGGGTCAGTTTTGGCAACACAATACTTGTGGTTTTTTTTACAACTCATAATAAAGTACTACTTCAAACTGGAAATGGTGTCTCACTTGATGAAATGCTTCTCCATACAAACTAATTTTCTGCACATAAAGAATTAGGCAATGGAGGGAAAGATTTTAGATTACTCTTCTCTAGACAAGCTGGTTTTCTATGTGTATGGATGTGTGTGCATGTGTTTATACATACAATGCAGAGAAGCACACAGAACCACCTTAAGCAATAGTGTCAGCAGAAGGGGGTTGGAATGAGGGAAGGAATCAGATAATTCAGGTAAGTGAGCAAAGTCACAGTCAAACCGCACCCACATTTACCTTTAAGGATCAATTAATGCTGTGAATAATGTCCTTGTAGCCACGTCAACAATGGCAAAGTTTAAAGGCAAATTGCAAAAAAAGAAGTGAGAATGTCATGATTACTATTTTTAAAAGAAACACAGAAAGCAAAACATTTTGTCATTTATTTATTAAAATTACACTGAGTCTGCTTTTCTACACAAAGATATGTGAACATCCTGTAAGGTTGTATGTTCAGAGGAAAGAAATGGCAAAACCACCAATGGGTACTCCTTACCTCCAGAAAGCCTTAGGAAATTCACAAGGTCACCATAAGTCAACATGTGTGATTTGAACACACATACATTACATGACACAGGGTATTCTGTTAATTTTTTTTAAAATGACCACCAGAGAGTATCAGCACTGATATACTGCAAGAGCAGGTTTTATATATGAAAAGGTCGCCACCTGTCAGTGAAAGGAGAAGCAGCAAACAGAGAGAGAGGCCCATCTCCCTTAACTGGGGTTGTTGTTGTTGTTGTTGTGTGCCTTCAAGTTATTTCCAACTTATGGCAACCCTAAGGGGAACCTATCAGTGGATTTTCTGAGGCTGAGAGAGTGTGACTTGCCCAAGGTCACCAAGTGGGTTTTCATGGCTGAGAGGGGATTTGAACCCTCGTCTTCAGAGTTGTAGTCCAGCACTCAAACCACTACACCACAATGGCTCCTTTGCTGGATTGAAAAGTCGCCCGTCAACTTACGATGACCCCATGAATCACAGAATCATAGAGTTGGAAGAGACCACAAGGACCATCCAGTCCAACCCCCTGCCATGCAGGAATACACAAAGCACTACCAACAGATAGCCATCCAGGACTCTGTTGAAAATCCTCCAAAGAAGGAGACTCCACCAGACAGTGTGTTCCACTGCCAAACAGCTCTTACCATCAGGAAGTTCTTCCCAATGTGTAGGTGGAATCTCTTGTCTTGTAGTTTGACCCTATGAATTTCATAGGGTATTCTTAAGCAAAGAATTCTCAGAGGTGCTTTTGCCAGTTCCTTCCTCTGAAATAGAATCTACAGCACCTGCTATTCCTTGGCAATCTCCTATTCAAGTACTAACCAGGGCTGACCCTGCTTAGCTTCCAAAATCAGATGGGATCTCATTCCTTTAGGGTTTTTAGAGGGAATTTCCAAAGATGTTGCTTGTTATGCAACCAGGTAAAAATAATAATAATGCTAAAATGCCTTCTTCCACACAACCATCAAGATCCAATTTTCATTCTAACAATCCTAACCTCAACCAGAGAGCTCCAGAATCTATGGCCTTGGGAGAAAACTTCCTGCCTTGCATCCCAGCCAGTTTTACATATTCGGACAGATCAGGATCATTTTTTGATGTGAAGGGTTGGGGAAAGGAAATGCTCCATTACATAGAAGTGGAGAACCTCAGTTCCTGGGCTCAAATCTGGCCCTTCTCAAGTTCTAATCAGGCCCTCTGGACGCTTCCTAGAAAGCCACACACTCTTCTCCAGGACACCACTTGTGGTTCCCCAACTTTTATATATTTTTCCTCATTTTACAACGTTTACATACCTCTCCTCCAGTAGGAAGAACTTTCAGCTAAAGTATGCCAGTATTTTGGGCTGTAAATACTCTGCATCATTTGGAATGCAGGGCTCTGGAATGGGGGCAAGCCAGGGAAAATCACCCCTGTACAGAACCCTTAGTCTTGCTCTGTACAAAAGCAAGCAAGCAAGCAGACAAAACAAGTCTCTCTATGGAATCCTTGCATTTGCAGGCATTTCTGTGCAACAATGGGGAGAGGCAGCTTGAATTTTGTTTTGAAACAGGAGGTGGAGGTTGTCAGTGGGACCATTTGACATTATCCATCCAGATGTTCTACCTGCAATTGGGTGCATACATACAGGCATGTGGAGCAAGGTCAAGTGTATTCCATCCCCTGCCAAACCTGGACAGAGCCTGCCTTTCCCCAAATTCCTCCTGTCATCCTGAGGGCATGAATTTCATCCAGAACATTAAAGTCTTAATGACATACTTTCAATTGCCAGCTCGATCACTGCTTCCATCCAAACAGGGTGTAATCAGAGTTGGTGGAAACATAACATTTCTTGCCTTTACATCTGTTGAAATTAAGCTGAAGGGTATGAAGTCCCCAGGAAATTTTCACATCAGGCACTTGTAAATTTCAGCCTGTTCCCCCCCCCCCAGCTTTTATTTCATGTCATTACAATTGCTGCAGAACATGAGGGGAGAGCAGGCGGCTACCCGGGAGAGTTATTTATAGGAGCTCATTCATCAATAAAAAAAACATCAAAAGCAAATTTCTTAGCCTTCGAAGGGGAAGCCAAAGAAAACTAACATTGGGACAAGCTTATATAAAGAAAAAAAAAAGGAGAAAGAATGAGAGAAAGGGAGGGAGAAGGAGAGACAGAGAAAGACCACACTGCATTTTGTTCAGGAAAATCTTGATTTTCACAGACAAAAAAAAGAAGAAAAAAAATGAGGCAGGGGAGATCATAGGCAATGTGAATCTAGTTAAGTAACTCCATTCCCATTGGAGAGACAGAGTAAACTGTTAAACATTTATATTTATAAAGACATGACATTCATTCAGCCTCTTCCTTAGATGTTATAGGGTTGGAGATCTAAGTCTTCTTGAATAGGTTCCCCCCGTCTTTAACTCAAACCCACAGAATCTGGCATTTTAGGTTGCTCAGGCTTGTCTTTTTCCACATGTGCTTACTTGGTAGCAAAGCTTGGACAAGTTACTTTTTGGGACACCAAGCTCCATAATCCCCCAATGGGATCCTTAGATGAAATTGAATAGTTAGAGATTCTGGAGAGATAAAGAGAAGTCCTCCTTCAAAGAGAGCAAGTATTGTTGGGCCTTCAAAAGCCATTTCTGGCTTGTATGTGCCTTCAAGTTGCCTGTTGGTGACCCCAAGAATTTCATTGGGTTTTCTCTGGCAATGAATCTTCAGAGGTGGTTTTGCCAGTTCCTTCCTCTGAAATATAGCCTACAGCACCTGGTATTGTTGGTGATCTCCCATCCAAGCACTAACCAGGGTTGATCCTGCTTAGCTTCCAAGATCAGATGGGGTCTGATGCCTTGAGGGTATTTAGGCCCTTATTTCTGACTTAGAGAGACAGACATTAAGGTGAAACTATAATGTGGTTTTCTTTGCAAGTTTTATTCAGAGGGGGTTTGCCATTGCCTTCCTCTGAGGCTCAGAGAGTGGGACTTGCCCAAAGTCACTCTGTGACTTTCCATGGCTGAGCAGGGGTTTAAACCCTGGTCTTCCAGAGTCCTAGTCTAACCACTACACCATGCTGGGTTTCAATGTATTAAAGCATGTATTAGAATTTGTGAAATCCATAGAAATTGCAGAATCCGGAAAAGTTACTTTGAGGGTTACGACTCCTAGAAGCCACAGTACTTGGGGGATTAAATATGGTTCATATCTCAAAGCTTTGGCATTAGGTTAAACCTCTGTTTCAAATACTCTTTTTACAAAATATATATTGAGAACTAGAAGTATATATTTCAAAGGGAGTTTTCTTAAAAAACAAACAATATTCTGCAGTGACTGTATAAAATTCAGGTCACTCCAGATTGAAGAGATATCAGGTGGCAGTTTAGTTGACTGACTCCTTCTCCGCACACAAAAAGTGCAACATAATTCCACACTGACAACTAAATACTAGAGAGACATGTTTGAGATTTCTGTTGCCCCTGACATGCTAGCTTTCTGCTAGTAGGGATTTCTCCCCTCCCCATGTATCCCATCAAGTACTTTCCATCATTAAACGGACCACCATGTCATATAAGTCTGAAATTGCCCCGAGGCTGGCCAAGTTACTTTTCTTGGATTATACATCCCAGAATTCCCCAGCCAGCATGACTAGTGGCCTCTATTCCTGTGGATTTTGGGACTTCTGGAAGCTGCAGTCCAAAAGTTCACTTTTCCAAACTGTTATCTAGACACATGTTTATTTTGCAACAAAAGTTACAGCCTAGTCATTCTCTTTTCCTCCCAATGAGTTCTTCTCTAACCAGTTAAAACCCTCATCAGATTTTTGACCTTTTGAAAAGTTTTGGGATGTGTTTGTGGTGTGTGTGTGTTTTTCTTTTAAAGAGAGGGATTTTTACTATAAGCTCTAGCTAAGCAAAATTCTCATAATGGACCTGCTGTTTTCTGCTGGTGATCAAACCACAAGTGAAACATTCTCAAGCTAAGCTGGAAAAAAATATAAGAGGTCAAGAAAAAGTTTTCAACCCAAAATGTATGAAAATGTATACCAAATAAAATAAAAATGCTGGACCTCTCTTTGCCTGCAGGACCACACTCTTAACTGATTTGCTAAAGTAGTCTGATCTTTGCAACATTGACACTGGCTGGCATCCAGCACTGAACTCAAAATATGGGTTTCCAAAATAACAACAACAAAAAAATGGCTCCTGTGTCTTTCACAGCTTCAGGACAAGAGGAAATTTCATAGGCAAAGCATCTGATAATATTCCATGCAGAGCTTAGAAAAGTTACTTTTATGGAGCTGTAGTCCTTCTCAGGTAGAATATGCACAGCAACATAGTCTGAGTCTCCTCTGATTTTGATTCAATTTATGTTATATTTTATGGAAAGAAATGTAACTTCACAAAATTCAACAGAACAACATCAAATTTACAGGCTGCCAGCAAAACAAAACATGCAATAAGCACATATGCATACATTTCTTTTTCTAGCCTTCAATTTTCGTCTGGTGCCTGATCATAGCTGAGACTAAGCCAGGGGACAGACAACCCCCCCCCCGCAAATTTCAACATTGGGTTATGGGGGGGAGGGATCAGGACAAAAGGCCATCCTTTTTATCCTAAGCTGAACCTGTGAGAGAAGGAAGAAGAGAAGGTTTGACTTGGGAGTCAGTAAACATTGTGTGTCCCCACAGGGTTAGAAGTGGGGCTGAAGATGCATCCTGCAATCAGAGCTTGGAAAAGTTGGGAAGAAATTGCATTTCAGCCCCGTATAGATTGATCCCCAGTATCATAGAATCATAGAATTGCAGAGTTGGAAGAGACCACGAGGGCCATCCAGTCCAACCCCCTGCCTTGCAGGAAATCACGATCAAAGCATCCCCGACAGATCGCCATCCAGCCTCTGTTTAAAGACCTCCAAGGAAGGAGACCCCACCACGCTACGAGGGAGCGTGTTCCACTGCCGAACAGCCCTTACTGTCAAAAAGTTCCTCCTAATGTTGAGGTGGAATCTCTGTTCCTGGAGCTTGCATCCATTGCTCCGTGTTCCAATCTCTGGAGCAGCAGAAAACAAGCTTGCTCCATCCTCAACGTGACACCCCTTCAAATACTTAAACAGGGCTATCATATCGCCTCTTAACCGTCTTTTTTCCAGGCTAAACATACCCAGCTCCCTAAGTCTCTCCTCATAAGGCATGGTTTCCAGACCTTTCACTATTTTAGTCGCCCTCCTCTGGACACGCTCCAGTAACTTTTTCCAAGCTCTGACTTCAAAAGCTTCACCGGTTGAATGCATGCCTGTGAGGCTACAGGATTTCTGTAAGTGGGAGAGAAGCCGAGGAAAAGGTGGCAATACTACTTATCCTAGCAATCCATGGTAGGACCAGCTGTAAGATGAAATGTCTGTTTCACAGCTGCCCTAAGATGCTGTTTAAAGAGTGTAGAGAGAGAAATGATCTTCTGCTAAAACACAAATTGTACTCTCTCTCTCTTTCTCTCTCTCTCTCTCTCTTTTTTTTTTGGCCCTCTCCATAACCTTTGGAGATGTGCCCAGCTTCTGACAGGCTCTGATGATGTCTCCGTGGAGGAAATCTTACACTGAAGGAAAGCATGTTGCCCTCCTCGCTTAAGTTTTCATTCATTTCATATATTTCATACTATTTATATACAACTCTCTTTCCTCTGGCAAATGCCTGCTTTTCTGGCTCATCTGGAACAATCTGAACAATCCCATCCATGCTCGAGAGAAAGTCTGGGCTATTTTAGTGCATGGATGAAGAAGTAATGAACGTATTACTAAGCATAGGTTTTGCTCTCATGGGTTAATCACAAAACAGCAAGGAAGACATGGGCCAAATCCACACTACAAAAATAAAAATAAAATCCAGTTTAAAACTGGATTATTTGCCATGACTCCTTCCTATGGAATCCCATGATTTGTAGTTTGGTGAGGCACCGGCACTCTTTGACAGAGAAGGCTAAGTCCCTGTAAAACTACAACTCCCAGGATCCCATAGGAAGAAGCCATGGTAAATAATCCAGTTTCAAATTGGATTATTTGTGTCATGTGGATTTGGCCAAGGTCACCAGAGATCCACAGATCATCTAGGAAGCCACCCATTGCATCAGGTGCTCCATGGCATTGTGGGAAAGTCTACACAGTGGGCAGCTTCCCAGGTAACAGCTGCTCATGTCACATAAAGGCCAGACTCCTGTTGGTGTATTACAAGTGTGTAAGTTCCCCTACAGACACAACTGGACAATGGCCATTCAGTTCAAGGTTGAGGAAATGGTCTTCAGCCTTGTGTGTGCAGTGCCAATGTGCATGTGGATGCACATTGGTTTATGCATATGGTTGCACCAAGTTGCTATTCAGCATAGGGATTGCATAGCACAATCAAGGTATAACTCCATCTGTGGAGAGAGGTGATATACAACCCTGATGTGAGACCTTGCCAAGGTAGGTCCATAAAGTCCACCATACTGCTCAACACACCCACACTTCTTTGATTTCAGAAGCAAACTAGAATCAAGCCAGTAGATTCACCACCACCATAAGGGGGTGGGGGGAACTGACAGGGCTCTAGTCTAGGGAGCTGGGCGCCTGGGATTCGGAGGGGGTCCTGGTGTGATGAGGTGGCCAGCTAAGTGAGATGAACAGAAGACAAAAAGTGACTTTGTAAAATATTGACTTCTGTATTGTCCAACTAAAATTAATTATTTTATTAGGCACATTACACCATTCTCTTAGCATCGGAAATGATTTAGTTAAACAAGTTGATTTACTGAAGCTCCTGACAAATTTGCATTGACTAAAGCTAGAAAGTATACTATGAGATATACTTTTGATATTCTGGTAAGTTTTTATTATATAAATCCATTTAGTTTTATTGAAAAATAATTATAAATATTACTTTGGTGTCCTCATTTAAACTGACTTATTTTAATTTTTATCCTAAATCTTGTAGAGCATCTTGCGGCCTTTAACCTTAGCAGTAGGTAGGGGGACCTCCAAAGATCCTGGCCTGGGAGCTCGCTTCAGGATGTGGGGGTTGTGACCACCTAACCAAGGTCCCCAGACATCTCAGATTTGGGCCTTGGATGCCATCATATCTTGTATCCCTTGAAGACTTGAGTGCAAGCTCTACTCCCAACAACCCAGTCCCTGAACACAGGGGTAGGCAATTGTGGAGGCAGTGGGGAACATTTTCCTCTGTGCCTACCTGGTAGGCATTTTAGCACACCGGAAAGGATATAACATCCCTTCCAGCCATCATTTTCAGTTTGTTTCAGTTTGTTTGTTGGGCGGATTGGAAGGCCCTGGAGCTTTGGGGGAAACACACTACTACATTTGTGAGTAGTTTTGGAGTCTCGGCCAGTTTTAGAGAAAGAAAAAGTCACCTAAAATCAGCCTGGTTTTTAAATTTTGCAGGTGGCGTGCTTCAGGTGGGGGCATTTGAAACACAGCAGTTAGGCCTTAGGAAACATGAAGGGTCTGTCTGTGGGGATTGTAGCTGGCATGGTACTTTTCCTCTCCACTTGTGAAGGTTGGTCAAAGAGCAATGTTACCTCCTCCTCCACTCCCCTGCCATGAGAGTTGGCATGCCATCATGAGATTTCCATGGGTCTTTAAGGTTCCTACGAGATTGGATTCTCAGGGGAGCCATGAGTTCTTGTGAGAGACCCTTCTCTCGTGAGACTTGAGGCAGCCATATATAGGCTTCACTCATGCATCTTGGCCAGTCTTCAACTGGCCTGGCAACTGGAGGGAGTCTGTTCTGTATTTCCTCTGCAGACAACCTAGCAATCCTACATTCTGCTGACACATACTGTCCAACATTTCACAGATGGGAACTAGGATACATGTGGCCCAGCAATGTCAAGATGGCAAAAGCTATTAAAGAAGAACACACAAACTAGGAGAGGCTGCAGCAGTTTGCTTTTGCCTGAGTATACTGGGAAGGACAAGGTTCTTCCTCTTCCTCTCTTCTCCCCCACATATGAGTTACTTGAGAGGCAATGACTTTGGCACTTTAAATTCCATTTCCTGGAGTAGAGGTGAGGATTCTGTGGTCCTCCAGATGTTGGGAGCCAGCGTGGTGTAGTGGATTGAGTCATTGGACTATGAGCCTGGAGACCAGGGTTCAAATCCCCACTCGGCTGTGGAAACCCACTGGATGACCTTGGACAAGTCACCCTCTCTCAGCCTTAGAGGAAGGCAAGGGTAAACCTCCTGTAAATAAATCTGGCTAAGAAAAATCTAGGATAGGATTGCAGTATGCTGGAAACAACCTGAGGGCACAGAACCACCACTACCAGATGTAGGACTGATAATTCTAGCAGTCCTACTAGTTAGCATAGTCAAGAATAAGGAATGCTGGGAGCTGTCTTTTAACAAAACTTGGAGAGCCCAAAAATCTCCATCCTTGCTCTAGAGCAAGGGTGGGAAGCCTCGTAAAATCACAGAGTTGGAAGAGACCACAAGGGCCATCTAGTACAACCCCCTGCCATGCAGGAAGACACAATCAAATCACTCCTGACAGATGGCCATCCAGCCTCTGTTTAAAAAGCTCCAAGGAAGGAGACTCCACCACACTCCAAGGCAGTGCATTCCACTACCAAACAGATCTTACTGTCAGGAATTTCTCTCTAATGTTTAGGTGGAATCTCTTTTCCTGTAGTTTGAGTCCATTGCTTCATGTCCTAGTCCCTGGAGCAGCAGAAAACAAGCTTGCTCCATCTCCAGTATGGCATCCCTTCAAATCTTTTAACTTAGGTATCAAAACCCCACTTAACCTTCTCTTCCCTAGGCTAAACATACCCAGCTTCCTAAGCCACTCCTCATAGGGCATGGCTTCCAGAACTTCCACCATTTTGGTTGCCCTCCTCTGGACACGTTCCAGCTTTTCAATATCCTTCCTGAATTGTGGTGCCCCAAACTGGACACAGTATTCCAGGTGAGGTCTGACCAAAGCAAAATAGAGTGGCACTGTTACTTCCCTAGATCTAGACACTATACTCCTATTGATGCAGCCTAGAATTGCATTTGCTTTTTTAGCTGCCGCATCACACTGCTGACTCATGTTCAGCTTGTGGTCTTTTGGCCTGAGAGCCAAATTTCATTCAAGAGAAGTTCTTAGTGGGCTACATTCCAGTGGTGGGTGGGGCCAAAGGCAAAAGGCATAGGACCAAAATACCAACCATATTTTAGCTTCACCCTCTGATTGCCAGTAACTAAGCCGCAACTAACCCATTCAGCCTTTTAGAATGGGGACAGAGAAAAGCTGAGAAACCACCAAGTAATGATATCCTGGAGAAAGGGTATCACACCCTCCAGCATTTTACAGATGAAAACCAGAACATGTGTGGCCAAGCAACATTAGAATGTAGTCAAGATGATGAAAAATATTACAGAGGGAGAACACACAAGCTAAGAGAGGCTGCAGCAATTTGATTTTGCCTGAGCCTATGGGGAGGGCAAGAGTCCACCCCTTCTCTCCTCTTCCCCCTGCTGAATTGAGTGGAAAGTAGTCTTGTACTTTGAACATGGTTTGCACTAACTGAAGTAAGCTGAAGAGAAAGTGGAAAAGTGGGAGGATGAGTGAGAAATCGGGACATTTTAAAAGGAGCTGTGAAAGTGGGACAGCAGAGGGTATGGTGTATGTGTCCATCTTGGTAACTCCAGTGGGCCAGAATGAGCTCCCAGGATGATCAGCTTCAGCCCCAGGGTCTGAGGTGCCTTAGTCCTGCTCTAGATCTCCCTGAAAGAAAGGCACCACCTCTATTAATCCCTGTTGAAAGCCAGTTGAACAACCACCCTGTTTCCTGCCAGGCTTGCCTCTTTACCTTAAGTGCCAGCTTAATCCCCATCACAATGTCAGCACCTTGAGAGAGATAATCCAGCACCCTGACAATCCCCAAGCATCCCTCAGAGCCATGGGAGTCACTTCCCACACACTTCTAGCCAAGAAAGTGGTTTTAATTATGCAAAACAACAGAGGAACAAGCTAGAAGTGGGTTGACTTGACTCATCCTTATGACAGAAGTCAGTGGGATTCATTCTGCAGACCTTGGAGTCATCCCTGAGGAGTGGCTTTCTGAAAACAGCTAAGGGAGTTCCTGAGTCCTAGCAACATGGCGCATACAAATGCCCCTCCTAGGCTGGCACCAGAAAACACCCTTAAGAGAGACACTGCTCCAGCAGTCTGACAGGCAGGCATCAATGCCAGAGGTGCGGAGGGTGAGTTTCTTAACTCAAAAGGACTGCCAAGGAGGGAAGCAGCTTTGTTTGTTGTCAACGCATCCACAAAGAAGCTACCAAATATATATATATATATATATATTTGAGGGCAGACACTGTGGCTGGCATCCTGTTCATGACACACACATGTGTAGGTTGTGCTATGCATGCAGGATGAATTATTCACCACAGTGCAACAGATATATTCTGCTGACCGGGGTGGAAGCGGAGTTGTCCATACAGGAGCATTGGGCATTAGGGATGTGCATTGTAGGTTGTGCATTGTACATTCAGCTTAGCAGTTGTGTGCTTTAGTTTCACATTGTGCAATGGCACCCAGTCATTGACATGTGTTGCACAATGTTGCTGTTCTAGATGGGGGTTGTGTAGTGCTGATGTAGCCTGTCTCCCCATGTGGATACTTACGTTATGCTGATGGGATGCTGGATTGCATCCTTTGGTTGCCAGAGGTCCAAGATGGCTCTTACCATGCAGAAAACAGGTGTATTATTTAATAAAATACCAAAGCTTGGGAAAAACCTCTTTCTTGGACTACAATACCCCGATGGCTTGTGGTCATCCAGGTTGGGGGCATTCGGGGAGTTGCAGTTCAAAAAGTGGGCATTCCTCAAGGTCTATGCAAACACGCATGCATGCACGCATACACACACAAAAACACACTGCAAAGCATTTGTATATAACACATTTTAGAAGTTCAGTGTTCATGCATTATCTCAGTGACCCTCCCAACACTCCTGCAAGGGAGGAGAATAGTTTGTTGTGGCACCAGAGCTCTCTGACTAAATATCTCACAAAACTACAAGTCCCAGAATTCCATAGCATTGAGCCATGGCAGTTAAAGCAGTATCAAACTGGATTATTTCTGCAGTGCAGATGCAGCCTTTGAGTATCCGCAAAGTGGGCAATATGTCCAGCAGAACATTAAACCCAACATAAGGAGCAATTTGATATACTATTGATGGTGGCATGATTAGAAGGAGAATGAGCAAATCTCTCAGAGCATTCAAGCTATGGCTCATATTGGCAATTAGCAATTCTTCCCAAAGAATGTTATGTGACTCTTTATTACTGCTTGGACATCTAGCAAAGGGGATCAGAAAGGAAATTACACGAGTAGTTTTCAAATTAGCAGACTCAAAGGCAGTGCCCTGTAAGTCTCAGCAAAGCCATCAGAGCGGGATACATTCGTTTGCTCTTGAGAAACTTAAGATTCCCCAAACTCCTCATCAGCTCTGACTTGCTCATTAAGGCAAGACAAATGATTCACTTCAGGGAATTGTTTGCAGCCAGTTGACTGGGACTGACTTAATTCTTCTGGGCAGTTTATAGTGAGGTCATGCATGATGAACTGATTATGAAATCTAAATACTCCATATCATAAAACACTTTGACTTTAAGAAGCTGAACATGCCATTTATTGAAAGATTTTAAAGTTTTGTCCAATGTTTTATCCAATGTTTACACAGATTTAAACACACACACACACACACTATCAGAGCAGTCTTTGACATTGCTGGGGAAAAAAGGATCTTGTACACATTCATATCCATGGAATTTTTCAGAAACTAATTAATGCTATTTCACATAATCAGTGCTTGACATCTGTCATATCTGGTTGGCTAGCTAAGCCATATGGGTACATTGTGCGTTCACTGAAAAGCCAGACTGGACTTTATATAGGTCAATTCACAACTCCCCCAAACCCTATGCAGTTCTTCTCCCCTGGCTGACTGTCCTATCTCTATTACAGCTTTTCCCTATGTCTATGCCATCTTCCCTCCATCTTTTTGCAATTGTATCCTTATATGCCTTTTGTCAGAGACAAGCCTCAGTTTTGTATCCTTTCTCCTTTATAATCCCCCCACCGTCACAGCATTCCCTGAGCTGTGATTGGCTGGAACCAACCAGGCTTGCCTAGCTCCTCCCTTCACAGAAGGTCAGAAAATTCCCCTTCAATGCACATGTGGTAACATTGTGCATGCAGAGGCACATGTGCATTTGGTTGTGCATTTGGTTGCACATGTGATTGTATATTTGTTGATGCAATGTTGCTATTCAACGCAAAGTTAGCTTAGTATCATCAGTGCATAACTCCATGCATGTTGGATACTTACCTTTTGCAATCTGATGTAGGATCTTGCCATTTGTATACAATTGTGTCGGTGACAAATGGTACAGAATGCCTGCATTATAGGCTACTTCTATGCAGAATTTGCAACAAAACATCACTGCAAAACTAAAATGTCCCATCATAGTGAATGGTGGCTTAAAAGAAAATCCTGTTTATTATTTGTTATTGATTTGTATCTAAGAAATGCCTTTCCTTCCGGAAACCATGAGGATCCAGCAAGGACTCGGAGATAGGCGGGTAGGTGGGTTGTATTCCTTCTTCTTTTCCAACCTTTGAAAGAAACATCCTGATAGCACAAGATCTGGCAAAATTAAGAATTTCCCCCCCATCTAATTCTGGTGTGCATGTGGAATCTTTTCTATTCAAAGCCTTTGAAATCAAACTCCTGTCTTTTTATCCTATAGAACTTCCTCCCTTGGAACTTCTCAACTTTTGCAATGCAATCCCACTAGACCAGTAACTTGCATATGAGGGGGGGCAGGGGGGAAGGAAGAAGAAATTGTGAATATATAAAAAGAAAAATGTACAGATGTTTGACATGCATCCAAAGGAGAAGGGAGATATATATGCAAATAACTTTGTGGAATAATCCAAGTTCCAAGTTCTTCTGTGCATGGAATTCAAAGGGAGGGTAGGCACAGGATAATTTTCTGCCCAGAGACAGTGCAGTCCATGGGTGGTATGTGATCCTTCCAAGACTCCTTGGTGCTTCTCCCCCTTTTATCCCAAAAGTTGCTCTAGTGGGCATTAGGGGCCAATTTCACCATATTTTGACTTCATTTGAGCAGTTTCTAGGCCCAGTAAAGACCTTTTAAAAAAGCATTTCAAGAATCATAGAATCATAGAGCCAGAAGAGACCACAAGAGCCATCTAGTCCAACCCCCTGCCCTGCAGGAATACACAATCAAAGCATTCTAGGAACTAGAAGTGACTTCTAGATATAGCATATTGGGACCTGTGGTTGAAGAAAACTTTCAGTATGGCTCATATCAAGGATGAGTAACTGCTTTCGGTCTGAGGGGCGGATTTCTTTTCCAAGAAGTACTTGAGGGGCACATCTCAAGGGGTTGTTGTTGTTGTTGCAGTTGTTAACCACCTTTGAGTTGACCAACTCATGGCAAACTTGTGAATGAGAGACCTCTAAGACCCCCTGTACTCAACAGCTCTGCTCAGGTCCTATGGGCTCAGGGCCATGCCCTCCTTGAGTCTACCCATTTGGTATGTGGTCTTCCTCTCTTTCTACTGCCCTCCACCTTCCTAGCATTATATTGTCTTCTCTAGTGAGTCATGCCTTCTCATGATGTGGCCAAAGTACGTCAGTCTTAATTTAGTCATCTTGGCTTCCAGGGAGAGTTCAGGCTTGATTTGTTCTAGGAACCATTTATTGGTAGGGCTAAATTCAAAAGGCTGGCATGAGAAATACCAGCATATCTTAGCCTAAAGCTCTTAACTGCCAGTAGTCAAACCTCAGAAAAAGAACATTAAATTTTTGGTGTGGGGAAAAATATATACACAGTCTGGAAAAACACCAAATGATGGTGGCATGGGGAAGAAGGTGTGGCCAGACTGGGATCTCCAGATGGTGAGATTCAGCCCTAGAACCTGATGTTGCCTACTGTTGGATTTAGAAGCCTGGAGTTTTTAGAAGCAGGAATGGTGACTCCTTAAACATGTAAAAGATAAAGGCTTTATTGTATTGTCCTCCCTTTCTCTCTCCAGCTTTCTCAGATAGTCCTGGGGTGGACTAGCTATACATCCCAAATATTCTAATGAATGTGGCCTGGATCAAGGAATGCATCAGCTGTTACGAACTTGTCACCCATCTCCATACTCTTCAACATTGCTCAGATGAAGACCAGGGGCTTGTCTCCACACATTCCGGCTGGCTAGATTTCAGAAGAAGGAACTGGCAAAATCACGTCAGAGTATTTTTTGCCTAAGAAAACCCTATGAAATTCATGGGGTCACCATAAGTCAGCAGGCAACTTGAAGGCACACATGCACACAGACACACAAACACAGACACACACACACACACAAACCCAACAACTTGAACTGAACTTGAAAGCAGATTGAAAGCCAGTGGAATTAGTATGAAAATGAAATTATGCAAACTAATGCAGAATTAGGACATAAGAATGGAAATGTGAGAAATCTAGAGAACCAGAAATTGTAGTTGCTATTTGGTGCCAAGTTGACTTTGACTTATGGACGCCATGAGAAGGAGAGACTTCTAAGACTCCTGGGCTCCTGACACACTAAAAAAATAATGCAGTTTAATACCACTTTAGCAGCCATGGCTCAATGCTATGGAATTTTGGGATTTGTAGTTTTGTGAGATATTTAGCCATCTCTGTCAGAGAGCTCTAGTGCCACAACAAACTGAAAATCCCTGGGTTCCATAGGATGGAGCAATGATAGTTAAAGTGGTGTCAAATGGCATTATTTCTGCAATGTATCAGTAACCCTGTAGTCTTGCAAACACAGGACATGGCTTCCTTTATTGAATCAATCCACTTGTACTGTGGTCTCCCTCTTCTGAGTGAGAGCCAGTGTGATGTAATGGCCTGATGATGACTCTGGAAACCAGGGGTTGAATCCCCTCTGGGTGACCACTCTCTCAGCCTCAGAGTAAGACAAAGGAAACGCCATCAGAACAAATCTTGCCAAGAAAACCCTGTGATAGATTCACTTTAGGGTTTCCACAGTCATCTTTTCAAGCAAGTCATGTCAGCTTCAGTTTAATCAGTTTGGCTTCTAGAGGAAGTTCAGCTTTATTTGCTCTCAGATCCATTTATTTGGCACTGCATGGTATCCACTGAACTTTCCTTGAGCACCTCATTTCAAATGCATTGATTTTCTTCCTGTCAGATTTCTTCACTGTCTAGCTTTCATACTCATACATAGAAATCAGGCATGCTATGGGCTGGATGATTCTGATTTTGGTACTGAATAATATATCTTTACGCTAAAAGATTTTATCTAGTTTCCTCATAGGTGCCCTTTCAAGTCTTAAGCCTTCTTCCGATTTCTTGACTAAAGTCTCCATTTTGATTAATGACTGAGCTAAGGCACAGGAAATCTTTTGCTGTTTCGAGGTCTTCGTTACACTCTTTAAAGTTATGTAAATGAAACGACGAATCCCTAAACTCTATGCACTGGCACAGGATCTGATACCGAACATGAGCAGGAGAAGTCTTCCCTAAATGTCTTCCTTTGTCCCTTGCTGATGTTTATCACACATCATTCCTCTGCTTCTACATCTTTTCCTCTTGGAAAATCTTTCAAAACATTTCATATTCCGAAATCTCCTTCCTGCCCCCATTCTCCTAATACCAAAGCCCCCAAAGAACAATTTGACAGGTATTAATTTTGAAAACAAATGGTAGGCTTTCAAGATCTGTTACTGCCTTGAGAGGAAAGAGAGAAGGGAGGCAGCGAGGAAAGGGAACACACTGCAGCATGTTTTAATTGTGAGCTGGAAACTTTATAAACAAAAGAGAACAAAAGCATCGTTTTTAATCACGGTCTTGACCAGAACAATAATTATGATAAATCCTTTGTCAGCCCAGCTCAAAAAGCCCTTCTAGAGGTAGGAGGAAATTAGGACACTTTTCCCCTTTAACAATAGTTCAGCAGAAATTTTTTCCAGCTTTTCCGACATATGGAATTCCACATGGCTTGCAATCAAATGGGTTCCAAATCACACTTGTTCAGTTGCTAAACTCCTTGGCAGTTTAAGATAAACAAGCATTGGATTCATTAAATTGATTTATTTTGTAAAAAAAGAAAAGAAAAAAGAAAGAGAGAGAGAGAGAAGGGCTGTTCTAATTAGTTACAACAGCTGAAGTTTTAGAACTTAAACAGATCAAGAGCTTGATTTTCAAACAGCATCAAAGCCCACTGCATGTTGGGAAACAGGTTCATTGGCATAAAAGCATCTACCCAAAAGTATTGGTAAAATATTGAAATATTTTTCACTTATTTTAGCTAGATCTGGAAAATATCACACATGAGGATCTGGTAAGCAAAGTGAGGTGCAAAACTCAATATGCACCTGTTTATTTTTATTTTTTTTTCCAAAATGGAAAGACTTTGATGGGGCAATAAAATGAAGAATCATCCTCTCATCAGTTCCTTTGTATAGAAAAATATGCAGAAAAAAACACATCTCCTAGCTGAAGATCGGGCATCTCTGGTGAGTCTGATGGCCACTTTCCTGCCTCTGGGGCCTTCCAAAGGCCACACAAACTGCCAAAAATGTGGGAAAAATAACCCTTAAAAACCTAGAAGTGACTGGAAGTCCAGCTGTTATATTGAAAAAAACAGCATTTTGGATGTTAGGCAGCAAAAGGAAGGTGGGACTGGGGTCTTTAAAGGTGGGTTGCATACCATCAACTGTCCCAATTCGGCAGTAGCAGTCCCAATTAATCCTCTGTCATCCCACTTTTTCAGATGACTTTAAAATGTCCTAGTTTATCTCTTCTCTTCCTACTTTCCTCCTTTGTGCAAGCTTAGTTCAATTGTGGCAAACTGAGTTCAAAGTGCAGAAGGAGCTGGAGAGTGTGCAAAAGTTGGAGGATATAGAAAAATATGTTGGAGAGACAAGCCCATCTCTGCCATCTCGGGACAGTTGGAAGGCCTGATGATTTGTAGGTTAGTCACAATGAGATTTCCAAGGGATCAAAATTATGCAATAGAGCAAGGGTGAGGAAATGTCTTCAACCCCAGGACTAAATGCCATATCAGAGAAGTTCTCGGGGAACATTTTCGAGTGGTGGGTGGGGCCCCAAATCTCATGAGACTTTAGCTCTGAGCTCTTCATGTCAGTCACTAAACCTTAGGAGCGGCATTTCAGCTATTTGAATGGTGAAAAACACTGCATAAAAGCTGGGAAACTATCCAATGATGGTATCATGGGGAAGCAGGTGTGGTCCTGGGGAAAGTGAGAGGACCTAACTGAGAGCCCAGAGAAGCATGGATTCAGTCCCAGGGCTTGGCAGAAGGGCCAAGTAGAGGAGCAACTCATGCAAGAGGTCAGGGATGAGTGTGAAGTTGGCAGCCACTTCAACAAACGGATGGGTATTGTCTAAAAGGTCCCATGCTAAAAGGTCTAAAAGTTCAGGCAGAAAATACTGAGGGGTGGCAGTGATACCATCCAGCTGTTCCTCCTGGAACCCCTCTACTGTATTTTCCACATGGGTCTCCCCTGCACCCCCAGAACTATGCAGCTGCCCTGAGATGTGGTGGAGGACCCTCTGCAATGCCCAGGAATGGGAAAAAAAATCGAACTGCTAGTTCAGTTTGTTTCCCTGTGTATAATTTGGTGGATCACTGCCTTGTGCATTGCCTCAGACAGCAAAATGTCTTGGGTCAGCCTTATGCTCCAGCATTTCATGGAGGGAGTCTTGTAACACTCCTCATTTGTATAACAAGGATCTCCAATTACTTCATTATCACTCTTTGTGGAGAGCTTTCTGCACTGATTTTCAACTGCCTGCCCTCTTCTGATTTAAAAAGCAAAGCGGGTATTTTTCTTTGGTTAAAGGATATAGTAGAAAAACATAATTATCTTATGCTAGGTTCTTAGCAACATTTTCCCCCAAACATCTTCTGCTAGACTCCATGCCTCTGCAGCTAGTTGTGTGTGAAGAATGGCAGGCTGTCTTTGCGTCCATACTCATGGCATACATTTGCACCCACGTGTGACAGAAAATGAAGACAACAACAGCAGAAACCTTGTAGCAACTGTATCATTAAGGACACGAATCCTTCCATGGTAGTTTGCAAATAAAAGCAAAAAAGGCATTAATACAAATCATGATCGGGGCAGCTCTTTGCTGTTGTTACTTGCTATCAAGTTGACTTCAATTTATGGTGACCGTACAAATGAGAGACCACCAAGATCTCTGTTCATCTACTGCCTTTCTCAGGTTTTGCAAACTCAGGGCAGCTGTGGCTTCCTTGATGGACTCAATCAACCTATAGTGCTGGCCTTCTTTTCCTACTGCTTTCCACTTAACAAAGCATTATTGTCTTTTCCAATGAGTCATGCCATTGCATGACATGGTATGTCCAAAGTATGATAGCCTCAGTTTAGTCATTTTGGCTTCTAGTGGAAGTTCAGGTTTCATTTGCTCTTGGGTCCATTCACTTGTCTTTTTAGGAGTCTGTGATATCTGTAGAAGTCCTCTCCAACATCACCTTTCAAGTGATTTTCTTCCTGTCAGCTTTCTTCACTCTCCAGCTTGCACAACCATAAATAGAAATCAGAAATACCATATTCTATATTCCAAAGGTTATAGAAAGCACTGAAGACTTTCCCTGACCCTATTGGGACCTGTATTTGAAGAACAGAGAGGCAAGGTGGATTTTGAACTTATCCAGAAAAAGAAAAATTGACAGATTTTGAGACTGAATGCAATGGATATATTTTACCGTGGTACAGAACTCTCCAAGGTCTCCACAACTTGCCATGAAACACATCTTGCCCAACTGGTGTTCCTTACATTCCCTCTCCCACTGGGGGAGTCTCATAAACCCAATGTGCATATTTTAATAAATTTATTTTAGGGAGGAATGAAACCTCAGCATACCACTTTGGCATGGGGTGGAGAAGGAAAACAAATGCATAGTAAATGAATGTTATAATTCTTTCCAAACCAAACTGAAGGAAATAAAAGAAAGGCCCACAGATTTTATTGGTCATCTCCCTTCTTCTGAAGTCCTCAACTTTCCCACCAGCCAGAAAGACTATATTTTAAAGGCAGCAGAAGTGCCTGTCCTCCATGTACTGTTGTTTGCAGAACCGTTAGGGTGCCTACATTTGATTGCACCACTGTAGCTGAATCAATTCCAGGGGTCAGGAAAAGGACTACTTCTTTATTCAGCTATGAAAACTTTAGCTGGATTAGCCAAGGCTGTAGGCCTGCTGGGGTTGTGGCATGAAAACATACAGTGTTTGTGGGATAGCAGATCTTAGTCCATTATAGGGTTGCCAGTTCAAGATCATCCTAGGCCCTCAAGTTTCCATACCGAACCCTAAGACCTAAAGACCGCTCCTTGTGAAGTCATTGAGTGATCAACCACATTTGGTCATAGCTTGTCATTCAAATACACACACACATGCACAGACAGTCTATACGAGGGGGAAAATGTGAACTGATGTATACTCATGCAAATTCGAAGCAGGATCGACTTGTCCTAATGGTGTTTGGCAAAATTGCAGGCATGCGAGGATATCCGCTTTTGCTGTCCCAATTGGCATGCCTGTGATTCAAGATGGCAGCTGTGACTCACGTTTTTATTTTCATTAGTTGCTGCCAATGAATGTTTTTTTTTTAAAAAGGCATATCTAAGGTACAAAAGTGCAATAGTGTGATATTCTGCCTAAATAAATGTAAAACAGAAAAGAAAAAGGCTGTTTTGTTGCTTCAGCATGCTATCACTAAGGTGAAAATCCAAGATGGCGGTTCCAGGGCACTTGTCTTCTTAGCAAGCCCTGCCCCCTGCTCCTGGCCAGCCAATCAACTTTATACGTCTGCTTTTCTGGGGCTATGAAAATAAATTTGATTGCCTGTCCTAATGGTTGATCATGCACATTCTCCATGGAGTTTTTTTAAAAAAAACATTGGGGAAAGCCCTGAAGGCTGTTCCCTCGGGGTTTATGGTGGATTTGGACCTCCTCCTTCTGAATATGGTGGAATTATGCAAGATCCCATTAGGACAGGTAGGATTCTAAGCAAATTCTAAGAGAGAGAAATCTTAGCTAAAAGGGCTCTTCCCAGATCCAGGTGAAATGAGGGTATTATTGCAGAATTAGGTAGATGGGATAAGGATCAGTTACTCTAGCTTACTTGCTTCTTAGCAGAAGGTGGATACAAAGGAGAGTGGAGGGTGAGACCTGGCACCACAATGACTGGAAGGAAAGGAGGAAGTTCACTACGGAAATACATAGACTCTCCTGGTGAGTCTTTGCAAGTTGCAGCAATGGATCAATTAAACGTTGCAACTTGTAGCCAGCTGCTGCTCCACTAGCTGAACTGAAGACTTTTATCCAGCCCTTTCCCCTTGCCTGGAGCAGAGTCCCCCCAAACTGGAGAATTTGCATCCTCAGCTCCCACCTGGAGATGACCCATAAAAATTGAAGACTTGGGCCAGCCCCTGAGATCTGGCAACTCTAGTCCATGAAAAAGCAGGGGGCTGGCATCGGAGTGTGTGTGTATGTGTCTGTCTGTCTATGTTGAAACACTCCAAAGGCAGCCAAGAATTTACCAACGTTTTCATTTGTGGTAAGAGAGGGAGAGAAAGGGAAGAGTCATGCACTGAGAAATAAGTAATATTAAAAACTCCAGTTTGGACTGGTAATATTCCCCTAACATTGCATCTACCGGGTCTTCAACTATCGCCTGCTGTTTATGATTAGAGAGAATCTAAGGCAGTGCTGAAATTGAAATATGAGGCTGCGGGATTTTCAATGACATCCCATTTCAGTTTGAGATGAGTCTGCATGGAATTTGCTGACTCTTCTGTGACTTGCTGAACATGAGCAAATGAGATTTTAATTAAACACCAATAAAACTATTAATGGAGGCCTTAGCTAGAAGGGCCATTTGTTTCAATTCACAACAGCATTTCTTTATGTCTAAAGACCTAAAAAGAACCTGGATAGCTGAAGATTTGCCTTGTATGTGGTGTCTCCTAGCATGAGCAGGGAAAAACAAAAAAGAAATAAAGGTTTCTGCCCCAAGGAAATTGCATTAAAATATGAATACTGAGATAAAAAATAGTGGCTGAGATTCTATGTTGGTGCTGTATAGCATAAACTTCTGTATGCAAACTGACACAATAATTGTGATATGCAACCCATGTTTAGTAGCAACATTATTCAAGTGAACCAGAATTACTTTCATTGGTTTCATAGTCTACCAGGAGTTGCCCACTGGATTTTTAGATAATCAAGGATTCAGATTCTCTCAAGAATCCAGGAATTAGTGAGGTATCATTGGATAATGTAGCATATTCCAAGCAATGCCACTTTTTGTAATTGTGCTATGATCCTATCTATGGTAGTAGTAGTTGTTATTATTATATCTTTTCCCAAAATTGGGACTCAAGTTGGCTTACAAATTCAAATGATTACAATGCAGGTCTCACACACATACCTTCCAGCTGTGGAACCAGTATCCATGGTTTCAGTTATCCATGGCTGAAAAAATAGGGATACATACCATAGAGTGGCACTGGAAAATGCCTAGAGAGTTGTCCTCTCTAGGAATCGCTAGGTCCTCCATTGCAAGTCGATGGTATGTTTATACCGGAAGTCTTTTTATTTTAATAGGGTTTGCTATTTGTGGCACACCTTCTGGCCTTCCGGGAGAGCCAGGGAGACTGGCAGCTGTACTGAGGGCTGGGCCAGACGTACCTTTTATAAATGAAACCACAGATAATAGCAAACCCTGGACATTTTCAGACGCAATTTTTGGCAGCAAATATCCCAAAACAGTTCTGTTGCTGCCGCACGGCAGGGGAGCAGTTTCAGATGACGCCGTCCCTCTGCTGAAACTCTCCATGTCACTTCCGTGACAGAATGGAGGAAACTGCATCATATTTCACTCACGGGCAACATTTGTGAATGAAATATGACGCGGTTTCCTCCATTCTGTCACGGAAGTAACATGGAGGGTTTCGGCAAAGGGACGACATCATCTGAAACCGCTCCCCTGCAGCGCGGCAGCAACAGAGCTGTTTTGGGATATTTGCTGCTGAAAATCACGTCTGAAAATGTCCCCTGTCTGGATTCCAGCCCATTTGGAGGCAGTAACAGTGGAAATAATAGGCCTGATCCATGGCGAGGATACACAGGCAGGGAGCATAAAAGAGAGTACACACCTATTGAAATGAGAGGCTTGGGCTGCTGACACACTGTAGAAATAATGCAGTTTGACACCATTTTAACTACTGTGGCTCAATGCTATGGAATTCTGAGATTTGTTGTTTTGTGAGCTATTTAGCTTTCTCTGTCAAAGAGCTCTGGTGCTGCAACAAACTGCAAATCCCAGGATTGCATAGGATGGAACCATGATAGTTAAAGCGGTGTCAAACTGCATTATGTCTGCAGTGCGGCAACAGCCTTGGTCTTCAAAAGGGCAGCCTTTGTGACTCGGGGTGTGTGCACGCCCTTCTTCATTAAAACGACCTGGGTGTATGTATCACTCTCCCCAACTATTCTGAAGTTCATACAAATCCATTTATAGGGCTTGGCACTCTTTTCTCCTCCCCTCAACTCTGCTGCCCAGTTAGCCTCCTTTCTTTTCAACCATCATTATGAAACCGCATGAATATGGGAGCACTTCTGAAAACCAATCATGAAAGCCAATGAAGGATGCTGTTTCACCGTCCCTCTGATTTCCTTGGGAGATGCTTGCGATAGGAGACAAAGGCTTTCATAGTCTCCCTTCATAAGACCCACAGCACTGAGGGCTTCATTTCGCTGAAACTCTGATCAAAGCCGAGCGGTGAAATGTTACTATCCCTTTGCTAGCAGTCGTGTTGACTTAAGGCATACTTCCAAAAATCCCTTCTTCCCCTCAGAACTTTTGACCACTTCATTTCTGAAAGGGAACGCTTGCATTTGATACCGCTCTGTGCCTACTTACTAGCCATGGTCTTACTGGGGAGTTAAAACAGGGCTTTCCTGTATTATAATTAAAAGAATCAAACGTATTCATGATAACTCAGTGCAGGCCTGGATGGGAAACATATGTGATATCATTTGGCTCCTGTAAGGAAAGCAGTTAATTAACTCTGGATATTTTGGGGAGAGCGGGGGAGTCCAGGTTTTCTACTAGATTTGGTTCCCTTTTCTCATTCTGATACCAGCCTGTTTTCACTCAAAATTTCTTCCTTGAAAGAAACTGCCACTTTTCCTGTTCATTTGGCAGCCATGTCCAATCCACTCCATCATGAACCTCATTACTCTGCCCTCAGCTAGAGACACAAATGGCTCATGGTCCAAGCAGGGGGGATGGCACAGGGTCTTGGACTGGGGGCTACCCCTTATCCAAATCCTATTCCAAGTCAAAGGAAGTAATAATCCCACTACAGGTCAATTCCCATATCCATGGATTCAGTATCCGCGGTTTCAGTTATCCATGTCCGAAAATATATGTTCACTCTAGGCATTTCTCGGTCCTCCAATGTGATTCTATGGTCAACTTCTGGCATTCTTCTCATTGAAAATAATAGGGTTCCCTATTATCCATGGTTTCAGGTATCCATGTGTGTGTGCTGGAACATATCCCTTGTGGTTACAGCGATCAACCTGTATACAGTTGTCCCTCCACATTCACGGATTTAAGTATTAAATAAATAAATAAATAAATATTCATGGCTTGAAAATATTCTTAAAAAAAATAATAATCCAAAAAGCAAACCTTGATTTTACCATCTTATATAAGGGACACCATTTTGCTATGCCATTGCATATAATGGGACTTGAGTATTCACGGATTTGGGTATCCACAGGGGGTCCTGGAACCAAACCCCAGCGAATGTGAAGGGACAACTGTATTCTCATCTGGAGTACTGAACTCAGTTCTGAGAGCCTCATTTTAAGAAAGATATAAACAAGTTGGAGCAGTTTGAGAGGAAGGTAACAAGGACAATAAGAAATACAGAGAGCAAAACACATGAGGAAAGACTGAGGGAGTCAGGCATGTTTCACCTGGTAAAGAAAAGTCTGAGGGGTGACTTGATTTTACTTTTTAAATACCTCAGGAGCTGTCTCAGAGAGGAGGGTGCAGGTTCGTTCTCGATTGCTCTGAAGTGTAGGATGAGGTCTAATGTTTTTAAGTGACAGGAGGGTAGGTTTTGATTGAACATTGGAAGGAACGTCTTCACGATAAGAGTGGTTTGGCAACCAAACCAATTACCTAGACAGGTGATGAGGTCTTTTTCTCTGGACATCTTCAAAAAGAGGCAAGACAGCTACCTGTTGGGGATGCTCAGCTAGAGCATTGAGTTCCTACATTGAGTGGGGTGCTGGACTTGATGACCCATGGGACCCCTTCTAGGTCTCTGATCTTATGATTCTATATTAAGCCAAAGTCTGATCATACCATGTACTAGCTTCTTTGGACTCAGTAACCAGCAGCTTCAGGGTTAAACAGAAAGCTTCATTGCTACAGTAGTCTAAAGAGAGAACTATACAAAATTGTTGCTTCGAATGAAGTTCATAGGAAAAGCAGTAAAACAAAAGGTATTTACTACCAGCCAAATCTGGTGGGCAATTTCCTCATTGGTCACCCATCATCCACATTTCCCGTTCTCACCCAGCATGGGCTCCACCCATTGCTTCCCACAGTGTCCTGGAGGTACAAGGCTGGCCAGCCCGTTTCCAGATAAGACACCATCCTCCCTTGTCTCAGTACACCAACTTGTTGCAGTGTTAAAGAATGCAAAACATTAAGCAGTCAAACATGAAAGCACACAATACTTGATGCAGACAGAACTCTTGGTAGGGAGGTCACTTTTAGGGGCCAATCCTGATAGATCAAATATTACTATACTTGTTTTATTATGCGTTTGTCTTTTTAGGCTTGAATTTTACTTTAACGTATTTATTGCAAAATACTTAGACTACTCTGGCTATTTCTGCTGTTAAAATCAGTTAAGCCAGTGGCACAAAGTACAGGGTTTTTGGAGTTAGGGTGAAAGGCAGCATCTCTCTGGCTTTTCTTCACAAATGAAGATTCAGGAAGGACTCATCCTGCGCTTTCTGCAAGCACGATGATGACTAAAAAGGCCAATCTGAGATAAACAAGTCTGGTTGCAGAAAGCACAGCAGAAGGTCTCCTTGGGTGATGTTTTTGGGTTGTGATTCTTTCTGCGTTGTCATTTCTCTTCAAGACTTGTTCGGCGAGAGTTCTCAAATAAGGCTGCAGCATTGTGGATAGTGCGTCTCCATGCCTCCCGATGTGAGGCCAGGGCAGACCACTGTTGGTGATCAATTTGGCCGAGCCTGAGATGTTGTTTCAGGGAGTCTTTGTATCACCTTTTTGGAGCGTCCCTCTTACACTGACCCGTGGCGAGTTCAGCGTAGAGTAGTATTTTTGGGAGGCGATGGTCCTCCATCCTAGAAACATGCCCTGCCCAGCGCAGCTGCGTTCTCAATATCATGGCCTCAATGCTGGTGATCCCTGCTTGCTCAAGGACAGCAACATTCATCACAAAGTCAGTCCAGTGTATATTTAGGATTGTGCGTAGACAGCGCGGATGAAAGCGCTTGAGGAGTCGTAGGTGGTGGCGATAGGTGACCCATGTTTCAGATCCATAAAGGAGAAAGGCAGCATAACAATGAAATAAATAATTAGGCAATAGCAAAAAGGTGACAGGGACACGCTATCACTTCCAGTTTCAGTTTCTGATCCTTGGTGCACTCACACCCCTGTTCCAGTGGTATAGACAAGGGCATGTACCCTACAGAAAGAAAATTGCTAGCCACTCACTTTAGTCAAATCCCCAGCAAGGCATCCCTCCAAGGCAGAAATGGGGACAAGGCCGTGTTTGTAAGAATGACAGAGACCAGAAAATTTGGACCTTTCCCTGCCTTGCCAGAGCACATGTGCTGTACCCAAAAGAAGAAATAGTTTAGCAAGAAAGGAATAAGGTTGCAAGTTAGCATGCCTCTCGTTACCAGATGCTAGAGTCAACGAATAAAGCATAGCAAACTCCCATCATGCCTTCTTGATACGAGTTTCCCCTTGGCAGTTGGCTGCTATCCACTGTTGAAGGCAGAACACTCTGTTTTTCAGACACGTCATCTGTCTCCGCATAGCAAGACCAACAACCCTTTGGTTTGGTCTCGATTGTAATGTTCGTTTTTCAACAACATGTTCGTTCCTAGAAGCACATGACTCATATGAGACCAAAAGTAGATTGTATTGTCTGTGAAAAGTTTTTTCAAAGTTTCCCCCCTCTGTTCTTCTCTCCACCCCTTGCCACCCCACCACTTTGTCCTTTTCTTTTAATGCAGAACTATCCCTCCAAAGAGAAATAGTAGTTTGGACATTCCAAGAAACCCTGAAAGTTTAAAAAAAAGTTTTTTTTTAAAATGCAGAAAATTACAAGGGATTGATTGGTCTTCCTCCAGCTCCCTTGGTCCCGGGAGATAAGTGATTTCGTATGCTAATGACCATTCCCTCAAATTGCTGACATTTTCTTACAATGTACTTAAAGTACAGTTTGTTTTGCTTTCTGTCTCCACAACAATTATGATGATTTCCTTTTTTTTAAACAGCCTAGCCTTTCTTTTGCCAAAACTCCATTTCCTCTTCCTTTTTTAAAAAGCATATATATATATATATATATATATATATATATTCCACAGCAATTCAGTCCAATGTGTAGTGTAGCATCACACTTTTCCAATAGTATAAAAATGAAAACAAACACAGTTGAACTTGGGTTCCGTTGAGAGGGCAACCACTTTCTCTTTTCCTCCTGAAAACCAAGGAAGGACATCTGACTCATTTCTCCTTCACAGGTTGATACCCTTGGACTTAAACACAGTTCACAAGTAAGGCTGGCCTAGCACAGTTCAGACTCCTTTGGACTTCTCTCAAAATCAATCCAATCCAATTTATTCTGTTATGTCTACATGATTGGCTATATGTGTATCCATAAACTTCAACAAAGATATTTTAATAAAATCAGTGCACTCTAATCAATGGTGTATTTATATCCCACCTTTTTTTTTCCCCAGGAGGAGGATTCAAGGTGGCTGGTACAATGAAAAGAGAAAAACGTACAAAAACCTAGTGAAAAACATACAAAAAAGGTAAGATTAAAATAATATCAAACTGTCTCTAGAATTACAATAATCTAAAACATTCATTTATGAAGTTAGATTAAATAACAAGCTTAGATTAAAAATATATTTTTTTTCCAGAAGGAGGATTCAAGGTGGCTTGTAGACAAATTAGGGAAAAAACATACAAAAAGGGTAAGATTAAAATTAATATAAAACTGTCTCTAGAATTAAAATCATATAAGACATTCATTTACGAGCACAGATTTAAAACAAGCATAGATTAAAAAATATATTTTTTCCCCCAGGGAGGAGGATTGAAGGTGGTTTGTAGAACAAAAAGAGAAAAACATACAATAATGAAAAACATATTTGCATGCTGAGGTGAGATGTCTCCCTCCCCCCATCTCCCTACCTCCCTGCCCCAATAATGACCATAGGCACAAATAAGCGAAAAATTGTATTGATACAAGAAGTAGGAAGACACAAAAGTAGAATTGGCAATAAAATGGCCACAACTCATCTTGGTGATAGTTGCCTGGTTGGTGCATGAGTATGGGTAGGAACCAGGTATCAACCAACCCCCCTGTTGGTTGATGACGGTAAGCCCGCCTGCTAACTGATCACGTGACTGGTCACGTGACAGAGTCATGTGGTCCAAACCCATCCAGGGGGGAGCGCATCCTTCCCTCCTTTCGGGTCTCCATGGCCGTGAACTTGAACTTGACCTGGGCATGGTCTGGATCCAGTACCGGAGAGCCTGGGCCCAAAGTTTGGATCCTGAACCCCCATGCTCACCGCCAACCACTCGAGGTTGTGACTTATATATTACAACATGATATATAAGCATGCAAAATATCCTAGCTAATACAAAAAGAACCTAACTGAGGGAGGATGGGCAG
Organism: Gambelia wislizenii; assembly: GCA_030847615.1. Classification (NCBI taxonomy): domain Eukaryota; kingdom Metazoa; phylum Chordata; class Lepidosauria; order Squamata; family Crotaphytidae; genus Gambelia; species Gambelia wislizenii. The sequence continues at coordinate 5,131,979 of JAUMIR010000008.1, forward strand.
GTCTTTGGCTCGTGAGAGTCAACTGATCAGGTCCAGCGAAAGGCCGGGAATTTATTCCCGGCTGCCGGACCTGAAAGGAGACTGCAGGCAGCAGTCTCCTCCTCCTCAGTCAATCAGAGGCTTCGTTGGTCCAGCGCCTCTGATTGGCCGAGGCAACCACATGCTAGCCAATCAGGAAAGAGTGGCCTCTTTCCTATTGGCTAGCTTTTGAGCCTCTCTCCGACCGGCCTGAGCTGGCCGGAGAGAGGCCAGTAGGCAAGATGGCGGCACCCAGGAGCCACCACAAGGCAAGCGACGGCGAGGAGGGGAGCTCTCCCAGCTGCAAAACCCGGCTGCGGGACACAGTAAGTCCCGCAACTGATATATAAAAAGGTAAGATAAAAATAACATCAAACTGTCTCTAGAATTAAAATAATATAAAACATTTGCTTAAAAGCATAGATTAAAAATACTGCTGGGCTATTCGTAAAACAGAACATCATACCCTCCAACATTTCACAGATGAAAACATGTGGCCGAGCAACAGCAAAGGGTGGTCAAGATGGCAGAAGTTATTTACCAGGCAGAACACACAAGTTGAGGAGAGGTTGCAGTTGTTTGCTTTTGCCTTAGCCTACAGGGAAGGGAAAGATCCCACCCTCTTCTCCTCTCCTCTCTTCCCTGCTGAGTTAATTGAATGCAAACTACTTTTGCGCATTGCACTCAGTTTGCAGTGACTGGAGTAAGCTGAGGACCAAGAGGAAATATGGGAGGAAGATAGAGAAACTGGAGCATTTCAAAAGTGGGTCAAAAATGGGAAGAACAGTGGATTGAGACTGTCCCTGCCAAACTGGGGCAGTTGGAGGAACAGAAAAGCTTTTACTTCACAATAGAAAGTCTGTAAGGAGGGAGACAGCATAGACCCTTGAGGAGGTTTTTAAACCATCAGCTACTGGTAATACTGACTCGGGATATGTTGCCGCTTGAGCCGGAAAAACAAATGCCCCCCCCCGCTCCCTGAGTGAAGGTGCATAGAGTGGTTTTATTTTGGGACTTGAGTCGTAGACTCACCCAAAACTCTGCCACCCCTTCTTGGCAATAAAAGAAATAGAGAAAGGAAGAATACATTAAATTTATTGTTGTTTTTGTTAACTGCTGTTAAGCTGACCGACTTATGGTGACCCTATGAATGAGAGGCTTCCCAGGTCACCTTGTCATCAAGAGCCCTGCTCAGGCCTTACAAAGTCAGGGGCGTGGCTTTCATATGCTTTTACAAAGAGGACTGCTTTATTTCTCTGCTAGAACTGGTGCATGTGTGTGGAGTGTGGGACTGGTTGTTGCTCACATTCTGATTGAGAAAACTAATCATTCTGCTTGTGAGATACAGGACTTTTTCAGACACCCGTCTGTATCTCCGGAACAGATACAACACTGTTGCATGGCAGGGGGTCTGTTTCGGACGCTGCCATCCCTCTCTCAGCATCGTCCGTGACTGTTCCGGGTATGATTGAAGGCAGCCGCACCATTTTTAATTCACGGACAACTTCCATGAGTAAAAAATGGTGCGGCTGCCTTCAATCTTACCCGGAACAGTCATGGACGACACCGAGAGAGGGACGGTGTCATCCAAAACGGATCTCCTGCCGCGTGACAGTGTCGTAACTGTTTTGGAGGCTTCTTGCGCGGTAAGGGGCGTCTGAAAAAGTCCACACTGTTATTTCTCACCTTCTCCAGAATCTTGCTTGCTGATGCTTGTTGCCAGGACATCAGCACTCTCTAACTTTCTTCCTTCAAATCTGTTCTCACAAACAAATGTTTATGTGAAGCGGTGTTAGTAAAGACAGCAAGGAATCACGTGAGCATCTATAGGAGATGATATAGGCAAGGCTACCATTTCAAGCACTGGCCAATGCAGCCTTTGCGAGATCTTTCAACTCTGGTGCAAGGAGTGGCTGATTTAAAGTGCTAAATAATGAAGATTTCAGCAGTGTGGTTAATGTACCAGTAAGCAAGTGATAGCACAAGAGAACTTTGATCCAGCCATACTTTGGGTCTCTCTCTCTCTCTTTTCCCACATCCTCCTCAATCAGGGCTTTTACTCTACATTTTATCCTCTTCTGGCCTCCCTCCAAGATTATGGTTGGTGGACAAACTCAATGGCTGTGGTTTGGGCTCTCCAGCTCAACAATAATTTGTGTGAAGGGGGAAAATATGCTGAACCATCTCATCAGGAAAGGGTGGGAAGAAAGAAAGAAAGAAAGAAAGAAAGACCAGCTCCAGGGAAGCCTCAGCAGGCTTCTGTTGAGGATGAAGCATCTGACCACAATGGGAGACGTTGAAGCTGCCACGTTTTGTGGTCGCTCTCTAGGTTTTATGTCATTGGATGGTCTGTCTGGTGCAATTTGTCAGCGTGCCAGGATTCAACTACTGGAGAGGTGACTGGCAAATCTTTGGATAACAGAACTGACACGGTGTGAAACTCATTCTCAGCCAAATCAACCTCACAGGGTTGTTGTGAAGTATATAAAAATGGCATGCATACTAATTGCTAGTCTGTGCTTCTTCCAGAAAGGGCAGAATAGGATTGGGATCCTATTCACTAGTCCCAACTAGAGTAGACAGACACATTGAATAAATGGGATTTGCTACATGTCGGCTCACCATTCAACAGCTGATAATCAATAAGGGGTTGTCTCCACAGTGAAAATAATCCTAATAGAATTCACAGGGAACCTTTTGTCTTCATGAGATCCTGTGGTGGTTCACATTATTCAGAAGTGGGGGAAAACTAACACAACTATGGGGAAAAGCCTCCACGGCTTTCCCTGAGGTTTTTAAAATAATGTGTGGAAATGCACATTACCACTGGTTTGGACAACTAAATTGCAGCACAACACATTCTTGGTGAGGGTGGAAGTGGAAAGCTGATTGGAAGAATATGCACAGGAGTGGGGGTGGTGGGCTTGCAAGGAATAAAGCTACCGGAAGTGCCATTTTGGAGTTTTGCACTACCGGTTGTGTGCTTTTTTGCTGAGCTGAAGTGACAAAACAGCTTTTATAAGTGGAAGGTCGCACGTCCACACCTTTGATTTTCAGTTAAAAAACATACTGGGCAGCAGTGGCAATTTGTTGAGAATGGTAATGCAAGTAATTCACTCTTGGCCACCATGTTGATTTGCAGGCATGGCTGCGTGTGAACTTCAAACATCACCAACAATTTTGCCAAAGTTCCATGGAGATCAAAGGACCATGACTGCTGTGATTTTTGCATTAATGCGCAGCCATCAGCATTATATCTTCTAGTCTAGAGTATTATTGTGTACTGTAGTTTGAATCCACAGTTGGTTAACTCTGCAGATCCTGAGCCCACAGATATTGCAGGCCCACTGTATTCATTAAGAAAATTACATTTCTGAGAGATGGGGGTCTGCTGGCTAGAAGAGTAAGTTTATAAAACAAAGTGATAGGAGAGGGATGAGAGGAAGTGATGTCAGAGGTGAGAATATAGGGAAACACATGTGGGAACCCTAACTGTCTCTATGGCTGCATCTGCACTGCAAAGATAATCCAGTTTGACATTCCTTTAACTGCCATGGCTCAGTGCTATGGGATTCTGGGATTTGTAGTTTTGTGAGACATTTAGCCTTCTCTTTCAGAGCGCTCTGGTGCCACAACAAAGTACAAATCCCAGGCTTCCACAGTCTTGAGTCATGGCGGCAGTTAAAGCGATGTCAAACTGGATTATTTCTGCAGTGCAGACGCGGTCTCCCTCTGCTGCCCCCTGTAGGCATATATCTACCTGTGTGAGATTCATTGCACTTTTCTCCACTTCAGCAGAAAGAAGGCTTCCCCTTCCTTCCCAGTATGGGAAGAGGACTGCTAGGATACTTACACACATACATGGATGAACACAGATCTCCAGGCAGGAGTGCATGCAACCCTTGTCGCTGAAAAGGTACTGCACCTTTGCAATATGCTGCCATATATATATATTCATATTCAAAAATTAGGTGTCTCATTCTACCCACCCTCCTTTCATAGTTCAAACAAATCAGCATCCTGAAGACTTTACATGCAAAATCCTATGGACCTTCCCTTCCACTCTTCCAGTTCCTGATTTTGCCCTTTGCTGATTTCTCACAGAGGAGGCATAGTAAATCACATGGTTTACTGCCACAGTGCTGTGTCATCTCTGGTCACTGGGTGATTCATTTTTGGACAGCATTACCTATTTGTTTTTCCCTTCATGCCTCGGACATGGACAGGAAAACACTGTCCCACTGAGTGACAGTCAAGGGAGTTTAAAAATGGCCTCTTGCTGTTTTCCTTGCAGGCAAACAACCACAGCCAACATGTAACTTGAGGGTGATTCTTCTGAAGTCCTTGGTTGGTCAGTCCGATTAAAGGAGAAGAATTCCCAAATTGGTATTGACTGGGCTGTCTATGCCCACTTTGAAGACGCTCCATCCTCAATGCCATTTATCTGACAGTGTCTCTGCAGAGGTGGCCCAATTGTTAGGCATCTGAACATAACTTTAGCACCACGTCCATTAATTTATTTTAGGATTTTTTTGTTGTTGTTTAAAGACAATTGCTACAGAATTTTCTGCAAATCTTTCACATTTTTCCCCACAGAACAATCTTTGAAAACAGCGCAGTATTCAAATGCTTGCCTTGCAGCAAGAGGAAAAATGGCTAAAGTGGCACATTGCTTTCTTCAAGAGCTGATTTTGTGAAGAATCACATTCCTACTGGCATAGCGAAAAAACCCCTTAAAAGTGGTTCCCACCCCTAAAGTTCTCCTTACCCAGTCTCCATAGGATTGGTCTGTTAACTCAGCATGTATGGTTCAAGTTACTCCTCCATTTGACATCTACAGTCGCATTCATGGAACCATAATTTCCAAGCTATGGAGAAACTCCACATGTTAAAACCAAGTGAGTGTTTGTTATGAAGGGACAGGCCCTGATTCGAACTATAACCACAGAGGTGATACTTGGTCATTTTTGTTAACGAAGGAGTTACAACTTGGCCCCGAGCCTGATGCTCAGCTTATCACTCAAGCAGAACCATCTGTCAGCACCAGGAGTTTCCATTTTGGAAGCTGTCCTGCAGGAAGTCAATCTCTGACACAGTTTCCCCCCTCTTTGGTTGTTGCAGGTCTCACAGGATACTGGAATCAAGACACCGTGTGTTTGTGGAGAGATATGTCAACTCTGACCATCGAGTAATGGGGAAAAAAAAAGGGAACCAGGCTGAATAGCGCCAGTGTTTGGAAACACAAAGGAGGGAGGTTGAGATGCCTCTATTAACCAACCGTGATGACTCCGTCTCCTGGGGCTTGTCCACATGGGCAATAAAACCCATACTCACATGGCACAATTGACACACAACATTTTCAACAATGTGCATTTTCACCACCCTGGATCTGTAAGATTCACAGTTTCCTCGGGATTCAAGGGGAAACCCTGGGGATTGTCTTTAATGGTGAAAATATCCCTCATGGAATTTGCTGGGAATATGACCTCAAAATTTCAAGCATTGCGGTCACTTAAAACACCTGCTGGGCATTTGGAAATACAATTTAGTCATCCTAAGAAAAGGATCTGACCAAGAGAAGATGAATACAGTGAATGTAAGTGTTCAAGGTGTGAATGATTTTCACCGATTTTCAGGAGGAGAAAGAAGAGGAGGAGGAAGAAGAAGAGGAGGAAGAGGAGGAGGAGGAATCTAACCATTGTATGACACTGCCTCACAAAAAGAAGTGTCCCTTTCTCAACAGCAGTTATTTGCCTTAAGAAATAAGCATATCTCTGCTTCTATTCACTTTGGTTTAGGTTAATTAGTCCGCTGAATCTTTCCATGCCCGCAGCCTTTCTGGAACTTTTCCTGTCTCCTCTGTTCTCTCTCAATCCCACCGCCCACCACAGGCATTCATATGGGGTACCTGACAGCCCCCCCCCAAAAAACCCACAATTGGGAATGCGTTCAGAGACCATTAATACAGGAAGCTGTCCCAGCCCCAAAGAAAGCGAGGAGCTGTACAGTTGAAAACAGGCCATGAAAGGGAACCTTTCATGCCGTCTCCTTCAGGTGGAGTTTTGCCTGTGGATTAAAAGAGTTTATTCAGGTACTCACACATTTCCCGGTCTGTCTGAACCGGGCGGCGTGTGGAAACCTCTAAGTCATAATCGATTGCTGTAAAAAGGGACTGGCGTGGGCTGGCGGGGGAATAAGAGGATGAAAGGCCCGTCATGAGGTGAAACATACATACTGTGATGGATGAAAGGGAGACCCGGAATTTGGGCTATGAAAGACTGAACCAAAGCTGTCAAAGCTCAAGTCACTTCTTTCTTCCTTTTATGAATGAGATTCTCTTTCTCTCTCTCTCTCCTTTTTAAAAGACCTGCGTGTTCAGATATTTTATGGGTCCCCAAATCCCACATTGATGCTTGGTTTTGTTTAAGATGAAAAATTCAGATATAGCACTCCTATTTTTCTTTCTCTCTCTCACACAGCTTAATTAAGAAAAGGGTGATTGATCAGGTTGCTTCTTTTTGAAGGGAACTTATACATAATTGCTACTGCATAAATTCCCTGTAGACCTTTTCTTATGGTTCAGATGTTCAGATTTGGCTTTATGGAACTGATCTCTGTCTTTCTTAGTTACTCTGAAAATTCATTGCCTAAACTAGGTATGGTGTAGTGGTTAGAGCACTGGACTAGTTTTGTGGTGGCTGATTCTGCCATGCCCAAATGCCCTGAGACAATATTACGTTTAGGTCATTTGTGAAAAAGAGATCAAGAGCTAGTTAATTAAGGGGGTGGGGAGAGAGAAAAAAAAAATCAATGAGAGTACTGAAACAAATTCATTGGAAGCAATATCAAACAAGTGCCATGCTTTACGAATCCTGAAAGGAACATGATCTATCATCAAGAAAACTCACAGAGGACAGGTGTATGCTGCTTCATTGAACATTTCAATGTATGTTGTATTTATTTAGATCTTGGACTACGTGGTATGCATGCTGAAAGATCTAGCCCCCATTGGACTGAGTGGGCCCTTTGGACAATCCATCTCTCTCTGGAATAAAGAAAAAGGATGTTCACTTGTAACCTTTCTACCCCATGTTAGAAACTCCCAAATATGCAGCATGTTATTGTTTTGCCACAGCTCACTGTTAAAAGACATGTAAGGTCACCCCAGCATCTATGGAAACAAGAGGAACTTTTCTTTCTTTTCCGATATTGAAACCTATACAGTTGTAAACACATCTTACATTCACCCAGAGTCAAGGATGGAAACAAAAAAATTCTGCCTTTTATGTATCCAAAAGATCTTATGGGCTTAGTTTTTTCTGGGTTTGGAGAAACTGCTCTGCAACCAAGTCTCAAAAGACCTTCCAAAATAGTTTATCTTCCTCTCTCACCCTCATGCCACACTGAATGTTTTCTGCCCTTCTATATCCTCCAACATTTCACAGATGAAAACTGGGACATGTGTGGGCAAACAACGTCAGAAAATGTGATCAAAATGGCCAAAATTATTAATGAGGAAGAACGGACAGGCTAGGAGAGGCTGCCACAGTTTGCTTTTGCCTGAGCCTACTGGGAAAGGCAAGATTCTGCCCACTCCTTTCCTCTCCTGCCTGCTGAGTTAACGGAGTACAAACTACTTTTGTACTTTGAACTCCATTTGCAGCAATTGAAGTGAGCTGAGTACAGAAGAGGAAAATGGGATGGGGGGAGAGAAACGGACATTTTAATAGCAGTTGTAAAAGTGGGATGACAGAGGATTCATCAGGATTGTTCATGCCAAATCAGGATGATTGAAAGGTATACCCTTCCTGGCCCCTTGAAGCATCTCCTAAACCATCTAACATTAGAATTCCTCTAGTTCCAGCTCCTTCCAGAGGGTTATTATACAGATGGTGGACTCTTCTTTCTTCAAATAGGTGCAGGGGAAAGTAGAAGCTGATTTGAAAAAGTCTTTTGCATGAGGTTTACCAAAGCTTGAGAAAGCTTGCTTTTTTGGGGAGTATGTCTCATAGAGTCCCCAGTTATGTTGGCTGAGGGATTCAGGGTGTCATAGTCCAGAAAGCAACTTTTCCAACCAAGGAGTTATGGAAATTGGGAGGGATCTCTGTCTTCTGTGCTTGACTCCCTCATTCCTTCTCAGCCTTCATATCTTTTCCCCCAGCCTCAAACTGCCAAGCTAAGGCAAAAAGTATAAAAGTCTGTAATACAAATTAACACTTGCTGCATCATTGGGCAGCTGTTAATGTTTGACCATGGGTTCATCTACACCAGCCAGGATACGCTGGCTCCCCAACAGTGTATCTTGGCCCAGGATCTGGCCTGTTCTACCCTGTTACCGGGAGAAAATAGGGCAGCATCCAAACAGAATGCCAGCCCATCACTGCAAGTGCGGCTGCTGCCATCATTTCCCCTGCTGACGCAGAAGCCAGGAAGGGCCCCTCACAACATGTGGCTGCATATGACCAACCTCGATCACATGCTGAGGGACCCCTACTTGGTTTTTGGGAGAACGAGGGAGCTGGTGGCAGCAGCGAGGGACAGCATATTGGGATGGACTCCCACAGACACGCAGGGCCTGATCTAGCAGGAACGGATTAAACTGGGTGTTTTCATACAATGGTTTATCAGGCCCTACCCCAGCTGGCCCTCATTCCAACCCTGTATCTGCCCTGGAGGTGGCGAGGACTGCCTGGGGGCAGATCGAGGTAAATGCTCTGTGTCATCTAGACTGCAGGGCTCTGGAATGGGGTCAAGCCAGGGTGTTTAGGCCATGTAGATAAGCCTCATGATGCTGACAAGGACTGCAAAAACCATCTGCCTGGTGGCAAAGGCCCAACTCATTACATTGTCCTTTGCTTATGGCAAAAGCACTAGAAATGTTTAGATGAGTCCACATACACAGATCATTTGCATTTCTATGCTTTTGGAATTTGGTGCAGCAATGCCAAAATAAATAAATAAAAAAAGCTAAAAAAACCCCCAATGCTTCTCTGTGATAACACATACTCTCTCCCTCCACCTCCCTCTATATATATACTAAAAAAATTAGAATGGAATGCCTGTGGAGTTTCCTAACAGTTCAACCTGTTCCTTGATTTGATTGGAATTAAAAGAGAAGAAAGGAGCATCAAAAGAAAACTCCGTTCTGACAGCTAATCCAAGCATTTATACTGGAGGAAGAAAAAAAGTTTTAATCCTCACAGACAAGGGCAGAATGGAGCCTTCACTGGGATATACACTAGGCTTGTGTGTGAGTTTGATTAATTCCTGACACCCAGTTCTGGGTGACACTGTGAAGCGTTAAGTACAAGGCAAGAGAGAGGCATGAGATATGCTCGAAAGTGACATGGTTTTGTCAGATTGCCAGAGCGATGGAAAAATGATTGGCGTAAGCAAAAAAGCAGGTTGCAGGGTGGGGGGAGGATAATCTTGATGGGGAATTCAAAACACTTTTTAATTTTTTTAAAAAAAGAGAGGAGTAAATGGATAAGTTGTAATTAAGGCCCAATCAAGGTTTCTAAATGCATCACTTCTCCCGAGCTGAAAAGAAAGCAAACAGATGGTCCGGGAAGATAAGGGGTAACCCGATCTTTGCCCAGTGACAGGCATGCACAAACTTCTCAAGACAAGATTTACAAGAGAGAGGGAGAGAGAAAGAATGGCTTCATCATGGGCCTGGTAGTGGGAGAACTATCATGCACCCATCATACAGAGTTACAGGGAGTTCACACCAATCGGTGACTGCAAAATCAAGTGATGGCTTGGCCACATGTATGAAATGGAGATCAGAGATCACGTTTCGAATGCCTCAGATCACCTCTCATGCATCAGAGAAAGAGAGAGTGAGAGAAAGCTTTTCTTTAGATCCACTGAATGGTACTGAGAGCCATAGCCTGGTATCCTGTTTGTGTCTTACACATGAGTAAGTTCCCCGATGGAAGTCATTTTATCCAATGCAGAGCACTGGCATTCAGTTTAAGGTTGTGGATGTGGAGCTGTAGACGCTCTGCACATGGATCCACATGGCACAAATTTGCATGGATGTCAATGGGTGTGCCTTGTGTATGGAGGTCCATACACATTGGGCTGTGCATTTGGTTATACATTTGGTGTCTTAGACAGAATCATAGAACCATAGAGTTGGAAGAAGGCTCATAGGTCATTGAGTCTAACTTCCCACTCAGTGGAGGAACTCCAGCTAAACCATCCCCAGCAGTTAGATATCCAGAGAAAGAGACCCCACCAAACTGCTCTTACTGTCAGGAAGTTTGTTCTAGAGTTGCATAACATTACAGTTCAGTGCAGGAGTTGAATAGCAGAATTCTATAATTCCATACACAGAGATTTTTTGCAGCGTGACCCCAGGATAAGATTTCTGCCATTAAGATAAGGCCAATCTTTTCACTAATTGTGTAGCAGGCATTTGGTCCTTTGCTTTTCATTTATTCCATAGTAAGCGTGTGCAGGAGGGCAAATCCAGTTTATGTCTTTTTGAATCAATCTGCAGGCCTGGATTTGTTGATTCCACAATAGTTGCTGATCCATTGGCTTGAGAGGAAAAATAAATAGAGAAACAATGTTTGGCTGTCAGTGGTGGCATGTCAGTGGAACAGTGACTCTGCTCTAGGTCCCCCCCCCAATTTTAAAGGACCTATCCTTTTGTTGGTGGGCTTCAGCACATTGGCTAGCTCCTCTAAAGTCTGGTGTAAAACATGGAGCACATTCACCTGCCCATGAAGATGGAAGCCATTGGCCACTCCCAATGTGCAGCAGTGAATGAAAGGTAGATGGACTGAAACAGACAAACATCTAGGCCTTGAAGGCACGTGACTGACCTGGAAAGGGAAGACTCAGAGTAACCCCTATAAGTTATTGGTATGGCCCAAAGGGAGGCTGTCCTTACTAGCTGAGTGCAGAAGGAGTGGGAGCATAATCCAAGTCAGGCCTATTCCAAGTCAAGAGAAGCAATAGTCCCACTATGTTTTGCGCTAGTCAGGCTTCCTCTGAAGTTTTGAGGTCAGTTCTGGGCACCTCATTTTAAGAATATAGACCAGTGGTTCTCAACCTATGGGTCCCCAGATGTTGTTGGACTACAGTTCCCAGGAGCCCTCTGAGGTCTCACCTTGACAACCAGGTGGTCCTCCCAGTCATTAGTGAGGCTGTAGAATTGAACTCACAGCCTCACTAATGACTGGGAGGACCACCTGGTTTTCAAGGTGAGGCCTCAGAGGGCTCCTGGGAACTGTAGTCCAACAACATCTGGGGACCCACAGGTTGAGAATCACTGATATAGACAAACTGGAGAAGGTTCAGAGGAGGGTAACAAGCATTCTAAAAGATATGGAGAACAAAACTCATGAGGAAAGGTTGACGGAGTTGGAGAAGATTGAAGGGTGACATGCCTACACTCTTTAAATATCCCAAGGGCTGTCTCAGATAAGAGGGTACCAATTTTTCTTCTCTTGCTCCAGAGGTGGGACCAAGTCTAATGGTTTTAAGTTATATGAGGGTAAGTTTCAATAGAATATTGCAAGGAACTTCTTGACGGTAAGAGCAGTTTGGCAATGGAATCAATTCCCTAGAGAAGTGATGAGGCCTCTTTCTCTGCATGTCTTCAAAAAGAGGCTGGACAGCGACCTTCTGGGGATGCTCTAGCTAGAGATCCTGCATTGACCAGGGGTGTTGGATTTGATGGTCTATGGAGTCCCTTTCAGCTTTATGATTCTATATGAAGCCAAAGTACAATGAAGCATTGTTTGATTTATTCTGTATTTGTCTTTTTAGGCTTGAATTTAACTTTAACATATTCATTGAAAAATACCCAGGGTACTCTGGTTATTTCTGCTGTTAAAATTGGTTAGGTCAGTGGACCCAAGGGACAGGGCTTTGGGGGGGGGGGGTGGCTCCAAAACTGTGGAAACATATTCATATATGTCTTGCTCCTTCTGTCCAAATGTAGCCCCTATGAATGATGGAATAAGGCAATAGGAGTTTCAATTATGTATTTTCAAGGGAGCAAAAGGATGAATTTCTTCTCATGGAATTTCTATTATTTATTTCCATCTGAATTATTTGTTGTAGTGCAAGAGATATTTTCTACTGACAGATGTAGAAGCAGAATTACACACACAGGAACATTGTATATTGTGGGTGAGTGTTGCACAAATGGCACCCGAACATTGATATGCATTGCTCAACATTTCTATTATGACTGGGGGTTGTATAGTGTTGGCATAGTGTGGATTTTTATGTTTATATTTATCTACACACACATGTGGATATTTACCCTGTGCTGAGGGGATGTTGGATTGCAGCCAAAATAGACTAACTTTCCTCCACTCATATGTACAGGAAGACCCCGATTATCTGATGGGTTAGGGACCAGAGGACTGTCAGAAAGTGGAATTGGCTGAAAGTGGAACCCAGGGCTGTTTTAGCTTGCAAGTGCATTTTGGCCACCGACACATGTAAATAACACACTATAAATCACTTTTGAATGTGTGCAAAAGCTAAATTAACACACTGGTCCCAAGGAGCCTTGTAGGCAAGAAGAACTGATGAAAGAGTGGAACCCCTGTTGAATTAATGAAACCGGTCTGTACTTTGCAAGCATTGAAAGAGTGAGTCATCAGAAAGCGAGTCATCAGAAAGCGGAAAATGTCTGTATTGGACTGCAATTCCCATCAACTATGATCCTCACGAGAGGCTCTCACAGTCCCACCACCTTCACAGTCACATCAATGTCTGGGGATGGGAGATAATGTCTTCTTGGTAGCTGCTCCTCAGCTATGGAACTCCCCTCCTAGGGAGACTAAAAGGGACCCCTCTTTGCTGTCCTTCTGTCAGCAGGCAAAGGTAGCTTTTTAAAAGAAAAATTCTAAGAGGTTTCCAAGAACTGAACGTTTGTCAAGAAAGGGCTTGTAAGAGGTTGGTTTACTAACTGTACTACTTTTAAATTGCTTTTACCAATTTAAATTTATGCTGTAAAATTGCTTTTAATGTCATTGATAATGTAAATCTGTTTTAATGTTGACTTTTTGTATGTTTTAACTGTGTTGCATTTGGATTAATTTGTAAGCTAATATGAATCCTGGTTTGATGGAAAAGGTAGGATATGGATAAAGGTGTTTATCCCCTCTGGCTTCCCCTCGTTCTCCTCTTTATCATTTTCTGTCAACAATCGAATGGGAATGTTGACTGGGGATGATGGGAGGTGCAGCCCAACACAAGTGGTGAGTGCCAGGTTGGAGAACACAAAGGCTGGTATAGATAAAGTGGAAGAACAGCCTTGTATTAAGGACTAAGTGGGCAAGCTTCCAGCCAGAGAGACAAAGAGAGACAGATGAGACGGATGAGGCTTCCTTTGGAATGAGAAATGGCTGTTTGGCAGCTGAGGAATAAGAGGCGGGGATGCCCCCCAGTCCTTCTGATCACATCTCTGGGAGGTTTCAGGTGTCTTCTTCAGAAAGCTCCCCCCCAGGTCACTGAGGGGACAGTCTCCTCAGCAAAAGGGCCATGGCACTGCCAAAGTGTCAACCCTTTCAAAGACCGCTGACAGAGATAAGAGCAAGGAAGAGGCCACAACTGAAGTGTCACCTTCGACTTGCTACTGGGAGCTTAGCTCCACTTCAAAGGCAAAGAGCAGAGGAGATGCCAAGACTGCTGATGGAGCCAGGAAGACAAAAATAGGAGGGCCCAGGAGGAACAATGATGGCTTTACATATCCTAGCAGAGGGGTAGGGGAAAGAGGCGACCAGGATTCACACTCCACAATGTCAGCTAGGGCCTCCTATGTCCATGGGTTGGTGAATCCTTTTAGATTATCACACTACACTGTTATAGTGCTATTATTCCACTTTAACTGCTCTGGCTTCCACCTGTGCAATCCTGGGATTTGTAGTTTAGGGAGGAGCATTTAGAACTCTCAGCTAGAGAGCTCTTAGGCTTCACTAAACTCTCTCTGCCTGGCTTTTCTTTTCAAACAAAGATTCAGGAAGGACTCATCCCACACTTTCTGCAAGCGCGCTGATGACTAAAAAGGCCAATCTGAGATAAACAAGTCTGGTTGCAGAAAGCATAGCAGAAGGTCTCCTTGGGTGATGTTTCTGGGTTGTGATTCTTTCTGCGTTGTCGTTTCTTTTCAAGACTTGTTCGGCGTGAGTTCTCAAATAAGTCTGCAGAATTGTGGATAGTGCGTCTCCGTGCCTCCCGATGTGAGGCCAGGGCGGACCATTATTGGTGATCAATTTGGCCGAACCTGAGATGTTGCTTCAGGGAGTCCTTGTATCGCTTTTTTGGAGTGCCCCTCTTACGCTGACGACAAACCCCAGAATTCCACAGGAGGCAGCCATAGTAGTTAAAGTGGAATAATAGCACTATAACAGTGTAGTGTGATATTACTATAAGTCTGAACTTAATAGGGACTATCTATCCCTTTGGTGGAGCCCTTTCAGCACGTTGGACTAAAGCCCTGGAATAGATTTTCCCACCCTGCTGACATAGAAGTCATCAGTTGCTACCAACATAAAAATGAATGGCAATTGTTTCACTGGGCAAGTTTGCTGGATTTCTCCCAAAACAAAAATGGTAAGATTATACATATATGATTCACAGATGGGATTTTGCTTGCTTCCTGACTGAATGTGTTAGTCATTTTGCTTTTTGAAACCATAGGGAACCCACCTTTCCCGATGCCACTGAGACAACTGGCCAGAGGAGAACATAACAAAACTCTGAACGATCAGTATTAACTAACTAAGTAACTAACTAATCATTTCCCCACTTTTCTCTCAGTATCAAAGGCAGCTTAGAATGAATGAAAACAAAGTACAGTTGTCCCTCCATAGCCACGGATTTGGTATTCACGAATTTTAAGTATTCACAGATTGAAAATATTCTTAAAAAATAATAATCCAAAAAGCAAACCTTGGTTTTGCTATCTTATATAAGGGACACCATTTTGCTATGCCATTGCATATAATGGGACTTGAGTATTCATGGATTTTGGTATCCATGAAAAGGAGTCCTGGAACCAAACCCTAGTGAATATGAAGGGACAACCATACAGCTAAAACCTATTGATACACAAGTTTAAAAACCCCAATTAAACAAGCAATTCTATTAAAAATAGTTTAAAACAGATTGAAACATAGTAAGAAAGATAAGAGCATAATACACCCCGTGAAATGTCCTTTTTGCCACAGTAAGTTAACAACTGAAGGCTGCCTAAATAGAGGTCTTTGCTTGCCAGTGGAAAGAGAGCAGAGAGGGGATCAAGAAAGCTTCTCTTGGGAGGGAATTCTTTTCCTATAGTTTTGAGTTGTTGAAGATGACCTTCATCATCTTCTTGATTACGAAGGTCTCACTGGACTTTCTAAAAGTGGTGGGGAAAGTGTTGGGTCTCATGTAGTAGCTAGGCCCCTTTATATGACCCCAAGTCCATCCAACTACCCCTCCCTCAAGTCCCCTATCTATCTATCTATCTATCTATCTATCTATCTATCTATCTATCTATCGACACCCCCCCCCCAAAAAAAACCCCTGTAAAAATACCCAGTTTCCCATCTGGAGCAGGCTTGTTTCTTAGACTACCCTTTGAGCTTCCAAATTTCCTTACTTTTTCCAAAGTAGGCTGCAAAACAAGAACCACAAAGCAAAAAAGGACAAGAGAGAGGGGTGGGTAAGACAGAGAGCAGGAGGGGGAAAAGGTGGGAGAGGAGAGAGAAAAACATTCCAAGCTTTTCATCTGCATTTTTCAAAAGAATGCAAATTGTGAAACTCAACCTTAAAAAGCTTCAGCTGGAAAGCCTCAATGCATTTCACCTTGCATATTTTAAAACCAAACTATGAGACCCTTCCCACTGCCAACAGGACTTTTTCCTCAATTAATGGTTGGGTTCCAGGAACAACTTGGCATGCTGGGAAGGGTTCAGTCACTTAGCACATGTGAGATTGAGTATGGTGGTGGTGGTGGTATGTGTGTGTGTGTGTGTGTGTGTGTGTGTGCAGAAGACTGCCCACTCCCAGCTGCATTGAGAAATTTGAACAATAAAAGGCAAGGAAAATTCAAAGAGAGTACTGGAAAGTTCCAAGCATTCACATACATGGGTTAATTCAATGCAGAACATATTGAATGGAGAATCGGTTAGGGTGAGCTACATGAAGTTTGATGGTCAGCTGACTCTACTCTGGCCCTCCTCCCTCACCAAGGAGCCAATCACAAACTTTGGGGGAAGGGGTGGAGTTTCCCATGTTATTTTTGAAATAAATTTGGTTATTCTCGTTGATGTATCTCCTATGGTTGCTTGTTATGCAGTGAGTGATGCATTGGCAGCAGTGGGAGCTGATGGCTTCCATCTCAGTGAAATGGTGAATCTGCTCTGGGTTTAATATATACAGTCGAATCCCCATATCTTCAGGGGTTTGGTTCCTGGACTTACGACAGATACTGGAAACTGTGGATAACAGTGAGCCCTACTAAAATACAGGACTTCCAGTAAAAACATACCATAGAGTTTCATTGGAGAACCTAGAAGATGCCTAGAGAGGATGCTTCTCTAGGCATTTTCCAGCACAACTCTATGGTATGAGTCCCTATTTTGTGTCCTGCAGATAACTGAAATTGTGGATATTGGTTCCACAGATACAGGGGTATGACTGTATTTCAAAGGAACTATCCAAAGTGCTGAACACTCCCCCCAACACTCTGAATAGTTCCTTTAAAGTTTAGACTATACCCCAGAATGGATTGACCATCCTATGGACATGGAAGCCCCCAGCTGCCACTGATGGAGAGAATATTGGTCACACAAATTTTCTTTCTCCCTGCAAAAATCTGAAAATCCCCCTTCCAAGGCCAAAATGACCTCTCCAAGCAAAAAACAGAGGTGGATAAGATTTTTTTTTTCATTTATGTGTATATGCATGTTTGTGTGTGTGTGTTGTTGTTCTGTGCCTTTAAGTCATTTCCAATTTAGCAAACCTGTCATGGGGTATTCTTGGCAGGGTTTGCTCTGAGAACCTTTAACCCTCCAGTCTATAGAGATGTGGTGGAACACCATGCCTGTTTCAGCAGAAGGAAATGTAAATGGGCATGTTTGAAGGTACACCCATGGTCTAGAACAGGGGTGGGAAATGTATCTTCCAGATGTTTTGGACTACAAATTCCACAATTTCTTGGCATTGGCCAACCTGGCTGTGGGTTCTGGGAGTCAAAATCCCAACTATCTGGAGGACCAATGATTCACCATCTTTGGTTTTAAATACTCCAAGGATGCATCACGTCACCTTAGTGTTTCTCCCTGTAGCCTTCCACTCATGGAAATGGTCTCATAAAACCAGAGCCAGGCAACTTAAAATGGTCTTGAGGACATCCTCAATGGATCTATTACAGGCTAGTGCTGAAAATGTGTAAGAATTTTTAATAAAAAGATCAAAACTAGAAGTGGCCACAGATTTCTGGTTTTGTTTCTTTTTTGGTGGGCGAGAGAATTTGAGAATCCATCATGAACTCCTTTGGAGCATTTCCAACTGTGGAATCTCACTATTTCCTTAACCTTACTGAACTCAGCATTCTTAAAATCCAGAGTCTATTTCTCACTACTTTGGATTCCCCTTTCCTCTGTATAAGAAATCCCGAGAGGCTGTGGTCATTCTCACCCTTGCTCACCACTCCTTCTGCTCCATTGATTGGTTCTTCCCTTTGACTAGGATCAAGTCCAAGACAGTTGATCCCAGGACCGGTTTAAGGAATTTTGGGGGCCCCTGCAATGCTTTATTTTGGGGCCCCATATGTTTATCTCAGTCAATGTAACCTAACTCAACCTAAGCTATTCACAGTACAGGATATTCAGATTATTACTAATAATGTTTTTGCAGGAGGAGGGTTACTATGGGGCCCCCCACAATGATGCCCCCCCCTGCATATGCTGACACCGCTGGTGCCTTAAACTGGTCCTGGTTGTTCCCCACGTTGCCTCCTCCACTTTCTGAAGAATGAAACTATCAGCAAAGCTACATATTCAGGGGTAGCCATGTTGGCCACGTAGCAAAATATAACAACATCCAAAATCCATAAAACAGTGATACTTTTATTGGGCCAACTAAGAAGCACAACATACATCATGCAAGTTTTCAAAGCTTCACTGCCTTCTTCATCAGACAAAGATGTTAAAAATGATGTAAAAAAGAAAAGTGTCATTGTAACTGACAACAGACATAACCTCTGAGACAAAATATAGGCCTGTGACTCTAACACCATCACTTTTATTCTCCTGTATGACTTTTTACATCTTTGCCAGATGAAGAAGCCAGTGAAGCTTCCAAAGCTTGCATGATGTATTGTGGCTATTTTGTTCTATTCAGCAAAGCAAGTGAAGAATTTGTTGGATCTTACTTTCTTGGCAGAGTTTGACTGCCAACAAATATCAGGGCGGTCAAAGTTTCCCATTACTACTATTTGTTGTTATTTGCCTTCAAGTCCATTCCAACTTAAGGCAACCTTATCCTTGGGTTTTCTTGGCAAGATTTATTCAGAAGAAGTTCACCATTGCCTTCCTCTAAGGCTGAGAGAGTGTGACTTGCCCAAGGTCACCCAGTGGGTTTCCATGAGAGCACCCTATCCTATAGCAAAACCACAGTTCCCAGGGGGTTCAGACAAGACATTTGGTCTGATTATTTTTTTTTCCTGGGAGTCCTGTGAGGGTTACAAAAATTGCCCTGGGGTAAGCTGAAAGTGGCAAAACTTTATGCCTGCCCCTGGCATAAAATAACATGGCATTGACAACAGGTCCCAGTTTTGCACATTTATACTGGTGCTGCCAGCTTTGCATATTTATGCTGGCATCTTCTAGCACCACTATTGATACTGCCTCTTTTCTATTATTTTTCTAAGCTATTTTGCCATAGAGTGGGCTAATGACTCTGGCATAATTATAGGCACAGCAGAACAGATACCCAGTTGAGAGTGGCTGGCTTGATTAGCACCCTATAAATCTTGCCTGTCTTCTTTAATCGCTCTAACAGGAAAGCACTTAATTATGTAATTGAGATGCCAGATTGGTTGCTTGCATGTATGTCTGTGAGTGTGTGTCGCCCACAAGGAAGGAAAGAGAATAAAAATGCAAAGTGTTTTTTCTTTTCTTTCCTCCTTAGGAGAAAGAGTTATCAGACTCTGTTTCTGGGCTGGTTAAATATAGAACTGCCCAGACGGATCTGTCTGTGCAAACAGAAAACCTGATGTGTGGGAAAGTAACCTGGTGTTGAACCTGGCAAATTCTTTGCAAAATTGCTGTATCCAGCTGCACGCTGAGCTTTTTGGCCTATCGTGGAACTTCTTCAGGAAATCTTTTCTCACCCTGGGCATTTTAGTGCCATTAACTCAGTTTCCACAGATCTTTGGAACAGTGTCTTCCAATGCCAATCATACAGCTTGTAATTCCATGTTTTTTTTTTTAAAACCCTAAATTGTCAGTAAAGGGTCCTTGATCTGGACTGGGACCCTGAAATGAGTGGTAGGGGGCTTTAGTGTCCCCTCCATAGTTCTAATCTAGATTGGTATCTGTATACCTACAATTTGCATGTTAGTGGGGAAAAAAAAATCCCTCATTTACGACAACTTTATTTATTTATTTATACAGCATCATCACTGTACATGGCACTTTACAAGTAAAAGAACAACAAAACAGTTTCCAGCCCTCAGGCTTACAATCTAGGACTTTATCAGACGCACTAAATATGGCATCATAACGATGCCACATAAACGCGAAAGGGCATGCATATCAGGCGATGCTGCCCTTTGGTATTTATGTAGTGGCCCAAACTCACACTTTTTTTATTGATGGCTGAAGTCATCAATTGATTCCCCATGGTGCTTTAGTGCCAGCATTGACCGTATGTGAAACCTTGCGCCACTGTATTCACGTGAATGCAGAGTGAATGGCTGGTCCGGCGTGAACACTTCTGGGTGAGATCGAGACATCCAGGTAAGTCATACAGTTTTTATAACCCTCCCTGTGTCACTTGTAAGTTTTTAAGTGTGTGTATGTGCTTTTAAAGGACTTTTTCAGATTCTGTAAAAGCCCTCTGCGGAGGTCAGGAGAAGGATGCAGCTGTCTCACTCCAGCCGGTCGGTTTCACATTATGCCATCCTCCTTCGTTCTTCTTCCATGCTGGATCGATGGAAAAAGTGCTGCTTTTTACTGATGGAAGCTTTTCATCAGTAAAAAAGCTGTGCCTTTTCCATCAATCCAGCATGGAAGGGGAACGAAGGACAGGAGAGGATGGCATTGTGCAAAACCGACTGGCTGGAGCAGGACATCTACGTCCTTCTCCCGACATCTGTGGAGGGCTTTTACATCATCTGAAAAAGTCCTAAAACTTTTGTGTGTGTGTGTGTGTGTTTTAAATTTCCCACAAAGGCGTCTTCTCGGGGAGAATCTGTGGGATTTTGAATGCGGACGTGAATGGAGCTCCGTTCACTTCCTCTTTTATTGCCGGGAAGGCTTTGGATGGGAGGCAAGGTAAGTGCAGCATGGGGAGTTTTTTTTTTTTTTGCCAGCATAAAAATGGAAAAATTATGCTGGCAAAAGAACTGGCTTTTGTGAGTTGTGTGTGTGTGTGTGTTATAAAGTCCATAATTAAGACAGAACACAAAAGGAAAAGGGGATGGCAGAAGGGATTAAGTCCAGCAGACACTGCCTCTTCTTCTCTCTTTTTGAGGCCAGGGAAGGGGCAGTTGGGATAGAGGGAGGGTTTTCCTCTGCTTTTGGGCCAAGGCATGATGGAGCCGGGCCAGACTCTTCTTCTCTCCCACCGATTTCAGGGTAGTGGCATTTATAATTGAAACTGTGGGTAATAGTGAGCCCTATTGAAGTACAGGACTTCCAGAACAAACATATCATAGAGTTGCATTGGAGGACCTAGCGATTCCTAGAGAGGATACCTCTCTAGCCATTTTCCAGCATAGCTCTATGGTATGTGTCCCTATTTCTTCAACTGAAACCATGGATATTAGTTCCATGGATACGGGAGGGGGGCAACCTGTGAATAAGAATAAATAAATGGATCCAACTGTTTTGATTAGAGTAGGTCCATTGTATGCATGGAATTTACATAAATGTTGACTTACCAACTTCCCATAGATTGAAAGGGTATCTTCTACTTAGGACCAGCAATTAGATGTAGGTCTAGACTTTGAAAATGTGCATACTATATAGAATGAGGTAAGCAAAGTGTGGTGCTCCATGTTTTGTTGAGTTGCGACTCCCATCACCCCTAGATCATATCATATGAGAGGCAGAGTTTTACAACATCTGGAGGGCTTTGGCTAATACTGATATAGCTAAGAAAGGCAAGGCCATTGGCACTGATTCTGTGGTTCTGCTACCACAGGGGTGGGAATCATGTGGTCCTCCAGATGTTGCTGGACCACAGATCCCAGCAGTCCTGACCAGCATAGCCAGTTGTGAGTAATGCTGGGAGTTGCAATCCAACCACATTTGGAGGACATCCATGATTCCAATCCCTGTATTTGAAAAGGGCTTGGTGGTTTATGATTTTTTCATTGGAATATATGTTTTAATGTTGCCAAAACCCCCTTTGAATTGCTGTTTTTTAAGCAGTGCAAAATCTTTTAAAATAACTAAATATAGATGGACTTCAGCAGAGCATTGTTGTGTTTACAGGATGGTTGCTGGGTAATGTGTGATTTGCCCTTCAGCGTTGCTCCCAAGAGGCATGTTTTGAACAATGCCATGGAAGTGAATTGGGTAGATCTTTAACAGAAGGTCTGACAAGGGGTTTCTCAACTGCTTTTGGACTACAGCTCGCAGAATCTCTGTGCCATCACAGCCAAGATCTGGCTATCTACCACCATTATGGACATAAGGACTTGTTCTTTCCATGTGATGAAAGACGCTCCCTTGGTCCAGTTTGACCAAGCCAAGGGAAGGGATGCAGGAATAAGCATCAAGGGCTGAAGTCAAAACAATGGGAACTGAGGCAGGGAATAGGAAAAGTAGCCAAACAAAACATATTTTCATGCATTGGTGGTTTGGTTGAGGGGAGAAGGGGGTTGTCTTTATGGGCTGTGAAGGCCAGGCTACCCAAATGGAGCCAGTCAACCTTAAAAGCAAAACACGTTGAGCAAAGTGAGTGAAGGAAAGAAAAACAGCTTTTCCTTGCCACTCTGTTTATGGCAAACAGCTGAAGAACAAATTGACACCTCCAAGGGTCAGAGGTTGAGGGAGATCTGTCAGTGACAGGGGTCCTTTTTAAAGGGATTGTTTCTACCCCAGCCTTCTCCAAAGTCTCTGGACAGGTAACAGGAATTGAGAATAATTTATTGAGGATTATCTCCTCCTCCTCCTCTGTGGCTTCTACTATTTTCAACCCTACTCCTTCTACTACTTGGGTGAGTATCCCTTATCTGAAATGCTTGGGACCAGAAGTGTTCCATATTTCAGATTCCCCCCCACCCCAGATTTTGGCCTACTTATATATACATAATGAGATCTCTTGGAGATGGGACAGAAGTCTAAACATGAAATTCCTTTATGATTCTTATACACTTTATACATGTAGTCTGAAGGTAATTTTATACACAATGTTTTTAATAATTTTGTGCATGAAACAAAGTTTGTGTACATTGAACCATCAGAAAGCAAAGGTGTCACTATCTCAGCAACCCATGTGGAGAATTTTGGATTTCTGGAGTATTTCAGATTTTGGAATTCTAGATAAGGGATAATCTGTACTATTTCTCCCTCTTCTTTCCTCTTCCTTCCTTCCTTTTCTCCATCTTCATCTCCGTCTCCATCTCCTCCTCCTCTTTCCCCCTCCTCCATCTTCTCCTTCTCCTTCTTCCTCTCTTCTTCCTACTTCTCCCACCACTTCTTTTCTGATACTACTACTACTTCTACAAATACTTTTACTACCACTATTGTTTCTACTACCACTGTTTCCATAAACATCATTAGTATGTCTATGAATTCTACTACTGCTAGTACTGTTTCTTTGACTGTTTCTTCTACCACTGCTAGAATTGTGATGTGGGAAAGGACCCCCATGCTGCAACATTTTGTTGCTGGTTCCAGTCTGTCCATCCTTCCTCTCTTCTCCCTTCCCCTCCTCCTCTTCCTTCTTGCCATCAGGATAATTTTTAAAAGCCACCTAACTAGTTAAAAAGCCATAAAAGTAAGGCCCAGAACGCCTGTCCTAACACAAAGTGTGTAACAGTAAAGAGAAAGCATAGAGTATACCTGAATACCAGTGTTTCACACTGATGTTTGGTACAGTAGTTATTAGGGTGCTGGACCGGGAAGATTTGAATTCTAATCTTGATTATGCCATGAAACTCATTGAGAGACTGTAGTCCAGTCATTGGACTTTATCAGACCACCCTCCATAAACATTATTTTGCCTGCATATTTTGAAGCATTTTTATGCTGGCAAAAGAACTCTCTTGATCAGACTTAACTTGAGCAGCATTAAAGAGGCAGCCCCAGAATAAACAGAGCACAAATGGAGCTCTGTTTACTTCCAGGTTTGAGATCTCACTGATTCTCATGAGAAGAAGCTGTCTGGAGAGTTTGTGTGGCTGGTTGCTCTAGGTCACACACAACCCAGGTATGAAATCCAGGAACAGGCAGTGATCCAAATGTAATTTGGGAACATACGTGCCCTGCTGCCTTTAAATCGGTTTGAACCCAGGTTCACTGTTAAGCTTCCCTCTCCAGAATGAGCAGAAGTTGGGAACATTTGAGGTTTTGACTAGAACTCTCAGTATCCCCCATGGCCAGTGCACATTTTTCTTAAGTGCAGCGTTCAAATCATGGTGGCTTCCATGGCAGTGGTGTGGTGAATCGGCTCTGGTTTAAATCTGAAGTATAAAGTATCCAAGGTTCTGAATCTATTTTGGTCAATACCTTGGATAGATCTTGGAGTAAAACCCAAAATGGATTCATCACCCCACTGACAGAGAAGCCCCCATCTACCACTGTGTGATCTTTGTGGCTGAGCACAGATTTGAACCCAGGACTTCCTGTTGTTGGTGTAGCATCCTGCCTGTCTCCTACAACACCTTGCCTCCTTTTCTTGGACCTTCCCTACTGTAAAAGAGCCAGGAGAAAGGTCAGATTATTTCCTCGCACACACATTGAATCACCCCCCACTTTTGCTGGTGAACGACTTGGCCTGACATTGGAAAAAGAATGATTTTCCATCATCCTGCTGACCCCTGTTGTGTGTTCTATTAACACCACATGCTAAAACTTTTTATATTTTTAGTAAACCATGACCTTGTACATTCCCTGTCATTTCCCACTGGCACCAGGACAGCACATGTGGTCGGTCTGACGGCTAATGGTTTTCATTTGTGTACCGTACGCCCTCGCCTCTGAAGCTCACTGAAATGCAAGGCGGAGGCATGGCAATCAGTGTGTAATACGATTTTATTGGTTACAAACAATCACCCTGGAGTGTGGGGATGTTTGCTACAAAGCACATTTTTGGCACAGGACTCCCTCCTCTGTAGAGCCAGATGAAAAGGCAACCTTGGAAAGCCTGGTCACTTGCAGGGTGTGTGGGGTGTGTGTGTTGTGCATATGTCTGTTTGTGTGTGTCCATCTGCAGATCTAAACAAGGGACACATGCTCACAGCATTCCCTTAGCAGGGCAAGTTTTGTACACAGTTTTTGGGACTCTCTCTCTCTGCCCCTCGGAGCAGTAGAGAATTCTTGGCACAGCTTTACAAAGCAGGGGCGGCCCAAGCTGTTTCCCTGCCTGAGGCCAGAGGACAAGATGGAGCCTTTCCGTATACACAAGACAATGGGACTGGCAATGGAACTGAACATTGGTTAAGGCACATCTTCTGCTGCACCTGAGGACAGAAGACTAGCTTGGGAGCCTTTGAAGCCTTGATTCCTCAAGGGGACTAGTCCTTGCAGAATAATGCTGTACTCTCTTAAAGCTGTGTTTTGTTTATTTGTTGTTTTTAATAGCTGGGTTTTATTATTACTGGTTTGAATTTTATGGATAGCATAATAATGGCTGAGATTCTACAGCATGGTCTACTTTATGTAACATTAAAAAAAAATAGTTACATTACAGAGGTGCAACTAAACCCTGTGGGTGAATAGCAAAGTTGCTTATCAGGGCACTGGTAAGAGCGCACCAATGAACACCAGGCACTTCTGATGTGCATTGTGCACTTTTGAAGCACATCAGACACTGCTGTAGTGATCCAGCACTTCCTAGCAGGTGTCTGGGTGTGCATTGGGGAATGCCCAATGCAGATCAGTACCCGTTGGCACTCCTTTTTTTCCTTTTTAAATAATGGCTTGCTCAGGTTCTATATATTATATTCATTTGTGGCCTGTTTCAAGGCCTCCAAACACAAGGATAGTTGGATGTACCCACCAAGATGCAATTTATACTCTGGTCTTGGAAATGGTTATTTGGAAATCACGAGAGAAATCAGCATATCTTTTTAAAGGATCTGTTTCCAACAATGGAGTGACTTTGGCTGAAATCAAAATAATGGCAAATTAATGTGTTAGCATGCCCTACTACCCCCTCTCCACAATATTTCATAATTGGAAATATTGGACACTTTTTGGTGTCAGGTTGGCCAGACTCTCCATCTTTGGAGGTCTTTAAACAGTCACTCTGCCTTTGGGCAATGGATGTTTGTACTCAAAAACCTCACAGCAGCCCCTACCTAGGTGAATATGAGCATTGTGAAATTCTATTTCCCACACACATACTAAATTCCAGCTGATACTTTTAACTTTAAAACAAGGGGGAAGGGACAGGGAGGGTTAAAAAAAAAAGGAATATGGCAGCACCTTTAAGGCTAACTGGTTTTATTTTACCATGAGCTTTCATGGATTTCAACCCTATTCTTCATATGAAGATCTGAGTGATATTAAAGCCTTGGGTCATAGAGTATATTTATACAGTTGT
Source organism: Gambelia wislizenii (assembly GCA_030847615.1). NCBI lineage: Eukaryota > Metazoa > Chordata > Lepidosauria > Squamata > Crotaphytidae > Gambelia > Gambelia wislizenii. The sequence continues at coordinate 5,157,959 of JAUMIR010000008.1, forward strand.
GGGAATGGGACAGAATGTAATAGGATCCAGAAAGACGCAAATCATCTTGATTGTCCTAAATTTTCAAAGGGCTAGGCGAGGCAATACAGGTCTTACAGTGGTCAGTTGTTGTTGATGTGTGACAGCAATAAATCTGCTTACCAAAAGTCAGTTTCCCTGTGTTCAAAACTCTCTCTGAGAAGATTCTTTTTGTCATATGTGCAATAGCAAGGACTCGTGTATTAATATATATGTAGCATGCCATGAAACCATTGTTCATACCTCCGCTAATGGACTGGAATTTGTGAATATAATTCAATTCAGCAGCTTCTCTTTCTAGCCTTCCTTTGTAATCTCCTGGTTCAAGAACGGTAACCTGTAAATCCCTTACTGTATGTCCAGGAAGGTAGAAATGTCCTGCAACTGGTTTTGAAGTTGGCAGAAGTTTTATTTGGGGGGGTAGCATCCCCCCTTGCTAGCTACACCACTGAATATATCTACTTTTAAGTAGAATGTGTTTAAGCTGCCTAGTATTATTCTGAAGATAAAGTAGCTACAAGGCCTCAGTCTAGAAGAGGTGCCCAATCCAGTTCAAAATTCCTAATGGTTTTCTGTTAAAAGCACCCCTCCCTGGCTAGCATTTGCTCCCCAAGCATTTGAAGCCTGAGTAGTATAGGATATTAATACCTTTGGGGGAGGAATAATCAAAATAGGTAATCTTTTGCAAAGTTATTTAATACTTTGTGGTAAACTATTGCTTTGTTATAAAGCATAACCTTTGCAGAACCTAAAGACGATATTTTTTTTTATTTAAAAAAGAACTCTCAGATTTCTCAACATTTTTTAGACTACAACTCCCAGACTGTCCAGCCAAAACAGCCATTGGCTGGAAATAAGCCTTCCACCCCAGTCTATGCCCCTATTTTTCATCTGAGAAAATGAAGCTTTCTACCGTGGTTCATGAAATTATTTTCATCTGTGCATGCAAACATCATGAGAGTTCAAGAAACCCATGGGAACATCTGAGCCTCCATTCATAAAATGAATGTTCTCATTCCAAGTTTGCTGGATTGGCCTTGGATCTCAAATTCTGGCTGGTTAGAAGCACCTTGAGTCAGATCAAGGCCACGTTGGACTTGGCTCTGAGCGCTGACAACAAGGAAAACAACAAGGAAAATGGGCCAACACAGGAAGCAAAGGGGCTGTTTTGAATTTGGGGGAAATTGTTGGAGCTGGCTGATTGTCTTGAAAGAACTGGGGAGTGGAGAATTTGCAAGAGTGTGCATTAATGTTGAAGGTAGAGGTGGTCTCATAAAAGCATTAAAAAAATAGGGATGTAATTCTTCACTAAGTTTCTTCTTGAAGGTAGCAAAGAATAATTTCAGCAATTTTTTTTGCCACTGCAAAAAAGTCTTCAGAAACCACGCCGTTTTTAAAAGGCTATTCGCAATCTAGGACTTTGTCTGCGCAAAATTCGCACATGTTTTTTTGGGCCCCAAACTGCATTTTCTGCAAAGGAAACAGCATTTTCTGCACTGAAAGTGATATTTCAATGCAGAAATGTCAAATCCTGGACTGTTTTTTGTGCAGAAAATGCTGTTTTTTTAAAAAAATGCAAATCAACTGTGTGAGAATTTTATGCAGAACAAATCCCCAACAGGAGCAATTTGTGTGTGTGTGTAGGAGTTAATATTTCTATGTTGAAATATAAAATATTATTTTGCACACAGAAAATGTTTGTGAATTTTGTGCCGAATAAGTACCAAACTGCAAAGAATCTCATTGGTGCAGGATTTTTTTTTGGGGGGGGGGAGGGCTTTCAGAGTTTCTCAACAATTTTAAAATGTCCCAGTTTCTCTCTCCTCTGCCCACTTTCTCCATTTGTCCCCCAGCTGAATCCAGTTGCTGCAAACTGAGTTCAAAGTGCAAAAGCAGGAGGAAAGAAGAGGAGGGGGGTCTCAATCTTGCCCGTCCCAGTAGTCTCAGGTAAAAGCTGACTGCTTCAGCCTTTTCATAGAATCATAGAATTGTAGAGTTGGAAGAGACCACAAGGGCCATCCGGTCCAACCCCCTGCCACGCAGGAAATCTTGATCAAAGCATCCCTGACAGATGGCCATCCAGCCTCTGTTTAAAGACCTCCAAGGAAGGAGACCCCACCACGCTCTGAGGGAGTGTGTTCCACTGCCGAACAGCTCTTACTGTAAAAAAGTTCCTCCTAATGTTGAGGTGGAATCTCTGTTCCTGGAGCTTGCATCCATTGCTCCATGTTCCAGTCTCTGGAGCAGCAGAAAACAAGCCTGCTCCATCCTCAGCGTGACACCCCTTAAAATACTTAAACAGGGCTATCATATCACCTCTTAACCATCTTTTTTCCAGGCTAAACATACCCAGCTCCCTAAGTCTCTCCTCATAAGGCATGGTTTCCAGACCTTTCACCATTTTAGTTGCCCTTCTCTGGACACGCTCCAATTTGTCAATATTCTTTTTGAATTGTGGTGCCCAGAACTGGACACAGTATTCTAGGTGAGGTCTGACCAAGGCAGAATAGAGTGGCACTATTACTTCCCTTGATCTAGATACTATACTTCTATTGATACTTAAACAGTATCTAGTTTTTGTAGTTTTTCTGTTCTTTCTCATTAATAACTTTTGCCATCTTGTCCTCAGTCTGATCATAGAATCATAGAGTTGGGAGATCTCAAGGGCCATCCAGTCCAAACCCCTGCTGTGCATGAAGACACAATCAAATCATTTCTGACAGATGGCCATCCAACCTCTGTTTAAAAACCTCCAAAGAAGGAGACTCCACCACACTATGAGGCAGCAGCATATTCCACTGCCGAACAGCTCTTGTTGTCAGGAAGTTCTTCCTAATGTTTAGGTGGAATCTCTTTTCCTGTAGTTTGAACCCACTGCTCCATGTCCTAGTCTCTGGAGTAGCACAAAACATTATTATCCATGTTCTCTATGTTACTGAAAAATTGAGTAAGAAAAGCATGAGATTCAGGCTTTTAGACTCATCTAAATTGCAGGGCTGAAAATGGTCTCAGGTATGAAGAGATTTGTGCCATTGTCTCTTCTTCTAGGCATTTTATGTTCTTATTTATCTCCCTTTTGTGACACCCCTGTTAGAATGACTCACCCATATGGCACAGAAACGGTCATCTTTTTGGAACTGCTCCAGGGCTTCCAACCATATCAATCCAGTCTTGTTTTTCCCTCCACCCTGTCTAGAAGCCTACTGAGAAATGCTACCTCTGAAAGGGTTGAACAAGTTTAGTCTGGAGAAGAGATGCCATGGAGGTGCTATGATGGTTATCTTTAAATATCTGAAGGGACGTTGTCTGGGAGATGGAGTGAACTTGTCTTCTGCTGTTGCAGAGGGCAGGATCTGAACCAGTGGATTCACCTTACAATAAAGGAGATTCCAAGTAAATTTCAGGAAGAACTTCTTGACAGGAAGAGCTGTTTGATAAAGGAATAGACTACCTTGGTGGACTCTCCTCCATTGGAGGTCTTTAAACCTCAATGGTTAGATGGTCAGATCTGAGGGACGATTTAATTGTGGATTCCTACACTGACAGGAGGTTGGTCTAATCTATTCTTGTGGTCCCTTTCCATGCTGTAAGTCTATAGGTTTGCTCCCCTTTCACACCCAGTTTGCAAATACATTTGGATCCCCATATCTTTGAAACCAATATCCGTGGTTTCAGTTACTTGCGGGACACAAAATAGGGTACACGTACCATAGCGTTGCACTGGAAAATGCCTAGAGAGGCATCCTCTCTAGGCATCTTCTAGGTCCTCCAATGCATCTCTATGGTATGTTTTTACCCAAAGTCCTTTATTTTAATAGGGTTCATTGTTATCCATGGTTTCTGGTATCCGTGGTAAGTCTGGGAACCAAACTGCTGTGGATACAAGTGGTCAACTGTACTTTACTTTAGGAGACTGGTCTACTTTTACTCTTTCTCTCTCTCATGCAGTGCCATTTAAGAGCAAGGTCTGTACATTGCCAGCAGCTCCATCCAGCAGCATGATGTAATGAATCAAGCAGTATGACTACATGCCTCCCAAGAGGGACTTGCAGCTCCCACCATTGGGTTGAAGGCATGAGAGGCTCCACAATTTTGTCGGAAACTTTTCCATGTCCTCGTAAACCTCCCTCTTCATGTTTTTGGCTGCAAAGCCAGGAACAGCGAAGCTCTGATTGAAAAACACATAGAAGTCACAGTTGCAAAAGGATGACATCAGAGAAAAAGAACTCATATCTCTTAGCTGGTAAACTTTGTTCCTTTATGGATTCACACCCACATGGGGGCTTGGGGAGAGGAGGGCCAGACTTCAGAAAGCGAATAGCTATTTCTTAACAGCACTTCACTCAAAAAGGAAATATACTTCTTTCTCAACTGTCTTTATTTCTTCTTTTACATTTTGCTCAAATGCCAGCCATTCTAGATGGAACATGCATACAAAACTGTACAAGATAAGGAAGGGAATGGCCCAAGAAGAAATCTGTTGACACAACATAAAAGCAACTTGAGGCCACTTAGATCTGACGATAACAGTATGCCTGCCATTAGCATGTCTGTTTTCTAAATATTAAATAACAGCTGTGCGTGTGTGAAAGAGAGAGAAAGAGAGAATTCAGAGTAAGGCTACAGTATATTGTGGGGGGGGGATTAACTTTTTCTCTCACCACACACACAGTGTTGTTACTGATTAACATAATTGTATTTATTTATTTGCTTATTAATTCTATCAATAGCCTACTTTTCTTCCAGTGAGCTCAAGGCAGTGTTCTTGACTCCTCTTCCTCATCGCTTTTTCTTCACAACAACCCTATGAGGTCCAAGGATGCCCAAGGGAATTTCATGGCTCCCTGGGGAGTTAAACCTGGATCTCAGGGCAAGATTCTAACCACTATGCCACCCTGACTTTTTAAGGAGGCAGAGCCAATATGATGTAGTGGCTTGAGTGTTGGACTTTGACTCTGGAGACCAGGGTTTGAATCCATGCTCAGCCATGAAAATTCACTGGACAACCTTGGATCAGTCACACACCCTCAACATCAGAGGACAACAAAAGCAACCCCCCTCTGAACAAATCTTGCCAAGAAAACCCCATGGTAGCTTTGCATTATGACTGCCATAAGTTGGAAATGACGTGAAGACACATAACAACAACAGTTGACCACAGAAAGGGTGTTTCCACGGATGTCAGTGCTTGCTTCACCTTCACCTGACAAGTGCCCTCTTTCTACATAAGAGAAGAGTTTTCTTAAAATGAAGGAAACATAAAATGATATGGAGAAATGGTAGAGTACTACATACAGGATGGTTGTGTCAAGTTCTTTTATCTGCAGAGGCCTCTTGGCTCTGAGATAAGGATTCTGACGTTCTTCCTACATGGCAATATATCAGAGGAAATCTCCAGTGAGTTGCTGGTGTCAGCCATGGGAAGATACACTCCAGATGACCACATATATGTGACGTATTACCAGGAAGTATTACCCACAGGAATGACTCCTACTAGCAAGCATCACAACTCAGACTCAACCTCTGACATAGGCAGAGGAGTCCAGAATGACAGAAACCATGCTCCTGGTTGATGCAGAACATGACTGGGAGCAAGACAAGCACTGTCTTACACACACACACACACACACACAGACACTTTTGCCTCCTTCTGCTATTTATAGAAATTGTTTTGCTTGCTTTATGTGTAACTTAAAACCATATGGCAGTAGCCCTGACCCAAAGAGGACCAATTAGTCCAAAGTGGCCCTCTTGCAGTCGCTTGCCACACATGAATAAGCTCAGCTACTGTAAGGCATTCCAAACTTTGGCTGGAAAAGAGAGGTGGGGGAAGATGTTTCTTCCATGCCAACTGAGCTACTCAATGCAACCCTGTTTGTTTATTTCTTTTTTTTTTTCCCAGACTGGTAATCTTCAAGGAGCTGAAAGCATGTTTAAAATTAGCATGCGGGGAGGAAGAGAGAAAGAAGTAGTAAACCACTGAAAGGCTCTTTCACCTGATTCTTCACATACACAAAAATGGTACAGTTGTTTTCAAGAAAAACCAATGTTCCTTCCATGCGTTTCAATCAGGCAGAGGGCTTGTCTATATGAGGGGGGGAAATGTGGATTGATGCACACTAATGCCAATTCGAAGAAGTTTCGATTTGTCTTAACTTTTTTTTAAAAAAAAATCACAGGCATACGAAACTATCTACTTTTGCTGTCCGAACAGGCATGCTTGTAATCAAGATGGTGGGCACAAGTGAATTACTCGTGTTTTTATTTTCACCAGTTGCTGCTGCCATTTTTTAAAAAAAAGCATCGGTAAGGTTCAAAAGTGCTATATTCCACCTAAATAAAAAAAAAAAAAAAAGGAGGAGGCTGTTTCATTATCTGAGTGCACGATCACTAAGGTGAAAATCCAGTCGCTTGCCTTGTTAGCAAGCTCTGCCCCTTGTACACGTCCGACCAATCAGCTTTCCACTTCCACTCTTATTGGGAATGTGAATGAATGTGAATCAGATTGTCCCATCAAGTGGGGATGTGTATTCCCTGCGGAGTTTTTTAAAAACTTTGTGAAAAGCCGCAAAGGCTTTTCGTATGGCATGTTTGGTGGATTTTGCCTCCCTCGCCTTCTGAATACTGCGTATTGATGCAGGATGGCATTTAGACAAATCGTATTCTCCTCAGATTCTATAAGGAGTATTTTCACCATTTAGGCAACCCCTCAGTCAATCAAAGCCATGCCACTTGGATGACTGAAAAGACACCTCTGACACTCTCTTGGAGTCTTGAGATGTAATGGCACATCGAGGAGGTGGAGGGTAACTCCCCTTGGGCAGTTCGGTGTCAACCCCTTTCACTGGGCACAAGGGGTTATCCTCTAGCCAGTTGCACCCTGTCCAAAACCTCTCCCCCAGCCTTGAACTCTGGAAGGGTTTGCTTTTCCTTACTGGTAGGGAGGAGAAAGAATGGGGAGGTAATTATACATTGATGAACTGGCTTTTCTTGACTCAGAGGTGGAAGCAAATGGGAGTGTGCTCACAGAAGGTGTGCACCCTCCTATCCTTTCCCTCACAGCGTCATTAGTTGAATTGCCACACCCTCTTTCTTCCCTCCCCACTTGTAAGCAGCCACCAACCACAACAGCAAGACTAATATCCCGGCTCCCCACTGGTGTATCCCAGCCATGGATCAGGCCCATTCTGCCCCCATTGCCTGGATGAAACTGACCGGACTCCAAACAGAATGCTGGCCCATCATTGAAGCCACCACTTTCCTTGCCTGCACCATATGACAAGATCCCCTGCATGCGACCAGCCTTGGTCACATGCTATAGGTCTGCTGCCTGGACCCGGAAGAGTAAGGATGACTGGTAGCAAGAGCAATGATCCAGCCTGCAGGGACAGGCTCCCATGGACATGCAGGGCCCAATCTGCTTCATCCAAGTGGAAATGGAGTAAAATGGGTATTTTGTTAAACCCCTGTATCAGGTCCTACTGCAGCTTGCCCTTGCCTGAGCCTCATTTCTTCCCTGGGAGTCATAAGGATTGCTTGGGAGTAGAACAGGGCAAATGCCCTGTGTCGTTTGGACTGCAGGGCTCTCAGATGGGGGCAGAACTGGGCAAATAGCCCATGTAGATAAGGCCATAGTTGGGCACTGTCTGGACACCACTTGGTTACTAAATGGCCAGTGGAGGGAACCTAGAGACAGAAAGGTAGGTTCCACAAACAGTCCTTGCAGAAAGGAGATGGTGGATACCTTCTTTTGCGATAACCATAAAAAGACATAAACAGGAAAAAGATGACATTACACCTACATAAGTGACTAGTAGAATCTCAGCCAATAAGGCTGTCAAACAGGGGAAAGTATAGCTGGTGGGCCACATGTTGTCCTAGGGCCAATATATGCAATACAAAACTGACAATAAACAATGCACAAAAATAATGTCATAGTCAATATCCTACCATATCATTTTCTTTTCAAAAACATAAAATATAAAACTTAACATACATACATACATACATACACAGAATTAAAACTGACTTCCTGCTTCCTAGCCTTAGGTCTTTATACATCCTTTTCACATTTCCAGAGAGGGCTAAAACTGTATTGAAAATTCCCCACTGCTCAGCAAGGATTGGGGGCAATTTTAAACTTTTGAGGTAATGCACAGGGATGCAGCATCCAAAATCCCCTGGTGGTCCCATCAGGCCCACTAACTTCCATCCCTGACCTAAAATGGCTGCTGCTAGGGCTCAAGAAGTCAGGGCTGTCATGGATTAAAGAAGAGCACTTGGAGGCCCACGGAAAGAGACTCATTTCAGATTGTTTAGATTCAGGAGCTGTGCTGTGAGGCATCGTTGTTGGAACGAGAGGTAGTCATTTCCCATCGCAGAGTCTTCACAGACCATTTTTGCAAGTTAAGGGGAAAAATGTACAGGAGCCAAAAGCGACCTTAAGTACAGAGTCGGAGAGTGAAATGCACCCGGGACTCTGGAAGCGATAAGGTCCTTCCTGTCTGGAGGAGCTGCTGGCTCGCTTTGTGTGGTATGGTATAGCTTCCTGCCTCTACAGCACAGTGCTCCCACCTTCAGTGATACAAGCATGTCTAAGCCAACTGGGAAGGGAACCAGCATCCTCAGAGACTGGGGGAAAAACAAAAATCCAGTTTTGCAGCTGTGAAGGATAATGTACACACACTTTACACACTCAGCATTTGTCTAATCGGCAGCCTGCGGAGGAAGCCTCTGAGTTTTTCCCTTCTCCCCCCAAAGCAAATCAATTTTACAGATGCTTCTGTTCGAAGTAGGAATCAGAGTGTCAAAGTCCTCAGTTTGGGGATCCTTGTATAGGGAAATAAAAAATAAATAAAAAGGAATGGAGAAGAAGACAACGTTTGGCAAAAGCACTATCAGATAAAGCCACATGGAAGAATCCTAATCGTGATGACTTCCTGGGGAGGTTTGCCCAGTTATGACATTCTTGCGTACGAACTGAGCTGCTGTACAAAGGGTTATAACAAAAACGATCCTCAATTGCCATGGAAAAATTAACCTAATGTGAAGTAACAGTTCCGCATGTGGAGCTCTGTTAAGGCTCCCCTGTCATCACCCCAGCACTAATCATTGCATTGCAATGACCTTCCTCTGTGGCCATTCCATTCCTGGTGGAGAACGTGGTGGTGGTAGGGAGAACTGATGAAGGATCTGGCTCTGTTTCCATAGCCAGAAGCAGTCTGAGAAGATCTTCTGCCGAGATCCACTGGGATCCTTCAGAAGTCTCAGGGATAATGTAATTGTTTGCATCTGGCTATGGGAACATAGCCAGACATTTCTCCATCGCTTCTACTCTTCACTAGCAAAGAAAGGCCCAGGGTGAGGGACTACCACAGTGCAATGGTGAGTTCTGGTGAGGGATGGTTTAGGATGTTACAGATGGAGAAAGAGAATAGTAACTTCTGCAACAACAACAACAACAACTATGACACCAGTGTAAGGTGGACTCACACTTGCATTTATCACTAACAAGATGCTAGCTATTAGGTAGAGTAGAATGGTAGGCCCATACAGATTGGTCCCAATGCATGGTTTGAAGACACTTTGATGCACTGTGATGCATTGAGAGTATAGCCCTATATGTGTCTACTCAAGACCCATTGAGCGCAATCAGACTTTCTCTCAAGGAACACTGGATTCCAGCTATCAGAAGATTCTAGCATTTCCATTCATATCCATCATTTACCTAGGGTTGCCAGGTCAGAAGCACCTCAGATGCACTAGGTCTGTCTCTTATTGATCTCACTAAGGGTGTGCTCTAGTGATGTCTTCAAGCATCAATCCAATGACTCAGAGCATGTAATTGAAATAATAAATGCTAATGCTGCCAAAAGAGAAAATGAGAGAGAATCTGATTGAAAGTTTGTCAGGGTCTTCATTGAAAGGGGAAAAAATGCATTTCCCAACTGTTTTGAATACTGTAACTTTACAAACACTGCTTATAAGAACACCCAGGAGTTGTAGTCCAACCTAAGATTTTATTTTCCACCTCTGCTTTGAATAGAACAGCCTAAAGTAGTGTTTCCAAAGCAGCCTGCAACAACAGGGACCCCAGCACACACACACAGAGGGACAAAGACAGACAGACAGACAGAGAGATGCAATTTTAAAGGGGGAAGCTCTCACACTGGGATAAAGTGGCATCATACTGGTATTACTCTATAGTGTACATGCACTCAGGATATATACTACTCATTTATGTTCTTTTGGCGAATAAGGCAGAAAAATCTCACCATCATCTCACCCTGTTCCTGGTGATAGAAAAACAAAAATATCAAAGTAAATAGCCAGCCATTTATTGCCCTTCTGGGATACTTCAAACCAAAATGGGAGCATGCAATGAATTTAATGGTGCAAATCGAGTTGAACAAAAATAAACTTTCTAGCTTTGAAGGTAGCTATCTTAGCAACCTTAGCCATTTTCTTTCCAATTAAGAATGACTGGGTTTGCAAAAGAGGAGTTCAAGAAAGGCTAATTTTCAGATGGAACTCCTGTTCTCAATAAAGCCAGGGTAAATCCATTTGTCTTTTGTGAAGATTGGCAAGAAAATGGCTAATTTATATTCATCTATACCCCATTCATAAATTTGGTGAGATGCTTGAACCTTGTGCTAGGCAATCCACACTGCAAGTCAAAAAAGACATCATAGGGAGGGACAAATTGTCATTCATAACGTGATAAAGTTCCCTCTTGGAGTGAGGTTCATCTGTGATTCTTGCAGAGTAAGCATTTCTTCTGAATACACCCCCCTGTGGTGAAATCTGGAACTAGAAAGCAAAACTGCCACCTTTCTCCTAGGCAGCAGTAATGGAAAGTTAAGGAGAAGGTCCCCAAACATGGCATGTCTTTGACTGAAAATGGATGAAGACCTAGAATTTCAGTAAATTGATTTTTCAATAAACCCATGCCCACCTGTAAATGTACCAGACTCTTGGTGTCCAGAAAAGCTGATGCTTGACAAACCTGTGAATAGTGGCGCAAAGCTACACATGGCTACTCTGAAATAAACCCACAAAGTAGCACAGCCACTGATCATGGGGACTGGTGGATTCTGGGAAACATTGTTCATCACAGGAACATTTTCATCCTCATCCTTCCTTTCCCCCCTGGTTTTGGGGTGGGGTGGGCACAAGGACACACTGGAAGCCCGCACCAGGTACATGCAGCCAACAGGTCCCATGTGGCCCTTGGGAACCTCTAAGGCAGCCCTTTCTTCACCTGATTTGTGGCCTTTGATTCATAGGGTGCATTTACACTGTAGAAATAATGCAGTTTTAAGTGCTGTGGCTCCATCCTATGGAATCTTGGGATTTGTCATTTTACAAGGGCTTTAGCCTTCTCGGCCAAAGAGTGCTGGTGTCTCACAAAACCACAAATCCCAGAATTCTATAAGATGGAGCCATGGCAGTTAAAGTGGTGTCAAATTGCATTATTTCTACAGTGTAGACGAACCCTTAGAAAGCTATTGGTTGTAATCAAGAAAAATTACACCCCAATAAAGCACATTCTTCTATGGTGCATGGGGATGATGCAATTGCTGTCATTTGAAGCCAAGCAAACTGAGGTGATGGATAGATAGACAGATAGATACGATAGATCAGTGGCTTTTAACCTTTTCTTTACCAGGGACCCCCTTTAAATATCTTTTGTTGCCATGGACCCCCAAGACTTAACTCAAGATTTTAAACCTTAGCAAATAATAATAATAATAATAATAATAATAATAATACAATTACACCATCCATTAACCCTTCCCTCAGAGGCACTGGATGGGAAGGAAGACTTTTCTCCTGTTTCTTCCTACAAATTTGTGGCTGGAGCGGATTGAAGAGCAATGCACGGGTCAAGCCAGCCAGCCTTTGCCTTGGCTCCTCTCATGTGGGCTGAACAGACTTCAAGCCTTGGACCCCCTGTGAGGACATTGAGGGCCCCCTGGGAGTCTGCAGACCACAGGTTAAGAATTACTGCAATAGATAGATAGATAGATAGGCAGATAAGCTATGTTGCACACAGCAGTGACTGACATGGGGGTATTTTCCATTTCTTTAAAAAAGGACAAGAGTCAAAACAAGCACGGAATTTTGAAGGCCAGAGAAAGTCTCAGCATCTGAGCATCGACTTCCATGGAAGGCCACAAGCTGCCAATCAACTCCTGATATGTGACTGGAGGAACACACTCAGCCCCTCTTCTGCAGCCGGCTTGCCACAATGGAACATTTCTTCTCCAAAAAGGAACTCGAAGAGGCGAAAGCTTCATTTCCTGAGATTGAAGGCACTTTTATTAAATTTTTCCCCCTTGGCGCACCGACGGTTGGCAGCCTTTTTTTAAACAGGATGAGCTGCTGCAGTGTGAAAAGGAATTTGCAGAAATCATTAGCAATCTATAAAGGACCAAAAAAAAAAAAAAAAAAAAAGAGAGAGAGAGAGAGAGAGAGAGAGAGAGAACCCTGAAACTCGACACAAGAGTTTATTTTCTCACCATTGGGAAAGGAGCCTGTTGCCAAAAATTGGCATGAGCCTTTGGATGGCATTTCCTTGCAGTGCTCTTGTGCAAAGGTCTGTTTCATTATTATTCATTTTTTTTTAAAAAAATTGCTGTTTGCTTCTTTAGTTTGATTTTCATTGGATTACATGGCAATTTAATAATTTGAGAGCTAGTCCTAGAATCCCTGCCTGGTAGCTACATGTGGTTACAGCTGCACAGCCGCACAGGGCTGAACAGAAAGTAAATCTCTAGGTTTTATACTTCTAGTTCTTTGACAGTATAAGTAACAAAATGGCTCCTGTCCCCTTCTAACTGGCCAAAGACAGCTGAACCAAACCAGTTGGATCTATGCTGAATCCAAACTCCCAAGTTACTTAGAAAAGGGGTGAGAATGAGGAACGTCTCCCAACTTTGTTAGAATGCCATTCCTAGCATTTCTCACCATTGACCAGGGACCCTTCCACACCACATAGTTCTAGCCCTATCATTCCATTTTAATTGCCATGGCAACATCCTGTGGAATCCTGGGATTTGTTGTGTGAGAATGTACTAGACCTCTCTGGCTGAGCATTCTAAGTACCCTGCCCCAGTGGATCTTAAGCCAGCAGAGGATTCCTGCGATAGGGATGCGAATGCTCATGTGTCTGTCTCACAGGGGAGGATAAAACCCTCCACATTTTTCTCCTTGCTTCCTGTCTTGCTCTAGACATGATTCCAGGCATTTCCAACTGGGCCATATCCACACTACACAAATAACCCTTCCCACGGAATCCTGGGTTTTGGAGTTTTACAAAGTCTTTAGCCTTCTCTGCCAAAGAATGCTGGTGTCTAACCAAACTACAAATCCCAGGATTCCATAGGAAGGCACCATGGCAAATAATCCAATTTCAAACTGGATTATTTGTGTACTGTGGATTTGGCCCAAGGGTTCTTTGAGTAATGAACACTGACAAACATTAGTGTTGTAGCATAAACTGTATTGGCGGTAAACATGCTGCAGATAGTATACAGTAGAAAAAGATTCCAGCCCTTTTGCTGATGGGCCCAACACCCCTCACAGCCAATGATAGAACTTGGCCCCAAAACAAATTCTACCCAGACTTACTCCTTCAACTGACAATCAAATCAAATCCCTCTCCCTGGACATATAGGGTACCTGGGTTGGGATGCACTCTCCTGCAGTGGAATCAAATGGAAGATGGACTCCCAAAGATTATTTAGTTCAGAAACAAAGAAAGAAAATCAATGCGTACATCTCCTCCCTAATAGCAATGAGAACTGCAAAAGCAGGTCAGTGATAGAGAAAAATTCAATCCCTCATCCATTGTCAGCCTTCGTATCTTTCCCCAGGCTGAAACTGCAAAGCAAATGCAAAAATTATCAACAAGGCGACTAATACAAACAAACCCTTTCATGTCGCTGGACAGCTGTGAACATTTCGCTTTGATGCCAATAAGGACTCCAAAACCCATCTGGCAGGTGGCAGGGATCCCACTTACTACACCAGTGAAACAGTGAGATATTTGGTCAGTCTTGAGAGCATATTCTGCCTTTGCGAGAATGTCGTTTGTGCACATTGATTGGAATCCTGTTGGCAACATATGCAGGCATAATTGCACATTATACCCCTGCCTGTCCTTTTGGGGTTGCTGCACAAAAGTACAAAGTACTTTTTCTGTAATGGCTCCCATACCTTCCTTCTTACTGGTTGGGTGCCCCTTGCCATTGACATTTTAGTGGCCAGGGCAAAACGGGGAGGGGGCAGCCAGGCACTGTCCAGCTGTGTTCATGCAGCTGGATGCACAAAGACACAAACATCCTCCTTCCCAGGGGTCCTCAGAGTATCTGTGGAGGTTCAGGAGGAGGATGGTATCCTTGTGTGTCTGGCTGTAGGAACACACCTGGTTGCTGCCTGGCCACCTCTATACCTCCTGGTCAGTAAATGGTTGTGCAGGAGGTGCCCAGGTAGCAAAAAGGTAGATAGAAAGGGAGACGGAAGGCACCAAGTGGAGTTTTTTGATCTACCAGCTCCTTGCTGAGCCTTGGCCACTGCATAGCTAAAGTATAAGAGCTGCTCCTTTGTTGCATGGGCTTTTGAAACTTAAAAACATCAGGTGGGTTCTTTGCATTGTTTTGACCAACCTGCAGCTTGATCCTATAGGGACACTACTTTATCATTAAAACAATTGCACAAAGTTTGTGCTTTCTCGGGGCTAGGTATTCTTCATGCACAGAGATTTCACCCTATGTTTTGACTTGGGAGATGCAGAATGAATTGTCCACTGAACAATGTGTGAAGCCAAGCTGTTGGTGCCTGTTGCACAACTGATTTTACAACAGTGGGGTTGAGCATATATTTGCGCTATGCCAAACATGTATAGGAACTTGGGGACTTTCACACAACACAATTGTAGCAGTATGATTCCACTTTAACTGCCATGGTTGGATTATACAGAATTCTCGGGTCTGTAGTTTCATGAGGTATTTACAATTTTCAGCCAGAGAGCACTAATTCCTACCCAAATTACAAACCCCAGGATTCCACAGGATACAGCCATGATAGCTAAAGTGGTATAAAAGTGCTATATCTGTGTAGGGGGAAAGACCTTTGTTCTCTGTGTGTGTGTTTTGCTTCACAGAGAGAAACAATGCTACTTCTGTGCAGAAACATGTCACACACATTGTGGAAATCTCAATACAAAACAACTCTGCTCACTGACTAGGGAGTCATCTTAACAGTGAAAAAAATCCTCATGGAATTTGAGGAGAATACCTTTTGTCCCAATGTGATCCCATGGTGATTAGCCATATTCAGAAGGAGGGGGGCCAAAAACTACATGGGAAAAGCCGTTGCAGCTTCTCCTAAGGTTTATTTTTTTAAAAAATGTGGGGGAAATGCACACTCCCGTGCATTAGGATAATTGAATTGCATCTCTGTGCATTTCTGGATAAGAGCAAAAGTGTAAACCAATTGGTTGGATGTGCGCAGGGGGTGGGCTTGCTTGCAACAAAGTGGCTGGGAGCTCTATTTAGTATTGTATTTTGAATAAAATACTGTAAGGGTTTTGTGCAAAATAGGATTGTGTGTGTGTGTGTGTGTGTGTGTGTGTGTACTAGATTGATTGATTTGGATGAATGAGAGAAATGCTTCATCGGCCATGTTTGGGGCTGGGTTGGATTAAATTCCACAGCCTGAACATTAACATCTACATTTCCACCTGTAAGTCAGCAACAGCTGAGCCTGTTTGCCAGCTATTTGTGCTGCCGACTGACTGGGAGTTTGGCATGCCTCTCCTCAAAGAGTGTTTGTTTAGAAGGTTTGCGGTTTGCCTTGGCTTGTTTACTCTTCCGTAAACTTTGATAGGTGTATATGCCCCCTGAAGCCATGGCCTCCCAATCGGATGCAAGTGGGCCTTTTATATTCCTTCCAAAGAGTTTGGAGGGTGGAAAGCTAGGTGGAGTGCTGTACTGTTCCTCCAGTCCTTGCTAGTACTGCTTGTTTGTTTGTAGAGGTCAATGTGTCAAGATGCTTGAGATTTTTGGGGTCAGATCCCAAATAAGATTCTAGGTTAACTTTAATGCTATTTTAGGTGCCCTGCAGTCAGGATGCATGCTGGTTGCTGGGCACAACTTTGATAAGTTACTTTAAAACCTGGGACACAAGCAACATTAGAATGTGGTCAAGATGGCAAAAGCTATTAAGGAGGAAAGACACATAAGCTAGGAGAGAGTGCAACAGATTGCTTTTGACTGAGGGTGCATCTACATTGTAGAAATAATGCAGCTTGACACTATGGAGATTATGAGATGTGGTGAAATGTGGAAAAAAACCATGTCCCAAACCATGTCAGAAGAATGCAACAATAACAGAAGGGCAACATTATCAGACAACCATGCTCTCAGCCATTTCTGGGGAGTAGCACTGGCATGGATGAGGCTTCACTTTTTTATTGATGGGGCTAAGCTGTCAATAAAAAGGGATGCCTTATTCATTCCCGTGCTACACCCCCAGAACGTTGATGTCGTCTGATAATGCCGCCCATTTTTGTTATCATCGCATTCTTCTGATGCAGTTTTTGGCACGTCTGATAATTTCCTACTTTAAGTGCTGTAGCTCCATCCTATGGAATACTGGGAATTGTGGTTTTACAAAGTCTTTATCTTTCTTTGCCAAAGAGTGTTGGTGTTTTTTAAAACAAATCCCAGGATTCTGTAGGATGGAGCCATCTTGTGCAGTGTCCCTGTTGTACATTGTGGAATCCTCAAACATGGCTACATATCATGTCAGCACGCAGTTATGCACTGCAAGCTGTGATGCAGGATCCCAGCTGTGGTTTATAGATCTCCTCACCCAATACAAGGGCTACAATTTGAACAGAGGCAGAATTGATTCATTGTTTGAAAGGAAGCCTACCTCCTCTCACCCCCATGCCCTGTGGAACTTTAAAACAAACAAGTAGAATTATATTCAATAAATGCCTTACCATTCAGCATTGAGGAGTATGAGAAAATGTTGCCTTGAGCACAAATTAAAGTGGAACAGCATGCAAAATTTGGAGGCATAGAATCATAGATTTGGAAGGGATCCCCAAGGGCCATCTAGTCAAACCCCATGCCATGCAGGAATATAAAACTAAAGCGCTCCTGAAAGATGCCCATCTGACCTCTGTTTAAAGACCTCCAAAGAGGCAAAGTCCACTCTGACCCCTGAGGCAATCTATTGTAATGTCAAACAGCTCTTACATAAAGAAGTTTTTCCCAATGTTTAGATGGAATCCCTTTTCTTGCAATTTGCATCCGATGGTTTGTGTTCCAGACTCTGGAGCAGCAAAAACAAACAAACAAACCCCAAGCATCTATTTGGATTTTCAAGACTCCCTCTTAAATAGATGGGCAGGGCCCTGGAGTGTCCTGTCACTTTAACCGAAGCCCTTCCCAACTATTTTCTGTTTTTGAGTCCATTTGGTATGTTAAAATGGACCATGAAAAAGGGTTTGTTTTCATCCCTGATCTCTTTGCCAACTGTCTGCCTGTCTGACTTGGCTGTTCCTTTCCCCTGACGGCTTTTAAGCAAGACAGGCCTGGAGAGAGCTCGGTGGTGGTGTCGCCTGTTCCTCCCTCACCTCTGGCCAAAACAATCACTGAGAATGGGCTTGGCATCCAAATGAATGAAGCAGCAGATCCAGCCTCGCTTTCTGGGCTGTGAAGGCAGTAAACAAATGGGCTAAAAGAGAGAGAAGGGGGAAGAGGGAAAAGGGAAGGTGCCTTCTCTAATCCTCCTATGAGGCCTTTATCCATTCTGCATTGCAAATGCAGGCAAGCCACTGAAAGTTCACCCAACAGAGCTCACCAGACGTGCATGGTCTATTTCTTTGCAAACAGGCATTTCTCTCTGTTAGTTGTGTTTCTCTCTGTTAGTTGTGTTGCGCCACATGTGTCTCCTAAGGATTTGCCCGCCCCCCATGGATGGCCAAAAAGACAGACAAATGGATCTTAGAACAGATCAAGCTTGGGACTTTTTCAGATGTCCTAAAACCCATCTGGGGAGGGTGGGAGAGGTACGCGGTTATCGTGAGGCAGGGGGTCAGTTTCGGTTGCTGCCGTCCATCTCCCCTCATCGTCTGTGTTTTTCCATGTTCAGTCTATTGAAAAGGCACCACTTTTTACTCATGAAAAACTTCCATGAGCAAAAAATGGCGTGTTTGCATTGGATTGAACACAGAAGTAACATGGATGATGACAGGAGAGGGACGGCATCGTCCGAAACGGACCCCCTGCCACACAATAGCTGCGTACCTCTCCCACCATCCCCTGACAGGTTTCAGGGCATCTGAAAAAGTCCTTGGACTTTCATTGGAAGCCAAGATAACCAAACTGTGGCTGTCATACTTTGGACACATCATGAGAAGGATCAGCTGCCTAGAAAAGTCAATAATGCTTGGAAAGGTGGAGGGAAAAAGAAAGAGAGGAAGACTCCACACTAAGTGGATAGACTCAATCAAGGAAGACACAGGCCTGAACCTTCAAGACCTGAGCAGGGTGGTAGAAGACAGGGGGTCCTGGAGATGTCTCATTCATTCATGGGGTTGCCATGAGTTGAAGCTGACTCAAGGGGTAGTTAACAACCAGGGCCGGTTTAACCTGTCTGCCAAATCAGCATTGGCAGGAGTCCCCGAGGTCAAGAGAGGGCCCCGTGCTGGCCTCCTTAATCTGACGAAGGAACAGCCAGGAGACAGCTGGGAGGAGCCCCCTCTTACCCTCCTCCTCCAAAAACCTCCTGCTGGCTTTTTTTAAAAAAACAAACAAAACAGCCTCTCCAAAACTAAAGAGAAAGAGAAAGAGAAAAAACAGCAGCCCTCTGTGGCAGAAGCTGGAGGGAGAGGCACATCAGAGAGGGTGCGTGTGTGTGTGTGAGAGAGAGAGACAGGGAATTTGAGGGTTGTCTCCCTCAGAAAGGGCTTCTTTCTTTCTTTCTTGCCCATGTGCCTTCAAGTCATATGGGGGCCCCAAAATAAAGCATTGCAGGGGCCCCCAAAATTCCTTAAACAGGCCCTGTTAACAACAACAACTCTCTCCCATGTTGTTGTTGTGTGCCTTCAAGTCATTTCCGAGTCACGATGACCCTAAGGTGGACCTAACACAGGGTTTTGTTGGCAGGATTTGTTCAGAGAGGGTTTGCCATTGCCTAAGGTCACCCAATGGGTTTCCGTGGCTGAGTGAGGATTCAAACCCCGGTCTCCAGAAATGTAGTCCAACGCTCAAACCATGACACCACACTGGCTCCCAGGTTGACCCTTTTTCTGTCAAAAAAGAAAAAAGAAGAAGGCTGAATAGCCTTTTTTGGAAGCTTCCTCTTCACCTTTTAAGCAGGTGCCAGACTCCGTCCTACACTCTTTAATATTAAAAAAAGATAATTCCTTTTCCTCTTTTCTTGATGAAAGAACTGACTGTTATTAATTTGGATTCGAATGATTCTTAACTTGTCGTCCAAGGACCCCTGGGAGCTGCCATATCCTCACAGGGAGACCACAAAGGCTTGATGGCTGCTCAGCCCACCTCCTCTCTGCAATGGAGTGTCTACTTGACAGGAGCCAAGACAAAGGCTGGCTTGGCTGGCTTGGCCTGCACATTGCCTTCAATCTGCTCCAGTCACAAATTTGCAGGAAGAAGTGGAAGAAAAGTCTTCTCTCCCCCTCCAGTGCCTCTGAGGGAAAGTTTCATGGATGCTGTAATTATATTATTGTTGTTGTTTTAAATCTTAAGTTAAGTCTTGGGGGTCTGCCACAGTAAAAGATATTTAAAGAGAGTCCGTGGTAAACAAAAGGTTAAGAGCCATTGGTTTAGAGAAAAAGCTTACTTTGGAACAGCATCTTTTTTTTCTTTACCTTTAGGCACAGCTCTTGCTGGTGTGTGTTTCTCAGCAGTCTTTCCCTCTCTCTCTCACCCTCTTGTCCTTCCTCCCCCTGCAACCCCCCCAAAAAACTGAATTCAGCACAAACAGCCCCTTTGCCTGAACCTGGTGGAATCTGAACTTAATGGCTTCACCGGACAACAATCCCTTTCTGTGGAAGAGGAAGCGAAGAAATCTCTCCACCAATCTCCTAAGGCAACGTTCCTAATGTTTTCTTCAGGCTTCCCGGCCCCCATCCATTTCAGCAGATTTTGGCACGTCGAAATTTCCCCCCATGAAAGGCTTTCCTGACCTGTTCTCCTGCAAGGTTCACTGGCTGTTTGAAAGGCTCAGAAGGGATAACCCCCTTTTCAGAATGCATTCCATGGGGACAGAAAAAGCCACCCAAATTCCTTGCTCCACCTCTCCCACATTGGACCTGTCCCCTTCTCACTCCAACCCCCCCTGTGATAAATAGCTCCTTGGAGCAGTGACAATTTCATGGTTCATCAGGCACACAACCACTCTGTAACCCCCTCCCCTTGAGATAATTAAGCTATTACCAGACAATGAGTACCAGATTGCATCTGTCTGTCCTCCCTTCCAGTCCAGGAAACAACAGACTGGGCATTGATACATTCTCCACCGAGCAAGGAGCCAACCTGTACTTGTTCTTGCTGTTGTAGCTGATCCCTCTGGCATCCGAAGGGTGTTCTAATGAGCAGTGGAAAATGTCAGGAACCGGCTCAAATTAAGACAACTGATGCCATTCAGAGGTGGTAAAACAGTGCAATGGCCATAATTTCCCCATGTCCAATGCACTCTTCTCCTCAGGCTCACTAGGTGGCCTTAAGCAAGTCAGGGTCTTCCAGCCTCACTTGTCCTATCCTGTGAAATGGGAGTAATTAGGATGATGTTCTATGAAAACGTCTAGTACTGCAGCTAGGAAAGAACTAGACAAGATCATAAAAGGCAAAGCTATAACACTGAGCACTAAAGTCAGGATCATTCAAGCCTCCATCTTTCCCATCAGCATGTATCAACATGAGAGAGCTGGATACTGAAGAAAGGAGACAGAAGGCAAATCAACTCATTTGAAATGAGTTGGAGAAGAGTGCTGAAGATACACGGATGGCCAAAAAGACAAGCATATGGGTCTTAAATCAAGCCAGAGCTCTCACTAGAAACCAAGATGACTAAACTGAGGCTGTCAATCATCCTTCCAACTCAGAGAATCATAGAGTTAAAAGAGACCACAGGGGCCATCTAGTCCAACCTCCTGCCATGTAGGAATACAACTCAAACAAAATCGAAGAAGTTGCACGTTGCTGATGGAAAGTAAACCCACCAGCAGCCCTGATATTATGGCCAGAATGTATCCAAGTTCCTTTGCCCTTATATTAACCAATTTATGGGATATGCATTTCTGATGATGACCCTCTTTCCCACTCATCCCTTTTGCCTCCATCCCATTTGTCTACAGTCTGTAAAATAACAGCTAGAGAATGGAGGGGAGAAAGAGATCTTGAGCATCCTAGCCTGCCAAATCATTCCACTGTAGTAAAGCATCCTTGCCACGTGTTGCAAGAGTTTAATCAGTTGGGGAATTTTACATGGAATCTCCCAATGACCCTCCTGCCCTTTGGGCTAGGCCCAAAGTAGAATATTTATGAGGATAATAAACTGAGAACATGGCTAATTAGTTTCACGGTTGACACCCACGGATCTGTTTGAGAGAGAAAGAGAATGTTCATGTTTTCACAAGGAGAGTGACTAGTGTAGCAGAAAATACCTGTCTCATGACATGGTGTGTGTCTCTGTGTGTGCTCGCATAATTTATTAATTTCTAAGATTAATTTGTCACTCTATAGTAAATGGCTCTCAGGTCAGTGTACAATGAAGCAAACAAAATCCAAACAGCTACATCCAACAAATGCACAGATAATCCCTCCTCCTCTTCATCATCTTCATCTTCATCTTCCCCCTCCTCCTCAAAGAAAAAATAGCAGATCAAGTAACAAATTCTTTGGATTCATCCTCCTTGGCATGGAGTGATGGACACTCTTAATTGAGAGTGTCAAGGTAAATTATGGTAAGCGATTAAAAGAGATTCAAAGCCTGATGGATTTTCATCTGGAGTCAGCAACCCAGGACTGTAATTTAAAGAAGCTGAATAGAAACTGCAGTAAGATAATCAGTTAGGATAAGTCCTCCAACTGGAAGGACCCCCATTCCTCCTCCTCATTACCCACCCTGTCCCCCTCCATCTCAGAGAAGTCCTCCACAGCTGACTGTAACAGCTCCATGATGATTCTGAGTCCACCTTGTATGACTTGCATTAAGGATAATGTGAATAAAGTCTTGGATCCTAGCAATCTTTTGGAATTTGTCTCAATATATGGAACAGAGAAGGATACCATGATTTTTGGATTCAATAGTTTTGGATTCAGGCAGTCTCTCCCCCACCCCAGCCTTACCTAGAGTTGCTGGGAATTGAACTTGGGAGCTTTTGAATGGAAAGCAAGAGCTGTTCTTACTGCTACACCTCTGCTTCTGCTTTCTCAGCTCCCTATTTAACTATTGTTGGTATTTAAGTAAGACCCCAATGAACTTGATGTCACACCCTCCAACATATCACAGATGAAAACTGCAATGAGCAACATCAGAGAGCGGTCAGGATGATAAAAATGATTAAAGAGGAAGCACAAACATGGTAGGAGAGGCTGCAGCAGTTTGCTTATGCCTGAGCCTACTGGGAAGGACAAGATTCCTCCTCCCCTTCCTCTCCTTCCCCCACGAGTTAAATGAAAGCAAACTACTTTCATACTTTGAATTCAGTTTGCAGCAATGGAAATAAGCTGAAGGTCAAGGGAGTAAATAGGAGAAGGGGAGATAAACTGGGACATTTTAAAAGCAGATGGAAAAAGTGGGATGACAGAGGATTAATTGGGACTGTTCCTGCCAAACTGGGACAGTTCATAGAATCATAGAGTTGGAAGAGATCACAAGGACCATCTAGTCCAACCCCCTGCCCTGCATCAAAGCACTCCCGACAGATAGCCATCCAGCCTCTGTTTAAAAACCTCCAAAGATGGATACTCCACCACATTCTGAGGTAGCAGTGTGTTGCACTGTCAAACAGCTCTTACTGTCATGAAGTTCTTTCTAATGTTTAGATGGGATCTCTTTTCCTGCAATTTGAGTCCATTGCTCTGTATCCTAGTCTCTGGAGAAGCAGAAAGCAAGCTTGCTCCATCCTCAGTATGACATCCCTTCAAATATTGAAACATGGCTATCATGTCCCCTCTTAATCTTCTCTTCTCCAGGCCAAACATACCCAGCTCCCTAAGCCGCTCCTCACAGGGCATGGCTTCCAGACCATTTTGGTCATCCCTCTCTGTATATGTTCCATCTTCTCAATATCCTTCTTGAATTGTGGTGCCCAGAACTGGACACAGTATTTTAGGTGGGTTGGAGATTACTGTATGTGACCATCCATCAAAGCAGATTTGGAGGTGTTTATACAATAAGTAGCTCAATGAGGAGAGCCAGGAAAATACTTCCAGGGTTTCTTAATCAGGAATTGGAGTTAAGTTGACTCCAGGCATGTCTCTGCTGAACTTTTTTTTTGCTATGCAAGAAAGAAGTCATGCTTGGGAATGCTTAATCCACCACAGACCTTAGCACAGTCCCAGAGGGACCTCATTCCTGCTTGTTATCATATGTTCACTATGTCAGAGGTCAAAGGGCACCGTATGGGATTTAAGCCAATCACCATCTCACAGTTCTGCTGAGAATTATCGACCATCAGAGTTAAAAGGTGGCTTGGATGTAACAAACTTTTTCTATTAACACAGCAGCAACCCAGGCCACTGCTCTGTACAGGGATGCTATGCTGTCACTGGATTTTATTTGATTTTATTTTTTAAAAAGAACAGTTCTCTCATTCCCTTGTATTGACTTAGTAATTTTACCTCTAATGAGGATATGGAAAATTAAATATACCAAGTCTCATCTGCTTGAATAAAGGAAAACAGCCTTCTTAAAAAAACTGTCCAGAAAAGCTGGTGGAAAAAAAATCTTTGAAAGAAAGAAACCAAAGGCTTATAATAAAATAATAATAATAATAATAATAAAATTTATTTATATCCCGCCCCTCTGCGAACAATCGGGGTGGCTTACAACAGTAAAATAGTACATGATATAAAACAATTCAAAATCCCCCCCCTTAAAACATTATTAAATCAATACAAATTAAAACCAACATATAATACAATTGTTATTAAAAACCCTTCCTAGTGAGCAGCATCAGTTAGGAGCTCCAGAATCAACCTCCAGAGGGGGTTCCTGAGGCCGGGGTTAGCTATTCCAGAAAAGCCTGCCTGAAGAGAACCGTCTTGACAGCCTTTTTAAAGCTGTCTAATGATGTCTAGACACAATGGTTTACTATGAGTGGGTGAGCATTTTCACTCATTTGCAGCAAAGTTGATTTGTCTTCACATTTCTGTACATATTTGCATCCATTCACATGGATTGGATTGAGCAGGCACACACGCTCATAAACGAGAGAAAATGCACATTTTTTGTGAAGTCTGGTCTAGATAGTCAAAAATGCATTAGATGAATCAATGCCTGACTGCAGGTTTACTAACATGGATATTCCATTCATTCCAAAGGGACTTCTCCCAAGAATCTATAGGATTGTAGCATTGTCCACTACAGTTGGTTTAATAAATGTTTGGCCCACAAGGTGTTGGATTGCAACTCCCATCATCCCTAGCCAGCATAGCCAACTTCTGCAGCACACCATCTCAACTGTTTAGAAGGTTTGTGAAGTCAAACTGTTTGGGTAAAAACTGAAATGGTTACAGAGATGACAAAGAGTAATAAATGGCCAACTGACATTACTGGCTTGTTAGCATTATCACCAAAGATAACAAAAGCCAGATGAATAGATATCTGAGATCATTGCATGATGCTAATAAGTTCTTTGATAACATGGTAGGTGGATGGATGGTCCATAATTTGTCAGATTAAATTGTAGGAACCTCTGGAACAGAACCACAGAGTCTATTGGCAGAGTCTATGGGCGACTGCTGGCTCTCATTTCATTTTAGACATCATTTTGCATTGGAGTTTGAAAGGGCTATCCAAGGTGCTGAATCTTTTTAAAAATAAGACCCCTCACCTTGGATAGCTCCTTTGAAGTTCAGATGAAAGTTTGCTGCCCTAGTGACACTGGAGCCACCAAACACCACTGAACATGATGTCATTCCCACATCACAACCTCAATTCTAGTCTGGGTGGTATCCAATGTACAGACCTCTTTGAGGGATCACCTTGAGGAACAGGAAACTGTCAAGGAAATCTTAAGCCATTATTTTCTTTTGCCCAAGAGTCAAAGTCCTTGGGCTCAACATAAGCTGATGGACTTGGATGGAATCAGAAAGACGTGTGGATTCCATTTCAGTAGTGCTTAACTCACTGGGCTGCCCCCCCCCTCCAGTCTTTTCTGGAGGTACTTGTCAAAACTATCAATACAGCTTGAGATCATGCCTAATTTCTGCTCATCTGGGCAATACGGCTGGCGTCATCGCATCCTAGCTGTAAGGCAAAAGAAAAAAAGGGCTTGAGAGAAAGCTCTAGCTGCCACTTTCCAGGTGAGGCCTCCTCATTTCACACCATTGGAGTGGTGTGCTAATCAGTTCTTTCTGTGTCAATAATCCACATGATCCGTTTCATATGAGCAAACACGGTTAACCCCAGGGAGCGATAGGGCAAGAGCACCAGGCCTTTTGACGTTAATCCCCCCCTAAGCTTCAGCAGTTGATATCTGTGACGCTTGGGAAACCCAACACTAGCACAGCTCAGCATCAGGGCGACCTATTTGACTTACCGCCGCTGCTTTGTTTCAGCAAACTGGGCCTGAAATTGGTCAAGGTCTTCAGCAGGCCAGTTGTGACTGAAACACAATCTAATCCTTCACCCTTCCACTAATAGGTCAGGTTTCAGCCTCTGAGGACACACACCGAGGGTCTCCTGTCCTTTCCCCCAAGTGTCTATTTTTGCTTCTTCTTTATGTTGTGGAATATGACCTCATGGGAGTAAAAGCTAGATGTAGGGCCTGGTTTAAGAATTGTGCTGCAAACAGGGTTGCCCTGAGGTTTCCAGGCCAACCCCTGAGACCTAAGAACAAACCACAGTTACACCCCACCCCCAGAGAGAGAGAGAGAGAGAGAGAGAGAGAGAGGGAGAGAGAGAGAGGTTTTCTCTTTGGAAATTAAGGGAGAAATCTTAGCAAAAGGACTGTTCCAAGATTAAGGTGAAATGAGGAGATTACAGGTCTCCCCCATACCCCTGTGGGATACATTCTGGACTTACTCTTTATAAGTGAAACTGCTGATAATAGCAAACCCTATTAAAACAAAAGACTTTCTGTACAAACATGCTATAGAGCTGCATTGGAGGACGTAGCGTTTCCTAGAGAAGATGCCTCTCTAGGCATTTTCCAGCTGTGGATAACTGAAACTGCAGATATTGATTCTGCAAATACAGGAGTGTGTGACCTGATGTGATGAGGAATGTTTAATCTAGCCTACATAACTTCTAGCCAGAAGAGGGATGCAGAGCAGAGGGTGAGCCCTGGCACTACAACGACTGAAAGGAAAAGAGGAGGCTAACCAAGTAAGTACATAACATCCCCCTCCTCCATGAGAGTCTTTGCAAGCTGCAACAACAAATCAAGGAAGCCTTGCAAATTCTAGCAAGCTGCTGCTCCTCACTAACTGACCAGGAGATTTGCACCCAACCCTTTCCTCTTGCCTGGAGGTGAGCCCTCCATAATTAGAGAATTTGCATTTTTGTCTCCCTCCTAGACATGATGCACAAAAACTGGAGACTCAGGCCCAGGCCCTGAGATCTGGGAACCCTAACTTCAAAAAGAGAGATATTTTCCTCTTATGGGTATCAGCGGGACAGCCCATTTGTACTACAACTCCCCAGATCCCTCAGCAAAGATGGCCACTGGAGAATTATGGGATTTGTAATCCAAAACGGTAACTCATCTGATTAAGGCCAAGGTTCTACATGAGCGTACAGCTCCATACATACATTTCCATGTCCTCCTACTGCTCAGCCACTGTAAAAAACCTGGGAGGAGGCCCTGCTGATGTTGTTGCTTACCAGTGGGGGGAAGAGGGAGGTGGGTGATCCAGACCATACAGAACCAGCTGGTCTCAGCTTGCTTGAGGGGGGCAGGGGGAAGGGAAATGAAGGCATGCCCTCAGGTGGCATGTGCCTGTCTTTTCCTTCTCTTAAGAGCTCAGGGCAGTTGTGGCACCATGGTCTTCATTGCCTCCCTCTGCCTCCCTTTCCTTCTAGTAAGATGGAATAGGAGCTGCTTTTCCAAAGGGAATAATAGAATCATAGAGTTGGAAGGGACCAGAAGGGCCATCTAGTCCAACCCCATTCTGCCATGCAGGAATACACAATCAAAGCACTCCTGACAGATGGCCATCCAGCCTCTGTTTAAAAACCTCCAAAGAAGGAGACTCCACCACATCCTGAGGCAGTGCATTCCACTGCCGAACACTCTTACTGTTCTTCCTAATGTTTACGTGGAATCTATTTTCCTGTAGTTTGAGTCCATTGCTCCAGCTGCCAGGCAGTGGGAGCTTTTTGGATGGAGTGCAAGGGCAGCAGAATAGCCCCATCTTGAAAGGGACTTAGGTGCACAAAAACTGCACTTATACATGTGTATAAGTCATTTACAGAATGTGGGCCTAAGAGCATTACAATGCAGTAGTAAATGCCTTGCATGAAATCTTTTCAAAAGCCAGAGCAGAACAAATCTGATCTCCCGCTGATGATAACATTCATAGGTTTGGTGAACTCAACAGGACTCTCCTTGGGTGGCCTTGAGTCCCCTCCACAATGAGCAATTTTATCCTCCTCTGATGATATAAACACCCAGACTCTCTCCAAATGCCACAACTTGGCTATGGGTTGCCCTCCAATCAGACAGGTTTCCACTGAGTAACAACAGCAGAGTTCTGATAACATCAATTCCTGAATGAGGTCATAGCTTCTGAAATCCCAGTTATCCTTATGCAAATACTTGGGGAAACCTCCAGACTACTAAAATCATATATAAAATATCCAGCTTAATAAGGCTATTGTATCTCAGGAGGGTCTGACTTTTTAAGCTTCCTGAAACTTCTGTTGTTCCCTAATATGAAAAGTTATATTAATTGCTCATAGGAAAGTTGACCACATTCTAACCCCACCTCACTCATTGCTTCAAGAATTATTTCAGAAAAGAACACACATATTCCAGTAGCTAGGAAAGCCTTTGGCATCAGCATGTCACTTTTTCAAACTCCATCTTCTCAGTCTGTGTTAAGGAATGTCACTGGGCAAGAATGAGTATATTAAATTCCCCAATTTAATGTCGATATTCAGAGGGTCTTCACAACCCCCGAGCATTTAGTGTAACATCAGTGGCTGCCCCTAGATTCTGGAACTTCCTTCAAAGAAAGGCCAGAATGGTCCCCTCCTTGTTGTCTTTCTGTCAGTAGGCAAAACCCATGTTGTTTCTGCAGGCTTTAATTACAGAAAGCTATAAAAGAATGGAATAAGGGGTCCTGTATTACTTTAACCTCAACTGTTATAAATAGTTCTTAAGAAATCTTATTAGTTCCAATATAGGTCACTCCCCCATATCCGTGGAACAAATATCCACAGTTTCAGTTATCCACAGCTGGGGTGGGGGGAAAAGGGGGCTCATACCATAGAGTCATGCTAGAAAATGCCTAGAGAAGTGCCTTCTCTAGGAATTGATAGGTCCTCCAATGCAACTCTATGGTATGTCTGTATGGGAAGTCCTTTACTTTAATAGTAAAGTGTACTCTATTATTCACACTTTCATTTATAAACCGTAAGTGTGGGAACATATCTACCTTGGGCCCATGTGTGTGTGTGACCTGTGCTGTGATTAGGTTAATTTCATTTTAATGTTCACTTTTTGCATGATTTAAGTTGCATTATCCTTTTTAAGTTGTACACCACAAGGCAGGATACAAATAAATAGAACAAGAGGAAGAAGAAGAGGAGGAAGAGGGGAGAAGGAGGAGGAGGAAGAAAAAGATAGCTCCTTGTATTCCACATCCAGAAACTGACTGGGTTGGCTATTAATTCTTTCTCTAGTGCTGGTGTTGGGGCAGCATCCTTGACCACACCTTTACACATCACACACCAATAGCACTATGATTCCACTTTAACTGCTGTGGCTGCATCCTGTGGAATCCTGGGGTTCATAGTTTAAGGAAGCCAACAATGCTAAATACCCCTCCCCAAACTGCAAATCCCAGGATTCCATAGGATAGAACCATGGCATTTAAAGTGGAACCATAGCACTATATATGTATAGTGTGAAAGGGCCTTGGAGAGCTATTTAGCACACAGCTCTCTCCTCCTCCAACACTCTGCTGCTGCCTCTCAGCCTCTGCTGCCTGAGGTGACCACCTCTTTCTCTCTGCCCTCTCTGCCACAGAACTGAAATGATATGATCAGGCCTTTACAAATGCAATTTAGCCATTAAATAAGAGGGGGGAAAATAACTTCTTTAGCAACTACAGCATACCCTCCAACATTTCACAGACGAAATCCTGGACATGTGTGGCCAAGCATCATCAGAGTATAATCAAGATGGCAAATGAATGAGAAAGAACACACAAGCTAGGAGAGGCTGCAGCAGTTTGATTTTTTGCCTGAGCCTACTGGGAATAGGAAGTGTCCATCCCTCCTTGTCCAGTCCCCCTTCTGAGTTAATTGAGTGCAAGGACTTTATCACTAGTCTACTGTAAGGACTAGTGTCTAAAGATGCTGTACAGTTGTCCCTTCATATTCGCTGGGGTTTGGTTCCAGGACCTCCCCCTCCATGGATACCAAAATCTGTGAATATTCAAGTCCCGATATATGCAATGGCATAACAAAATGGTGTCCCTTATATCATAGAATCATAGAATCATAGAATTGTAGAGTTGTAAGAGACCATGAGGGCCATCCAGTCCAACCCCCTGCCACGCAGGAAATCACGATCAAAGCATCCCCAACAGATGGCCATCCAGCCTCTGTTTAAAGACCACCAAGGAAGGAGACCCCACCACGCTCCGAGGGAGTGTGTTCCACTGCCGAACAGCTCTTACTGTAAAAAAGTTCCTCCTAATGTTGAGGTGGAATCTCTGTTCCTGAAGCTTGCATCCATTGTTCTGTGTTCCAGTCTCTGGAGCAGCAGAAAACAAGCCTGCTCCATCCTCAACGTGACACCCTTCAAATACTTAAACAGGGCTATCATATAAGATGGCAAAATCAAGGTTTGCTGTTTGGATTATTATTTTTTAAAGAATATTTTCAAGCTGTGAATACTTAAATCCGTGGATACCAGATCCATGAATATGGAGGGACAACCATAATTCCACTTTTGAGGAAAGCAGAAACATGGTGGCATGATTACAGTAATTATCATACATGGCTGTAATTATGTGATACTATGCTGTAATCACACAATACTACTATCACAGAATCATCACTTGACCACCACTAGCAGTCTAAGAATGGAATTTTACTTCTGTGATTTTGTAGGGGTGCAATTTTGGCTGTTCTCCCGAGAAGATGCGACTTCGTTTAAGCACATGAAAAACACATAACTAATGATAGAAATTAACCAATAAATAAATAAATAAATAAATAATTGAAAAGTAGCAAGAAAAGGTGACAGTTCATTAAAATAGTATCCTGTGTGCCCTGTGTTCTCATTGGGAAGGGAGATGGGGGGAAGGACTACCCATTCACACTGTAATCGCGTGATCACAGCAGATCATGATTTTGCACACTCATCAATACTGCAGAAAGAGCAATATTGAGGGCTATTCACAAATTTTCCCATCAATAAAAAGTGATCAGCCATTAATGGGTGGAGCACACATTGACCATGGGAGGACAACGTTATTGTGTGATAATGGGAACCCATTTGCAGTACTGTCATGCTGCAATTCTGTGATGATAGCCCCATCTGATAAAGTCCCAAGTGTCTTTTGCACTTTGAACTCAGTTTTCAGCAACAGAAAAAAGCTGAGAACAAAGGGGGAAGTGAAAGGAGGAAAGAGAGAAACTGGGACATTTTAAAAGCAGCTGAAAAAGTGGAAAGACAGAAGTGCCAAATTCAGACAGTTGGACTGTGCTACAAATTCAACAACCTGAAATATTTTGACAGGCCTAGCCTGTCTCTATGTTTGTGTGCCTGCCTGTCTCTCTCCAACATTCTTTTCCCCCTTCCCTTTGACACACCAGCTGGTTCTTAACAAGCCGTCAGAGCACTTAGGTTGCCCAATGTGATGTGAGAAAGCAAAATAATCACCTGCCAAGGATTCAGTCTTCCTAAAAGCCTAGGTACAAGATCAAGTTCCCAAACGTGTAGGAGTCTGGTATGTGGTATGGCATCAGCATGAAGTCTGAAAAAGCAATTGCTGTCCATTTCAGAAACACAACATCCATCTTTTGTTCTAACTGGCTTGAGTTGAGGACTCTGGGATCTCACCAAGGCTGATTTTTTCCCCTGAAGCTTCCTTAAAACTGCAAGGACGAGGGAGAAAGGGGGAAAAATTGAACCCACATATGTGGGTGGGGAGTTTAGGAAAGTGTTCTAGTTTATGCTAGAAAATGTCCATACAATTAAAATTTGACTTCATGGTCATCTAGTTAGAGTTCTGTGATAGAAAAGGCTGAATACCTCACAAAACTACACATACCAGGATTCCATAGGATAGAACTATGGTGTATAAAGTGGTGTCAAACGGCTGTATTTCTGCGGTATATCATAGTATCTTAGAGTTGGAAGATATCGCAAGGAATGTGCCTGTCTTTTCCTTCCCTCAAGAGCTCAGGGCAGTTGCAGCGTCATGGTCTGCATTGCCTCCCTCTGCCTCCCTTTTCTTCTAGTAAGATGGAATAGGAGCTGCCCTTCCAAAGGAAATCAGAAAATCATAGAGTTGGAAGAAACTACAAGAGCCATCTAGTCCAACCTCCTGGCATGCAGGAATACACAATCAAAGCATTCCTGTGTAGACAGGCATCTGGAAGCACCCGATCCCATCTGATCTTGGAAGCTAAGCAGGTTCAGCCTTGGTAAGTACTTGGATGGGACACCTCCAATGAACACCAGGTAATGAAGTCTATATTTTGGAGGAAAGAACTGGCAGAACCAGCTCTGAGGATTCCTTGCTTAAGAAAACCTTATGAAATTTATGGGGTCACCACAAATCAAGAGGCACATAGACACACAACATCACTTGGATAATCCAGGAAGGAAATTTTGAAAGGCAGGCATTGATTATGACAGTCACCATACCTACACCCCCAAGGAGAGGAGTTCTTTAAAAAATTAGGCAGCTGTGTGGATCCTTATCAACAAATTGGTTCTAGCACTTTTCATTTCTACTAGGAGTAGGGCTTTTGTAAAACTAAGGGATCTTCATTGCTCATTCAAAACCAAGCCACCTCCACAATAATTTGCATTAGAGCACAAAAAAAGTATTGCTAATCTTAAAATCTACCCCTTTCTCACCCCTTACTATTGTGAAGCTTGCAACTAAATCTCAGAAGGAGACAGGAAAAATTTGAATGTGTGCAGATGATGTTCCAGCGCTGATCCTGATTCCTCTAGTCTACTGTAAATGAATCAATGAACAAAGGAGAGCCATTCTTGAGGGGAGGAAGAAAAGGCTAATATAAAAGCAACCACAAAGGCACAGGTTTCTCAGCAAGCCTGAGTTAAGACATTTGTTTGGGACTTCTTCCTCCTTCCCCACTCCAAATTAATTATAGCGCTCAAATTAGGTTCTAAATGCCTGGAAATACTGGATACAATGATGGACGATGAATTTGCCAAGAGCTCCCCTGCTCCGCACCCCCCAAAGGGATGGATAAATCAAGCACTATGCTGTTTTTCTTTTTTGTATTATTATTATTATTTTACAGCTTCATTTAAAAATATCACCTGCACACTTAGTGCTTCCTCTGTGATAACACAAGCAGCAGGGGGAAAGCCCGAAAGTGAGTCTGCACAAACACATGGTGTTTACCTACAACTTGTAAAGCAGAATGATTGTGGTGGGTCCATGCCAGCACAGAGAAAAGGCCCCGATAAGAATAGGTTATCTGAAAGGGTGAGTCAACTCCATATTCATGCCCGTTTCAACCTTTCCCAAGTTGTCTGATCTTCACACACTTTGCTGGTCTGGGGCCAAGATGAACAATATTTTTTAATTGGCATTGAAGATTGTCCACTGATAGCTGGGCCTGTGAAAATAGCAGAAAGCCAAAACCAGACCTTGGAAACGTTACCTTTTCGCACTGCAGCTCCTCTATGAAATGATATTCATTCTGTTTAGCTTTTGCTCTTTATGCAGTGAGCCAAAGAGCATTGTTAAGCTACTAGCTGTGCTGGTTCGAGGATTCTGAGAGCTGCAATCCAAAAAGGTAACAGCCAGTATTCTACATCAGCTACTTTAGTTAA
The DNA here is from genome assembly GCA_030847615.1 of Gambelia wislizenii. Classification (NCBI taxonomy): domain Eukaryota; kingdom Metazoa; phylum Chordata; class Lepidosauria; order Squamata; family Crotaphytidae; genus Gambelia; species Gambelia wislizenii. The sequence goes on from JAUMIR010000008.1 coordinate 5,191,467, forward strand.
GTATACTTACCTGTAACTAGGGGCTTGACTACAAGGGGGGTAAAAATTCAGATGAAATTTGGACTACTCTGGCCCAGATGTAAGCACCATGCTTACAAAAGCCCAAATCTGCATTCGGATTTTTACCTCCAGTGAAGCAGAAAACAAGTCGCCACCACCAAACAGTGTGTTTTTTGTTTTTTTTTTTAAAAACCTAAATCTTGATTTTCTGGTATGACCGTTGAAACAGCAAACACAGATAGTTTTGCACACCAGCAATCTTGAAAAAAATTGTGGAGACAAATGAATGCTGCTGCAAATTGGCATTACTGCACACCGATCCACGTTTTATTCCCTCGTATGGATGAGCCCATGATGTATGGCCCTATCTGCACCAGACTGCAGGAATACTCTCTTAATCAAGGTTTTAGAAAACTCTCAGTTTTCTCTGGAGTTTTAAGCAAAATCATGGAGTGGCAAACAACAACAAAATCTGGGAGGCCAGTGGATGTAAAACAGGGATGGACAAAGTGTGGCCTATGAAGCCCCAAAAGCCTGTGAGGTCCCTCGACATGACTTTTGTGGACTCTGCAGTCCTCCTAAAGCCCAAACCACCAATTGGTATAATTTTTATGCAATTCTTCTCCACCCCCCAACCCCATAAGTCCCCCTCCATGTGAGAAAACATGATAAAATCCCTCCACACCTACAAGACCCCCGGAACCCTGTACTATCCTAAAATACCTCTATTTTCCTTTGCAGTCTCTCTCAAAATTGTAAAGAGGGTATTTTTGGCGGGATGTTTTCTGTTTAAAAAAGCTCCCACCCGCTGTAAAACCAAAGAGTTTGGGGTTTTGTTTGTTCATATATATATATATATATATATATTCCATCAATCCCCATGATGTTGAGAACACAGCTGTGTTGGGCAGGGCACGTTTCTACGATGGAGGACCATCGCCTCCCAAAAATAGTACTCTACAGTGAACTCGCCACGGGTCAGCGTAAGAGGGGTGTTCCAAAAAAGCGATACAAGGACTCCCTGAAACAACATCTCAGGCTCGGCCAAATTGATCACCAACAAGGAGACCTTCTGCTGTGCTTTCTGCAACTGGACTTGTTTATCTCGGATTGGCCTTTTTAGTCATAAGCACACTTGCAGAAAGTGCGGGATGAGTCCTTCCTGAATCTTCATTTGCCACTTTTCCACATTTTTTTACTCAAAAAGTCCCCAAATGCAATCATCATCATCATCTTGCAGCAGCTGGAAACTTACTTGATGGATTTATTTTTTTTAAACGAGGGGTCGTATTGAAAGTAGTACCTTTCAGGTCACAACTCCTTTATTAACAGCATAAGACTCCTCCCTCCTCCTCCTCTTCCTCCTCCTTCCTATCCCACCTTTTCCCACCAGGACTCAAAACGGGTTACATTTTTTTTTAAAAAAAGCACCTTATTATTAAAACCCCACCAACTAAACAAGTTAAGACAAGACTAAACGACAGCACAACAATTAGCAAGATCCCACCCATTATTGTAGTGGGAGGGCCCTTACACAGTCACTCAACAAATGCCTGTTGGAACAGAAAAGTCTTTACTTGTCTGGGAAAAGAAAGTAGGAAGGGTCCCAGCCCAACTTCTCTGGTAGGGGAGTTCCAGAGCAACCAGAGCAATTTTAACAACTGGTTCAGGTGAACTGGTGCTAACCGGCTGAATGACACCACTGGGCTGCCCCGCAGGCTGATGGATTTCTGCATGGCCAGCTCTCCATTCTTGGGCAGAAGTTTGGAGAACTGAAATAAGAGTGCATGTGGACATATGTTCTCACGCCAGATACACAGACTCCATTGATTCACAGTGGGATTTACACTCCTTCCTCCCCTCCTAGCCCCTTCAAGATTGACTATTTCCTTGCTATGTAAACGGCCATCTCTCCTTATACCTGCTAGTAAAGAACTCCTCTTATAGCTGCCAAGGAGGCCCCTGGTAAATGTCTAGTCTATTTACAAGGTGAAACATCTGGATGATTCCCCAAAAATTTGAAATATCCATTGAGAAATTGGCAACACTTTAAGGATACCCAGTAGACTCTCACAAATAGCAGCACAGAGCAGCCCTTATAAAACTCAAATAGCAGGAAGTCAGTGCCAAATTCTGATTGTTCTTCTTTGGAGGGATGTCATTTTTAGCTGGATGTTTTCTTCATGATGCAAAAGACATTCACTCTGGATTTTTATCTGTTCTTTTTGGCCTCAGCCCCCTTGGCATTTGGGACACAAACACCATCCATAATTCTGATGAGATTCTTGCAAACTAGGTTCAAGTTTCACTTGAAAGATCAGAATTTCCTTTATAAAAACATATATAGAAACAAATGTTTTAATACATTTACTAAGGTGAGGTTTGAAAGCGTTTCAGTTACTCTTTCCAATTAATTTTGGCTGCATCTGCACTGCAAAAAGAATGCAGTTTGAAACTGCTTTAACTGCCATGGATCCATGCTATGGAATTCTGGAACTAGTAGTTTTGTGAGATATTTAGCCTTCTCTGTCAGAAAGCTCTGGTGCTACAACAAACTACAGATCCCAGGATTCCATAGAAGCCATGGCAGTTAAAGTGGAGTCAAACTGCTCTGACAGGAATGCGTGTGGAATCTAACCTTCCTTTGAAGGGGATTCCAGAATGAGAAACAGCCACCGAAAAGCTGTGAAGGTGGTGAAACTGTGAGAAGGGCCTCTTCTTGGGCTGCATCTGCAGTGCAGAAATAATCCAGAGATTTGTAGTCTTGTGAGATATTGTCAGGATCGGTCCCTGGTGTTGCCTGTTCCTGCCATATTTTGTATTGTTCTGTAACCTTGCCGTTCATTTCTTTGTACTTCTTAATGAGCATTCTGTAGCAACTGCGGAAAGGGGAGCATAACAGTCACTATGGGAATGCAGAGATAACCGTATAGCTGCAGAATCGGCTTGGGAAAAAATGGGATGGATGGTCATATCGGAAGAGGAGATCAGGGAATGATGGACAACCTATAGCATTGTAGCATGCTTGATTTCATAGATTGCGCTATGCTTTTAGTATATTACCTGCCCTTTAAGGAGATTATCACACTATGCTGTTATGGTGCTATTATTCCACTTTAACTGCTCTGGCTACCTCCTATGAAATCCTGAGATTTGCAGTTTTGAGAGGGGCATTTAGAACTCTCAGCCAGAGGGCTTTAGCTGTCACTAAACTACAAAATCCAGAATTCCACAGGAGGCAGCCGTAGCAGTTAAAGTAGAATAATAGCACTGAAACAATGTAGTGTGATTTGTATAATATGCTTCCTGGATTTCTGTGCCAATAAAGTTTTCTTGTTAACTCCGAAACAGCTGGTCACTGTGTCTGGAATGCAAGTACCTGACAGATATTTAGCTGTCTCTGTCAGAGAGCTCTAGTGCCACAACAAACAACAAATCCCAGGATTCCATAGCACTGAGACATGGTTGATGATGATGATGATAATAAATTTATATCCCACCCCTCTACAAAACGCAATCAGGGTGGCTTACAACAATTAAAATATACATCCCAACACTCAATCCCACTCCCCTTAAAATACATTTAAATAATTTAAGAATGTAAAACATACTTTAAAAAATACTAAAAATAAAAATAAACAATGGACACTGGCCATGGCAAGATTGGGACAAGCTAGATTTCCTTTTTTGATGGCTGAGTATCTATTCAGGAAAGGCCGCCCAGAAGAGGTCTGTCTTAAGAGCTTTTTAAAAGCTATTTAGGTTGGTAATGATGGATCTCATCCAGCAGGCTTTTCCATAATCTGGGAGCAAGAGCTGAAAAGGCCCTCCGGGAGGTCGAAAAAAGCCTAGTTTTTAAAGGTTGTAACAAATTCCTCCCAGAGGACCTGAGTGCACAGGGAGGATTATATGGAAGGAGGCGGTCCTGAAGATAGGTTGGACCCAAGCCATTTAGGGCTTTAAAGGTGATAACCAACACCTTGTACTGGGCCTGGAAACTAATGGGCAGCCAGTGGAGTGATCTTAAGATCGGTGTTATATGATCTCTTCTAGATGTACCCAAAACCAGTCTGGCTGCCATATTCTGTACTAGTTGGAGTTTCCAGACCAAGCATGAGGGTAGCCCCATGTAGAGTGCAGTGTTGATCTGGATTATTTCTTCAGTGCAGATGCAGCCCTGGTTATCTTGGAGTGTGGGCAAGCACATACGGGGAGATAGCAATGGCGGCACTAGGGGTGTGTGGAGATGCCAAACTGCACCAGGTGACACTGCCAAGGGGAGGGCTGACACCAGCCTTAGTGATACCACAGGGAGAGGTGGGGTCTGTTAGATAGCCTGTATCTCAGCCACGTAGGGCTTTGTAGGTGCTTAGCAGCACGTTGAATTGTACCCAGAAACACTCTGATGGTGATATTCTGGCTGACATTTCATTATCCATACTGGGCTATTCTGATGGCTGTCCCAGAGTGTCAGAGGAGGAGCTCATGCTAGACCCAGTGCATTGTGGGAGAATGGGAACTGTTTCTATTAAGATGGCAGTGGCAACAGCCCGGCTCAAACACGTAAAAGTACAACTGCCAGCAAAGCATGGCTCTATGCTGTTGCAATGCCCCCAAAGGATTCCATTCAGGGTTTTAGATGCTTAAGCAGTTATCGATGAACTGTAAAGCATTCAGAATGCATAGACTCACCCATTGCTTGTACTCCTATTTTGTTCTACCAGAGCCAAGGTTGGAGTGGGGTGGGGTGGGGTGAAGTGGGGAGAGAAAGATGCCTTGCAGCTGAACTAACAGATCCTGTTTTGCGTCAGAGGTTGGTCATCAGCGTTACTGGTCCCAATCCACAGAAACAGTGCTCTTCCCAGCTTGGTGGCTGAAGAGGAGCTGAGGGAAGGAAGAAAAACACAGTGAAGGAAAGTTGAAAGTCAAACCGCATGTTTTCCAATGGGGTTTAAAAGCACATTTGTAGAAGGGCACGGGGTCAGTGAAGAAGGAGTCCCATTTACAGAGTTTTGGCAAACGGCAGCTCAAAACCTGAAGAAACCCCACTTAGAGAACATGTACATTTCATTAGAGCAAACACTACCCTGCGTGTTGATCAAAGCTGAAAGCCATGCTTTCAGTGTTCTCTGTTTGGGGTTCTCTGTGTGAAGATAAGTCCCAAACTGTCCTCTGAAATACATTGGCTTAAGAGCTGAAGGAAATATCCAAGCCCCAAACTAATTTATTTATTTGGTAAAGGAAATTTTGAAAAGTTTGGCATCTGGCTCCCCCCCCCTTCCTAAAGAGGTCTGGGTCAGGTCAACAGTTCAGGAATTTTGAATGCAGTCTTATAAACTGAGATTTCTGCAAAGAACCCATCTGAGTTACTTTTTAAAGGTAATTTGTTCCCCTTCCTCATTGTGATATTGGGGAAATGAGCCACTGATGCCACAAGTAACTGATGTTACTTGTTGCAATGACGAGAAAATAATCTGTTCCTTTCCTTTCCTTTTCTATTACTTTTTGTTACTGTTTTGGTTGAGAAAGAGAACAATACTCTTAGGACTGATGAGAGAATGGACAAAAAACTTGAAAATTCCCTGCAAAAATTCCCTTAAAATTAACATTGAAAAGTAATGAGGAAATTGCTTTTTTTATAAAATGTTTATTCTTTATTCAAGTTTCACAAACAAACAAACCAAAAAAACAATATCAAGAAACACTCAAAAATGTTCAGGGTAAGTGTACACAAAGGAAAAATAAGTAGGCATAATAAACACTCAGTAGCTGTTCCAGTGGATACCTGAGAGGTGTTGGGTATTGTCTGGAATAAGCCCAGACAATTTCTGCACAATGTGAGGGCCTTTTCACAACACATTCGAAGTCAGACAAAGAATGTCTTTCCATAAGTCTGTATGTTCTGATGGTGGGTTTTTTTTTTTTACACTTCTGTTCCCAAAGAAATAACTACTTGCAGTGTTAGGTTGGTGGCTTTTATTTCAGTGGAGCAGTCAATCCACTCTGGTGTTAAGTTTGACCTTCAAAAGCGCTACCCAAGCTGCTGAACTATATCTCCAAAATAGGTTCAGCACCTTGGATAGGTCTTTTAAAGTACAGACTGAAACCTGGAGTCACTACCTCACTAACATGGTATCAATGGAAGACACAGGAGATTATCAGATGAAGCACATGTGGCGGCAGCAGAATGCAAAAGGCCGCCAATATCAGATGACATCACTCTTTTGCATTCTTCTGGCACGTCTTCTTATTGATGGCTGAAGACATCAATAGATCCCCCAGTTCCATTTTGTTGCATTGCTGGTGTGCGAAACTTCGGGCCATTTAAATCCCATCACTGTAGCGAGAATGGCCGATCCGGCGTGAACACTTCTGGGTGAGATCGGGATATCCAGGTAAGTTTTGCTTTTTTTATGACCATCCCTGGGTTACTTGGGACTTTTAAAGTGTGTCCAGGTGCTTGGTGTCACTTTTTAGGCTTTATTTTTTTGTTTTTATTTTTAAATTTCCCACATGATGAAATCTTGCAGGATTCTGAATGAGGAAGTGAATGTTTTAGGGACCGTCTGATAACCTCCACAGAGGAGCCCAGACAGAGAGACAATTTGCAATCTTTCCACTTTGCAAAGACTTCTGAGGACATTCGTTTGCACTATTAGAGCATTCCACTTGGAGTTATTGAGTAATCCCTGTGTAATCTTTTTGGAACATAACAGAGCATGGAAAAGTTACTTTTTGAACCTAGACTTCTAGAATTTCCAAGCCAGCACGCAGCTAGCAAACTGCACTGTCTCCACCCGTGGTTTAGGTACTGATATCCCTGCACCTATTTAATTATTCCTTAAAAGAATTCAGAAAGTTTCAAACCAAGAAGGGGAAACTCAGAAAGAAAAGTTAAGGATATGAGTGTTGATCTACACCAAGGGAGCACCTTGCAAACTAAATGCTTCCTTACACTTTTCAGCTCCTTCCATCTGGTTTCTTAACCCACTCACTAAATAATGCAATTGAAATAGGATGGATTATTTTCCTGCAGGGTTTTTCACCCCTTCCCCTTTGGTAGCGGAAAAGGCTCAGTTCACAGATGTGAACTTATCTAAAGTTTCCATTTCCATCCTGAATAAAATCTCTTGTAAGCCTGGTCTGATCTGCTTGCACCTGACTCAAATTCAAACCATTCCTGGCAGATAGCAAATTTCTTTGTTTAATTTTTAAAAAAATGATCATCATTTCAGATTGATATAAATGGACCTTTCTAAAGCAGGAGATGTAGCTTGTCTTTTCATGAAGAAAGAAACAGGAACATTTTAATGGTGTGTTGTGGCCATTGTTGGAATGTGGCACCATGGTTCTAGATCTGGAATTAGCACACCAAAAAAATGAATGAAGTTATTGTACACTGGGTCATAGGTACAGCTGGATCAGTCTATTTTTGGCCCATGTTCTCAGCCACAGTTAGGTCTGTCATGTTATGTTCTAATTGTTTATCAATTTCTATCTTAAATTCCCATAAGATTTTTACTTTACTCTTTTCAACAACTTGTGTTCTCACCCGTTCTCTTGCACATGGATGATATGGATACATGGATTCCAAGATATCATTCCAGCTATCTTATCATGGAATTTCTTATATTCATTCTGTGTAATATTGGTGCATGAACTAATTAAATGGGCAACAGTTTCATCCTTTGCTTTGCATAGAGGATCTTTTCTATTTGTAGCCCCCCCATATTTATTATTAACATTAGCATTATGAGCCAATGTGTAGTACTGGTTTGAGTGCTTGATTATGACTCTGGAAACCAGGATTCAAATCCCTGCTCAGCCATGAAAACCCACTGGGTGAACTTGGGCAAGTCATATGCTCTCAGGGTCGATTCACACTGTGTAATTATAGCAGCACGATTCCACTTTAAAAACCATGGTTCCATCCTGTGGAATCCTGGGGTTTGCAGTTTGGTGAAACACTGGAGCTATCTGTCTGGGAATTCTAAATATCTATCTAAATATCTATGAAAATGCCAAAAAAAACAAAGAAGCAAAGTGGGATATGGCCAAAAATCCACTTCTGGTTTTGAGAAATGAGTGTGTAGGGATGTTATGCTTCACTCATTTTCTTCTTGAAGGGAGTCATGAGTAAATTTAGCTATTTTTTTCTGGCTGCAAGGAACTCAGCTCTTTTCAAAGTCTACTCAGTTTGAGACTTTTTCTGCACAAATTGCATATGATTGTTTTGCTCAGAAAACAACATTTTCTGTGCAGAAATAGATGGCATATTCTACAGAGAACAGAACATACAGAAAAATGCTGTTTTCTGTGGAGAAAATAATATTTGTGTGCAGAATGATTGTCTGTGCAGAAAAATGCTGCTGCTGTGCAAAAATATCCACATGTGAATTTTCCAGAGAATAAGGCTCAAACTGGGAAGATTCTCATGAGTTTCTGATTCTTCTTGCTAGCTAGGGTTTCTTCACCCACAACAATTTTCAAGTATTTGTGAATACCACCCCTATTTAAAATGTTAAACAGCAAAGAGGGAGGTGGCAACCTATTTAAAAAGATAATTTGCTGTTTTGGAGGCTGTGAGCACAGGCAACTCAACCTAGTGTTTTGGCTAAGGGAGGCCAAATGGATGCTGGAAACAGCCATTGGAGGCCACATTTCACCCAACCACAGCATGTGGATTTGAAATTTCTTTCATTGCTTCTCATTTTTCCTTATGGTATAAGTCTCAGGGTGAATTCATTCAGACTCAGCTGTGAACAACCATATTTCTGCCAAACCAGGTGTCCTCCCATTATTTTGTCAAGTAGGCATTATTACACAGCAGCTGAGCTTTTGATGGCCTGACTTGTCTATAATTCAAGTGCTGTGTGGCCATGTGATTTTCATATTTCCATCTGCATTCTGCCAGTCCATAGGAAGCCAAGGTCACCAATTGCTCTGGGAATTGTCCTTTCAGGACAGACTGCCTAAAGGGATACTTTTGGCCTGCAGTATCTTGTATCATATAAGCAGGCAAATTTAAATAGCCTGGGTGTTTCTGTGCATGAAAACAAAATAAAACTGACAATTTTTGGGAATGATCTTCCTGTATCCTTAGAAGCCAAGCCTATTGCAAAAACAGCAATTAACAGTGCAAACTGAGTTTTCATTCTTGATATGGGCAATCTGCAGGGAAAAAAAAGAACTCTCTAACCTTTGCTCTTTCCTCCATTCCCAATCTAGGGATGGTTTGCTATATCTGGCTTAGAGTGACGTCAGGAGAACATCTGGGTCCTTCATGACTTTTTCCACTGAACAAAAAAGCAAGTCTGTTTTTTCCCTGCCTTCCATTCCTTGAAAAGTCCCTATCTATATGTCAGATAGATTTTCTATAATGATCTAGATTAATTCCCCCCACCCCCCGATAAAATCACTTGGTCTTTTGTAAGCCTTGTTCATGCTTCAGAATATAATGGCAAACAGAAATAACCAGGTGAAGGAGAAGCAGACATGGGCTGCTGACACACCATAGAAATAATCCAGTTTGACACCACTTTAACTATTATGGCTCCACACTATGGAACCCTGGGATTTGCAGTTTGCTGTGGCACCAAAGATCTCTGACAGAGAAGGCTAAATATCTCACAAAAACTTCAAATCCAGAGTTCCATAGCATTGAGGCAGGGCAGTTAAAGCAGTGTCAAAGTGCATTATTTCTGCAATATGTCAGCAGTCACAGGTTCACATGGGGTAACCCAGAAAAAAATGCTTTTCCCCCTTCTAAATTGTGTGTCTTGGTCCTGGGAAATTTCCTCCAGGAGAATACTTCTAGGAATTGTCATCTCCAACAGGAGCATGTCTTTTGTAAAGGTGATGCCTTTTTGCACTTTCAAGACCAAATCATCACAAAATATGTTGGATTAAAACAAGGATTACTCATGGCATACATTGTTGATAGGAAAAAGCATTTCCCTTCCAATTCCTTAGGGATTAAAGGATGACTCAAGGGGAACAGGTGACCCCAAGGCAGGTGGTATCATAATCCTTGGTAATTAAGATGTCCAGGGATTTCAACCCTATGAAAGTTGGTTCCTCTACACCACTAAGTGTCTCTCTCTCTCTGGCTTTTCTTCGCAAATGAAGATTCAGGAAGGCCTCATCCCGTGCTTTCTGCAAGCGCACTGATGGCTAAAAAGGTCAATCCGAGATAAACAAGTCCGGTTGCAGAAAACACAGCAGAAGGTCTCCTTGGGTGATGTTTCTGTGTTGTGATTCTTTCTGTGTTGTCATTTCTCTTCAAGACTTGTTCAGTGTGAATTCTCAATTAAGGCTGCAGCATTGTGGATAGTGCGTCTCCATGCCTCCCGATGTGAGGCCAGGGCAGACCACTGTTGGTGATCAATTTGGCTGAGCCTGAGATGTTGTTTCAGGGAGTCCTTGTATTGCTTTTTTGGAGCGCCTCTCTTACGCTGACCCATGGCGAGTTCACCGTAGAGTACTATTTTTGGGAGGTGATGGTCCTCCATCCTAGAAATGTGCCCTGCCCAGCGCAGCTGTGTTCTCAATATCATGGCCTCAATGATGGTGATCCCTGCTTGCTCAAGGACAAAGTGGAGACTCAGCCCTTAGATGACAGAGGTCCTGATCAGTAGACAGTCTAATTGGGGGGTTGGAGAATGCAATATCTTCCCAATGGTGTTGCAGTCCCTCTGGAGGCTCAGATGCACATATTGGGAGGATACTTTGGCCGTTGCTTCTGGGTGGCTTGAATGGTGGCTGTGAGCTCCTTTGGCTGATCTGCCCTTTCCTAGAGAAGATGGAGCAAGCCACACCAGGACACATGCCTGCACAACTTCCTTTTTAGGCTTCTGCCTATGGGGGCTGATTATGCAACAAAGAATATATACCTTTTCCTTCTCCACTGTCCACCCCCAATTACAGAAGACCTAGATCAAGATCCTATTTGATGCTGGTGAAGGTGCTCATATCCTAATGATCTGTAACAACAATGGAGGTCCCAGAAGGCAATGTCTTCCAGCTGAGCAACAGCACAGGGAGCTTTGCCCGTTGGCAGCCAATCAGTGGCCATTTGAGTTTGGGGGGAGCTGTCCTTGGGTGCCATCTGGCTGCTATTGCAAGCCTAGGAGAAAATGTTGCTCAATGAGCTACTGGATACCTCCCTGTGCAAAACCTAAAAAAATTACACCAGCATAAGTCACCAAGTAGTCACATACTATGACATGTGCCCTCCTGAGATGTTTTCATCTCCAATCCAAGATATTGAAAATATTCTACACACAAACAAGATAAAATAAAATAAAAATTCAAGTAACAAACCTTGATTTTGCCATTTTATATAAGGGACACCATTTTAGTATGCCATTGTATACAACTGGACTTGAGTATCCATAGATTTTGGTATCCATGGGAGGCCCTGGGACCAAACCCCAGCACATACCAAGGGTCCACTGTATTTCTTCACTAAAGTAAGCAGTTCTTTGAAGACTGTTTGAAGCATAAAATTGCAGTTCTTAAAGCCTATTCACAGTCCAGGACTTATTCTGTGAAAAATTCACATGGTTTTTTGTGTGTGTGCTGAAAACATTTTCTGTGCAAAAAACACCATTTTTTTGTTCATAAAATAAAATTACTGCAGAGAAAGAATATCTTCTATGAAAACTCTATTTCCAGCACAGAAGATGGTGTTTTCTGCATGGAAAACCATGTGCAGAATGTCCCTTACAGCATTTTCTCTGCAGGAAACAGCATTTTCAGACAAAAAAAAAAAAAAAAAAAAAGGTTTCTATGCAGAAATATTATTTTCCTGTGAAAATACTATTTCTTTTTTTTTAATTTATAATTTTTAGTTATTATACATCACATTACATTCATCCTATAAATATCCATAGGAGACATGTACATAAAAGTCATGTGATACAATATATTTCTTTTTCAGTGGTGAGAAAATACTCTTTCCTGTGAAAATGCTGTTTTCTAAACACATACACACAAACACACTGAGTGAAACAGATGCAATTTTTGAATAACTGCAAAGATTCTCATCAGTCCAAGATACTTCTCATCAGAGTTTCTCAAAACTTGAGGAACAACTTAATAATAATAAACATTTCTCAGATATTTTCAAATATTCTTTCCATCTCTAATACACAGACACACACGACACAGAATCATTGTGCATGGCATGCCAATTGTGTAGAGAGTAGTAGTAGGAAATGGAGAGGAAAAAAGAGAAAAAGTGATGCTCTTCTTCATACAATGGCAGAATTGTCCAGAAATTTCACCCAGAGGCAGGAAGTGGATACAACACAGCTTGTCTTAGCATTACTTCACCATCTTCCTTTGATTTCCTTCAATTTTTCTTGGTAGAATAATATGTAATCTAAGATACAGGGATCCTTCTATTGTCTGCAGCTCTAAATCACAGAAGTCTTACACTTGTACTCCTTTTGACAGCAGAGAATGAAATACTTTCTCTCTTTCCCACCTCCCCCAGAGAACAAAGTAAGACTGGAAAGTATACGGTGCAGTTAATTTGTCAAAAGGACATTGCAAAATTAAAAGAATGATTTTTCCTGTAGCTACTTGGAGCACTTTTTTTACTCCCCACATTCAACTGATCTGCTCTTGAAATATTATTTTAGCATTTAAATCTCTCCAGTTAAGGCCAAATGAAAACACTCATTGTCGTAGGCTAAGGCAATGAGCCCCTGTTTTACCATTCACTCCTTAATGATATTACTTCATGCTGCTTAATTGCTTGGCCTGGATTCTTTTGCCTCCCAGTATCCAAAAATAAGATTTTAATGCATGTAACTTTAAACATAAAGTTTGACTGGGATCTTGGAGAGTTGGCTGACTCTTCTATATTATTCAAGGAACACATTCCATTGAGATTTGTGTGTGTGTGTGTTTAAAACAACTTACCTTTGGGGGTTAATGACTTATGAAATTCCTCAGATGGGACAGACTGTTTCTTCCCAGCTTTCCAAACATATCCCTGACAGAAAAAAACATCATTTCCCACTTTGATTAACTTATTGCTGCTGAAAAGTTGTTGCCCTGACAGGTGGCTGTCCAAACTTAAGACCTACAATTCCATACCCTTCAACTGTCCCACTTAATCCTCTGCCTTCCCATTTTTTCAGCTGCTTTTAAAATGTCCCAGGATTCCTCTTTTCCTTCCACTTTCATCCTTAGCTTGCTTCAGTTGCTGCAAACTGAGTTCAAGATACAAAAGTAGTTTACTCCCCATTAAGTCAGCTGGGGGAGAGGAGGGGACAGAATCTTCCCCTTCCTTGTAGATTCAAGCAAAAGCAAACTGCTACAACTTTTCCTAACTGGTGTGTTCTTCCTCAGTAATTCCTTTTGCCATCTTGCTCTTGCTCTGATGTGGCTTGGCCACATGCATCCGAGTTCTCATCTGTGAATTGTTGAAGGACATGCAATTGATATGCAATTGGATTTTAATCAACCTATAGATCAGAATGGGTAAACACCATGCTCAAGATCCATAATTGGTATGTAATTGATACATAATCAGGCTATTCATCAGGGTGGAAAAAGTGCTACCCGAGGGCTCCATGTGGCCCCATGGACTCTTTTTGGGGTTCCCCAGCACCCCCTTTTTTATTTCTTTTTGAATTTCCTGTATTTTCCCCACCCCTCAGTATTTAGACCCAAGAAAGCACTTTTCTTGATATAAACCAGAAGTCAACTAGTATAGTGTCTGGATTGAGGGAAGTCATAGTGCCACTCTTCTGCTTTGGTCAGATCTCACTTGGAATACTGTGTCCAGATCTGGGCACCACAATTCAAGAAAGACATTGACAAGCTGGATTGTGTCCAGAGGAGGGCGGCCAAAATGGTGAAAGATCTGGAAGCCATGCCCTAGGAGGAGCTGCTTAGGAACTGGGTAGGTTTAGCCTGGAGAAGAAAGTTCAAGAGGTAATATGATAGCCATGTTTAATTTAATACTTGAAAGGATGTCATATTGAAGAGGTAGCAAGCTCATATTTTGCTGCCCCAGAGACTAGAGAGATTATCAAACGGATCAAAAAATGGCATTATAATGACACCATGAGATTGCAAAAGGGCTTCCTTATCAGACAACATCACGCCCCAGAGTTCTGCAAGCATTCTGCTGCCATTATGAGGGAGTTTGTTTTTAAAATTGTTGGGGAGAAGTTGAAAATTGAGCTCCTGTAGTGTTTGTGTTCCAGATTTGTGTGTGTGTGTGTGTGTGCGTGCAAATGTGCCCTGTTCTGCTGGCATGATTCCAGCACCAATGAGTGGTCCCACCAGAACACTTCCAGGTGTGAATGGGAACGCTAGGTACTGTACGCTCTTTTTATGAACCTTCCCGTGCAAGTTTCTAAACATGTGTCTGTATTTTTCTGATTTTTTAAAATTTTTTGGTGTTTTGGGGCTTTTTAGTGTGCTCACATCTTCTTGCAAGAAGCACCAAAATCTTGTTTATGGAGAAATGCAGAAATAAAGTGGTGTGAGCACTTGTATTGTTGGATTCTTGGAGCAATTTTGTATAATTATCATGGCAACATGTGAAAATGTGTGTCATTGTGCCAGAACACGAACGCTGTAAAATATAGTGCCATAATAATATTTTGAGGAACTGATCTGCTAATCTCCTAGGACACAGAGCAATGGGCTCAAACTACAGGAAAAGAAATTCCACCTAAATATTAGGAAGAATTTTCTGATGGTAAGAGCTGATTAACAGTGGAACATGCTGCCTCAAAGTGTGGTGTAGTCTCCTTCTCTGGAGGTTTTTAAACAGAGGCTGGATGGCCCTCTGTCAGGAGTGCTTTGATTGTGTATTCCTGCAGGGCAAGGGGTTGGACTAGATGGCCTTTGTGGTTATTTCCAACTCTATGATTCCTGGTTAAAATAAATTTTCAAAACAGCTCTGTGGAGGCCAAAAACATAATAAAAGTCCATGCCTCAACAGCCCCTAGCAGATATATTGGGGGGAGGTGAGGTTGGGTAGCCCTCTTCCAAATAGAAGGTTAAAAATGGGGGTGGGCTTATGGCATTTGAAGGGTCAAAGTCTCCAAACTTCTATGAAGGCCAGTGTCCCCCTCCCCCACCCAAGCCCTGGCAATAGCTCAGCCCTGCTATAGATGGTACATTGAATTTTCAAGCAGAACTGTACAGTTCAGAGCCATAAGATGTAGCAATGGCTGCCAGGTTGGACAGATTTAAATGGGATTAGTTGGCTCTATAGCACCATGCTCACTAGTCAGTAGAGCTATAAATCACCTCCAGTATCAGAAGCAGTATATCTCTGTACTCTATTCTGGATTTTGCAGGATGCTCAATAAAGCAGCAGCAGAAAGCTTATCTCAAAGAGTTTGTTGAATGCCCAAATACCAGAAATGTTTTTACATAATCAGACTCTGCTGGAATACCTTTCCTTCTGCTGGATCCAGTGAGGTGTGTCTCATGAATAAGAGCTCTTGATAAATCTGTGCTTTTAGATATCATAGGTTGCTTTTTAAAAACATACGGACCTAGAGTCATAGAAGTTGGAAGAGACCACTAGGTTCATCTAGGGCTATCCCATGTCAGTGCAGCAATCCACATCACTGACAGGTGGTTGTCCAATGTCTGTTTAAATACCAACAAAAGAATGTTTCCAAGGAAGTACATCAAACTGTGGGCTCTTTCCTCAGAAAGTTCTTCTTCATGTTTTTTCAGAATCTGCTTTCTTGTCGTTTGAATCCATTGCCTTTGATGCTATCATCTGGAGCAGCAGAAAGTTCCTGTTCGAGACAGAAGTAAAAACATTTCTTTTTGCTAACAGATTTTTCCAGTTAGCAAAAAGACATGGTTTGACCGCAGTCGCCATGGGACCCAAGTGAAAGAATGATGACATCATGCAGTAAGGCAGCATGGAAGACAAAACCTTCCTGCTGCACTGCTGTTTTTTTTGGAGTGTGATAAGCCCCTAATACTATATGTCAGGTGGTAGCATGCACTGGAACCTAAACAGGTCCAGGCAGCATAAAATAAACAGCAGAATGTTGTTCCTTCAGGCATAAGAATAAAAGGCACAGACACATAGGTTTGTGTCTAAAATCTTTGTGTTCTTTACTTGAACATAATAAAGACTATTTACAGATATATCTAGGATTCAGAAGAAAAAACATCTTCCCACTGTGAAATCCAACATAGAATTGCTCGGTTCAACTCTATAGGACAAACTAAATACCCAGCTCAGCAGGGTTCCTAGCACCTCCCCTGGTCAGCTCTGCACCAGCTCTGCTCGTGGGCTCAGTCAATAGTGATACATTTACCCAGCTAACTCTTCAGCTTGTTTGCAACTTCTCATCGCTCTTTACAGGATAAATCTACTGTATGTCCCAATGTCCTGACACTATATATTCATGATCATGGCACTATTGACATGATTAGAAATGCCCCACCCAACCTACCTTCATGAGCCAGCAGTTGAACCAAGCAATGGTGGTCTGTCCTTCTGGAGATCACGGTGCAGTAGGATGGCAGAAGCTGAGCCTGCAACAGTTAGAAGCAGGACCCCTGTCACAATTCCTTTTGGCGCCTTGCTTGCTGGCAGGAGGGGGCTGGAAATGTCATCCTGTTGCGCCCAAATCACCAGCAGAACAGACCACCATTACATAGTGAGGCTGCTGTCTCTTAAGGTAAGTTTGGGGGAGTGGGCCAGGAGATGTTACTTAATTACACATTTGTAACTAGGTAGGTAACATAGGATAAGGGCAGATTGTCCAATCATGGCTCAGATATCTCTTTTCCAGGTTAAACATATCGAGCTCTCTCAACCACTCTTCTTAAGACTGGGTTTCTGTACTCTTTACTGTCTTGGCCACACTCCTGTAGGCACATTCCAACTTGTTGATATCCTCCTTAGACTTTTGTGTCCAGAATAAATAAAAATAAAATTGGATATAGCACAGGAGAGGAGGTCTGCCCAAAGCAGAATAGAATGCTAGTGCTATTTTCTTTGATCTGACCACTATACTTTTGCACTCAGAATCCTGGCCCTGGATGGGTGGCTTCTCTTCAATTTCTTAATTCTTTTTTCAAATTTGCAGTCAGCTATGGTTTTATTGTTTGTGTTGTACTTATGGCCAGACACCTGTTGCATGTGCAATTCCTCTGGGGAAGTGGGTGGACATGCTTATAGGATGTGGGACAACTTCATTCAGTTCAAGGTTGCAAAAGTGGAGTTAGAATAATAGAGCCATAGAGTTGGAAGGGCATCAAGTCCAAGCCCAAGTCAATGCAGGAACTCCAGGTAGAGCATCCCCAGCAGGTAGCTATCCAGCCTCTTTTTAAAGACATCCAGAGAAAGAATTCCCACCGCCCGCTCTAGGTCATTGGTTCCAGAGCCAAAACACTCAAGAAGTTTCTTCTAATGCTCAATTGAAGTCTACCATCCTGCAACTTAAAATCATTAGACCTAGTGCTACCCTCTGAGGCAGCAGAGAACAAACCTGCCCCCACAACCCTTTAGATATTTAAAGAATACAATCATGTCACCCCTTAGTCATCTCTTCACCAGGCTGAACATGTGTAACTCTCTCAACCTTTTCTCATAAGGTTTCATTCTCCATACCTTTTATCCTCCTTGTTGCCTTTCTCTGAACTCGCTCCAACTTGCATATGTTCTTCTTAAAATGAGCCTCCCAGAACTGAACACAATACTCCAGATGAACTTGACTAGCACACAATATAGTGAGACAGATATTTTGCTTGACTTGGAAACTCTGGTTTGATTAAGGCAGACTAAAACTTTTTTTTTTTTTGCTGCAGCATTACACTGCTGGGCCATGCTCAGCTTATGATCTACATGATCTCCTTTCCACATGTACTACTGCTAAGCCAAGCATCCCCCATTTTGGTTTTTTTGTGGCCTGAAAGTAGACTTTTGCATTTGTCTCTGTTGAATTTCATTCTATCAGTTTTAGCCCATACAAGCTGGATATGTGGTGCCACTGTGCACATACATTTGCTTGCACATTTACTTGTGTGTTCAGAAGCTCATTTGGTTGTGCAATATTACCATTCAACACAAAGTTTGTGCTGGACAATTAATGTGCAACACTGCGTGCAGAGATTTGTGCTATGCAATGCCAGTGTAGGATCTCAGCCCAATTACTTTTTAAAAAGGCATTGTACATTGGAATGGGACTTCTCAGTGTGGCCAGTTCAGTGAGGCATGGTTCTGCTTGTGTATCAATTGATAACTGATAATTTTCTCAAGAAAATGCAATCAACACCATTTCTGTTTGGGTTGGGATTGTCTTGCAAAACCATTTGGGTAAGGGTTAGAGTTGGTATTATGCCACACTGAAATGGCCATATTGAACTGTCCTGGTACAATCTGGTAATCAGAGGGCCTAAAAGTGCCACCTGTCCAAACTGATACAGAACTCTTCCCCACTCTTGAGTATTGCCCATGTCTTGGCTGCTTCCCAAGGTGTGAAAACCTGCTTCCTCTTAAAAGCAAAGAGCAGAAGTGAATCCAGGGATGCCTTCCCATGTTGCTTGGGGAATGGAGGAATGTATTATTAGTATTATTATTGCTACGATGGATGTAATGGCACACCAGTAAGGATAATGCCAAGAAAGTCACCTTGAATTGTTGGATTTGTTTAAATGAATGCAGCCCAAGGCAAGCATTTTACATTTCAGCTGGAGGTGAGGTTTGAACTATGCATACAAAGATGTGGGGAGGAACCTTTTTCAGAATGTTTCTGCCAATTTTCTCTCATTCCCCCAGCTTTTTTCCCCTTTCTTTGGGAACAAATAAATAAGCCAAAGCTTTGGCCGGAGAAAAGGGAGACTTTGTAGTTATGTGCTCTCCCGAGTAATATGTAATGAGCGACTCTTGCTGTTATCTCAGCCAGTCATCTTCTCTGTAGGAAGAATGGATTTAATTATATCACAGTTTCCAGTTTTATTGATGCTCGGACAATGTAAGCATTAATGTGAAATACTATGCCAAGTACTTTAGAGGCCACCGAAATGTTTCCTGTTATTGTGTTGTAATGGAGAATGAAGTTACACAGGACCCCGTCCTTAATGACTCCAACAGAGAAAATGTGGAACGTGCTCCAAAACCCACAGCTTTACGCAGATACCCTGAATTCTATGCTTGCTCTTCAGATTTATAGATATCAATATTTATGGTGGCACAGTGCAATAAGATTAACTCTTGGAGTAGAAAATCTTGAAGAGTACAGCTCTTTGGGACAGACTGCACAAGGAGCCAGGAGATGGGGAGGTACCCTTTTGCTCTCTGTCAAAATTGATGGAAGAAACCACTTAAAAACACCCCAGTTTGTTTCTCCCCAATCTCCAAATAGGCTGAATTTCAGGATCCCACCAGCCAGAGAAAGGGCATCACTTGGTAGTGGTAGGGCACTGGCTTTGCATACAAAGTTCCCATCTTCATTCCCAAGGTACAGCTGGGGAAATATCCTGTCTGAAACCACAGGTAGACACTGCAAGTCAGTAAAAACAAAACCCAGAGTTTACTAAGGACTTTATCAGACAAGCCCCTTAAAGCATTCTTTTGCTGGCATGAAAAAATCCATTTTTATGCCAGCAAAAGAATGCCCCCCCCACTGCACTCACCTTGCTTTCCCGGCAAAAGCTTTCCTGGCAATGAAAGAGGAAGTGAACGGAACTCCGTTCACTTCCTCCTTTGAAATCCCGTGGATTATCATGAGACTTCATCATACGGGAAATTAAAAAAACAAACAAAAAGAACACGCAAAAAGTGACACAACACACAAAAGCACATTTTAAAACTTCCAAGTAACCTAGGGAGGGTCATCAAAAGTGTGTCACTTACCTGGCTGTCATGATCCCACCCAAAAGTGTTCATGCCGGACCAGCCATTCTCGATGCATTGACCTGAATACAATGGTGCAAGTTTCACATGCCGGCCATGTCGGCACAAAAGCGCCACAGGAATCAATTGATGGCTTCAGCTATCAATTAAAAAGTACGGGTTTTGTCAGGGACATAAACATGAAAGGGCAACGTCGTGTGGTATGCACACCCTTTCGCATTTATGTGGCGTCATTATGACACCATATTTTATGCATCTGATAGAGTCCTAAGATCGCCCCCTCCAACATTTCACAGATGAAAACCAGGACACATGTGGCCAAGCAACATCAGAGCATGGTCAAGAGATCAAAACTTATTAACGAAGAGAACAGACAAGCCAGGAGATGTGGCAGCAGTTTGCTTTTGCTTGAGTCCACAGGGGAAGGCAAGACTCCCCTTCCAAATTAAAGGAGTTAAGTTAAAGGACAAAAGATCTGACTCAGTAGAAGGCAGATCCCTGTGTATCAGATGATACCTAGTGTTGTTTGCTTGCAATCAGCATAAACAATACTGAGCTAGATGGAGCAATGGCCTGACTCGGTATAAAGGAGTTTCCACCACCCCTTCATTCCAGGAAGAACACCATGGGAAACTGTAGAAGCAAAGGGGAATGTCACTGCAGCCACTGCAGATAGCCATAGGGTGCATCTGCATTGTAGAAATATGAAGTTTGACCCCACTGTAAGTACTGTAGCTCCATCCTATGGAATCTTGCAATTTGTAGTTTCACAAGGTATGTAGCCTTCTCTACCAAAGAGTGCTGGTGCCTCACAAAACCACAAATCCCAGGATTCTGTAGGATGGAGCTGTGGCAGTTTAAGTGGTGTTAAACAGTGTTATTTCTACAGTATTGACACACTGATAGTCTTCCAGGGAAGTTATAACAACACTCCCCTATTCAAGAGAGCTCACCAGCAAGGGAAGATCGACTTGGCTTCATCTGCTGGCCAATGAAGTAAGAACTGTAGGGAACTTGATTCTCTGTCCTTTCAGCCTGGTACAGGTGAAAACAGACTTGCTTTGAACAGGGATGAGTTGGGACACACACACACACACACACACATGGTTGAGGTATACAGGAAAGAAAAGACTGAAAGGACTCTTGGCCTTTCAATTCAGCTTGAAATGGATGCATCCAAGTTCAGATCCCTCCTGCCCTTGCCATGCACAAAATATGGCCAGTGTTTAAAATAAAATTGCTGACCTCGAGGTCTCACTTGAGTCCCGCTCTTGAAGATTGAGAACAAGGAGCCAATCTCTCACTCAAGAAGAGAAAGTAAAGTAAGAGTGAGAAAGAGAAAGAGAGAGAGGCAGGCGTTACACAGTAGTCTCTGTGTTTGCACTGGCTAAACCCTTTTTATCTCACATTCATAAACACAGGCTCTCTATGTGATATAAAACACATTTAGCTGTCACTGAAAGGCGGTGATTTATGGAACAGAGTTGTCCCTAAGAGGGTAACAAGGCTTGGTGCTTATTTTGGCAGGTGCACTAATTCAAACGGCGGAGCAGCTCCGAGAGCCACGGACATTAATGACAAAAGGTTAATGATTTTTTTTCCTTCATTCCCCTTTGAAATATTTATTCGGTTTGTGTGCGCAAGAGCCTCGTACGTGACCTCAGCCAGCGCCAAGCAAATGTCGGGTCTTTTTTTCTCTCTTCCCCTGCATTTCTTTTGCTTTGGATTTTGGCAAAGGTACCATTTGAAGAAAATATTATTTTAGTTTCAGACACGGCTTAGAGAGGCTTCGGCAATCCAAGGCGAATGAAGAGATGGGCCCGCAGAGGGTTGGCTTTCCAATACACTCACTCTGAAAGGCAAATAAATCACCACCAAACTTCCCTTGGATTACAGCTGCAATATGAGTACAAACTGGTTTTTAAACTGGTTTCACTGGCCATATCTGCCCACCCACTCTTACCAACAAAGGGACTTGCATTTTAACATCCATGTTCAGATATTCCTCCATACCTCTGCCCTTAGAGATTTGGCAGGTGCCAACAGAAGAGAGGGATTTCTTAGGGTGCATCTACATAGAAATAACACAGTTTGACACCACTTTAACTGCCATGGCTCCATCCTACAGAACCCTGGGATTTGTAGTTTGGTGAGGCAGCAGCACTCTTTTCAGTGAAGGTTAAAGTCCTTGTAAAACTACAAATCCCAGGATTCCACAGGATGGAGCTATAGCACTTAAAGTGCTGCAAAATTTTGCCCCCCATAGGTTTCTTTTGAGCTAATGTCCCCAGATAATAATATAGATTTTGGCATCATATCTGGGGCTCTGAAGCCCCCCCCCTTCTTAGGGTAACATCCATACCTTTTTAAATTCATCAATAATTTTGTTATTTAACAAAGTAGTTAACTTGTCCATTTCAACTGTGTCATAAAGCTTCAACAACCATTCTTCCAGTGCCAGAACAGACTTTGGTTTCCAGTTCTGACCATAGATTAATCTCGCTGCTGCAGTCATATATCTTTTTATCCCCTCCCTTCTGATTTTGAAAGGCAGAGTTGTTGGTGTCCCCCCCCCCATGTTAAACAGTGCAAGGGCTTTCCACACAACACAGCTATAGCAGGGGTGGATCTGATCAGCACTTAGATGGGAAACTTCCTGCAAACCCACCCCCTTGAATTCCATCTTGGAATGAAAGTGGGGAAGAAGTAAAAATCTAATAAACCACAAAGCATTGCTATATTTTCACATCACACAATTGTAGCTGTCTGATACTATGTGAACTTGCTATGGTTCAATTGCACAAAATCTTGGGATTTGCAGTTTAGGGAGAGGTGTATTCAGAATTCTCTGCCAGAGAGCTTGAGTGCCTCACCAAATTACAAATCCTAGGATTCCATGGGATGCTGTCATGGCAGTTAAAGTGATGTCATAGAGCTATAAATTTGTCATGTGAAAGTATGATTTGCCTAGGAAATCCTTATGAAATTCATGGGGTCGCCATAAGTTGACAGACCGCTTGAAGGTGCGTGCACACACACAAGTGGACTTACATGTGTGAGAAATTGAACTGAGCACTTTTGCAGCATCCATATTCGCCTTGGGGCTACTGTGACATTACTACATATGGGTATCTGTTGTACAGAGGTGCAGTGGTAGATGTGCCATGACCCAATGTGGAATGGGCTCCAATGTGCATCAGGGCAGTCCCCATGGCACATCTAGACACTGGCTAGGAAGTACTGGAGCACAACAGGAGCCCCCGATGTGCGTAAGCACAAGTTCCCAATGTGCGTAAGAAGTGCCTGACACACATTGGAGCATTCTTGCCAGTGCCCTGATATGCACCTTTGCAGTTCACTTTCAGGCTTTCATTGTGCCCCTGCAACATAGCTGAGGATTAGTAAAGTTACGCAATATAGACCATGATGTTGAATCTCAGCCAGACATTTTTTAATGTAATTTCAGGCCACAGGTCTATAATGGACAACTAATTATTTTTTTTTAAAGCAACTTTCTTGGCTCCAGTTGTCATTGGCATAACCCATGAGAGATGTTTCCTCTCTCTCTGTTTTATCAGGTACTGTTAATAGATGTTTCTAGAGTCCAGTCTCCGTGAAAAAGAGAGAGAAAAGAGACCAAAAAAAAGTCCAGTTTTCTCCCCACGCAAATGCTGCTGCAACCAAAATAAAATTTACAGTATCTTGGCCGTCAGACATAAAGTAGGTCATTCTTAATGCACTCAGAGGCAGCAGCAGAGTCCCCATTACGGACTGGACAGAAGCCAGGATAACATCTGTCAAATTAATCATTAAAGATGAAGAGCCGTCAGTTCTGCGGCAACCATCTTCTTGTTAACCTCTGGCACAAAAAAGAAGGTTTGGAGACAGACTGATAACGTACAATTTTTCCCTAGAAAGTCTGGGGCTGTGGAATAGTTCAGCGCTACATGAACAGACGCCTCCTCACTCTGGCCTAGGTCTGGCAGAGCTGTTGTGTGAACTGTGGGAGTTTGTAGACCTTGTCGCACCTCCCTGATTCATTCCACGTGGACCCACAGATAAAAGGGCCCATCTGAAATTCTGACAGGCTGCTTAACTGGGGAGATGTGGGGGGAGAACACATGCTACTGTACATGTATGTATGCATTCACAACATTTGCAAATGTTGCAGGGCAGGGAGTTACTTTTTAAGGCCTGAACCCTACTGGGGATCTCAGTTTGTTACATGCCTTCAAGTCATTTCTGACTTATGGCAACCCTAAAGTGAAATGATCATGGGCTTTTCTTGGAAAGATTTGTTTGACTTTCTCTGAGTCTGAGAGAGTTTGACTTGCCCAAGGTCACCCAGTGGGTTTCCATGTCCGAGCAGGGATTTGAACCCCGCTCTCTAGAATCCTAGTCCAATGCTCAAACCACTATACCACACTGGCTCCCATTGAATCAACCACTGCATAGTGAGTCAGTACTTTTGCAAATCTCACTGAGACAATGGGACTACTTTAGTTAAGAGTACCAATAAGATTTAAAACCCAGGCTTTAAATTAATCCATTCCCATCACTGTACGCATAATGTCATTTGAAAATTGATTCATTGGCATTACTTCTTAATAATAATAATAATAATAATAATAATTTTTTATTTTTAACCCGCCCCTCTGCTCGGCAACCGGGGCGGCTTACAGCAAGATTAAAACAACATCAAGTTAAAAGGATGTTCTTAGGATGTTTAAAAGTCACTTGTTGTCTCACTCATCACTTCTCTGTCACTTGTCTCAATTTGTTATGTGTGTGCATGTTTGCTACTCTGCTAAAAGGAAGGCTGATGCCTAACAGTTCCCAAAAAGGACTCTAATTCACAAGAAGGAGGACAGTCCATCCTCTACTCCAAGGTACTCCATTCCACTATTGAACAGTTATTACAGTCAAGAAGCTTGGGTGAAATCTCTTCTCTTGTAATTTGGATCCACTGGTTTATGTCCTAGTCTCTGGAGCAGCAGAAAACAAGCTCACTCCATCTTCTATCACATCACCTCCCGGTCTTCTCTCCTCCAAGCCAAACATACCCAGCTCCCTAAGCCACTCCTCATAGTGCTTGGCTTCCAGACCTTTTACCATTTTGTTCACTGTCCTCTGAATATGTTCCAGCTTGTCATCTTTCTTGAACTGTGCTACCCAGAACTGGATACAATATTTCAATTGAGGTTTGGCCGGAATAGATTGGTCCTATTTCCTCCCTCATTATGGACATTATACTCCTGCTGATACAACCTAGAATTGTATACCATTGACTCATGTTTAAGCTGTGGTCTATGAAAAGCCTTAGATCCATTTCACATATGCCGTTTTAAAGCTGAGTGTCACCCATTCTATATTTGTGCCTTTCATTTTTTTTCCTGCCTAAATTTATTAGCTTACATTTATCCCTGTTGAAATTCATTTGGCTAGCTTTGGCCTAGCTCTCTACTTTACTGAGGCATTTGAATCCTGGTCATTTCCTCTGAAGTATTAGCTACCCCTCCTAATTTGGTATAATCTACCAATTTGATAAGCTTTCTGTTCCATAATTCAAGCAATTTATAAAGATGTCAAACAACGCCAAGCCCAGGACAGAACCCTGAGGCACCCCACTAGTCACTTCTCTCCATGATGGAGGAACCAGGTTTCTTCTCTTGAGCCCAAGAAACAAAGTATGTAGTTACCTGACCAGCCCAGTGGCCCCAGGCAAGAGACCACAGAATTATCCCTATGTATCTTCCACTGAAGTGTTCTCCAAAGAAATAGGGCAGACAAGAAATGGCTTGAATTGTACTATAGGCATTACAGTCAGATGTGTATGAGGGAATGGGTGCTATGGTTTGGGCTGGGGCAAAGGCTCTCCTTGATAAATTCTGACAAGTTGGAGGAGGTAGTTAAAGGATGTGTTGAAATGGCACATACTTTACAAACAAGTCTCAAGGGTGTCACCACCAAGGCCCCAGACCTCTAGTAAGAGAGAATATATAGCTGTTGAAAGCAATCCTTTTGTCCCATAACAGGTCAAATCTTCTCCTGGCTCATCAAAGTTGTGCCAAGGTTATGGGAGTTTGCTTCAGATTTATGAGGTGAGTGACAGTCTTTTGGCTCACACATGGAAGAATTTATATCCTTTAAATTCTGCAGATATAGACCGAGAGTGCAGACAGTCTCCAACCGACATTGGTATAATTCTTCTGGAGATAACTAGGGAGGTGGAACTGTCATCTGTCTATTTGATCTGTACCACTCCATTTCTCTAACCAGGAGAGATTTGGGCAAGGGTGGCATTGTATCTGGTTGTGAGTTGGGACAAGTCATGTGGGAAACATTGTCTTAGGATGCCTAGTGTGTCTACTGGTGCTGCAAAGTGTGGAGCAAGGAAAATGCTTTATAGGTTCATGCGACTCTGAGTAAGCTTTCACTGAAAGGCTATTCATTGCATCTCAGTGTAGGAACATCTTAGTGTACTCATAAGGAATGAGTAGCATTTTTTCTACCTTCCAACCACATGGGCACTGTGTTAGTATGTCCTACTACTCCTACCCCACAATATCTCATAATTGGAAATATTGAACATTTTGGGGGGTCAGGTTGACGGGGGCAACCCAAAAAGGTCAGTTGGAGGTCACAATGACTCGGATGTGTCTTACAGATATGATGGCAGGAAAGCCCAAATTAAGATTGTGTGGAAGCCCCTTAGTAAACATAGTAGTTAAGGAGGTATGTGCTAATCCTTTCTTCCAGCCTTGGGCACCTCAGCAATGATTAATCCTAACAAACAATTAAGGGATCATTCCCAAATCTAGTCCTATGGAAATCTTTCCTATACCTGCTCCTGTCCAGCCTTGTGAGGTTGTTGTAAACCCATCAATTCCTATCTCCCAGCCATGAAAACAATTAGTTGAGTTTCGGCTTCCTTTGTCTAAGCAATCAGTTGAGTTTCATTCCCTCTGTTTATCTGGTGGGACAGCCATCCAGGCTTTGCCATAACCAGAGTACCCCCTTCAGGATATGAAATAGGGTATAAATATCTCAGCCTAGACCCCTGTAAAGTGTGCCAGAGATGGACACTGACACTCTGCTGGATTCTCTGTGCTACCCTCAGATACCAGTCTGAGCCACTTTGCTGCATGGAACCCTTCTCTTCAAGACTGGTAACTATAACCCTATCTTCCCAAACCTCTCTCTATCCAAACTCCCCGCCTTTATTTCCAATAGTTCTGCATGGTTCTTAAGCATGTATGTTGTGTGTGACTTTGTGTTATTTCTAATAAAAATACTTTATTTCACTTCAAAACCAGAGTGCTCTC
This sequence comes from Gambelia wislizenii, assembly GCA_030847615.1. Lineage (NCBI taxonomy): Eukaryota > Metazoa > Chordata > Lepidosauria > Squamata > Crotaphytidae > Gambelia > Gambelia wislizenii. The sequence continues at coordinate 5,218,656 of JAUMIR010000008.1, forward strand.
TACATTTAGTACTGGATACATAGATGAAAAGATTCCCCTAAGTCACCCTCCTCTTGCAGGCGTCCATTTGAGCTAAAAAATTCCCCAAATAATAATAGAGATTTTGGCATCATGGGCAGAGCTCTAAAGCACCCCCTCCTCCAAGGGTAACAACTGAGGAACAGGTTATCTTCTCCTCTAACTCACTCTACATTACTACATAGCAGAATTGGCTCCCCCATTAGCTCTGGGGTAGGCAATTGTGGTAGTGATCCATTTTTGCCCATTCCCCCAGTAGGCCACACCACTGTATTTTTGGCCAAAAAACAAAGCAGTAAGTTCATCAGGAAGTCTCTGGCCCAAATTCTGTCTTTAGTCCCAACTAGAGTACAGCCACTGAATCAATTCGATTTACTTATGTGTCTATTTACAATTTAACAGTTGGTTGAATGGCCTATTCCAGTTGTGATTGCCAGCAGGATTCTCGTCTCTATATTGTCAAAGCTGGACATAAACCTATTTTGATTTATTTCAATGAACAGTGTATTTCTTCTTGTTGTATAATTGCCATCAAGTTAGCTTTGACCCTATGGATGAGAGAGCCCCACTCATTAGCAGCTCTGCTCAGGCCTTGCAAAGTCAGGGCAAGGTAATGGGGTCTACCTCTATTCCTACTACCTTCCACTTTGCCAAGCCTTATCCTCTTTTCTAATGAATTCTAGAACCTCATCTTATGTCCAACATACAGTGGCCTCCAATGAGTTATTTTGGCTTCTAGTGAGATTTTAGGTTGCATCAGCAGCTATGAAAGAACTAATTAAGATCATGAAATGCAGAGATGTAAAACTGAGCACTAAAGTCAAGCCATTGTCTTTCCCATCACCATGTATGGAGGTGAGACCTGGATAGCAAAGAAAGCTGATAGAAAGTGAATCAACTTATTCAAGATGTGGTGTTGGAGAAGAGTGCTGATGATACTGTGGACAGCCGAAAAGACAAAGAAAAAATGGTCTTAAGAACAGATCAAGCCAAAACTCTCAATAGAAGCCAAGATCACTAAATTGAGGGTGTTGTACTTCAGTCATATCATGAGAAAAAACAGCCCACTGGAAAAGTAAATGATGCTAGGAAAGGTGGCAGGGAGAAGGAAGGAAGGAAGATCTCACACCAGATGGAGAGACCATGGGACCATTAGAGAGGCCATGGGTCTGAACATGCAAGACCTGAGCAGGATAGTAGAAGACGAGGGCTTTGGAGAAGTCTCATTCATGGAATCACCATGAGTTGAAGTCGACTCAGAGGCAGTTAATAACAAAAACAGCTGTCAGTCTCATTTATTTGCCTTTTTGGCAGTCGGTGGTATTCCTGTCCTACCTTACAGCATACAATCTCAGGTTGGGACAGAATAAAACAAGTTGAACCAATTTAAACAATGTAAAAACTTTTAAAAGAAATTTAACAGATTAAAAATTGAAAGCATATGAAACATTTTGACAAGTGAAAGCAAGGTGTTAAAATGAATTAAAACAGTTGAAACAATTTAAACCATAACCCACATTCAGATTTGGGTAACATTAATGAGGCCCCTGAGGCTTTACTGAAAAGCCATTGCCAGAATCCTGCTGGGGACGTACATTTCTGTAAGTGGACTTACCTCTGCAGGAATTAGAACTGTGCAGTTGTACATCATCCATATCCAGTAGAGTGCTGCTGTTACATTCCTACATAGCAGAGCTGGTAAAGTGCCAAATGTGCATTGTTGTACAATGCACATCAGTGAGCAATGCACATCAGTGTGGGATGCTTAGATTCTCTTTATTACAATCAACAGATCAGATAAAACAAATAAAACTGAACAGATAAAATTAGTATCATAGTTATATAAAACAGATATTAATTACAAGTCAAAACTTGCTTATAGAAAGCAGATATTTAGAAAGTTGATTATTATAAAATTTTATGATGTCATTTTTTGCCGGCAAGCTAGTGCTGAAGCACAAAGTGGACCACTTTCCTTTTTTGCTTTCAATATATCCCATTATCAAAATAGTGGTTCGTGAGAAACCCAATTTAACTAGTTTCTCATCCAATGTCAGAATGATATCAATGTTGGCGCCAAATAAGCCTCAAATGGGAGAGTATTACATAACCAGGGTACCACAGCAAAGAAGGCCCTCTCCTATGTCCTCCTGCATATTGTTCCCACCAGATGCAACCCAGAGGAACATTCCCTTGCAGACATTAGGCCTTAGGAGGTGTATCTAGGGAGAGGCTCTCCTTGATGTATCAAGATCCTTGGTCTTTTAGGAAGGAAGTTATAAACCCTCAGAAAATGACCAGCCTCAGTTTAAGATAGTATACACTACCAACAGAGAACCTGACATTTCTAGTTTACACTCACTTTTAATGAGGCATCCTGCAAAGGCAAACTGGGGATGTCTCTCTCTCTGGCTTTTCTTCGCAAACGAAGATTCAGGAAGGACTCATCCCGTGCTTTCTGCAAATGCACTAATGACTAAAAAGGCCAATCCGAGATAAACAAGTCCGGTTGCAAAAAGCACAGCAGAAGGTCTCCTTGGGTGATGTTTTTGGGTTGTGATTCTTTCTGCGTTTGTAAATCATTCTCCTTCTCATGAAAGAGCATGGTAAAACCCTACTTACTGAGCAAGGAAAGTGCGGTAAGCACCTTGTCAGAAAATATTCACATTTGCAAAGTTAAATTTTGCAGACTGTGCCTATGTAACTACAGTAGGATCCCCGTATCCGTGGAACCAATATCCATGGTTTCAGTTATCTGTGGGACACAAAACAAACCCCCAAATTTAATGCGTATTTTTTGTATTCTTCAGGTGAATATAGGCCAAGATACTACATCAAGGTTGACTAGCTTATATCTCTGCATGTAGAGTTGTACATTAATTGTGCCACGCAACTCCTGTATCAAATGGCTGTACTGCATAACTGAACCAAGACATCAAATAAGCAACTGAATGGATGGTTAAATATGCCCTGGACATTGATGTGCCATGCACAATATGCATCTTTATGGGCAATGTACACCGCATGCTCAGCTCTGCTTCTGCAAACTTGATCATAATGTGGAAGTTCCACATCAGACAAAAATGTCCATTTCCATAAAGGAACTTACACATGCATTAAGCACAGCTGGATAGCTAATGCAGGTACAAAAGATAATTTATGGGGAAATTAGTAAAGATCATGTAGTAACTAATTGCAGCGAAGTTCTGGAGGAGAGCAGCATATACCAGCACACTCGAGGTTACTTATGGTTAAGCAAAAATGCATCACTCACTCTCATGACAGTGCCCTACATCAACTACACAGGCGAGCCTCCAGCATCCATCAACATTACTGTCTGGATTGTATTATCTAGGAAATCCCAAAGTCACTAGCCTACAGGTTGAATTAGCTACAAATTCATTTCAGATTAGAATCCCATTTTTGGGGAAAGCCAAATGTGCCTCCTTACAATGCCTCTGAGAGGGCGAAGGGCTGAGATGGATGTTATTAAATTTGATGCTAATAACTCCTTCCCTACTGGTTTCTTCTTTTCTTTTTTCAGTAACCGCAGTCTCTTGAAAGGCATTACTTTAAGCTAGAAACAACAAAAGAAAACCGGAGTTCTGAATCATTGTCTTTCATGGGGAAATGAAACCTTCTGTAGGCAGGGGAAGAAGAGAAAACGCTGGATTAGAACTAAAGCATGTAAGGTTATATAGTATGACGCAGTGCCCTGGGTGGTGGCATGAGCTCTCAGCCCATTGAGAGCCAGCCTAAAGCTCAAGCCACCCAAGAGTTATGGTCTGTGCCGATGGCTATAAGCAAACCTCTTGTTTTCTTCATACTCTTTTTCATGTCTCCTAGAGGATTTTTTGTTCTAGAGATGGTGGGTGGGGGGGAAACACCCTAGGGACATGCAAAACACCAAAGAGACTTGTAGCACTTTTAGGACTATCAGATTTATTTGAGTGTGAAGTTTTGCAAATTATAATCCACTTCCTCAAATGCATGGACTACAAGATCAGGGCAGCCAGACTCATTCATATCTTTGAAATAAACTGAAGCTGACTTGAAGGCATCTTACAACAAAGCCAGGGATAATCTAGCAACAGTGATCCACACTTTGGTATGCCAAGATTGGGTTGTTAAAATGTTCTTTATGTGGGGCTACCTTTGGTCAGGCAAAACCATCTCTGAGGATTCTTTGTCTAAGAAAACCCTATGAAATTCATAAGGTTGCCATACATTGACACACGACTTGAAGGCACATACATGCTCTCACTCTCTGGCTTTTCTTCGCAAATGAAGATTCAGGAAGGACTCATCCCACGCTTACTGCAAGCGCGCTGATGACTAAAAAGGCCAATCCGAGATAAACAAGTCCGGTTGCAGAGAGCACAGCAGAAGGTCTCCTTGGGTGATGTTTCCGGGTTGTGATTCTTTTTGCATTGTCGTTTCACTTCAAGACTTGTTCGGCGTGAGTTCTCAAATAAGGCTGCAGTATTGTGGATAGTGCGTCTCCATGTCTCCCGATGTAAGGCCCGAAGCCATACATACACACCCACAAAGAAATGTAAAGAAGCAATCCAAGGACCTTATCGGACTACACTGTTAAAGCACTATTATTCCACTTTAACTGCTATGGCTGCCTCCTGTGGAATTCTGGGGTTTGTAGGTTAGTGAAGCCTAAGAGCTCTCTGGCTGAGAATGCTAAATGCCCCTCCCTAAACTACAAATCCAAGGATCCCTCAGCAGTTAAAGTGGAATAATAGCGCTATAGCAGTGTAGTGCGCTAAGACCCCAAGCAGCACAACTTATCATCACACCACACAATTGTGGTGCTCTGATACCACCTTAAACTGTCATTACTCCATCTTATGAAATCCTGGTAGTTTATGGTACAGTACTTATAATTCTCTGTCAGAGAACGCTAGTGCCTCACCAAACTACAAATCCCAGGAGTCTGTAGGTTGCAGCCATGACCACGACCAAGGACAGATGGCACCATGGTGGTGTCCAAGTGTTATGCTAGCATACTATGACAGAGGCATCTTAAGACAGTGGTTCTCAAACTCTGGTCCTTTAGGTGTTTTGTACATCAAATCCCAGAAGTCTCACCTAGTACAGCCAGGGCTCAGGAATTCTGGGAGCTGACGTTCCCCAACATTTAGAGAACTGGAGTTTGAGAACCATGACTCTAAGACACACACCCTTTTCCCAATTTAACCCTGGAGATTTCCAGTGGTAGCTGTCCTTTTACCCTGCCACTCTTGGTGGCCAGTGTATCACCTCTGTGCACTGGTGTCTTTGCGTAACCTGACCTCCAGAAGGCAATTACATTTGGCTTTCTTTTGTGTATATAAGTGTACTCATCTGTTTCTAGTATTGACACCGATTCTACTTTCAACAAAGGGTGGGTTCCCATGAACTCCCTTGCTTTATTACCAGCTGGTTCTTATTAGGGATTAACCAATAAAAAGAAGGAGTAATACAGTCGGCAGTGTGTTCCTCCTTGTAACACATTGCCATGTGTTTTAATTTACCCATTGACCAAGAAAGTAGATTGCCCCCAATGAACCACATTCCATACCTCACATATTTTGCTTATTTTGATAAATGTTGCTTTTCAGGGATTTTTCTTTAAAAAAATTAAACATAGGGCAAGTATCTATCGTCTGCTTCTTTCTGTAGCTCTGGACCTCAGTGAAAGGATCTCCCCCCACCAGCTCAATGCTTATTACTTCTTTGTTAACCAGCTTCTAAAATTTCACTTGCAAGGTTCTTTGTCAAAACCCTCAGATAAAACTTGTTCAAAAACTAATGATCTCAGGTTTTGAAAGGAGAGATTATCTGCCTTACATATCTAGGATCTCTCTCTGTCTCATTCTTCCACTTTCTCTCTCTCTCACACAGAATGTTTCCATTTTTTATTGCAGCTTTTTTATTGTGGTGTTCATGTTTTATAGTGTGTGTGCATTCAGATAAATTTAGACTTTACAAGAATGTTTGGTCTGATGCCCAACAGTTGCAGGCTTAGCAGGGAAAAAATCTACAGCGGGTGGATTAAATTTATGTAATATAGAATTGGAAAGAGGAGAGTGAAGAGGTGAATATTAAAATCAGCTGTAAGTCAGCAAATTGAATCTTGGGAGCTGATATTTAGAATTTAGATAAAAGCACTCTCTTCCCCCTCCCCCCCAATAATGAAAAATTATTTTTATTGCTCTTTCAGAAATATTTGCCTACTCATTTACAACAACTTAATTTGTACTCACTGACTATTGGTGGATTTTCTCTTCACAAGATATGCCATCACTTAGCCAAATTGCATTGGTTGCGTGGCACCATATTATATATATTTAAATCCTGTCTTTCCTTCAATGAACTCAGGGTAGTGTGCATAGCAATCCTCCTTTCCACTTCATCTTCACAACACCCCTGTAAGGTATGGCAAGCTGAAGGAAGCTGACTGGCCCAAGGGCACCCTGTGAGTTTCAGTGGGAACTTGAACTCAAATCTAATAAGTCCCAGTTCAATATGCTAACCATGAGATCTGGCAAAAGTTGCTTTATGGATTATTCCACTTGCTACTCCTGCTGAAGAGAAGAAGACTTCTTGAATCAATTGCTGAGTGATAAAACAAAACACTTGTGCAAATCTCATTGTTTTATTGGTTCTACTTTGTTTGGGACTGGCAATTGGATTTAGGTTTATATATCTTGGGTTTTGTTTGTTTGATCTTGTAAATTGTCTTAAATCCCAGTCTTGGGGAAAAGGTATGGTATAAATAAAGTGTCAGATAGACAGACAGATAGATAGCGCACCGTATAAAATATTTCTGTATCTGTATAGATACACACACACACACAAACAACCTGTTCGTGCATTGTTTGTTGAGGAAAACACATGGTTCATTTTAAAATTGCAAACATAACAGACTGTGTTATAAAGGGAGCACTACTATCTTATCTTCATGACATTCTCTCTTCTTCATCCTAACCTGCTGAAAAAAAATGCATGCAGTTGTAGCGCATGGCTCCCATGACAGTGGAGTGGTAAATCCATTCCAGGCTTTAGCCTAGATTTAAGAGATCTGTCCAAGGCGCAGAAATCTAACCCTCAAATAGGCTCAGTGCCTGGAGTAGCTCCTTTAAAGTTAGTGAAAAATCTGGAGTGGATTTGCGGCCCCATTGACATGGGAGCCAGCAGCATCTAGGGCTAATAAATTAATTAAAATATTTCTAACCTGGCCTATATCCAAGGATCTCAGGACTGTGTACAATAACATAAACTTAGGGCCATAAACAACTATATTTATTTTATATGAGTAAATTTTCTCTCTCTCTCTCTCTCTCTCTGGCTTTTCTTCACAAAAGAAGATTCAGGAAGGACTCATCCCATGCTTTCTGCAAGTGCACTGATGACTGAAAAGGCCAATCCGAGATAAACATGTCCGGTTGCAGAAAGTACAGCAGAAGGTCTCCTTGGGTGATGATTCTGGGTTGTGATGCTTTCTGCGTTGTCGTTTCTCTTCAAGACTTGTTTGGCATGAGCTCTCAAATAAGGCTGCACCATTGTGGATAGTACGTCTCCATGCCTCCCGATGTGAGGCCAGGGTGGACCATTGTTGGTGATCAGTTTGGCCGAGCCTGAGATGTTGTTTCAGGGAGTCCTTGTATCGCTTTTTTGGAGCGCCCCTCTTATGCTGACCTGTGGTGAGTTCACTGTAGAGTACTATTTTTGGGAGGCGATGGTCCTCCATCCTAGAAATGTGCCCTGCCCAGCGCAGCTAAATATATACATACTAAATAATGTTTCATATAAAACCAGACAACTTAAAACAAGCTAAAACAATTGAAAATACAGGTGCCCCTCCCATATATGGTACTGGTACCTGGGCTTTCAACTATCTGTTGCCTGAAAAATATGGTCTCTGTAAGTATTTTTTATGTCCTCCAGTGCAACTCTATGGTAACTTTCAGTGGAAGTTACCATAGAGTCATGCTGGAGCTGCCTAGAAAGGTGTCCTCTCTAGGCACTTCCTAGGTCCTTCAGCACAATTCTATGGGGTTCGCTTTTACCCATGGTTTCAGGTGTTTGTGGTAAGCCTTAGATACGGGGTGGTGGTAGGGAGAACCTGTAATGCTAACCATAGCAGATGTGCAGTGCAGCCCCCTAGACTGTAATAAAAAGTCACATTTTGACTTGGTTCTGGAATGGCACTAGCTTTGGTCGCAATAAGGGCCTCAGAGGGGAGTATATTCCATAACCTGGGTGCCACAACAGAGAAGGCCCTCTCCCATGTCCTCCCTTAGTGTATTGCCCTCAGTAGTGGTATACAGATGTTAGCCCCTCCAACTGACCTCAGTTTTCAGGCAGGTACATACGAGGAGAAGGCCCCTTCAAGTGTCATCAGCTCTATAACTCAATGAAATCAGAAATGCTTCAGATAAAGCCATCCCTCCCTCCCTCCATGCTCAGAGCAGAAGGAGGGACGCTCCAAGTGTGCTTCTGTTGAGAAAGCCCTGCTGTTTGAAGGAGTGAGATAGCAGGAGGCCAAAAGATATCTCACAGCCAGAAGGGAGGAAGATGAATATGAATGGAAGACCAGTAGCAAAGCCTCCCAAAGGATCTGGAGACACTGGCTGCAATTCAACATCCCCTCAGCATAGCATAAATATCCACATGTGGAGAGACCATGTATGGATGTGAGAGCTGGAGACCGAAGAAAGCAGATAGAAAGAGAATAAACTAATTTGAAATGTGGTGTTGGAGAAGAGTACCGAGGATCCCATGGGTGGCCAAAAAGACCAACAAATGGGTCTTAGAACAGATAAAGCTAGAGCTCTCACTAGAAACCAAGATGACTAAATTGAGGCTGTCGTACTTTGGTCACATCATGAGAAGTAACGGCTTACTGGAAGTCAATAATGCTAGGAAAGGTGGAGGGAAAAAGGAAGGAAGAAAGACAGACACACCACGTACCAGATGGATATAGTCAATCAGAGAGGCCATGGGCCTGGACCTGCAAGACCTGAGTAGGGCGGTAGAAGACAAGGGTTCTTGGAGATGTCTCTCATTCATGGGGTCTACTTGAAGACAGATAACAACAAGTCCAAAAAGAAACTTTCTCCAGCTTTGGTTCATCTTCCTTGCTTTTCCTTGTCAATGGAAGCTCTCTCTCTCTCTCTCTCTCTCTCTCTCTCTGTGTGTGTGTGTGTGTCTGTGTGTGTGTGGCCATGAAGGCTCTCTCTTCTCTCTCTTCTGGACCCCCAGACTGCTGTTGCCAGCACAGTGGAAGGAAGGACTTGCTCGCCACCCCACCCACAATACACCCTTTTCAAAAACATCTGCATAAAGCTGATACAGCAATTAGCTGTGCCTCCATCTTGAAAAAAAAATCCCAGTGTCCTCAGACCCAATTGCCAGCCCAGTCCAGAGACGGCTGTAAAAAGAAAAAGGATGAAGGAAGAAGCTGGCGCCATCAGGGTTTATATAGAGTCAGAAGTTCGCAGCTGAGCATAGGAAGTGGGACTCTGAGCCACTCCAAGCAGAATTCAGACAGCCAAAGACAGAGCTTGGAAAATTTACTTTTTTTGGGTGTGTGTGTGTGTGACTGCAGGATCTTGGGATGTTGTGATCCAAAAAAGTAACTTTTCCAAGCTCTGCATTGGGGATATAGGCTCAAAAGGCCCAAAGTGCATGGGGGGTTGGACATGACATTAATTTCACAATGGGGAGGGAATATAAATCAAATTACATTGTTGTTGTCGCCCTTTGACATGACTTGACTTTAACAATGAAAGTCCCATGGCAAGAACAAATAAATGGAGCTGGAGCTCTCAGGGGGTCTGATCTGGAGTATTTATCTTGATTCCTGCTGTGGCTATCAGGCGCTTCAATATCAGACAGTCACCAACACACCTTAAAAACAATACTAATGCTAAAACACTGGAACCTTTATTTTTAACTGGAATAACCTGTTCTAACACAGTCACCAAACCGGGAGTGAAATGAAAATTTAATGATGAGTGCTTTCGCTTGCTCAGTTCCCAGATCGCTTGTATTTAGTTATCGAGATGAGCTCAGCTAGCCATGAATGTCAGCTAAGGCTACTGCCACACTGCAAAAATAATGCACTTTGACACCGCTTTATCTATCATGGCTCCATCCTATGGAATTTTGGGATTTGTAGTTTTGTGAGATGTTTAACTTTCGCTGTCAAAGAGCACTGGTCCACAACAAACTACAAATCCGAGGATTGTGTAGGATGGAGATGTGATAATTAAAGAGATGTCCAATGACATTATTTCTGCAGTGTGGCAGCAACCTGAGAAATGTATCCATTCAAAGCTCTTCAGTGAAAGCTATAACTAGTACAGTTGTCCCTCCATATTCATGGATTTGGCAGTCACGGATTTAAGTATTCATGGCTTGAAAATATTCTTAAAAAAATAATATTCCCAAAAGCAAACCTTGATTTTGCCATCTTATATAAGGGACACCATTTTGCTATGCCATTGCATATAACGGGACTTGAGTATTCACGGGTTTGGGTATTCATGGGGGTGTGGGTGTTCTGGAACCAAACCCCAGCAAATGTGAAGGGACAACTGTAATTCATTTTTCCTTCCTTCCTTCCCCCTCCCTCTTTCTTTCTTTCTTTCTTTCTTTCTTTCTTTCTTTCTTTCTTTCTTTCCATCCCTTCATCTCTCGCTCCCTCCCTCTGTCGACAAGCATTGTCCCTACTTTACAACATCAATGATTTCTCCATTTTATCCCTTTTGCTTGTTTAAGCAAAGAGGAAGACTGCATTACAGGTGGAAGAACTCAGTCAAAGAAGCCACTGCTGTTCTGAGTTTGCAACACCTGAGCAGGACTGATGATGATAAGGAGATGCTGAGATCTCTCATTCATAGGGTCACCCTCACTTGAAGTCGACTTGACAACAATTAACAGTAACAACAACAACAATGTTTACCTGTTAATAACTCCCACTGAGTTCACTTTGTTTTGGACAGTAGCCTCAAGTTTCTATTGGGTATTAATCTCATTGCTGTTTGCTTTGTGTCCATAAATGAATGCTCCCAGAAGCATCTTTTTTTTAAAAAAAATATCCTCTTTTCATATGTTTTGAAATAAGATATGTGTGTGTCTGTGTTGTCCTTCTGGCTAATACTCAAATCAAAGGGAACAAAAATAAAATTCAAGATTTTGTACAATCCCAAGAGAATAACCTCCACCAAAGTCCAATAGCATCAACTAACATTTTTTAAAAATAGAGAATGGTCTTCAAATTAGAAACTGTTGGGAAACCCATTTTTTTAAAACCTTGTAATAAATAATTATGAACATTCTTTCCATTCCTAACACAGGCACAATGTCACCACAGACTTTAAGTGAATTAACCAAATGGATTATCAAAATTGTACTAGAATTTTGATTTTAGAATCTGAGGAAGCTGGGATTTAGCCAAGTCTTGGAAACATAGTCTTTGGAGGCACAAATTCCCAGAATTCCCTAGCCAGAGCAACCAGTTGCCATGTTGACTGGGGAATTCTGGAAGTGGCTGTTTAAAATCTCTGTATTTGGCTGTGTGGGTGTTATTGTTGTTGTGTGCCTTCAAGTCATATCCAACCTATAGAGACCCCGAGGTGAATTTATTATAGGGTTTCACCTTGGCAAGATTTGCTCATTGCCTTCCTTTGAGGCTGAGAGAGTGTGACTTGGCCAAGGTCACCCAGTGAGCCTTTGTGGCCGAGCAGGGATTTGAAGTCCTGGTCTTTTGCAGTTCTAGGCCAAATTCACACTACACAAGTAATCTAGTTTGAAACTGGATTATAATAATAATAATAATAATAAAATTTATTTATACCCCGCCCCTCTGCTAAAAACAATCGGGGCGGCTTCCAACAATTAAAACATTATAATAATGACTAAAAACACCACCCACCCCCACCCTCCCACATAAAAAGACATTAAACACAATAAGATTAAAACCTTCTAGCTAAAAAAAATACATTAAAAACAAATATATACATAATTTTTTTAAAAAAGCCAGGAGACTGAGTTCCTGAGGCCAGGATCTAATCAGGAAAGGCCTGCCGAAAGAGATCCGTCTTTAGTGCTTTTTTAAAGCTACTCAAGCTCGTCAGCTGACGGATCTCATTCGGCAGGCCATTCCACAATTTGGGGGCGATTACTGAAAAGGCCCTCTGGGAGGTTGCAGACAGCCTAGATTTTTGTGGCTGAAGCAGATTCCTCCCAGAGGACCGGAGTATGCGGGGAGGATTGTATGGGAGGAGGCGGTTCCGGAGATAAGTTGGACCCAAGCCATTTAGGGCTTTAAAGGTAATAACCAACACCTTATACTGGGCCCGGAAACTGATAGGCAGCCAGTGGAGAGATTTTAGTATTGGAGTTATATGATCTCTCCGAGATGTTCCTGAGACCACTCTGGCTGCCATATTTTGTACCAACTGAAGTTTCCGGACCAAGCACGAGGGTAGCCCCATGTAGAGCGCATTGCAGAAATCTAGACGAGAGGTTACCAGCGCGTGCACCACAGTCTCAAGGTCCCTTACTTCCAGGAAAGGGCACAGCTGGCGTATCAGCCGAAGCTGATAACAAGCGCTCCTGACCGTCGCATTCACTTGACTCGTCATCTGAAGCGATGAATCAAGGAGCACCCCCAGACTGCGAACACAGTCCTTAACGGGGAGTGTGACCCCATTCAGGACTGGAGGTTGCAACTCAACTCCTGGTTTCGGGGCCGCTACCTTGAGCACCTCCGTTTTGTCTGGATTTAATCTCAATCTGTTTTTCCTCATCCAGCCCATTACAGCTTTAAGACAGTCATTAAGAGGAGAGATGCCATTGGGATTCGAGGCCGATGATCGGGACAAGGAGAAATAGATCTGGGTGTCATCAGCGTACTGATAACACCCAGCCCCATAACCCCGAATAATCTCACCCAGCGGCTTCATATAGATGTTAAACAGCATCGGGGACAGGATGGCGCCCTGTGGAACACCACAAGTAAGCTCCTTTCTGCTGGAGCAGCTGTCCCCAAGCCGCACCCTCTGGGACCTGCCCGAGAGGAAGGACTGGAATCCTTCCTATGGAATCCTGGGATTTGTAGTTTGCTGACGCACCAGAATTCTTCCGCAGAGAAGGCTAAAGACTTTGTAAAACTACAAATTCCAGGATTCCATAGGAAGGGCCCATGTTTCAGTTTCCAGTTTCAAACTGGATTATTTGTGTAGTGTGGATTTGGCTCTAGTCCAACACTGAAACCACTCCACACTGGCACTCAGAGTGGGTGCTAGCAGCTTGTATTGAGGAGGACAGTTATTTAACATGTAAAGAATGTTTTTCATGACATATAAAGAAGCAATAGAAGTCCCCGACTGTTTTCAGCCATGTACATTCTGCAGAGTTTAATTTAGTCAATATGGTCATCTTACTCTTTAGAATCTTCCAGAACAGCTAAATTAAAGCAGCAGGTTGGCCTGTGGATGTTCCAAACACCTAATTCAAAAGTACAAGTTGAAGCAGCCCTTCCCTGCAGGAAGGGATAAAAAAAAAAGGAGGAGGGGGTTGATAGGCCTGTGTTGTGGTTCCAAGAAAAATGGGAGACGTGTTCTTTGCAGAGCAAATGTTCAAACAGCAGCTATGGAGGGTGGTGAAAGTCAACAAGGGAGCTTGAATGAGTAAAGAGGTGTTGCAAAACCGTGCTAGGAAAATCAAACGGCTCCTTGGATGCATTTTGGCATATGCTCTTTGAGAAGTAAAACTGACCCATTTGATCAGCCTCCCTTGTATTATCAGCCCATCTAAATAGTAAGCTCTGCCTGCATCCTTTGCCACCAAGGCAGGTTGTGATGCAGCCCTCACATTCATCAAAAAATCTGTGTTCCTAATTATTCACCTCTTTGCTCAGTGATGCCTGTCACAGCCAAAGGTGCAGCTTCAGCATCACACTACACCCAGATTAGGGAAAGTAGCAGCCTACCGGCCATGGGTAGCTCTCAGCTTCCATATTTATGCCCCCCAAAGTCCCATGGCAGCCCACCAAAGCCTTCTGAATCCCTGGGTGATTTTTGTTGGCAATTTTTTACTGGAAAACTGCCCCCAAACAGACCAAAACTGTGTGCAAGACATGAGAGATAGATACCTCAAACACAACCCAGAACCCCTTGTTTCAGACAAAACTGAGCTGAAAATGAAAGTTCCATTCCCTTTGCAATCTCCCATGCCTACATTAGCAACTAAAGCCCGTTGAGGGATATTTCTCACATCCTTTGAAGGGGTACCCCTTATTCTGTATCCTTAATTTACCTTGCTTCAGAGAAGCTATTAGCATGCAAATAGGACTTCCTTACTGCACCCCTTGGGCATGTTATTTTCCGTGTTATAATTGTTGTTGTTATTATTATTATATCATATTTTTTTCATTAAATCTTTATTGAACTTTTTGCCACAATTATACAACAAGAACATTGTTTGAATGTTGTGTCATTTTCAAAGACTGTTAGCAGTTCAGGATTTATTCTGCACAAATTAAATTAAATTAAAATGCATATGGGATTTTTTGCACAGAAAACAGCACTTTCTATAGAGAAAGCAAGTTTCCTGCTGAGAAAACAGCATTTTCTGTGCAGGGGAAAAAAAAAAAAACAATCCTGCTCAGAAAACATGTCTCCGGCACAGAAAACAACCTTTTCTGAGTAGATATGATATTTTCACACACATTCCTCCCAGAAAACCCTTGCATTTTCCTCACAGAATAAGTCTGGAATGGTAACATTTGTCACCCATTTAGGATTCTCCTTGCCACAGCTTCCCAACATGCAAGAAACCTGTTCGTTTTTTTCTTTAACCATTTTTTCCCCAAATAATTTTGAATATTCTTTCTGTCCCCACACTTAGTGGCTTCAGTGCAATTGGACCCCAGTGAATTTACAGGGCAATCTGGCTTCCAAATAAGTGTGCATAAGATTGCATCCACCACAACATTGCTGCATCTCAGGCTCAGGCTGAAGCCAATGGCTGGTCATGTTGTTGGGGTTGCCTAAAAGGCAAAAATATTCCTCACAGAATGCAAAGAGAGTACAATCTGTCTCAATGGGATTCCGCATCATTTTGACGTATTGGGAAGGAGTGGGGCAAATCCACCATGTACTTTCCCTATATGAATGGAAGTTGAAAGCTGATTGGTTAGATGTGCATGAAGGTGGGGCTTTCTAAGAAGGCAAGCGCCCGGATCCACCATGTTGGATTTTTGCCTTAGTGAACAAGCACTAAGGCAATAAAATAGGGGGGTTTTTTTGGTTTGCTTTTTGTCAAAGCAGAAGGTTACTCTTTCACACCTTGGATATGTTTTTTTTTTAAAAAATACTGTCAGTGGTGGCAAATTGAGGTAGGTAAAAATGTAAATAATTTACTCATGGCTGCCATCTTGATTCGCAGGTATGCTTATTTGCACAGCAAACATGGATTTGCATGCCTGAAATCTGCCAAAAACCCCGATTAAGACAAATAGCAACTGCTGCAAATTGCCATTACTGTTGAACAATCCACATTTTTTTTTGCCAACAAGTCTTCTGTTGTGCCTTTGAATCTCTAAACTTCAGTACTGTCAAAAAGGGAAAAGAAAGGTGTGGTTTAGGTGTAAAGGGGGTGATGGGTGAAGGCTGTGGCAGTAGATCACAAGATCCAAGGCTGGACAGAAGCCACATTTCTCCTCCTCTTTGTTTATGCTGTTTCTTCATGTCAAAGAAGAAGACATCTCAATGAGCGATGTGCCCCACCCTGGGTTTGTCCCTTGCCAAACTTCACATGTGTGACACATGATGCATGAAGTCAGGGGAAATTCCTGCCATGTTATTACAATTCCACAGCCAAATGGTCCCTGTCACTGATTCTGAAGCTGTAAAAGCTTTGATGTTCCAGCCAAATTCCAATATCATTTCGCTGTGAGTTTCATCCCTGTGTATAACAAAGAACTTTCCCAGTTTTCTATAGTTCTCTGTTTTGTTCTTGGCTCAGTTTCCTTTAGTTTGGGGTTCACATTTCAATCCATGGTTCATGGCTTTCCTTACAAAGGAGTCCTAGGAGTGCAGTGAGACTTCTCAACTCGTCAACTAAATCCAATTGTGAGTCTCAACTAGAGTAGACCAGAGGTGTAGCTGGAGTTGGGGAATGAAGTCATTAGACCCCAAATAAGATTTCTGCCCCCTTCATGAAATCTCCCTTCAGCCCCCAAATTTCTAGCATTGCAGGAATGTAAAACTTCAGTTGAGCATTTAGAAACGGAGTTGAAAGAAAAGGAGCAGGCAAAGTTACTACAGGAATGCAAACACAACAAATGTAAGGATTCTAGGCTTGAACAATTTTCAGTCTTATTCTCTGCAACGTGAGAATTTTGGAGACTGAAGGAAATTTTCTTTGTAGGGATAAGAATTCTTGTTGGAGGCAATGCCCCCATTTTGCCTCCCCCCCCCCTGAAAACTACTCCCCTGAACTAGACCCACTGAATCAATGAGAATTTGGTAAATCAACTCTTGGGTCAATTTCATTAATTCAATAGGCCACCTCTGGTTGAGCTTAGCACTTTAATTTTGGCTGTTAAATCCCACCCTTCAAAGACAACTTCTTTTTGTTGTTATTGTTATTATTTCTTACTCACCTCCCCCACTGAGGTGGAGACCAACAGATTTATACAGCACAACTAAGCTCAATTAAAATACATATCAGTTAAAATACATAAACCCATTAAAACACATACAGATCAACCCCCGTATCCACAGATTCGGTATCCATGGATTCACTGATCCACAACTGGGGAAAAAAAGTTCTTTCTAGGCACTTCTAGATCCTCCAATGTGATTCTATGGTAAACTTCCAGAATTTTTTTCACTGAAAATAATAGGATTTCCTATTATCCACAGTTTCAGGTATCCACAGGGGGTCTTAGAACATCTCTCCTACAGATACAGGGGTTAGCCTGTAATATCAATTATGGCAGTTTCCCCTTCTTATACAGTTCCCCTCTTTTCATACACATCATGTGCCTTGAAAGAAACAAGAGGTGCTTTTTGGATTACCCACCATGCTTTGAGCTCAATGGTCCAAATATCATGTTATGCAGCTTCACAAGGAAGAGTTGGAAGGACTAAAAGCTGTCCTACTGTTCTTCATTATTTTCTTTTTAAATACACATGTACAAACAGAAATGTACATGCACACCCACGCACACATACACACACTTTCCCCCATCTCTGAAGTGTGAAGAATGTGGCTTTCAGGTCTTGCCGAAAGTGAAGCAGTGAAAGAGATGGATGAAATCTCCAAGGTAAGGAGGTGGAGGTTTCCCAGATGAAATGTTTATGGGGCCTTTTGAAGACTCAGCACTTTCCCTTCACACTCCTTGAATTCCTGCCTGGAGAAGACAGTGAAGTCCAAAAGGATAAGAACAGCTACCAATCCATCATTTGGACAGATTCACAACAGAGGTGTGAATTCAATCAGGTTGCATTACTTGGTTCCACTGAGTAGAAATTGGGACCATCAGTAATCTGCAGACTACCCAAGAATCTGGGAATCACTGAAGTATGTCCCTGCTGTGTGCCTTCAAGTCCTTTCAAACTTATGGCAACCCTAAGGCAAACCTATCACACGAGATTTGCCTTCCCCTGAGGCTGAGAGCATATGACTTGCCTTAATATCCAAGGATGACCTTGGGTAAGCCACACTCCCTTAGCCTCAGAGAAAAGCAAATCTTGCCAAGAAATCCCCAGGACAGCATATTGAAGCAGTGCTACTTTTTGCTGTGAGCCAGTGTGGCATATTGGTTCGAGCGCCGGGCTACAACTCCGGAGACAAGGGTTTGTATCCCCGCTTGGCCATGGATTTGAGTGGCCGATTAACATGGCCAAGTCAGCACTGCCAATGCATATATGTTAACCTCCTCCTTACTCATGAGAATGAACGTTTCAGCCTGCTGTTTCAGGTGGTCTCTCTACCTCCCCCATTCTGAAAGGGATTCTTAGGAGCAGCATGAAAGGACACAGAGCAGCAATCGGTGTTGAAATGGCACCGCACTGAAAGGGCAGCATTGCACCATCTGCTGTGATCTATTGGCCATGCTGAAAGGGCTGCGCTCAACTGGCCATGATCAATCATCTGGGCTGAAGCCGCTGCACAGATGCAGCCAAAATTAATTGTTCTAGACCCCATCAGGGCTCACCCTCCACTCTGCTCTGCATCCACCTTCTGGCTGGAAGCAAGTGGGCTTGATTAAACATTCCTTATTCCATATTCCTAGTCCCCTAATAACCCCCTCATTTACCTTGATCTGGGAACAGCCCCTTTAGCTAGTATTTGGTTGGTACTTAATGCATAAGGCTTAACAGCATCACCAGGGCCCATTCCTAAGGCTCAGGTTTTGGTCTGAAAACCTCAGGGCCTAGGATGACCCTGAACTGGCAATCTTAACTTGAACCAGTAGGACTTGGAAAAGTCACTTTCCTCTTCTCCACTACTCTAACCCCTACACCATCCTGGCTCCAACCTCTCATACAGTTAAAAAGAATATATACTTGGACCCCCATATCCGTGGAACCAATATCCATAATTTCAGTTATCTGTGGGACACAAAATAGGGGACACATACCATAGAGTCATGCTGGAAAATGTCTAGAGAAGCATGCTCTCTAGGCATCTTCTAGGTCCTCCAATGCAACTCTAGTATTTTTTTTACTGGAAGTCCCTTATTTTAATAGGTTTTGCTGTTATCTGAGATTTCCAGTATTCACAGTAAGTCTGGGAACCGAACTCCCATGGATATGGCTTTCTGACTACAAATATCCAGACCTTCCCCTCTTCTGCAAAGTGCAGAGATTATGCCAGGGGAACAGGACTGACTTTGCAAATCAGATGTGCCCCCAAACTTCTTTTTGCATGAAAATGAGCAATGCCTGTAAATGAAAGCACAAAGCTCCACAAACACATCAAAGCTCTGCAGTATGCAGCCGTGTCAATCAATATGGCACCAAAAGGACTGAGGGAACTCTCAGCTTCACCTGCAGATTGCTTATCTCAGTGCTTTGGCACAGGGGAGGAAAATAATGTCTCTGACTGAGACAGATTCATCACTCAGGTCTCCCCTCCCGCTTAATGCCTGGAGAAGCGAGATTAATGGAACACTTGGCCACCTCCCTAACCTATGTATTATTGTTGCAATATGCTCACTGGCAGGGGAGAGGAGCTGAAAGGTGAAGATGATGTATATGGTCAGTAGGAGGACCTTTCTTCCAAAAGAAAAAAAAAAGCTAGTTCCCAGTTGCCTCATGTCAAAGCTGTGACAGGTCACCCCAGAGGGCTCTCAGATCCCATCATGCAAGGAAGGTGAATTTCTTTTGCAGATCAGGAAGGATTTTAAACAAGCAACTAGTTACTGCCACAACTTCAAGGTGTAACTCATTGTGCTTCTCATTGTGTTATTTGGTACTTTTCAATTACTTTTCAGGATGGAGATCCATCCTGAGCCAGAAAGACCTGGTGTCAGCTGGGAAGGGTGGAGATGAATGTCCAGGCTTTAAGGGCACCACACAGACAAAAACTCTAGGCTTCATCTTCCTCGTTGTGAGTTGTCTCATCAACTGAAGACCTAGAGAACACAGCAGTTCTTCAGCTTACCCTGTGACCTAACAACTAGTGTTACCAGACTGGACCTGCCCGTCTTCTCCAATAGTCAGGGTGGGGGCATGGGGAGGAATCTTAGGGCAAGAGCACAGCCTTGAAATTGTGTGCATATGCATTTCACACATTTGTTAGTCTGGGGACTCTTTTGTCTTCTACAATGATAGTATAGTGGGCTGTCCATATCTGTGGATTCAGTAGTCACAGATTTGAGCATCCATTGCCACATACCTAAAATGGCAGCACCCATACCTAAAATGGTGGTGCCAAATGATTAATATGGGACTCAACCATCTGCATTTTTAATTAATTAATTAATTAATTAATTTGCGATCCACGGGAGGTTCTGGAACCAACCCCCAATGGATGTGGAGGGCCCACTGTACTATGATTCCATTTAACTGCCATGGCAACACCTTGTAGCATCCTGGGATATGTGGTCTGGTGAGGCAATGAAGCTCTCTGGCAGAGAATTTTACATCCCTTTTCCCTAAACTGGAAATCCCAGGATTCTGCAGGGTGTTTCCATGACGATTAAAGTGGAATATAGCATTGTAATTAGGTAGTGTGACAGGTTCCCTGGAGGTCCCACCCCCCTTAATAGTATCCTCTGTGCAGCTGGGTTTGATGCTTAATGTCATCACCAGCTGCTGCCCTTGTAATGTCACCCTTGTAACATCACTGGAGCCTGCTCCCACTGACATCACAAGGAGGTCATCTCTGGGTTTTAGGTTTTTTGTCCCTGATGTTTCAGGGTCTGGTACAATTCCAGGGGTACAGCTGGTGGAGGGAGAGATTATGCCATCAGAATAGGAATTCTGCTTCTCCAATGAAATTTTCCATTAGACTGCAAATTTCTAGCATTGCAGCAACTTATAACTTCAATTGAATATTTATAAATAGAGTATAGGAGTATAGTGTCTAGATCAAGGGAAGTAATAGAGCCACTCTATTCTGCCTTGGTCAGAACCCACCTGCAATAATGTGTCCAGTTCCGGGCACCACAACACAAGAAGGATATGGACAAGCTGGAACATGTCCAGAGGAGGGTGACCAAAATGGTGGGAGGTCTGGAAGCCATACCCTATGAGGAGTGGCTTAGGGAGCTGGGTATGTTTAGGCTGCAGAAGAGAAGGTTAAGAAGGGACATGACAGCCATGTTTAAGTATCTGAAGGGATGTCATACCGAGGAAGGAGCAAGCTTGTTCTGCTGCTCCAAAGACTAGGACACTGAGCAATGGGTTCAAACTACAGGAAAAGAAATTCCATCTAAACATTAGGAAGAACTTCCTGGGAGTAGGAGTTGTTCAGCAGTGGAATGCACTGCCTCGGAGTGTTGTGGAGTCTCCTTCTTTGGAGGTTTTAAACAGAGGCTGGATGGCCATCTGTCAGGAGTGCTTAGATTGGATATTCCTGCATGGCAGGGAGTTGGACTGGGTGGCCCTTGTGGTATCTTCCAACTCTATGATTCTATAAGTTAAGGAATCCAAAAAAAAAAAAAAAAAAGTGTCAGGCAACGTGACCCAGGGAATGTGAACCCAGTGAATGTAAGAATTCTTGGTTTGAATGTTTTTCAGTGTCTTGCTCCACAATGCTAGACATTTGAAGACTAAGGGAAAACTTCATGAGAGGCCAGAAGTCTTCTCTGTGGGAGCAATGCCCTCATTTATCCCCTCCACAGAGCTGCACACCTGAGCTGGCAATGCTACTGACAACCCTACTTTCATCCTGGGCACACTTAAGCCTCATTGAACCTATTGCTACACCCTCCAATGCTTCACAGATGAAAACCAGGCAACATGTGGTCAATTAACACCAGCATGTGGTTAAGATGGTAAAAGTTATTAATGGAAGGAAAACACACGAGCTAGGAAAAGCTGCAGGAGTTTGCTTTTACCTGAGTTGACAGGGAAGGACAAGAGTGTGCCCCCTCCTTGCCTCTCCCTCCTGCTGAACTAAGTGCACTCAGTTTGCAGCCATTGAAATAAAGCTGAGGACAGAGCAGGGATGTAGGAGGAGGAAAGAGAAACTGGGACATTTTAAAAGCAGCCAAAAATGTGGGATGATAGAGGATTAATCAGGACATACCCTGCCAAATCGAGACAGCTGAAGGGTATGTAATAGGCTTTACTTCTGAATAAATATGTGCAGGACTACACTATTTGGAGATTATCAGAGGCGGCTAATGTGGCAGAACACAAAAGGACACCAAGATCAGACAATGACATCCTTTTGAATTCTGCTGGCATTGCTATGGTGTTCTGTTTAATTGACGGGCCAAGCTGTCAATAGATTGCCTGTTCGGTTTCTGTGCTGGCATTGCTGGCATTTGAAATTTTGTACCATTGTCCTGCGATGAATATAGCGTCAACACGCTATATTGCCAGAACACTTCTGGGTGGGATCGTGAACACTTCCGGGTGGGATTGTGAAAACAAGGTAGGGCTACCCTCTTTTTAAGAACCTCCCTGGGTTACTTGTTGTTGTTGTTGTTGTTGTTGTTGTTATTGCTGTGCTTCTATGCTTGGTGTAACTTTTTGTGTGTTATTTTTCTTTTTGAATTTTCTGCGCTTGTGTCTTCTCATGAGAATGGGTGGGATTTCATCCAGGAAGTGAACGGAGCTAGAGCTCTTTTTATGCCTGGGCCGCCTTTGGACAGGAGAGAAGATAAATCTGATGGGGAGGGTTATTGTGCCTGGACAGGGACAGGACTGGAGATTGTGGATTGCTTTTTGTGCTCCTATCTGATAATCTCCTCTGTCTCTACTGTTGCATCTCAGAATATTTTATGCTTTCTCCATTGGCCTTATTTTATCAGCTTTAAGCATCCCCTGCTGCCCCCAAGATCAGTGTATCGGGTTAGGGAATTGTTTTGTCCCCATTTTGCCTCAGGAAGTTGAAAGGTGAGCCACAGGGCTAAGCACATTTTAAACAGAGCTACTCAACAACCAAAAAAAAAAAAAGGGGGGGGGAAATCTCTCAAATATATAGAGTGCTTTTTTTTTTTTAAGACATCAATGTGGTGCAACAGGTTTTGATGTACAGTGTGATACTGAAGTGGCGGGTGGGTGGGGAGGGAAAAGACAAAGGAGATCTTTGGAAAGAGCTGTCTGTGGGGAAAAGAGGGGCGATTGTTCATTTGGAGGCCTTCAGCTTCAGTGCATGAGTGAAAAAGGAAAAAAAACAACCCTGAATGAAATTATGTTGTGCAGCTGTAAAAATGGTGGTCATGAAATCTGATTACAATTTTTCAAAGGTCACTGGTAATACACAATAGATCTTCCTTTCTGTAATATAAACATTCTCCAAACACAAAAGCAACGTTCAACCCACCTTTACGTTGCTTAGAAGAAGAGGGGTTTTTTTTCCTCCCTCCCTTTCTTTCTCTTTACTTCTTTCCCTCTTCAGTGTCAGTAAATTGAAGAGTAGGAAATCCTAATCTAATCTGCTCAATCTGTTCATCATTCTCAAGATACATTTGTCTGACAAGAGGGATGAGTCACTCACTCATTGGAACAGGATGCCTTGGTCTCGGGAAAGATTCTTGCTCTCTTCCAGACAAGGGTTCCAAAATGGGGGGTGGGTCCAGATGTTTGTTGAACTGCCACTCCCAGCAGCCTTAGCCAGCCTAGCCAAAGGAGAGGAGTGCTGGGAGCTGCAGTACTCCAACATCTAGAGCAGGGATGGTCAAGTGGGAGGCTAGGAAGCCACATTAACCACCGTCCCCAGGAGACCTTGGAGGTCTGCAACCTTCACACATCCCACAAAAACCCTATGTTTACTGATACCAAGAATGGATAGAGGACGTTATGGAACTAGCATCATTAGATAAACTTCTGAACTTACTGGGGAAAAAGTCAAACGAGATTTATATAAACAATTGGGAACCATTTACAGAATATATTAGACAAAAAAGTGGGAATATTAATCTCTCTCTGGCTTTTCTTCGCAAACGAAGATTCAGGAAGGACTCATCCCACGCTTTCTGCAAGCGCGCTGATGACTAAAAAGGCCAACCCAAGATAAACAGGTCCAGTGGGATTTATTGTTTAATAATTGGTAATATATTGTATAATAGGATATGAGTGAAATGTCTTTGGTTTTTGATAGTATGTGATGCATGAGTGAATTAATAATATGTTTCATAAGGAGAGGAGGTATTAATTTGGGTCCCATCTATACTGGGGGGGGGGAGAAATACTAACATGTCCCAAAAAGCATCCATTTGCAGCATTGCGACCTGTCTTAATGGTCAAAAGAGCCCTCCTAAACTTTGCATGACCCCTAGCAAAGATGGTGGCTGCAAGTGATTTACTCGCGCTTTTAAATCTGCCACTGTCATTAAAAAAAAAACAACAGTTTACCATAGTGCACATATGTGATATTTCATATTTATGAAAAGGAAAGGAAAAAAGAGAGTATAAGTTCACTGTTTTATCAACTTACCGGGCCCTCACTTAGCTGAAAATCCAACATGGTGGCAGCGGGCACTTTCCCCATTTGCTAGCCCCACCTCCTATGCTTGTCAAGCCAATCAGATCACACTCCCTGTTCACATCTCCTCGAATGTGAGTGTCCAAATGATCGTACATTCGCATACTGTACGGAACATAAAAAAAAATCTGGGAGAAGTCTTGGAGACTTCCCACACAGAGTTTAAGGTGGATTTGGCTGTCCCCCCTTCTGAATGACACATATTTATGAGAATATCCAGGTTCCTTCCTTCCTAATTTTTCTACCCAAGATAGAGTGCCTTGCTTGAGGGTGACACCCTGAATTACCTTACTGGGGTAACAACCCTTGTGACCCCACTACTCATCACCAAGTCTTGTGGGAACAAACTCCATAAATTAACAAACCATCAGGCAAAAAGCATTTGTGTGAAGTGTTTAGAACTTATTTCTTACAAGGCTTTTGTCAGATGCCAGACAGTTTTGCAGGGTGTTCCTTTGTTTGCTTACATATTTCTGTCCTTCTCCATATCAAAAGATCTCAGGGTGGCAAATTAAGTTAAAACAATTTAAAATAATAAAAAATGATTTAAATAGACTAAAAGCTTTATAACCACCTTGGATCCCATCCCAGAAGAAAGGAAGGGTATAAATTCAATAAATAAATAATACTGGAATCCTCTATCACGGTGTATGTTGTATAACTTAGCATAGACTTAGCCACATAGCCACTGTTAGTGAATTTTAATGGGACACTGGCAAGAGTGTCCTGCTCATAGAATCATAGAATCATGGAGTTGGAAGAGACCAGAAGGGCCATCTAGTCCAACCCCCTGCCATGCAGGAATACCCAATCAAAGCTTGTTTTCTGCTGCTCCAGAGAACAGGACCAGGAGCAATAGATTCAAACTACAGGAAAAGAGATTTCACCTAAACATTAGAAAGAACTTACTGAGCGTAAGTGCTGTTTGACAGTGGAATACATTGGCTTAGAATGTGGCAAAGTCTCCTTCTTTGGAGGTTTTTAAACAGAGGCTGGATGGCTATCTGTCAGGAGTGCTTTGATTGTGTATACCTGCATGGTAGGGGGTTGGACTAGATGACCCTTGTGGTCTCTTCCAACTCTATGATTCTATAATTCTAAAAATGATCAACAAATGATAACAGGTTTAAAAGATTAAAAGAGTTTTATAAGCATGTACATTAACATTCTGAAGTAAGCCAGTGAGGCCCAATGGCCTCAGTACATCACCTCTGTGTAACCTATATCTTAGCATGCAGAGTTAGGCATTGATTATGCAATGCAACCCTTATGTTAAATAGCAAGGTTGTGGGACTGAATGTACAGGATTGGATCACCCCAAGTGCTAGGCCTAAATCCTGTTGTTATCCACTGTGTTGACTCACCATTCTGTAACTGGTTCAGTAGGTCTACTCTAGTTGTGATTAACCAACAGGATCCTGACCTAGTGTTCCAGTTGTGTGAGTTTGTGTGTGAAGTCCTCCCTACGCATCCCACAACTAAATATCCTCTGTTCTGCCTTCGCTATCATCTCTTTCAAGATCGGCTTGGCTCTTCCTTTTAATGTCCTGTCTCTCTTCCCCCAGCCATCCCTCCCTTTTGGTATGTTTGAGAGGGTTCTTTTATCTTTCCCAACTGTTGCCTGCACAGATTTCACATGTGGTCTGTGTGGGGTACTTCCTGACATATTTTTTTTTTTTTAGGGAAAAAAAAAATCACACAAGCTGGTCAGAGGACCCCTGCCGAAAAGATGCCGGCATGTGGAACACCCAGGTTGACAGTGTGTGAGAGAAGATCTAATCCATACCAGATGAGTAGCTGCAATGGCCCATTGAGCCCGGCCAAACACAACGGTGAAATTTAGAACAATCCCCCCACCTCATTCGGCTTTGTCCTTTCCCCCCATTTCCCCCTCTAACACTCCACCCCTCCCTCCCTGAACTAAGTGGACACTTCAGAACACTAGGAAAATATTCCAAAGAGCATAGCCTCAACTTTTAAACCGATATTGTTTGGGTTAGGCTGCCTACCAGGCAATGTTCTTTCTTTACTTGAAAAATAAACTGTAGAAAGCATTAATGCAAGGAGTCTATAAACACAGTCATTCCTACATTAAAAAAAAACAAAAAAAACCCTGCCTTGGCATTTAGGGTTTAAGTTATTCTCAGTTATACAGCTCTGTCTGATGGGAGAACCAGATGGGATGCTCAATGGCAGACTGGAGACTTTTCTATGTGTCAGGAGACAGTGGGAACCTGATTTATATCTGAGAATCAAACAGAGACAACCTCCCCTTCTCCTCCCCAAAGCCATCTAATTATATGATCTGCCTCCTTCTTTATTGCCCTGATATTAACATTCCTTTTCCTAGCACACTTCAAAAAGGCAGTCTGTGGGGCAAGGAAAAAGGCCTCACGTATTAGGCAGCCATTGTTTTAGGGGTCTGGGTTTGCAGACAATTTACATACCCTCTTAACATGTCACAGAATATGGGCCCACCAGATCCCATCTGATCCTGATAGTTAAGCAGGGCCAGCCCTGGAGATCTACTGCAATTTACCAGGACACCCACCAGCCAATTGCCATCTCCGGGTCACTTCTTCCTGCCCCTGCTGTACTGGACACAGCATTTTCCTAGAAACCTAAAGCTCTTTATGAAGCCTGCATCAATGGTAGAGTCTCACAGCTGTTATAGTACAGAGGTGGTTTTAAGTATGAAGTATGTCAACATCACCCAAGGAGACCCTCTGCTGTGCTTTCTGCAACCGGACTTGTTTATCCCGGATTGGCCTTTTTAGTCATCAGCATGCTTGCAGAAAGCGCGGGATGAGTCCTTCCTGAATTTTCCTTTGCAAAGAAAAGCCAGAGAGAGAGAGAGATGTCTAAAGATGGTCTTAGCTTCTCTTGCCTCCACCTTCCCATCATATAGGAAGATTCAGTGTTACATTGTTATTCATTGTCTCTCACTCTCTCTTATTGTCATAAATCAACAGAAGACTGTTGGGTGAAAATCTGGCACTGTTGTCTCCCTTTTGATCTTAATTTGATCTCCTCTCTTTGCCACCCCCACATCTGATGTTTCTATCACCGGGAGAGAAGCGGAGAGACCCCCTAAACCCTTTGACCCTGCCGACACTTTCCGCCAGACCACCTAAGTGCAAGAAAAAGCTGGAGGAAATCTCCAAAGCCCAGTAAACCCATTAGAAAGTGCTTAAATGTGTCACAGCAGTGGAACAAAACTCTCCATTTCTGCATTGTTCCTGTGGAGTGGATGTGAGACGGAGGCACATATGTGTAGGTTGGAAGAGAAACACCAGTGCTTAATCCCACCCCCACCCAAAGAGGCATCATGTCATATGATTAATCCCATCCATTTGCTTTTCCATGGATGGTCCTTGGAGGTTAGTCCCACTCACTCTGGCCATAAATACACACCAGTGAAAGGAGCCAAGGGGAAATGGAGCTGCCCTCTCTCTGGTTATTACTGTCTCTCTCTCTTCTTGAACACATACGGAGTCAATTTTTGTTTCAAGCGTGTACCGTTTGCCTGCTGAATTGTAATCGCTCTGGAGCTGTCATCGAGCGGTATAAATGTCTGTTCAGGCACTTCTTAGGAAAAGGAGCTATTTGAGCCAATAGGCTTCTAGCATCTAAACGAAACAGGGAGCAAAAGGCATCATGTTTGAGTCTTTAAGAAGTAGTAAGGAATCATAGTTGTAGAGAAGGGGTAGCATTGAATCCAGGCCTTTTGGGGTCCAAGCTATTGGGTTCCCTAGATCAAAGCTTCTGAAACTGTGAGTTGTGATCCCATCTGGGGCCCTGTAACTGAATGTGGGGGTCACAAAAATGTTGCCAACAGTACAAGGTTTTTGCAGACCTATTATATATACCTATATACCTGGGGTCATGTAAAAATTTCTCAGGTGAAAAGGGGTTGTGAGTAGAAAATGTTTAAGAAGCCCTGCCCTAGATGTGGACATCACATATATACAAGTTCCTTTAAAAAAGCTATTGCACTGTTCTGACCATTGGGGTTCTGTGCCACAAGTGTAATTGTTTCACATTGGCCTAAATTCCACTATTAGCTCTGCCTCTTGTTGTTGTGTGCCTTCAAGTTGTTTCTGACTTAAGGCGACCCTAAGGCGACCCTATCACACTGTTTTCTTGGCAAGATTTGCTCAGAGGAGGTTGGCCATTGCCGTCCTCTGAGGCTGAGAGAATGTGACTTGTCCAAGGTCACCCAGTGGGTTTCATGGCAAAGCTGGGATTTGAACCCTGGTCTCCAGAGTCATAGTCCAACACTCAAAACACTACACCACACTGGCTTCCTAGCACTGCTTAGACTACAGCTACTGAATCAGTTGCATTTAACCACAGGTTGACCCACCATTCAACAAAGATTCAAAGAGTGTCTTTTAGTTAGAACTAACCAACAGGATTAGTTGATTGTACTCTTGGATTATATGTACCCATTCCACTTCAATGTTCCACTTGATTCTCTGCAACTGTTTGCCTTCCCCAGCACACAACAGGACATTCAGAAGGCAAATTGTCAGACACACAATCAATTGTACAATAGCAGCATCCAACAGAAGTGTTGGTGTAGCTCAGTGGGTATAGTTTTACATTAGGCAAGCAATACAATATAGGATCTCAGTCAAAAGTTTTGAGTTCAGATTATAGTCCCACTCCTGAGAGATAACCATGGGCTCAACCCCCAATTAATCCCAACCCCATCAAAATCCCCCTTAAACCCTTAATGCAATACTGATTGTGTATCATGAGCTAGGCAAATGCAATCCTGCCTTTTGCTTAAGCAAAAATACAACCCTCATGGTGTTTTCACACACACACCGAAAGCTTCAATTTGGTCTCTCCTGATTCCACACCAATTTCAATGTTTTTTTAACAGTCTGTATAAAAATTTCAGTCTGCATTGCTTTGTCTGCATGTTTTTGTACACAAATCTGTAGAAATCCTTTCTCCAAAATATTTGCTAATAAAAAGTATTTTTCTACATTAATTTCACTAATGCACTTTTTATGCCCCCTAATAGGTATATTCCTTTACATGGAAGAATTTCCCTAAAATTAGAAGCATGAATTTCAAAAGGTGACTATGTTTTGACTTGCACATTGGTTTGAAAGGGCAAAGCTTGGAAAATTCACCCCCAACCCTACTCAAAAGGGAGGAGGTGTCCCCCTCATTCCACCCCACCCCTTTTAGGAGTTGAAGAATTGGAGTGGAAGAAGTAACAACTTCTCAATTCCTCCTTCCACAAGATTCTTCAGAAAACCTAGAACAAATGTGTAAATTCCAAGATGTACCAAGAGAACTTTGCTGGCCACTAGAAAGCAAGTATGGTGCAGTGATTTGAGCATTGGACTATGGAGATTTTCACATGGGCTATATATCCCGTGGCAGGAACAGAACAGGGTCGGGAAAGGTTTTCCCTTTCGGACGACGTTGGCCCCGTTCTGTCCTTCATCTATCCTACTCCCTTGACTGTTCCAGAACAATGTAATCACGATTTTTCATCGTGAATAGACCTCCCGTTCCGTCACTATCACGGAATCACAGGTGTGCGAACAGGAGCCCCGTTCCTGTTCCGAAATGACAGCCGTGGAGGGGAGGTCCGTTCCGAGCACTTCCTGGTACGATCTGGACATCAAGGTAAGTGGCACCCTTTATTTTACCCTCCCTGTTTTGATTATGTGATTTAAAGAGTGCTTTTGTGCTTGGTGAACTGATTTTATGTTTGGGGGAGTTTTATTTTTTTAATTTACTGTCCGGCGTTATCACGTGATAACGTGATAATGTTTCAGATGGCCGGTCGTAAAAGCAGCCTTATGACGGCTGCATTTACGGCCAGCCAGCAAGGGGAGGGGGAGCCTGTTCCTGCTGCGGAATTAAGGTGAGTGTGCGAAAGATTTATGTTATTCCGTGGCAGGAACGGGAGAGGAGGTAGCGGGGCAGTAACGGGACATTTTGGCCCAGTGTGAAAATCTCCTATGATTCTGGAAGCTAGGATTCAAATCCCCACTCAACCATGAAAACCTTGGGCAGTCACACTCTCTCAGCCTCAGGGAAAAGCCATGGTAAACTCCCTCTGAACAAATCTTGCCAAGAAAACTCTGTGATATGTTCACCTTAGGGTTGCTATAAGTCAAAAATGACTTGAAGGCATACAACAATAACAACAATTCCCAACATATCATTGATAAATAGCAAAACTGGAGTCTATGGAGTGAGTCACTTGGGCTAAATCCAATCATTAGTCCTAACTAGAGTCAACCCATTGAACCCTAGAGGACTTTGTAAGTCAATATGTATATTTCTTCCATGGGTTATATGTGTCTGCTGCAGCTGGGATTCATAATTGGATTTAGACCAAAATTGACAGAGAAGACCCACAAGGATGACCTGGATCAGTGGTTGCTAGGGGTTTCTATGTCAATGGGGTGGTAGATCCACTCTGAGTTTTAGTCTGAACTTTGAAGGCATTATCCAAGGTACTTAACCCTATCCACAAAATAGGTTCAATGCTATGGATAGTTCCTTCAAAGTTTGGAATAAACTCTGGCATGGACTTCCTGCCCCACTAACATGGGATTTCCTAAATGCTACTGATCTGGACCAGTTGAGGCACATTCTCCTCCTCCTCCTCCTCCTCCTTCTATTCTCCTACCATGTGTACTCATTTTCTTCAGCCAGCTTGCCTGGGAATAATTAGCAGCTCCGTCTCTTTTCCTCTCACTTGTATTTTCACCCAGAGAAGAAAGGCTGGCAATCAAGATTGCTTTTTGATAGCAAGTGCAAAAGCAAAATATATTACATTTTTAGATTTCCTAAAACAAAGTGGTGAAAAACGGGAGAAATGCCTAGGGAGAGAAGATTAGAATCCTAATGTTCAAACAATGGGCCTGATTACTGCAAGCCATTATTGCGATGAAGAGATTTCATCTTCAGTATCCAATGAAACAGGACCCCTTGACTACTGGACAACCAGGAACAGATGGAGGGGTGTCAGAGGATGATAAAAAGGCCTGGAGCCTAAATGTTACAAATAGGTGAGTGCAAAAGAACGGCGCCACACCATATCAATAAAACTTTGCATGGCTCCGGGTGCTCAGATAAATCTCCGGATTGTAACCAAAGAACCTTGTAGAAGTTTGCTTTGGGTTTCACAGGCGATTGGATCACTGATGAAAGAGGGGATCCCTGGCAAAACTGAGATGGAAGAAGGAAATAGGCCCATATAGGGAGGTGTAGGAATAAACGTTGCAGATAAAATACACTGGAAACTACATTCTTTTTTTGAGAAAAGATGGCACACTACTGCTTTCCTACTCCCTGGTGCTTAATGCCAGAGGACAGAGCCAGAACAAATGTGGTGCAATGGTTTGGGTGTTGGACTAGGACTCTAAGAGACCAGAGTTCAAATCCTTGCTGGGCTGTGGAAACCCACTTGCTCATCTTGGGTAAGCCCCACTCTCTCAGCCTCAGAAGAAGGCAATGGCAAACTTCTGAACATATCTTGCCATGAAAATCCCATGATAGGTTTGCTGTAGGGTTAATGTAAGTTGGAAGCAACCTGAAGGCACACAACAGCAACAACATGATTAACAAATCCCTGCTCATTGGCCCATTCTACCCATTGGCCTAGATACTGTTGTTAGTCTCAACTAGAGTAGACCCTTTGAATTGATTACATTTGCCCATGTGTTGTCTCTCTGTTTAACCATGGATTCAACGGGCCAACTATAGTTGAGACTAATCAACAGGATTCCATTCTAAATCATGGAACTGAATCCAGAAGAGTAGGACCATTGAATCAATGGTTTTTACCTACCAGCTGGCTCACCAATCAATAATTGATCCAATGAGTCTATTTTCATGGGAGCTAACCAGTAGAATTTAGATGGGTTTGTTCTTGTTTTGGCCAGTTGCCCCAATCCTTCCTATCTATCTATCTATCTATCTATCTATTTCTTAACACATCTTTCTCCTAAAATGGGAGCCAGTGTGGGACCCAAGGCTAAATGGATCAATGGATTATTGGACCCAGTTCCTGTAACACTATGTCTACATCCTATGGAAGCCAACAATATGTATTAAGAAGAGCCCTACAAGTCCCATTCACTCTAGTGGCAATAAATCAGGATGGATGAATCTGCTTCTGGCCAGAATCTGGACCTTCTAGGTCCTCAATTTGACCTTCTTGTCATCTCTAGAATGCTGTGCCTCATTCCCAGGGACCCAATTGTTTGGTGGCTTTCCTATTTTTCTCTGTTCCCCTTTTCCCTTCAGAAAGGTTGAAATGCCTTCCTTATTGGCAGCAAGAAGTTACTTTTTCTGGAGTTTTAGTACTGTTCCTTTAGCTTTTGGCTTCATTCACCTCTGGAAAGTGGCCCCTGAAATTAAATTTGAGCTGAAAGAGATTTCCCTACTCAAGAAATTTTTAATTCTCAAGAAAATTTAGTTCCGTCTTCGGCTTCTTTCCCAAAGGACGTTATTCCATGCCAGACAGGAACTGGAAACATACCAGGTAGGAATGGTTGGTGTGATAATTTTGGAATTTCCAAACATCTCTATCTTTTTATGGTTTTCCCACCACCCCCAAAATGTGTCATTTTCTTCATTCTAATCAATGGCCCATTTTGTCTTTCTTCACCCTTACACTTTTCACCCAGTCAAAGTCCCCCTCCCCTTTCAACGTTCCTGAAATCCTTAACATATATTTAGGAACTCAGAGGTCAGAAACTTGATCACGGTGCTAAAAAGACACTAACAATTCCGGAGGGTTAAAATACATGCTTTAATGATCCTAGCAGATGGCTGAGGAGAGTGGAGGCCCAGTCAAGATATAATCCCACACTGCCTGACCAAAGATAACCTCTGACCCCTCTGGGCTTTCTGAACTGTGGGTTCCAACTGGACCCCAAGCCTTTTGGGACCAATAAATCTTGAGGTGTTCATAATCAGAAACCCAACATTCCATCCAGATGGATAAAAATCAAATATTAAGTCAAAACATGATTGGGATTGGAAGCATGGATGTGCATGCAGGTCATCCAGGATCATTTGCTATAGCCAATTAAGATCATGATGTGGCATGCATGCAGCATTTAAAAAAAATATGGAGAAAAGTAGAATAAAAGAATGATACAGTTGGAAGAGAATGCAAGGGCCATCTAGTCCAACCCCTGCCCTGCAGGAATACACAATCGAAGCATTCTCAACAGATGGCCATCCAGCCTCTGTTTAAAAACCTCCAAAGAAGGAGACTCTATCACACTCCAAGTACTATGTATTAAGTACTATGGAGAGAAGTTCACATACTCTGGCCTCAATCCAGCTAAACCTTTCATCATAACAAAGGCCTAATGAAAACAACTAACTTTTGGGTTTTAGAACAGGGCTTGTAGTACACATAGGGGTGTCAGATCTAAGGGCCTGGCCTTGAGTGTCCAGTTTTGGTGGGTCTTCTCCAGGCAGGAATCAAGAATATAGCTTCTGCAGTTTTGCTAGGTTCAGCTGTAAGGAAAAGGAAAAGGTTGAATGCAATCTCCAGCTCAGCTGGTAGAGCAGCAGCTTAATCCAATTTGAAAGACTTCATGGATTTGTTGCTGTGATTTGAAAAGGCTCTCCAAGTCTAAATATGTACTTAGCTAGCTTCCTTCTCCCCTTCCAGTTGCTAAGGTGCCAGGGCTTACCCTCCACTCTGCTTTGCATTCACCTTCTGACTAGAAGCAAGCAAGCAAGATATAAATGGTCCTTATCCCTAAGTCTAGATCTAAATGTAAACTCACCCCAATCACACAATGTTGTATTGTTATGATTTTATGTTTTTAATTCATGTGTTCTTAACTATATTTTAACAATAGAAACTTAATTTCTTTTATTTTTTAAATTTTGTAACTTGTGATCTTTTAGCTGTATATTTTTTAATGAGTGTAAGCTGCCTTGAATCCCATTTTGGGAGAAAGGTAGGATATACATCTAATAAATAAATAAATAAAATAATACTCCCTGAACCTACATGTGAACTGGAATGGTCATTACAGTTGAACTTACCCTAATATTGCAATACAATTTGCGGGTCAAAACATGTGCATGCAACAGCACACAATTTAAAAAGTCTGCATAAAATGTATGCATCAGGGGAAAGTAGTCACAGAACCATTGACTTAAATTGGGATGGGAATCATATAGCTCTCTAGATTGTGTTGGACTGGAAGTCCCATCAGCTCTGGTCAAGATAGCCAATGGTGAGGAATGCTGAATGTTGCAGTCAGATAACACATGGAGAGCCATGTGAATCCCTCTGGTTTTAAATCCCATTGTTTGTTCCTGCTAAAGTAGACCTAATAAATCAATAGAACTTACATAATTGTTGGTTTATGACGTTTCTGTGTATTTAATGGGTCTACTCTAGATATCCCATCTATTGTTTATTGTCATCATTATAATACAACAAGTCTTCCATCTAGATAAGCAACAATAACATCTCCCACTTCAAGATGGCAGCCTTGTTGCATTATAATGATGACAATAAAGAAAATCACTATGTGTGTGTAAAAGTATATATAAGAATATTTAGGGGTCCAGTCATGGAGGGACAAGGGCTTGCCAGAGGAGAAGTGGAGAGGCCCAAACATCTAGCTCACCTATGGCTTTCTGACCTTTCTGACCCCCTTTTTAAGGCTCAGATTTCACCCAGATGTGCCAGATTTCCAGAGAAGTGCATTCACTCCTGAATTTAAAGCTCCCAC
Organism: Gambelia wislizenii; assembly: GCA_030847615.1. Lineage (NCBI taxonomy): Eukaryota > Metazoa > Chordata > Lepidosauria > Squamata > Crotaphytidae > Gambelia > Gambelia wislizenii. The sequence continues at coordinate 5,253,608 of JAUMIR010000008.1, forward strand.
TTGGCAATCCCAGACAGTGTTTTTGGCATGTTATTATATCCCACAGTAATTTAGTTATTATATCCTATTATATCTATATAGTACCCATATATTTTTACTCAAGGGGAGGCCAGTAGCAAGAGGTTGGTAATTTTAGCTAGGGAAAGGATAGTGGGGGAAAGAATTAAACCTCCCCTAACCATAACTGTCTGTTCCATCCACAGTTGTGTTTGTCCTTTAAATGTATAAAGTTCCCAATACAGATGTCTACAAAGATGGAGGAGAGATCTGTTTGAGCTTAACCTTCAAAATTTAATCACTATACCATGGTGGGTTGACCCCAGAGATGGGCAGTCAGTAGCTCTCCAAATGTTCATAGAATCATAGAATCATAGAATTGCAGAGTTGGAAGAGACCACGAGGGCCATCCAGTCCAACCCCCTGCCACGCAGGAAATCACGATCAAAGCATCCCTGACAAATAGCCATCCAGCCTCTGTTTAAAGACCTCCAAGGAAGGAGACCCCACTATGCTCTGAGGGAATGCGTTCCACTGCCGAACAGCTCTTACTGTCAAAAAGTTCCTCCTAATGTTGAGGTGGAATCTCTGTTCCTGGAGCTTGCGTCCATTGCTCCGTGTTCCAATCTCTGGAGCAGCAGAAAACAAGCTTGCTCCATCCTCAACGTGACACCCCTTCAAATACTTAAACAGGGCTATCATATCGCCTCTTAACCGTCTTTTTTCCAGGCTAAACATACCTAGCTCCCTAAGTCTCTCCTCATAAGGCATGGTTTCCAGACCTTTCACCATTTTAGTTGCCCTCCTCTGGATACGCATGTTGTTGGACTCCAATCGATTGGAGTTTGCAGGTTGGCAATATCTGCTATACCAGTGTGTTTCCCTGATACCAGTAAAGTTTTGGCTGGTTAGTTCAAATCAAAGTACAGGTCACCCCCCATATCTTGGAGATACGTTCTTGGACATGCCATTTATAAGTGAAACCATGAATAGTAGCAAAGCCTATTAAGATAAAAGGACTGCTGGTACAATGTACCATAGATTTGTGTTGGAGGACCTAGTGGTTCCTAGAGAGGAGACCTCCTAGGTATTTTCCAGCATAACTCTATGGTATGTGTCCCTATTTATTTCAGCCATGGATAACTGAAACCACAGATATTGGTTCTGCAGATACAGGGGACAACTTAAAAATGCTGTCTGGTCACCTCTGTGCGGCAAAAAAAAGGACACAATCAATAATGTGACACTTCAAAATGGCACTTCTGGCTACTATATGTTCAAATCCCCACTCAGCCTCGAGAACCCATTGGGTGAACTTGGACAAGTCATATTCTCTCAGCCTGTGAGGAAGACAATTGCAAACATTCTGTGCATAAAATCTTCCTAAGAAAATCATAGGATAGGAGCACCATAAATTGGAGCTGGCTTGAAGGCACAGAATTAAAACAAAACTGAAAACCCCAGGATTCCATGGAATTGGAACCATGGTGGTTAAAGTGGCATCATTGTGCTATAATTCTGTAGTGAGAAATGGCCTCTGGCTGATTTGCCTTTTTTTTTTCTTTATGCTTTTATATAGCTCCATCCCTCTTTTGTACCTAACTGGAAAAATATCTTTGCATATCATGGTTTCATGGCTAGCATATCTAGTTTTTGTCCCATCTGTCAATCAAAATATTGGATTATAATGCCAAGTCAAGTGGAAAAGTGGGAAAACAAGATTATTATTGCTATTTTTAAAAAGAGGATTGGGGCTGTTTATACCTATCATTTTGACCGACACATGGGAACAAAAGATATCCATGGAACAAATGTGTCAGGAAGTACAAGTTATTACAGATGTATTGATGTAATCAGGACTTACCGTACATTTGTTTGCAAAATTCAGCAGGTACAAAAACAAGAGACTTTGAAGACACAAGAATACATTGCTGAGTATACTGCCCTTAAACAGAGGGACTGATAAGTCTTATCAGAAAGGACTTTTGCCACCACACATTGTCTATGAGTGACTACACTTTCCTGGAACAGTTCTCTTGGGCTAGTAAGCACAATGGTTCAATGTTGTTTGGCTCAAATAAAGTCCTTCCATGTCCTTAAGGACATCAGAGGAGCCATGTTGGATCAGGTCAAAGTCCAGCACCCTATTCCCACCCCAACCGCCATTGCAACTCCATGGTATGTTTGTAATGGAAGTCCTTTATTTTAATGGGGTTTGTTATTATCCACAGTTTACAGTATCTGCAGATACAAGGGTGTTGTTGGAAGTGAAGAAGCATCAATGCTTGTTTACAGTTCTCTCTGTGTGACACTGATCTGTGTTTTCAAGGTTTTCCTTCCTGCTTGCATTCAGAAGTCACTTCTCCCCTTGCTCCAAGAAGTTATAGTGTTTTACAACTCTTTGTCTCAGAAGCCTGAAGCTTGAAGCTAGAAGCCATCAGACATGAGGCAGCTCTGCCTCAAGATGCCTTATACTCACTCATGAAAGTCAGCTGTTAGTGACTCTTCCATCCAAGGAGAACTCTCTTCTAGCTATCAATTTATTCTGTCTAAGATGTATTCTCTGCCACAAAAAAAGTAAGTTTTACCTTTTTAACCTTACTGGAGCATCCTGCATGTTCTTATCCTGTTTTATACCAGAAGCTCATATCGCATGGGGGCTAGACTGCATTACCAATAATTCCCTACAGGTCTGACTGTACATCATTCTTTCAGATGTTGCATTGTTAGATTATCTACCTTTTGGATCACAAGTGGAGAGGAAAAATATCTTTTAGTAATGAAGTATTAATCTTTTTAGCAGTCAGAAGTGCATGAAAACATCCAACTGGGAAAAAAAAATCTGTTGGCTATTTGTTAATTTCCAAGAAACAGGTATATAATTCAAAAGAACATGCACACCCCTGAATATCAAGGAACTTTCCAAAAATAAATGTACTTGCATGATTACTTTCTCCCAAAATGCAGTTACTATCAGACAACTCATTAGCAGTGTAATATTTCTCACAATTGGCTGATTTAGAAAACCCTTCTTGAATAGATTTTGTGGTGATCAATATTCCCCAAAGAGCAATTTCTTCTGTTTAAGACACAGGACATTTTCAGACACGTCTTACTACTCTAGATGCTTTTGGGAGAGCTTTGGTGCTGCTGTGCAGCAGGGACTCCATTTCAGATGACGCTGTCCCTCTGGTGAAATCGTCCATGCTACTTCCGTGTAGGATTGGAGGCAGTCGCACCATATTTCTCCAGATTTTATTCACGGAAGTTGTCCATGAATAAAATATGGCACTGCCACCCCCAATCCTACATGGAAGTGACATGGACGATTTCGCCAGAGGGATGGCGGTGTCCGAAATGGAGTTCCTGCTGCGCGGCAGTGCCAAAGCTCTCCCAAAAGCTTCTAGCACAGTAAGATGTGTCTGAAAATGTCCATAGTCAGTGATCTATAACCATACTAGTTATAGATGTTAAAACCAATGGCTATTAATTAGTCAGAACTGGATATCCCAATTCTCTATTCCATTCTTGCTGTAAACCTTTCATGTCATATTCATTTATAGATAATAGAAATTTATATGCAGTTGGAACCCAGTATCCACAGGGGTTCAGTTCCCAGATTTATCACAGATATCGGAAACCATGAATAATAGTGAGCCCAGTTAAAATAAAGGCCTTCTGGTACAATCGTACCATAGAGTTGCATAGGAGGATCATGAAGACGCCTAGAAAGGATACCTCTGTAGGCATTTCCCAGTGCAACTCTATGGTATGTGTCCTTGTTTTTTCAGCTGTGGATAACTGAAACCACAGATATTGGTTCCTCAGATATGGCGGTCTGACTGTATAGACGAAATTTACAAATAGATTTATATTTTGACATTTGGTCAGCTTTTATAGAAACATGCAACTAATGTGGTTATTTTTTCCTCCTTTTGTGTTTTTATTTTCCTGCTTTTGTTATACTGGAACATGATTGTATGTAACTGAGATCCTTTTTGAATATAAATAAATTTAATTTTTTTATTTAAAAAAACAAACAAACAAACAATAGGTCAGAGCAAGCCAGGTGATATCCCCTGACCCTTCTCAATGTTTCCAGGTCAGTATTTCAGAGGAAGGAACTGAACAAAACCACCTCTGAGTATTCCTTGCCTAAGCAAACCATATTAAATTCATGGGGTCACCGTAAGTCAACAGATGACTTGAAGGCACACACAGATGCCCACAAGTCATGTTCACTCAATGCCTGGAGTATCCAGAGCAAGGCTGGGCAACTGTGGTCCTCCAGATGTTTCTGGCTTGCAAAATCCATAATTCCACACTGTTGTCTGTGCTGGCTAGAGATGATGGAAGCTACAGTCCACAAACGGCTACAGGAGTCATGCTGATGCAGATGTGAAAGTGAAAGTGTAGCACAAAGCAGATTTTAAATTAACAAACACACAATTATTCAGAATTCTACTTTTGTGTTCTTTTCTTTCCCTTACATTGGCCCTTTTTGCTTCTTCCATGGTATTTTACAGGCTTCATGTTCACAAAGAAAGTGACTGTATCCTTTCTTAGTCATGATTTGGCTATATTTCACATTTCCTCTCCACCCCTAAGTCAGTCCTTCTGGGCCATTCATGGTTTTTATTGCAATCCCCTTGGTTTCTTTCTAGATCATTGGCAACATTTCACCCATTTTGGTGGCCATAATGTAACTATAAAAATGAAAGTGTGATCTCCTTGCTAACTCAAATGACAAATGTCTATTTATTTAGAATGCATTTTTTGTTTCTTTTTTTAAAAAAAATGAACGTGAAAATATAACATCAAGAATGCATTTAAAAATTAAATCATTGCATTTGGAAATAGGGTTTGATCTCAGGGATAGATATTTTTGTACTTTTCCCTGATTTCAAAAAGATGCTTAAATATAAACATGGTCAGAACTGATATTCTTAGGCTCATCCTACTGCATACTCACTTACTGTTGGTCTAGTTTTGGAGCACCCTAGAGAGAGCTGAGATAGACATTAAATTGCTCATAGCAGTGCCAGTAAAATAGATTAATAAATCTTTCCTCGAGCTAAATATTATGGGGGGTCTATCAAGTGCTCCATAGCGACACAAAAATAGATCCTTGAGATACAAAATTTCCATGCTGTCTTACACTATGTGCCAGTTGCATTCAGCCTAGCAGAAAAATAAGGCTTATATTCCTAACAGATCAGGGATGGGCTTGGAAAAAACCTCTGGAGATACCATCACCAAGACATCAAGTTTTTTGTTGCTGACATAACAAGCCCTAAGCAGCTCATGACCAGGATACCTGGGTGGCTTCAAGATGGGATTGGATAAATTCATGGAGAGTAGGGGCTTGTTTATACAAGGGGAAAAAACCATGCCCCCAAACCTGGCACAAGAAGACCACACGGTGTGCAGCTTTATCCCTGAATCTGATGCAATAAGGCCACATGACATATGGCCCTATCAGCACCAAGATCGGAGGATACCATCTTAACTTTTCTGAGCCCATTAGAGTTCTACAGTCATCTGGAAAGGCTCTTCTCTCTCTATCCCACCACCCTCTCAGGCTCATTTGCTAGGAACACAGGAGAGGGCCTTCTCGGTGTCTGCTCCCAGACTTTGGCATTCCTTCCCTAGAGTGGCCAGGATGGCCCCGTCTCTGCTCTCATTTTGTCAACAGATAAAAATATTCTTCTGTCATCAGGCATTTACAGTCTGATGGGGGTTGGGCTTGCAAATGCTGTGTGATTTAGATTTTACGGTCTATATAGTTTTACCACAAGGGCCATCCAGTCCACCCCCCTGCCTGCAGGAACATACAATCAAAGTACCCCTGACACTCTAGACTCTAGAGGGTTTCTCAACCACGGTTCCCTCGAACCCTAGGGTTCCACAAGAGGTTGCTAGGGGTTCCTTAAGATATCGTGATTGGGGGGGGCAACATTTTTTTTTAAAGCTGTAGATACAATAATTTTTAGGCAGGGGTTCCCTGAGACCTGAAAATTGTTTCACGGATTCCACCAGGGTAAAAAGATTGAGAAAAGGCTTCCCTAGAGGGATTTTAGGGCATGTTTGGAGCTCAAAACTATTTTGAATGTTTTTCCTTTGTTTATCAATAAATGCCCCTACATGTGTTCTAGGAGGTGTGGGAGACCCTTCCACCACAGTTTGGGGGTCCCTGGGCCAATTTAGGCCCACGAGAAGGCCTTAAAAAAAAAAAAGAAGTGACTTCTGCTTGACCTAAAATGGCTCAGGAAGGCCTCCAAAATGGTAAAATTGCCTTCATACCCATTCTAGGGCATTTGGGGGCAAAACATTTTTTATTTTTTATTTTTGTGGGTGGGGTGCAGCCCTCCACGGTTTCCTGTGGTGCCAACATGGCCCTCTAGCCTTCCACAGTCCCATCAACCCCTGCTTTAGATGGACTCTATCAACAAGATAGCTCTCTTCCTCTCCTTGTTTTTAATCGCTGGTTTGCTGTGAACCTCCTTGTTCTCAAGGGAGATACTTCCTTATGGAATAAAACGGCAGTTAATGTGAGCCACACATCTGAGATTAATTCACTTTGGGCTAGCTGTCTAAAGGCGAACTCACATTTTTCCTCCATTTCTGTTTACTTTTTCCCAGGCCCCCCAAACATCCATTGACAAAGACACTTCATTTACTGCTGAGCAAACAAGGCAGTTTGTGACAGGAGAATCAAGCTGTTCCTATAAACAATGGCACGCAAAGCTACAGATGGGAGAGGAGAGTGAAAAAGAATTGCCAACACAGATGCTGGTATTTTTAAATTGTCAGATGGTAGGATAGTCCTTGTGATCTATGGGATGAGAGCTTGATCTTCAGGGTGTGCAAAGGTGTCTCCTTGTAATCCGTTGTGGTGGATGACTGCAACATCCATGGCGCAATGAATCCATGCCAGGTTTTAGTCTCAAATGTAAAAGAGCTATCCTAGGTACCAAATCTAGCATTTTCTAGGGATGGAAAAGATCCTTGAAAATATTTTTTTAAAAAATAGTTAAGCAAGCATGTTTTTCAAGTGCTGAGAAACAGTGACATGAAGACAAGAATCCACAGAGTTTAGGACTTCTCCCATACAAAATTCGCAAAATACCATTTTCCATGTAAAAACATTTTTTTATGTAGGAGAAGCTGTCTTCTGTGCAGAAAATGCTGTCACTGTGTTGTTTTTCTGTACAAAAATATCCACATAGTTGATCTGCACAGAAAACAGCATCTTCTGCACAGGAAATGACTTTTTCAGCCCAGAAGAATAATATTTCTGCATACAATAATATTTCTGCATACAATATTTCTCCACACAAAATGTTGTTTCCTGTGCAGAAAATGTTTCTTTCTGTATGGGACAACTACATGAAAATATTGTGTGGATGAAGTCACACCCCTTGCATTTCCACCAACTTTATATTGTCTAGGAATGTCATTCTTGGTTAATTCTGTTCTCAAAGTTAGCAACAAGTAATTTTAGCAAGTTCCTTCCTGCTGCAAGAATGTCTTCAAAAACCTCACAGTTTTTGAATATTATTCACAGTTGTGACTTATTTTGGAAAAAGTTTGGTCCTGAGGGAATGGCATCAAAAAGAGCTTTTTCTGTTTAGGAAAAGGCATTCTTGAATGAAATACTCTAGTTTATGACTTATTCTGCACAAAATTCACACATAGCTTTTTTCTGTGCAACAAAACTATTCACAATTTTTTCACAGAATAATTTCTGAACTGCAAAGGTTCTCTTTATCCCAAGATTCTCCTGGTCAGGATTCCCCAACATTTTCAGCCATTAATATATTCTTTATATCCCTGATTTTGACACAGCATGTGGCAGGAAGAACACAGCTTTCAAGAAAAGTATATTGGGGGAAGTTCAAGCAATAACCCTTGTAAGAATAGGGCTGTCACTCTTCTTATCTGGGAAAAGCCAGAAAGTATACCAGTGCATAAAAGAAGAGAGAATTTAGAAGAGTCAGCAAATCGGCTGTGTTGATAAAACAATTTTAATGTGAAGTGCTTTTTTAAAAAAGCATTTCTGGATCCACATCAGAGAGGGGGGAAAAAGCACCACATCCATCTCAGCAATTGTGTTGCTCAGGAAATCTGGACTGGAGACCCTACAGCGGGCGACAAACACCATTGCTGGAAGTGTCTGCCAAATACAGTTGCCATGTACAGACCTGTTGCTGTCCCATCAGGACCTTCCTCCCGCAACTGTCCACAAAACATTTTATCGGTTCACCCCATGCTTTGAGTGTAAACAATGTCTGGCTCATACCTGAGGAGAGCCCCAGAGACCTTGCTGTACAGGATATTCCCAGACTTTTTAATAGTTCCTCTTATGGCAGTGGTGGAGGGCGGGGGAGGCATCATGAAGTCCGACAGACAAGCCCTACCCGAAATTGTTCCCGCAGGATCTGGGCAGCCCTGTAAAAAAGTGTAGAAAACATAATAGCAACCCTGTTAATCTTGACCCTGCTGGACTGGATGAGTTGAATAACAGCTCCCCAGCTGTGAAAGGTGTGCTCTAGTTAAATGAGAAGATGGCAGACTCCCCTTAGGAGAAGGCTAAAGGTCATGCCATATTTTGATGTTTTGAACAGCCCCCTGGGGGCTCTATAAGGATCAAATGCCATCCCAAAGCTGTACTTGGCAAAACAGGTGCCCCAGGTTTCGTTTTCCAGCTGTTTACAATTTTCTTTTTGACTCTTGGATAAACTTTGAAGGGGGACTATAAAAAGGGGGACTCTGGCCAAGATCTTGTGTCATCAGATGTAGCTCCAGTGACAGAGCTCCATCACTGTTCCTACATCTCCTAATTTAAACCACCCCCCAAAGTCCTACCTTACAAGCCAAGCAGCCACAACAACTGAAAGAGTTTTGAGGTGCTGGGCAATGATGAATCCAGACCCCTTCCACCATTGAGACCTGCTGAAAAAAGTATCAGCAAGGGACCCCACTGCAGGGTCCTGTCACAGCTGGCTTTTTGCACTTTGCTTTGCTGGAGGAAGGGGAATAGATGTGTCATCATTCAGCACCCCACTCTCCAGGACCTCAGAACTGCTTCATTTAGTGCATCTGCCTGGCTTCTAAGGTGGGTTTTGCGATTATGACAATGGCATCACAACCTTAAATATAAATTGCAAGATTTACAATGGCATAAGTCTGGCTTGAGACATCATAAATATTTAACAGGATGCCAGGCTCAGTGCTTAGGCCTAGGACTATATAATAAAGCTGTGGTAGGCAACTAGCCTTTCGACACATATGACCACCTCCCCCCAACCCCGGGGTTCCAATTTGACTTTCTACCCCCTTGTCTACTTCCCAATTTTTATTTTAATTATTGTTCTGAAAATGTTTACTTTCCACTCTTGTCTTCAAGGATCCATGCTTGGTTTTGCTCTCTCACCCAAGTAGTTCTAGGCCTGGGGAGGGCTTTTTGTTTTAAAAATGACTTTTGGTTGCTTCCACCTTTGAAAAAAAATGTCCCTGCTGGTCCTAAATCATGTTGGGGTGAGGGGAAGGCAGAAAAAGTTGTCTGGATTCTTTTTTGGTGACTTTCACATGCATATGTTCACCTATGGAAGTGACTAGACAATTTTGCCTGTTCTGGAATTCAATTGTGATGTGGAACAATGTGGAATTCAGCCACATTCAGTTCAAGGTTGTGCAAGCTGAGTGGCACTTGCAGTGCCATTGTGCCTTGTAGATGGAGATGTGTGTTGAGCACTGAGCATGGTGCACATTAGGTTGCACACTCAGTTATGCAATGTTGCAATTCACTAATGAGGTAGCAATGCACAATCACTGCATAACTCCATGAACATAAAGTTTCACTTTGACTCCTTGATGTAGAAACCCAGCCAAGATGAAAATTACCCCTCTATGCTCCCCAGGGAACATGAAGGGCTCTTTTCAATAAAGTTGTGGGAAGCATGTATGGTGTGTTCTGACTTCTGATGGTTTCCCTCCTCTACAATAAAGACAGAAATTAACAGGTGTGAATGGGCTAAAATGAATAGTTACACTCATAGGATGATGTTATTGAATTGAAAAGGATCTCATGGATGATCTCATTAGATAACCTCAGCAGAGAGTAACCAAACCTTAATTATGTCAACTGGATCTTTTGGAAAGCAGAGTTGAGCTGAAATTTCTCAGATCTTTTTCAATGGCAATGCTATGTTACAACAGAGATAGCTGACAATAATATATTGTTGCTGGGAAAATCCAGTCACTTTTCCAGGTAATGTGAGGATTGCAACTAAGCTGGGGGTGGGGGGTTGAGGAATTCTGAGGAGGGTGTAGGGACAGCAAATGCCATCATTGTCGATGCTAAGCAACAGATCCTAGCATTACAACTCTATGTGTCTTGGCTTCATCACAACACTACCCTCCAGCACTGCATGAGTCCAGAATCTGGTATCAGAGGTACCATAGCCTCTGGGATAAATTTGGTTCCAGGGAGGTTTTCAGAAGCTGCATTTCATTGGTGGGTGGAGCCAAAGTCAAAAGAGTGGGACCTAGAATACCTGCATGTTTTAGCTCAAAGCTCTTACTGCCAGAAAGGAAGCTTTAGGAGAGGCATTTCAACCTTTCAGAAGGGGAGCTACACATCCCAAAGCTGTGAAACCACAAAACAATGATGTCATGGTGAGGGGGCCATATTGGAACCCCGGACTGGCCACATCCAGTCCCAGGACCAGAGCTTCACCATTCCTGGGATTTGTAGTTTGGTGAAGCCCTACTGCTCTCTAGCTGAGAATTCTAAATCCCCGAAACTACAGATCTCAGAATACCATAGACTGTTGTTAAACTTGAATTGTAGTGCTATAATTGTGTAGTGTGAAGGCCTTGTGGTGTTGAAGTTCTTCTATATCTTGGCTAATATTTGTGGACAGACCTGTCCTCCACAAATTGTTTTGTGCCCATTGTCCAAGGCCTTCAAGTGAATGTGGACAACAATGGTCAAAGCCACCACCAGTCTAATGAGATACTGACTCCGATCTTTCCTTCTCTTGATCCTATCATTTTCTAATAATAATAATAATAATAATAATAATAAAAATAATAATAAAAATAAAATTTTATTTATATCCCACCCCTCTGTAACGCAATCGGGGTGGCTTACAATATAAAAACTCCATAATCACAATACCCTAGCCCACCCACCCCTTAAAATAATATTAAATTATGATGGATTAAAACAGACAATAATTAAAAATATATATACATTAGAAGAAAAAATTACAACATACAATCACAGCCTTGAAAGAATAATAATAAAATTATTATTATTATTATTATTATTATTATTATAGCATTTTCTTGTTTTTGTCTTCCACCTCATCAGAAGACAGGAGTGTGGGGGAGAAGGGAAAATGGGACATTTTGTTCTCTGGTTGCATCAGAACTTTCTACACTAGTTTTCTCTAAATACATTTTGTTGGCTAACGCATACTCCTCAAACTCACTGCTCCCCCCCCCCAGCCTCCCTGCCTTATGCTGATAATGATGGTGTTCTGGTTGCCCAGTGCAATCATCTTGAATGCCTTTCCTGCAAACAGAGACCATGACGTTATTGTTCTGTGATACATGGCTCAATATTTCATTGGCCTTTTTTTGGCTGCCAGGTTGCAAACTAATGATTTGGTTGCTGTCTGTCACCCTCCCAAGGGGTGCATTAAACATCACTGTTTCCAGGTACCTCTCTCTTCCCCTCAGTATCTGGGCTTTGGATTAGCTTTGTCCAGATGTATCAGATACCTTCCCTTTTCAAAGTTCCAAGTTCAATTTCATTTTATTATCTTCTCCATACTTTTCCAATTTCATTAAACCAGCTGCTGGCAAAAAATAGGTTAGGTTTCATTGATGTCCTCCTCCTGCTACATTTGCCATGCCACATCTCCTTCTGGCAATCTGGCTGGATCCTATTGCACTCAGCACTGACATCTAGCTTCTAACCTTCCCTTGGGCTGTACATATCCTGTGTCGGCAGATAAGACTGGGAAATACCCTTCTTTGAGAGTTGAGACCATAGAGAGCTCCTGCAAGTCAGTGAAGACCTGGGGTCGCAGAATCTGTGGCCCCCTCTATGTTGCATTCCACTGCCTAACAGCTTTTGCCATCAGGAAGTTCTTCCTAATGTTTTGGTGGAATCTCTTTGCCTGCAGTTTGAATCCATTGCTCTATGTCCTAGTCTCTGGAGCTGCAGAAAACAAGCTTCTTCCAGCCTCAATATGACATCCCTTCAAAGATTTAAACATGGCTATCATGCCATCATATGGACTGCAGGGCTCTGTGACAGGGGCAAGAAAGGGTAGACAAGCCCCTTGTCATTCAAAACTCCAGTTCTTTGGACAGGGTTTTGACTTGATTCAGGTTTATTGGGTGTTTACTGGACACCAGGAGAAGATTGGCACTCAGTGGGATGTCATGAGATGTGGTGTTAACTTAAAACAACAACAACAACAAAAAACTTAGCACAACCACACAAAGGAGTCTTTCTGTACCATTTGATGACCGTCATGGCAAGTTAATTATCCCTGTGTTTGGATTGTTCATCCTTGAAGCCTGCTAACTCATTTGCATTTCAGATTCCTTCTGCTCTGCTGGAAGTCACACTGATAAGGCCCTGTCCATCAAACAAGGCAGCTTAGAAGATAAGAACCATCAGCTGTGTGGCTACCCTCAAAGTTTCAAAACCCATCTTAATGATTCACAGCAGGGATAGAGCAGGTGTGACTGTCTCTAACTTGGTGGAGATTCTCCATCAGCTTTTCAATCCATTCCCCTTCACAGGGAGCAAAGCAATCCCCATTTAAAACACCAGGAGTTGTTCCTTTGTTTCAGAACCATACAGAATATAGAACATTGGAAGCTGACTTTTAGCAGGACATACAATTTTCCTATCAAGCCCCAAACCAGGAAACTTTTTCTTAGACCACTGATAACTGGGTGGCTCCTATATCAGTGCAGTGATGAATCCATTCTAGGTTTTATTCTTAACTTTAAAGGAGCTACCCAAGACAAACACCCAAAGTAGGTTCAATGCCTTGGATAGCTCCTTGAATATTGGGACTAAAATCCAGTGCAGATTCACCGCCTCACCGACAGGGAAACCAACAGATTTAGTCTAGAGCACCCAGCATCCTCCAAGCCAGCATGGCAACTGTAAAGCTTCTAGTCTAGGGCCTGAAATTACCCAACTGAACTGGTGCTTCTCCTGTTGAACTTCTTTTTGACACGTAGTTCTTTACAAGAATGGAAGCTATTTTCTAAAAGTATGTTGGCAACCCTAGGACTAACTGGAAGCCTTGTTTACACTGACCAGAATATGCCAGCTTCCAGCCAGCGTATTCTGGCCCCAGAATACCTGCATGGAATGGAATGGAGTCCAGATGGGCACGCTGGCCTGTCGTTGCAGCCTTCTCCACTCCTGTCCATGTCGTTCTCTTTGACACCGGGAAGGAGGCCCGTAGCACATGATCGAGGTGGCCAGCCCTGGTCACATACTGCGGGCCTGCTTCTTGGCTGTGAAGAGAGTGATGCAGACAGCAGCTGCAGTAATGGGCTGGCATGCAAGTATGGGCTTTACTCCATCTCCCCCCATCTTAGCCCCATCTTTGCCCTGGGCATCATAAGGACTGCCCAGGGGCCAAATCCCTGCATCATTAGGACTGCCAATATGGGGTAAGTAGCCTGTCTAAACAAAGCCAGAGATAATGCTATTAATATTTTTGTTAATCGTGCTTCTGAAAGGCTTCAAAGCTTGGGAAAAAGTTATTTTTTGGACTACAGTTCTAAGAATGTCCCCAGCTAGACAGCTTCTCCCTCCCTCCTCCTCTGGGTGCATCTACACTGTAGAAGTACTGTAATGCAGTTTGACTCCATTTTAAGTCCTGTAGCTTCATCCTAAGGAATCCTGTGATTTGTTGTTTTACAAGGTCTTTAGCCTTCTCTTCCAGTGAGTACTGGTGCCTCATCAATCTACAAATCCCAGGATTCTGTAGGATGGGACCATGGCAGTTAAAGTGCTCTCAAAATGTGTTATTTCTACAGTGTAGATGCACCCTCTGTCTCTCTGTGTTTTCCACTCCTTCTTACTCTTTGCATGTCTTTTTGATAGTTGAAGCACCCAAACAAACCCATATGCATGAAAATACTCTACCATGTTGATGTACTGGATCCATTTTGTTTTCATATTGTTACGTTGTGAATATTTTTTTGGATGCAGTGGGTCCATTTTGTTTGAGATTCAGGACAGATGTCCATCTTCATAAGATTCATTCTGTTTTGTTCTGAGTATTAAGGTTTATACTCAACCGCCTATTACACCCCTTATTTGCTCCCAGCAATTATTACAAGAAGGGCCAAAGGGAACATTGGAGGAGGGAAGGATTTATTAGCCCTCCTGATATGTTAAAAGCATTCTGTCAAAGAATTTGAAAAACGCTGCTCATATTTAGCATCCAGAGACAGCAAATTCCCCTCTTGAGGAAGAAAAGGTATGCAAAACCCATCAGGATCTCAGTGTGGAAATCCAGGAACTGGCCAACGGTATCCACTTACTGACGAATTGATATTATTTAAAAGCCACGTGAGGCCGGCTTCTCATTGCAATTGTCAACGGTGGAGGGGAAACACAGGTCTGGTCTCTAAGGGAGCCAGGAGAATTGGGAAGGGGGAAAGAGAAGAGGACTTCAGCATAGTAAATGACTAGATTAATGTGGCCAGGAGAAGTTGTTGACAGAAGATTTTGAAGGGAACCAAATTGAGAAAGTGATCCTTGTTTGGGCCACAGCCCTTGTCAATTAAGGAAAAACTCAAGCCTTTCTGCAGATGCAGTCTGAGGTAATAATAAAAAAACCAAACCAGAGGCCTGGAAAGCAAGATAGATTTGATGTATGCATTAAAGAGTGTGTAAGTCCACCATGCACATGAAGTTCAATAAATGAACTCCCAGATCACTGGAAAATGGAATATACTGTTGAATTCCTGCACTGTGATTCGACTATGGAGATGTTTCTTCTCCTTTGCGCCCAGAGCAATCCTGGTTAATCTTTCTAGCAAACGTGTCACAAGTCCAGTCCAAACTATTAGGCAATTCCACTTGAGCATATGCTCATATATCAGTGCTTGTTCTTCCTCTCGGCTTAATTAATTCAATCATTAATTCTCCCAATATGTGACCTAAGGCGGCTCACAATACACAGCTAATATGATGGGTAATACAGATTGCATTAACAAAATACAGTGGATAATACAATCATAAAAAATATATCAAATTATCATAGTGAAAACATTAATTTTAAATAATTTTAAAAAGAACATTAAAATGTAACAATAATTATAATTATAAAAATACAACAGAACACACCCAGGTTAGAATACCTTCTGCAAAAGAGAGTTAACACTGAAAGGCCTGGGTGAACAGAATGGTTCTTTCTGGGGAGAAAGAGATCAGAGAGGGGGCCAAGCTAGCTTCCCATGGGAGGGAATTCCATAGTCTGGGAGCAGCCACTGAGAAGGCTCTCTCCTGTGTCCTCACCAAACATTACTGTTGCCTTGCTTTAAAGTGGGCAAGCACCCAGGAGCATACACCTCCAGGCTGCTGACCAGGGAAAAGTCATGTCAGTCCCAAGGTGATACCAGTATCTGCAGAAGCAGACACATAATCTGGGCAGTCCAAAACTAAGTGAAGCAAACAGTCTTGAGCTGAGAAGGGAGTTGCCAGAAAGACTGGTCCAGATTCTGACCAAAGGTCAGAAATACATGAAGCAGAGGTTATCGCACAAGGTTACTAGCAAGGGTTGGCTCTGTTGTCTGCAACATCAGAATGTCCTTGGTTGTGCTAATTTATAGCTAACTGCCAATTAACGTAGATGGCCTCCTGAGCTCAGCATAGTTAGCTTAAGGTGTATCTGTTCCCTTTGTTTCAGCTGTTGACACAAAACAGGGTGCAGAGAAGCCTTCTCCTCCTTGCTGCTTGAACTACACTTGCTCCTGGCCTGTTGTATTCTTATTGACCCTAGCTTCATTTGAGCCAACACTTTTGAGAATACAGTTGGACCCATGTATGCAGGGGTTTGGTTTCCGGACTTACCACGGATACTGGAAACCACAGACAACAGCCAATGCCATTTAAATAATGGGACTTCTGGATACAAATACCATAGAGTTGTCTTAGAGGACCTAGAAAATGTCTACAGAGGACACCTCTCTAGGCATTTTCTAAGAAGACTCTATGGTAGGTGTGCTGTTTTGTGTCCTGCGGATAACTGAAACTGCAGGTATTGGTTCTGTGGATATGGTGGTCTGAATGTACTCTTATTTTTTATCATTGTTAAATAAGGCCTTCTGGAATGGAGCAAACGCTTCAATGGTCCAATGTTGTGTTCAGACAGTGGCTAAACTAGTTGACTATGGGAAGCCCACCAACAGGACACCAACAGTGCAACCACACCCTCTGTCTCACATTCCACAGCAACTGATATGCAGAAACATATTCTGTTCATTAATTTATCTAAAATCCTTTATCTTTTATATAGGAGCTGATGCACAGCCATACCAACTAGTAGCCACTGATGGTCCTAACCTTCTTGGATTTATTAACTCAACTATCAGAGCTGCCGAAATTGGAAGCCATCATGGCAGGGTGTTTTGCAGTATACCTATGTGCACTGTGAAGAAGTACATCCTTTCATCTGTCCTGAATCTCCCACATTTTAGCTTTAGTGCAGGGGTGGACAAATTGTGGCCTGTGGATGAAGAAGGAGAAGAGGTATCTGATATCTCTTCTAGGTAAGACCTTCATCTGACAATTTCAATAGAATACCTTATCAATAGAATTCAATAGAATAGAATCACCTCACAGCAAAGGTTCCTGGCTTCTCTTAGCTGGTTTTCACTTTGAAGACCATCTCAATTGAAAAGGAGCTATTCGTGTGAGGAAAAGTTGAACTATCTCAGGTTGTAGCTTGTGGACGGATGTTGGTGCTCTCCACTGATAAGCTTGGTTGGACAAGAGTGGAAGGGTATGAGAGGTGATGCTACTGAAAAACAAAGAGATAAGGGCAGGCAAACGGGAAGTGCTTATCAATCCTGGCATGCAATCAAAAGTTTCTTGTCCATACAAGTTGGTTTTACATTTCCAGTAAAACTGGATGCTGCTGAGAAAATACCAGCTACCAAAAACATCAAAGTCTAAGCACCTGAAAAATGTTCAGCAGAGGGTCAGCAGGAAATCATAATTCTAGACCTCTCTTTAAAGAAGGGTATGCAACATAAACTGACTGGAATCTTATGGGTGTCTTATGTAGGTGTAAATGGCCCCCAAAGAAGTGGTTGGACATTTTTTTTTCTCTGATCTAGAACCTCTGCATTCAGTTCAAGGCTGAAGAAGCATGTTGTGCACGTGGTATCATTGTTCAGGAATGTACATTGCACATTGAACATGGATGTGCATGCATATTTGGTTGTGCATTGAGTTGCATACCTGGTGCCTTAGCTCAGTAGCAGAACATTGCCATTCAACACAAGAGTTTGATAGCACAATTAATTAACAACTCCACATGCAGAAATGTATACAGTCCTCCCTCAACATTCGCGGCCTCCACACTTGCGGTTCCGCATATTTGCGGTTTGCTGGAGGGGAGTCCGAGGAAAGTGGCGATCTTCCCAATCCTACCTTGGGAAGATTTTGGGATATAGAATGAAATGAAACTCCTAGCTTAAAGCAACCTCCATGTCTGGAAGCAGTAATAAAAAAGCTAGAGCCCCTCTTCTGCTCCCCCCCTCCACACACACACATACACACCACAGAGATAAACCTCTCCCCCTCTGTTTTCACCATTGCAGCACAGATGACCAGTTCCCAATCAGATGAAGCAATGCTGGTTTGAGATGACCTCCATGCCATCCCCTTGTAGTTTGGTTGGAATGCTGGGATTCAGTTACATTTGGAGCCTGGACCATTTATAATGTTTCGGTAAATGAGCAGGGCAAACTGTGACCCAGCCTGGAAATTTATAACTTTCCTTATGGCTTTGACAGGACCTTGGAGTGAGATGTTTTGGCAGAGAGGTGGGGGGGGTAGGTAGGTGAAAGGGAGGGATGATGGTTCATCTTAAAACAGAGGAGGGGGATGATGGCTGGCTGGGGGGAAGCAGAGATAAAGCAGCTGTTCAAAACTTTGAAAAGCTGGTGGGCAGAGGTGTTTCACACCGAGGTGTCAACAGCACCAAATGTGTCCATTAATTGAAAGAGGGGCTTCATGCTGGGCTTGCAAAGGATAGAGCAGTTGGGAGTTACCAAGAAACCACCACAGTTAAAGAAATATCAGGGCCTCTTTAGCAGAGGATGAGACCATCTGTTTTAATTTCCTCTTCTCTCCTGATGAGTTGAATTCTTCAAAAAGACATCTGATGGAAATTGGCTAATCTAGCAGAAGCAGGGCCGGTTTAAGGAATTTGGGGGGGGGCTGCAACACTTTATTTAGGGGGACCCATGTGTTTATCTCAGGTCAATGTAACCTAGCCTAGCCTATTCACAGTATAGGATATTCAGATTATTACTACAGTTTTCCCTTCACATTCGCTGGGGTTTGGTTCCAGGACCCCAGTGAATACCCAAATCTGTGAATACTCAAGTCCCATTATATGCAATGGCATAGCAAAATGGTGTCCATTATATAAGATGGCAAAATCAATGTTTGCTTTTTGGATTATTATTTTTTAAAGAATATTTTCAAGCCGTGAATACTTAAATCTGTGGATACCAAATCCGTGATTGTGGAGGGACAACTGTAATAATGTTTTTTGCAGGAGCGGGGTTACGATGGGTCCCCCACAATGATGGGTCCCCTGCGGCTGCAGGTGATGCAAGTCCCTTAAACCGGCCCTGAACAGAAGAGTAAGGAAGCTCCAGCCTTGAGGCGAGATCTGGTCCCCTTGAGGTCTCCATCGTGGCTTCTCCATGATACCATCATTTGAGGCTTTGCAGCTTTTGTGCAGGGATGTTTGCCATTCTTATAAGCCTCTCCTAAGGCTTAGCTGCTGGTGTTAAGAGGTTTAAGTGAATAATGTGCTTATAATTTTTCCTTTGGCCACAACTACCACTTGAATGCAGACCAGAGTCTCACCATCTTTGATCTATTAGCGTTGTTGCTGACTATGGCTAGTCTGAGGACTTTATCACACAAGGCTGGTATTTTGCAATTACTGTACAGGAAAATATTAGCATATTTGACCAGTATTTATCACAGGATATCATGTCTATCCTGTTGCTGCTTTGCATTTCAGTTGTTTCTGTAGCATATCTTTTCATTGATGGGGAAAACCTGCCAATGGCTCCCAATAACACTGCTATCCCATAAATCCCTCTATGGGTCCCTTCTACTACAGTAACAATATGGTGGCAGTCACATAGCATGGGGGGATAAGATTTTCCTCCTCTCTCCATCCTCACCATAATTTGCTGTAATTACAGCAAAATGGTAAAATACATTTTTATCATTCCCCATAATTATGGATTTGCAGAAAGAATAAAAATAAAACATTTGAAAGGCACACATGCACTGAGTAGGGAATACAGTGGGGTTATAGAGCCATTGCGGAAGGGACCATGGGTTGCCAAAGCATACTTGTGCAATTTCAGAGAGGTGTGATACTGAACATTTTCAAACTGTATGTTCTCTTTTGCTTCACTAACATGATGGCTGCAAGAAAGCAAACTAGTGTGATAAAGTCCAGATTCTTCTGGGAAACCCTAGTCCTATACAGATAAAAGCCTAATCCTAGATTGAGTCCAGCCTGGGAAAAAGACAGGATAATCATAGTTGCAGAGCTAGGACTCTGGAGACCAGGGTACAAATCTCCACTTGGCCATGGAAACTCACTGGGAGACAAGACTTTTTCAGACAGGACTTACCATGGAAGAAGACTCCAGAATAGTTACGACACTGTCGCGCGGCAGGGGGTCCATGCCATCCCTCTCTCGGCATTGTCTGTGTCACTTTCATGTATGATTGGAGGCAGCCGTGCCATGTTTTACTCACGGACAACCAAGAGGCCTCTGGAGGCCCCGAGGCCGCCTCCCTACTTCCTCTCCAGGTGACCACAGGGCCTCCGGAGGCCCCGTAGTCACTTCCGTCCACATCCCCACTCCCTCCTGAAAGTGGCAACGGCCTCAGATTGCCTGGATTATTCAAAATGTAGGTGATGGGTGTGTGTGTGAGCACACACATGCACACGTACGCACAAATAAATAACTCTAAGAATGGTAGATATCTGCAATGGGTTATACTTTTTAAACAAAACAAACCCCCCAACACACCCACACAAGGATTATCAGTTACATTTCAAAAGTAACTCAAAGTGTGAGAATGGTGGCACTGGTTTTGTGTGTGCATGTAATGAGAAGCATTTCTAGTATGTTTTGATACCAAGGGTGCCACTAAGTTACATTTCAAAGATAACACAAGGAATAAGAATGGCGGCATTAGGTTTCTGTATGTTGGTGTGTTTTGGTTTAGTTTGGTTGTGGTGTAGTGAGAAACACTTCTACTTAGCTTTTTGTTTACTTACCAAAGGAATTTTCAGGCCATTCTAGAGGTGTTCTGAGTGGACTTTCCTCCAAAAATGTACACCATTCTCTTAGAAGTCCTAATATGGCCACCCCCCACAAGAGTAACAAATAATGTTAGACTTAAAACAACAACCCTGTAACGCTAATGGTAAGCCATTATTTCTTCAGTTGTACAACAACTTCTAAACACATTTTTAAAAAATAACTTTCCAGGCTTTGCTGTGGAGGATCACATGTTCTCCATCCTGGGTTATGCAGAGAGGGCAGGACTGAAATGGGCACCATTTTGGAAGGCAAGATTAGCCTGTCCACTGTTTTATAGTGCTGGGCTACAGGTGAGAGCCAGAAGATGGAAACCATGGGAAGGGTTGTCATTTTATGCTCCAACTGTCCTGATTAATCCTCTGTTGTCCCACTTTTTCACCTGTTGAAATGCCCTGACTTCTCTCTCCCCCTCTCACTTTCCCTGTTTGTCCTCAGTTTACTGTCATTGCTGCAAACTGAGTTCAAAGTGCAAAAGCAGTTTATGCTCAATTGACTCAGTCGGGACAGAGAAGAGGATGGGCAGAATCATGCCCTTCCCTGTAGGCTCAGGCAAAAGCAAATTGCTGCAGCTTCTCCTCAC
This sequence comes from Gambelia wislizenii, assembly GCA_030847615.1. Classification (NCBI taxonomy): domain Eukaryota; kingdom Metazoa; phylum Chordata; class Lepidosauria; order Squamata; family Crotaphytidae; genus Gambelia; species Gambelia wislizenii. Next base: position 5,274,843 of record JAUMIR010000008.1, read on the forward strand.
TTGTGTGTTCTTCCTCGTGAATAACCTCCTGAACAAACTCCGGTGTGGCTTGGCCACACGTGTCCTCGTTTTCATCTGGAAAATGTTGGAGGGTTTATGTCATGTCACTTCAAATGGAGGGGGGAGATTTCAAAATGGATCCTGCCCCCTAAAAAGCTTGGCCTCTGCCTGCTGTACTACAACCTAGATGAGGGTTTACCACTTCGGTAAAAGCTAGTCCAGAAATCTCCTTTGCCAAGTGGAGGCCTCAATGCAGGTGCAGAAGTTGAAACTTTTAATGTTATTATCGCCTCATACAGAGAGAGGTTACTCTCTCCCCTGCCTCCGCACTCTGTGCTGCTTCTATTCTTAAATATGAAACAGCAATGCCCAAGAGCTGAATGCTGAAGAAAGCAAACATAATCCAGGAAAAGGGGGGGGGGATACTCATACCCTGAAGCTTTTTAACTCATTGCTCCCAGGGAGCCTTCACTCTCATGCCAGCCATTCATTCCTGTAATGTTTCGTGGTTTGCAAAGAGATTTTCGATTTCCTGTCAAACTTTCCTTTTCTTCAGGTTTTTTAATGGCGACCGAGGGATCGGTACGTGCTAGTTTCTGAAGATTTGGTTTGTGCGTTCTTCATGGAAACAGAACCTTTCACAATGTTGGCCACCTGTTCATAATTTTTCATGGATTATCCATAAGGAGGATAAAGCGTGTTGTGAATGGAGCGTGTCCATTCTCCCTCCCATCCTTTTATGTGGCTGTCTGTTGCTTTCTCCCAAGCTCTAGTATCCCTCAGCCAAAATGACCACTAGCCATGCTGGCTGGGAGATTTTGAGTGCTGTAGCCCTAAGAAGTAACTTTTTCAAACTCTGGTTTCCTCTAAGAAATGAGATACTGGAAGAAATGTCCAAAGTTGCATGAACAAAGAAAACCAGAGGGTTCATTTGGTATTTGAGCAGTTCAGTTACTCCATATACTTTTTACTGATACAATATTGTAAGCTTCCTTCTTTAAATACCCATCATCCTCAGACCGCATGGACCCATCATCCACAACCAGTACCATGACCTCATCATCTTCAACTAGCATGTCCAACAGCTGTAGTCCAACATGTCCAATGCTGGAGAAGGGAGAAGGATGGGTTAAAGCAGGGGTGGGCAACTGTGCAGGTCTGAAGGTGAATTTCATTGCTGTACATACCCACACTACACAAATAATCCAGTTTGAATCTGCCCATGGCTCTTTCCTATGGAGCCATGGGATTTGTAGTTTTACAAGGTCTTTAGCCTTCTCTGCCAAAGGGTGCTGGTGCCTCACCAAACTGCATATCCCAGGATTCCATAGGAAGGGGCCATGGCAAATAATCCAGTTTCAAAGTGGATTATTTGTGTAGTGAGGAGGCATCCCCAGTGGGACACACTGACTCAATGTGCATTTGGAAGACTTCACAAAAGAGTCTGGAGCAATAAACACCTGAGGCAAAGCACAAAAATCAGTGTGTATAGAGCCATCGTACTGTCTATCCTCCTTTATGGATCTGAAACATGGGTCACCTATCGCCACCACCTACGACTCCTCGAGCGCTTTCATCAGCGCTGTCTACGCACAATCCTAAATATACACTGGACTGACTATGTGACGAATGTTGCTGTCCTTGAACAAGCAGGGATCACCAGCATTGAGGCCATGATATTGAGAACACAGCTGCGCTGGGCAGGGCACGTTTCTAGGATGGAGGACCATCGCCTCCCAAAAATACTACTCTACGGTGAACTCGCCACGGGTCAGCGTAAGAGGGGCGCTCCAAAAAAGCGATACAAAGACTCCCTGAAACAACATCTCAGGCTTGGCCAAATTGATCACCAACAATGGTCTGCTCTGGCCTCACATCGGGAGGCATGGAGACGCAATATCCACAATGCTGCAGCCTTATTTGAGAACTCACGACGAACAAGTCTTGAAGAGAAACGTCAACGCAGAAAGAATCACAACCCAAAAACATCACCCAAGGAGTCCTTCTGCTGCGCTTTTTGCAACCGGACTTGTTTATCTCGGATTGGCCTTTTTAGTCATCAGCGCGCTTGCAGAAGGCGCGGGATGAGTCCTTCCTGAATCTTCGTTTGCGAAGAAAAGCCAGAGAGAGAGAGAGAGCCTTCTCTGCCAAAGGGTGCTGGTGCCTCACCAAACTGCATATCCCAGGATTCCATAGGAAGGGGCCATGGCAAATAATCCAGTTTCAAAGTGGATTATTTGTGTAGTGAGGAGGCATCCCCAGTGGGACACACTGACTCAATGCCAGTGACCCAGGAGTCTCATCACAAAACTGCTAGTAAACTAGGCTTGCCAGAAATAAAACTAGGAGAGGATTCCTGTCCTTGTAATGGTTGTATAGAAAAGGGAATATCAGCAAGTATGGCTTGTCAGGCACCCAGGTAGCAAGCAACACCTGCTGCAATTCTCTTTGCTATGCAACCATTAGAGGGACAGGACTCCTTTGCAGGTTTCACTCTGGCAACTCTAGAACTGATTTTCAGCTGTTTGTATGGGGTTTAGGAGGTTGTGGGACACCCCCCCCAAAAAAAACTGCGTCATTTTGGAGATGGCTTTAATCTGTTTGTGCTCATTTGGGGACAAAAAGCCCTATGAGCTATGTCCAGGCTATCTCCATTTCCCAATATGAGCCTGCCCAAGACTTCCGATCTTTCGGATGAGGGTTTTCTCTCCATCCCAGCACACTCAAAGGCTCACCTGGTGAAGACACGGGATAGAGCCTTTTTGGTGGTTGCTCCAAGGCTGTGGAACTCCCTCCCCAGGGAGGCTTGACCAGCCCCTTCTCTGCTCTCATTTTGGTGACAGGCAAAAAAAAACAAGACCTTCTTATTTAAACAGGCCTACAGGTTTGAACTGGTTGGGAAAGAAAGATTTTGTTTTAAAAAATCCAATGAGGTGCATTGCATCTTTTGTTTGTTTCAAATGTGTTTCAGTTGTGCTAACTGAATGTTTTAATTGGATTGACTATAATAAAAATAATCAAGTTTTGACGTGGTGCCAAAATGCTCCCAACTTTGGTGCCAATTGGTTCTCCAAAGGGAGGCTGTTCCACAACTGAGGTGCCACCACAGAGAAGGCCCTCTCCCATTCCCTCCCACAATGTATTTCTCGTACTGGTGGGACCCAGACAAGAGTCCCTCCAATAGACTTCAATTCTCAGGACTGCTATTGCCTCGTGTCCTGCTAGGGCTGCCTTAACAGCATTATAGGCTTCAGGGCAAAGCAGTGCATTGGGCCCTGCCTGCAGAGCCACTCACAGGAATAAAAATGTAAATTGTTGATAAAATAACCCTATATTTTAAGGAGCCCTGGTGGCACAGTGGTTAAATGCCGGTACTGCAAGTCACTATGTTGCAAGTTCGATTCCAGTGGGCTCCAAGGTTGACTCAGCCTTCCATCCTTTCGTAGGTCGATATAATGAGTACCTGGCTTGTGGGGGCAATTAGCTAACACACATTGGAAGCTGCTTATTGCAGTGTAGATGTGCAAACTGCTATTGCTTAAAACAATTTGTAAGCCGCTCTGATAGCCTCGTGGCTGAAGAGCGGGGTATAAATAAATAAATACAAATAAATAAAAAATAAAAATATTTATTGGCACCTCCAACAATATCAGTGCTTTTTGACCCCCTCCCCGGTGTACAGTTTCATTGGGAGCAAAGTCCCATCCTGTCCAGACTTCAGAATCCCTGATGTGTAAAACAGCAGAGATAAGAACGAAAAAGAAAAGAAGTGCCTTCCACTATGGGAAAGGAGGCAGGGAGAAGAAAAGCAATGTCTCAGAGGGGCATCTCCCCAGGGAGCTAACATCTCTGCCTTGGGCCAATGGGAATGGGGTGAGGGGTAAGAGAGGCAGGGTGTGAGCAGGCAGTCTCTGTCTCTGGGAGAGGGAGAGAGTACAGACTGGAGGGATGGAAGGAGGCACTCTCTTGGTGGGGCTGTTGGAGAGTGTGTGTTTGAGAGAGCTGGAAGAGTTGCTCGGTGGCTCATGGCTAGGTGGTCAGCTGCTCCAGGCAGAGCTGAGGAGGCCAGTTGAGCCTCCCTTCCTCAGCCACTGCTTGGCTTTTCTGCCTCTTCTGGCAGGGTTTTCCTGGTACCTCCCTTGCTTGGCTCCTCAGTCAGTACTCACTCCCCACCCACCCTCCTCCTCCTCCTTCTCCTCCTCCTCTCTTTTCTCTTCTTCTTCTTCCCCATTCCCACCAATGCAGGCATGCCTACTCTCCACTACAAGTCATATTTTTTCTCCTTCTACCAAGTTAATGGGATATTTGAATGTTGAGGCAGGTGATTGGAAAATGAGTGTTAAATACTGGTCTGTGCAGAGATTAGCATGGGGTCCCTATGCTCGCGGACCCCCCAGGCAACTGCCCAGCATGCCCATGCATTACAATGGCACTGTGTCCTGCTTGTTCATTTCCCATCGGTCATGTGGGATGGGAGAATCTTGGACTTCTAATTCCAAAAAAGTTTTTAAAAAGTAAAAACTCCACAGCTTGGAGCTCCTTCATCTTGCTCCTACAATGAGTGCCTTTCTCAGAATGGAAGTTCTCCTGTGGATGCTACCACACACTCTTCAGCACAGGAATGTTTTGTTACAGCCATGCATAAAGCATTAACAGGTGCTCTCAATAAAGCACATTCTTCGCCTTGTTCATATTTACTTCAGTTCCTCTCCATCCAGGCAGAGAGCCATCCATTCACTCCGCTTCACATTTCTTTGGCTTGACGGAAAAAAGGTGAAAGCAAAGCCTTTGGAAACATATGTGGAAATCATTACATTTCAGCCCCACCAAGCTGAGACGGTGGTGGTAAAGATCTGAAGATGTTTGCCATTTTCTCTGTTTCATTTCACGCTGTTGAGCCTTCAACAAGTTTTCCACCCGCCCTCCGCCATGGCCATACTAGCCAGTGGCTGTAGAGAAAGGTAGAGGAAAAGCAGATGGAATAAAAATAGAAAATTCGTCAAATGTCAACGTTGGGATCCCATTCCACCTCGCTGCCTATTTTGCACTATAGGAAACAAGTGGCTTATTAGCATGTTGTGTCTGAAGACATTTGACTGGCAAGCAAATTGGAAAAAAATTTATAGCTGGAACCAAAGGCAGATTGTGAAGCATTTGAAGTTCAAGGGTGCATGAACCTGCTGTTTCTAACTTGCCAGAAAAGCAAAAGGGCATTTGCAAATTGGAAGCTCATATTTCAGCTGACACTCTTTAACTCTCAACTTATTTATTTTTTAAAACATCTGGTATTTGGTTTAATTCTTCTCATGGTGTCAATAGATGCTCTGTGAGTCTGTGCATCTCTTGGACTGAGCTGAGAAATGATCAGAGTGTAGAAAAGTTCTCTTTTTGGACTACTGCTCCTGGAAACCTCTGGTCAACACAGCCAGTGAACATGCAGGCAAAGGGTGGTGGTAGCCATAGGTGTCATTCTATTCATTTATTTATTGGATTTATGCCCGGCCTTTCTCCTAATATGGGATTCAGGGCAGCTTACAATAATTTAAAAAAAGTATCAAACTAAAACATTAATTTACAAAACTTTTAAAAAAGAATTAAATAACAATATTATTTTAAAAACATGATTAAAAAGGTTAAAAAAAAAACACTTTTATATCCCGCTTTTCTCCCAAATGGGAGAAAATCCCATATTAGGAGAAAGGTGGTATATAAATCCAATAAATAAATGAATAGAATAACACCTATGGCCACCCTTTGCCAGCATGTTCACTGGCTGTGTTGACCAGAGGTTTCCAGGAGCAGTAGTCCAAAAAGAGAACTTTTCTATGCTCTGATCATTTCTCAGCTCAGCCCAAGAGATGCACAGAGTCACAGAGCATCTATACAAAGTAGCTTGGAGTATAAATTAAAACAGAGCTGTTAAAATAGCAGGAAGTAGTCGTTTTTTAGAACGCATTAAATAGTACATTCAATTAAAACAATACTTTTCAAATACAGGCGCCCCACCTCAACTGTGGAACCAATATCAGCGGTTTCAGTTATCTGAGGATGAAAAAAATAGGGATACATACCATAGAGTCATGCTGGAAAGTGCATAGAGAGGTGTCGTCTGTAGGAATTGCTAGGTCCTCCAATACAACTCTACGGTATTTTTGTACCGGAAGGCCTTTATTTTAATAGGGTGCATTATTATCCATGGTTTCTGGTATCCACTGTAAGTCTGAAAATCAAATCCCCCATGGATACCAGTAGGGGGGAACCTGTATTATACTCTAAAACAATTGAAACATTAAAAAGATACGGTGCATATTTTAAAAGCACACCTAGTTACACATCACTCCACACTGGCCAGGTAAGGCTGAAGGACAATTTAAACAAGAGAGTCTTTTCTTCTTGGCAAAAAGACAACAGAGAAGTGGGAGATCAAACCTCCCTTGGGAGGGAGTTTCAAAGTCTGGGAGGAGATGGAGAGAAGGCCCTCCCCTGAAGATCTTAAGACTTGGGCAGGCTCCTATGGGGGGATACAGCCTTTCAGATAGTCTGGACCTAAGCAGTATAGGGTTTTGTAGGTCCAAATCAACACTTTGAATGTGCCCGGAAATGGACCGGTAGCAGTGAAGCTGTTTCAGCAAGGGAGTTATGTCCTCCCTGTAACCTATATGCCCCCTACGTGGTTTTTTTTTAAGCCATCTTTTAATGCTCTGCAAAGGGCAGCATGTTTTTTTCTCTACTTGGGGAAGAGATGAAGGCAGTTCATGGTACTAAAATGTGATAATTTTAACAGGATGACCTCAAATGAAATTGAATTTAGAAAAGTAACACCATCTGCTACCTAATCCTTTGAGTTCAGAGGCTGGGAAAGTTCAGCTCTATGGGCCACATGAGGTCAACGAACCCCCTTTTGGAGGCCCCTGGTACAACCCTTGCAAGCTCCCAGAACTGCATTATTATTATTATTATTATTATTATTTTTAAAAAGGTTATGGGGTTGAAAATAATGATGCATCCTGCCATGAGTAAGAGAGGGAGTAAAATTTGCCTGCTCCTGTGGTACATCCCTGTTTTAGTGGAGATCTTATTCAATGCTGGCAGAGCAGAAAAAGCATAATACTGTTTCAGCATACTTACATCCAGGAGGCCAGTGGCTGCCAGCCAGAAAATAGCACATGAAAACTCTCCTGGTATATCCCAGGACATTCAATGGAGAGTTGGGTCAGGGAGGTGGAACTGCACCTGTTTTGCAGTCTGGAGAAATCTAGGTTCTTGATACCTCCTTACACAATATTTGAAACTTGTTCAATACTGGAAAAGCTTTTTTGCACTACTATAGTTCCAGTTATGCTAGTTTTTAAGTGCTGTAGTTCCATCCCATGGAATCCTAGGATTTGTAGCTTGACAAGCTCTTTAGCCTTCTCTGCCAAAGAGTGCTGGTGCCTCAGAAAACTACAAGTCCCAGGATTCTGTAGGATGGAGCCACGGCAATTAAAGTGGTGTCAAACTGCATTGTTTCTACAGTGTGATGGCACCGCTAGAAATCTTAGAGACTCAAATAAACAGAAATGGCCACCATACCCAACTGAAGTCAACAAACAGTGGCAACTTTCCTTTCTAGCGTCTTTCATTCTGCTTTGATTCTTCCCCATCTTTTTGCACAGTCTGTCTTAATAAATGTTACAAATTGTATTGGATATTACAGAGGGGATCCTGAATGGTTAGCTATATATAGAACGCAGCGGATCACCACTGAAAAGACAGATGGAACCAATTCTCGCATGAGTCATGCTGTTGTGTCAAAGGCTGATTCCCTCTTTTTAAATCCCCTGTCTTGACTTGGCCCCAAAATGTACAAGTGGCCACTGATAGCTCTTTGAGATAAACACCTCTAGTCTGCATTTCAGCTGACCACCAATAAAGGCACTGAACTACCAGGCTAGTCTAGTGTAAAGCGGCTAATTAAGTTTCATTATTATTCAATGGACTTGGCAATTAAGTGCAAATTACTAATCTAATATATTGCAGATGTGCAAGGTCACCTCTTGGAGTAAAAAAAAATAACAGCATTGGGGCTTTGAAAACTGAGTGTCTGAACTGGTTTGGGTGGTATGCTGAACTGGGCAATCAGGGTACTCATGGATATTTTGGTGGTTCCTTGCAGCATTCTGTGTAGAAGCAGACAACTTTGTCTTCTTAAAAGCTGTATTTTTGAGATCAAGGGTGACACAAGTTGAAATACCATAGGAAAATTTGTGCAAATTTATTATAGCTTGAGTTTTCACAGACTGCTTTCTTAGATGAATGGAATATTATCCTAGATATTTGGGCACATGAGATCTATATAACAGAACTTGAGGGGTTGGAGGCTTTTGGGACTATACTTCCCAGCATCCTTTAACCAGCCTATCTACAGGTTAAGTTGGCTGGGGGATTCTGGGAGCTGCAGTCAAAATGAGTAATTTTCCCAAGCCTAATTTATTAACACTCCTCAGACATCAAAAGCAACAGCAAATCTCTAACTTCATTGCATAGTGATAAACGTTGAAGTCCAGGAGATCATTATGACAGCATTCATAACCATGGCATGAAAGAAAATCTATAGTTACCCATAGATAAGGAATGTGCAACTGTGGATCTCTAGAGGTGTTTGGACTGTGATCCCCATGGTCTCTCACCATTATGTATTTTGTCTAAGGCTGATGGGAGATTTCAGTCCAATAGTATCTGGAGAGCCATAACTGTCCACCATTGAGAGAAAGAAAGGCTGCTACCACACTGCAGAAATAATGCAGTTTCATACCACTTTAACTATCATGGCTCCTTCCCATGGAATCTTGAGATTTCTAGTTTGTTGTGGCACCAGAGTTCTCTCATAGAGAAGGCTCAATATCTCACAAAGCTCGCCATACATTAGTTATATCCAAAGGTTCTAATACATACATCCAAAACAAAGAAACCACTAAGCAAATCTCACCATTACATTTCTAGAACATGGCTGCAACTTTATGTTCACGTACCCAGGAATAAGTGCCACTGAACTCAATGGCAATTATTTAGAAATATAAAGATGGAAGAAGAGTCAAGTTCACTGTGACCAAAAAGTGTGATTGGTGTCTTCTGGATCCCCAAAGTTTGCTCTTTTTTCCCCTCTTGGTTTGAAGGGGGGAAGGCAACTTGTGATCTCCCAAAATGCAGCTCCCAGCTACGCTCACTATAGGCTATGCTGATGGAAAATGCAGTCCAAAAACAATAGGTTGTCCACCCTGGCACTAAAGACTAACAAATTTATGGTGGCATAAACAGTTGGCAAAGTGGAATCTGGTCCACCAAAGCTTAGATTACAATAATATGTGCACTTTTAAGGTTTTACAAGACTCTTTCAAATGCAGAAGATGATAATCAGTTTCATTGTAAGGAGCCCTTTCAGTCAACTAAGTCTTTTAATTTAATGTTTAAGTATTTATTTATATTTTTTGCTGTTTTCTCATGTCCTCTCAAAGCATCTTTGAACTTTTCCTGAAGATCAGGAAAAGGGCAAGCCAGGTTACGTAATTGATTTCCCTGAAGGTCATATATGCATTTTACAGTCTAAATGAGCAATGGGACACAGATTCCTCTCCCTGCCCAAATTGTAGGAAGGCACCTATCTTAAAGACCACCCTCTCTGCTCTTGTCTTATCAGATACCTGTGCCATGGAAAACCTGCTGTAACCAGAATTTGACTCTCAAGAATTGTGTATGGAATCCTGTCATTCTTACTTGCTTTGGACTAGATGCATTTGTACTATTCTGCTTTTAACTCATGTTGTAAGCCACATGGGGGTCTTATTTTGGCAGAAAGCCAGGCTGCAATTCCCATTAACTAACTAACTAACTAACATGATTTGTATCTGGCCTATCTTTCAAAATAGGACCAATTCCTTCATTCGTTTTATAAAAGCAAATGCATCACGCTGGATTGTAACTGTTACCAATGGAACAAACATATCTTTGAAAGGTACATAGCTTGCCAAATGTGACAGGCCCAATATACGCAGCATACATAATGACTCCACTAGGAAGAAAAAGTCCTGATGATGGTTGAGAGAAACAAAAAAATCCCCCTATCCACTTTTTCCTACAGTATTAAAAACAGGCTAGGGGGCATATGTGGCCCCAGAGCTACACTTTGCCAACTTTGTTCTGCATAATGCATCATGTTGTACAGCTATCTTGTGACACCCCCTTACTCTCATTTTTCCTAAGCTAAATCATTTTTGCCCCAAAGCCATGCTGAAAGCCTCCCCAACATTTGAAAACCTGTGAAAACACTCCACCCCACAAGCAGACTAGAACTCTGTGTGTGTGTGCGAGCATGCTCATGTGTGCACACACATGCCTTCAAGTCACCTGTCAACTTATGGTGACCCCTTGGATTTTGCATAGGGTTTTCTTAGACAAGAAATCCCCAGAGGTGGCTTTGCCAGCTCCGTCTTCTGAAATATAGCCTGCAGCACTGGTTATGCCATGGCGGTCTCCCATCCAAGTACTAACCAGGGCTGCTCCTGCTTAGCTTCCAAGATCAAACAGGACCTGGTGCATTGATGGCATTTAGGCCAAAGCCAGAACTCTGTACTACCCCCCACATTGATCAATTTTCACGCCCTGTTGCCATTTTGAGTGGGACAGCAGAGGAAAACCAAAGTATAGGGGCTTGGGGTGGGGGAGTGACCTGTGGCATGGTTTGGGGAGGGGGAATAATTGGCCCCCAGCCCCCCCCTACAGTAGCCCAACCCTGCTTTAAGTCAACACATACATGAAAAAATGCACACAACACTGTGAACATTTTAAAATAAAAGTGCTCCTCAAAGCTATGATAGATTTCTCCCTTGAAAAAATTGAAAATACCCCCCCACCAAAAAAAAAAAGCCTGCGAGAACAGTTCAGTTGTCATGTAGAAATGGGAAAAAGAGGTCATTGCTAGAAATGCTCTTTCCAGGTGCACACATTCCTAGTAAGGAGTTGGATGTGTTGCTTGAAAATGGTTAGGTGTGTTTTCAAGATGGACCTTGTAAGAGCTGAACGTGGGTTAGAAATGCAATTTTTTATAAGCAGTAGACTTCTGCATTTGCTTCAGTACTTGCCTGGATCCAGTAGAAAGAAACCACAAAGCCTAATGCTGTTATCGGGATTAATCTACCGCCTGGAAGTCATTGGAAGCCTCTCACCGAGGCTCCCAGGCCCTTCCTGTGTTACCTCTATCTCCACCGCCACCTTGTTGACACGAACCTAAGACTTAATCCACTGAAAGAAATCTAACCCTTGGCCTAAGTTAGAGACGTCCCCAAGAGAGGGTAACCCAAAGTGCAGCTTTTGCTAGAGGTGAACTTTACCAGAACTTCCAAAATAGAGATACTCTGAACAGGGAACCCTCAAGGCATTCTCTGTAGCTAGACAATAACGGTGGGTTGGTAGTACTGGTGAGATGCTAATTTAATGGGAAGTTTGATTACAGTTCGATAGGAGCTGGCTAATTGATTCCCCCCTCTTTATGTTCTCAGTATTCATTACACCAAAGGCATAAAAGTCTGCTTCTGTGCAGCTCTTGTGAAAAGTTGTCTTTCTTTTTATGGATCCATAAACAGGGCTCCATAAAACATGCTTGCAACACTCTCTCTCACCATCCAGGTCTATTTTCCTGGAGATTTTTAAGCCTTTCTCTCTGAGAGTAACCTTAGAGTCTGGAATGTGATTGGAGAAGGGTGGAAAACCTTGCTCTGCAATACTTACATTCCCTCAGATCTGCCTGAGATTTTCTGGTGGGAAATTTTCTACAGCCACTGAAGAACCAAACAACTTTCTTTCATACCGTTGCAAATGTACACGTGATGGTCATGCAAGAAGGCCGTTGAGAAAATTGGAATTGTATACATAACACAATATCTACAATTTTAAATTGTAGAATAGAGAAAGATCTGAAAATTTATTTGTTAAATATGTCAAAGGAAGAAATAGAGAATAAACATGGTAAACTGTGATTTTATATGATTACTGTGGCAAGAATAACCTATGTGGGGGAAAATGGATAGAGAAACAGACACCAGGCGTATCAGAAGGGATTTTAAAGTTATATGAATTCATGGAAGCAGACAAAGTTACGTGTTTAATTAGAGACCAAACAATCAACCAATTTAAGAAAGATTGGAAGGTAGTAATAGACTACTTAAAAACTATATTGGGAGAATGTGTGATTAAAGGATTGGAATGATAATTATAAAAACCATTTTAGACAAGAGAGTTGTATGGAGATTGATAAGGAGAGAAGCAGGGGAAAGAAAAAGAAAAGAAAAAAGGGTTAATTTTCAAACTTGAATAATGTCCACTTCAGTGGGAGAGCAGGAAGTTATTTTAGTGTGTGTGCCTTGTTTAGCATCTTTTGTATGTAGAGTTATGTGTAGGATTTATGTATTTTGGGTTGCTTTGTCCAGGTTTTGGTGTTATATTGTATCTATTTTGTTTCCCCTCATTTTTATCTGTGGTTTTGATTCACAGCTTATATATTAATAAACCTAATTTTTTAAAAAGCAAATGTGATTGGATTGGATTGGATGCATAATACAAGTTAAAAGCACATAGCATCTGTTAAAAGAGCATATAATGTAGTGTGTTCTGCTTTTTTTGCAGTTTGGGATCTCATCCTGGGGGGATGGAGATTTGGAGTCCACCAAGCTGGACCCCACAGTCCACATACACCTTTGTGGGCTACACTTTCCCTCATTCTAATACACACATGCCCTTGAAATAATCCCACTTGTTTATTTTTCAGAGAGTTCAGAGATCAGTAGACATCTGGTGAGTAGCAGAGCTCTCCTAAGTAATCAAATACATTGATACATCTGGATGTGAAACAGGGTTTGCTAGACCAGACAGAAAGTGAGAGCGGAGAATTCCAGCAGGACATTCTAGGCTACCGGAAACACATGGGTCTGATTAACCCAAAAAATCCAGGGCAATATTCCAGGGATATAGTACCTCTGAATATGGAGGTTTTATTTAGTCATCAAGAGCTGCCTTCCTCTCTTGCACTATCCTAAATACTTCTGAAAAATAAGAAAATACAAGCCTGCACATTCATAAAGGAATGGTGAGGAGAGAATGTTTTGAAAGCAATTTTGGGGGCAGGAGAAAACAGCATGGTGACATGCTGGTCCAATTATGTTCAGTGAAGTGGAAATAAAAATTTCAGCTATGTGGAGAAATACCTTCTGGGTTTGGGTGTGATTTTTCTTGTGAAGGTGTTTGGGTCTCATAAGCTATAACTGAAATTAAGGATATCTGAGCAGATGGAGTTGGGTGGAATGGAGGCCACTTTCGCTTGGTTTTGGAATTTCTCCTTTGGAGAGTGGAATCTCTGTCTTTCTGACCACACTGGGATAACCCTGCCGCCCACTTCAGTCTTGTAATGCACATTGGTTTCTCTCGCCCCTTTATCCAGGCTGTCAGTGGAGTGGGAATGAAAATCTCCATATTGCCCCTTGAGCTTCTGTCTGCTCACTCCAGACTCAAGAAACTGCACTCAGATCCTCCATTTCAAACAAACCCCAAAATGTTCCAACCTGCAAAAGAACCTCGGGCCAACTGTCATAACACTGCGTTTGCCATGTACAGCTAATAAATCATCATAAAGCCAGGTTTAATGGTCCAAGAGGTGACAGTGCCAAGATTAAAAGGGCATATTCTAAACAAAGAGTTTCTGTGGCAGCAAGGCATGGCAAGGGCAATTGCTAAAGGATGCAACGTAACCTCGGTGGTATTTTGGTAAACCACGTTTCTGCTGAGCGCCAGTCAGGAAGCCAGAAAAGAATTCTCATCCCACAATCCTCATCCATCCATCTCCTGTCAGAGAGCGTGTGACTGTATGCTCCTGCCGAGAAATGCAAAGGTGTGCTTCCATCCGAGAAATGATCACGTTGGCTCAGGATTACTGATCCATTGTGGGCAATGGGATGGAAACTCAAGTCCAAGGCTGGCTGAAGGTGTTTCACCACCTGAAGTGGAAAAATCTAAATAGTGCCTTCCTCCCACTGCTCCACTTGGGAAATGTTTCTGTGTAAGCCTCATTGAAATCAGCCAGCGCATGGGTACAGGATCAATAACCTGTTCCCTTTCTTCATCAGAATTTCCAAGATAGGTCTGGAAGCCGTGCCCTATGAGGAGCGGCTTAGGGAGCTGGGTATGTTTAGCCTGAAGAAGAGAAGGTGAAGAGGGGACATGATAGCCATGTTTAAATATCTGAAGGGACGTCATACTGAGGATGGAGCAAGCTTGTTTTCTGCTGCTCCAGAAACTAGGACACGAAGCAATGGATTCAAACTACAGGAAAAGAGAAATATGTTGTTATCATTCTGTCAACATTTGTTTTACCAGTAGCTCAGGATGTGTTCTGGTGATCTTTATGATGATTTGAGGTAAAAAATGAATAAAACAAAAGGAAACCAAGTTGTTTCAAATTTGCCTTCTTTTATTGCACTTCTTGCTAGTCTATAATGACGAGTCAGTTTACCAGTAATAAACCATACTTTGTTAAAGCCAATGATGAAGCAAAAGAATATGCAGATTTTTTTTCCAGATCATCAGTCTGTAAGTTAGAGAATTGTGATAGTTTCTCATTTCCTCCCTCAAAGATTGAGAATAATAAAAGAGGAGATTCTGCATTGGACATATAGTTATAATGTCATAGCTACACTCCATTTCCAGATCTGAGCCCTCTTCTCTCGCCCCTCCCTGTGAACAGAGCACGCAGAGCACCCATGGGGGAAGGAGGAGGAGGGAGCTCTTGTCTCTCCCCCTCTCCATGAGCAGAGCACCCAGAGCACCCATGGGGAGCACCCAGCTCACCAGAACTCCGCAGGAAGCAAGCAAGTGGGCAGGAGTGTGCAGGCATGCAGGGAAGGAAGCGGACAGGTGGGGGAGTGAGGCAGGAGGGAATGCCACCCCCAAAAAAATGTTCCCCGGGGGAGGACCGCCCCCTGCCTTCCCTCCCTCCCTCCATCACTACGCCAGCCTGATGGGACAATTTTAAGTCCCTTTAATCCAGGATTTTCCCAGATTTCCGGGATGTATGGCAGCCCCACCAGAAACCCACCTTAAAAGCCAGTCACCACAAGTGACAAGTTCTGTGGTGCTAACAAATGGAATGCTGTAGGATGCCACAACAAGCTGCCTTCTGTCAATGGAGATTTTCACACTACACTGTTATAGTGTTACTATTCCACTTTAATTACTCTGGCTTCCTTCTGTGGAATTCTGGGGTTTGTAGTTTAGTGAGGCCTAAGAGCTCTCTGGCTGAGAGTTGTAAATGCCCCTCCCTAAACTGCAAATCCCAGGATTCAACAGGAGGCAGCCATAGCAAATAAAGTGGAATACTAACACTATAACAGTGTTGTCTGAAAATCTAGAATGAGTGATGGTGCAACAAGAGAGTTATGACAGAGCCCTGCAGGAGTCCCTGCTTCTGTATCTCGCACCATCACTCACTGTTGGGAGGGAGCTGGTCACTTCATCCAGTAGCTCTCTGGCATCCCAGAACTCCATCACTTGGGATGGCTGATAGGCTTTTAAGGTAGGTTTCAGGGCATTTGGAGTCATGGCAAGAGCATCCTGATTGCAAATGTGAATACGAAGCAGTTACAAGGTCATGAGTCTTAACTTATAACGTTGTAACTGCCTTAACAGGATGTCAGCCAATTATCTTTATAAAGAGTAATTCCTCTGCACCACTTTGGGACAATCAAATACATGGGAAACACTACAGAGGGGCATTTGTTTTCTTCTGCAGCAGGGAGAAAACTACTTTAATTATTTGTCCTCCTCTTCAAGGGTGAAATAGTCAAGGATTTACATCCCTACCTGGATAGCCATTTTTCTGGGCCAAAAAGAAGAAGAAGAAGAAGAAGAAGAAGAAGAAGAAGAAGAAGAAAGAGGTGAACTGCCTCTCCCGTGAACTTCCAAGAGCAACAGTATGCCTGCACTGTTTGGTTTTTTAAAAAATGGGCAGGTACCCCCCCTCCTGGTATGCGCAGGATAAATATGGTTTCTCTATGCATTTCCTAGGTCCTCCAATGTGACTGTATGGTAACTTCTGTTGGAAATTACTATAGAGTTGTGCCGGAGATGCCTAGAGAAGCCACCTCTCTAGGCCTAGCGGGGCCATCTCTCTAGGCCTACAGAGGTGGCCTCTCTAAATTACCATAGTGTCACGCTGGAGATGCCTTAGGCATTCTCTTAGGTTCTCCAACATGATTTTATGGAGTTTGCTATTACCCACGGTTTCAAGTATTTGTTGCCAGTCTGGGAACATACACCCCATGGATACAGTGGGTGACCTGTATTACCCATTTTCCAAAGTTAAGATGTGGACTTCCAGTTTTTGTGGTTTTGTGTTTTGGAATTTGGGAAGTTTGTGTGGAAGGTCCAGAGGGTCTCAAGGGCTGAAAACCCTTCCCCAGATATGTCATGTGAGCCCAGCCTTGATAGGCATGTTTCAGGCTGCAATCCTAAAACCCACTTAGAGGTTCATTAATTCAACAGGGTTTGTTTCAGGGGGGGGGGAGAATAGGACATTTCATGAACTTTGAATAAAATTGGTTCCAAAATCACCATTTTCTGTGCAGAAAACAAGTTTCCTGCCCCAAAAGCTTCTTTTCTGCCCAGAAAACAGCATATTTTACAGAAAAAAGCAAAGAAAGATTATTTTCTGTACAGAAAATGCAATTTTCTGTGCAAAACTCAAGTGCTTCCCCCCACCCGCACAATAAGTCCCAAATGGAAAAGATTCCCAAATGTCTTAGGGCTTGTCTACATGAGCCTAATAAAATGTTTTGGGGCCGTTCTGTGGGTGATGTGTGCAGACAATGCTGAGCCGAAACCCCAAACCTGGACCAAAACTATCCTCACCAGTCCTTACTCCATTCAGTTCCAAAGACAGTGGCAAGCTGGGGTAAATTGTCTGTGTAGATAAGGCCTTAGTCTCAGCAATGCTAGAACTTTAGAGACTGAAGGAAAATTTCATGGGGGAGCAGATGGGGGGGGGGATTTGCCCTCATTTACCCTGCCCCTACAGGTAGCCAAATTTACATAATAAAAATATGCTATGAATAAAAGCAGGAGCTTGTATCCATAATATATTTTTGTTTATTATATAAATTAAATGAGTGGGTTTAAAGTAGAAAGGGAAGAGTAATGGCTCAGCTAAATGGGAGAATTAATTGTGGAAAATAGCGCATTCACTCACCCCAAAACAAACAAACAACAAAACTCCCCATTGCAGCAGCGTTCATTTGTCTCCACGATGTATTCACAAGATCTCTGGCATGGGAAACTATCCATGTTTGAAGTTCACATGGAGCAAGCCCACGAGTAAAGATGGTGGCCACAAGTGGCCACACATGGTATTATGCTCCAAAAGCTCCCTCCATTCCCCCCCCCTTTCTTTCCTTGTTAAATCAGAGACGTGGAGGAGCGGTCTTCTGCTTAAATTCTTTTTTTGCTCTGCTGCTCGAAAATAGCGCACAATCATGTCCCTGAAAATCAACAATGGTGGCTCTGGTCACTTCATTTCCAGCAAGGCCACCCCCACTCATGTCCAACGAACCACATTTTGACTGCCAGGATGTGCCCCAATTTTAATTGGTTGTACAAATAGGCTGGAATACACATTTCCACGTATTTTTAAAAAAATGTTTGTGCAAAACAGTGAAGGCTGTTATTGCGAAGTGCTTGGAGTTTTAGGCCCCCCTCCTTTCAAATATGGCAAATCCCTGCGGGAGTTCATCTAGACAAAAGGTACTCCCCTCCCATTCTACTGGGATTTTTTCCACCATCAATATAACCCCCAAGTATAGGAAAAATAATGAATAGGGGAAAAATTGTAATCCATGCAATAACAGGGGGCAGCCACTCCAGCAACATAGCTGTGCTTCCAAACATCACATCACAAACCACAACTTCAGATCCAGCGAGACAACAGCGCTACATCAGTTCAAACCGCATTACAATTACGACAGAAGGTCTGAATATCACTAAAGCTGTGGGGCTGGAAAACCTGAAGAAAACAATAACAATGATTCAGAAATATCACAGCTTAGGAAGAAGAGCAGATAGATTCTCAAGAAGAAGAAATGAGAGAAATTGCGTCACTATTGAGGCAGGGACCCACAAGTATGGCGCATCGATAGGCTTCTGGCAAGAACAATGTCGTGGTTTTGAGATCTCCTGGTGAACATTCCCACACACACACACACAAAGGAAATGATACAGAGCCTGTCAGCTCACTGGAAGTATATCTCTCAGGAATGGAGCTGAAAATGATACCAAAAGGAAAATGGAAAAAAAGAAGTGTCTTGCCAAACAGATTTTTTGGGCCATTTTCAGTCTATTCGAGAAATGGGTCAGGAAAACAACTTCGTTTTATTTTTTCAAAGAGAAACCACAATTCAGGACAAAACCCAAACATGGGAAGAATTTCAGTATCTCCATGATTCTTTTAAAAAAAAGTTTGTGGGATGCATTACATCAAATGTCCTGAGCAAAATGCAGTTTGGGTCCATTTGTCTGAGGGCAGCCGGCTTTTGTTGCTCCAATGTAACCTAGGGAAGTCAACAAGGCACACATACATTTTTCGGTCATGCTCTGACTTTCTGTTTGCTGTATATTTGCATTGATCTGGAACAGTGATGTGTAGGAGAATGGTGTCAGGAAACTATTAACCGTTCGAAACCAAACCGTACTGTTTACCCTCAAAACAACGATTAACACAATTCTTTCCACTAACCACAAATGGTGGCTTTTTAAAACATATAATGTTTGTCAAATTAACATCAGTGTAATTGGTTATATCCTGTTTTCCAAAGCTTTATTTTGATAATATGCTACATATGTTGCACATCTCTCAGAAGTTGCATTTCTGAATCAAGGCAGTGTGTGTGTGTGTGATAGCAGAGGCAGCCCCATTAGGGGAAAGGTAAACTGGCCACAAGTATTATTATTATTATTATTATTATTATTATTATTAAGTTACATCCTGCCTTTCTCTCAATAATGACACTCAAGGCAGCTAGTAACATGTGAAAAACAATACAGATTAAAGCTATATGTAAACTTCCATAAAAGCATAAATACAATCAGACTCCATAACCACAGGGGTTCAGTTTCCAGACTTACTGCAGATACCAGAAACCATAGATAACAGCAAACTTTATTGTTAATGGACTTCCGGTAAAAAATACCATAGAATGACCTAGAAGATGTCTAGAGAGGATGCCTCTCTAGGCATTTTCTAGGAAGACTCTATGGTATGTGTTCCTGTTTTGGATACCGTGGATAACTGAAACTGCGGATATTGGTTCTGTGGATAGAAGGGTCTGACTGTATCAAAATTATTTTTAAGAAACAGCTAAACAGCTGATAAAATTAAAAACATTAAAAGTCATTAACAGACAACATGCAAATCTTAAAAATAATATCATACATCATTACGTTCACCCCAGTGAGTTTCTAAAACTTTGCCGGCATAAAAATGGCTTAACTTGTTGATAGAAAGAAAGCAAGGACAGGACCCTACTTAGAGAGGGGGTGTCTTAGGCTGCTGCCCCACTGCAGAAATAATCCAGTCTGAGACTGCTTTAACTGCCATGGCTCAATGCTATGGCATTCTGGGATTTGTAGTTTTGTAAGATATTTAGCCTTCTCTGTCAGAGAGCTCTGGTGCCAAAACAAACTACAAATCCCAAGATTCCATAGGATGGAGCCATGAAAATTAAAGCATTGTCAAATTGCATTATTTCTGCAGTGGGGCAGCAGCCATAGTCTGGGAGCAGCCCCGGAGAAGGCCCTCTCCCTTGTTCTCACCGAACAAGCCTGAGAAGGTGGGGGAACAGAGAGAAAGGCCTCCCACAAAGATCTTAGCACTCTGATGGGCTCATTAATGGATATTTGTTGTGGCTGTTGTGTGCCTTCAAGTCATTTCTGACTTACGGTAAACCTATCATGGGGCTTTCTTGGCAGAATTTGTTCAGAGGTGGATTTGCAGTGTGACTTACCCAATGTCCCGCAATGGATTTCCATGGCCAAGCGGGGATTTGAACCCTGGTCTCTCGTTGTCCTAGTCCAACAGTCAAGCCACTCCACCATGCCAACACTCCATAAAGGGAGTTACGGTCCTTCAAATAGGTACAACAAGAAAATCTGCCCTCTCCCTGAGCAGGATATTATTAAGTCACAGTTGTGTATCCAAATGGACACCTCTTCTTGGCTTTTGAATACCCCAGTTGAGATGAATGGATCCATGCAATTCAATCTGTGAACCATGATTTGATTTAAGGTAACTTAACATAATCACTGATTCCCCCACCTGTTTCATGGCCTTCTGCAAATTCTTGCAATCCAAAATAAAAATAATCCCATATGTATCTTTTTTGCAACCCCATTTGAGTTCTGTGGGTTTTGTTTCTTCCTTTTTCCCCCCCTAAGCATTGATAAGAGTTTTAGGGATTTGTCTTCTTTTAAAATCAGATATTTCCTGATGGTGGGCAGGAAAACAAAAATTGCAAGGATCTGGATCTGCGTAAATGTATCAGTCCTATATTGACTGTACAGTCCTGTATTGACTGTATTGAAAAATGTAGAGTCCTGTATTGACTTCTTTTACTTTTTCTTCTACTTTTTTTCCCTTTTTAAAAAATGACTTTCAACACAATCTGGCCTTTCTATTTAGGGAGGCCTTTGGCTTTTAAGTTACCATGGCAGAAGGATCTTTTTAATGGAGGCTATTATCCCACTGGATGGGGGGAACCCACTGGGTGACCTTGGGCAAGTCACACTCTCTCAGCCTCAGGTAACAGCCAAGGCAAACACCCTCTGAACAAATCTTGCCAAGAAAACCCTGTGATAGGTTCACCTTAGGGCCACCATAAGTCAGAAACAACTTGAAGGCACACAGCAACAACACATACTGTTAAAACCAGTGTTGATACTCCCTCGTCTACTGACTGTACACACACACACCAATTCTGCCACTGGTTTCTTCCCAACTGGGGGCTGTCCTTGTAAAGAGAGGCCAAAAGTTTTCATTTCAGATAGCGTTCGGTTTGACACCACTCCGGCTTTAGTCACACACAAAAAGCCTTTTATTAGCCTCTCATCCAGGAGCCTGAAATGTTTCTTGCTTCTCTGAAAATGACATTTCACCTCCCTTGCCTGCACACGCACACACACACACATGCGCTCACTCACACACATGTATGCACACACTTGCTCTCCATGCTACCCCACCCACCCCCCACTCAAATCACCTGAACACTGGCTTGAAAACTGCAGCACACAAGGGTCCCATGTGAAGTGTGTGTGTGTGTGTAGGGGGGAAGTATTTCAGCATTTGCTAATAACCCCCAAACTGAAGCGCCAGTGTGCCTGAAAAAGAGTGTATTTAAAGGACTGCAGCTGCAACAGCTCATATTTCAGCCAGCCACCAATTTCCTTTTTCCCCTGACAAACAGGCCTCAGAAAAGTACGCAGGCCAGAAATTCTCCACGTTAGCGAAACATTTCCTCTTGCCCATTCTCCCCTCCATTAGCATTATTACATTGCTCCTGGGGAGAAAAAAGAGAAGAGAGAGAAAGAAAGAAAGAAAGAAAGAAAGAAAGAAAGAAAGAGCAGATTTTTCCAGCCTTTGCTGCATACTTCACTCTTTTATTTCAGATCAATACCTTGGCTCAATCATTCATCAAAATGGAGACTGTAGTCAAGAAATCAGAAGAAGACTAAGGACTTGGAAGAAATTAGATAAGATTTGCAAGTGTAAAGATACATCATTAAATGCAAAAGTCAGTATCATCCATGCAGGACCAGGTTTAAGGCATTTTGCCCCCCCCCCCGCAATGCTTTATTTTGGGGGGCCCATATGTTTATCTCAGGTCAACCTAACTCAACCTAAGCTATTCCCAGTACAGGATATTCAGATTATTACTAATAATGTTTTTGCAGGAGGAGGGTTACTATGCCCCCCCCCACAATGATGGGGGCCCCTGTGGATGCTGATGCCGCTGGTGCCTTAAACTGGCACTGCATCCATGCTGTCATTTCAGTATGAAAGCTGGACAATAAAGAAAGCTAGGGAAAAAATGGACTCGTTCGAAATGTGATGATGGGGGATAGTTCCTTGGAAGCAGCAGGCTGCTAAAAAGACTATAAATGAGCCCAAGAGCAAATCAAGACTGAACTCTCACTAGAAGCAATGCACTTTTACATTTAGAAATAGGCCAAATGTCAGTTGAGTCCTGGGCATGGATCCTCAAATTAAACCTTTGACTAAAAAAAAATTTTTTTTAACCCCTGTAGGATTGGCTCCCTTGGTATTAACTGATGGGTTTCATTCTAGGTAGAAAAATACATTGGATGAGAAACTAGTCAAACTGGGTTTCTCACAAACCACTATTTTTGTAATGGGTTATATGAAAGCAAAAAAGGAAACACTGTAGATTACGAATTGCAACATCATGTAAGCACTTCTACTGAATATCCTGAATCTAGAGACAGTGTTGGGCTTTCTTGTAAGGGATCCATTTGAATATTTTAAATCTCCCAAAATACAGAAAAGCATTCACTCTAGCAAAATTTAATGTATTACCCTTAGTCTTACTAGAGGGGAAATATAACAATGTACATTATGATACAAGCTTATGTCCTTGTTAAGTTGGCTCAGTGGAGACAGTAGAACTTGTACTGTTATATTGTTCTTTCTATAGTGGTTTTTGACATACTTTGGACATAGTATGAGATGATGTGACTCATTTGAAAAGTCCATAATGCTTAGAAAATGGAAGGGAGAAGGAAAAGAGGGAGCCATACTACATCTGCACTGCAGAAATAATCCAGTTTGACACCGCTTAAACTGCCATGGCTCAGTGCTATGGAATCCTGGGATTTGTGGTTTGTTGTAGCACCAAACCTCTCTGACAGAGAAAGCTAAATATCTCACAAAACTACAGATCTCAGAATTCCATAGCATTGAACCATGGCAGTTAAAGCAATGTCAAACTGGATTATTTCTGAGGTGCAGATGCTGCTTCAGTCAAGGAAGCCACAGCCCCTAAGTTCACAAGATCTTAGCAAAAGCTGTTAATAACAGGGTGTGTTGGATGCCTCTCATTCATGGGCTTTGTCATAAACTGATGCTGACTTGACAGGAATTAGCAACAAGGAATAGAAATAGTATTCATAAATACTTGAAAAAGGTTAGAAAATGTGTTCCTCTAGGGTCAAGAAATCTTGGAAAGAGAATCCTGGGTTGGTGTTAATCTTTGTAGTTTGAAAGTTTTCCTATGCAAAAATAGCAATGTGGTTGTTTAGTGCAGAAAACTGCCCCCCCACACACAAGTAACAGCATTTTCTGTGCAGAAAAAATATATTTCTGCACAGAACTACATGCAGATTTTGCACAGTAAGTAACTGTAAGTAACTGTAAGTTTTTTGAAGACTTTCTAATCTTGAGGAGAAAATTGGCAAAATTACTCCTTGTTTCCATCATGAAGAATATCAGCAAAGAATTGCATCTCTGTTCAGCTGTTGTTCTTGCGTGCCTTTAAGTAGTTTCTGACTTATGGAAACCCTAGGTGAATTTATCATGGGGTTTTCTTGGCAAGATTTGTCCAGAGGGGAGGTTCCTTTTGCCTTCCTCTGAGGTTGAGAGAGTGTGACTTTCCCAAGGTCAACCAATGGGATTCCATTGCTGAGTGGGGAACCCTGGCCTCTGAAGCCTTAGTCCAACACTAACCACTATATCATGCTGGCTCTTACTTGTGTTGTGGTGTTAAAAGAGGCTTGGAGGATGGCAGAAAGAGGATGAGGGGGAAACCCTGGAAATGATCAGAGAGAGTGCTAATGAGGGGGAAATCACTCACAGCCTAAACAGCCTTGCCAGGTTGTTATACACACTGGTATTAATAGCACTGGACTGTCAGAGCAATTGCCCTTGGGCCACCAGCCAATGGGCAGAGCTTACTGCCCCTTGCTCCAACCCCATAAAACAGGCTGCACCCCATCTTTTGGTTGATTGCCACCATTCAGATAAACCCATTGCACTCACTGCAAATGCTAGGAGGAGGCAAAGAAGGCAGTTGCCCCTGATAAAGTGAAGTAAAGCAAAGCAAAGTAAAAAAAGGACCATGGGACTCTGTTGTCGTTTCTGGACCCATTTGCACTTTCCTTCTGAAAAAGGTCTGTGTGTGTGCATTTTTGGATGTGTAGACATCCAAATGCACAGTGATGTGCATTTTCACCCAATTGCCATTTATGAGCGCATGTGGACACTCCATTTCAATGAATGTGAATGGATGAGAATATGCGCAGAACCATGAAGACAAATGAACTTTGCTACAAATGAGCAAAAACGCACTCGCAGTAAACTGTCACATCTAGACAAGCCCTAAGTTAACTATAAGGTAGAAGGGAGGGAGGGAGGGGAAAGAAAAGAAAAGTTCACTAAGATATCTCCATGTGAAAATAACAAAATTCAGAAGCAATGAAAGGCTCCGAGACAGTGAAAGTCTCGCTTAGACAATTTGACTAATTCTTTGATTATATCAGAGAAACATAAGCCATTCACTTGCTGATTGAATCCAGGTGGAACTCACGCCACAAAACCCTTTGACCCATTCCAAAATTACCATTAAGCTTACATTTCAGCACATGCCTTGAAACTCCAACTCTGTCCCACCCCTCGCCCATCCTCCACAGCTTCCCGTGACAGTGACACGACCAGTGACAGAGCCTCCTTCAAGAAAGAGAGCGTCTATTCCCAGGCATCTGTGCCATATTTAGCAACCCCTAATTATCCATTTAGCCAGCCTTGGATTCATCATCTCTGCCTTAGTTGGGGTTTCGTTTGCTTTCCTTCATTCTTTCCTTGCAATTGATGGAACAAGTGTGCTTTCTGATATTTATGACTAGGACCAGGCTGGTTCACATAACCTAAGATCCATGTCATTGTGGTTGATGGTTTCTGTGCCAGGTCTACCATTGGATATGCCAACATCTCTGAATGGAACCTTTGTGTGAACGTTGCCTGTAGTAGTTAAAGGAGCAGCTTTCAAGTTGGGGTTCGGTACCAAGAGCCGCAATGGTTACTTCAGACCATACATCTTATCTTTCATGGTCACTTTGTTCCATTTTTACTCATTATCCAATCAATGTCATTACCCAGCCATTGTCCATCACGAGTTACATTATATTCTTTTCGCCTTTCTTTCTTTCAACCTGTACAGTGGAAGATGCAAAACTGGATAAAAGGAAGTCCTTCACAAAGCACATAGGTAAACTGTGGAACTCACTGCTACAAGGCTGGAATGAAGGTTGCCAACTTGAACAGGTTTAAAAGGGGAATAAATAAGGTTCTTAATGACTCTTAGTAATAATGACCATATACAACCTCCAGTGCCAGAAATTGCTGGGCAACATGAGACAGAGGGTTCAAGTTGTCCTTGTATCTCCCAAGTCAGTTCAGTGCTTTGGATAGTTTATGTAAACTTTGGCCTAAAGTCCAGAATAAAGTCCCCAAAGCAACTCATTGGCCACTATGTGGACAGAAGACTAAATTAGAAAGTTTGTTCATTTGATCCAGCATGGCTCTTCTTATATTCTTATATTGGAAGAAGCTTTCAAGGCCTCTAGAAAGTTCAGATCATTTTTGTTTTCTTATGCCAGGCCTACCTGACCTGGGTTGTTTCATTTCACATGTGATTGTGTTAGTTTAAAGTAAAATAAATAAATAAAAATCTGTTGAAAGATGTTGAACTGTTCTTCTTTGTAACACATTCAGGGGTAGCTGTGTTGTCCCTGTAGCAAAGCCAAATCTACAAGCTCTACTGGCTTCTTCATCAGGCAAAAGATGTTTAAAAATAACATATTTTTTTTATTTTTAAACATCTTTTGCCTGGTGAGGAAGCCAGTAGCACTTTAAAAGCTTGCATCATGTGTTTTGCAGTTTGGTTGGCTAGTAAAGGTATCACTTTTTGTGGATTCTGGATTTTTCTTTCTTTCTTTGTGTGTGTGTGTGTGTGTGTGTGTGTGTGGTATAGGAACCCATGTTAGTTCTGCCTCTGGTACATTTTTTTTCTGTTAAAGAAGAAATGTTCAGAAAATGCCCAGGAACATATTGGAGATTATCAGATGCATCAAAAATGTGTTATGAAAATGCCATGAGTTCTCAAAAGGGCTTCCTTATAAGATGACATCATGCCCAGCGTTGTGCAAGCATTCTGCTGCCGTTACGAGGGAGTTCTTTTTTATTGTCAGGGAGAAGTCAAAAATTGATCTTCCATAGCATTTGTGTTCCGGATTTTCATGTGTGCAAGAAGGTGCACCGTTCTGCTGGTGTGATTCCAGCATCAATGGGTTGTCCCGCTAGAACACTTCCAGGTGCAAATGGGAAAACTAGGTACCATATGCTCTTTTTATGAACCTCCCCTTCTTGTTTGCAAGTTTCTAAACATGTATCTGTGCTTTTCTGAACTTTTAAAAAACATTTTGGTGTTTTGGGGCTTTTTAGTGTGCTTGCGTCTTCTCGCAAGACGTGCTGAAATCTCATTCGTAGGGAAACATGGAAGTAAGCGGCACAACTACTTGCCAGATTCTTGGGGCGATTCTGTATCGTTATCACAGCAGTGTGCAAAAACATGTGTCGTTGTGCCAGAACACAAATACTGTAAAATATAGTGCCATAACCATGTCTTTAGGCACTGGTCTGATAATCTCCATTCACTTCATTGATGGAGGCGTACCTGAACACACAGGCAAGATAATCACAGGATACACCAAAGATGGGTATAAGAGACACACAGAAGGTGGCATTGGCATAACAGTACTTCAAATATTTAATCAAATATTTAATCAAGCCATTCCAAGATGATGGCCCATAGACTTCTTTGTTTTCTTCTTCTTCTTCTTTGGATATATCTCTGATGATTGAGGATACATGTTAAAACAGTGCAAAGGGTGCATTGAGAACTGAATTGTGGTGTCCCTCCTTCACTGAGGTTAATTTGGTTGATGTTCTCCAGGGCCTGCCATCTCTAGAAGTAATGGGAATGCATAGCAGTAGCTCTGGTGATTAACTTCGAATTTAGAGGTTTCATTTCTCTCCCCCACTCCCTTCTCCTTCTCCTTCATTCTGCTCCATGACAAAAATCCGACCTCTACAGTAGAGCCTGAAAGAGCTGTTTGTTTTTTCAGCTGACTTGTTGGAACTGTGCAAGTCTGTTGGATGCACCATAAATGAGCTGAGGTTTTACGAACTGCAAAACAGGGAGGACATTTTCCAGGAAGCAATGTAACTTTAAAAAACAAAATCCTTTGATCCAACAAACTCTTTTAAAAAAAGAAATCAGTAACTCTTTGGGGGGAGGTGCATTTGTTTGTCCATGGGGTTGTCTAAGCCATGAAAATACTCCTCTAGAATTTGAGGAGAATACGAGATTTGTTTTAATGGGATCCCACATCAATCTGCCATATCAAAAGGAGGGGGGGCAAATATACTATGCAGGAAAAACCTTTGCAGCTTTTCCCATATTTCTTAAAATAATGTGTGGGAATACGCACTATTGGCCGTTAGCTTAAGTTTCCCACTGCTCCAGAGATGAGGACATGGAGCAATAGACTCAAACTACAGGAAAAGAGAGTCCATCTAAACATTAGGAACAACTTCTTGACAGTAAGAGCTGTTTGACAGTGGAATACCCTGCCTAAGAGTGTGGTGGTCTCCTTTGGAGGTTTTTAAGCAGAGGCTGGATGGCCATCTGTCAGGAGTGCTTTGACTCTGTGTTCCTGCATGAAAAGGGGTTGGACTGGATGGCCCTTGTGGTCTCTTCCAACTCTATGATTCTATGAGTCTATATTGAGGATCTGTTCATTCTCCCCCACTACTTTTTCTTTTAAAAAGGACAGTTGATTGAAAGTTGGGTACAAGTGGAAAGAAGGAAGGAAAGAAGGAAGGAAGGAAGGAGAGAAAGAAGCCAGCTGGAGTTATGGTGTGTGTGTGTGTGTGTATTAGATTGTACCAAAATTGAATCTGATTGATAGGACTCAATCAGGCAGGGCACAGGTCCTCTGCCCTTACGGAAATGCACAGCACAGCAATGCTTTTTCATGCTCACATCACGTATCAATTCTGGGTGGGCAACTTTCCTTTTCTTCAACTCCCCCCTTGGGGAGTAGGGGAGTGGGGGGAAAAGTCCAGGATGGCTCTCCCTAAGGTTTTGTGTTTAACTGGCCACATCTGGCTTTCATATCTGGAGAAATAAATAGCAGGCCTAATGAATCCTCTGTGACTTCTTTGCTCCTTGAACAAGGCAGCTTCTAATTACAGCTTCAGCCAGGCATGGTTGCAGAGCAAGCAGGCCACAGCTGTCCCCTTGATTTGGATGCAAGCTTGGAAATAAAGCACCGGCAAAGAAAAACAAGAGAGGAACCTGCAAAGCTGGGACTGAAGCGAGCAGAACAGCAGGGGCAAATCAGATCGGTGGGAAGTGGCACCTTTGAGGCTAGCAGGGCGGCAAATCCACTTGGTCTTTTGGTCTGAACTTTTAAAAGGAGATAGCCAAGTTTCCCTGCCCTAAAAATATTGTTGGCATTTTGAACAGATCTTTTCAAGTTCAGACTAGAACCCATGATGGTAGGGGATAGACTACTCCACCACCATTGGAACCAACTAAAGAACCAAAGGAAATCAGCCATTTAATTAAAACTCATCCCAGGATCATAACTAAGGAATGAAAGACTTGGGGGACAGGCAGGGTCATCCAGAGCATGGAAAGGAAATTTCTAGAAGGGCTTAAGAAGTAATCGGTTATTGTTGCTTGTGACTATGTTGGGGGGGGGGATAATCCACTGCATTACCCCATGGGTTCCTTGAAATATTTTTGGTTAGTTTTTAAACTTGGGGAGTGGGGTATGATCTTCTCCTGTCACCTGATTTTCCAGTCTAGAATGATGGGAAGTTGTGATGCTAACATCTCAGTCTGCACATCTCTCCTTTAACTCATAGTTTCTTTGGCCTTGTCTAGGTGGGCTGTTTACACCATCCTGACTCCATTTTTGAGCCCTGCAGTCCTAATGACACAAGGCTTTGGCCCTGTTTTGCCCCTGGACAGTCCTCACAATGACCAGGGCAAAGACAGAGGGAAAAATTTCTGTGTAGAAAACAATGTTTTCTCTATGGATGCTATCTTCTCCCCAGAATACGAAGCTGATTTCTGTCCAGAAAATGCTATTTTCTGCATCTAACATCTGCCGACAATCTTTTTGGTCAGAATAATTCTCAAACTGTGAATAGTCTTGCAAAACAGCACAGTTTTAAAAGACTTCCTTGCAGCTGAGGTGGGGGAGAAAGAAATGTTAACATCCGTTCCTTCCATTGAGAAGAAAATCAGCAAAGAATTACCTCTCTGATGCAGCCGGGTGAAATTTCTGCTGCTAAGTGACAGTCAAGGAAGAGATAGGCTGCACCTGCACTGCAGAAATAATCTGTTTTGACACTGATTTAACCGCCATGGCTCAATGCTATGGAATTCTGGGATCTGTAGTTTTGTGCGATATTTAACCTTCTCTGTCAGAGAGCTCTGGTATCACAATGAACTACAAATCCCAGGATTCCATCACATGGAGCCATGGCAGTTAAAGTGGTGTCAAAAAATGGATTATTATTTCTGCATAAGATGGCTGCTGTCGCAACAGAGCTGGTAGAATGGGCCTTGTTTGGCAACTCTTTCTCTGCCGCAGGCTGGAAAAAAAGAACTGAAGCATCAGTAAGATCCTACCTCTTTCAAACAGCACCCGTATTAAATGATTAGATGTTGGATTTCAGCAAGGAGGCTGGTTGAAAATCTCTTGCGTGCAGGTGAAGACACCCTTTTGCATCCAATCCAAGGTCCCACAATGGAGCCTCCAAAGGCACAGCGTGGGTGTACATGGTGAAAAGCTATGAAGTCAGTTCCCCTCTTCCTCCCCTCCCCCGCCATCCCATCCATCATTGCGGACAAGGGCTCTGTTGTGTTAGGCAAAAGTGCATTTACATGGCTCTCCATATATTACAGGATATTATTTTTCCAGTGGAGAAACATTTCAGGCATTTCCAACAAACGATATTTTTTCTCCCCCTGGTGCTTTATTGGTACTATTAAAGAAAAGGGGGAAAAAAAGATCCAGCAAAGGAATAAAAACCCAACCACAAAATTCTTGGTTAAGAGTGGCAAAAGCAAAGGAAATTTAGAACATTAAAAATGGAACGTGGGTCTCTTATTATTCTTTCCCTAGGTGTAGCACAGACCTCCATGCAGCCAGGAACTGTACAGTGCAGAAGAAAGTAAATAGGTATATCACAGCATATGCAGAGCTTGGGGAAGTTACTTGTTTTGGACTACCATTCCCAAATTCTGCAGCCAGCATGCGGAATTTCCTAGGAAGATGCTAGGAGATGTACTCTGGAAAAAGTAACATTCCCAAACTGTGGTGGGGATTTGCCTTGAATGGATTCATTGCCTACTCCTGTATTATAAGAGGTATTGAGCAGCAAGTGTCTTGTTTCTCCAGTGTCTACTGGGGATGTAAATTTTTGCTGATTTTGGTTGTGCAAGACAGAATTTGAAAAAAAAAAAAAGTCAACAGATTGCTCCCAGCTGGTTGAGATTATGAGACATTTTACTCTTTTTCATTTTGTTGTTGTAATTGTTGATTTTTGTTTTTGTTTTTTGCATCCCAAGACTGTTTTTGGTGAAAAGTTGGCAAAGATTTTTGTATTAAAAAGGCTGGAATCATGTTCGTCCCATTTTCTGCATTAAAAAAATCCTGGGGTTTTTTTGCATTACAAAAATGGTAGCAGTCTTAAACATGCCTACCGTTAATTTCCTTTGCAAAAACAGTAGGACATTTTTGTTCAACACTTAACGTCAATGTTCCCTTCAAGATTGCTGAAGAACACCTGCATATAGAAACACATTTTGCATGGCGCTGTATGCTCATTTGCTTGTATATTCAGTTGCACATTTGATGTCTTGGTTCAGCTCTGCAACATTGCCACATGACCATAGTGAACATACAGCTCTGTGCATGGAGATTTATGCTATGCAACCCCGATGTGGGATCTCAACTGCTGTATTTTGCTCAAACATCAGCATTTTTTAAATTTCAGATGATTTTTAAAAAGGGCACTGGGCTAATTTACACTGTAAAACAGGGGTGAAAATCTTGCAGCAGTTGACAGTTTTGTTTTGTTTTTGTTTTTTAGTATAGCATATTGACATGTAACAACATTTCACAGATAAAAACCAGGATGCCTGGCCAAGCATCATCACCCTGTGTTCAAGATAGCAAAAGTTATTAATGAGAAGGAACACCCAAGCTAGGAGAGGCTGCAGCAGTTTGCTTTTGCCTGAGCCAACTGGGAAAGACAAGATTTTGCCCCCTCTCCTCTCTGCTGAGTTAACTGAGTACAAACTGTGTTTGCCTTTTGACCTCACTTTGCAGCAATTGAGCTGAGGATGAAGGTGAAAAGTGGGAAGGAGAGAGAAAGACTGGGACATTTTAAAAGTAGCTGGAAAAATGGGATGTCAGGATTAACTGGGACTGTACCTGCCAAACCAGGAGAGTTGGAAGGTATGAAGTCAAGAGACCTCAAACACCAGGGAAACCTTCAAACCTTCTCTACTGTGAAGTTGAAGGCTTTCACGGCTGGTATCCATAGGTTTTCCATGGTGTTTTTTTTCCGTTTCTTTTTTAATGGGTAGTCCATCCATCTCCCAGCAGTTTCCATGGCATAAAATGATGCTTGGACCTGATGCAATTGCCCACCTATGCTTGAAGGAGACTAGAGTGGATCTAATGACCAGCCCCGAATGGGGAGAATGGACTAAATGACCATACAGGTTTCTCCAACCCTTCAGTCTTCTACAACTATCTGTGCTGGGTCATCACAGTTGGCCCTTAGATACAGATAGTGCAAAAACAGATGTATACATCTCCCTTCATGAATCTCAAAATATTTCGGATTGTTGCTTTAAGTCCAAGGTTCTTCAAGGCCACCCCAATCTCAGCCCACTCTCTTTCTTACCTTGCACACTTGAGATATGCAAAGAGAAAGCTCAACCCTGAAAGAGTAAAGGGCTACTGCAGAAAGGTCAATGTGAGGAAATCCATAAAACACCATTAGTTTTCCTTGGGCAATCCTTCTCTACTGATAAGACTCAGATTAGATCCTTAAGTCAAGCTTTGTTTACATTGCTATCTCTAAGTGGCCACTTACTTTGCTTCTTGTATTCACATCGCAGTGTTTTTTTAAAACGTTTTTTTAAAAGCAGAGTTAGGCTTGGGATTGTGCAAGAACAGTTGTAGTAAGAAAAGAAAAAGGCAGTGTCCAAGGTGCTATTTCTCAATGGCATTGTGCAAAATTATAGCATGGGAGTCTGCATGGTGTGGTGGTTTGAGTACTGGACTAGGACTTTAGGAGTCCAAGGTTTGAACGCGTGCTTTACCATGAAACCCACTGGGTGCCTTTGGACAAGCCATACTCTTTCAGCCTTAGGAGAATGGAATTGCAAAATTCCTCTGAAAAAATCTTGCCAAGAAAACACTAGGAGAAAGCTCTCATTATAAGTCGGAGTCAACCTGAAGGCAAATAACAAAATTTATACTGGGAGGCCTAAAATTTGACATTTGGAGGCCTGGTAGCACTGGTAGTTTTGAATGTGAGGCCTAGTTCAGAGTTTGAAACCTGGTACGTTGGATGAGGTGAGCCAGACTTATAAATTGAGGCTTGGTGGCTTGTAGTGGAGGCAGTGTAGTGAATTGGTTTGAGTGTTGGACTAGGCTCGTTCTTCCCCTGGGCAGTCCTTATGAACCCTGGAGCAGAAATTGCTCCAGCTGCCAATCACCTTTACCTTTCCAGGTCTAGGAAGGGGTCCTGCAACATGTGACTACAGATTATATTGCCTGGGTAGGCAAGCCTTTGGAAAACTTAGGGGGTTTTGAAGATGTTCTCATGGCAGGAAAAAAAATTGCTACAATGACTCATTGCTCCCTTTGAGAAGAAGTTTAAAAGTAGCATCCCTCCTAAATTTCCAGTTCTAAATGTATCTCTGTGTCTCCATCCTAGGCAATATTTTCCCCTTAACCTTTTTTGGCTACACAAGAAGGCATAAGAGAGGTGTGCTGCACAGTGTTTTGCAGACTGTGTGCTTGGCATCATGGTATGGCTGCTCCAATTGTGAAAGAAGGACATCCAAGATCCCTCTCCAGTTGAAACAGCATCACTTTTTGGGATGCATAAACCCTTGAGCACGGCTTTTGGATCCCCTCGGTCTTCCAGACCAAACCGAGAGCTGTCGTCGTTTATGACTGGCAGAAAATGGATTGTTAAGCTCCAGGGAGTTTTCCAGTACAGCTGTAAACTTTCAGAAATACTCGGCTGAGAAACCTATAGAGCTCTGTTTCAATTCACAATACTCCCTTTTCATTCCTCATCACCTGGGGAAAGGAGAAAGGGAGGAGGGGGGAAATAACAACCACTAGAATTCTTGCTTCAGGATTAACCAGTTTTTAAAATATATATATTGCTTGGGGTTCTGTGCGTCTGATGCTGGGTTCTTCTAAGTCAATTAGGAATGGGACAAGGAGGAGACAATGTGTGTTGAAGGCACAGGTGTTTGGAGGCCATCCTACTGACATCCCCGATGGGACGACTGTTGTGTCTCCATATACGTCTTGTGTGGTTAGCCAGATGTTGGCCCAATTTGAGCGGCAAAAACGTCTGCCAAGGCAGCCTGCTCCATCAGTTGTCTGGCATACCTGGTTGGAGCTTCGGCCTAAGCAACATTCCAGCTTTTGCAGATCAGCCTGAGCCAGTCAGCCAAAACCATAATCCTGCTCCAAGTCTCAGGGCAAAGAAACCTCTCCTTCACTTCAGCAACAATTGCATTAAAAACCCAGGCCTGACTTTCCAAGGCTTGGCCAGACATTCTGATTTTGAAAACAGGTATGAAAATGGAAGGAGCGAAGTCCCATCTGCCAAGGTCATAACAACTGTAGATTGTAGAAGATGTAAAAGTGATATGTGTGTGTGTGTTTAAATATACAGAGTCATGCACACTACTGTATTATACAGCATTCCTCTTGTCTGTATAGGGTTTGTTGTTGCTATATCCCTTCAAGTTACCTTACTTGCACACAATAAGGTGGGGTACAATGTATTTATTGTTTTTTTTATTTATTGGATGTATATCCCGCCTTTCTCCCAAGATGGGATTCAAGGTGGCGTATAATAATTTTAAAATACAACTAAAACATTACAAGTGTTTTTAAAAAATAATTAATAATTATCATTATTAAAACATAACAGCTAAAAACACAATGTAGATTAACAACATAGTTTCAATAAAAATAAAAAAGGTCTATGTAAATAAATACATAGATGATTAAAAAGCAGACCAACAGTACTTCTCCCAAGTTTGTCCTGGGTCCTAGAAAGATGCCATGAAAATCACTAAAAATATTCACTGGAATCCTATTTGACCTGTTATGTTGCATATCTTTGCATATACTTAACTAGCAGAGGTGCTAAGGAACAGGTTACTGGATTACAAAGATATGTCATGGGCAAGAGTGTGTGGTGCACATTGGTGTCCAGTGCTCATCGGGCCCTATGTGATGCACATCAGGACTGATGCAATGAGCATCATTGTGCAGTTGTGCATTGGCCCCATTGTGCACCAATGCACATGGGGCAGTTTGCTGGCTCTGTTACATAGTAACACATCAGCAGCCCTCTACTAGATGTGGATGTTACACAACTGCAGGATTCTAATTCCTGCTGACATAAATCCATTTATGAACACAAAACACCCCAACAGGATTCTGGTCACAACAAACTACAAATCCCAAGATTCCATAGGATGGAGCCAGGATAGTTAATGCGATGCCAAACTGCATTATTTCTTCAGTGTGTCAGCAGCCTTAAACCATAGTAGGGTGAATTCAAGAACACTCCTTTTCCTTTATCTGGATTTGAACAGGACAGGTGTCCAAACAGATAAGAGTTCTATGACTATATTCCAACAAAAGAGCTGTCCCTTGTGAGGACAGACACATGGACACCATGCAAGTACCTTTTGTCTTACCTCAGATATCAGATCTGGGTTCCAAATTTAGAAAAAGGACTCCAGGTCCTTAAGAGCATTTAAATTCCAAACCAAAGTTGGCCAGGAAATCACAGTAAATTGAGATGCCTCCATCCACCCACGTGCAAAATTCCTGAACTTCTCACATCTTCATATTCTCAAGACTTTGCAAGTGCTTTTCATTGGGCCTTAAGAGCTGAAATTGGCTTGGCCTCTGCAGCCACTAGGATCATCCAAGTGGAGTGGATTTTGATTCCTCGCCCAGGCGCCATTTTTGAAACGTTACTTGATTAATCACCCAAAAGAATGAGCATTGTTGCTTTCCCAATGCAAACCATCATATAAAAGTCTCATGTATGTCAGATTCTATGAATGAGCTGCTACACAGTCATTTTTTTAAAAAAAAAAATTAGCTGAGGGTGGAAAATAGATGGGGTCAGATGTAGGTTAATTTTATACCCTCTCCTTAAATATATCCATGCTATCTTTGGAGAAGGAGGAGAAGGTGAAGGAGATACCAAATGCTCGAGGACAGGAAGAGGGGGACTCGATTAAGACATAGTCTCAAATATAAAGTTCAAATGTATGACAAATGAAAATATGATGTGAAAGAAGAGCAGGTAGAGAATGTGCTTGAGTCTGACAAAGGTAACAAGATCAAGATGGAGAGATCTTCCCATTCCTATTCAGTGCCAGAGACCATGGGCTCATCTACATGGGGCAGGATATGCCAGCTTCCCAGTGGTGTATCCTGCCTGTGGATCAGGCCTGTTCCACCCTTGTTACCTGGACAAAACAGACCGGAGTCCAGATGGGCATGCTAGCCCACCCCTGCAGCCTCCACCGCCTGTGTCCCACTTTCCAGATCCAAGGAGGAGGCCTGGATCATGAGCAA
Organism: Gambelia wislizenii; assembly: GCA_030847615.1. Classification (NCBI taxonomy): domain Eukaryota; kingdom Metazoa; phylum Chordata; class Lepidosauria; order Squamata; family Crotaphytidae; genus Gambelia; species Gambelia wislizenii. The sequence continues at coordinate 5,310,927 of JAUMIR010000008.1, forward strand.
GGCCCCCTACATGTGACCAGCATGGTCACATGCTGTGGACCCCCTTCCTGGATCTGGAAGAGCGAGGCAACTACAGCGATGGGCCAGTGGGCCAGAATGGGCTTCTGTTGTATGTGGGGAAATAATCATTGTAATGTAAAAGCAATCTTGTGTACCTCATTCACAATCTTAGATAAGTCTAGGGTTTTTTCCCTGCATGCATTTTGTTCTCCCAAAATTCCCTTCTCTTACTTCAGTGAGCACTTCTAGCCAACTGGAAGTGCTGAGTGATTGGACACATGACCTAATTTGAATTTTATTGCTTTTGTGTAACTTGCCTTCCTTCTGAATCTGACTCTCAATGAGAATGGATGCATTTTAAGTTTTCCTGTAACCATGCCATGATGCATCGGAACCCAGCCCACGGCTGTAGGCTGGTGAGTCTTTCCTACCCATTCTTGGTCAGTTAGGGACCTTTTCTTAAGTTTGTTTTAGTATGTAGATTGAGACTGATATACCTTCAGTAAACTTTGTTTTGCATTTTAAACTGACTCCTTTGTTTTGTAATGAGTCTAATTTAACTGGGGGATCCCAGATCTCTGAATACACTTTTAAATGATAATTGAGCTTAAGTCTGCTTCTTAACCGCACTCTGCATAAAGCGTGAAGTCAAAGGTGACTGAATGTTTTTAACTCCTTTTTAAAGGAAATAATTCTTGTTGTTTTTAAAAGGACTAGATCCTGGAATTTTTTAATACAATTTTATTTTTAGACTCATTACCTTCCTACAGCTTCTTCCATCACACAGGGGCCAATCCATTTCATTTTGGCTGGAGTAGATTTAAGCAGGTATTTTCTTATACCTACCCTGTCTTCCCCTGTCTTAGCCTTGTCTTTGCCCCCGGGATCATGAGGACTGCCCAAGGATAAAACAGGGGAAAAGCCCTGTGTCATCAAGGCTGCAGGCTCCAAGATGGGGCAAGATGGGGTAAACTGCCCATGTAGATAAACCCCGTGACTGACCAACCCACTGATAAGGAAGCCACTAGTCACCACTGGATAATGGAAAAGCATAGAGAAAAAGAGAGTGGTATACAGTGATGATGTATTTTGGGGTGCATGTATCCTGTGAGAAGGCAGAGGGTGAAATGGAGGCAAAAGAAGCACCTTTTTCCATGCTCTGCCAGGTCACAGGAATATGAGTAAATATGGAGAGGAGGCACAGCTGGGGGAGGGGATCTGCCTCATGTCTCTTGATGGGTGAACATGTTATCTTTTCCAAAAAAGAAAAAGGAAGCAGAAAATACACATACATTTTCATTCCAAAAGCTGTTTCATTGCCAGAGAAGCTGAAAGGGGATCATTGTATAATAGAGAGGCTTTGTTAATAGCAATGCCATGGGAATTTGCCGAGCCTGAGTTCTGAAGAATAACAATAATAATAAAAAAATGCCATGGTTTTTTCAAGGCAGTAGAAAAACCCCACAAATATTTCACCACCAGCCCTCCGTCCCCCCTCCCCTGAATATCCATCTTGTTCTGTCAAGTCATGGCTTTCTCTACTCTCACAACAATTTGCCTCAACTTTCAACTATGTAGGACTCTCGTTTCCCACTTTTTTAAAAAAGAAATAGCTATTATCTAATGTTTTGAGAATTGATCTGATGGGAAGACTGCACCGAGCAACTGATTGCATCACAGCAAGGCAAACTGGACTGCATTTTCGGCAGGCATATGTGACAAATATTTTGTTGTATGGGCCATCAATTTGGCTTCAACTTATGGCAACTCTATGAATGAGAGACTTCCAATCATAAACAACCCTGCTCAGGTCTCACAAACGCAGGGCAGCCGTGTCTTCCTTGATCGAACCAATCCATCTGTAATGCAGTCTTCCTCTTTTCCTTCTGCCTTCCACTTTACCCATCATTGTCATATTTCCAGTGAGTCATGTTGTCTCATGATATGTCCAAAGTATGATAGACTCAAGACATTATCACACGTGGCTTTTAAATTGTAATGAAAGCTGGAGAATAGCATCTTTGGCCATATTTATATGGCGGTGTCTCTCTCTTGTTTAACTTCAAAGCATTTGTAGAGCACCTGTTTACTTTTTCTTTTTTTGAAAAAAATGTTTTATTAATATGCAAAGGATTACAATAGAGCAAACAAAATAAAATGCAAACAAAATACTACTAAAGAAGGGTATATGAGGGTGTCGAACAAACACAACCATATAAATATATTATTATTGTTTGTCTTCTGTAAAAGCACTTTTCCAGAAATTTAAATGCTGGTTTGGTGGTTTTGGCTAATGAGGATGATTGTTAATGTACTCTCTAAAGGGACACAATTTTTCTTCAAAAGCAGTACAATAGGTGTTATTTATCCTATCCAGCAGTTTTTCCAATAATAAACTGTCCCATAATCTATGCCACCAGTTATCCATTTTTAAGCTGCCCGTCTTCCATTGTGTGTCCATGGATTGTATGAGGAAGGTTGAATAGACAGAGGTTCAACAGATTGAGATTTCATGAATTCTAGTACCTGCATGTGGTCAGGGACTGAACGGATCGGAGAGCAGAGCCTAGGGAACTCTTGGTTTCAGAATTAACTGAAAACACTTTTTAACAGATAAATAGATCTGCTAATATATATAGTCCTAAAACCTATTGGTAGCCATGACTAGAGAAGGTCTACTGAATCCATGGGATTTACATAATTACATCATCCATGGGATTTGCATGTTGACTCATCAACATTTCATTCAATGCATCTACTCTAGTTGGGACTACCAATAGTATTCAGGTCATGGTGGGTCATGACTTTATAACTGGAGGCTAAGGAACTATGTAAGGAAATTAATATGAGAGCCATTCCTGCCAATGTATCAAGTTTCCATGCTGCTCTGTCCACATTTGTAATGTCTTTCTGGTCAACAGCTTCTGTGGAATGGTACAACTTTCTGGATGCCCAGGTTAACCTTGTAACCAGGCCTTCAATCAGCTTTGGCCAATTCACTAGCAGCAATACCCCTTCCCTGAAACAAATTGACTGATAATAAAACAAAAACACCTTCTATGATAGCTAATCCTGTGCTGCATGGCTGATGAGCTCTTACCTTGACTACTCTAATGCATTTGATGTGGTGCTGCCCTTGAAGGAAGTGTGAAAGCCTTACATTAGCCCAGAATTCACCAGTCAAGTCAACATTTGTCATAGGGAGCACACAACAATTGGCCTGATTGAGGTCCACTAGTTGCTAATTTGGTTTTAGATAATATTCAAGGTACTGGTGCTTACCTTCAAAATGCTTTTGGTACAGATTATCTGAGGCAACACCTTCATTTTCATACTTTTTTTCCCCGGCTGGTATCAAGGGTTGGCATTATTGAGTATGTGATGAGGTTGCCATAAGTCAAAAAGGACTTGAAGGCACACAACAACAACAATGACAATGATGACAACAGCAACAACGACAACAACAGAACAAGCATTGACCTCCTGAGAGCTTCTTGGCTGCTTGCTCCACTTGCTTGCCATCTCTACCTATTCACCTCTCCTCTCTTACTGGCTGGGGGATTCTGGGTGTTGTAGTCCAAGGAAGTAACTCTTCCAAGTCCTGATCAGGACAAGAAAGAGGTAAAATGTAAGCCTGTGGTGCCAAGCCACATCAGTTTTCATTTAACTCACAAACAGTTTTCCACCACTTTTCCTCTTCAAGTGTGTTGGACTACAGGTCCCATCATTCCTAGACAGCATGGGCCATGTTGGCTGGGATGTAATTGGACTTGTAATCAATACACCCGGGACAGAAGACCTTCACTGAATCTATCCAACCTTATACTCTTAATTTGAAAGATTCCAAAAATACAGCTAGGAAATTAAGGGGTAGGAGCCATCTGACTTTTTAATTTCCCTGATTTCTGGCTTTCATCAAATTGACCCACCATCATCCATAACTGGAAATAAAACCTGTGGAATTGCCTTGTTAAATGGTTTGATTGCTGTAGACTTTCACTTCACCTCTACAGAGCATTAGCTGTAATATGAACAGGGTAATCAGGAGTCTGGGTGACAGGCAGAGCTCAGAAGGTTTGGACACGTGACACCATCTCTATATTTTTTTGGAAGCAAAAAAAAAAGTGCTTTTCACTGGGCTCAAAATCTCCTCAGAGAGTTTTATGTTTTTTATTTAAAAAAAATTTGAAATGTCACAGAAATTGACTCTGGTATGATTGCTACTTCTGTTTCTGGCTGTAAATGAGGCAGAATGTTCCAGGAGTTGGCTGAAACATTTTGCCCAGAAAATGTCTGACTTAAGTCACTCATATCAGCCTCTTGGAGGTGATGAACACCCATGGATAAGAGTAAGCATCTGGGACAGGACAGAAAGTGTTTGTTAGGATGTTTGCTGCATCCGTTATATAAAGTTCACACAGACATGAAGATAATAACACAAGTGAAGGGTCTAAATACCCTAAAGGCACCAGATCCTGTCTGATCTTGGAAGCTAAGCAGGGTCATCCCTGGTTAGTACTTGGATAGGAGACCACCAATGAATACTAGGTGCTGTAGGCTGTGTTTCAGAGGAAGAACTAGCAAACCACCTCTGAGTCTTCCTTGCCTAAGAAAACACTATGAAAATTCATGGGGTTGCCATAAGTTGACAGGTGACTTGAAGGCACATACACACAAGTAAGTATACATATTGAGATATAGTCTAAGTGTATTGATATTGGACCTACCCTGTTATTTATTGCTTATTTTTTAGTCTCTACTTCTTGGCTGTATAATTTTAAATATATTTTTAAATATATTGGAAAAAAGATAATAGCAGGTTTTTCTGTACCTTATAACTCTTGAATTGAACTTTTGGTAAAGAAAATATGGCCTGAATTTGGGAAGATTTGGCCAAGAGTTGTTTTATTTATTTATTTATTTTCCACCTTTCCCCCATTTTGGGACTCAAGGCAGCTTACCACAATTAAAACAAACATAGCTAAAACATATACAGAAGTTAAACATATAATCAAACTATCTATCAAACTAATTTTGATAACAAAAGCCATTGTTTTTTTTCTTTACAAAAGTATTAACAATGACACACAAATTAACATTTATTTGTTAAAACCATCATTCCCACACCCATCTTCTTGGATAATGGGATCAAAGTTTGAGGGTTGGGGGTGGGGTGGATAGTCAATGGCACCCCACTGAGATCCCACATTCCACTTCCACTCTGATCTCTTATTGGCTATGACTGACTATTAATCATAATAGGAATATTAATTTGGGCAACGGTGTCATTTGACTTTAATGACATCACCAAATCAGATAGAGCATCACGGCACCTTGACATCTAGTGCATGGTTCCTGATTGGTTGGGCAGGGAAGCAAAGCCCATCCAAAGACAACTAAGGGAAGGAAATGCATCTGCGAATAGAAATATTAAATTTGCAAGGGGTGACTCAATGCTTCAAACACTCTTTCTGTGCTGGTAAGCAAAGCTGGGAAGCCATCTGCTGAGTTCTTGAACTATCCATTCCCATGTTTGGCTCTGAAAATATTGCTGGTGTTCAATTGTTCCATCCTAATGTGATTCCGCCTGTAGTGGCAACCCATTTTACAAGCTCTGTTGTCAGTCATACATGGATCTTCATCATAAAAAATATGCCATAAAACAACTGTTTTACTATCCTAGGAGGAGCTGACCTGGAAACATCACAGTCACAAATATAACACTCTATAACCTGTGCAAGAGGCCATGAGGTTGATCTGTTTGTTCAAGGAGGCCTCATGGAATCACAGCCTCCATCCGCATTCTGTAGTCCATTCCATAGACCAAGGGAAGCTGAACAGAGTAGCAATTGTTGCGTTGACAGCTTTATGGCCTCTCCTACCTCTGCTATTTTTGAAGAACCACATTGGCTCTATGATGTAAACAGAGCTTCCCAGATGGAAAACATGTCTCTGTTATTTGTGGAGAAAGAGGTAACCTTGTTCTAATGTTGTTTTTGACCATTGTCAAATTGTCAAACTGAAGAGAGGAAATTTAAGTAAGAATTGTCACTAGAGGTTCAACATGTGTGTGTGGTATGCATGCCCACCTTCAAGTCGCCTGTCCACTTATGGCTACCCCATGAATTTCACAGTTTTCTTAGGCAAGGAATATTCAGAGATGGTTTGGCCAGTTCCTTCCTCTGAAACAGAGCCTACAGTGCCTGGTATTCCTTAGCAGTCCTTCTGGGCTTGGGGAAACTTCTTCTTTTTGGACTGCCACTCCCATAATCCCCCAGCCAGCTATGATTCTGGGAGTGACGGTCCAAAAAGACACCTTTTCCCATTCTCTGGAATTTCTAGTGTGCAGCATTTGGGGGAAAGGAACCAAGGTCAGACCTTGCCTTCAGGGCCTTCTGAAATATACAAAGTGTGGAAGAGAAAAGTGAAGAAGAAAATGTGCTTTCCTTAGGACAACCTACGAAAAGAAGAAAGCAGGTGCTGAGACAGCATTATTTTCAAAGGTCAACAGAGAACATCCTCATTGGCAGCCTCACTATATATTCTCTCAGTTCCTGTTGGGCCCATGGAAACCTGGACTGCTAGACCTGTGTAACTGAGAAACTGAATTTCTATTTCTGAAGGTGGTATTGTGAAACTGGAGTTCATTAAGAGTATTTTTGGTCTAAGATTGAGAGACTACCCTGTATCCAGTTGCCACCCCTTTGTTCTGGACACCTAATTTGGCTTTGGGTATTTCTCCATCTTCCAAATAGGATAGATTTCCCAATCCACCGCACAAGACTGTTCTAGGGCAGTGGTTCTTTAACCTTTAGTCCACGGTCTCCCAGGGGGCTGTTATGTCCTCCCAGGGGGGTCCGTGAAGGCTTTGTGACAGGAGCCAAGACAAAGGCTGGCTGGCTGACTTGACTTGTGCATTGCCATTCAATCCACTCCAGCCACAAATTTTCAGGAAGAAGCAGGAGAAAAGTCTTCCTTCCTTCCCCTCCTACAAAATATTGCAGGAAGAGGAGAAGGAGGAAGGGAAGTCAAACCTATAGTTTTCCTAATCACTCTAAAGGAACGGAAGCACAGGAGAAAGAGCAAATCCTAGCTAGCTGTTATAACCTTTGCTGCCCCTGTAAACACATATTTGCTTCCTCATGCATCAATTAATTCTTCCCAATACCCTCCACTGTTTTATATGTACTGCTGGAATTCTGGGATTTGTATTTTGGTGAGGCACCAGCACTCTTTGGCAGAGAAGGCTAAAGAGCTTGTAAAACTACAAATTCCAGGGTTCAATAGAAATGAGCCATAGGAAATAATCCAGTTTGAAACTGGATTATTTGTGCAGTGTGGATTTGGCCTATGTGTCTAACCCAGGGCTACAAGGTGCTGAATACAGCAGAGAGAAAACCCAGGGACACCTGAACTTGAAGCCATCTGGATCACATGTAACTTTGAATCAAGCTGAAAAAAACAGTCTTGCAAACTCTGTACATTTTTCTTTTCAACCCATGTCAGCTACTGTGTGTTAGTGTTTTTCTGTGAAAACTCCAATGACCCTGGAATTAAAACCAATACAATCAGCATATTACTCAATACCATTGGGGAATTCTGAACTGTAGTGTAAAATCCAGGAGCATTAAAGGATTTACTACTTGGCACTGTGAAAGAGTGCACAACTTTTGGATTGCTAGGCTTGTCTTTAATTTCCAAACATCCTGGTTTCCAATCTTAACTTCACAGCTACATGGTTAGAAGGGAAACAAAAAAAATATATACTTGTGAAAAAGAAACAAGCAGCAACACAATGAACGCATCAAGCCTCTTATTACCAAAAGAAGGCAATGCAGATTCCTGTGGAAAATTCATTTCCATCCTCACACTCCATCCTCTTTTGTTTACTCCAAGTCTCACGCGTGGCTGGCTCCTCTATTATAACACTTACAAGTGTTTGCTGGAGAAGCCGGGCATGGAAAAATAACAAAACAAACCCCAAAATTAGAAGCGTCCCAGTGAGGAAAAGAAAAGCCAGTCTGCAAGGCTTCATCAAAGGCCAATCCCAACTCCAGAACCTCTTGCATTGGTTGATGAAGACCAGATTGTGGTTGGGATCTTAGATTGCATTAGCTCTGTATCAGCTCCCCCCTCCATTTACCAACCTGGTGCCTTCACCACCTCCATCACCATGGTAGGGTTGCCACATCAGAACAATCCCAGGACCTGAGATTTGAGGCCCCAAACCTTAGCCCTAGAGATGATATGGGGGGGGGGGGCTGGTGATATAGCAGGAGGCATCTGCTGATGATATCATTGAACATGATACCTTTAACATTGACCACAATTGCATGGGAGTAATTTTTCACTAATTTCTTGAAGGGAGCACCAAGTAATTCTAACAATTTTCTACCTGCTGCAAGAAAGTCTTTAAAAACCAGGGGGTTCTTTTGTGCCTAATCACAATTAGGACTTATTCTGTGCAAAATTTGCACATGGCTGTTTAGCAAAGAAAAAGCATTTTCTATCCAGAAAACAGCATTTTCTGAGCAGAAAAATATTTATGTACATAAATATTATTTGCTACACAGAAAATACTGTTTTCTGAGTAGAAAATGCTTTCTTTCTGCACAGAAAATGCTTTTTTTTTCTGCACAAAGGAACCATGTGCAAATTTTGCACAGAAGAAGTCCTTAACTGCTAGGATTCTCATCAGTCCAGGAGTCTTCCCATTAGGGCTTCTTGACACTTGCAAAACATGTTTTTGACCATTTCCTAAATATTATCAAATATTCTTTCTATCCCCACAATTGCATGGAGCATGCCATTCAAATAAAGAAACAGCAAGTCTAACAAACGAGGAACTCACGCTACCCTAAATCCTATTATTAGTGTTGGTTAGGATAGACACAGTGAATCAGTGGTATTTAGCTATATGTTGACTCACCATTCAACAATTGGTTCAATGGGTTGACTCTAATTGGGACTAACAAACAGGATTCAGGCCAAACAGTTTTAAATGCAATGCTCTTGCCCTAAGATTCCTCCTCCCCACCCTGATGAATGGAGAAGAGAGGGTAGGCTCAGATTGCTGGGAACCATGCCCCTTGGCCATATAGAAACAGATGGAGTGCAGCCAGGTAGTGGCTGGCTGTATTTCAGTAACGAGTTGCAAGTAAATTATATCAACCTCTCAGACCTCAAAAAAACAAAAACAAAAACAACAAAACAAAACCTGAGGAGGTCCTGAGGAATGCCTGTTTCTTCCTATAACCAGCTGTCAAAATATAGGACTTTATCAGACACACTAAATATGGCATCATAAGGATGCCACATAACCACAAAGGGTGTGTGGATCAGACGATGTCACCCTTTCATGGTTAAAAAAAGCCCCAAACCCATATCTTTTAATTGATGACTTAAGCCATCAATAGATTTCCCTGCCACTTTTTTGCTGGCATTGCCAGTGTGCGAAGCCTCTGTCCCTTCAAATCTCGTACTTATCCTGAGTATGCCCAGACAAGCCAGAACACTTCCGGTCCAGATCAAGACATCCAGGTAAGTGATGAACTTTTTTTGACCCTCCCTGGGTTACTTGAAGTTTTTTTTTTTTAGTGTGTGTGTGCTTTGTTTAATTTTTTGATGTTTCTTTCTTTTTTTATTTTTGAATTTGACCTCCCCGTCAGTTGAAAGTGATGCCTTACTCATGGCTGCAGCACAGTAAGAGCACGCAAGGATGATGAGGACATCTGAAACTGGGACCCATTTGCACAACAGTAACATCGTCCTTGTGAGCTCTGGGAGTGTGCATGTGTGTAAGTCCATAGGAGCCCATTGTCTAAAGCAGCCTTCAGTGCCTAGCTTGAAAAAGTTAATTTTTTTTTTGACTGCTCCTCCCAGAATCAATGAGATAGGGTCCTCCAACACCACACCTGAGATCAGGAAGCATGCTTAAGAAGACTAAAGCAGGCTGACTGGAAAACACAGCCTTTCAGCAACCAAGGAATTCACAGTGAATCATTGGGAGCGACCTCCACTGCCAGTCAGCATCAGTTGCCTCACTCCATCATCTATTGGGCAAGTTAGAAAGTATGGAGAGTCTCTTGTGCCTTCCTGCACCTGGCCCTTAGGCTGTGCGGGGTTTTGAAAAAATTACTCCTTTGGAGTACAACACCCAGAATGGAGGGTGTGCACCTTGTTATTTTTGTCCACCCTTTACACTGATGTGGTGTAAAGAAGGGTGTGGTGATTGTTTTGTGCCTTGCGTTGCCTTGCCCTTCAGCTAATCAGAGCTTGCAAATGTTGGTTTCGGGAGATTATGACTCCCAAAGTCCCTCATCTTCAGTGAGCACTAGTTTGTTTTAAACACAGCTATGCACCAAGAGGTGGACCTAAATACCCTAAAGGCACCAAATCTTGTCTGATCTTGGAAATTAAGAAGGGTCAACCCTGGTTACTACTTGGATGGGAAACTGTCAATGAATACCAGGGACTATAGGCTGTATTTCAGAGGAAGGAACTGGCAAAATCACCTCTGAGTATCCCTTGCCTAAAAAATCCTGTGAAATTCATAAGGTTGCCATAAGTCAACTGAAAGCACACACACACATGCACTGAGATTCCTAGCTTTATTTGAAAGCAGAGAAATTGGGGAAGGGGACCTATTTTTCACAGTTTTTCAGAGGGAAGATAAATGCTTCAACAGTTTCTCAGGGGCAGGGCTAACCGTCAGCAATGACAGTTACACAAACTCTTTCTTTTTACCTCAGTATCATAGGTTGTGCTCTGTTTATGCAGGATCGGTACCCAAGTTTTCACTTACCCACGATTGGGGGGAAGGTCTCGCTAGGTATCTGGAGGACCATAGAGTCACGCTGGAGGTGGTCTCTCTAGGCATCAGGGGATCCTCAAAGGTGACTCTATGTCAACTTCTGCTGGAAGTTGACCATAGAGTCATGCCAGATGCCTAGAGAGGTATCCTCTCTATGCATTTTCTAGGTCCTCCAGCATGATTCCATGGTATTTCTGGCCATTCATTATTATACACAGTTTTGCATTTTTGCGGTAAGCCAAGGAATGTATCCCCGCAAGATACAGTGGGTGACCTGTATTATTATTATTTTTTACTTCTTTGCCATTGAAAATAAGAGCAACAGCAACTTTATTGGCAGCCTGGCTGCCAATTTGCATCCTCCAAACACCTTCAGTCCTACCATTGTTCTAAGGCATTGTGGGACAAAGGTGCCTCCTCCTCCTCCTAATGCAACACACAAAATGGTGGGGGATGTTTGGAGAAAACTCTGCAAGGTGTCCTTCTTTTAAAAGGGACAATAAGGAAATTATCTGAAACATTCAGGGGGTGGGGAAACATTCTTCTGAGGAATTTTGGCTCCATTCTAGTTAAAAAAATAATGTGCTCATGTTTAAAAAAATCCCAGACAATAAACATATGCACACACACTAATCATTCCTCCATCAGACTATTAACCATTGTCCTCCCCAAGATTTGACAAGCTAGTCTTGTTTTCCAGCACAGCAAAGTTCAAGTCACTTTTTAAATTCCGAACATGTAAGTGCATAACTAACATGTGTATTAAAGGCCAATTAAAGCTTTACTGAACAAGATAACAAAGAGATGCCAAGTCACTCCCAGCAGATTAGCTGAGATGCATGCTTCTTTCTCATCTGAACTAGCAAATCGAAACCTCAGAAGTCACAAACAAAGGGGCACATCTGCATTGCACAACTATAGCAGTTTGGTAGCTCTTCAATTATTGTGGCTCCATCCTATGGAATCCTGGGATCTGTAGTTTAGTGCTAGGGAGCCTGATAGACAACATGAAAGCTCTCTAGCAGAGAATTCTAACTACTTTACCAAGCTGCAAATCCTAAAATTCCATAGAATGAAGGCACTGGCAAGTTAAAGTGGGATGAAAGTGCTATAATTACTTTGTGTGGACACAACTAAGGTCACCTCTGCCCACATTGCCCTAACGACGGGACTGGAATGGGAAGATCTGTAAAGGTCATGAGTTGAATCTGGTGAGGATTTTATTTCAATTTGTTTTATTTTCATTTATTTTTTGGTATAATTTTTACTAAACAAAAAATAAAATAAAAAATTCAGAAGACTGTTCTTTTCCATAAAGAAACATTAAAATGCATTTGAAAATATACATAGAACAAGTTTCACATTTATTAGATCAGAATGTGCCATAATATACAAATTTGAAATGTGGGAGAAAGCAAAAGATCAGAACAGGGCTTCTTTGGAACGTGCAAACACCAGAGTGCTGAAATGGAGAGATTTGAGCATCCATAAGCCTAAATCGTTTGCCCATTCATAGGATGGAGAGACCGCCCCCCTCCAATTCCCCCATTCAGCTGCAACTTCTTGCACCATTCCTAATGGTCTTCCAACTTTCAGAAGTAGATTTCCCATCCTGTGAATGTAGACTCTGTTCCACCCATGGAAGGAAAATTAAAGAGCCAAGTCAATGTGTTCGCCACTGCCACAGGTGGCTCATAACCCAAGGACTCACACCTAGGACCGCATGACAAAGCTGGCATGAAAGTGAAATGCCATTTGGTACCCAAGTGATGGTGGACATCTTAATGAGACCATTTGGTGCTCCTGTGAGTATTGGGCCTTTGGGGCCCTGCCCAAGGTGTGATGTTTGTGTGGAAAGCCTCAGCACACACCTCTTTTGTATTTTGTTTTCTGTAAGTTTCTCTTTAGAGAGGAGAAAGAAAGAAAGAAAGAAAGAAAGAAAGAAAGAAAGAAAGAAAGAAAGAAAGAGGAGACCATCTCTAACATGGTTTCGAATGCTTTCACACATTGACCCATCACTGAACACTTGTTCTTCTCACAAATTGCCTTTTCCCACAGCAAAAAAGATGGATCCAGGTAAAGGAGTTTTGAAAGCCACATTCCATCAAAGCAATATGGAAGTGTTTAAAGGAAAGACCTGGCACATTTTTGGAGCAGACGGTGCAGGAGGAGTCAAGTTCTGAACCTTTAAATTACATCCATTCCCTGCCGAAGGATAAGTAAATAAACAGTTCACAGCTGCATGGCCTAAACAGAGCAACACATCCATCTCTTTCTCAGAGGAGTGATTGCTGAACAAGTAATTAAGTGTGAAACATGAGCCCTGCCATCATGTCAGCTTGAGACCGCTGGAGGTCTCCCGGCTCAGGACCCCTTCAGGTTAACCCTTTGGGCACCCTTGGGTGAATTCCAGAGCACCAGTCCAGAGAGGGAATGTGAGTCATGGAAAGCTGGGCTGATCTCAATGCACCATACACACCATGATTTCCATGTGGGAATCAGAGTGAGCTGTGCAATATTTTTGTGTGTCTTTGGGGAAAGGTCTTGGCAAATCTTATTGGTCTGTAGCTTTCAAAGGTCCCTGAAGGCTGGCTGGTGGAGTGGATAATGGGGAAAGTTGTGATTCAAATTTTGCTTTGGTTCTGGACTCACCAAGTCTGATCATCGTTTGCAGACCTGCTCCAACTATTTGTGGACTACAACTCTCAGAATCCCACGGAGAGGTTTGGGGAGTTGTAGTTCAAAAAGTAACTTTTCCAAGCTTTAAATAATGTGTGTGTCCATGTATGTGCCTTCAAGTTGCCTGTTGACCTATGGGAACCCCATGAATTTCATAGGATGTTCTTAGGCAAGGAATACTAAAAGGTGGTTTTGCCAGTTTCTTCCCCTAAAATATAGACTACAGCACCTGGTATTCTTTGGGTGTCTCCCATCCAAGTACTAACCAGCTAAGCTGACCCTTCTTAGCTTCCAATATCGGACAGGATCTGGTACCCTTATAGTGACAAAAATACTGAGTTACCATACAAGGATATTGTAAGAGTGCAATTTAATTCTGTGTATGAAGCAGTCAGAATATTCAAAAGAATATCCAAACATTCAGAGTACACTGCCTCTGAGGATGGAGGTTCTATATAATATTTGTTGGTGTTCTTAAATGCTGTTGGTATTTCAGAAATCTGCAGTCTGGTTCTCACATATTGGTTCTCAGTGAGTTCCACCGCATCAAAACTCCCAACATGCAGAAAGCTAGCACATCAAAGAACGCCCTAGTTTGTAATCTTTCTTCATGACACCCTCAAATTCCTCTGTGTGGGGGGATGTTAAGATTTGCTGGAGGACTCAGCCCTGAAAACCTTGCTTGGGTTTGAAAAGATACCATCTCAGGGTGCCATTCCTGTTTTCTGTGGGTTTTTTCCAGGCTGTGAGGCCACGTTCTGGAAGAATTTACTTCTGACATTTCACCTGCATCTGTGGCTGGCATCTTCAGAGAATGGTTCGGTAGGAGTGTGTGTGGAGTTTATATAATGTGAACCCCTGTTGGGGAGTATATGTAAATTTGTATATTTGAATGGCATATTTCCACCCAGAAACTAGCCATTCAGATACACAAATTTACATATCCTCCCCAACAGGGGTTCACAGGATATAAATTCCACACACACTCCTACCCAACCATTCTCTGAAGATGCCAGCCACAGATGCAAGTGAAACATCAGGAATAAACTCTTCCAGAACATGGCCTCACAGCCCGGGAAAAAAAACCACATAAAACTTATGGATGCCGGCCGTGAAAGCCTTCGACTTCACATTCCTGTTTTATTTATTAATTTATTAAAACACTTCTATCCTGCCCTTTATCATAGGTTTTTGGGGTAATATACAATATAAATATTTATATTTTACTATGAAATATTGCTGAGCATATAATTTTCTGTCTTTGGTGGCTGGGAAACACAGTATGCTTCAGTGATCATATGAGTTCCTGCAACACATATCCACAAAGATTCAGGTCACATGTTGGCCAGGTGTACTCCTAATATAGATAGATTAGAGCTAGAGTTAGTGTTGGAGTTAGAATTAGAGCTAGAGACAGAGACAGAGATAGAGATTACATAGATACAGATATAGATATTCACAGATTTAGCTGCTTCTGGGGTAGAACCCATCAGCTGCTTAACAGCTCATGACAATTCACCACTGCAGGAGAGGTCAGTTGTCACAGAGAATGTCAGGGCCAGCTGTAGCTGTCAGGAAAATGGGGGTCAGATGAATTTAATCACTCCCCAAAGTCCTGGAGCTTGGTTGGGAGGCAAGATTAACACCAAAAACCCCTTTCAAAAGAGGGTTAAATTGGTCTATGACCTCAAAACTATACTGAGCCACTTTATCTGGCATTCATCTTTGGGTAGCCTTTCTGGTTGTTTTGGCAAAGCATTAAGTGAATGAGTACATTTCAACAACACACACACACACACAAATACACTGTGAAATGAAATGTTTCACATCATAACTCTGGGAAAGGGATTTACATTAACAAATCAGGAATATTAAAGGCTATAGAAAAATATGCGCACACTTTTATAAGGAATAAATCATGTCCCAGGGTATGTTATGTTGCAGGAAAGTTTTTTTTTTCTCCCCAATTAAAAAAGGAGGGCTGGGCTGAGGATGGAATTGGTTTAAAGGAATGGGCTGCCACTTTTAGTATCTGGAGAGGGAACAGAACACAGCTACCATGAGTGAAGAATTCCTAGGAGAAGGGTTGAAATTTGGAAGGAAAGTTAAACCCTCCACATTGTCTGGTTCCATGTGGGTAAGTTTTATAAATTTATTCAGCTCTATTTTTAAGGAGAAATGCTTTTTTAAAAAGTCACAGAGGAAGCAAATGCAAAGGCCAAAGGAATCCAGTGGACTGAATGAGTCTTGCTGTGGAAATTTTCAGAATGAAGAAGAGCTTTGCTGGATCCGATCAAGTTGGGTCAACCTACTCCAGTATCCTATTTCTGACAGTTGTCAGCCAAATGTTTGCAGGCAACTCCTAAGTAGGGCGTGGAAGTCACAGAGCTGCTGTTTGCCTACACCAACAACTGACTTTAGGTGCATAGTGCCTCTGAACATGGTATTTCTATATAGCCTTCCTTCTGTTGAGTCCATCTACCCCAGTATCCTGACAGTCATCGGCCAAATGCTTGCAAGCAGCTCATAAGCAGAGTATGGATGTCACATGCCTCTTGCTGTTTGCCTGTTCTATCAACAGATATTTCCAAAGTTCAGAGGTGAGTGCTGATCCATATACAAAACTGCAACAGAGGCATGCATTGGAGGAATCAACACAGGCTTAGGAGAAATCCAAAATTCAGTTCTTGGAGGTGGGAGAGAAAACTGGGTGGGGGGAAGAATGGAATGGAATATTACAGAGGAAGGCATATTTTATGGCTGGCTGGAAGAGGAAAATGATGCCACATTTTGCTGCAGATCCCACTTGTCAATATACTTGCTGCTTCCAACTTAGTGGGCAAGGTGAATCTGTTCCAGGTCTTAGTCTCCAGGCAGCTAAACCCAAAGGATATGGTAGTTTTCAGCACCTTGGATAGTTCCTTTAAAATTCAGACTAAACCCTAGAGTGGATTCACTGCTCCAACTGTCATGGAAGACACCAGCTGTAACCAGGCTGACCAAAAAAAAAAAAAAAACTATTCTTTTTAAAATGTGACTGCTATACCACTCTGAACATACTTGATCTTGTCTAATTCAAGAAACTGAGAAAGGTCAGGCCTGGTTAGTCCTTGGATGGGAGACCACCAGGAAAGGCTCCTTCTTGGAACCCTGATGGCCCATTATTGCTAATCAAAGTTGGCCATACTGGGCTGGATGGAGTGTTGGTTTGGCTCAATATAAGGCAGCTTCCTATTATCTTAATCTGTTTAATTCACTTCTGAGCCATTTTAGCCACTGAGCATTGCCACTTCTTGTGGGGTATGACTGCCCTTCTTCTGTCTTCCTTGACTCTACTGCCTAGCAATTTTATTTGGTGATTCATCCACATGAATAACATTTCAGTATATCATATTCCACCCTGCCCTCTTCCCCCCAAACTGAAAAGCCCCCAAATTTCACGCTTTTGTCAAAGGAACAGCCAAATCCTCTTTCTTTAAGCCAGGATTCCATTTGAATATTGTGGTTCCAGTACTTCTGGGTCATCTTCATCTGGAAATCTGGCAACCATGCCAAAGTTTTCCATGCTTCCAACAAATCCGACATATGTTCATAATGTCTCCTGGTGTGTTTTCTTACTGTGCTTGCATCAAGAATTCTCAAAACATCTGCATTCCTTTTCCATTTTTCCATTATGTTTTTCTAGCCAAGCTAGCTGCATTCTCAGGATATTTTTTTACCTTGCCAAAGGGACTCCACCAAATGTCCCAATCTCAGGTGCAATCCAAATACAAAATATCCATGCACCACTGTTTCTGTAGAGTTAAGGCTACAAAACCAATGATGCATTGCCACATGCGTTGCTATTTTGGAACAGTGACTGTTTGTGTCATCTTGAGCATGGGTTGGGAAAGTTGGCCCTGGTGGATTTGGGGAGGTGTCATCAAAGAATAACATTTCCCAGCTGCAGCCACTAGACTACAAAAGCCATGTATATGAATCTGTATGTGTATTTAGAAGGGTCCATGGTGTTCTGAAATAAATTGCACAGTACACAGGAAGTCAGTACATACAATATATAGACATAGAAAGCAACTAAGATTGAAGCAATCTCCACAGTAACAGTGCTGTGAGTGTGATCAGCCTGAGGAGCCTTACCATGATAGAGCCAAGGTGGTGCAGTCATTAGAGTGCTAGACAGTCAGGATGGAAAGAATATTTGAAAATATTTGGGAAATAGTCTTTAAAAAAAATTGATTCTGATGAGAGGAATCCTGGACTAATGAAAACCTTCACAGTTCAGGACTCACTCTACACAAAATTTGGATGTAGTTGTTTTGCACATTAAGACAGCATTTGTAGAAAATGCTGTTTTATGTGCAAAACAACCAGATGAGAATTTGGCACACAATAAATCCTGAATTGCAAATTGACTTTGAAAATGGTGTGGTTTTTGAAGAAGTTCCTCAGCTGGAAGAAAATCGCTAACATTATTTGTTGCTTCCTTTGAGAAGAAAATTAGTAAAGAATTAATATCTCTACCAGACTGGGGTTTGGATGGTCCAGGTTCTAGTTTCCACTGAACCATGAAACCCACTAGGCAACCTTGGGCTGTTAGCTCTCTCTCGGCCTAACTGAAGTACACAGTATTGTTGCTGTAAGGCAACAGAGCATGGTGAGACAGCCATACATGCCCTCTTGAGCCCATTGGAGGAAAGCTGAGATAGAAATGTAACATATAAAAAAAAGGTAGTAACACTGTACTGTATTATTTTATACAGGGGGCAGGGGGTTGGACTAGATGGTCCTTGTGGTCTCTTCCAACTCTATGAATCTATAGTTATTCAGCAGTTGTGAGCATGGCACAGTATTGGTTGTAAGCATGCCCATGTTTACTTGGGGTGGAAGACAGCTCATCAAAGATTTTTTTTTTAAAAAAAAACGGATGTGAAAATGAGTAGTTTAGTTTTGGTAGCGCTTTCCAGTGTCCTTGTTCCATCCAAGTTCTGTACTGGAATGCTTCCCCCTTTCCTGCATGGCAGTTTGTGTTTAAAAAGCACTTTTCACAATCTATACACTTTTCTTGAATTTTAAAATGAATGGGTGTGGGATTTTTATTTTATTTTTACAAATTCTTCCAACTGAGTAAAGGGCAACCATATCCATCCCTTCCCCAAATATACCCATTTTTTAATTGTTTGATTTGCTAAAATAGTTGCATCCTGTCCTATATCAAAAGATCTCAGGGCAGGATACAGAGAAGACAATTTTAAAACAATGCAACCATTTAAACCAATTGAAAATGACTGAAAGCATTTGAAACCCGTTTAAGTTGTAACCAGACTCCATGACCTATGGATCGCAATCTTTAGAGACACCCCAAAATTTTGATGAAGAGCCAGGTTAACTGGGCAGTGAATGGAAGCCCATATTGGTACCAATCAGGGAGAGGGCATTGAACAACTCTCCCATCCCTTTGAGTCATGCATATAATTCAGAGGGGATATGGAAAATCCAATACTTGTGGTTGTTGGTTTTTTCCCCTGACCAAAAATACATATAATTTCATTCGTAGACTCTCATACCACAAATAGGGTACATTTATATTAAAAAAAATAATCTTGGTTATTGCAAATGTCTTTTCTATCCGTAATGTTTAAATATCTGTTGGCATTTCACTCGATATTCTGTTAATACTCGAGGTGATCCTCATCTTTTAACTCCTATCACCTCTTAGGCCTGCTGCACATTAAGATTCAGATGGGATCATTGGACTTGCAGCATACCTGAGATGGAGAACAGATACCCTTTTAAGTAATGGGCCCTAAATTTCACTCACTGGACCACATTAAATCATGGGTAATATTTCAGAAGAAGGAACTGGCAAAGCTACCTCTGAGGATATCTTGCCTAAGAAAAAACACTATGAAATTCATGGGGTCACCATAAGTTGACAGGCAACTTGAAGGCACACACAAACACACATGATTGGAATGTAGAATATATAATACAGGGCCACACCTTCGCCCTTAGGCAAAACAAACCTTAGTTCAGTACATCCAAGCTCTTTGAAATGGTTGCAAATTCTGCAACTTATTAATCAGACAATTTTACTACATACAGGCAGAGATTCTGCAAATATGTACACACACACACACACACACACACACCATTGCAGTTGGGTTATAAAAAGCAACATTGGAAGGAGCATTTGGTTTCAAAGCTTGGAAATGATTCAGCAACAAAGACATGATCAGAAACACATTGAGTGTAACCAATTTTAGGGGCTAACATAAAATGCCACTAAGGATAATATGCGCTTGTTTCCCATTTCTACAATATATGAACTCGTAGGTTCTATCATTTTTAGAAGATAAAATGCCTTGAGTCTCTCAATCAAGGCAGGAAGCCATTTAGACAAATTGTATTCTCCTCAAATTCTATGAGGAGTATTTTCACCACTTAGACAACCCCTATGTATTTATGCCCATCATCTCTACTATTACTGGTACCTCAATATTAGGTCACAAGATGTAAGATTGATAAAATTTACTCTTGGTAAAATTTCACCTAAGAAAAATTATCCAGTGGCATTAAAATTGGAGCTGATCTAGTAGGTCATCTACACCAATCACTTCCTAGGGATACACTTCCACTGGTGGATCCTGGCTGCAGAGCTGGCCTGACCTTTCCCATTACCTTGACAAAACGGGCCAGTTTCCACACAGGAACACTGGCCCATCTCTGCAGCAACCACTGCCACCATTTTCTCTGCTGTCTTGGAAGGTATTTTCTTATAGCAGTTTACCTGGCCCTACCCTGGGTTTCCCCCATCTCAGCCCCGTATCTGTCCCAGGGGTTCTGAGAACTGCCTGGGGACAGAACGGGGGCAAATGCCCTGCATCACATGGACTGCAGGGCTCTAAGATGAGGGCAAGCCAGGGTATTTAGCTTGTGTAGACAAACCCCTAGATGCAGGAAATCTGGAGGCAGAGCTTCTTCAAGTGGATGGTTGTCTAGATTCTACTCAAAGACCTCCAGTGAGGAAAAGTACCTCAAAACTTGCATATTGATTTCATCACCAAACTTCTCTTACCATCAAGAAGTTTCTCTAATTTCTCTAATGAAATCTACTGTCCTGTAACTTAAGACTGTCAGTCGGTCATCTCATCCTGCTCTCTGATCTCTGCCGCCTTCTCACTTGACAGGCCTTCACAGATTAAATGGCTAGGCAATATGCATTATTAAATATGCATTATTAAAATTAACAGCTTAGGTCCAGTTATTAGACACAACTAGAGTAGGCTCCTTGAATCAATGGGTGCTTAGCAAGTCAATGCTTTTGTAAGTTCCATTGAGTCATGGGTCTACTCTAGTTGCAGCCAATGGGATTTAGACCAATGGGTGTTCCTAACAGACTCCTGACTAATACATTGGCTGGTATTCTGTTGGTTGGTCTCAATCCTTTTAATCAATTGTTGAATAATGATACATCCAATTGAGGCAATGGCTGTACTCCAGCCAGGACTAACAGTAGAATTCAGCCATTGTTACTTAGGGCTTATTTACACAGGCTAGGATATGCCAGTTCCCCACCTGCCCACGGATCAGGCCCGTTCCACCCCCATTCCCTCCACAAAATGGAAATTCAGACAGTCATGCTGTCCTGTTGCTGCAGCCACCACCATCGCAGTCTCCCTCACTTTCCTGGAAGCTCGGACGCTGGTCCACAACATGGTCCAGCCTTGGTCACATATTATGGGACTCCTTTCCGCAATGGAAGAGTGCTGACCGACCAGCAGCTGCAGCAAAGTTGAAATAAGAGAATATATGCATGAAAAGATGCCTGTACAACCTTATTGTCATTGAGGAGTGAAGAAAAAAAATAACCCTGAAGATTCAAAACAGTTAGAAATTTCCAGACTTGCCGTCTCTGTTTCATTTGAGAACTTCCTTGTCTTCTTTGAAGACTTCTTTCAGAACCGTGGGAGACCTTGGAAAGTCTTTTTGAATGTTTCACGAAGGACAAAGGATTAGTGAATGATTCTGCAGTAATTACAGTTATTAAGGACTTAACATTTATAATTTCATACATCTTTGTACTGTTGTGGTTTGTCTATTACTATTATATTTGTTATACATTTGAATTCATTGCTTGTACAGTTAATTTACAGTATTACACTGTTGACACATCTTGCTGGTTCCTTTGCTCTATCTTTTGTTTTGGAACACATTTTAACCAGTATTTTAATATAATGGTTTATAAGGCCTTACCCTGTCTTTCCCCTCATCTTAGCCCTATCTTTGCCCTGGGGGTTGTGACGACTGCCTGGGGGAAGAATGGGGCAAAAGCCCTGTATTGTCAGGACTGCAGGGCTCCAAGATGGAGGCAAGATGGGGTAAAATGTCCATGTAGATAAACCCCTCATCTGCTAGTTAGTTATGGCTTTTTTGTATAGATTTTTAAACAAATAACTAGTAAGCATGAAACATTAAAACTTAATACAAAATACTCAGCTGTTAAATTCAATATCGGAACAGGAAATTGTGGCAATTAAAAATAATAATAATGATCAATGAAAGCTGAGCTTTTTCTGGGCAAGGAAGTCCCTGGTTCAGATTTTGACGTTGGCCGCAAAATTAACTAGGTGGCTATATGTTCAGGGCCAGCCCAAGAAACTATGCCACCTCCACAGTAAGCCCAGCCAAGTTATTCTGGCACCTGAGCTGGAAAATCCCACAAGCACCTCTCTCCCTCCAGGGCAGTAAAAAAAAAAATGCAATAATGGCAAAATTTGAAGTAACCATTTGCTGCCTGTTCACAACAGAGAAATCTGCTGCCTGAGGCTGCCACCTCCTTCTTTCTCATTGTAGGGCCAGCCTCAGAACCTGAAATGGAAGTTCTTTTCCCAGCCACAGCAGGAAAGATTAGCAGGCCATGCTGGTGAATCAAGGATCCAATTTTCTGTAGAGAAAAAAATGCATTTTTGTCCCTCACTCTAACAGACCGGAATCTAAATAGAATGGGAGTCATGAGCCATGAGCTTGTACCTGCTAATGTAGTTTGCCAAAGCTGCCAAGTCATTACTGCAAAGAACGTATGTTGGGAGAATTTCCATCAAGCTAAGAAGATTGATAGAAGTTTTGAGTATAGGTTAGGTGTCAGTTGGTCATGTATAGTATCCCTTAAGATAAACACCCATTCCCTAGTTGGTTTTCCGTAGTTTTTTTCCGGGCTGTGAGGCTGTGTTCTGGAAGAGTTTATTCCTGACATTTCACCTGCATCTGTGGCTGGCATCCACAGATGCAGGCGAAACACCAGGAATAAACTCTTCCAGAGCATGGCCTCACAGCCGGGGAGGAAAAAAAAAAACCATGGAAAACCTATTGATGCCAGCTGTGAAAGTCTTTGACTTCACATTCCCCAGTCCTTGCTAAGTGACCCATTCCGTTGGAGTCACAGGTTACAAGATATCCCATCAATAGGAGTATGGTGCCTAGATAGAGGGAAGCAATAGTGCCACTCTATTCTGCTTTTGTCAGTCTTCAGCTGGAATACTGTGTCCATTTCTGGGCACCACAATTCAAGAAGGATATGGACAAGCTGTAACGTGTCCTACGAGGAGCGGCTTAGGGAGTTGGGTATGTTTAGCCTGGAAAAGGGAAGGCTAAGAGGTGACATGATAGCCATGTTTAAATGGTTCAAAGGACATCATATTGAAGAAGGAGCAATTTCTTTTCTGCTGCTCCAGACACTGAGGGTTCATCTACACTGTAGAAATAATGTAGTTTGACACCACTTTAAATGCTGTAGCTCCATCCTATGGAATCACGGAATTTGTAGTTTTACAAGGTCTTTTTAGCCTTCTCCGCCAAAGAGTGTGGGTAAAACCGGGTACTATGTTAGAACAGTTTATCAGGCCCTATCCCAGTTGGTTTTCCGTAGTTTTTTTCCGGGCTGTGAGGCTGTGTTCTGGAAGAGTTTATTCCTGACATTTCACCTGCATTCTTGTCCCTATCTATCCCAGGGGTTATTTGGACTGCCCAGGGGGCAGATCAGAGTAAATGCCCTGCATCATTTGGACTGCAGGGCTCCGGAATGGGGTCAAGTTGGGGTAAATCACCCATGTCGATATGCCCTTCGTCCAATGCTCAGATCACTACACCACATTGGCTCTCAATGAAATCTACTGCCCTGTCATTTAATGCTTCTAATAGTAGGGAGATTCCTAGCGATTCTGGGAGTAGTTGTTTTGAAAAGCAACATCTTCAAGCTCTGGAGATGTACAGAATTTGACTACATTGGAAACTGAATCTTACACCAATGTTGGTCTTCCCCCACATGAAAGGACAACTATTTGGCTGAAGAGACTTGAAGGCACCCACTCCTGTCCACCAAGAACTTGCTGCCTGAGTAAGCTGCCTCATTCTAATGAGAAGACCGGCCTGTAAGAGCAGATGCCACCCCACAACACAATCCTTTTCAAGCTGTTCAAACCAGGAGCTGTTATTTGTAAATGAATAGCATGTGGTGCAAGGAAGCACTTTCTTTTTGTATGGAGATTTTCACACCGGCCAAAATGCCCGGTTACTGCCTCGCCACCTCCTCTCCTGTTCCTGCCATGGAATAATGTAAATCTTTCACACACTTACCTTAATTCCGTGGCAGGAATGGGCTCCCCTCCCCTCGCTGGCTGGCTGCAAATGCAGCCATCGTAAGACTGCTTTTACGACTGGCCATCTGAAATCCCGGCTGTTATCGCGTGATAACGGCTGGGTGGTAAATTTAAAAAATAAAACTCCTCCAAGCACAAAAACATCCTTTAAATCACACAATCAAAACAGGGAGGGTAAAATAAAGGGTGACACTTACCTGGATGTCCAGATCGTACCAGGAAATGCTCAGAACAGACCTCCCTTCCGCGGCTCTCATTTTGGAACAGGAATGGGGCTCCTATTCGCTCACCTGTGATTGTGTGAGAGCCATGGAATGGGAGGTCTATTCATGATGAAAAATCATGATTACATTGTTCTGGAACAGTCACAGGAGCAGGATGGATGCAGGACAGAACAGGGTCAACATTGTCCGAAAGGGAAAACCTTTCCCGACCCTGTTCTGTTCCTGCCACGGGATATATAGCCTGTGTGAAAATCTCCTATATTTGAGAACCACTGTATCCAAGTTGCCCTTTGTATTCATTCATTCATTTGTTCATTCATTTATTTTCATTTTAAAGAAGGGATGGAGAGAAACACACACACACACATACACACACAGCAAAATGCCAATTGCCACTTGTAAATCTTCCCCACCTTGAAACCAAACAGAAATGAACTGTGCCAGCCCAATTTACAGGCAACCCTACTATTTAATGCACCCAGACGCTTCTCTGAAATTAGTTTTCACCGGGGGAAAATAAAAAGAACACTAGATGCTTCAGAAACTCTATTTGAAGGACCAGTGTTTTTCTGCTTTAAAGGGCTATTCAGAAAATGAATGGTGTCTGTTAATCGGAGTGAATGAGAGAGAGTGCTCAGCTAAGATCCAAAGTACATGGCAAATTAAAGATGTAATCCTACTTGGGAGGATTTTGGAGGTCATAAAGAGGGCCTTTTTGGGGGGATCTCTCTTTTTCTGAATGGGAAGTGAGAGGTCCACAAGTGCTCTACCTATAGCACAGTCTCCAATTTTCTCCCAGTTTGGCAGGGACAGTCCCAATTAATCCTCTGTTGTCCCACTTTTTCAGCTGATGTTAAAAGGTCCCTGTTTTTCTCTCCTGCTCTCACCTTCTCCCTTTGTCTACTTCAGTTGCTGCAAATGGAGTTCAAAGTACAAAAGCAGTTTGCAGTGATTTAACTCAGCGGAGAGGAAGGGGAGGGGAGGGAATCTTGCCCTTCCCAGTTGGACCAAGCAAAAGCAAACTGTAGAAGCCTTTCTGGCATTGTGTGTTCTTCCTGATTAATAATACCTTTTGCCATCTTGACCACACTCAGGACATTATCAGATGTGGTTAAAATTGTATAACGATGACAGGATACCACAAACAGGCCTCCCGTTCCACGATGTTATCATCTTCATGTTTCTCAAGCATTCCGCTGACATGAAAAAGACATTCTTTTTAATTAATGTGTCAAGCCATCAATTGATCTCACATAGCGTTTTTCCCCCCACAGTATTGCTTGCGCGTGAAGCCACTTCCCATTCTGCTTATGTGATTACAGCATCAATAGGCAGTCCCCACCAGAAACCTCCAGGTGATAGTGATGATGATGATGATGATGATGATGATCATTATTATTATTATTATTATTTATCAAGTTTCAGGAAGTCTTTGTATCGCTTTTTTGGAGCGCCCCTCTTACGCTGACCCGTGGCGAGTTCACTGTAGAGTAGTATTTTTGGGAGGCGATAGTCCTCCATCCTAGAAACGTGCCCTGCCCAGCGCAGCTGTGTTCTCAATATCATGGCCTCAATGCTGGTGATCCCTGCTTGCTCAAGGACAGTCCGCCCTGGCCTCACATCAGGAGGCATGGAGACGCACTATCCACAATGCTGCAGCCTTATTTGAGAACTCACGACGAACAAGTCCTGAAGAGAAACGACAACGCAGAAAGAATCACAACCCAAAAACATCACCCAAGGAGACCTTCTGCTGTTCTTTTTGCAACCAGACTTGTTTATCTCGGATTGGCCTTTTTAGTCATCAGCGCGCTTGCAGAAAGCGCGGGATGAGTCCTTCCTGAATCTTCATTTGCGAAGAAAAGCCAGAGAGATTTATATCCTGCCCCTCTGCTAAAAACAATGGGGGCGGCTTCCAACAATTAAAACGCTACAATGCCGACTAAAAGCACCACCCACCCTCCCCCATAAAAAGACATTAAACAGTATAAAATTAAAACCACCTAACTAAAATCACATTTAAAAAAAATACAAACAAGCCTTAAAAAAGGCCAGGAGATGCCGGGATCTAATCAGGAAAGGTCTGCCGAAAGAGATCCGTCTTTAGTGCTTTTTTAAAGCTACTTAAGCTCGTCATCTGACGGATCTCGAGAACACAAAAACTAAATAAGGGACACTCTTTTTATGAACCTCTCCATTTTGCTGGCAAGTGTTTGAGTTTGTTTCAGTGCTTGTGTGTTAATTTTCTTTGTTATTTTAGGTGTTTCTAGAGTTTTAATCGTGCTTGCCTCTTCTCACAAGAACTGCCAAAATCTCGCCCATGTGAAAACGCAGAAGTAAACGGCGCTAGTGGTCATGGTGCAAAAATTCAGAGGTGTTTCTTTTCTTGTGATTACAGCAACATGTATCAACGTGTATTAAGTGATAGTATGTCAGGATACCTATGTTTTTAAAAATAGTGGGATAAAACCTTATTAGACACTTGTCTGATAATGTCCTCAGATGTTGCATGGCTATACATGTTCCTGGTTTCATCTGTCCAAAAAGTATGTTCTATCTAGGCATTTCTAGGTCCTCTAATATGATTCTGTGGTCAACTTCTGACATTTATCTCATTGAAAATAATAAAGTTTCCAGTTTCATATATCCATGGGGTGTGTGTGTTGGAATGTATCCCCCCCCCAGATTCCCAGTTCAATCAGCAAAGTCAAAGCAGGGATTTTTAATTAGGATCTCAACAGAGGGAAAAGGGTTACATTCAGCTCCATGTCTGCTCTGGTTCTTTTAATTCTTGCCCATACACACACCTTTCTTATAGTTAAAGTACTAAGCATAGTGCAGTGGTTTGAATGTTAGACTAGGACTCCTAGATCTAAGAGCAGGGTTTGAATCCCTGCTCATCCATGGAAACCCAGTGGGTAACCTTGGGCAAACTGAGGTAGCCCTGGTGGCGCAGTGGTTAAATGCCAGTACTGCAAGCCACAAGGTTATGAGTTCAATCCCAGAGGGCTCCAAGGTTGACTCAGCCTTCCATCCTTCCATAGGTTGGTAAAAGGAGTACCCATCTTGTTGGGGGCAGTTAGCTAAAAAAACAATGTAAACCACTTACAGAGTGCTTCGGCACTGATGAGTGGTATAAAAATATCAGTGCTATTGCTATTGCTACTCTCTCAGCTTCAGAGTAAGGCAATGGCAAACACCTTTTGAATAAATCTTGATATTCAATGTGTCTGCTCTGATCCTGTTAATTGTCCTCCATGTTGCATTGTTGTTGTGTGCCTTGAAGTCATTTCCAAATTGTGGCAACCCTCAGGCAAATCTATCACAGGGCATTCTTACTCAGATTTCTTCAGAGGAGGTTTGCCAGTGCCTTCCTCTTAGGCTGAGAGAGTGTGACTTGCAGTGGGTTTCCATGGCTGTTCAGGGATTCAAACTCAGATCTTTCAGAGTCCTAGCTCAACACTTAAACCACTACTCTACATTGGCTCTTTCTTCCCATATACACACCTTACCCAGATGATATAGACATTTTTTTTAAAGAAAACTTCTACACAATAAGTGAAAAGCCATATCAAATGTCATGTCACGTTTGGCCTCCAAACTGTGGATTTTGACCCAAAATTCCACAAATAATAAAATGACAGCAGGATGAATGAACACCATCCTTTGAATCAATATTAATCTGTGTTCTTTGCACATCAGAGGCTCTTTGAATGAGACTTTTAAAACACACAGCTTTCTCCGTCTTTGACAAAGACCGGTACACTAGAAAGCAGAATGCTAGATTGAATTTGTTCCTTTTTTAATATTAAGGCTGTAGCTTCTAATTCAGGGTTAACCTAAAAGAGGGTAAATTTGATTATGTATGATGGTATTTCTGCTTCATTGGATTTCTGCTATTCCTCATTCTGACACCATCTATTTTGTATGTATTGGGAAATGGAAAGAAAAAAAATCTATCAATTTTTTTTTAAATAACCTTGGTAAAGAACTTGTATCATTTTGAGCAGGGACAGCCGACCCCCTGGCTACAGTCTGGGATGAAATACTGAATTCGTTCGAGTTATTAATTGCAGATTAACATGTGGCTTTGAATAGGATTGATGTGGAGCTCTTCATTAGGCAGGGTAATTATTGCTGATTAAAATAATCTAGTCATAACAGAAGAGGAATGAAACTGGATTTAAAAAAAAAACCCAAGAAATAACACATTACAGCAACAAATATGCTCACATACAAAAGAAGTCTAAAAACAACTCTTAAACTCAGAAATTATCTCCAGAGGTTACAAACACTGCAATATAAGTCTCTCTGTTTTAACTCTGCCTGGTTGAAAGAGGCACTGATTGACAATATTTTAAGGCCATATTGAAATTTTCTTGCTGATTTGGGCCAAATCATTTGGCATGGGGATTGAAAGACATCTTTTATACCTATTATACTAAGCAAAAAATATGTTGCTTTTGTTTTAATATGATTTATAGGAGATGTGTGTTATGCTTGCTTTAGAATTTGTATAAGTCCCTTTGATTGCAAGGGAATTTGCTTTCAGGGAAGAATGTTTAGGATTATGGAGCTGGCATAACTTTTACTCTTTTTCTTAAGAAAAAAAGTATGAAAAAAGAACTTACTATTGATGTAGATATATTTGCAATGCTTTTATGACTTGTGTCCCATTGAGTTCAACAGGTACTCCCAGGTAAATGTGCATGAGAATAAAATCTAATTGTTTTATTGTTTTAATTTGAATTCATGTAATATGTGAACAATGCTACCTAGCTTTCCAGTGACCCATTAAATAATGTTTTTCCCAGTTAAACATGAACAGGAAATAAAATGAAATTTCTATCTGCTTTGTATTTAACAAAACATACCAAATGGCATATAATATGGGGATGTAGCTATGTTGTTTTTAAAGGGGGAGTGTTTTCTATTTAAGATCCTTCTTCAAATAATAAATTATTTGTTTGATTATTTGATTGTCTGTAAAAAAAATTAAATTCTCACTTTATTTCTGCACTTTTCTTCAAAGGTTTGCAAAGAAAAAATATATGTAAATTGAGAATAAAATCAGCTTAAAATATAAGGAGGGATAAAAATCCACAGGGTAGCCCTTATGGTTAAAAACGTGGTCAAAATGCAATCTTGTTAATGAATTCTTGATCTGTTTCATTAATAAGAGTAAGAATTACAATTTTCGTTGTCAATTGGTTGAAAATTTAGTTCTTGACAGACTTTTCTATGCTTCTGAAACCAGGTGATGCCGTAGATTACATGAATTTCAATCTCTTATGTTTTCTTTCTGGGTAACTAAGGAGTTTAATACTGTATAAATACAGTTTTAAATGAATTTGTGTGTGTGTTCAATAATCAGTAGAAAAGGAAAAATCTGAATATGTATGCAATGTTGAGACTGATCAATTATGGTCTTAGAATAACTACCCTCATTCCCTTTCATTTTACTGTGTTAGACACACTGTAAGTCTTACAAAGAATCACAAGAATAGGTTTTACCATTTGAAGCTGCAAAAAGAGCAGTGATGAATATTTTCTTAGACTGTTAAATGATGTGTTTTACAATACTTTAGTGTCTTAAGCAGCTAATCTGCAATGGTGAGGTCGAATCCATGTTAAGGGCTCATGTTCTCAGAACTGTAAAAGTTTTCCCAGGGTTGCTCTGTAAAAGGAGCAATGCCCCCTACTGGACAAAGACCAAACTTTGAGCCATTGACAAGCCTTTTTCTGATTAATATCTCAACTCCCCAGACTTTCAATGCATTAAAACAGACTCACAAAACAACCATTTATCTGGATGAAGAACAAAATGCTGAGGCCAAGGCTTCAGAAACCTTTGCCCATACTTTGCCACATGCCTGCACTTGAAGTAGGGTGGCTCCGGATTTTTTTTGGCAACGGCTGGATTCTAGCTGAATTCTGCGGTTTTCAATATCAATCTGAATATTCGTCCACATTCATTTAAGAAGTCATATAGTGCGATCAAAGCAAGAGTGAGCAGTAAACATCCTGCAAGTCGGTTGGGTGTGTGTGGTTTTTTTAAAAATCCTTTTTGGGCAATCCTTTTAGTCTTACCTAACACCACATTAACTTTTCATAAGACAGATTTAAAATGCCGAATTTACTGCTCCCCGACTCAACACCTGTTCCATTCCACCAGATATCCAAATGTTTTCGGACTACATAACCCATCTTGCAATGCAAATAAAAGAGGAAGGCCAAGCCTTTCCATTCTACAAAGTTAAAGAAAATGCAATGAAACTGTGAGAAAAAATAGAGGCATGAAAATATTATGCATGAACTTACCTAAAAGGATAAACTTTCTCAGAAAAATGAATAATGGACGCATTTACTAGCCCAGGGAAATTCCACAATTAATTTTCCATGGAAATCTATAGCTTCTGGTTTGGAAAACTGCATGGCCAGAATTTTTCCTATGGGGGATTTTTCCTATGGGATTGTTAATAACAATCTGTAATATCCTTTTGTTTGTTACTATTTTTCAAACATAGTACCTATACAACTTTTCAAAATGAATTTATCTCCATCTCTTCCTTAAAATTAGTATCATAATTGCTTCTTTTGAGTTCACTTTTATCACATGGATCTCAGATCCATTCTGATATCTCCCCAGCCTTTTGCTGTGGGTTACAAATTTGTAGAGGAAGGCTCTGTATTTGAAAGCGTGAATTTGAATTTTCAGTACACTTTGAATCTATGGTTCATAGAGCGTTACCACAGAATCCTTTCCATCTCAACTCAGAAATAATTTCCTATTTATTTCAATAAAGCTTACTCCCAGGTAAGACAGTATAGGATTGTCAGAGGGCTCATGTAGAAGGAAAATATGTAGAAAAGCCTTATTTCAACTTCAGCACATCTTAAGAACAATTAAGTCCTGAAATGGAATTAATACTGATCATGATAAATGTGCACTATTGATGGCAGTGAGATTTGGGTGACACTCCTTTTCTTTTGGTTAGGACTAATAGTATTCTAGAGCAAAGTTATCTGTGAATTTATGAAATGTGGCTCTGCCATGCATACTTTAGAAATCTTCTCAGAATTTGAGATTTCATTACGTCAGCAAATCTGGTCTTGACATATTCCTACTTCCATCAAATGCACAAACACACATGCACACAGTACTGTATTATCTATCAACAATATTATCTGCCTATGATGTTTTGTGAAATAGTAACATATAAAAAGATTTTCAATCACCACTAAACAATCCCCCCCCCCATTTTTGGTCACATTCAGCATGCAGAGGAGAAATACCAGCTATTGTTATAGGCTACAACTTTCTATTTTTCTATACATTTTCACATCACCAATGCATGCCAGAACATAGTGAAGCAACTTGTCTTTTCAAAATTGTTTGAAAGCTAATGCATTTGTCCCCTTCCTATTTATCTCATTTTATTGGAGTGTAGTATAAAATATATGTTTATAAAAAAGAAATAAAATAAATATCCAAAGAATAAAAAAAATCTTTTGAATGTATGTGTGCATGTGTGTGTACACACACACACATGCACAGACACACAAACATATTTTTAAAAGAGAGGTACTATTTGACAAAATAAAAGGATAAAAATGGCTAGTGCACTTTCTCAAGGAGAAAAATGAAAAGAAAACTATTGAATTTTAAAGAGTATCATAAAATGACACTAATTTCTTTTAAGGCCTGGGTTTCTTTGAGGACTGTGAGGTTTTGTTTTGTTTTTTAACTATATAATTTTAATATGTTTTCAATATTGTTGCCTGCTGTATACATTTAAGAGGAAAGCAATTTAAAACCAAACTTGACATACACTATTCTATTTATAGCAGTACTACAAAACATATCTTTTAATGAATACATTTTGAAATAATGGCGAAGGTGAGAAAACAAGACAGCTAGCAGGGTTTGCAAATAAACTCTGCCCTAAGTTACAGGGCAAAAGCATTCTGCAAACTGACATTAGAGCAATAAAGGGAATACAAACCTTCAAAGAAAGCTTTCAACCCCAATCCTATTCCCCCCCAAATGATTTCTTATTAGAGTGATAGATGACTGGGGTGTCTTCAGAAAGATTCCAAACATATTACAGTTGGAAGATCACAACAGGTTCCCGAATAAAGTTTTTGTATTTCTCTCTCTTTGGAAGTATGAGAAAGGCTGTCAAACAAAGGCAGATAAAGATCCAGTACCTACAGATTGAGGAATCCACTTTTCGTCCGTCTCTTCTTGTCTGCCTGTCTCTCTTTCCTTAAATCTGATCATTTTATTTTATTTTTATTTTATTTAAAAGAAGGAAGCATGTCTTTAGCACAGCTTCAGGAATAAACCATCCGGAAGTTGGCGACATCACCGACTAAACAATGATCGAAGGAAAATACAACAAATTCA
Organism: Gambelia wislizenii; assembly: GCA_030847615.1. Taxonomy (NCBI): domain Eukaryota; kingdom Metazoa; phylum Chordata; class Lepidosauria; order Squamata; family Crotaphytidae; genus Gambelia; species Gambelia wislizenii. Next base: position 5,343,708 of record JAUMIR010000008.1, read on the forward strand.
CAAAGGTCACTCTTCTTCCCGAGGTCAGTTTTGAAAGGGATAAGGGTACAGAAAATATGAAATGAATGGATCACAGATCGGTCAGACGAGTCAAGCAAAGGAGACTTTCATTCTTCCTTCCTTTCTTTCTTTCTAGACCAAAAAAAGGCAGTAAAATTAAATCAAACTCCATTTCATAAAAGACCAGAGCAATTTTCCATGAATCTAAACCAACCCATGCTCCTAAAATATTTACACAGTAATTTGGAATTTGCTTGTTCATACAGACTTCTAGACTGAAATATTTTCTTGCAGGGAGAGAGGGTGGAGTGGGGGAGTTCACTTTTAAAGTCTTTTCACATATTTCCCCCCCAAATATAAATATATAGTATTGTCCTCAACTAAACAACAATTTCCTATACTACTGGAAACCAAATATCACCCAATAATTACACTGAAGTAGGATTCATGTTTTAATCTATTTGCTTCCAAACCACATCAACAACCTCACATCCATGTTATTTAATCCAAAATAACCACTATTGAGTTCCACATTTACAAAAACTTCCATAAACTAATCTCCTTCTTTGGCCACATCTGGACACTGGGGGAAAACATTGGATGAAAGGCTTTAAGGGGCTAGTCCATATGGCTTCATTGCATTGTGTATATTTTGACCCATGCAGGTAAATGTAATAATAATAATAATAATAATAATAATAATAATATTTATTTCTATCCTGCCCCTCTGCAATGCAATCGGGGTGACTTACAGTATAAAATTCCATAATTACATCAATACCCTAACCCACCCATCCCTTAAAATAATATTGAATTAGAAAAAGCATACAATAATTAAAATAGAATAAATTAAATACATTATATGTGCACTAGCTATCCTAAACCAGTTTCTCAACCTTTTTTTTTTTTTCCTGGAGGAACTCTTGAAAGAATTTTCAGGTCTCAGGGAAATTCTGCATAAAAATTCCTATATTTACAGCTCAAAAAAGTTTTAAGATAGCAGCCACAGATGCAGGTGAAACTCCAGAAATAAACTCTTCCAGAACACGGCCTCACAGCCAGGAAAAAAATCCAAGGAAAATCTAAAAATTTGTTTTGTTTTTGAAATCGTAATCTCTTGCAGAAAATCCTGGAATTCCAAGGAACCATGGATGAAAACTCCTGCCCAAAATATTCAGTGTTTCTCTTTCCTCGAGATAAACCTTGATCCTATCAGTAAATTATCTGCCAGTGATCCAGTGTTTAAAGGCATGGCTCTGGGTTTAGTTTAACCTCTTGAATGGTGGGCAAATGTTGTCCTAGATGTATCACCAGTGGAGACAAATCTCGTCTCATTTCTTCAAACTGAAGGCAAATCTTTATTTTTCAAAAATTTACTCATAAGAAGACACCGCAAATGACTATGACAAAGAGCTCTGTGTCTGGAAACACAGAGAGATCTTTCATTTGTTGTCTTTTTTAAAAAGAAAAATAACATTGGTTTGAAGCAGTCAAAAATAGCCCAGTCTTTAAAACTGAATTATTTCTTTCATACTAGCAATTTTGAAAGACTGCCATTTTAAGTTTACAATTCTCCTTTACTCAAAAGGAAGACCCACTGTATTTAATGGATTTGACGGCATAGAAAATACACTAAGGATTGCTGCTTTACAAAGCAAGCCTACACATGTCTACTCAGGAGTAAGCCTGACTGAGTTTCATAGTATTTAAGTTTCTGTGTACAGGGACTTAGGGGTAACTTAAAGACCAACAAATGCAATTTGACAAAAGGATAACTAAGACTAAACATAAACATCTCCAAAAAAATATTAGAAAAATTAAATGCAATGTGTCATCAAAACTGGTTCAGTACGTCTGAGTATTTCTATTATTTTTGAAATAACTCACATTGTGCCAACCTAAACTAAGCAGCAATCATGATGTCAGGTTTGAAGTGTTGCTTTTCTGCTTGTAAAGGCAACATCTCAGCCTACCTTCTTGGGTAAATATCAGTTATTGTTGAAAGTTAGTTACTTGTCTGCAACTTGTTGGACAGTCAGCTTTTTCAGGGATGAAGAATATATCACAAAAGACCACACCTTGAGAAAGTTACTTTTTTGGCCTACAACTGTCCAATTCTGCTGGGTGGTATGACCACTGGATGTGCTGGTTGGGAGATTCTGGAAGTTGTAGTCCCAGAAAGGAACTTTCCTAAGCTTGATACCTGCCAGTTGTGCTTTCTACAAAATCCTCAGCTTTGTATCTTGGGGTGTACTTGGAATTATCTTTCAGAGAACTCTAAATACTTTATGAAACTGCAGATCCCAGGATTCCATAGGATGGATTTGTAGTGGATGAAGTGATATCAAAGTAATATAATTGTGTAGCGTGAAAGAAACACAAGTGATATACACTTTTGCATCACAGCTAAACAGCATTTACTAGGTTTGGTAGAATCTGTGAAAGTATTTCTGACTAAAGTGTTTTGGTTGCAGTGACACCAAAACACTTTAGCCTGAATTCTGTTGCCTGATCCCAACTAAAGTCAGACCAAGGACTTTATCAGAACACCCTCCGTTAATGTTGCTTTCCCACCCTATTTTTATGCATAAGTGTCCTGACAAAATAACCCTTTCTATCAGACCTTACCTTCTTTAGCATGAAGAGGCAGCCCCAACATGGATGGAGCACAAACAAAGCTCTGTTTACTTCCGCGTTTGTGATCTCACTGATTCTTGTAAGAAGGTGCGAGCATGGTACATTTAAAAAATACACCAAAAGAAGACAAAAAATATTCACACAAGCACACAAACACACTTTAAAACTTAAAAGTAAACCAGGGAGGTTCATAAAAAGAGTGTCCCCTATCTGGCTTTTGCAATCTCACCCGGAAGTGTTCTGCCCATTGATGCTGAAATCATGAGAGGACAATGGTGCGAGGTTTCGAATACGGACAATACTGGCAAAAAAGCACCACAGGAGATCTATTGACAGCTTGGCCTGTTAATAAAAAAAAAAGAATGGCTTTTTGACCACACAAAATCATGAAAGGATGCCACCGTCTGATATGCACACCCTTTCACGTTCATTAGGCTTCGTTATGACGCCATACTTACCGCATCTGATAACGTCCCAAATGAAAATATTGCTGGGTGGTGAATCAACACATAGGTAAATCTCATTGATTCAATGGGTCTACTCTAAAAGGGACTAACAATAGGATTCTGACCAAAGTGAGTACAGGACATGCCCCATTTACAGGGGGTACATTCCTGGATTTATTGCAGATACATAAAATTGTGTATAATAGTGAACTGCCATAGAATCAGGCTGGAGGATCTAGAAAATGCCTAGAGAGGACATCTGGCACACCTCTATGGTCAACATCCAGCAGAAGTTGACCACAGAGACACACTGGAGGACCTCCTGATGCCTAGAGAAACCACCTTCAGTGAAACCAGAAGCCTAAAGAGACTTCCCCCAAATTGTGGGTAAGTGAAACCAGAGGTACCAATCCCACATAAACAGGGGGTGACCAATACATCACTTTCAAGTAATGTAAAAACTGTCCTCTAATCACAGGCTGAGATTGAACAGAGGGTAATTGGGTGGTTGGTGGGGAGTTCTCTGCTATTCATAAATCACTTTCTTCCTTTAGAACCAGTTCTAAATAATGATCTAAAATAATGAATTATTTTGCCCTACATCATACCTTGCTGCTACACCTTCCTACTGCTACATCAATTGCAACTCATGGGGGCTCTTGTTGAACCTCTTCTATTGGCATACACACCCTGTGTGCACTTTCACACAATCTCTGCTACAAAACCTTCCTTGACACTTTACCCTCCTCTCATTTGTTAGGCCTGTTCAGCCCAACAGCCACATTTCAAAGCAATCATCCATTAAACAGTCAGCTGGATGTTTGGAATGGTTCTTCAAGATAGATCTGACACTCAGCTCTGACTCGAGAAGACTCCCCCATGCAAGAGGAGGGGAGGGGAAATTAATAGTTGACAACACTTTCCTTCTGTCAGACCAACACATTGCAAGGGCCTGGCGTAGAGAGAGAACCCGGCAGGGTCAATTTGGATCCATGTTTTCAATAGGGTTGGCGTTGGGTTTTGATCGGTTGCCATTGCCAAGACAAAAAGGGCATTGTAAGCCACATAGATCAGCAGCGGACAAGGCTTCTCTAAGGCCCGGCTCTCTCTATGAGGTTAGAACAGCAGCGTTAATCTCCTATCCAGTGTTTATAGAGCCCTCTCATCTCTGGGAGTGAGTGGAAGGCAGCCAAATTGCAAGAAAACATTCTTTATTATCAGGTAGAAAAAAAATGAACCCCCTGCTACTAACAACAGCGACCTACAAGAGTTCAGCAAAATCTGTCATTGGAAATCTACAAATGTGTTTGAAGGCCAGACTGAGATCCTATACTGGCATTGCATAGCATAAATCTCCACATGTGAAGTTATGCTTTGATTGTGCTATACAACTCTTGCGCTGCATGGCAAAATTGAACAAATGAATGCACACCTGAATACACATAGGCATTTGCAACCATGTGAATGGCACATCTGTATACCTACATGCTCAGTGATGCAGCATGCCCAGCTCAGTTTCTGACACCTTGAACTGACTATGGGCATTCTGCATCAGACAAAAAGGGCCAGCCGCTTCCATAGGAGAAGCATACAATCAAAGAAATATAGATTTGGAAAGGGCGTCATGGGCCATTGAGTCCAATCCCATGCTTCATGCAGAAGCTCCAGCTAGAGCATCCCCAGCAAGTAGCTCTCCAGACTCTTTTTTGAAGATGTCCAGAGAAGGAGAGCCCACACCTCTCTAGGTAAGTGGTTTCATTGTAGAACCACTCTTCCTGTCAAGAAGTTACTTCTAATGCCCAATCAAAACCTACCCTCCCATTAAACCATTAGACCAGGCCTTACCCTCTGGGGTAAGGTCCTCCCCGTGCACTCAGGTCCTCTGGGAGGAATTTGTTGCAGCCTTTAAAAACTAGGCTTTCTTCAACTTCCTGGAGATCCTTTTCAGCTATTGCTCCCAGATTATGGAACGGCCTGCCAGATGAGATTCATCATATTACCACCCTAAATAGTTTTTTAAAAGCTCTTAAGATGGATCTCTTCCAGCAGGCCTTTCCTGAATAGATACCCAGCCATCAAAAAGGAAATCTAGCTTGTCCCAATCTCACCCTGGTCACTGTCCATTGTTTATTTTTATTTTTTGTATTTTTAAAAGTATGTTTTAAAGTCTTAAATTATTTAATTGTATTTTAAGGGGGGTGGGATTGAGGCTTTGAATGTATATTTTAATTGTTATAAGCCGCCCCGATTGTGTTTCGTAGAGGAATACAAATAAAATCTCTCTCTAGCTTTTCTTTGCAAACGAAGATTTAGGAAGAACTCATCCCGCGCTTTCTGCAAGCACACTGATGACTAAAAAGGCCAATCTGAGATAAACAAGTCCGGTTGCAGAAAGCACAGCAGGTCTCCTTGGGTGATGTTTCCAAATTCTGATTCTTTCTGCATTGTTGTTTCTCTTCAAGACTTGTTTGGTGTGAGTTCTCAAATAAGGCTGCAGCATTGTGAATAGTGTGTCTCCATGCCTCCCGATGTGAGGCCAGGGCAGACCATTGTTGGTGATCAATTTGGCCGAGCCTGAGATGTTGTTTCAGGGAGTCCTTGTATTGCTTTCTTGGAGCACCCCTCTTACTCTGACCCATGGCGAGTTCATCATAGAGTACTATTTTTGGGAGGCAATGGTCCTCCATCCTAGAAACGTGCCTTGCCCAGCGCAGCTGTGTTCTCAATATCATGGCCTCAATGCTGGTGATCCCTGCTTACTCAAGGACAGCAACATTAATAAAATATTATTATTATTATTATTATTATTATTTAGTATCAGAGAACAAACCTGCACCCTCCTCTTTGTGGCAGCTCTTGAGATATTTAAAGAGTACCATCATGTCATCCCCTCAGTCCTTCTCTTCACCAGGCTGAACATGCCCAGCTCTCTCAACCTTTCCTCATATATTTTGTTCTCCATACCACTTATCATCCTTGTTGTCCTTCTCTGAACCTGCTGCAATCTGTCTATATCCTTCTTAAAATGAGGCACCCAGAACTGAGTTAAGCATTCCAGATGAGGACTGACTAGTTTGAAAAACAGTGGGACTATTACAATGGGCCCTCAGTATCTGCTGGGATTTGGTTCCAAGATCCATCCACCCAACCAGCCCCGTGGATACCAAAATCTGTGGATGCTCAAGACCCATTATATACAATGGTGTAGTAAAATGCTGTCACTAACATAAAATGGCAAACAGCAAGGTTTGTTTGGGGAATGTGTGTGTGAGAGAGCGAGAGAATATTTTCAAACCGTGGTTGGTTGAATCCATGGGTGCAGAATCCATTGATGCAGAGGGCCAACTGTCCTTCCCACTACTATGTACATATGTGTAAGAAAGCAAGAATCCAGCCAACATGTTAAAAAGCATCAAAGTTCAGTACTGTAGAAATCCATATATTTGTGCCTGGGAAAGTCTAGATTGACACTTAAATTTCACTAAAGCAGAAAATGGCATCTGTGAAAATTTGGCAGATTCTACATCAAGCTGCTGGGTTTGTCTGTTTTATGATGAACCATACCAGTGGTTTCAAGCATGGTAGATAAGTACAGTGTACCAGCCAAAAATTGAAAATTCTGGTGAAACATCCCACTCAGAGTTATCACTCTGTGTCAGAAGAGCAAGAATGACATGAGAGTTCTGGTAAGAGAAGACACTTCCTTCTTTTTCTTTCTTTCTTTCTTTCCAGGAAAGGATATCATTTGGGGAAAATAAAAACCAGAGCCATGACTGAAAACAAAAATTTAAGTTGGATCAGATCTTTCTTAGGACTGCCAAAATGTCTCCAGAGCATGTGAGGTTTCAAATTCTTCAGAACTCAAAATCTAGATGGTACCAATAATAATAATAATAATAATAATAATAATAATAGATGAGTAATGAGTCCACAATCTCCAGCGTAGCCAGAGATGTAATGGCTACAATATCTGACCAGATTGTTGGGTATTTTCCTTCTCGTTCTACCCTTGTGTTTTTTCTTTTCCCCTTTAAGTACCACCAAACTTGTTGAAGAGTGCTTGAGAACATGTAGGCTTGAGGTAAGAGCTGTTTGCCAATGGAATGTGTTGTCTGGGAGTGTGGTGGAGTCTCCTTCTTTGGATTTTTTTAAACAGAGGCAGGATGTCCATCTATCAGGAATGCTTTGATTGTGTATTCAAATAGGGTTGGACTGGATGGCCTTCGTGGTCTCTACCAACTCTATGATTCTATCATGCTATGTCCGTTTTTGGTTCACCTTTAATAATAATAAAACAAAATTGTTCTCCACTGATTTTTGTTTGGGTGATGAGTCTCTGGACTCTGTGGGGCTGACCCAATATATTTTTCCACTTAAGCAAAGGGTGGCAACTATTCCACATAGAGAAATTGAAAACCACCTTCTTTCAACATTGAAAAAAGTTAAGCATCCCCCATTTATCAAAGGGTAGTGGGATTGTTTTTCAGGGTGTGGAGCACAGGCTATATACTGTCCACAGCCCCCCTCCAGGAAATGAAAAGAATAACCCAGAAGACTCGGGAGAAATGGTGAGAGACAATGCTGTCCCCCAAGAACTGCTACTTGAGGAGGTTGATCCACTTTGCCTAATGGTATGGCCTGGCATGAGAATCCACCATAACTGGTTTAGCCCAGGCAACAAAACCATCCCACCATATTCTTTTTTTAAAAATATGTTTTCTTACAAAGGTTGTGATGCAATAAGTTATGAAGGGAAATAAGTTTCATAACAGTGTTACATACCCTGGCTACATTTAATAATTTGGCTAAGGTAGCCATCCATGTGATTATAGGTATACCAGGAACTCCCTGATACCAGGGTGGGATTCGAATATGCACCATAGGAAGGGCCAGTGGAAATTTCCAAAAACAAACACTCTCAAGTGAGACTCAGCACCTGGATGTGAGTCATCGCTAATCCAATCAGTGATAGAAAAAGACCCTTATTGCTTATAAACTGATTTTTTCTCTCCTCCTTCCTCCTACAATAGGTCTGGCCTGTTTCCTATTGTATTCCAAAGTATCGATCGTTAGTGACCATTAACTCTTCCAGAGCTCCCTTTGTTCTAACCTGGGAATCTCAGAGGACTATTGGATTTCATCCACAACTCTTATCCCTGTTAGGGAATCATTTAATATAATTATAACCCCCAAACACCACGAAATCGCACACAGTTCCATTTCCTCCCTCCATGCTGTCTGTTTGCTATGTGCCCTCAGAATGCAACTCTGAGGCCCAATTGCTGCAGGAATCTCTACTCTACAGGACAGGTATTGTATCACCCATCATTGATTCCCCTCACTCTATTCCTCTATCCAAATACTCCCTACTTTATTCGTTAGCCTTGTGTGAGTGTTTGACACCTGAGTGTTTGTGTGAGTGCTGTTGATATTATTTTCCAGTAAAGATCAGTTAATTATACCTTTTTGCTTAGAATCTCCTCCTTAGTACCAGTATACATAGGACTAAAAGGTCCTTCCATTACCCACCTCTTGCATTGCCAAGTTGAGTGTATTAACCCCTCCAGTGTGAAGTGCAGCCTGGGATCCCCAGAGAGCATCCCCACAGCATTTTGTGACCCACCTCAGTGCTTTTGCACCCCACTCCACCCACCTCCAAATGTGAAATGTTTTGCCACCATCCATGTACCTTATTTTGGAATGACAATTCCAAAATAACTCTATGGGTTATGTGTGCAGGAATTTTGCTGACCCCGATCCTACCCCATAAGCTGTTTGAAGCCAGGGGTCTTTTTTTCAGGGTTGTCTCAAGACGTTTTTCTTCTTGAGGAAAAGCAGATGGTGCCAACTCCTTTCCACATTCAGGCACTGAGAGGGATTTTCTTTCAATATTGGAAAAAACGGTAAGACCTTTCACACAAAGGCTCTCTGTGGCCCAAAGTTGCTTGGTGGAAAACTTTGCAGAATTGGGCTTTGTGGCCTGAGGGAGTATGAGAGTCCTTTCTGAGTTAAAAATTGGGGGGGGGGTCAGGGGTATGTGGGCTGCACGAGCACCCTCTCTAAAGTCCATTCCAGATCCTGATATAGCCTGGCCCTTTTCACACTTCACAGTTATAGCACTATGCTTCCAGATTAACTGCCATGGCTCCAACCAATGAAGTCCTGAGATTTGTAGTTTGGGGGCATATAAATTCTAACCCAGAGAGCTCTTGTGCCTTACCTGACTACCAAACCCCAGTATTCTGAAAGTATTCTGAGATTATCAGATGCGTCCAAAAAGTGCCTTACCAGAATGCCAGGATGACCTTTCTGTCCTGTGAATGGGACCCGGTTTCACACGACCTCATCCTCAATGCAGGAGCAGAGGGTCCAGTTCATGGGACAGAAACGTCATCCTGGCATTTTGGTAAGATACTTTTTGCTGTGTCTGATAATCTCCAGAGACATGACAGTTGAAGTGGAATAATAGCACCATAATTGTGTAGTGTGAAAGGACCCTATAATGGTGTAGCTACAGGAAGGGGATTAAGGCATTACCCCCAATAAGAATTCTGCTCCCTAATGAAATTTTCATGCAATGTCCAAATTTCAAAGATCACAAAGCATGAGATACTGAAAATGGTTCATGCCTAGACCTCAACTCTGCTCTGTTCAAATTCCCTTAGCCCTACTCACCATCCACAATGCTGCAGCCTTATTTAAGAACTCACACTGAACAAATCTTGAAGAGAAACGACAATGCAGAAAGAATCACAACCCGGAATCATTGCCCAAGGAGACTTTCTGCTGTGCTTTCTGCAACCGGACTTGTTTATCTCGGATTGGCCTTTTTAGTCATCAGCGCATTTGCAGAAAGCACAGGATGAGTCCTTCCTGAATCTTCGTTTGTGAAGAAAAGCCAGAGATCCTTTTTCTTTGGATACCTAGACTGCATTCCTAAATGTAAAACTGAAGTTTTAAGTTTGTCTCATTAAAAGGTTATTTTTATGTTGGCAAAAAAATTAAAATAAATAAAAATAAAATTCACTCAAACATTATTTTTGAATAAAACCCTTGATGGCATTTTCACAAGAAAGTCCCCAAATGCAGACTATCCTTGAGAAATGTTGGGGGGAAGCTTCTAGTAATTGCACTTTAAGGGAACAAAACTTCTGGTATTCTTCATTTTTCCATACAAGGAGAAAATAGGTGAAGAAATGTCTCACCCAAGTGTATGACAGTTTTAAAAAATCAGAATGAAACCAAATTTGTGCCGTACTATAAGCTATGGCACAAAACACACACACACACACACACACACACACTATAACTCTACAAGTAACTAAGAATACAGTTATAGTGTAAAAAAAACTGATGTTATCTTTCATTGTTTAACAATGGTTATATAAAATAGTTCCACCTTAGTTGTTGCAAAGAGGAGTTAGTTACCATTAATTCATTATTAGTAATGAGTTACTTCCACACTGAAAAAATGTACAGAGAATTTAGGAAGCTGCCGGGTTTCTGTACCTTCATACACTGGACCTACCACAACCTAATGCACATTCTTCACTGCCACCTTTCTTGTACCACAGAAAACTTGAATCTCCAGAATGGGGTATTTATCTGATCCCAAAATACTTTTAAATCAAAACAATCCTGTACCCCAAAATTGCAATTCCTCTCGTGCCAACATCACTACCTCTTACACACACACACACACACACACACACACACTGTCCCCAAGAGCTTTAAATAGAAGTTTTCCTTAGCAAAAGATTTTAGTGTTATTATTCCGTATCATTTTACTAACCCTCTGTCCCTATAGGGTTTGTGTTATTTTTGTTCTTTTGCTTTAAGGTATGCAATGCTTGCATGGCTTCTGAGCCACTTCCAAATTTCTCTTTGAAACCCGCATCATTAATGTGGTGTGTGTGTGTGGCAGGGGACGAGTTCAAGTACCTACATGAAAGGGAGAGGAAGAAAAAGTTGAAGGCCTAGTTGGTTAAGTAGGAAAACCCAAAGCCTAGGCTAGCTTGGAACACAGCTCTCTCTGCATTGGCAAACTAGGAAAACAGATTGCAGAGAAAGAGAATGATTGCCTTGATGAGAATAGCTCTTCGGAAGACTTGAGAGACCTCTCCAGTCCCTTCATTGTCTCCTTGATGCATTTGACAGTCCCCCCCTGAGTATGAAAACTGAAGTTCATTATTCCTAATAAAACACGTACATGCCCAACGTTTCTAGTAAAAGCTGGAATCAAGACTCTTGCTCTGAGCGGCAAAAGGACAAAGAAACCCAGTGAGTTCCTAATGCCTTGATTATTATTTTTATTTATATAAATGGTGGCTTTTCCTAGCTCTCCGTATAAACTATGTTTGCAAGAAATCTTTTGATTCTTGTACAAAGTCCACTGTTTTCTGGTTGCTGTTCATCCTTTTATCGCCTTCATTTTCCCACCACTCTGCCATTTTTAAGGATGCTGGATGCAGTTATTATGAGCTAGTCTGTTTCCAAAGTAGTTATCAGAACTGAGAAATTTCCCAAGGAAAATTTCTTTCCTTGTCTTTCTCTCTCTTGTCTTTATCTGTTAAATTGTTGTATTCAGTTGATGTTTGGTTTTGTTGATCAAATCTTGTAAAATAAGCACACACTCAACAGTTGCAAAAAAAAAAAAATGCTTGGTGTATTTAGAGTAAGAAAGGATTTCCAATTTTCATTCTGTACATTATTAATAAATAAGATGTTTGATATGGCCTATCTGGGAAAGTAAAGATTTAAAATTACCATTCACTTTCAAGTTAATACAGTTCTGGAAAAAAGTGTGAAATTTCTTCATTTTTCTAGTTCATTTTATTCCTCCTTCTTTGTAAACCAGTGACATAACTATACTTATTCTCCAGTTCTCTGCCATTAATATCCATGTTACTCTTCATAAGATAAACATAATGTCATTCTCATATTTAGATCCCATTTTTCCAAACACCCTAATAAAAATGTAATAGACAACATTGTTGCATTAATTATTGTGATCTTTATATTATTTTTGAAGTTCCAGTATTTCCTGTGGAATGGTGGCAATTGTGTTTTCCTTGGCAGAGAAATGAAATTATTGCATTTTTGAGTATGCATTTTTAATATTTTTGTTTAGTTTTGCATGAGAAATTAAAATAAGAGGTATCCAACCTCTGCTTAAAAACCTCCAATAAAGTTGTAATTGGATTGTCAGATCATTTACGGATTTCGGCCTGCCATCTACAAAGAGGTGCTGTTCTTCCTGTTGTATAAAAATGACAATGCTCACCTTAAGTAACGTAAACTGATTGCTTTCCTTATAACTGCCATCAGGCAGGAAATTGCTAAAAATTGGAAATCTGGTCCTCTTACACTTGTAAATTGGTGGGAAAGAGTCTGGGCTTCATTATTGTTAGAAAAATTATCATACACTATGAACGTTTGTAATGGACAAAAGAGACTTTCCACGTTTCAAGAAGACTGGTTTACTTTTATTCAATATGTCAACACAGCTTCAGACTTGTTTCAGGCTTCAACATGTCCCAGGATGTTATGGACTTGTGTCTTGGTCACAAATCCTTCTTCTTCCTTGGACACCTAAGTGAACCCTTACACAGTCCCCACATCTATCTAATGCTGCAACATGACAAAGACTTATCACCTAATGCATCTTATGTCTTTGTTGGTTGTTATTTGATAATTTGATGCATACTTTCACTATACATCCTAATACATGATAATAATTTTTAAAAACTCCAATAAAAATGGGTCCACAGCTTCCTGAGGTAGTTCATTCCACTTCCAAACAGCTCTTATCATCAGGAGGTTCTTTATAAAGTTTTCCCTAGTGTAATGAACTGGTGTCAAAAATGGGCACAATTTGAACTCGGATTTTTTTGTTTCATTTCAGACCCTAGCAGTGCATATGTTGGTCCAGTTCTGTGTGCTGGTTTGTTTGTGTTTGTTTTTCCTTTTCTTTTGCTAGGGAGTGGTCAGTTAAAGTTTCAGAAATTTTCTCTGTTTTTGTGTTAGGATTAGAGATAGTAAGAAATGTTGTTTGGTTCAAAAATGGACTTCTTTCCTCAAGCATTTGCACATTTGCAAGAAACCTAAACAATGCATAAAACCATGCGTGTATTTTAAAAGGCCAAGGGCTGAAATGCACATCATGGAAAACAATTCCACAGAATCACACTCAAGTCATTGGGGAAATGTTGATCAAATTAGATAGATTGTGCAAATAAGTACACATACCAGGGAAAGGGCATCTAAAAAATGCATAAATTTGGTGTGGGAAGTAAATGCACAAGTTGGAATCCATGGAATCAATTGCTCTGCAAAAGTGGTTGCACATTTTGTCCCATGCAGAATGGCCATATTCAGTTCAAGGTTCCAAAACCACAGTTGCACATGCATTGCTATTGCACATAGAACCATAGAATCACAGAGTTGGAAGAGACCATGGGGGCCATCCAATCCAACCCCCTGGCTTGCAGGAATACACAATTAAAACACTCCCAATAGATGACCACCCAGTCTCCAAAGAAGGCGACTCCACCACACTCCCAGGCAGTGTGTTCCACTGTTGAATAGCTCTTACCATCAGGAAGTTCTTCCTAATGTTTAGGTGAAATCTCTTTTCTGGTAGTTCAAATCCATTGTTCCACTAGTCTCTGGAGCAACAGAAAACAAGCTTGCTCCATCCTCAGTATGACATCCCTTCAAATACTTAAACATGACTATCATGTCACCTCTACAACTTCACTTCCCCAGGCTAAACATACCCAGCTCCCTAAGTCACTCCTCATAGGACATCGTTCCCAGACCAGTATGATCAAAGATGATCTACACTCTGGAAACCAAGCCTTATGAGGAGCAACTGAGAGAGCTGATATGTTTAGCTGGAAGAATGAGAGGTTGCATGACAGCCATCTTTAAATATCTGAAGGGATGTCATGTAGCAGATGAGCTTATTTTCTGATGCTCCAGAAACTAGAACATGAACTAATTACAATTTACAACAAAGGAGATTCTACCTAAACAACAGGAAGAACGTCTTGACTGTAAGAGCTGTTCAACACTGGAATGGGCTGCATCAGAGAGTGGTGGAATCTCCTTTTTCTTCAGACTTTAAACAGAGGTTGGATGAGCATCTCCCAGGAGTGCTTTAGTTGTGTATATCTGCATGGCAGGAGGTCCCTTCCAGCTGTAAGATTCTATGATTCTATGTGCATTTCCCACAAATGTGCATTGTGCATTTGGTCATGCATTTAGCTTCACATTTGGTGCCTTGGTTCAGTTGCACAATGGTGCTATTCAATGTGAAGGTTGCTTGTACCCTCCCATGGGAAGATTTATACAGCATAACCCTGATGTAGGATTTTAGCCAGTCTTACAACCCAGTATATATGAAAAGAATAAAAAGCAAAAGCAAATAGAAACTCAATGAAAATGAGACTGATATATATTCACGCTGGCAGTTAGGATGCTTTTCCATATTGGATGGAATGCTTGGTTCAAGCTATCAAGTGGAATGTGGAGAAGTATAACAAGGTTATAAAGCTGGATTTTAAGCAAAGTAATAAGAAAGCACTCAATGTGCTTGATAACAACCAAACAACCTAGCTACTTATATACATAATTCCCTCCCAACTACACTGGATGAGCTTTGGTTTCAACATGTACCAGGGTACCAGGAAAATGCATGCATACCCCAAGAGAAAAACAAAGAATGCATATTCCTAGCCTTGCTCCATCCATCTGTTGTAAGGAGTTTACAGATGATCCCTAGGAACACATTTGGTTCTAATCAGGCTCCATGCACTGTGGTACATCCTGTTTGTCTACACTTATTATTACTGACAAATTATCCGCCTCTCAAATCTCAGGGAGCGTTCACTTTATCCTCACATTAAACCTGATTGGAAACAGTAGGTTTAATTGTGCTCAGCGTGAGGCCTCATTATAAAAGGCACCGGGGTCCTTTCCTTTTTTTTTTATTGCTAAAAATACTGAAAAGCGTGAAAACAATGTCTTTAGTATTCCAAAACTAAAATATGCCCAACCGATGACACCAATGTTTCAAAACATTTTTTTTATGAGAACAATATTCTGTGGCCGCCTAGAGAATACCAACAATATGGGACAACTTAAGAAAATTGCAGATTTTTTTTTTTTTAAAGAACCAAGTAAGAACCCTCCATGATTTTCTAAAACCAGCTCTGTATCACTGTGTGGTCTTCAGGCAATACAGGGCATGGCAGTTTTACTGGTCTCGATATTGCTTCCAATGGTGTTTAAATGGACTCCGCATACACCACATCTGCCTGAGGCATTGCATGCCCCATCCCCTTCAGTTTGTAAGCCACATATGCCACGCCATTGCCAAGAGTCCCCCTTGGAAATGAAATACATACCCCCAGGGGGTTCATTTAAACCTTCCTTGCTACAATAATAATAACAATAAAACCAAGAAACCTGCAAAAGGTTAGCAGTAACTATAAGCTGGAGACTTACAGAAATGGTGTAACAGAGCAGGCACAACCGCAAAATATCTGTTAAACTTTCCAAAACCTCTCTTTAATGGCTACAATAGTCTTTCCAGTAACATAGAAGGGCTGGAGGAGGAAGAGGAGGAGGTGGGGGGGGGGACAGAAGAGGGTCAGCACTAATTCTGGAAGCTCAGTCTCAGTGGCCAAATTCCATAGATTTTGCCAGGAGATCCCAGAACCAGGATCATCTAGAGAAGCTCTTCTCTCTGTCTCACCATCTTCTCAGGCTCATTTGGTGGATATGAGGGAGAGGGCCTTCTTGGTGTCTGCTCCCAGGCTTTGAAACTCCCTCCCCAGAGAGGCAAGGATGGCCCCATCCTTGCTGTCCTTCCAGTGGCAGGTTAAAACATTTTTGTGCCACCAGGTTTTTACCAACTGACAAGGGCTGGGTTTTTCAGGCTGTGCAGTGCAGTTTTTAAAATCTTCCAAGTAAACCAGGGAGGTTCATAAAAAGAGTGTCTCATGCCTACTTGTCGCGTTCTCTCCAGGAAGCGTTTTGGTGGGGACCACCCATTGATGCTGGAATCGCAGCAGCAGAATGGGACGTGGTTTCACGCTCAGGCAATTCTGCCAGAAAAACACCAGGGCCGATCTATTGATGGCTTGGCCCATCAATAAAAACAAATGCCTTATTAACATCACATAAGCACGAAAGAATGATGGCATGCAAATGGTGCCCTTTCGTGTTTATCTGGCATCGTTATGAAGTCATATTCGCCAAGCCTGATAAAGTCCTAAAGTGGGGGCCAGACAGGATATATTGCCCATGTCGATAAGCCCTACATCACTCAGAATAAATGGAGAACTGTCATTCTATAGCCATTACAGATAGTAATGTGTGTTCTGGCAGGCTGGAACACTTCAGCGATTCCATAAGATTCAGCCATGGCAGTTAGAGTGGAATCATAGTACTATAATTGTGTAGTGTGAAAGGCCCCTGGAAAACCAAATCTGGTCCACAAAAAGCCGCTTGGTATGAAGACCCAGGGCTGGAATTTGCTCACTCTCGTTGTAAAGCATTACAAGAAAAATATGGAGTGGGAGGCTCTGAAAAGCTCAGTCTTGAAAGGGTAAAAATATGGTGTGCAAAGGACCACCTAGAATATATCAAAGTGTGTCTAGTTACTCTTCCCATCCTTCATCCTGAACTTCCATTTTGAACACAACTACTGAGTGAGTGACGTCTGTGCTATATTTTGTCCTGCTCTGGCTTGGGTGCTTGCTACACATCTACTTTTTCAAGTGGTAGGGGCCAATGGAATTGAAGCACCACAATTCAGGAGAGAGCCGGATATAGTTGACCACTTCCCTCATGTGGTCAACCACAAATTCCTGATGTTGCCATGATGAAAAACAGAGAGCAAACTTTTGGAAAGACCCCTATAGGGACACTGGACATCACAGAGGAAGCTTTCAAAAATAGGACCAAAATAGGATTTATAATTAACATTTGACTTCCTTTCTTTTAATTATAGATGTTGGCTACCCTACCCCAACCCCCCAAAACCCAGTTGTGCCTAGCACTCCAAACAGACATCATTACAAGAAAATGTTCTGAACCCACATGACGCTACAGTAAACATATTTCACCTCAATGGAACAAAACAAAAACATTAGAGCCATCAATCAATGGAAGGTCCAAATAATAACTCTACACTCCTTCCCAGAATGGTGGTGGTGACAAGATGGGCCTAAGGCTTTCATTAGTTTGCTCACAGGAAATTGAGGCATTATGCACCCAAATTGTTCAAGCTTTCAGGTGGGTTGTTACTTTGTAGAGTCCAAGAGTTGCACATGAATTGCTATTGCACATAGAACTATAGAATCATGGAGTTGGAAAAGACCGTGGGGGCCATCCAGTCCAACCCCCTGGCTTGCAGGAATACACAATCAAAGCACTCCCAATAGATGTTGGGAGCGTATCAGTACCTAATCATTATAGTAAATATAATAGCTCAGTTCTAGAAGAAAGAGCTAGGTAGAAATCAAATTTCATCATCATCACCACCACCATTGTCATAACTATTATCCTCATTTTTGTCATTGTCATCATCAGTTGTGTTGTTGTCGTGTACTTTCAAGTCATTTCTGACATACAGTGACCATTCCATGACAAACAGTGTCTTTCTTGGCAATATTTGTTCAGGGAGGTTTGCCATTGCCTTCCTCTTAGGCTGAGAGAGAATGATTTGCCCCATGTCACCCAGTGGGTTTCCATGGCTGAGCAGGGATTTGAACCCTGGTCTCTCAGTGTCTTAATCAAATGCTCAAACCACTACACCATGCTGGCTCTTCATCAATACAGGATTATAATGTCTGCCCCTCCCCCTCACTATTTCCAAGCAGGCTGTTTTCATTTATTTTTTAATTTATGCATATTGCCATAATTTTGCAATTGTGTTCTAAAATATTTTTTCTAATTGAAGGGCTGCCTGCATATGGTAGGACATACAGGAAACAGATGGCTGGGTTATGGAGGTGCTGTGGAAGACATCTTGTGGGACCATGGGTCGCCACAATGATGGACTTTATCATACCAGCCTGCTGTCCCATTGCAATCTCACTACTTTAAGAATAGAAATATACTGGTTTTGCACCCTTTATTGACACACCATTCTCCCAACTAGAATAATAGAATCATAGATTCTAGCTGAGAGAACAGCACGGTAATAAAGAGTGCAAAACTGGTATGTTTCCATTCTTAAACTTTTGAGATTGCAACAGGCTTGTGTGATAAAGTCCATCATTGCAGATGCAATTGCTGTGGTGAAAAGTAATGAAAACATTGGGACATCACCTATCATAATTGTGGAAAGCACCAACCTCTAGGTCAGCCTCAATCAGAACCCATGCATGCCTATAAGACTCATATGTGCCAAACTTGTGATTAATATTCTCCTGTGGACAAGGGTGGACAACCAAACTCTCTGTTCATGATTCTGCTCCTTCTCTCAAGACACCTTATTAATTGCAAGAGATATTGTTCCCCTGTGACTCATGACTCCAGCTATGGCAAACAGACTTTAGGGACTGGCTATTTTCTACCCTCCCTTTTAAAATGGAATACAACTTGCAAGATGGGGCAACCACAAAGGACGGGGGCGTGGAGACACCTCATAAAATGGTATAAGGAAAAGGAAAGTTAAAGACTGGGAACTTTGCCCTGTAGTCATCTAAAAGGAGAAGAATGAGCTTCTTCAGCATTGCCCACATCTAAACACTTGTCCCCTGTGAGTATTCATATATCTACATTTGTACCACAGTTTGACAATTTCCCTGGAACTTCAGGCCCTCAAAGAGACTGGATTGAAAGAGCTAGCAACCAACAGGCAGGCATTTAACTGGTGGTAGCCAACATCTGTTTGTTTATAGGTTGTTTCCAAAGCGGTAACCACAATGAATATACGAAGTTGCTTTTATGATGCTGAGTCAGACCACTGATCTATCTAGTCCACCCTTCATCCCCATGACATCCTCTAGATCACTGCTACTCAAAGCAATGGGCCATGGACCTGTTCTGGTTCCTAAGACCTTGGCTGCCAGTGCCTGGAGAGTTTCTGGGAAAGAAAGAAACAATAGTAGCCAATAGGCACAAATACAATGCCATTATCTGGCACATTAAGTTTTGGTAACAAACTTTGCTGAAATGCTGTGAAAGTGAGGTGAAACAGTGGAGTAATTCAGCTATATTAGGCATGTCAACATTTCCTTCCTACATATCATTCTGCATTCATGTGGGGAAGTAGCCTTCATTCTTTGGGCTTGTCTCCATGGGCTATTTATCCCCATCTTGTCTTTTGCAGGACTCTTTCCCAGTTTTACCCCCGGGCAGTCCAGATAATGCCCCAGGCAAAGCCAGGGGGAAGTTGGAGTAAAGTCCATTAAAACATTTTAATTAAGCACGCGGAAAAGCCCACTTCATGCGAGAAAACCAGGATTGGGCTGGTGTGGGAATGCAGGGTCTCTACCTGCACACCAGCCAGTATAGCCAGACACTACTGCTGGAGTCGCTCTGCAGACAGAAAGGATGATGCCAGCACATGATCAAGGCCCCCTGTATGTGAGCAGCCTTGATCACATGGGAGCAATGTGCAACAGCAGTGGAGGTGCCCACCAGTACAGGCACATCCTCCCATTTAGTCTAGGTAATGGGGGGAAACAGGTCAGATCTGGGTCTAGACAAGCCCTTTGCTGACACCACTGATTGGTGAGTGAAGAACAGTGATGGAGAGTGGGCCAGCTTGACCAACCATTCTCCTCTCGTGGGCTCACTGCACCTTCCTTGCATAAGTGGGGAACTCATACCTTGCCTTTCATGATGGAAGACCAGGATTGCACCCAGCATACTGATCACCCCCTGCAACCTTTTTGGGTGCCAGATAGTAGTAGTGTGTATAGTTAAGAGTTGACACAAAGCATTTACATCAGGGCTACACCATTGGATTTGGGCTCCTTGTGATCTCTGGAGGGCTGCAGATGTACCCTCATGGCTGCCATTTTGGCAACTGAAAGTGATGACGTGTCACTTCCTTTCAGCTTTGTGGTGTTTTGGGGTAAGGTTATTTCAGGGTGAGGAAACCCTCAAAACACCATGGGATGGTCCCACACAGTTTTTAAAAATTTGAAGAATTGCAACGCACACAAACAAACACACACAATATAAAAATATGGGACACTTTTTTGCAAAAAAAAAAAAAAGAAAGAAAGAAAGAAAGAAAGAAAGAAAGAAAAGAAAAGAAAAGAAAAGAAAAGAAAAGAAAAGAAAAGAAAAGAAAAGAAAAGACCTCTTCTGGGCAAAAAACCATGGGCCAGCAACCTGGGTAGGGTGTCAGAGGGAATCCCATAACCACAGTGGACTCTCCAGCCAGGCCATATGAGGCCCATGGGACATTCAATGCCCATCTTTGATCTACAGTTATGATCTTGTTGTTGTGTGCCTTCAAGTCATTTCTGACTTATGGCAACCCTAAGGCTAACCCTATCACCATGGAGTTACGATGCTTGTTTGTAATTTAGGATGGTGGATTTCATGTTCTGTGCCTCAGTTATCCATCAGAACACCTTCAGCATTCCTCTGTAAGGTTTGGGGTGAAGGCAATGGCTGTGGGCTTCCCTCCCTCCCTCTCTGCACATCCCGGCATGGAGAATTAACCTGCTGTAATTCTTTGACTCAGCTGGGTGGGTCCTGGCCCCAACCTAGCAGTGACAGATCATTGTGTGCAAGCTCTGTGAAGAGCTGAACAATAATGGCCAAGCCTCCAGCTGAAACCCATAAATCTCCCCTTGAAACCAGTGGGAGCTGGAACATAACCTATATTGGCATGTTACATGAGCTTACCTCCTCCCATAGCTAAAAGCCGCCAAGATAGAATTTCCCCCTGTTCTCTCCAGCTTCCCCCCCCCACTTTTCCTGACATCTCCTTGTCTTGTTTTTCAGATGGCCTGCCGTGCGATGCCCTCTTGCAAACCTTCCATTTTGTCATCTCTCCCACTCCAAAGCTATTAAGTCAGAGCTGCATTCCAAAGACATGATTCCAAACAATATTCCTTTAAATTTCGGCAAAGCGGAGGTCTGATATCTTCATTGTGTGTGAATGTGAGTGTGTGTACTTCTGAACTTTTACCTTCTAGCCAGCTTTAGTATTACGCACTTGCCTTTCTTTTCTCTTGATGTGGGGCAAATGGGGTGGAATTAAAAGTCTCTAAAAGCAACCGCAAAGGATGTTGAAAAGGTATTTTCTTGTTTAAGTCATGCAACTGCTCCTGAGTTACATCAGTCAGACCTCCCTGCTAGGGATGTAGCTCTTCACTAATTTCATTCTAGAAGGAAGCAACAAGGAATTGTAGCAATTTTCTTCCTGTTGAAAGTCTTGGGACTTGTCTAGATGGGCAAAAATACCCCATCTTGCCCCATCTTAGAGTCTGAAGTCCAAATGATGCAGGGCTTTCGTAATGTTTTGCTCCTGGGCATTAATAATGACAGGGCTAAGACAGGCTAAAGCCAGTTAAACTACCTTTTAAAAAATACCTGAGGAAAACTGCTTCAGCCAAAACAAAATGGATCAGACCCCACCATTGCTGCAGGAGCCCAGACCACCACACTGGTCCATCATTGCCGCTGCTGTCTCCCTCACTCTTCCAAAGCCAGGAAGGAGTCCTGCAGCATGTGACCAAGGATGGTCACATGCAGGGGTCTTGTTCATGTGCTGCAGGCCAGCTTCCTGGCTACGGAGAGTGCAACACAGACAGCAGCAGCTGCAGAGACCAGATGGCACGCTGGTCCGGACTCCATCCCTGGTGGTGCAGTGGTTAAATGCTGATACTTTAGCCACAACATTGTGAGTTCAATCCTTACCCAGCTTGTTGAGGGCAATTAGCTAACACATTGCAAACCTCTTAGGAGATTTTCACACGGGGCCAAAATGCCCCGTTACTGCCCCGCCACCTCCTCTCCCGTTCCTGCCATGGAGTAACGTAAATTTTTGACACACTTACCTTAATTCCGTGGCAGGAATGGGCTCCCCCTCCCCTCACTGGCCGGCCATAAACGCAGCTGTCGTAAGGCTGCTTTTACGACCGGTGGTCTGAAACATTATCATGTTATCACGTGTTAATGGCCAGGCAATAAATTTAAAAAATAAAACTCCCCCAAACATAAAATCAGTTCACTAAGCACAAAAACACACTTTTTAAAATCACACAATCAAAACAGGGAGGGTAAAATAAAGGGTGCCACTTACCTCGATGTCCAGATCGTAGCAGGAAGTGTTCGGAATGGACCTCCCCTCTGCGGCTGTCATTTTGGAACAGGAACAGGGCTCCTGTTCACACACCCATGATTACATGATGGTGACGGAATGGGAGGTCTATTCACGATGAAAAATTGTGATTACATTATTCCTGAACAGTCATGGGAGCTGGATGGATGCAGGACAGAATGGGGTCAACGTCATCCAAAAGGGAAAACTTTTCCCAAGCCCATTCTGTTCCTGCCATGGGATATATAGCCTGTGTGAAAATCTCCTTAGAGAGTGCTTATAAAGCAGTATAGAAATGTAAGTGCTATTGCTATTGCTATCCCCTTTCGTGGAGGTAATGGGGGAGCAACGGGCCAGATCTGTAGCCAGAATACGCCAGTGGGAAGCCGGTGTATTCTGGCCCATATAGATGAGCCCTTATTCAGCATGAAATTTCTGCATGGTATTTTTGCACAGAAAACAGCCTCTGAGATCCTGCATCAGAGGTTACACTGTGTGATTTTATGATAACAGAGCTACTTCATGGACATTTTGCAAATTGCAATAATGCTGAATGTGGTACCACACAAGATGTACCATTGTGCAACAGGGACTTCCATTGTGCATCAGGACACATTATGCATCAGGACATAGTGTGCATCCAGACCTTTGTACAACAGCCATGTTCCTGTCGCCACTCGTGCAATACCAAAGGTACATCTCCCCACCCCTCCTGAGAATATAAATATTGGGTAATGGCTCAATTCAACTTTACACGATTGGACGTTGGTTTACAATGATGTAATACCTGTGCCTTTTCTCATCCTCTTCAAGAAGCAGGTGTATATGTGTGTGTGTGTGTGTCAACTGTCAGTTAAGGATTTGTGTGTAGGGTGTGTGTTTTGTTTTGGGGTTTTTTTGCAGTTGGGGGATTTTTTGTGGGAAAAAATGTACAAACATATTGGCACAAAAAAATAATAATTGAAAATGCACAAAGACTCACAGTCTTACTGAGTGGGGAGAAAATGTTTAAAAAATATTCATTCTTGCTCCCCACCATTATCTCCTGCCACTATTTTCACATGCATATTTTCACGATGTTTGCATACATGTATTCAAAGATACAGCTGCACATACCAGCTCAAAAAGTGACAGTCCAATTTGACGGCAGAAACTAAACAATTTGATCATTCCTGTTGGTAATATATGTGTTTGTAACTCAGGATTTTGTGCACATGTGCCTTCATTTCACGGTGCACAAGGGGCTATTCACTACCCTTTTGACCATCATCCAAAACTTCCCCCACCCCCAGTATCACCAGTAGCGGCCCTGCTGTAGCCATTCATTGGCCAAGAGAAGGTGGGGGTGACTCAGGGCACAACATCTGTTGTGCAAATGCCAACTGGGTTGGCAGTTGAAGCTTTCATGAGCACATTCTTTGTCACACCTTAAGGCAGCAGGTCAGTTGATGGATCCCAAAGCAAGTTGTGTGCCACAGAGATCCCTCTTTTAATGCTTCTCTCTTTCAGCGCCAATGGCAACAGTCTCCTTCTGCCTCACGGAAGGGCCGGCCCTTCTGACAGTTGAGGCAGAGAAAGAGAGATGTAGCATTTGAATTTTCCCAGGCTAGGAGTGTGGGAAGCGTCCACCTCATGCAACCTCAGTTCCTTTGCAGCTTGAACATTCTAGGGTCCTGACAGGCCTGTTTTCAGAAAGCACGTCTGGGCGCATCTAGCCAGCTTGAGCATCTGGCAGCCCATCTTTTATCACTTCCCTTACAAAGGCGTCAAGAGCATGATCCTTGTGTCAGACTCTGAGAATGACAGAAGCAAAATAGGTTAAGGGAGTCCAAGTTGAAACACTGGTCAATGCCCCTTCCTTAATAATATAAGCCTTGGTCTCTAAGAGAAGACTGGGCTGGAGGGGGATTGTGGAAAAATGAAATCCTCCAGTACAGGCAGAGGAAATTCCAGAGCTAACACACTGACAGACATGTCTTGGAAGTCTGCTAGTTATTTTGGCAAAATCCCAGGAAATTCTGCCCCCCTCTTTCTCTCTCATTTTCCCTGTGGTCCTCATATTCTCTCTTTTGAAAGATTCCTGTGACTTTTGCAATGAACTGCATCTCTCTCTTCCAATTGCCACAATGATGCTATCTTATTTGTTTATTGCATCTCTTTCCTTGTCTTTGTGGACCTCAAGGCAGCAAACATGGTTGTCTTCCCCCATAATACACTCCCAGATTAATCATAGAATCATAGAATTGCAGAGTTGGAAGAGACCACAAGGGCCATCCAGTCCAACCCCCTGCCATGCAGGAAATCACGATCAAAGCATCCCCGACCCACAACAGATTATTCCCACAACAGTCCTGGGGGGTAGGTTAGGTTGAGAAATAGTAATAGGCCTATGGCCACTCAGTGAGTAAGCTTTGTAACTGGAGAAGCGATTTGAAACATTACTGTAGCACTTTAACCACGAGACAGCCCTGTCTCTCATACAGCTATCCTTCTATATTCAGGACTAAATAAGCCTTCCCCAACCTGAATTTCTCCAGATCTCTAGCAGATTATCACATGAGGCTTTATTCCAAAATTACATGACAGTATTAGCGGATTTGGCCAGTACTTATTACATGACATTACTCTATCCCATTGCTGGTTTGCATTCCAGGCGTTCTGTCGCACACCTCTTCATTGATGGAGAAAACCCATCAATGGCTCTCAATAATGCAGCCATGCCAGTATTCCCCTTCACATGATAAGTCCCTTCTGTGGCAGAAGTGATATGATGGAAGTCACGTTGCACAAGGGGGCATGATCCTCCTCCTCTCTCTCCCCTCCCACTTCGCTATTCCTAAACTGACAAAGACTGTTTTTTCTCCATGCCTGTCTTTATTTTCTTTTTAATTTTGTTATGATTAAACGATTACAGACATATAATAAAATAAAAAATAATTTTTATGGTTTCTCCATAAATGCACAATTGTGGAACAATTTTATTTTTTTAAATGAAAGACACACATGCACTCAAGGTGGGGTTATGGAGCGGGTGCAGAAGAACAGATGATTGGCAAAGCACTATAATCATAGCATACCCATGCAATTGAAGAGACAGTGTGATAATAAATGATTTCAAACAGGTATGTTCCTGTTTGCTTCACAAACGCTGTTGTTGCAAGAAAGAGGCAGCTGTGATAAAGCCCCTAGGCTCGCAGCTACCTGAATGTCCTATGTATGAGATACAATTCTACTAGGTCAGAGAATCTATGGCTTGAATTTAGCAAAAGTTGCTTTTTTAGACTACAGCTACCAGTGACCATGGTACTTTGTATGGTTTGTACTCCCCAAAAATAATTTTTCTTGAGCTCTGCCTTTAGTTGTTTTTTTTTTAAGTTTGGAATCACAACTCCCATAATCCCTTAACAGTGGCCATGCTATACAAAACTCATGAGAGTTGTGGGACAAAATATCTGTAGGACCAATGGTTCTCCCTACTCTCCCTGCAGTTTCTCATCAAAACTGAAAAAACGTCTTAGCATAACAGTATTATTTAGCATAACAGCATAACAGTATTATTTTTCCTAGTACCAGAGCCAGAAGTTGGACATTGTGCTAAGAAGAAGGTTTGACATCATGGTTTCATGAGACATCCTGGGGAAAGGTCACTTTGAGTCAACCGTTCTTCATTTTCCCCAAAACTTCTCAGATGTTTTGCTGTTGTAAGAATTTCCACATTTGCCTTGGATTTCATTGAAGGCAATATTATGTGGTAATTATTATTGTGTTGATTTATATATCACTTACCAAAATAAATAAATAAAATAAAATAAAAAATTCTACAGTTCTCTATAAGAACAAAAACTTCCAATTCACTTTCATTAGGAGAGCCCCCAAAAGAACCTGAGAGGGCAGCCATATCTGATAGGTCATGCATATCACTGTTCATATATGAAGTATGGTTTATGTGTCTTATTTGAAATGGAAAGTGAACATTTGATTGAGCAAAGCCAAACTCTTTAACTCTGCATGATCTTCTCATGTTCAGTTCCTTCTGTCCCTTCCTTGAACCTGGGCACAGCAGCACTGGTCTTTGTAAAAAAAAAGACTCACGATCTTATTGAGTGGGGAGAAAATGTTTAAAAATATTCATTCTTGCTCCCCACCATTATCTCCTGCCGCTATTTGCACGTACGTATTTTCACAATGTTTGCGTACATGCACATACCAGCTCAAAAAGTGACACTCCAATTTGATGGCAGAAAATTTACCACCATCTCCCATGGGATCAGAATGGAAGAACAGCTGTTGGACACCGATGTTGTATGTTAAGGTAGGATGGGAGATGCTATTATCAGGTTGTGCTACCACTTTCCAACCCTCATGCGATAAGCCTACCACAATTGCCCATGTCAGAAAGATATATGAGGTCTGTCTATTAAATAATGAGCCTGATAAATAACCCCTCTTTATTTATATGTATTAGAATTCTAATGCTTGTCCCCTTCAATATACTCCCTGTTCACACTCACACACTGATGCAGTCTTGTTTTCCACTGGCCAAAGGCGTGGAGCAGATCAGTTTCTGTCAGCTGTCTCAACACATCTGCCGTTTTCTTTTTTACTGCATCAATTGACTCAAAACGTGTTCCTTTAAGCACAGATTTCACTTTAGGGAAAAGAAAATGTTGCATGGTGCCAAATCTGGCGAATATGGAGGATGTTCAAGTATAGTAATGTGTTCATCAGCCAAAAACTGCTTCACAGAAAGTGCTGTATAAGCAGGCACATTGTCTTGATGAAGAATGAAACCATTTTCCCACAGTTCTGGCTTTTTTCCCCCTGACTTTTCCCCTCAGCTTTGTCAAAACTTCATTATAGTTTTGGAAAGCATCTCATTGATGTTGCTTGTGGGAATGTTACAAAGTAACTTACTAGTAGTTGCATTGCTCATTAGTTTTCTGATATTTTCCATTGTGTGTGTGTGTTTTTTTTAATTAAGACAGAGAAGAAAATGGCATGAAATTTTGGGGGAAAAACTCCTGTCAAAAATGACTTACCATGCCCTTTAAAAGTAACTTTTCAAAGTCACTAAAAATGATACTTGCTGCATCAATAAATAAGTTTGCCTCCTACTCGTTACATTGGTTTTGAAATGTTGTTACAGCCTCATTACCTGCCCAAAGTAACAAGTTGCTGATATGCTACTTCCAAGCACTGGCTAGCACCTGGGTTCTCACCACCACTTCTGTAGCTCCAAAAAAAAAAGGAGGAAAAGAAAAAGAAAAAGAAAAAGAAAAGATGGCAGCAAATCACCATAAAGCAAGGCATTTTAAAGTAACAGTTGTACATCCAAATGGACATTCAGTCCTGGTTTTTGCACACCCAATGGAGACAAAGGGACATATAAAATTTAATCAAGTAATCACACAATTTCAATGCTTTCTATACATTACTGCAAACCAAACATAAGAATAATTCCCAAATATTTCCTTTTTTCTATTCCAGATCAGTTTGGTTTTTAAATCATCCCCCCCACACCCCCGACCAGGTTTGATGAGAGTTCTAGGGATTTTTACTTCTTCTTAATTCAGGTATTTTGGGGTGGTGGGCATGATAATAAAAACTGCTAAGGTACTGATAGGTGTAAGTGTATTTAACAGCTATTGGTTTCTTGCTTTTTAAAAAAAAACAAGACACTTTCAACACAATCTGAGTATCAGGATAGTATGCAGTGGACAGCTTCCACTCATGAACCTTTCAGATAAGAGAATGGACATCCAATCAGAATTTCTTTAGAAATACCCAGTCTTAGGGGTCTAAATACACTAAGGGTACCAGATCCTGTCTGACTTTGGAAGCTACGCAGGGTCAATTCTGGTTAGTACTTGGATGGCAGACCACCAAGGAATCCCAGGTACTGTAGGCTCTATTTCAGAGGAAGGAACTGGCAAAAACCCTTCTGAGTATTCCTTGCCTAAGAAAACCCTATGAAATGCTTGAGGTTTCCATAAGTCAATAGGCAACTTGAAGCACCTACCCCAAATGCTGCAGGTTAGAACGTCCAGAGCATGGGAAAAGGTGCCTTTTTGGACTGTCACTCCCAGAACCATAGCTGGCTGGGTGAGTCTGAGAGTGGCAGTCCAAAAAAAAGAACCTTCCCCAAGCCCAGACAGACAGCCAAGGAATACCATGTGCCTCTTTCAGAGGAAGGAACAGGCCAAGCCACCTCTAAGTATTCCTTGCCTAAGAAACCCTATGGAATTCATGAGGTTGGTATAAGTCGACAGGCACATGCAGATTTGAAGGCACATATACACACGAACACAAGATCTAGCCTTAATTCCTTAGTTTCCCAAATACTACAGACTAGAATTTGCAGAGAATGGGAAAAGGTGCTGATTAGAGGATTCTGGGAGTGGCAGTCCAAAAAGAAAAAACCTTCCCCAAGCTCTGAAGAACTGCCAAGGAATCCCAGGTGTGCTGTAGGCTCTATTTCAGCGGACGGAATTGGCCAAACCACCTCTGAGGATTCCTTGCCTAAGAAAACCCTATGAAGTTCATGGGGTCGCCATAAGTCAACAGTCAATTTGAAGGCACACAATGGGAATCAATCATGGGTAAGCCTCCCCCCCCCCACTCCTGGGCTTGTCATGAGGATCCTGCCCTCAGCTTTTTCTGAGTCATCTTGTAAAACTTGGTCTCTCAAGCAAAAGAAGATGACACAGAGAGAGAGAGAGAGAGAGAGAGAGAGAGAGAGAGAGAGAGAGCAAGAAAAGGGAGGAGGGAAAGGAGAAAGGGGAGGTTGTTTTTCCAGACCATCTTCTCAGTGAGAAATGATCCAAAAACAGTGGTCACTGCCACACCATCAAAGGCCCCTTGCGTCTCTAGCAGCTGCAGCAGGGAGGGGTCCCACATGAATTTCTATCACTTTGACACCTCATCTGTGGACAAAGCCAATTGTATGCTCTCCGCCTGCTTGCACACTGCAAAGGACCACCTTCAATGCTTTGGCTGTGAGGAGAGACTCCCCCCCCCCAACATCCCACCCCACCACAACCCAGTTCCTCAACACAGGGGGATATATATCTCAAAACTTGGCTGAGGCAACCAGCGCACATGCTTTGCGGATTACATAAAGGGTGAACTTTGTCGGCATCAGCTCAAGTCAATGGGGGGGTGGATTTGACAGAAAGGCCCCTATTGTTCCAGCCGGCCTACTTAAGGAAGCTGATTGGCAGTAAAATGTCTTAAGCGACAGATGTAATGTAAATATTGCCAGAGCCAAAGGCCCTCCGTCACTTTGATTATCTGCCATCAATCAATTTGTTCTTTGCCACTAGACAATGATAGCTGCTGTTATGTTCCCCTCACCACCACCACCCAAAAAAGTTGGGGCCTTAAATTGTCCCTGAAATCCTAATTGGTTACCTGACTGTACAGAAAGGTTAAACTCAGGACACTGAAATATTCTCCCAGAATTTTAAAAGTACAGCAGGAATTGGGGTTGGGGATTTTAGATATCTGAAACTTGGCAACATTGGTGCAGGAGGAGTCCTTCCTGAATCTTCCTTTGTGAAGAAAAGCCAGAGACAGAGAAAGGTCCCAGAAGCCTTCAGCCAGCATGGACACGGACTGTAATCCAAGAAAAGGAATTTTTCCAAACTCTGAATAATGGATTGTGGCATATATCCATGTAATTTAAGGCAGTGTTCCCAGCAGCATCACTAAGGCTGGTGTCACCCCTCTTCCCAATGGTGTCACCTGGTGCACCCCTCCCACTGCTGCCACTGAATGCTCCTCAGATTATGTGAAATGGGGGACGCGTATTTTCCCCCCTAGTATGACAGGGGCAAGCATCACATTTAACCCCCATTGGCTGCAATTATTTCTTACTTTCCTGGAAACTTGCCAGAAACCCACAGCCAATGGATCAGGAACTGGAACTGGTTCAGGGTCAAATACACTTGAGTAACATTGACTTAAGGAACAAATCAGAACCTTATTTAAATCTTTTATTGAATTTTTTCTGTTGCAGATAAAACTCATACTGGAATAAAAAATTCAAGCAAGCTTCTTATCCTCCTCTGCCTCCTCCTCCTCCTCCTCTCTGTCTCCCCAAACTTGGGACTCAAGGGAGCTTATAATTTTAAAAAAGAACATGGGGAAAAAACATGGGAAAAGTGAATATCAAAATGGAATAAATTATTCACAATATTAAAACAATTTAAACCTGTACATTAAAAGTGTATATATGTCAAACATTTTTAAAGGTGCCTGACATTTTGTATCTCTCTCTTTCTGTTTTCTATCTCTTTTTCTATCTCTCTCTTTCTGTTTTTAAACAGAGGCTGGATGGTCATCTGTCTGGAATGCTTTGATTGTGTCTTCTTGCAGGACAAGGGGTTGGACTAGATGGCCCTTGTGGTTTCTTCCAACTCTATGACTCTATGATTATATGATTCTATCTCTTTCTCACAAGGGTGAGCAACTTCTGTAGATCTAGGAGGGGCTCAAATTTGCCTCCTTCCGAATTTCTCAGAGGCCGTTCCTCCCCACCCACCCCATGCAGCTTCTGTGCCCCTAACATTGCTGGAATCTAAGTTGTGCTTTCAAACAAGTCCCAATGTAGACTCCTTGCATATCCTTTTATTTATAAAATAAAATTTAAAATAAAAATAAAATGCAAACCTCTCTCTTTTTGAGCCAAATTAAATGGTAAGATTGCAAATGTGATGGTAGCCAGGCCACTCCCCCACCCACCCAAAACAAAGATTGGTAGAGAGCCCAAATGTTGCCCCTGGGTGATCTGTTATCCACCCCATTCTAAAACAGAGATCCTGAATCTCTGTAGCTACATGTCTTGATGCTACCTCCCCGCTCCAACTAAAGCCTACCTTTTAAAAAGTGCTCTCCCTACTTCCAACACATCCATTTCTGTGTTGCCTGAGCATGGGGTGAATAAGTGGGGATGTACCAAACTGGTGTTGCTTCTGAATGTGCTTCTATGGACATGATTCTGGATGGGGAGATATATACACTGTACATGCATAACTATCCAACTCTATCTTTTAGTTTCAGCAGCCCCTCTCTAAACATGGCCATATACTAAACATGGCCATATACAGGCAGGCCTTTCCTGAATAGCTATCCTGGCCGGAAGATTCGGCTGCCTTTTCCCTTTAGCAGCCACTGGATTATTTCATTTTTTCCTCTTTTTAATTATTGTACATTTTTAATCTGTTTAATTTAATATTATTTTAAAGGGTGGGTGTGTTGGGGTATTAATGTAATTATGGGATTTTTATTATCTAAGCCGCCCTGATTGCATTGCAGAGGGGCAGGATAGAAATAAATTATTATTATTATTATTATTAATATTATTAATATTACATATTATCTCTATGTAACTTTTGTCGACCTCACCAAAGCCTTTGACACTGTAAGTAGAAAAGGTCTGTGGCAGATCCTGGAAAAACTAGGATGTCCCCCCAAATTCCTTAAAATGATTATCTTGCTACACGAGGGCCAGCGTGGTCAAGTCAGATATGGCGATGCTCTTTCAGAGCCCTTTCTAATAACTAATGGAGTGAAGCAAGGTTGTGTTCTTGCACCAACTTTATTTACAATCTTCTTTAGCACGATGCTCCAAAGGGCTATGGCAGAGCTTGAAGAAGACGACGGCATCTATATACGCTACCGTACTGATGGTAGCTTGTTTAACTTAAGCCGTCTGAGGGCTCACACTAAGACTCTAAACTATCTAGTCCGTGAGCTACTCTTCGCCGATGATGCTGCCCTTGTTGCCCACACAGAAGCAGCTCTGCAGTGCCTAACGTCCTGCTTTGCAACAGCTGCAGAGCTGTTTGGGCTAGAAGTCAACCTGAAGAAAACAGAAGTTCTTTACCAGCCTGCACCACAGGACGAACACCCCCACCCCCACATTGCCGTCGGCAAATCAGTGCTCAAGTCCGTTCAGCAGTTCACCTACCTGGGAAGCATCATCTCCTCAGATGCCAAGATTGACAAAGAGATCGATCACAGATTAGCAAAGGCATATAGTGCATTTGGAAGACTTCACAAAAGAGTCTGGAGCAATAAACACCTGAGGCAAAGCACAAAAATCAGTGTGTATAGAGCCATCGTACTGTCTATCCTCCTTTATGGATCTGAAACATGGGTCACCTATCGCCACCACCTACGACTCCTCGAGCGGTTTCATCAGCGCTGTCTACGCACAATCCTAAATATACACTGGACTGACTATGTGACGAATGTTGCTGTCCTTGAACAAGCAGGGATCACCAGCATTGAGGCCATGATATTGAGAACACAGCTGCGCTGGGCAGGGCACGTTTCTAGGATGGAGGACCATCGCCTCCCAAAAATACTACTCTACGGTGAACTCGCCACGGGTCAGCGTAAGAGGGGCGCTCCAAAAAAGCGATACAAAGACTCCCTGAAACAACATTTCAGGCTTGGCCAAATTGATCACCAACAGTGGTCCGCCCTGGCCTCACATCGGGAGGCATGGAGACGCAATATCCACAATGCTGCAGCCTTATTTGAGAACTCACGACGAACAAGTCTTGAAGAGAAACGACAACGCAGAAAGAATCACAACCCAAAAACATCACCCAAGGAGACCTTCTGCTGCGCTTTTTGCAACCGGACTTGTTTATCTCGGATTGGCCTTTTTAGTCATCAGCGCGCTTGCAGAAGGCGCGGGATGAGTCCTTCCTGAATCTTCGTTTGCGAAGAAAAGCCAGAGAGATTATTATTATTACTACTACTACTAGCTGGTGGAGAGCTTGGGGAGCAGCAGCAAGTATCTAGCTAAGTTTCTGTAGATGGATGCACAGCAGTGATATCATCCTCAGGGACTGCTGAAGGACCCTCAAGAGATCCTCTCACTGGTCTCAATCTAACATTCTCTTAGCATAGCATAAATGTAGACATATGCCACATCAGGACTAAGCAACCCCAAGCAGAATAGCAACATTGTGTAATACATGTCAGCGACTAGGTTCCATTGCACAATGCACAAGAAACAAAGCACTGCCACAATGTATAATCCCAATGGAAATTATAGGATTGTCCTGAACATGAATCAGCAAATGCCCAAGGAATGGTTGGTGTATAGGAGTGTCGGGTAGTCAGTCCAGTCCAGGTCAGTCACAGATTATCTGAGCAAAATGAAGGGAAAAGCATGAGGGTAGTTGATAGCCAGTCCAGAAGTTGTATCAGCAGGTCAGAAGTCCAGATACACAATAATTGAGGGGAGGGGATAAAGGAACTTTCCGGGGGGCTACAAAAATGGTTGGTAGGGAGCACATATGGCTCATGAGACTGATGTTGCCCACCACTGGATTAGATGGACAAATCTACCATGCCACAATCTTGTCTGGCCTGGTTAGTCTTTGGATAGGAGACCACCAGAGATCATGAGGGATCTCCAGATATGCCTGGGTTAAAAGAAAAAAGAGTCCTCCCTGACACCCTGGAGAGCTGCTGCCAGTTAGTCTTGAAAATATGCTCCTTGATGGACTAAGCTTCTGATGCAATATCAGCTCCCTTTGTTAGACTTTCATTTCTGCCCAAGGTCTGAGGACCGACTCCTACTTATGATGGTGTCCACAACATTCTTGGCTTTCTTTGTGTGGAAAGGAAGGTGAAGCTGGAGCAAGGGAAAGAGCTTTTGGTCTCCCAAGAAGCTGGGCAAGTTCCAGGACCACCACTCCACCAGTGGCACCATGACTACCTTTACAACATTGTTCCCTAAGCCGCTAACAAGCTCGTGGTTTTGGTGTGTTTGCTCATATGCAATGAATTTCACTCTTCCCAATTAACTGGGGCAATCCGCAGGGAGTTTTATTCCCCCCTCTTTTGGTTATTACGGCTATAATGGTAAAATCATTAGGACCACCCACTGGAACAACATTTGATATTCTTATTGGTTTGGCTTGGATCAAAATAAGGAGTAACCAATAGGAACAATCAAATATTCAGATCTACCTAAAAATCTTTATTGCTTGGTGGTCTTGAAAAAGAAGCAGAAATGTGTATCTTTGAAAGAAGCCACATATCAAAACCTTGGCACTGGTGGCGTTGGTTAACCAATTTGCACATCCAAAATATCCATTAAATCCATTCAGGCCAACCTAGGCCAGCATGAGAGTTTAGAAAAGTTACTTTTTGGGACTACAACTCTGAGAATGCCCCAAGCAGCATGACCACTGGATCTGAAAAGGACCAATAAGACCCAGCAAATTTTTAGAGGTTCCTAAAAAATAACTATCTTTAAAAAGTGGTAGAAATGTATGGCTGACATTCTGATCAGTAATTATCATCTCGTGAATCTGCTTTACTGATGAAGTAGAGAACTATCAACAAACTGTCTCAAGGGAAGTGCCAAATATGGACATGGAAACCACAAGATGGGAGGAGGGAAGTGCTCCTGTTTGTATTTCATAACAAACTGTATATTCTATAAAAAGTTACGCTCAATGTGGCTCGGGGCGCCTTGGACTTTCGGAAATTATTCCACCAAGGGCCCATGCGAATTAAGAATAAAAAGGCTCACTTTCTCAACTTCTCTCTGGTCCTGAGTCTGGTTCCTGCAACATTTCCATTTTGCCATTCACTTTTATGGCCATTGCTTATGCATCAACCAAAAGGCGTTTTCAGCAGCACAGACACCCTGCCAACATGGCCATTTTCATGTTGTTGGAGAGCAGGGGGATGACTTAAAGATATATCAGGCACTTTTCCTGTTGCTTGGTGTGCTGCAGCAGACAGGGACAGATGGCTGCCACAGTGTGTTCAGCTACAGGATGAGAGCTGGATCCTTCTCTGCTTGTTCCCCCACCCTCCAGCAACATAAAAATGGGCATGTGGGGAAGAGGGGTGTATTACTGGAAAAGGAGGTTTTGTGCAGTTCCTTCCAGAGACAAAGCTATGGAGACACAGCTACATCTCCATAACTACGTCTCCATAGCTATGTCTCCCGCTACAGAATTTTGGCTCTATGGACTTTTTCAGACAAGCCTTACCGCACAAGAAGACTCCAGGAGAGGTACAGCACTGTCGTGCGGCAGGGGGTCCTTTTCGGATGCTGCTGTCCCTCTCGCGGCATTGTCCGTGACAGTTCCGGGTCCCATCTACAGCAACCGTGCCATTTTTTACTCACAGAAGTTGTCTATGAGTAAAAAATGGCACGGTTGTTGTAGATGGAATCCGGAACTGTCCTGGACAATGCTGTGAGAGGGACGGCAGTGTCCGAAAAGGACCTCCTGCCGCACGACAGAGCTGAACCTCTCCCAGAGTCTTCTTCTGCAGTAAGGCTTGTCTGAAAAAGTCCTATGTCTTTGAACAAAGCCAAGTACTGAAGACAGATTAGCAATCAACGGAATATGCAACAATATTTTTAAATGGTCAGAAAACATGTTTCATCAGGAAACATTGATTAGAAGAATCCTGGATTGATGAGCATCTTTGCAGATCATGACTTATTTTGCGCAAAATTTTCACTTGGATTTTTGTTTTTTATTCTGGGACAGCAAGGGAGACTGTGGTGGCGGTGCCTACAGCAATGGGCCAGTGTGCCTGTCTGGACTTCCTCCCATTTCATTTCGAAGGAGAAGCGGGCCTTATCTGCAGCCAGGATATGCTGGTGGGAAGCTGCTGTGTCCTGGCTCATGAAGATGAGCCCATAGACTCCAGTCCACTGCATCAGATGCATCAGATGAATGCTACAATCTTTTTTTCCTCAGTTAGTCTCAAAAGTGCTACAGGATTCCTTCATATGTTTTTTATTCCATTTTTTAGTTGTAGACACATCTGCTTTTCAACCAAGGAGCTCACAGAAGTTCTCCTTCATCCCACATATGAGTGTAATCCTCAGAACCTTGTGAGGTAAGTCAAAGTGAGAGAGTGAACACCTGGGCCCAAAGGCAGCCTATGAATTTCATGGTTCAGGACTTTATATATCTCTCTCTGGCTTTTCTTTGCAAACGAAGATTCAGGAAGGACTCATCCCATGCTTTCTGCAAGTGCGCTGATGACTAAAATGGCCAATCCGAGATAGACAAGTCCGGTTGCAGAAAGCACACAGCAAAAATCACATTATAAGGACGTGACAATAACACTAAAGTGTGAAATTATCAGACACTCTTGTTCAGCCATTCCAGGTGCAGTGTGGACGTGAATAAAATGTCACTTTTTATTGATGACTTTAGCCATCAATAAAAAAATGATGCTTTGTCTGCATCAGTGTTATGCCCCCAGGAACAGCCAAATTACAAGGGTGTCTGTTAATTTTGCCCTTTGTGTTATTGTTGCATCCTAAATAACATGGATTTTGGATGCAATCAGTGAGGACTTGAACCAGCATCACTCAAGTCCCACTTCAATAGTCTAACCACTACAGCACACTGAGGGGTCAGCTAGACGGGAGAATTAATTGCAGAAAATAGTGCATTAACTCACCATCGCAGTAGCATTCATTTGTCTGCATGATCCATTTACAAGATTGCTGGCATGGGAAGCTATTTGTGTTTGAAGTTCACGCAGAGCATGCCCATGAGTAAAGGTGGTGGCCGCGAGCAAATTACGTCTGGTATTATTCCATAAAATCTCCCTCCATTTCCAATCCCCTCCCCTCTTGTAAAATCAGAGATGCAGAAGAGTGATCTTCTGCTTAATTTTTTTTTCTTTTTCTGTTGCTTGAAAATAGCACACAATCGCTTCTGTGAAAACCAAATTGGTTTCAAATTGGTTTTTCAAAGAGGCTAAAATGCACATTTTCATGTATTTTTTTTTAAAAAAAAACTTCATGAGAAACAGTGAAGGCTGTTATCGCAAAGTACTTGGAGTTTTGTCCCCCCTCCTTTTGAATATGGCAAATCCCTGCGAGAGCTCATCTGGACAAAAGGTATTCATTCCCCTTGCATTCCGAGAGGATTTTTTTTTCACTGTCTAGATGACACCTGACTCTGTGTTTCATTCCCTATCTCCCCAGCATGCTAGATTTCTCTATGGAATGACTGGGCAACTGTCCAGAGTTACAGGGTTGCATTGGCCCACAGGGGACTTTGGAGGGCCACACTCTCTGGATTTTTTTCTACCCTCAAATACCCCCCCACACACATTCTTTAGGGCCTGGGAGGGCCACAAAATGGCCCTCAGGCCAGATATGGCCCACAGTCTGCCCTTTCCCCACTTCTGCTTTATACGGAGAGTACATGATTTATTTATATGCAAACCAAATATTATTTATCAAGCAGCATGAGTCCCAGTTTTGGAGTAATGGCAGCCATAGAATAGATGAGCATGTTACACTGTTTTGCACCCTGTTTAATGTTGCCTTCTTTTCATCTCCTGGTCAAACCTGCCCAAAAAGAGATCCATAGCAAGTTAATTTTTAAACCCAGAGGGTGGGTTTAAATGGATGCTGAACCAGTGTTTTCCTGCAGTCTGGGTGGGTGGGTTCCTGTTGTGTGGGTGGCTGCATTTTTTCACATGGTCCACATATTCCCAAGGTAAATTACGAGGCAAAGGAGGAGGAGGAGAGGAAATGTGACAGTTTTCATTGAAGTTGAGACAGATTTCCTTCTGAAATGGCTCTCTGGGGCTTGGCCCTGACGAGCAAAAAAATGGCAAGGAGTTCATCTAAGTGAGAGGGCAATGCGCCAAGCAAAACAGGTCTGCCCAGCTCCTTCTCTGACATGGAATTTGCTCTCCTTTGGATTCTGGCAACCCTCTGCCTGACAAGCCAAATTCTACTCTCTCTTTCTCTCTCTTTCTTTCTCTCCCCACCCCACACTTGTTATTGTTGTTTTTCTTTGGCACAGGGGGAGAATGTGTGTGTGTGGAGAGAGAGAATGATGGAGCACTATTTTGTGCATCCACACTGCAGCTCCCAAAGACCTGCTTGTGCACCTTAAAAGGAAAAGTGGACTGAAACTCCACCACCCACTTTTCTTTTTCCCCTTCTCTTCCCAGATGAAGGATTTTTTTTTAAAAAAAAGCTGTATAGAAGCTGTGGTATTTTTGTTTTAAAGGATTTAAATATACAGGATGAAAGCATCTGTCAGGCACCCACAACTTCGGAGCAATAATTCTAATCTGTGGTTTGATCTTAACCTTCTTCCCCCCCCCCCCAACTCCTTCCCTTCCCTTTTCCCCTCCAACCTCCTCCCCCTTAATCTATCTGGCACATAAAGGAGTTAGTGTAGTGGGGTGAAGACAGAGCCTTAGATTTTAAAGAAAGAAAAGAAAAATCACAAGCACCCTGTGAAATGGGAAATAATAACACACTGGGTTTTTTGAAGGTACAGAAGTAACATCAGATGTAACAAGCTGGGGAGCGGGGTGTGGGGTGTACATGGGGGTAATGAGCTACCCTGACCAGGAAGACAGAAAATAAACTAGAAAATGCTGTTTCTCAAAAATACCATGAGCACCTGAGAAACTGTAGCCGGACCAGTCACAGTGTTTTGGATTGGGGCCAGTTATTTTTAAGAAGTAGATGGAGTTTGGTAATATTTTTTTTTTACTGCAATCCCCATCCATGATGCATGGGGCTTATGGATGTTGTAGTCAAAAAGTACACCTTGCAAAATATTCTGAAAGTGCCCAGCTCAGGAAGACAAATGAGCCAGGTTGGGATAATGACATAGATCAGTGGCTCTTAACCTTTTCTTTACCAAGGAACCCCATTAAAAGCCTTTTGTTGCCATGGACCCCCTCCACAAGACTTAACTCAAGATTTAAAACCCTAACAATAATAACAATAATACCTGATGATGATAATAACAGCACAATTACATCATCCATGAAACCTTCCCTCAGAGGAACTGGAGAGGGAGGGAAGACTTTTCCCCTGCTTCTTCCGGCAAATTTGTGTCTGGAGTGGACTGAATGGCAATGTGCAAGCCAAGTCAGCCATCTTTTGCCTTGGCTGCTGTCATGTGGGCTGAACAGCCTTCAGTCCTTCAAGGACCCCCTCTGAGGACATTGAGCCCCCCCTGGGTGTCCACAGACCACAGTTTAAAAACCACTGGCATAGATTAAAGTGGAGCTTTAACTATGTGACCTTATCATAGTCTGAAATGAAATCTTCTTCTGTCATGTTCACAATGGGAGGAAAACTGCTGTGTGCAGCTTCCCTATCATTTCAGATAACGTGCTCACGGAGGGGAAACTGATGTAATCAGGTCCAACTTTATTATTATGTATTATTATTATTAGTAGTAGTATCTTGCCTTCCTCCCATAATTGGAACTCAAGGCGGCTTACAGTTTAAAGTAGCAAAATAGTTAAAAACATACAAAATGTATGTGGGTAAGGGTTAGGGTTAAGGTAAGTGTTAGGGTTAGGGTTATTATCAAATATCAATTGGTCTTATATAATAATAACCCAAACTTTTTCCCAATGGCTTTGCAAAACAATCCCCAACCTAACAGAAATGGTTTTGATTGCATTTTCTTGATAAAATTATCAATTATCAATTGATACATAAGCAGAACCACGCTGCACTGAAACAGCCATGCTGAACTGGCTGCACTGAATTGTCCCATTCCATCTGTAGGTACATAGTCCCTACTGCAAAGTATTGTTGTACTTTTCTCAATTTCCAAGAGCCTGCCCATCCCTAAAATACCCCATAAAAGGCTAAAATTATAACACAATCTGCACTTTTAACTCGGGTACACATCAAAGAAAACACTAAGCTACCCATTCAGAACATCAAGAACATGAACAATAACATGTAGGCAGAGCTAGCCAAGAAATAC
Organism: Gambelia wislizenii; assembly: GCA_030847615.1. NCBI lineage: Eukaryota > Metazoa > Chordata > Lepidosauria > Squamata > Crotaphytidae > Gambelia > Gambelia wislizenii. The sequence goes on from JAUMIR010000008.1 coordinate 5,383,868, forward strand.
TTTGGGGTTTGGTACCCTCTCCCCCTGCCTTCCAAATGAGCTTGCTCTAAAAATATGGTGCTTATTTAAAGTTCTTCCATGATCTTCTTCAAAAATGTGTGAGGAATTTGGGGAGGGGGCACTGGAGGATGGGGGAGAGAAGGCAATTGACACATCTGCCCTTTGGAAACCAAATATTCAGAACTGGGATGTAACCATAGCTGAGCAAAATTGCACATGATCACATAGCATGACTGTGTGAATTATGTTGACAGCGAGGGTGTGAGCCTCTTCATCTGCTTCATAGTGTAATGCCACCATAATAATGCCATTATGCTGGAATGCATCACTGCAAAAAAGAATCTGAGAGGTATTTGCAGAGCTGTATGTAGGGGTAGATTGCTTGTCTGTACTATGGACCAGCTTTTCCCAACGTCCTAAACAGAACAACTGACTGCATAAAGGTTTCACCAGTGTAACATCACTTGTGCAAAGCTGATGAGGATACTGCCCTTGGGCAACAGCTATAAAAATTATGGTATCTCAGAATCTTGAGAGTTGGAAGGAATCACAAGGGCCATCTAATCCAACCCCCCTGCCATGCAGGAATGCACAACTAAAACACTTCTGAAGGATGTCCCTCCAAGCTCTGTTTAAAGACAGCCAGAGAAAGAGAATCTACCAACTTTTGAGGCAGTCCATTCCACTGGCAAACAACTCTTACAGTCAAGAAGTTCTTCCTAATACTTAGGTGGAATCTCCTTTCTTGTAATTGGTTGCTGTTCTAGTTGCTGGAGCAGCAGAAAACATGCTCTCTCTATCTTCTACATGACATGCCTTCAGATATTTAAAGATAGTCATTATGTCCTCTCTCAGTCTTCCCTTCTCCAGGCTAAACATGCCTAGCTTCCTCTGTCATTCCTTATAAAGCTTGGTTTCTCTATTGATGTATTTACATTACTGTAAGGCAACACCAGGAATCCAGCCCTGTTTTCCAGAATACTAAACTGATGGACAGTAACATCTAACCAATGAGCCACCAAATGGAGTCATTCTGGGTGGCTCATTAATTAAACTGTTTCATTGGGACTTGGAAGATCCAAGTTTTAGTGCCTACTCAGACATATAAGTATATTGGTAGATCTTGGATTTAGTCAATGTTTCTTAGTCTGAGGTACTTCTCAAGGTTGTTGGGGGGTGATGGAAGGAGAAGGTGAGGAGCAGAGGAAGCAAGTACACCATCTTGAATTCATTGGATGAAAGGCAGAGTGTAAATGCCACAATAAAAAATAGAATAAAAATATAGTTAGAATTAGGCATTCTTGGTTACCTGTCCTTAACAGCTCAGAAGCAGAAGTAAACTGCTTCAGAATATGGAGGTTTCTTTTTCATGTAGATAGAATATGAAGTAATTGGACTTCGATAGCAAAAGGTCCCAAGGTCATCTGGTGAGCACTGAGACCAGTGAGAGGACCTAGCATATCACTATTCGGTATATCACACATTGTTTTTGACACTTCTGTCTGCAACTCTATAAGGAATTTTGCTTTAACGATTGAGAATACAAGCTGAGATATGAAGAACATTTCCTGTACTCCCATGGAGAATGGGTGCGTTTCCCCCAACCAAGAAAATAAAATGAGGGCACTTCTTGCAAAATGTTTTAGAAATTGAGATTTGCATAAGGAATTCTAGTTTGTGAAATAGCTGCTGGGCTGAAGCAGAGATTGGTGTGGAAGACGTTTTAAATCCCACTAAGCAGACACAACCTTTTGGGGAATGGGAATAAATAAAGTGGCATGTTGGATCCTGGCTCTTGGCTCTATAGAGCACATGGATGGTTTAAGGAGGTTTCATTGTTGTTGCAGGAAGGCCGTATCCCAAAGAGGTAAGGGTGTGTACGTGGCCATGTGTGTATTTTAGCATGTAGTTGAACATAAAATTGCAGTTGGGGAAGAAGAAGATGCAGCTGGGGGAGAGAATATGCCATTGAAAAGCTGATAGATGTGCAGTTGGGGGGATACCAGGCACATGTTATGCCATGTAGGTGGGGCATGGCAATGTAAACTGATGACAACAGGAGCATGCAGAAAGCCTTGCAGAAATTTGGAAAGCATTCAAGAATTACTAGGCACTGGAGGGATAGCTTTTTGGCAACATACATCAAAATCAGTGGCAGTTAGTGGGGTGGAGGATTCACTTCAGGTTTTATGCTAAATTTTGAATAGGTGCTTAACCTATTCGAGGGATGCAGTTTAGAACCCTTGATAGCTCCTTTGAAGATAATATTGAGACCTGGAGTGGATTAGGTGCTTCACTGGCAGAACTACCAAATGCCATTTATCAAGGCAGATATCCCAAAGGATCATTATAGAACAGTTGATAAGAACTACAGAGGGCCCTCCATATCTGCAGGCTCAGTATTTGTAGATCTCAGCATCAGCAGATTGTAGCCACGTACTTAAAATGGCAGTTCCCATACTTAAAATGGTGGTGCCCATACTTGAAATGGCAGCCTCCATGGATTTATATAGGGCTTAACACAGAGAAAGGGATATGGAGGGCCCACTGTACTGATGTGTTAATAACCAAGAAAAGTCTTGGGACTTCTAACAGAATTGAGCATAAGGATTCATGGATTATGAGCAAAAAAATGATATTCAAGGTGCAATAAAGAGATTTTTCAATTTAACAGGAAAGCAAAACAAGCAAAAACCACCCCATTTTAGCACTTTAGCAATTACTCGCTAAAGAAAAATTCAACATGGCGGCAACAGGCGCTTGACTTGTTAGCAAGCCCCACCCCCATGCTCACCTGGCCAATCAGCTTTGTGCTTCCTCTCCTATGGGCTTGCTTGTCCCAGTGAGCAGAAACGCACATTCCCTTTGCTGCTTTTTTAAAAAATCGCTGGGAAAAGCCGCAAAGGCTTTCCTGCAGAGTTTTTGATGCTTTGGACCCTCCTCCTTCCCAATACGGCAAAATGATGTGGAATACCATTAAGACAGGTAGGATTCTCTTTGCATTCTGTGAGGAGTATTTTCACCATTTAGACAACCCAGTAGATTCCAACCCCTTTTTGTAGCCCCTGAAGATTGTCTTAAGGTCATCCCTTAAGCCCCTGAATTCTTCCAAATTATAAAACACACACACACAAAACCCTCAAAACTGGGCATTTTTTCATGCCCAAACAATTTTTAAAAACCAGCTTTTAAAAACCTGCAAAATGCAGCAGTTCTTCTACTATCACTGCAGTGATTCCTCAGGAACACAAACAGCCACACAAATGCAAAAGTCAGAAAAATGCCCCCAATTTACTCCCGAAAACAAAACAAGAAGTGAAGTCCTGTCACTTCTGGTTCAGACAAGGTGGCATAGTCGGGCTCATCGGGAATGCAGAGTGGTAGTGAAAAGGGTTCTGCAGAGCAACCTGCCACCCCTGGTTTCCATTGCGGGTGTCCGAAGAAGCAATGGCGTAGCTAGAAAATCTGCTTTAATCCCACCCCATTCCCCGATCCAAACCCGTCCTAATCCTGAAATTGAACTTTATTCAGAATCCTAGCTCACACACACATCCAGTGTATCTCAGAGCCTGTCCAGATGGCTGCCTCTCTGTGCTACTTACTTTGAACTTGAAGAGCTTGCTTTTTTACAAGCCCTGTTAAAAAAATAAATCAATCAATAACTCCTTGACGTATAAAGTCAGTGAGTGGATGCCTCTGGCAGGGTTTGAAAGGCTCCACTGGGTTATTTGGACGATGACAACAGTCAGAGACAATTTGACTGTAGCCAATTGGCCGGTGGGCTTCCCACCAAGGGTAACTTGACACCCAAGCTATCTCCATGGGGTAGCCTCTTTTCATATATTTGGCTATGCTGAGAAAGCTGAATTATAAACAAATCTCCCTGAACAGACTTTTCTCACGTCTTGGATCAGACAGATGCTGAAGTTGATTGATGGCCCAATTAAGTTACTGGAAGTTCTCCCCACCACCACCACCTTCATTGGCTCTTATAATCTCTGGATTAGGCCTCCGCAGAGACATTGACTCCCTCCTCCCCCTTCCTTTTGAACATCTGTAGTGTTTGGAGACTGGGTCCTCCAAAAATCATTTGGCTGTACTGTTCCATGCTTGCCACTTCCCTAGATGGTGAGAAAATGGAGGGAAAGCATTGCAAGGGCTGCATCTGCACTGCAGAAATAATCCAGTTTGACATCGCTTTAACTGCCATGGCTCAATGCTATGGAATACTGGGATTTGTAGTTTTGTGAGATATTTGGCCTTCTCTGTCAGAGAGCTCTGGTGCCACAACAAACTACAAATCCCAGGATACCATAGCATTGAGCCTTGGCAGTTAAAGCAGTGGATTATTTCTGTAGTGCAGATGCAGCCAAGGCCCCCATGTCCTTTTGGATGAGAAAGACCTGGAGAGTTATGGCATTTTAGTATTTGAGTTTTATATGTAAAACACGGTGGAGTAGAGCAGCATGTCAGAAGTCAGTGGTGGTCTCCATGTAACACCAGTTCCCCAAGAAGTTGAACTGAGAGTTTGGAGAAGTCTGGGGATGTTTTTGCACTGAAAAAATAGGGACACGTTCTATAGAGTCATGCTGGAAAATGCCTAGAGAGGTGTCCTCTCTAGGAATTGCTAGGTCCTCCAATGCAATTCTATGGTATGTTTGTACTGGAAATCCTTTATTTTAATAGAATTCGCTATTATCTGCAGTTTCATTTATAAATGCTAAGTCCAGGAACATATTCCCCCATGGACACAGGGTGTGTGTGAGAGAGACCTGTGACCATACTACATAATTATAGCTCTTAAAGTAGCATCAAACTTCCATGGTGATGTCCTATGGGTTTATGGGATTTGTAGTTTGGTGAGGCATTAGAGTTCCCTGGCAGAGACGTCTAAGTATTTCACAAAATTATAAATCTCATTCCATAGGATAGAGCCATAGTTGTTATAAGTGGCATCAAAGTGCAATAATTTTGTAATGTGAAAGACAATTAGGGGTATGTAAACTATACCATGGCAGCAGTTAGTATTAGGGTCCCATTCTACAAAATCCTGGGATTTTCTGTGTGGCAAGTAACTTAGAATCTTCTTTTACAGAGCTGTCCTCTGCTCCCTTCGACTACAGCACTGGAGCTCTCTAGCATAAAATTATAGGGACCTCATCAGATTACAAGTCCTGCAGGACGAAGCCATGACAACTCAAGTGGTATCAAAGTGCTTTAACTGTGTAGTGTAGATGCATGTTTAGTTGAAATGGGTTCTTGCTGCTGAAGCCATGAGCATGCATATCTTTGATGGAGCTCCAGGGAGAGATACTTGAAAGAATATACATGAAGGATGAGTAGGAACTTAGTGGCATCGTGACAGATGAAGACCGAAAATGGTCTGGTGAATCCTAACAAGGAAGATCTCTTAGGAGCATTTGCAGATGAAAGTTCAAATTACGGTGGATCCATCTATGACATCCTCAGCAGCAGCTGGTGTTACCACCCAGAGCAAGAAAACAGATTTGGGAAAGTTGCCTAGCATAAGGAGAGAAGAAGGGAGTGGAGGGGATCTCTTCTCAGAAAAACATTCAAATCCATGTAGACATTTATGACTTGTGAAAGTTGTAAAAGCATCACACAGCGTTCTCATAAAAAGCAATAAACCCTATTTACAGCCCTTGCATTATTGCTCCGGGTAACTCAAACCAGAGCTACTTTCTTCCTACTTGAACAATATGTATTTCAAGCAGGCCTCGTCTGATCTCATTTGGAAACAGAGAAAGCAGCAACCCTATGAATCTGGAGCTGGGTAGGGGGGGAGAAAACGAGGAAGAAAAGGAGTAAGAAAACGATTGCTTCATTTGCATTTCTTTGTGATGCAGCCATCCTATGCCATTCCCTGGAAGCTGAGCTGCACAATTTCCCCCCCCCCCTTTAAAGTTATAAAACTGAGACCAGGCAAGGCTCCCAGAATTCAATGGGAAGGAGTTGTTCTGTGCTGGCCAGTATGAATGACAGAGGAGTGGAATAACTAAGGAATCAGAGCTTGGAAAAGTTACTTACTTGAACTGCAGTTTTCAGGGCCCTCCCCCAGCCAAGGGATTCTGAGAGTTGTTGGCCAAAAAACAAACAAACAAACACACAAACACACACACACATACACAAAAGAAAATCCAAACACTTTTCCAAGCTCTGCTAGGGATGGTTGAGAATTTTTTGTCAATTTGGGGTTTGATCTGAATTTGCCCAGATTGACAAAATAGGGGAGAAAGTGAAACAGAGAAATTTGCCCAGGCAAAACTGCTGTTTTCATTCTTTCTTTAAATCAGAATTTAGGGTTTCTCTATATGGCAAAAATACTCCTCATAGAATTTGAGGAGAATGCTTTTTGTTTCAATGGGATCCCACATCATTTTGCCATATTTGGAAGTGGGGGTCAAAAACTCAAAAACTCCAAATACTCCATGGGAAAAGCCTTCACAGCTTTTCCCATATATTTTGTTTAAAAAATTCCTTTAAAATTAGTAAAAATGACCAGTAATTAAAGTAATTGAAAACAGTAATCATTACTTGATGATTAAAATAAAAGATTCCAAAAATGATTGTTAGAAATACGAATGAAGGGTAACAAATTCATTTTTAACAATTTTTTTCCAAGCTCTGGTTATACTATCATGTCTGTGGATGTGTGTGTGTCTGCTTTTGACTACTTCAACTCAAATGTTTCAATTTGCCCTCTTAGATCAGGCATTTGAGAAACGTCATCAGGTTTGATGTTCTTAACCTTCTTGCTCACAGAGCCCCCCAAAACCTGTTCTGACTAACAACCATGATTTGGAAAGGAAATTTGGGGTATTGTGAAAGATGCTTATGGCAACTATAATCAGTCAACAGCCACTGGCTGAACATATCCTGAAAGGAAACTGAGCCAAGGTTAAAGTTGATACCTTTCCCAGCTTTCAAATTTAAAATTGGAAACAAAATATCCCTGCGTTGAAAGTCTGTAGGCACCGAATCAAGTCATATCCAGATGGTGACACTTCTGGTTGGGTGATCTTTCCATAATCATGAACATGTTTAGTCAACGCACTGGGGTTGCTGTAATGCTGTACCCACACTAAGGACTGCAGCTCCTGAACCACCTAACCAGTGCTCTTAGGTTGTTCAATGGTCTACATCAGTATCACAGAGCATGCAATACCGTGAACAGGATGCTACCCTGCAGCTGGTTCTTGAATGGTACTTACTTTGGGGTAAAGCCCCAACAAGATTCCAACCTATGGCTAGAATCTTTTATTTTTGGTGTCTAAAGCTTATGCACGTTCCCCTATAGAAGTGGGTGGACATTTTTGTCCAATGCAGCATGGCCATATTTAGTTCCAGGTCCCAACGAGATTCCAACCTATGTCTAGAATCTTTTATTTTTGGTGTCTAAAGCTTATGCAAGTTCCCCTATGGAAGTGGGTGGACATTTTTGTTCAATGCAGCATGGCCATATTTAGTTCCAGGTTATGAAAGTTAAGTGGCACATGACACACCTTTTACACAGATATGCGTTGTGCATCTGGTTGTGCCAGAGTGAACAGGGCTCTATGATTTCATAGAAACATAGAATCAAACAGGTGGAAGAGAGCACAATGACCATCTAGTCCAACCCCCTGCCATGCAGGAATACACAATCAAACCTTTCTCGACAGATGGCCATCCAGCCTCCATATAAAAACCTCCAAAGAAGGAGACTCCAGCGCACTCCCAGGCAGCGCATTCCACTGTTGAACAGCTCTTACTGTCAGGAAGTTCTTCCTAATGTTTGGGTGGAATCTCTTTTCCATAGTTTGAGTCCATTGCTCCATGTCCTAGTCTCTGGAGCCATAGAAAACAAGCTTGCTCAATCCTCAGTATGACATCCCAATGGAAAGTCACTGTAAACTGGGATTGACTTGAAGTCACACAACAGAGACAGCAACAGCAATAGGAAGTATGTTTCCCACCAGATAGTGTTGGACTGCATGCCCCAGCAGTCCTAGCCATTGGTGAGGAATGCTGAGAGTTGCAGTCCAGAAAATGAAAAATTTCTCCTTGCCCTCCTTCTCTGACTGCTCATGCTTTTTATTCATTCCCAGTCACCCTCTTGAGCAATAGCAGCAGCAGCAAGCCAAAAACATTCCTGGCCAATTGGAACTTTCCCTACTAAATTGAGACATTTTGGTGGTATGACACAATAGCTTAGAACACTGTATAGTTAACACTCTTCACTGGATGATGCTATTGAGCATTATCTCTAGCTTGATACCATGCACTGTGAAAGTCTTATACCTGTGGATCCCAAAATTTCCCCATTATTCAGCTAAGAACTGGGACCCATTAAAAGGATTCACAAAAACCATTAGCACATTCAACCCACAGCTTAGGGAAAGTGCTTTTGTTGTTGTTGTTTTGGATTGCAACTCCCAGAATTCCCTAGCCCAGAAAGGCAAGAAGCATGCTGGCTGGCAGATTCTGGAAACTATCATCCAAACCAATACATTATATTTCCCAAGCTCTGATCAAAATGAATGGTGAGAATAGAGAAGGCACACATCCATGAGATGAATTGTTGTTTGGGTCCCATCTAGGCCCTGGGGGGGGATGTAATATGGCCCCCATCTCATTTTACCAGCGAATGACTGGTTTTTAAAGTGTGCACATTACACACACAGACACACACACACAGATGGGGGAGGGGAGCAAAAGTGAGCCAAAGATTTTATTGCAGGCCTGTTCCTCATTAAGGCCTTAGCAGTCTCACACAAAAGCTAATTACTGTTTTTTTCTGTCATGTTATTTTGATTCATATTTCCTGTCTGGAAAACAGACGAGAGTTTTCGGCAGGGTGCCAAAGTTGGTCCATGGTGTAGCTGTGGCGGGAACCTGCCACAATTGCAGAGCAAGACAGACGAAAGGCTGTACGTATGTGTGTGTGTGTGTGTGTTGTTTTGTGGAGGAAATAGGAACTTTCCATGTAGGCGTAGTCCACTATCTACACACACACACTCTCCTGCTCACACACAAACACACACAGAGAGTTATACTCCTGGGATAGTGGAAAGAAAGAGATGCTGCAGTATGGGTTTGTGCTCCGGAAATGCCCTTGCAGAAGGGGACTCATTGCTTTTTAGGAATAATAAAACTGGACAGAACTCATATTTGCAATACAAAGGGGTGGGGAACCCAGCCTGGGAGGTGAACCTGCTACATTTTAGGGAGATAGGAATTCTCCGTGGACTGATAATGCTATTCTGGTGCCTCTTATCAACATGCAGACAACATAGGGAGGACTATGCAGGACATATACTGCATAATAACAAAAGGTTTTGGAGAGGGAGAGAAAAAACATTATTGATGACTGATAGGGAATGGAGCCATGACAGTAGTAGCAAACAAAGGTCTCCTGTCCTGGGAGGATTTTTCAATGTAAGCACTGGAGGCCAATGCCAATCTATTGCCTAAAAGCTGAGCTTAGATACATTGGTTGGCATCTGGTTCATGAATTATGTATGTACAGTGGTGTAAGTCAGGCTTAGGATGGCTTAAATACCCTAAAGGCACCAGATCTCATCTGATTTTAGAAGCTAAGCAAGGTCAGCCCTGGTTAGTACTTGGATGGGAGACTGACAATGAAGGCCAGGTTCTGTAGGCTATATTTTTCAGAGGAGGGAACTAGCAGACCCACCGATGAGTATTCCTTGCAGAATAAAACCCTATGAAATGTATGGGGTCAGCAGGCAAGATGAAAGTACATACATACACACATACACACAAGTCAGACTTATACGACCATGCCTCGCCTTTATGGTCACTGTGGAGGAGGTGAGAATTCTGTTCCATCCATACAGTCACAAGCCAGCCAGCCCCCCAAATTCATCTTGTAAGCAGCATAGACCCCACCTTCAAGCACGGCCATTTCCATGTGGTCAGAGAGCAGGAGGATGAATGCAGATGAGTCCAGCTATACACACTGGGAAAAGGATGTGTTTTTTTAACTAGAAGTCCCAGATTTCCCCAGACAACATGGCCATTTGTTGACTAGAGGTGTGCAAAAATGTTCCAAAATATTTGAAAAAATATGTTTCTCAAGTTTTAGGAAACCCTGATGAGAAGAATCCTGAACAGATGAGAATCTTTGCAGCTTGGGGTTTATTTTGCTCAAAATTCACATGTAGTACTTTTGCACAGAAAGAGCACTTTCTGCACAGAAAAGATTTCAGAAATACCGTAGTGTTTTATTTTCAAGAAATGCTGTTTGCTGCACACACACACACACACACACACAATACCATGTGTAAATTTGTTGTGGAATAAGCCCCCAATTACAGCATTTGTCTGCACAGAAAACAGCATCTTCTGTTTCCTGTGTAGTAAATACTGTTGCCTATGCAAAAACACCTGTGAAATTTTGTACAGAACAAGCCCCAAACTGTGAAAAAATTCTCACAATGGGAAGAAAATTGCTCAGATTATCCTTTGAGAAGAAGAGTGTCAAAGAAAGCCATCCTTATTTCTGACTACAATGGCCTGGGAATTTGGAGGGGATTATAGTCCAAAGAGTAACCCTCCCAAACTCTGATAAAACTTCATATGTTAATGAAAAGAGTGTATCTGAACACATTATTTTACGGAGCAATTACTTGCAAAATGTGTATATTAGGTAAAACTGCAAAGAATAATGTGCACATACTGGGAGAAATGTTGTTGGGGTTTTTTTGTACATGCAGATGAAATAAAATTAAGGGTGGAAAAATGAGAAGCTGGGCAAATAAAAATCTGCAAGTTTGCCTACTGCATTCTCTGGATATGCGTAGATATTTCCTGTGAAAGAGATGAAATCTTCAACTAGTTCTTTTTCTAAGGTGAAAGTGTCCATCCGCTTAAATGAACAGGCTTAAATTCAATTGTTCATCTGAACAACTGTAAAGCCATTGAATCAATTAAGGATGACAACACCTATATAGACCCCATTGATTCAATGCGTCTAGTCTAGTGGGGCTAGCCATTGGAATCTAGTCACAGTTTTTAAGGACAGGCATGGTCTGCAGTCCAAGATACCCTCTGAGTAACATCAGTACCCACATGCAGAGATGTGCTATGTAAGCACTACACAACACCCATGTGGAAATGTTGCAACATTACACAACATATATCAATGACTAGGTGCCATTGCACAACACACAACCGCAAAGCATAATACATGATGCACAACCACAATGCACAGGCTACTATGTGCAACTGCCAATGCACAATGCAGGGTGTGTGACTCCCACACACAATCCACAATGTATGACTGCAACAAAAACTGGTCATTCACAACCAGCAAAAACGAGGCGGGAATATGCTGTCCACGCAACTCTACTTTTGTCACTAACAGCAAAGTACATCCATTGTGAAATTGCGTCGTTTTGGCATTGCATAAATTAGACAGGCGCATGTCCCTAGCTGGATGCCAGCCACTGTTTCAACTGCCATGGGGTGGGAGGGTGATCTGGAAAGAGGACTCTGAGAACAAGAGCACCAGACCTGCAGAAACATGTGGGGCAGTTTAGGTTTGGTTCGTACACCACTAATCCTAATTGTCTGGAAACACCTACTAGTGGGGGAGAAGCAGGGAGCAGATGGGGTAATGGATCTTTAAATATCTCTCCATTACCAATCCAAATGTATCACTTATTTGGACTCTTTGAATTCAATTTCTGAATGCAAGGCCAGGGATGAGCTTCAGATCTGAGGCTGACTCGCCTTAATTTCCTGCAAACCAGCTGCAGCAGCCCTTATTTAGACTGTAAACTGCCTTGCAACCTCCAGTTTCATATTCAGTTATGATGTGGTTAACAATATTACACGCCAGGCATTTGGGGCTTTTATTTGCTTACAATGTTGTCTTTACGGGATGCCAAACCCACGCTGCTCAAATGAGCAAGCTGATGCCAAGTTATTAACAATTATTACCTTTTACAGTCCTTTTTGGCAGCCTGTCACTATTTTGGTGGTCTAATAATTTCAAAGCAGGGGGAACTTTGAAATATTAGACCCAAAAAAAGACCAAAGTGCACACTGGAACAGGCCACTTCCTTTTTTCTGATTTCTTCCATCTCATTTTCTATTGTGAATCATTTTCCTGCCCCACATCTGCCTGGAGGGGCATGGGGTTTGATCCTGCATCCAAATGCCATTTCTCTGAAGAAAAGAAAGAAGAAGCTACAAGAGTCAGCAAGCAATGGGCAAACACCTGTCTTTGGCACACAGGCTGGCAGAAACCTGGCTGCAATCAGGGAAAGAATGATAGACTCAAAGCTTCATGGAGCTGGAAGGGACCTTAAGAGCCATTTAGTCCAACTCTCTGCTAGTGCAGGAACCCACAGTGAAAGTTATTCATAGAACAGTGTGTCATTTATGCATTTAATGCAATCTTGGAAGAACACAAATAAATTCACGTTATGTCAGTCTTGAAAGAGAACTACATAAAAATGTTTGTATCGATGGTATCTAATGCCCGTCAAATTAGATAAGATGTATAAAACAGGGAAAATAAAATGTTGGAAATGTGAAGAAATGAATGTTACATTTTCCAATATTTGGTGGAGATGCCCGACAGCTAAAAAAATTCTGGACCAACATCCACAATTGAATAGAAGAATTTTTAAAAGTGACATTTCCCATGGAACCAGAGCTGTATTTACTTAACAAGATACAAAAAGAAAAAAAATAAAAAGAAATGAAATTATGAAGAAACATTGGAGAATCATTTTATACATGGTGACATCGGCTAGAATACTATACGCACAGAAATGGAAAAGAAAAGAGGTTCCCACAATGAAAGAATGGCTAATTAAACTCAACAATAAGAAGGAGGCAGATAAACTTTCAGCACTATTAAAAGTTAAATCATCAAACCACGTAGATGAAGAGTGGAACTCAGTGAGATTATACTGGAATAAAATATGGAAAAGTTGAGATAACTAATCCTGAAAACTTCTAACAGCAAAAAGGAAAGGTTCAGTTGCATTAGAATATAGTATATGGTAAATTATATAGTATATAAGAGATACAGTTTACGGAGTGTATACTATACAGAATATAGAAGTTAGGAAGATACTTTAGTCTGAGTAGTAGTCTAATTTAAGATTAAGAAGAACAAGAAAACAATAGCATGATAAGGAAAGCAAATTATCAGAAAATAAGCCAATCCCAGGGCTGGCTGTACTTTTGAAACGTAAGTTTGTTACATCCTGGTTGCCCAAAATGTAACTAGTTACAGATAACTACATCGCTTGTCCCTTCTTTTTCCCCACCTTGGGTCCTAACAGTTGCACCTAAAATTGGGCCATTTCTGTTAGACTTGTGTTCTTTTCGTTTCCATTCCTTAATTTTCTGGCATGGAAAGGAGTTTACAGTCATTCTCCATTTTTGCTCCTGGTTTCCTCATGTTTGTGTGCACGGGCATATATATAAACAGGGACACAGTTCTCTTTTCATCGGCACTCCTTGGATTTCGCTGGGGTGCCTTCCTGTGTTTAGCATCCTGTCACTCGTTCCTCTTCCCCAATTCTCCAAATAGAAGTTGGCAACCCTGTTCACTCCGGCGCCATTCCCAGGAAACCTCTCCAAAAAAATAACTTAGGTAGAATGGAAAATATGATTGGCTGTTCTAATGACAGGCATCCAAACAGTGCCATTTTCACTCCAGTACGGTGATGAGGTGTATATGCTTCTAAGATGGAGGAAGTCCAGCTGAAAATTTTAACAGAGTCCTCAGAGAAATTCATTCACCAGAGCTTTCACAGAGAGTTAATGCTTGTTTCATGCATAGCATCTAAGAAGAAGCAAAGAGTCAGCAATGAAAGTGACACAGAAGTAGTATCTTCCTTCTCCTAGGCTGGAAGGGCCAGAAATTCAGCGACAGTCTTTCCTTCTAGTTCATCCCCAAAGCCAAAAAACATACTCCACATTTCAGAGTCGAACCGGGAAGGCTCTCTTCACATTTGCAGCATTCAATAGCAACACCGGACTGAGTCCCATTGGTTAGTTCCAAGTAGAGCAGACCCATTCAACCAATGTTTAAATAGTGAGACAACACATGAGTAACTCCTGTTGACTCAACAGGTTTATGCTAGTTAGGACTAACAATAGGGTTTAGGCCAACAGGCTTGGGAGACATAGAGGAGCAGGAAGAGGAGGTACCTACCTTCAGCCAGAGAAGGACAGAAAGAGCGTGCCTCTGGTGATCCCGGAGATTATATGAGAAATGCTAAGCAATCACCAAACAGCTGTGATTAGGAGCTGGGCCAATATAAACAGCTGTGAGACACCGAGCTTCTTCATCAGAGTCTACCTGTGTTCCCTAGAGAAAGCCTTTGATTTGGACTCCCTTGTTGCCTGAAACCTTGCCTCCTAGACCTCGGATTGATCTGGAACTCTTGACCTTGGACTGGACTCGCTGACTTGCTCTCTGGACTCCTGGACCTTTGGCTTGCCCCCTGGGTTTGCTATTGGACATTGGACTGGTACCGTGCTTCAGAATTATTTTTGTGTTGCTGCAAAGCCTTGCATTTTGCGTGTATCATTCTTATCAGCCATTCGGTTGGCTGCTTTCCCAGACAGAGGGCCTTTAATGGGCATAAATTGCCCAGCCCTCCCCCTTAAAAAAAGTTGTAAAAATGCCCACCACTCTCTAGAGAGCATCTTGGGGCTCTCTCTTTTGGGGGTCATTTTGGGGCAAGCAATTTTTTTATTTTAAAAAAATGGGGGGATTGCAAGTTTTTTTTTTAATCCCAGAAGGGGAACAAAAATGGCCCTGGGGAGATGCATGTAGCCCATGGGTGACACTTTGCCCACCCCTGCCCTAAATCCTATTGTTATTTCCAACCAGAATTAGCCAACTTAGCCATGTGTACACTGAACATTTTACAATTGATTCCATGGGTCCACTCTACTTGAGACTAACCAACAGGATCCCAGGTTGGGACATTCTTTCTCAGGCTCTGAGAAACCCTTTAGCAGTTAAAAATTATATACAGGAAAGCAATTAAAGTTTTAATACTGTAATTGCTTTCCCTGCAAAGTTGGTCATATTTGAGGGCCACCAGCCACGAATGGAAGGATGAAAGGGAGCTGAGATAGCACCGAGGGAAAGAAGCTGACACGTTAATTTGCTCCGATGGACTGCTGTTATTAATCGGAGTAAGGGCCTCAAATATATTTTTTTCCACCATCTTTTGAACTCCGAGCAAACGTAATGTTGGCTCCTGGCTGGCAGATAAATCTTGGGGTCGGGTGGTGGGGGTGGGCAGGTTATGTTTCCCTTACCATTTTCCTTGAAAGAAGTCCAAGATTTTAATGTTGGGACATGGATGAGGGATCCCACAGTGCTCAAGGTTACAAGGGAGAGATTTTGCCGTGGACAACAGAGCACCAAGTCATAAAGTTGGGTGTAAAACTTCATGGTTAAGAAAACAAATGCCTTCTGTTTTGTAGTTTCTATCCAGCTTAAAGAAAAGAAGGCAGGAGAAAGTTTAAGGGGAAAGCACCCAAATTGCAACATCACACTGTTCTGACTTGTTATAGAATCATCCACATATGAACTGTGGGCTGGAATTGGGATAAGTTACATGTTTACAGAGAGTTTAACAACTCAGGGAGTTATAGTGGAAAAAGTAACTTTTCAAAGCTTGGTCTCAGCAGTATCACCCAGATGATAGCAAAGATTTAATCAAGGAGTGGCCAACTACACAAATGTATACCCTCCAACTGTCTCAATCAGGCAGTTCAAGACGTATTATGTATGAAAAATACAAATTTTCTGCACCACAAATAGCATATGCTCAGAAAACAAGTTTTTGTGCCGAAAAAAGCAAAGGAGGAGGAGGTTGTTTTAGACTGTCTAAATTATTCCTCATTGTTTTAAATTTCAATTTTTTCTAAATTGTTCTAAACTGATTTTATCTTTATGCCATTCTGAGATGTTTACTAGCATCCTTTTAGTGACATACACAGGCATAAGTTATGCTACATATGCAAGGTGAATTACAGTCCAGCCCCCATATCCATGGAACCAATATCTGTGGTTTTAGGTATCCACAGGACACAAAACAGCACACCTACCATATAGTCTTCCTAGAAACTGCCTAGAAAGGCATCCTCTCTAGACATTTTCTAGGTCCTCCAAGGCAACACTATGGTATTTTTAACTGGAAGTCCCATTATTTCAATGGCATTTGCTGTTATCTGCAGTTTCCGGTACCCATGGTAAGTCCCGCAACCAAACCCCCATGGATATGGGGATCCAACTGTATATCCCATAGCATAACAGATGTATTCTGGTGACAGCAGCAGAAGTGGAGTTGCACATACAGCAATGCTATTTCACATTGCACATTGCAGTTGTGCATTGTGATTCCACTTGCACACAGAGCAGCATGGTTGCCTATTTCACATTGCACAATAGAACCCAGTAATTACCTGTATTATGCAACATTGCCATCATGGGGGCGGTGTAGTGCTGGCTTAATGCACCTCTGCATGAGGATATGTATGCTGCGCAGAGGGAATGTTGCATCACAGCTATTGTGATATTGTAGGGAATTATTGGTATTTATATTACGCAGAATGCAGAGTAGCTCCAGTGCAATATGAGCTTCTGGTATAAAATGGGATAAAAACATGCAGGATGCTCTAGTAAGGTTAAAAAGACCGAACTCACTTTTTTTTTGTGGCAGTGAATACATCATAGATAATAAAAATAGATAGATAGATAGATAGATAGATAGATAGATAGATAGATAGATGTTATCTAATTTGGTTAGAAGCGTCCCTAAGTCTGACTCTCATGAGTGTGTGTAAGGCACATTGAAGAAGAGCTGCCTCATGTCTGATGGCTTCTAGTTTCAGGCTTCTGAGACGAGTTGTAAAAGAAACTAAAACTTCTTGGAGCAAGGGGGGATGTGACCTCTGCATGTAACTAGGAAGTAAAACCTTGAAAACACAGATCAGTGACACACACAGAGAACTAAACAAGCGTTGATGCTTCTTCACTTCCAATAGACACAGGGTAGGATGTAATTGTTTTACCTGATTAATAAACACCAACATCCATGTTGTTTGGCCCTGACACAGACTTTAAGCTGGAACCCCTCAGATCTAGAACATCATTACTGGTCCAGAGTTACTTTCGTAGGACAGTAGCTCCTGCAATCATAAGAAAGGCCAAAACCCCACAATCATTAGCCAGTTTAAACTGTGTAGAGGAGGAAGAAAAACCCTCCCTGAGTGCAGAACCAGACATAGAAATGTTTATTTGAGCTTCCCAAAGAGTATGTGATGGATGAAAGATGGATTGGTCTTGAGCTACAAGGCTTAAAGACGTCCTGATTTTTAGATTCCCGTTAGTGGTCATTCCTGAGCCAACGGCATCTTTATGTTAAGATCATATGAAAACTGCCTCTACTGTGCTACACCAAGAAGGCCTTCAAAAATGCCTCCCCCTTTTTTTCCTTTTGGCAACGCTCAAGGCTTTGGAGCAGCAAAAGTTTTCATTCAGGACAATACACCAGGAGCGCTCAAACTGCGATTATAGCATGGAATAGGTGGAGAAAAGAAGTATGCTCCAGCTCTTTGGCCTGTATTTTGGGGGTTCATTTTTGCCTGTTCAAGCTCAACCTCATCAATCTTCAGTTTTAAAAAGGGATCAGGTAGTACAGTAGATCAGAGGTGAGCAACTGCAAACAAAGCAGGGGAAGGGGTGCAGCTATGGGGAGGGGGCAAAATGACAGCATTGTCTCTCTGGCTTTTCTTCGCAAACGAAGATTCAGGAAGGACTCATTGCACACTTTCTGCAAGCGCGCTGATGACTAAAAAGGCCAATCCAAGATTAACAAGTCCGGTTGCAGAAAGCACAGCAGAAGGTCTCCTTGGGTGACGTTTCCTGGTTGTGATTCTTTCTGCATTGTCGTTTCTCAGCATTGTAACTCAATAATAATTATGGGCCCTCATGAAATTTTCCTACACTCCTCAAATTTCTAGCATTGTAGAGAGCGAGACATTGAAAATGGTCCACACTTAAAATTCTTCCATTTACTGGTTTGCACTCCTTTGGTCCCTTTGCCTGCTTCTATTATTATTATTATTATTATTATTATTATTATTTGGGTGGGGGGGATGCTCAAACTGTATTTCCAAATGCTGAACTGGTGTTTTATATTCCTGCAATGTTAGAAATTTGGGGACTGAAGCAAATTTCATGGGGGCGAGAGGGGAATAATTCTTATTGTGAGCAATGCCTTCATTTTGCCCCCAGTAGCTAGATCCCCAGGTCAGGACAATTTCCCCAAGGCCCCTTGCTGCCAATCACATCACTTCTAGTTCTGACATTAGTCTTGATGAGAACAGCTGATTTTTGTACTGGGGGTCAGTTGTACGGGGGCAACGGGACTTGAGCCTCCATGTTTTTGTGGCAGTAGGGGTCATTTGAGAGCTAGCATCGTGCAGTGGTTTCGATGTTGGACTAGGATGTGAGCTTAGCTTACTTTTCAACGCCTCTCCTCCCTGCAAAATCCGTATCTTACTCTAAGCACCAGGATGAAGGAATACCCAATACAGGATGAAGGATCTCTCTTAGCAGACCCAAGAGGAAGCCGAAGTCAGGCAGAAGCCATGGTGTGATAAGTCAACCAGGAACAGGAAGTCTGAAACCAGAGCAAAAGGTCTGATTGTTACTTCCCTTTGAAAGAGCCGAGTGGTCGTCTGGGCAGACAAAATCCCCTTCATGTCTCAGAGCAGGCTGCGTCCTTCTATGGAGAACAAAGCTCATACCCACCAAGAAGAGGCAGATGTTTCATGTAAATCAGTCCTTGAACATAAATGGCCCACAGGTCACCGGGCCCTATGAATCGCCATTCAGATGGGAACACAGAGGTGGAGGAAGTGACCTTGTTTTCCCCTGAGAAGTGACAGGAAAGGTCTTTTTTAAAAAGAAAAGAAAAGAAAGAGTGTTTTAGATAGAGGAAGTAAAGAGCCTTCTTTAAAAACTGCTTACAAATTGCCTCTCACAAGTTTCAGGCTGAAATCTGATTATGAGGGTTGGGTGTCTGTACATCATTCATATGGGGAAAATGTAGACTTTGGGCCACATCTGCCCCCTTTCAGCACCCTCAAATGTCCACCAAATTTAGACAGGATGAACTTTCACCCCAAAGTGGTGCCAGGCCTCTCAAAACCAGCACTAAATGCAAAGAAAATCAAAACAGAAAATACACCACTAAAAAGCAAGACAACAGACAGGAAAAACTGGCATAAACTTTGCACATGCCATCTTATATGGAAATCTGGGAGTAATAGCTCTGGTTTGAATAGAAGTGCAATACCATCATTAGAAAGACTGGAGATTTTCAGATGCGATTTTCAGCAGGATATATTGCAAAACAGCTTCGTTGCTGCTGCGCGGCAGGGGAGCTGTTTCGGACGCCGCCGTCCCTTTGCCGAAACCCTCCGTGTCACTTCCATGACAGAATGGAGGAAACCGCATCATATTTCACTCCCGGGCAACAATTGTAAATGAAATACGATGCGCTTTCCTCCATTCTGTCACGGAAATGACACGGAGGGTTTCGGCAGAGGGACGGCGTTGTCCAAAACAGCTCCCCTGCCGCGCGGCAGCAACGGGGCTGTTTTGCAATATATCCTGCCGAAAATCGGGTCTGAAAATCTCCTGTGACTGTATGCCACATGTACTTGATGCTCAGTCTGTGGTCCAGATTTTCACTGTAGATAGGTGACTTCAAGACTTCTGTGCTCCTTTCTTATGCTTCTTTGTCTTTGAAATGGACTTGAACTGGACAGCTCTTCAAATAGAGGTTGCCTTCCAGGAGAGCCCTTCAGTGAAGATGGAGGGTCTCAGCAGCCCCAAGAGATGCTTTCAGGAGAGATGCTGTTCTCTTACAGGCCTTCAGATAGAGCACTGCTTTCTGTAAAATAGGCACAATGTCCCCTGATCTCTTTCCTGCCAACAATTTCAGCTCCTTCTTTCATTAAGCCTGAATCGGTGGTCCTCTCTAGCTCTTTCTTTGGTTTACTTACTATAGAGCTTGGAAAACTTGCAGTTAGTTGTCCTAGGACTTTGGTATTATTGTTGATCATAAACTAAATAGAATCCAGCAGTGCAATGCTGCAGCAAAGATGGCAAATAATATTTGAGCCTGAATTAATAGAACCATAATTACCAAGTCAAGGGAAGTAATAGTCCCAGTATATTCTGCACTACCTCATCTGGAGTACTGTGTTGAGTTCTGAGTGCCTCATTTTAAGAAGTATACGGACACGTTGGACCAGATTCAGAGAAGAGCAAGAAGAATTATAAGAAGTTTGGAGAACAAAACATATGAGGAAAGATTGATGGATTTGAGTCTGGTGAAGAGAAGACTGAGAGGTGACATCACACTCTTTATAAAGGGTTATCACAAGACAAAGGGGGCAAGTTTGTTCTCTGCTGCCTAAAAGGGTAGGACCAGGTATAATGATTTTAAGTTACAGGAGTGTAGATTTCAACTGAACATTAGAAGGAACTTCTTGACAGTAAGAGCAATTCAGCAATGGAACCAACTGCCTAGAGAGGTGATGGGGTCTCTTTCTCTGGATGTTTTCAAAAAGAGGCCGGACAGCTACCTGCTGAGGATACTCTAGCTGGAGTTCCAGCACTGAGTAGGAGATTGGGCCCAATGGCCTATGAAGCCCCTTCCAATTCTATGATTTTATGATTCTATGTCCTAGGAGCTCCTAGTAGAATGTCCACAGGCTATGCTGGCCTGATGATTCAGAGAATTGTAGTCCCCAAAAGTAATAGTTCAAAGTTCTCCACACTATTCCTTTTCGCATTGCCCCCATGCTCCTCTCTCCATCTTTGATTCACTGTGTTCCAGTATGGGGGTTAGAATCTGGCATTTGGCTAACTGTGAAGATCGTCACCTTCCTGAAGGAAGGGTATGCCCAAGGAGATCTGTGGGCTATCCCATGGTCAAAGCACATGGCGTTACATGGCGTTACCAGCCACTCATCACCACCTTTTCACAAAAGCAGCTGAGAAAATATTTTTCTGGCAATAAAACACAGTGGCTGGAAGTGAAATTGAGCTTCAGTTTTTCATGCACTTACACCTTCTACCACACACACCCATCCCATGGCTAGCCTGCTCCTTTTATTGGTTACAAATAAATGTGTAACATTCAGGTATGCACTGTGTACTGGATTTTGGGGGGGGGGGTGAGGGGACTAACTGTGTGTGGCACAAAACATCTACCTTACCTACTTCATATCTAGCATTCATTTATTGCAGACTTTGGAAGTAACACATTAAATATAATGTAGTTATCTGTAATGTGTTGCCTATGCATTTCATTTCAAAAGTAATGCAAATGAGTGCAAACAAAGTTACTTTATTGATGTAATGAGTAACATTTTCTAGTTGCATTTGGAGTTACTTTACACAAATGCACTTAAGCATTTTAGAGTAAATTCAAGTGGGACTTTCCAAATTTTTATACCATTCTCGTCAATCCTGGGCACTCCCCCACAAAAAATAGCAAAAAGTAATGAAAAGGGAGGTAGTAATGCCAATTAATCACTGTTCAGCCTTGTAGTGATTAATAACAATTAATTATTTTTAAAATACTCAAATGAGTAATTGGAATTTTACTCAGAAATTTTAGAAAGTAATTTCCCAAGTACTGATTTATTGACATCTTATCTACCTTTCAAGACTATGGGTGGCAGGCAAACTGGGGAAATCACAAAAGGAAAGGAGGGTTTTTCCACTGGCTGGTGGGAGTACAGCAATTACCATGCTCTCCATAACTCTTTTTTCTCTCATATGAACTGATGCAAGAGTTATATGATCTTTACGTCTTCCACAGGGTGGACCCCCATGGATTTGAATGCTTGTATCCCATCCCATCTTGGGAGAAAGGTGGGGCATAAATCCAATAAATAAATAATAATAAAATTGTGTCTCAGTTCCAAGCCTAAAGTCCAACCTGGTCTACCATGCTGGTTACCACAGCCCATGGTAAGCCTCTGTCTTGAACATTGGTTCTCCATCTTTGATCTTCAGCTCCTTGATGCTCCAGCCAGCATAGTCAATGGTCAAGTATTCTGTAAGATGAACACCAAAACATCTGGAGGACCAAAAGTTGAAAACTACTGCTCTAGAGAGGAATAGGCAATCAGGTGCCCTCCAGATGTTTTGGACTATGGCTTCAACTAGCAGGGACCATAATCAGGGATTTCAGGAGTTTTAGTCCAAAACAGATACTAAAGGCACCAGATCCCATTGGATCTTGGAAACTGAGCAAGGTCAGCCCTGGTTAGTGCTTGGATGGGAGACTGCTGATTAATACCAGGTGCTGTAGGCTAAATTCCTGTGGAAAAAACTCGCAAAACCACCTTTGCCTAAGAAAACCCTATGAAATTCATGGAGTTGCCATAAGTCGACTGGCAACAGGAAGGCAAATACACACAGTCCAAAACATCTGTAGGGCACTAGGTTTCCCCTCCTTGATCTAGAGTCTAGCTGTGTTATTGAGAGATTTGAGTGACTATTCTTCTTCTCCACAGCATAGAGAATGAACAGTGTTTCTCCAGGGGTTTGGCTGAAGGAAGTGTGTGGAATGTTCAAAATTATATGTGAAGCAGTTTGGTCAACTTCACCATAAAGTAGACTGTTTAGGGTAAGGGGGGGAACCTCAGGCCATGGGGCAAAATCTGTCCTATTTGTGGTGTCTATTGGCCCTCTGGGCTTCCCCAGATGGTTATACCTCCTTGCCCATGATATCATCATTTGGTGACTCACCACCTTTTC
This sequence comes from Gambelia wislizenii, assembly GCA_030847615.1. Lineage (NCBI taxonomy): Eukaryota > Metazoa > Chordata > Lepidosauria > Squamata > Crotaphytidae > Gambelia > Gambelia wislizenii. The sequence goes on from JAUMIR010000008.1 coordinate 5,406,729, forward strand.
AATGATCCCACTACCCCAATTCTAAAATTCACACTAAGGCTGATTTACTGGCAGTAGAAGCATTATGTTAAAAGAACGCTGACATTTGGGGTCCCATCCTTTTACCTTTGACACCATCTACCATGGGAATGTGGCCTCCAAACAACTGCTCTAAAATTGACTCTAGGCCAAGGGTGAGGAACATGTGTTGTTGGACAGCAACTCCCATCATTTGTAGCTAGTGTAGCCAGTGTAAGAGGATGATGGGAGTTGTTGTTGAACAACAACTGGAGAGCTACACATTCCCCATCTTCAGTCCAGGGCTTTGGTAGGGACACATACATGGCAAGCCAAAAGTGATTCCGCCAAAGAGGAGAATCTTATATCTATTTCCCAGAAATATCAATCTGTGTCTGTATGTGTTTGTTTTTTAATGTGGAAGACTTTTTGAAATATACAGTGTATATATATATATATATATATATATATATACACACACACACTGTATATACTGTATATAAATCCAGAGCATTTTTCCAGCTTGGCGCGACTCAGTTCAAAATGTGTGATTTTGCAGTTTGTGGCCAAGAAGTCAGGCCTTCAGCCTCTTCCCCCATCTCCTTCCTTCTCTCAGTTATCCATGTGTGCTGATATTAAAATAGTTTTCAGTGTCATTATTATGGCAGGACACAGCTAGTTGCAAAGAATCCAGGTCATTTAATTTCCTATGATGAGAGGTCTTTTACTCACTTGAGTCCCAATTTCTAGGACTGACAACTGTTACCCACAGGACATTTTCTTTGGCCGCCCTCCGATTGTGGAATGACCTGCCAGAGGAGATTTGCCAGCTGGATATGCTGCCTGCATTTAAAAACTACAGTAAAGACCAGTCACTTCCAGCAGGCCTATCTAGACTATTTTTAAATTATAAATTTAAAGTATTTATTTACTGATTTTAATATATATATATATATATATATATATATATATATATATATAATTTATATGTTGTTTTAACTGATGCTATGTGTTTAATCTGTTGTTGTCCCCCACCTTGATCCTAATAATAATAATAATAATAATAGTATTCAATTGTGTGGAGTCCATTCCTTGGACTTTCCCCTCTTCCTGAAAAGGCTCCCTGCTTTTTTTGAGGGGTGATGGTGGAAGCTAATTCTATAGTACTTTGGTTTTCTTGCTTCATCCACATCCTTCAGATTCTTCTTATGCCATGCCAGTGAAAGAGGCATAATGCCTAGGGGACACTTCCAATCCGTAGATCAGTAGATGGGATGCTGATGGATTAGGGTATTATCATCTTCCTACCTGTCAAATTCTGGTATTCATTTGCATCCAAGCAAGGATCCTTGTCACCTCCATTAGCAGAGCAAGGGTCAGCAAAGAAACAGAAAGAGCTATCTGGATGGATGGCTTAAGGTAGGTCATGACAATGTCTTTATGGTCCAGTTCTTTAAAAAGGCACTCTCTGTACCAACATTTCAAAAACAGCGAAGAGCTTTCCATCTCTGCTGCACCTCGAGGCCATACAACAGCTCTCTACAAAAGTGCCTGGCCTAATGGAAGAGCAAATCTTCAGGGCTCACCGATGAATAGGGGAGGGTGCTTTGGGAATGTGGGGCCTGAAAAGCTGAACCTTAATTCACCCAGGAATGCAGAGCACAAACACACTTAGGTGGTAGACTCCACGGGCTTTTGGAAAGTCGATTGTTAAAGCCATGTGTGTGTGGTCGGCTTGGACAAAGCCACCACAGAAAGCAGAAGGTGGGCATCTTTCTCTGTCTCTCCCAAGCTGGAGTTCTTCCGGAGGGATAAGTGAGGAAAGAAAGGGGAGGTTCAGGGACTGATGAAGGAATGCTTATTGAAAAGCCTCCCAGATTTCAAGGCATAACTGGGACTTGCGCTAAAACATTTTGGCTGTCAAGATCACTTACCAATACAACAGCGCAGGCTGCAGGGCCGAAAAATCTCCTCTCCTCCCAGTGGATCTTTGATGAAAAGAGGCACCAAAAGTAAAACCTTATGCTTTTATTGACACGGAAAGCTTTTAGTAGCAAGCAAAAAAGACTAAGGACTTTATCAGACCAGCATCTGAAAATGCTGTAATTCCACTATTGAGGAAATCAGAAACATAGTGGCATGATTACAGTAATTATCGCACGTTGTCATAATGGTGAGGTCTTACCACCATGGAATTATTGCACAACCACCACTAGAGGTTTAAGAACAGGATTTCAGCTTGTGCTATACTTGTCTTTGCATTGCCTTCTAATGACAGATTATTAATGCTATTAATGCTTCATGCTGGCCTGCACAGGCACCTTTAAGAAAAATTTTCTCTTATTTCTGTGATTTTGCATGGGTGAGAAGAGCAGCTGGCCACAGCTCCATCATGCCTTGGCCCCAGTGGCTGGTGAGAACCCTTCCTCCATATTCCAACTTTTATTGCTCTGGCGTCTGAGGGAGAGAAGAACAGCCACTTCTGCTGGACTTAATCCACTTCCCCCCATGGTGAAACTAAAGCCGGTGTCACCCCTCCATCCAACGGTGTCACCTGGTGTGGTTCAGCCTCTCTGCACTCCCCCCATGCTGCCACTGCCTTCCCTACTGCCATCCCCTTTTCCTTGTGTTTCCTGTCTTATTTAGATTGTAAGTCTGTGGGCAGCGAACTGTCAAATTAATAATTTGTAAGCCACTGTGGGAGTCATTTTTGCTGAAGGATGGGGTATAAATACTCTAAAATAAATAAATAAGATGGTGGACCACACAATGCTTCTTTTCTGTTATTGATGAAATAAAAAGAGGCCAAACTGTAGGAAATGGGTCTTTTTTTAGTTCCCCTGTAACCATTTGAATTCCACAGGACAGTTTTTTCCCCACTAGAGCAGTCTCTCTCCACATGCGGTCCAACTAGCATCAAAATGAAAGATCTTTCAATCCTTTCCATGTTCCTGTGATTTCTAGCTGTGCAGATCCCAGACGCATGGAAACAAATTCTTTATCCCGTTCCACCATTCAAAAATGGTTAATCATAATAAAGCCTCTCTGGGTCTACGGACTGACCACAATTCACAAATTGCTTCATTTTCAGGAGACAAAGAACTTGAGATTGAAAAGGAATTCTAAGGCAGGCGAGAGTCCAATGGAGAGATTGGCCCTTGCTTCGGGGAATGGTTCCCTAGTAAAATTTCTTAGTGCAATCTGCATGTCATATGCAGGCAAAATATTGCCGCCACCACCACCCAGGTTGTGCATCTTGTGTGTTGGCAACAAGGATTGGTTAAGGTGGATGGGGCCCTGGAACAGTTCCCAAAGATCCTCTTTGTGCTGCATGACTAAGCTGATCCAGTGGGAATGGCACAGAAAAGAGATAAATAAGCAAAACAAGATCCTGAAGTGTAAAGATATATCACTGAATACTAAAGTTAGGATGGTCCATGACATAGTATTTCCCATTACTATGGATGGTTGTGAAAGCTGGACAGGAAAGAAAGCTGATAAGAAGAAAATCAACTCATTTCTGATCAGGTGCTGGAGAAATGTTCTATGGACACTATAGGCTGCTAAAAAGACAAATAAATGGGTCCTAGAGCATAGAATCATAGAGTTGGAAGAGACCACGAGGGCCATCCAGTCCAACCCCATTTTGCCCTGCAGGAATACCCAATCAAAGCATTCCCACCAGATGACCATCCAGCCTCTGTTTAAGAACCTCTAAAGATGGAGAATCCACCACATTCTGAGGCAGTGCATTTTACTGCTGAACAGCTCTTACTGTCAGGAAGTTCTTCCTAATGTTTAGGTGGAATCTCTTATCAGCAAATCAAGTCTGAACTCCCCCTAGAAGCCAAGGTGTCTAACTGAGACTGTCGTACTTTGGCCATATCATGAGAAGACATGGCTCACTAGGAAAGACAATAATGCTTGGAAAGTTGAGGGCAGTAGGAAAAGAGAAAGGCTGCATTACAGGTGGATAGACTCAATCAAAGAAGCCACAGCTGCTCTGAGTCTGCAGGACCTGAGCAGGACTGTTGAGGAGAGGGTGACTTGGAGGTCTCTCATTCATGGGGTCACCATAAATCAAAGGCAACTAGAAGGCAACGAACAACAAGTATTGTACAGCACAAGAAACAGAAGGAGAAAATTCTTCACACCTGATCCTGTTTTCAGCCCTCACCTTGGATGAGTTTATTTGCCTGAACTCCATGGATTTGTAACACAGTTACTGAAATAACACAGAAAGTGGATAGTGAGAGAAACATGAAAAGTTCAGGAGCAAACTGGGGAAGAAATGAAAGCAAGAAACCGCTTTTTCCTTCAGGGCTGGGCCCCTAGCCAGCGATGGGCCCAGGGAAATTGCACCAGTTGAACCATTGACAATCCAGCCCTGTAGATGAGTGATACTAGAGATACAAAGCATATTTGCAAATTCTCTCACTTCAAAGTACGCATTTGTGTCCCTAACTGGGTATGCATTTGTGTCCCTAAACAACCACTAGTCATTTATACCAACACTACTCAAAGTGGTGGTCCGTGGACTGGTGCTGGTTGTCAGCCACCAGTGGCTGGTCCCTGGTAAGTTTCCAGGAAAGAATGAAACTGCTGTAGCCACTGGGCACAATGGTCCCTGGCACAAATAAACCCTTCTGGCCTCTCACATCAGATCACTTAAGAAGCTCTGGTTTATAGGAAAGCATCCAAAGATTTCCTGTCTCTACCACTCTGGAATAAACTGGAGAAGGATTTGGGTTTTTATTTGCCTCCTCTGGGGAACAGCTCCTATCTTTATGAGCTATGGGCAGGAAATGGGAGACATCCGAAACTTTCAGGTTTTTCCTCTTCAGAAGGAGACTCCCGTCTGTCTCTTCCTAACATCAGGCAAGCCTCAGAACACAACCCTGCACCACCCTGATAACCCTTTCAACCAGGAAATGGAGAGCCAGCTTCCTTTCTTGCCTGGAAAGGAAAGGACGAGATATCTGGATGCTTATATCATCACATGGCATCCCAAGAGAGGACTGGGCTCAGGAGGGGAAAAAAGTTAAATTGAAACTTAAACTCACCTGAAAAGATTTGGAACAAAACTGTGAGTGCTTCCCCACACAGACTGTGCCTTCAATCCAGCATCCCCTCAGAGTAGAGCAAATAACTGCATTCAGACAGGCACCATAGCACCACTATGAAACATACAGCATAGCAGCATTGTGCAACACATGTTAATTACTGGGTGTCATTGTGCAATACACAATATGTAATGCACAACCAGAATGAAAATTATAGGATACATGACTGTATTGTGTAATCACAATGCAAAGTATAGGATAGAACACGGAGCAATGGATGCAAGCTCCAGGAACAGAGATTCCACCTCAACATGAGGAGGAACTTTTTGACAGTAAGAGCTGTTCAGCAGTGGAACGCACTCCCTCGGAGCGTGGTGGGGTCTCCTTCCTTGGAGGTCTTTAAACAGAGGCTGGATGGCCATCTGTCAGGGATGCTTTGATCGTGATTTCCTGCATGGCAGGGGGTTGGACTGGATGGCCCTCGTGGTCTCTTCCAACTCTGCAATTCTATGATTCTATGATTCTATGATTCTATGTGCCACTGCAATGGAAAGCATGGGATGCACCACCACAATGCTAAACTTGCAAAGAGAAGGTATAGAGAAACATACTCTATGTGCAACTCTGCTTCTGCTACTATCAGCAGAATGTGTCCATTGTACAATGGGGACTTTTTGGTCCCACATGTATAGCATGACTTATGCATGTGTGTGTGTGTGTCCCTAGGCGATTTCTGGCCTATGAAGGAAAAGATACCCCAGCAAAGATACCGATTATACCCAGGTATATTTGAATATATATTATATACTCAATTTTAGCTGAGATCCTGTATCAAGGAGGAGGAGTGTAATGTTACACTCACAGCATTGTGTGGCAGTTGCACAACACCACTTTGTTAGTGAATTGCAACACTCTGCAGGCAAATCACACCCAAAACGTGCATGTGGAATACATAATATGTTCACTCAGTATAGGCTCAATGAGAGGTGACTGGCACAGCCTTGGGAGTTATACTCCGACCATATCTGGCAGGCCGCAGGATCCTTACTCGTTCCTGCTACACAGCAAGAATGGCATGGAAAATATGGGAAGACTTGAGTGAAAGAAGGTCAGAAGGAAGGGATATGAAAGAAAGTAACTTCCACATAAGGGCAATTGCCAAGGCCAGCCAAGGAGCATGTGCCAAACACCATAGCTGTCATTTGCATGATGCTGCTGCATTGGAATGCAGTTGCTTCATCTGAACTCCTCACTTTTGACATGGGAATGAGGCCTATTCTCATTGCTGAATGCATCAGCTCTTCTGGTTGCTCTGAGAAGGAATTTGCCATTCATCGTTCTCAACAGTGGCTCACTCTGGCAGCTGCAAGCACCTAACTCTGTGGTTCTCCTTCTTCCATAGCACCTCTTGATTTCTCCCATAATTTCTCGCCCTCAGCTTAAAACACTTAAATGCTGGGTTAGGGATGAAATTCTTTGCTAATTTTGTTCTTGAAGGAAGCACTCATTAGTTTTAGTAATATTTTTCTTGTTGTGAGAAAGTCTTCAAAAACTGCAGTTTTCAAATATGCGAGCCATTTTGTGCTTGTGAAGTCGAAGGCTTTCACGGCCGGCATCCATAGATTTTCCTTGGCTTTTTTCCAGGCTCCAGTTTGTGAGAAAGGCAGCATATACATCTAATAAATCAGATAGATAGATAGATAGATAGATAATAGACAAAAGATAGATAGATAGATAGATTAAATCATCCAGACATTAAAGAGGAACCTGTGTTCCTCAAGAAGACCCTTCGGTCAATGTCCTCTATACAGCACATAGAATTGGCAAATCTCTTGACACCCACTTGCATCTGAACTTGCCACAAGTGATTTATGCTCAATATCGGGAAGGTATGTAGTGCCAGCAACTCCATTGAGCTCTAGATTGCGGTGGTCTGTCTGTGTTTGTTTGAAATCAGGCCCGGCGAAACTAACTTGGAACAAAAACTGCTTGGAATGCAAGCCGGGGTCTATCCAGACAGCTCTGTCAGCAAGCTCAGGAAACTGGCCACATAAAAAGCGATAGCTGGGAAAGAGGCCCACCAGAGTTTTGAGCAACCTGCAGAGCTCTCTCGTGAGAATGGGTTGCATTTAGGGGAGAGAATTGAAGTGATTGCCTTAATTAGAACATCGTTCTTGGGTGAGGTTCCCCACCCCCAGAGTAGCAACCTGCATGTTAATGAAGTTCTTGCCCTGTCCATAATTTGAAGTGTGATCATTCCCTCCATCACCATCAAAGATCTCTTGTTGGATTAAAACCAGTGAGCATGCCGTGATCCAAATATTTTCCTTCCCAGGAGGAGATAAGCCTCAAAAAACACATCCAGGGCCCCCTTCCTTATGAATTAATTTGCAACTGCTTTGAACAACAGCAAACATTAGAAGGGATCATGGAGGAGTTGGCAAAAACTCCTATCTTTCCATAAGTTCCTCTCTGTCAGTAGAATCATGGGGTATCTCAGAGTTCAAGATTACCCATGCAGGATAATAGACCTACAGGATAAAATCCATCCTTGGACCACAGATAGAGTGAACTCTTTCCCCCTTTTAGCCTACAACAAGTTCCTTGGTCCCCAGTCAGCAAAATGTTTGTGTGTTGACACTGGACGGCTGACATGAATTTGCAGCTTGAGGCACCAGCTACTAAAGTGGTGTTTTGAAAAAGGCAGGTGATTTCTACAGGACTGTTAGCTTGAAATGTAGAGCCTTTGGCTTCATAACAATTCCCCCTGCCCTCTTTAAAGTTAAGAGCTGCTTCCACTGCAGTCATCCATGCTCTAGTTATCTCCAGGTTAGACTACTGTGACATACTGTGTGCAAGGCTGCCCTTGAAGATAGTTCAGAAGCTGCAGATGCATAGGTGCTAAGCTGCTACCAAGACCCCATCTCACTAGTACTTCAATAACTGCACAGGTCCCCAGTCTGTTTCCAAGCCCAAAGTACTGGTGTTTAACATGGAAGACCTGCATGGATTTAGACAGACTTCTCCAGTATGGTGCCATTGGATGAGGATGATGGGGGTGGTAGTCACATTTGGAGGGCACTAAATCTTAGGACTCAGGGCTTATCTAAATGGGCAATATACCTCATCTTGCTGCTGTCTTAGAGCCCTGCAGTTCTGGTGATGCAGGACTTTTGCCCTGTTCTGCCCCCAGGCAATCCACATGACCCCTAGGGCAAAGATGGGACTAAGACTGGGAGAAAGCAGGGAAAGGCATGCTACAGTGTTTAAAAAAAACTCCTGCTTTAATCTGTTCCTACTGGCAAAAAAATGAATCAGGCCTTGCGTGATTGCAGGAGCCCGTTCTGGCATCCCAGCCCATTGCTGCAGCTGCCGGTCTGCCATCGCTCTTCCGCAGCAGGAAGGGGTCCCACAGCATGTGGCCAAAGCTGGCCACATGCAGGGGGCCTTGGTCACATGTTGCGGGCTGGCTTCCTAGCTTCTGCAACAGCAAGGGAGGGTGAGTCAGTGGTGGTGGCTTCCTTCCATTTTGTGGAGATAACAGGGGAGGAACAGGCCTGGCAGGGGGTTGGCATGTCCTGGCCTGTGTAGTTGCTTCATGATGGAAGAATGGATGTTACAGATAGATGGCTTCATTGAATGACAGTGTCCCTGGACCCTGAGGTTGCAGCTGGAGATTTTCTGGATTTTTCTCTGTTCTGAGGTAAGGCACATGAGGAAAGGACTTTTCCCATGGTGGCTTCTCATCTGAGGAACACGCTCCCCTAGGGAGGTCACCCTGATTGCATTCCCTCCCCCTGGGACTTTTCAAAGACCGTTAAATTGAAATCAGAGCTTGGAAAAGTTCCTCTCTGGACTGCAACTCCCAAAAGCCCCCAGCCAGCATTGCTACTATGCTGTTTGATGGATTTGGGGAGTTTTGGAGTCCAAAAAGGACATTTTCCAAGCTCTAACTGTTACTGCTGTTTTATCTGCTGCTGCTTTTAATCTGCTGTTCTCTTTATCTTTTGTGTTTTTATTATGTTATGAAATTTTGTTGATGTTATTCTTTGATTCCTCCTCACCCCAAAAAATTGGTGATCAGTCCTGAGTGTGTGTGTGTGTGTGTGTGTGTGTCAACTGGTGGTGATATATATTTATGGTTACATCGACATCATCATCATTAAATGAGGCCCAGAGGAATAAGTGTTGTGGGCCCACGGTATGTCTTAAGCCTTGCTTAAATATTGTAAAGTATAGTTTAATTTCTTCCTATTATGTATGGCATGGGGGATTCTGGGAGTTATAGTCCAAAATTAACAAAATTAAAATTACATTAAATTCCAATTTATGGTGACCCTAAGGCAAACCTATCATGGGGGTTTCTTGGCAAGAATTCTTCAGAATGGGTTTGCCTTTGCCTTCCTCAGAGACTGAGAGAGTGCAACTTGATCAAGGTCACCCATTGGGTTTCCATGGCCAAGTGGGGATTCGAACCCTGGTCTCCAGAGTTGTAGTCCAACATTCAAACCACTACACCACACTGGTTCTCCCCCTGGTGGTTACTTCTGAAGAATTTTGAAGGTGCTCTGTGTGTGTGTGTGTTCAAGTCATCTGTCAACTTACTGCAACCCCATGAATTCCATAGGGTTTTCTTAGGCAAGGAATACAAAGAAGTGCTATTGCCAATTCCATCATCTGAAACAGAGCCAACAGCACCTGGTATTCCTTGGTGGTCTCCCATCCAAGTAGCTCCCAAGATCAGATGGGGTCGGTTGCCTTTAGGATGCTACAGAGATACAAAATTTACTTTGCCTTTCAGGGTAAAGAAGCCAGTTCAAGGAGGCACTGAGCATAACTGCAGGGCAAATTTCCTGTCCAGTGTGACAGAAGTGAGTGGCAGGGCAGGAAGTATTGAATTTCAAGCCCAGACGTCTGATTTGACTTTTCCAGACCTGATTTGATTCTTGGAAAAGGATTTGTTTTTGCTGCCCTCTGATGGAAAGAAAAAGCAGTGGAACTGTGACACTCCTAAGGCACCTCAGCTGGAGCATGAAGATGATGACATCTTTGCCCAAAAGCTTCATCATTGTGATCCAAATGGAAGAGCTTCAACCAGCATTTTGTAGTGATGGAGCTCATGTTTTAGAATCATAGAACCATAGAGTTGGAAGGGGCCACAGGAAACATCTAGTCCAACCCACTGCCATGCAGGAATACACAACGAAAGCACTTCTGAAAAAATACCCATCCAACCTCTGTTTCAAGGCCTCCAAAGAGGAAGAGTCCACTGGCCTCTTAGGCAGTCGATTCCATTGTTGCACAGCTCTTACAGTAAAAAAGTTATTCCAAATCTTCAGGTGAAATCTCTTTCCTTGCCATTTGAAACCATTGCTTAGTGTTCTAGTCTCTCCAGTAACAAAAAACCATCTTGCTTCTTCTTCTACATGACAACCCTTCACATATTTAAAGACAGCCATCATGTCACCTCTCAGTGTTCAGGTTTGAGAGGTAACAGAAAGCAAGCTCACTCCACCTTCTACACAATATCCATTTGGGCAGTGGTTCCCAAACTTTGGTCCTCCAGGTGTTTTGGACTTCATCTCCCAGGATTCCTGTCTTTGGGCCAAAATGACTAGGGCTCCTGGGAGATGAAATCTAAAACACCCGGCGGACCAAAGATTGGGAATCAGTGCCTTTAGGTATTTAAATACAAATAGCATATCTCTTCTCAGGGCTCATGAGCCAGGATATGCCAGCTCCCTGGTGGTGTGTCCTGGCCATGGATCAGGCTCGTTCCTCTGCTGTTACCTGAACAAAAGGTGAGGAAGTCCTACAGGCACATCAGCCCTGTTGCTGCAGCCACCGCCATCTTCTGTGCTCTCCTGGCATCAAGGAAGCTGACTTCAACATGTGACCAAGGTAAGGTTGCCATAATTCTCTGCAACAAAACTGGGATGGACAGAGCACCTGTGAGAGGGAACCCTCTTCTCTTCCCCCGGAGCACCCATGGGGAGGTGGGAGCCCTCTTCTCCCCCCAACAAAGAGAGCACCCAGAGACGCACAGAACTCTGGGTGCAAACCAAGCAGGCACATGGGGAATGAAGCAGGTAGGGAAGTGAGGCAGGAGAGAGTGCCGCCCCCAAAAAATCTGCCACCCGGGGAGGACCTCCCCCTGCCTGCCCACCCTCCCTTGCTATGCCAGCCCATCAGGCTGTGCTGCTTGAAGCAGCAGATCCTGAATTCCTCAAGCTCCGGAGGAAAAAGAGACTCTCTTCCCTCCAGAACTAGAGGAATCCAGGATCTGCTGCTTCAAGCAGCCCAGCTGGATGGGAGAAATTTAAGTCCCTTTAATGCATGGTTTTCCTGGATTTCTGGGACGTATGGTGACCCTAGACCAAGGCCCTCTGCATGAGCTCTTGGACATGTACCAGTGGATTCAAATTATACAAGAAAAGATATTCCATCCAAATATTAGAGGGAATTTGTTTATTGTTAAGAGCTGTTTGACAGTGGAATGGACTCTCTCAGGAGGTGGTCGATTCTCTACCTTTGGAGGTCTTTAAACAGGAGTTCCCCTTTCATGAGTACTCTAGTTGTGTATTCCTGCATGGCAGGGGGTTGGACTAAATGGCCCTTGCGGTCCCTTCCAACTCTTAAGATTCTATGAGTCTGATTTACAGAAAATGTGTTCTTTCCAAGTCCTGGCCAGAAAGAGAAGAAAAAAAACCCCCTGAGCAATGGGAGGCCAGCACTAAATCTAGGCCCTGCGTTAGAGCCATGGGGTTCTTTGCTTTACCCTGCATCGGAAAAGAAAAAAGATCCTTCGGTTGTATCCACCCAACACCTGCTGACAAAACATTGACCCTATTACAAGGGTTGGATTTACGCTGGCTCAGTATAACACCCAATAAAGGAAACCGAGGCAGTGCCGTGGATTAAAGAATGCTGGTTGGTGAAGTTGTTTTATTCCTTCAGAGACGGCAAGAAAGCTGCAAAGATTTGCTCAGTTATTTACTCTTCATTACCCGAGATGCTGAAGGGGCTTTATACAAACGGCTCATGTCGGGCCACGGCAAGTCTTTATAAGGTGCAAAGATTGAGGGGGAGCCAGGCCTGTTCTGGAGGGGAGCTAGACACTTGGGGCTTAAATGGAAAGTCAGTGCTCATAAAAACACATGGTTTTTGGCATCAGGCTCCACACTCCGGGGGCTAATGAAAAAAGTTTTGCACCAGCCTTGTAAAGTGCCAAGGAAATTCTTAAGTACAGCCTGGGCATTCAGACATTGTGCAGTGTCTCTGTGGGGCTCCTTTTTGAAACACTCCTCTGCAGTGACTTAAATAATTATTGTTAATGATTAGCTAGGAAGTGTGGCACTCCTCATTTGATGGCTCTTGTCCACAGCTGGTCTTACGGGCAAGGGGAATTCTGGGAGCCGTAGTCCAAACAAGTAATGTCTTCCAACTTTGTTCTTGTCCAGCTTGAGATTGAGTTGTGTGCATGGGATGCCTCTGAAATAAGCAAGGGGAGTTTACCTTCCAGGTCAGGGGGCTGGTGAATCCATCCTAGGTTTTAGTCCAAATGTTAAGGCATTTATCCAAGATGCTGGACTCTTTCCACAAAACAAAAGGTTCAGTACCTTGGAGAATACTTTTAAAGTTTGGACTAAGCCCCAGAGTGGATTCATTACCTCACTGCCATGGAAGCCAATGGTCACTCGTTTCAAATATTGCAGAGGAAAAACTCAATCTGAAGAAGGAAAAGAGTAAAATTTTAAAATGTTGGCCGAGATCCTGCTTCAGAGGCTACAGTTCAGGGCTTTATGATGTCATGGCTACATCTTTGATAGGAAACATGGGGTGCTCTGGGTTTATGTAGGAAATGTGGTTGTGTTTATTAGATAAAGTAAAGTATAGTTATGTACGCAATGTGCAGTATATATTGTAAGACAGGGATCTGTTGGGAGGAGGTGAGAGAATGGAGTGTTGGGAGTGACTGATGATTGGTTGAATCATGTCCTCTACTTCCTGAAGCAGGACAAAATGGATCTACATAATAAAAACTTAAAATAATATCATGCTGGGTCCCTCTCCTAATCCCAGGTACCTGCGCCCCTAGCCTAGAGCCTTGTCAGCCCCCCGCTTGTGTGGGCCAAGGGGATTTTTAAAAGGCAGATGAGCATAGCAGTTGGTCAACGTGAAAATTGGGTCTGTCGAGATTAGGAGTCTGTCAGAGTTAGGATGAGGAGTTAGAGATGTTAGAGAAGTTAGTCAGGGTCAGAGTTCGGTAAAGAGTTAGAAAGAGAGTGAGAGATGTGAGTTAGAGTTTGTGTGAGTCAGGATTTAGATGTATTAAAAAAAGTAATCTGAGATGTCATGTTCAATTTCTATTTAACAAATCTTTATTTTTGTACAGGAAGCCCCCACTTATCTAACAGATTAGGGACTGTAGCAGTGTTAGAAACCAGTATTGGTTGAAAAGCAGAATCTATGTAGGGAACATGAGGGAATTATGGTGGCTCACTTGGGATTATCGGCATGCACCCATGGGCACCTGCACTTGTCCACACATGCTGTGTGCAAAATCTCTCAGTTGGCTTGGTGACTTTCCTCCCTTCTCAGCTTGCTTTGAAAGCAGTGTGTGTATGTGTAGTCAGTCCCAAGCAAGCTGCTGTAGGCAAGAACTGTCGAAAGAGGGTAGTCTTTGTTGAAGGAATGAAACCTGTCCTTAATTTGCAAGCATCAGAAGAGCGAGTCATCAGATAACAAGCCACTGAAAGGCAGGGGCTTCCTGTATTATATACTTGAGCCTCTGAGAACACTACATAAAGAATATTGGAAAGCTTGAGTTCAGACACACAGTATTTGTGGTGGCAGCAATTAATCAAGGACAGTGGTGTCCAGTGGGGAGATTAGGTGAATAAATTCTCATGCAGAGATCACAAGGGGCATTGAGAAGTTCCCCACATTTGATGCCATAGCAGTGGGACAGGAGGAGGTCCTCATATTGGTGGCAGTGGCAGGGATAAGTGGAAGCCCCCACCACATGCATGCCTTCTAGGGAATTGAGACAATGTGTATCAGGGCATTGTGCATGGTGTTCAGTTGTACAATGGGAGTTGTCATTGCTCAGCCAGTCCCATAGCATGGCAGTACCCATTGAACAACATGACCCATGGTTCAATGGCCACACTGTTAGTTCCATTTTCACAGTGGTCCCAAAGACATAGCTATCTCTCTGATCACCTCCTGAGCATTATGCAACATCACAATTCATCTTTACACGATCCTATGTCTGTTTACTAAATACCTAGCAGGACACCTCCTATTACTTTTTTGGACTGTTCCTATTTAATATTTGCACAAAAGAAACATTGATTTTTAAATGGTTTGATAGCACTGCCTTGCATTTCTAAGTTTACTCAGTTGAGGATTAATGACATTCTATCTTAACTGTTTTATTTTGTTCATTAATATATAAGTTCCATTACATTGCAGTCCGTGGCTGACTAAATAAAAAGTCTCTCTAGGGATAGGAAAAGGAACCCTCAGGGAACCTCTGAGCTCTTCAGCTTTGCCGTATTTACAACAACAGCACTATTTTAAATGTAAAAATATTCCCTTTGGTGATTTACCTAATTACCTTTCTTTAAACCTCAGGCGACCCAGATCAAAAGCTAGGGAATGCAAGGTATAATTTTCCCCTGGAAAATGGCCCAAAAACACAGAAGTGAAATAGGTAATTAGAAAGACCTGAGAAAAGGAATTGTGAGGATGATGGAAGAGTAGCAGCATTGATACACCTATGTTTTACTACTCCAGCCCATAAATCTGTAGCCCTGTTCAATAGACCAAAGGAAGCTATAGTCAGTTATTAAAAAATATCCATTACATCTTGATCAGAGTGGTTTGTTTACAGGATTTCTATCCCACCCTTCACTGATTTGGGGTGTTGACTTACACACAGGCCAGCCAGTTAGCAGTTTGCACAGACATGAAAAAGGAGGCAATAGCTTGCTGATGGAGCAAAGGCCTACTAGTCAGAACTGGACTGCACACCCTCGAACATTTCACAGATGAAAACTGGGATGTGTGTGGCCAAACAATCTCAAAGTGTGGTCAAGATGGGAAAAGTAACTAATAATGAACAACAGATAAACAAGAAGATGCTGCAGTAGTTTGCTGTTGCCTGAGTCTACAGGGAAGGGCAAAACACTGGCCCTCCTCTCCCCCTGCTGAGTCAATTGAGTACACTTTCAACTCGGTTTGCAGTAACTGAAGTAACCTGAGGGAGGAAAGGGAGAAAGTTGGAAGAGGAGAAAGAAATGGGACATTTTAAAATTTACTGGAAAAGCCGAACAACAGGGCAATAATTGGGACTGGCCCTGCCAAACTGGGATAGTTGGAAGGTATGAAACTGTGCATAGCTAGTATTTGTGCAGGTAGGGGGGGAGAAAAATAGGGTCTGTGTAATATTCTATTTAAAAAAATGGTCTATCAAAATTCTCCATCCTCTTTGTGGACAAAGAAATTGTTGGGACAATTTTACTTCAGGTCTCCAGAGGGAAAAAGAGTGGAGCTGACTATTTATAGTGGCAATACTATGGGTGTTCTTTCTTTCTGCCCAAAAGATGGGGACATCAGAAGCCATGATTAGACACTGTTTAGGCAGTGTTTTGCATCCTCTAGGATGCCTCAAAGAATTATGGGGCAGGTTATGATGGCTGCCACACACACAAAATAGTGAAGAATCATAGAATCATGGAGTTGGAAGGAGCCTCATGAGCCATCAAGTACAAACCCATGATCAATGCAAGATCTCCAGCTAAAGCATCTTCAACAGGGAGCTGTCCAGAACAAAGGAAAGGCAGAACAAAGAAAAAGCTGCCTGTTGCTCTAGGTGGAAACAGATTGTTTATAGGCCAGAGGAATATTTGGAGAAAATTCTGCAAAACAGCCTTTTCTTCCTATAGGGATGAAAAAAGTCAGAGAAACCCCCCCCCCAGTATGTCTTACAGATGTGGCAGAGACATCCACACCAGTGGAGTGGTGAATTTGTTCTGGGCTTGACTGCATACTTTAAAGGAGCTCTCCAATGTGATGAACCTTATCCTGAAAACAGACATGGCACGTTGGATAGCTCCTTTATTTTTATTTTTTAGTTAGTTATTTATACCCCACTCTTCAGCCACAAGGCTATCAGAGCGGTTTACAAATTGTTTTAAGCAATAGCAATTTACACATCTACACTGCAAGAAGCAGCTTCCAATGTGTGTTAGCTAATTGCCCCCACAAGTTGGGTACTCATTTTACTGTCAGTACTGACATGGGAGCTACCAAGCCATAAGCGATGGCTTCCAAGAAATTTCAGCTGAGAAAGAAAAGAAGGGAGAGATAGAAGGCAGAGCCTGGGAAAGTTACCTTTCTGGAGTACGGCTCCCAGAACCCCAGACAGTATATTCCATGGCCCTGCTGGCTGGAGGCTTCTGGGATATGTAGGCCAGAATCCTATTGGTGTATTTCGGACAAGTATGTTCCCCTAGAGAAATAGTATATTGGTTTTCTCCATGCAAAATACAGCCAGACCTTTGCATCCATGGAACCAATATCTGAGGTTTCAGTTGACTGAAAAAATTAGGGACATATACTATAGAGTCATGCTGGAAAATAGCTCGAGAGGCATCTTCTAGGTTCTCCAATGCAACACTATGGTATGTTCATACTGGGAATCCTTTATTTATTGTTTAATAGGGTTTGCTATTCTTCATGGTTTCTGGTATCGACGGTAAGTCCAGGAACTGATCTGGGGGTCTGACTGTATCTTCATTCAGTTCAGGGTTGTAGAAGCAAAACTGCAGGTGAGGTGCCAGTGTAGATGAAGATGGGAATTGCATATTGATCTATCTGGATACTCATGCGTATTTGGTTGTGTACTTGGCCGTACACTTCATATCTAGGTTCAGTTGTGCAACCTTGACATTCAACAGAAGGGTTCCATACATTCCACACAAGGATTGCATAGCGGAAGGAATGTGTAACTCCCCATGCAGAAGTTTAAATTACCCCACCCCATGGTAGGAATTCAGCTGATTTCTTCACAGTCACTTTTCCATGCTCTGAGAAAAGCATGGAAAGTGTCAGAGATGTAGAAGTCTCTTTTTCATCCTCTTGTATTGACTTTGGTAGCTTTTCTTCAAGAGCCAAGGATCTGTTCTGCAAATATGGGCACAAGCAAAGAGTGCAGAGGGAATCCTCTGATCTTGGGAAAAGGGAGAGAATGTCCAAGTGGGGGAAGAAGAAGAAGGGAATGGCTGTGTATATAAGCATATTTCCTTTCTTGGTGGATTTTATTGGGAATAAATCTCCAGGTAAGGTGTGAAAATTGGCAGGTTGCAGTACACTTTGACAGACTGCTGTAGACCTGTGAATTAGAAATAAGGTTTTGTTCCAAGGCAAACAGTCAGAGGGCCCTGAATCATCTGAGGCTGTTGTCCAAAATATTTCAAAGGGCACTCGTGCAATATTATTAACTCATGTTGATGTATACAAAGGGGGATGCATCCAGACAAACAATCCTGGCTCCAGGTCTGCTTTACCATAGAAGCACTTGCATCTTTGCTGTAAAACCTTCTGCTTCTCAAGAAGAAATAAATCCAGAGCCCAAAAGGTGCTGCATACATGAGCTGTTGAGTCAAAATTCCATTCCGAGTGATGAAAGGTCAAACACATTTGACCTCAGCATCCGGCCATCTGTTTCTGTGGTGGATCCAATGTGAAAAGTTAACTCAAGAGCAAGACATTTTCCAATACCCGGGACCCTATCTGCTTCCCCTTACCCACCCACCACTCCAGCAGTGGCGACTGGTGACATCCATGTCAATGGGATGCTGAATCCACTCCATACTTTAGTGCATACTAAGATGATGAATCCTCTACCCAATTAGTATGTGTTCTGGGTTATAGTGTTCTGAATTATAAATGAAAATCTCATCCAAAAGGCATACCTCTCCCAGTGTGCCTGTGCAGGTGAGCAAGATGTGAGAACAAGGAGAGAGGAAACTGCCTTATGCCCCAGGCTGGGATATACAGGTTGACCTCCATATCCACAGATTTTATATCCATGGTTTCACTTATCAGCTTCTGAAAAAATATGCCAAGATTGACAAAGAGATCGATCACAGATTAGCAAAGGCATATAGCGCATTTGGAAGATTTTACAAAAGAGTCTGTAGTAATAAACACCTGAGGCGAAGCACAAAAATCACTGTGTATAGAGCCATTGTACTGTCTATGATCCTTTACGGGTCTAAAACATGCGTCACCTATCGCCAACACTTATGACTCCTTGAACATTTTGATCAGCGCTGTATATGCACAATCCTAAATATACACTGGACTAACTATGTAACGAATATTGCTGTCCTTGAGCAAGCAGGGATCACCAGCATTGAGGCCATGATATTGAGAACACAGCTGCGCTGGGCAGGGCACGTTCCTAGGATGGAGGACCATCGCCTCCCCAAAATAGTACTCTACGGTGAACTCACCACGGGTCAGCGTAAGAGGAGCGCTCAAAAAAAGCGATACAAGGACTCCCTGAAGCAACATCTCAGGCTCGGCCAAATTGATCACCAACAATGGTCCACCCTAGCCTCACATCGGGAGGCATGGAGACGCACTATCCACAATGCTGCAGCCTTATTTGAGAACTCATGCCGAACAAGTCTTGAAGAGAAATGACAACGCAGAAAGAATCACAACCCGGAAACATCACCCAAGGAGACCTTCTGCTGTGCTTTTTGCAACAGGACTTGTTTATCTTGGATTGGCCTTTTTATTCATCAGCACGCTTGCAGAAAGCACAGGATGAGTCCTTCCTGAATCTTCGTTTGCGAAGAAAAACCAGAGACTGGGGAACGTCCAGAAATAGTCATTTGCTTTTCAAATAGGCTGCAGCTTCCATGTCTCTATTTGACATGAGGGGGGGGGGACACTATTTTCCAGCCATTTGGGTGTTGTTGTTTTTTAATTTGTTCTTAGGATTTTTAGTCCTCTGAAACTCCTCTCCCCACTCTGGGTGGAAAACTGGCCTGCACAGATACCCCACTACCAAGTTGCCCACCCTTTGTCTAAAGTAACTTCATGACAAATGACCTTCCTGTTTATAGGGTGGGGGAGGAATGGACTCTGGATGATCCCTCCACATCATTTTATGTGGAATCCCACTGGCTTCTCATAACCCATTAACGCTTGGGATTCATCAGGCTTTTCCATTGCAGCCAAGAACTGAGTCAATGGGGTGAGGGTAGATGTTGCAACTGCAACCTTCAAGTTGGTTTCTTTGAACACAAAGCTCTCAGCCTTTCTCTGTTTGGCTCGCTCTCTCAATCTCTCTCTCACACACATGAGCTGGATAGTCCAGTGTTCAATGTTCCATAATAAAGTCCCAGGGGATGTTGGCAGAGGGCCTGACACAACAGCCCGCCCTTCCCTGTGGCTTTGCAGTCCCAGGGAGAGAAAGCACAGAGAATGCAGCAGGGAGGCTGAAGAACGGACGTGGCTTGCCAGCATCAAAGCGATAGCTTGGATCTCATCCTCGAAGAACAAAAACAGTTGCCAGGATCACTAAAGAAGCAGGCCAGTTTGGGAAGGTGAGGGTCTGGATCAGAGATGGCTTGGAGTCAGTAAGAACAGATGACTGTCCTTCTCCTAGCAGAATCACTTGACAAAGACAGGGGGTAAAGAAGGGAGGAAAGCTTGCAACCCAAATTGAACAAGAATGCAGAGAGGCTGCATGTACGACTCTGGCAATAGAACAGTATATGCTGAAAGAGAAGCTCAACTACTGCTGGGAACCCACCTTGCCAAAATCATGCTGGTGTCAGCTTCCACTTCACACCTACAGAATGATAATGCTCAGAGGCTTTTGGTCTCTTATGTAGTGCCTAAGTTTCTTTATGGAAGTGGCTGGACATTTTCATCCACTGCAGAACAACTGCAGTCAGGTCAAGAGTTGCAGAATTACACCTGTGGTGCCATTGCACAAGGGTGTGCATTGTGCATGAATGCACATTGCAATTGTGCATGGATATGCATACACACTGTGCATGGATGTGCAATTCTTGGTTCCACATGTGGTGTATTGGTTCAGATGCACAAGGCTGCCACATTCATCACAAGGGTTGCATAGCACAATTAGCTGTAAGTCTGCATGCAGAGAATGTTGCCATGCAACCCTGATGCAGGATCTCAGCCATATTCTGCTGTGTGAGAGAAATAGGTCTTCAGAATTTCCTGGACTACCCATTCACCTCAGATTACTCCCCCACTTCCCCATGTGGTTCCCCCCTCCACTTCTTTTCTTTTCTTTTTCTACAGATGTGAAACATTTTTTGCCTTTCCAAAGATCTTCTGCTGAAATGATCCAGCAGAATGAAACATGCTCAGAACTACTGACTTGTTTATTTATTTTTATTTATTTTAATTGAATTTATATCCCACCTTTCTCCCAAAAATGGGAGTCAAGACAGCATATGTTGAAGGTATTGAGGGGGTATTTTGGCCTCGTGCTGTCTCTGTTCCTCAAATAATACATTGGAAATTCCCTCCTTAGGAATTTTATCACAGGCATTTCCAATTCCATTTAGTTGTGTATTCTGCGGAGGCTGGTGGCTGTTATGTCAGTGGGTTACCAAATCCACTCCAGGTATTACTCCAGACTCTAAAGGAGTTCTCCAAGGTAATGAACCTATTTTAGGGCTGGGGTCAGCAGAAAAACATCACCTTCCTGTAGACATGGAAACCACCAGGTGCCAATAAGTGGAAGCTGCAAGTGAGCTTCAGCCAGTCAGAAGAGACAAGACCAAACTATATGGATCAATAGGCTAATTCAGAAGTAGACATCTTTCTGTATTACTGTACAGGCACTGCCCTGTTTCCTGTTATGGAGCTTAATGCACAGGGCCTTTGTGGATTTTCTCACCCCATTTCAAATCCAGCATACTGGAAGGAAGTCTTAATCCAGATGTTGGCCACTTTCTCTCCACAGGTAAGCAGCAGCAGCTGGCTGGAACTGGGGAATATTCAGCAACTGTTTTATGGGGTTGATCAAGGCCTAGGTGCAAGGTGGTCACATTTTCCAGGTTGTAAAAACCTCACCATCACCAGCAATCTTGGGAAGGAACAGTATTCAAAAAGGAGAGAAGGAGAGAGAAAGGGAGAGAGAAAGAAATGTTTCAGAACTTACCCAGTTCAGAAAAACCAACAGGCAGGGGAGATGCTGGTTTACACATTTTTAAGGTTAATATACTTTCATATAAGTATAGGCTGGGCCAGGCCAAGAGCCAAGCTCTCTATGTGGTTACTCAGGAAGATGAGAGGCTTGGAGTGGGGATCTGGTGGGGAAGGAAGTGCTTTATAAAGGCAGGGGTTGTTCTTATTGGATCAAGTGGGTCAGCTGACATTGTTCAGGCTGAGGTCTATAGTCAAGCTGACATCACAGTCATGGTCACATCCATACATTCATTACCGTACTTATAGCAAGGGTGGAAATCATACAGTCAGTAAGTGACAACTGGTAGTTCTTTTTTAGGGAGGGGGGAACTGCACCAGATTTTACTCCAAACTTTAAAGGAACTATCCAAGCTGCTGAACCTGGCTCCAGCGTAGGTTCAACGCTTTGGGCATCTCTTTTGACTGTAAAAAATGAAATGGATTCACATCCCATTGACATAGAAAAGACCAGTTTCCACTACATGCAGCTCCATGAGTGGTTCCAATGAGGCTTTAAACACTCCCGAATCTCAGATTTCCAAGAAGAAAAATCTGACAAAAAATGTATTCTCAGCCTAAAATTATTAGGCTCTAGGTGGTACAGTTTTGTCCCAAAAGCTGTTTTAAGGTTCCACTTCAAAACAGCCCAAAATCACTGTAAACATATCCACTTTTGGTTGCAGAAAAGGGTAGTGGTATGGCCAATCCAATGTGAGAAAGAGCTCAAAATGGTGCTCTGCTCCACATATGCATTTTCCACAGAGTAGTGCTTTACACAGTCAATACAAGAGGTTTCTGAATTTAGTGTATAAATACTCAAAAAGTCCAGCTTTTGTCCCCTTCTTGGTCAACAAAACAGGACCTTCTGCACACCATACTCTTGTCCCCATGTGAAGATTCTGGTTTCAAGTAGCCATTTCACCAGATCGACACAGAAAAGGCCATGGGCCAGTAGAGCTAGGAAATCCAAGGACATAGGCTGAGGAAGATCTAAGCCTGAACCTTGATACTAAGCCCAGATCCCCAAATGAGGAATGCCAAGATGCCAGGATGGGGGATACCTGGCTTGATGGCAGTACACATGAAAGAGATCTAGGAGTTTTAGAGGACCACAAGCTGAACAATAGTCAGCAGTGTGATGCAGCAGCCAGAAAAGACAATGGACTTTATCAGCCCAGCCCACTTTAATGTTTTTTTGCCGGCATATATTGTGTCATTTTTACGCTGGCCAAAGCGCCCCCCCATACCAGACCTTACCTTAAGGGCATCAATGAGGCTTCCCCATCAGTAATGGTGCATAAATGGAACTCCATTTACTTCTGGGGTTGAGATATCACAGATTCTCATGAGAAAACGCTAGCATGGGAAATTTAAAAAATCACACAAAAAGTACAGCAAAGCACAAAAACACACATTTAAAGTCCCAAGTACACAATGGAGGGTCTTTAAAAAAAACATTCCCTACCTGGCTGTCCTGATCACACCCGGAAGTGTTTGCCCATTGATGCTGCATTCACATGAGTACAATGGTGTGTGGATTCAAACACCAGCAATGCCGGCAAAAAGGGGTGACAGGGGATCAGTTGACGGCTTGCCCTATCAATAAAAAGCACGGCTTTTGGACTTTGTATGATCATGAAAGGATGATGTCATCTGGTTCGTGCGTCCTTTTGCATCCTTTATGACACTGTATTTGCTTGCTCTGACAAAGTCCAATGTGATTCTGGGCTGCATCAATAGGAGTATAGTGTCTAGATCGAGGGAAGTAATAGTGCCACTCTATTCTGCTTGAGTCAGACCTCACCTGAAATACTGTGTCCAATTCTGGGCACCATAAATAAAAAGAGAGAGAAGAAATTGAACTACAGTATATGAATGCAATGGATTATAGATGCAAATGAACCTTTATCAACAAGGGAAAAAATAGAGCAATTGGCAAAGAAAAAAAACTTGTCATGCCTTGGTCAAGTTAACTAAGGGAATGTTGTGGTTATGTAGCTCTACAGCAGAACTTGTTGGGTCTGAACCACTTTATAAACTGAAAAATAAAGCAAACAAATTAGCCTCTTTGGAAATCTGCAACCTTCCTATTCTCCCTTGTGCTGTATGATGAAAAACAGCTGCACTTGGAAATCCAGTTTTTGACTCAAAAAAGGGCCAAGGAAAGAAAGCTGAAAGGAAGAGGACCCAGGACTTTTTCAAATGGGGGAAAAACCCGCGGAGGTTGGGAGAAGAACGGGGCTGTCGCGCTTACAGTGCCCCGTTTTAGACGCCACTGTCCTCCTTCTGACCTTCTCCCATGCTTCCTCCATGCTGCAGGTGCCAGTTTTTATTGATGGTTTTTTAAAATTAAATTACAGTGTTTCAATGTCATATATAACCATATTGATAAATACAGTAGGACTCCCATATCC
Source organism: Gambelia wislizenii (assembly GCA_030847615.1). NCBI lineage: Eukaryota > Metazoa > Chordata > Lepidosauria > Squamata > Crotaphytidae > Gambelia > Gambelia wislizenii. The sequence goes on from JAUMIR010000008.1 coordinate 5,430,454, forward strand.
TCTGGGGATTGGTTCGGGGGGGGGGCGTGGATACCGAAAACCATGGATAATAGCAAACACCATTGAAAATAATGGGCCTTCCAGTTTAAAATACCATAGAGTTGCCCCGGAGGACCTAGAAATTGGCTAGAGGGGAGATATTTTCTATGAAGACTCTATGGTAGGTGTGCTGTTTTGTGTCCCATGGATAATTGAATCAGTAGATAATGAATCAGTGGATATGGGGGTCCTACTGTAAAATTCTCCTTGCCAAATGTAACATTTTCTTTCCTCATTAAAAAAACACATACAGAAACAATAGAATATCTAATTATTATTATTATTATTATTATTATTATTTTACCCCACCCCTCTGTTAAAAACGATCGGGGCAGCTCACAACAGTTAAAATACAGCAATACAGACTAAAACCCGTAACCCCGACCAACCCCCACCCTCCTCCATAAAAAAGATATTAAACTAGCATATATATGTATAGAAAATATATGTATAGAAAACATGCCAGAGCAATTAACCACCTCATCACGACTGATTCCCCGCTAAGTGTTTCTCTTCCTTTCATCCTGATTAACCTGGGATTTACTAAATTTCTTATTACTTACTTTTCTGTTCATACTCTATGTGTCCTTGCTCCTCCTATTCTCAATTAAGCTTAGGTTTAAATTCATTTATTTTCAATGTTCTCTGTCCTAGCTGGACCTTTGAAGTCTATGATTCTATAACTGGATTCTATGACTTTGTTCACAGCTTTAGAGGTTAAGATTACTCAATTTTTTTTCCATCTCTCTTTCCAGTGTGTTCTGGAAAATGGGGGCATTTTAAAAGCAGATGGGGGAAAAATGGGACAGCAGAGGATTCGTTGGGGCTGTCCTTGTAAGAGCAGCTCAGTCGGATGTCATAAATGTGGTGCCACAGCAGAGAAGGCCTGGCAATGTATAGACAATGGGATGCATTGAGATGGTGGGAGCCCAACTGTGTGTGCTGCAACTCTGTTTTCGATTAACAGCCGCACTCCCCGCAGCGACATTGGAAAGTCAACGTCAACCTCCTCTTCTTTTGAAAGAAGAAGGAACCATGTCTGCGTTTTGCTCAACAGCCTCTCTAGGGAAATCCAAAGGAAAGCATGAGAGAGAGGAAGTTGTACCTCAAGCTAATGGCTGTGAAGAAAACGGTGAAAGAGATACTTTGCTAGCAGGTCAAAGCTTAAAAAAGACCCTCCACAAAGCCCTTCATGTAGGTGGTCCAAGCTTACTTATAGTTTTGAACCAAGATATGAGAAAGCAGGGTTGAAATGGCCACTCTCGCTAATGCAGGCATTTCACAGCCAACTTCTCCTCAGATGGACAAAGCTTAAAAAGCACTGTCTGTTCCCAGAATGACCAATTTTATTTTTAAAAAAACCAGCAGTCAGCGTTTGAACAAAAGAACCTGCGGGTTCAACATCTTGGGTTCGTCTTTTAAAAAGTTCATCCTTTAAGGAAAATAACGTTCGGTTCATCTCTCTCTCTCTCATTGCCAAAGTAATTCCAGTGTTATTGTTCTTCATATCAAATATGTTTCTATCCAAATAAGGGAATTATTTTCTCTTGGTGGGGAGCTGGTGGGATGGGGGGGGGAAGAGACATTTTGTGACTGACATTTGTTTATAGTATAATATTAAAGCCCACGGAGATATTTTGAGCCTGTGACCCACACCATCAATTCATCTTTTATCCACTAAAGCAATAAGCACTTATTAAAAAGTCCGGCCTTCAAGGCTTCCTGTTTATATCGCCAGACTACACATTTTTACCCTCTGTTTATTCCGCAGATGGGTTAATCCGCATTTCTTTCCACAAACCTCAAATAGGTCCTGAGTGGGATCATTGTCTTTTTTTTGTTGTTTGTTTCCCCTGGAGAGTCAGGGGGAGGGCAGGAATGCAAGCTTGGATACCATGTGCAAAACAAAAGACTTATTCTGGCGGAGAGACTCTCCTCTATTTCCCATCTACAATGGAGGCACGATGGAAGGGGGAAAGAGGAAAGGCCTTCTCAGTGGCTGCACCTAAAACTTGGTGGCTTCACCTAAACAGTACTCATTCATGACCTGTAGACCAAACCGTTTGTCCTGGTTTCCCCAGATGCCCATATCACTTTCATTACAACAAGAACAACAACAGTCACCCCAATTGCATTTTGCAGAGGGGCAGGACACAAATTTATTATTATTATTATTATTATTATCATCATTATTATTATTATCATTATTTGTATACGGCACAAAGACCATTACAAAATGTTACAAAGAACAACCATACATTTGACTGGACAATATCTACTGTTGATTCACAGAAAGAGCTTATCAACTTATAAAAAGGAATAGGGGAAACCTCAATAGATCAAGTGACAGAAGGTCAGCAACAAAACAGACTGTCTTAAAATTCCATCTACAATGTCTCGTCCTCTTTACAATTCACCATGGTTGTCTTTTATAAAATTACAGCAGATCTTTTGGCCAGCTACAGCAAAAGTAGCAACCTTAAGGGTGATGGATTTAGAACTGGCTTCCATTAGATCACAAATGATGCCATGCTGCAGCCAACCTGCCCTTACTTTCCAAAGCTCAACTTCTTTCATTACAGAATACAGTCGCCCCCTGTATCCGCAGAACCAATATCTGATGTTTCAGTTATCCATGGCTGAAAAAACAGGGACACATACCATAGAGTTGTGCTGGAAAATGCCTAGAGAGGTATCCTCTCTAGGAATTCCTAGGTCCTCCAACGAGACTATATGTGATGTTTGTACTGGAAGCCCTTTATTTTTATAGTGTTTGCTATTATCTGCAGTTTCACTTATAAATGGTAAGTGTAGGAGTGTATTGCTTGTGGATACCAGGGCGGAGGGGGGGGGCAGGGTAGATTGACCTGTAATGCAAAAGCAACAAACAATCAAATGAGGAAGACAACTTTTTCTGCTTTGCAGCTGGTTACAACAGTGAATTCTTTTTAAAATGCTGTAGTGAGTAGCAGGAAACAATTGCCTTGGGGAAAATAACATTCCAAGCTCTGACCCATCACTAGTCTCTTCATGTCCCCAGTGGTGGCTGGTGACTTCCATATCAGTGGGGCAATTAATCCATTCAGGTGTGGACATAGTGTGGCCTGCCTGCAGCCCCTAGAGACTGCATTTTTGTGGCCCCAGACCAACGACAACAACAAAATCCAACACCTAAAAACAAATTTAAAAATTGGTGCGATTCGGAGGCATTTTTGCCCCCAGACCCATGCAGAAATTCCCCCTAAATGTGTGTAAACACAAAAATAACCCCACCCCATTCCCACAAGCACTCCAAAACCTCCCCCAGGGGTGTCACTATGGTTGGTGTCACCCAGCATGGTAACGCATGGTATCACCCACACAGACCTCTACCCATACCAGACCATACGGAATCCTTAGTTTCAGCACCAAGAAGAAGCCCTGGAAACTACATTTCCAAGTAATCTACACCATCTGTGCACTACTTCAAGGGTCACCAAAAACCTGCATGCAGGAGAAGAACATGAAGGAAGGCTCACCTGGCTGGACATGACACCAGGGATAATTTTTATAAAAAAAATAATACATTTCTGCTGAAACACTGCATAAAAATCTTAAAGACAGTCACTTTGGTGTCACCATCTCTAGTGGGTGTCACCCAATGTGGTCCACACCCTCTGCACCCCCTAGTGATGCGACTGCTTCCTCCTCCATTACCCCAATACCTCTATTTCCCTCTGTAATCCCTCTTAAAAGGTTGGCAGGAAGTGATGTAACAGTACTTCCAGTCACCATTTTTAGAGGAACTACAGAGGAAAATAGAGATATCTGCACTTACTGGCAGGTGCAGCCAGTGGTGGGTTCTGGAGAGGCAACTGGCCTCTGGATCTCCACCATTGCCCTTCCACACTCCGTTTAGTCTGGGCTTTAAAGGAACAATCCAACATGCTGAAGCCTATCCCCTAAATAGTTTCAGCACCTTGGAGAGTTCCTTTCCAGTTGGAACTAAGCTGCAGCATGGATTTAGTGTCTTGCTGCCCTGGAAAATACAACAAAATCCTAAATCCACAAAAGAGCAATCTCTTTATTTGCCAATGGAAATGTACAAAATACACCATGCAAGCTTTGGAAGCTTCACCAGCTTCTTCATCAGTCAAAGAGGTCAACAATCATACAGGAGAGGGAAAATGATGATGTTAGACTCACAGGCCTATGTTCCATCTCAGGTGTTACTTCGGTTGACAGTTAAGATGGTCTAGAGGGATCTCAATGCAGGTAGAAGCCACTCTCCCTCTTGGTCATGTGGGGGCCAGAGACAAAGGGCAATAAAAGATGGGTAATAAAGTGTCAACTCCATGAGCAACTGAAAAGTAACTTCCCTTGAGATCCAGGTTGTCCCCGCCCTGTGTGAAGCTAGCTGTCCCAGAAGCCATTGCATGTCTTTGAATGAACTGCAAATGGCCCCAGTGACACACCCAACACATCACAGAAAAGGAGTGATGTGGACAACCTGAGAAGCATGTCAGCTGCTCTTGCTGCTCTCTCCACCTAGGAATCCTTGATCAGTTTCAAAATATCCTCAGGCTTTTCCCAGCAGCACTGGAACAGCCCATTCTTTAAAAGGAGTGAAAAGTTTTATGTCCCTGTCCTGCTAGCAGAAGTGTTCCAAAGTCCTAACGCTCCTAAGGACTATCCATCCCTAAAGTCTCTCCAACAGAAAACAAGAGAGCAAGAGAGAGGAGGAGAAGGAGGAGGAAATTCACATTTTTCCCCCAGGTCAGCAAGAGAACTGAACAGTTTGCGGTCTCCCATGTGTGCTAAAAAAGATCAAAGGAAATTCAAGATCTGCCCGAGCAACAAATTAATCTCCTTCCAGGAGAAATAATGTTACAGATATAGACATTGTTTTAATCCTCAATTATTAAATTGCAGGAAAGAATGAATTCGTCAGCAAACGTTTGATACATTTTGGACACTTTGCCAGTGATGCGATCTGCGGATGCTGCATGTTGCTGCGTGTAGTGAACTGTGTGTGAACCCGAGGTTGTTGGCGAGTCTTTGAATGTACAAGCAATGCCACCTTTCCCAAGCTGGTCTTCTGCATACACTTCCTTCAGAGTCAGGGGCGGGAGGAAACACGTGTCCATATTCCTACACAAGGTCTAGATTTTCCCCTGCCTCTCTCATATTATTCAAACTCAACATTTAGTCAATGAAGCTGATGGACTGAGAATTTGGGACAGAAAAGCAATAACAACAATAATAAAAAGTGATCTACTTACTTGTGGAACTCCATGCCACAGGATGTGATGGCATCATCTACAGTAGATTTCTTTAAGGGGGAGGGGTAAACAAATTCCTCATATAAGTCTGCCCAGGCTCTGAAATCCTCAGGAGAGACCCTTCTCTCCATCCCCACCACTTTCACAGGCATGACTAGTAGGAATGTGAAATAGGGCCTTCTCAGAGGCTGTCCCTAGCCTCTGGAATTCCCTTCCTGGCGACCCCATGACATTCGCCTCCTTGTCGCCTGTCACCTGACCCATTTTTTTTTTCTGACAGGTTTTTAGAACTGAAGTTTAAAAAAAGAAAAGAAAAGGAAGGGCTTTAGAAGATGCTGTATAGTTTTTATTGAACTGTTTTGAACTGTGTTTTATCCTTTGGGGAGGTATATTATAAATTGTTTTAACTGTGCATGGTTAGATTTTATTTTAATGTTGATCTTTTAGCTATGTTGTACTCAAGGTACCTTGAGTCTCATTTAAAAAACAACAACGTGGGGTACAAATAAAGGTGGTGGTGAAGATGGTGGTGGGATAGTGAATCTATTTCTGGCTCCAACTTTTGATTGTATGATTGTACTTTTGATTGTAACCATCAACCATTGATTGTAACCAGGAACATGACTTTTTGGACTGCAGTTTCCAGAACCTCTGGAACAGCCATGTTGGAATTTGCAATCTAAAAAGACAACAATTTCAAGCACTGCAAAGAACTGATATTATCAGATCAATTCACCCAGCAGAGGTGCAAGCAGGGATAGATAGATCAGTCTATAGCATAAATGCAATATTTAGTCCAACCCAGAGTAGAACCATTAAAGCAGTGGGATTTAGAACTGATATTATCAGATCAATTCACCCAGCAGAGGTGCAAGCAGGGATAGACAGATCAGTCTATAGCATAAATGCTATTTTTAGTCCAACCCAGAGTAGAACCATTAAAGCAGCAGGATTTACTTATGTGTTAACTCTCGATTCAACAGTTGATTCAGTGTGTCTACTCTGACCAACAAGATTCAGACCTATGTTCATTGAGTCTGTTTCACCATCATTTACTTTTCTGCAAGTAAACAAAAATATACAAAAATTCCATTTAGTTATACAATCCCCTCATACACATTTCCCCCAAATGCACATTGTGTGTTTCCTTGCGTATATGCTTTTCTGATATGCATCTTTCCCTAGTATAGGAATTACTGAGGGCATGTTTAGTTTCACGTTGTGCTCTCCAGTGCTAAGTTTAGAGAAGGGAGGATTTGAAGGAATACTTACAGCTTAGTTTCAATAGGCTTTTCTTTAACATTAGCGGACCACCTGAATTAAATCTCCAGCCTTGCTGATACAGGGATAGCCATCTTGCTCCACACCACCGCTGTAAGGCAGCTCAGGAACTGATGAACTTGGAGAAAGGCAACAATCTGTTCTTTCTCTGAACCTTAGCAAACCCCCTTTAGTAGCGAGAGGGAGAATAGAGATGGAAAGAATATTAGAAAATATTTAAAAGGTATTGGGGGGGTTATGGGTTTGTTTGGTTTCTTTGAGTATCAGGCTGCTCTGATGAGGAGAATCCTGAACTGATCAGAATCTTCACATTTTGGAATTTATTTTTGGCCGAATGCACATGTGGCATTTTTCTGCACAGGAAAACCCCAGTACAGAAACATTATTTTCTGCATAGAAAAGGCTGTTTCCTATGTAGAAAATGTTGTAGTTGGGGATATTTTCTGCATAAAATCGGCACTTTTTTGCACAGGAAATAGCATTTTCTGTGGAGAAATAGAAAATGCTCCTTCCTGTACCAAAAAAGGTGTTGCTGGGGGGGGGGGGAAATCACTTATGAATTTTGCATAAAATAAGTCCCAAACTGTGAACTTTCTTGCAGTAAGACGAAAACTGATACAATTACCTACTGCTTCCTTTGAAAACAGGATTAGCAGGGGATTACAACCCCGATGAAGAGTGTATCCACACTACAGAGTTACAGCAGTTTGGCATCCCTTTAAGTGCCATAGCTCCATCCTATGGGATCCTGAGATATATAGCTTTACAAGGTCCTTAGCCTTCTCTGCCAAAGAGTGCTGGTACCTGACCAAAGTAGAAATCCCAGGCTTCTATAGGAAGGAGCTATGGCAGTTAAAGTGGTGTCAAACTGCAATAATTCTACAGTGTGATACACTGCAAGTTACTATTAACCCTGCTTTCCAGGAAACTGAAAACTGATACATCAATACCAATTCTCCTCACTAAGTTTGCAGTAACTCTCTTATAGGCACCCTCTTGCAGTTGCAGAGATTCCCAATCGCCAACATATGAGGCTCAGAATTTGGGACTTTGCTTTTGTTTCTTTCCTTACCCCTTAATTTTTGTATCATCACGCCTGATGAAGAGATCTGGAGCACTCAAAAACTTGCATCATTTATGCACCGCTTTTTAGAAGCCACTGTAATGCTGCTAACAAAAATAATACCCATCTGTGATTTTAGCATTCCAATCAGCACATTAGTCCAAGAGGACAAATTAGGTTGGTTCACTTAAATGGCCAAAATAGAGGATACCTTCTCCCAGTCTTAGGGAAAGGGAGGCGACAGAGGAGATTCCAGCATAGTGTGTAATTGTGCCATTGTAATGCTATCTATTGAGATTTCATTCAGATGTTTTGTTAGTCCATCTGGAATTGCACCCAGAGCACCTGTCACTTCTGAGACCATAGTTATTTTCTTTCCCCAAAGATGCTGAATGTCAATTTGTAGGTCACAAGTTTATAGGTTACATCATCTTTTCTCTCTCTTTGGCTTCAATTCTGCTGTCCCCGGGATTGCCACATTGTTGTCGCTGCTGCTGTTGCTGTATTTTCCCACTTTCACAGAAATTTTGGCATAACATTTTTCTATAGATGTCCCACCATTTCCATAAAGTTGGCTCAATAGACAATAATGTTGAATTGCACCTCTCATTACCTGTGTCAACAGCATATAAAACTGCGTAACAACTTCCTCTGCACATGAGCATTTGATGAGATTTATGTGCGTTCGTGTGATAAATGAGCTGGCTAGTTGTGAATGGCAAGTTAGCAGTCATATAACTTCCACTGAATCCTTGGATTTACTCTTCCTGGGGCTAGTAATTCAAATTAGGCTAGTATTTTAAATGCAGTAACATCTGCACTTGGGATACTGGAATAAAAATCAATTCAAGCTTCACCTAAGGTACATGATGCAGTTGCTAAAGTTAGGGAGACCTGGGTGAGATACCTGGATGAGATGCCATCTTGAATTTGGGACTTTGCTTTTGTCCTCTTTGAATTCCATGACAAAAGAGAAACAGGATATGAAAATGGTTTTGCACACAGTTTGAGGAAGTCTAAAAAAAACCTGTCCCTACCCCATTTTTGTCCTCATGATTCTTTGAAATGTTCAAAGGAGGGGGGTGTTGCTGTGATTTTGGCAGGTACGACTGTCAAATGGTCTACCTAAGCACAACTTCAGGAGAAACTGGGGATAAATAGTAGACATAATGAAAATTTGAGACTTGACAAAGGCCATGGAAAACAGAGGAGCTTTATATACAGTTGTCCCTCCGTATCCATGGATTTGGTATCCACGGATTTAAGTATTCATACCTTGAAAATATTCTTTAAAAAATAATAATCCAAAAAGCAAACGTTGATTTTGCCATCTTATATAGGGGACACCATTTTGCTATGCCATTGCATATAATGAGACTTGAGTATTCATGGATTTTGGTATTCACAGAGAGTCCTGGAACCAAACCGCAGTGAATATGAAGGGACATCTGTATATACATATAAAAACTCAGGTTCAAGTCAAGGATACTTGAGAGGTATAAGTTACAAAGTGAAACAAAAACCAAAGCACAGCAACCAACAATGTTATGTACAAACAGTGTAATGCTATAAAATGACAAAACTAGTAGTTAACTCAAAAGTATGATAATGGTAATTGAAAGTTTCCAACAGTAGAAAGAACTATCAGTAAATGGAGGTAAGTCCTGAATTTCTACAACTGCAGAATCATGAATCTTCGGTCCTTCATAAGACTTTCCAAAAAGACCTCCAAGGTTCTTAAAGAAGTTCACAATCAGGTAAGAAAGTTCTCAAACACAGCAAAAGATGGCAAGTTGGAAAAAATTTGGCCGTTTTGATTCTTCTTCAGTTTTTTAACTTGTCTTCAGTCCTCAGTGACAATAACATTACATGTATACAGACAACTTTGCATGTGTATATTCTCCTACTTGAGCTCCTGGTCAAGATCTTCCCTATTTATGCCCCAAGTTCAGCCAGCAGTCTTTGAACTCATTCAGATATTCTTTGAGATAATATTGGGGGGGGCAGGCTTTTTGGGGTGAACCTGAGGTGGCATCTTTGGCAAAGAAATGAGGATCAACTATGTGCAAAGAAGCGGACGGCAAAGAGTGAAATCCTGGCGCATTCCACTCCTGGGTGCCCCGAAGTTGGAACGAGCAGCCAGAGATTTCAGCCGGAGTTGATCTACATTTTTTTGCCCCCTTTTTATTTGTTTTCAGTAGAGTTCCATGTCAGAGAACTGTAATAAATACAGAAGGAAAGAAACACAGTCAGTTCTCTGGGGGGATTAATACATGGGATGAAAGGTAATAAACAGAGTCAAAACAAGGGGAAAGGATGGTGAGGTGGGGACTGGAGAAAGAGTGACATAGATAAAAAATGACACAAGGCAAGAATGTAAACCACAAGGCTGTTATAGGGCTAGGAAGGAACACATTCCATTCCTTTTGGGGAAAAAGTAGCACAGAGACAAAATATAAACTAAGTTTAGTGACCGTTTTTGACCTGTGACCTTTCTGACCTTCCCAAAGCCTCCTAGAATAAAACTCACACAACTTGCAGAAAGACGGGAATAGGATGAACCAAAATCAATCCCAGCCCTGAGGAGACTGAAATAAAAAGTCAAACAGATTTGCTTTCTTGGGGATTTCAAAATGAAGGACTCCAGTTGGTTCTGTTTTATGCCCATCAGTTCCAAGTGACTCTGGCAGCTGTAAAGAAAAGAAGAAGAAAAATGGTTAAACTTGTTGGAAAGGAAGGTAGGGGAGGGGAAACTGGACTGGTTTGCTTGGCATTCAATGGACAACAAAAACAGCCTCTTCCACCTTCCTTAGCAGCAGCTTTGAGAGCAAAGGAATGGATTTTTAAAAATCAAGTGCAACAGTCAACAATGGGGCAGGGCACCTTATGCAGAGCCATCAATGTGGGTGACACATTACAGAAATTGATAGATAGGTCCCTTCCCTGCTTCCAAAGTGAATAGAGTCCAAACAGGATGGCAAACATCAGTTTCATATCAGTATAAAACTGACAACAGAAGACAAATAATAAGAGTCAGAGAAAGAGTGATAAGCAATGGCTGAATGGGGTCACATACAGCAATCCGATACCAAAATATGCATGATTCTCAGCAGAAAAGAAGTCTGTGGGAGAGCAGAGGAAATGCTTACAAAAAATAGCAGTAGAGAAGAAAGGTTGGAAATTCTACTGCTTGGCTTTTCCAAAGAAGACAGCAACCTCCATGGGACATGAACACACACATACATACCTGACTGGGAAGCTAAAAGGAACTAGGATACTTTATTCATTGTACCAGTAAAGTAACTTTGTTCCCACTGTTTGGATTCTTAGCCACTTTGGGTACCATGTTGGAAGAAAGGCAGGATATAGATTAGATAAATGAATAAAGAATTAAATAAAATGCTTTTGAGATGTAATCTCATTCTGCCCTTTCCAAGAAATGACTCATTATAGGCAACACTGTTGCTTGCAACTATTTTCCCTCCCCCTCCCCACCATTCTGGGGTTAAAAATCACCAATAATCTACCCTTGCAGCCCATCCATTAACATTTAGCTGCAAATCAAATACATTTTTTAAAAAAAAGAATATTTTCTCAATATTTGTCATCACAAAGCTTTAGAGAGATAATCAGGCACTAAAAACAAAAACATGTACCAAGAAGTATTATAATGTTCCTTGTTGTGCATGGAATGTTAATTATTTTGGGCTGTTTCTACTAGAGCAAAACACTCCATGATATTAGAAATAACTCCTGTTTACCCTGCCGTAGAGAGTGGGTGTGCCTCCCACCCAAGGGTGTAATGAGACCATTTTCACTGGGAGAGACAGAGATGAAAACTGGGGAGGGCAGAAGGATTTGGGCATCAGTCACTCTAAAAGAGGTTGCTATGGGAAGAGATTTTCATAACCCATAACAAAAATACCACCCACTTGTTGCATTTTAATTCGAAAATATGTTGTGAAGTTTCCAAGAGAGCAGAACAATTTAAAATACCGTATTTTCCACGTACAACATAGTTGTATAAACTGAGTAACAGTGGCTAGGAAACAAATGTCTATTGTGCAAGTCACGCTGCTATAATGATCTGAATTGTTAGTAAAGTCTAACGCCTCGTGATTTCCCTGCAAACCTGGGGAGAAACTGTCCACTTGAAAATGCTTCAAATTTGTTGTTTTCAAGAGCCCCAAATTAATGAATTGCTTTTTTTTTTCTGATGAAACTTTGAACAGCACATGGGTTAAAGTTGAGAATGAATTTTCTCCCATAGCTGTAGATGCACCAAAGGTGAGTCCCACAGCATTTAAAGTGTGCTTGCTTCCTTGTACATGTACAATACCAGTCAGCCCCCATATCCATGGGGGATATGTTCCAAGACACACCCCCCCCATGGATACCCAAAACCATAGATAATAGGGAACCTTATTCTTTTCAATGAGACAAACGCTGGAAGTTGACCATAGAATTGCATTGGAGGACCTAGAAAGAACATAAGAATATATTTTTTCAGATGTGGATAAGTGAAACCATGGACACTGAATCTGTGGATATGGGGGGTCAACCTGTATTTCAATAAGTTCATTTTGCAGGCTCTTACCAGAGCTTTTTCTTTGGATGACTGCACTATATTTCTAAATGCTCAACTGCAATTCTAAAAACTTGGGGATGGAAGGAAAACTCCATGGAGGGAGATCAGAATTCTTATTGGAGGGCAATGCCTTCATGCCCCCCACATCACTACATCCCTGCTTTCACCCTATGTGGCAAAATGATGGAACATTTGCAACACCTTTGAGAGTTCTTTGTTGCCATGAGAGCTCACTGGCTGCTGTTTCAATTGACACCTTGGGTCCTGCCAAATGCCTGGGTCTTTCCAAAAGCAAACAAAACCCCACTGGAAATGGGAGAGGGGCACCATCTGGTAGCTAGAGCAGCTGGGTCCCTATGAAGGAGCTACTCTGTGTTGCTCCCACTTGGCTAGGAAATTTGGGGGGGTGGGATTAGGAAATTTTTAAAATTGAAATACGACCATTCTACTGAAAAATACACCTGACCGCAAAAGGCCGTAACAATAACGCAAAAAAAATATTGTTTTCCTCTCTTCTTAACTAATATAAAAATAAAACTATCTATCCTAACACTAATACATTTTTCCTCTTAATCTAAACACACTATAATCACTCTGTTTTCTTTTCTAATGAACATTATATTTACACCTTTATACTAAAATTAGAAGTTACACATTACAATTATACCTATTTGGAAAAGAAAAAAAAATAATAAATAAATTTATTAATAATACAAAAATAATACTTGGCTAGGGGATTGATAAGAAAGACTTTTTAAAAACCCCAATGATCTACAAGCAAGGACTCAAAACTCCTCAGCACTCATAAGTAGTCATGTGGTGGTTGTCTTAGGACTTTTTCAGATGTCGATTTACCGTGGAAGAAAGCTTGTAACACTCGCGAGGCTGCTGCGTGGCAGGGGGCCTGTTTCGTATGACGCCATCCCCCTGCCGCAAGAGATTGGAGGCAGTCGCGCCATATTTGGCCATTTTTTATTCACGGGAAACTTTCATGAATAAAAAATGGCCAAATATGATGCTGCTGCCTTTGATCTCTCACGGCAGGGGGATGGCGTCGTACGAAACGGGGCCCCTGCCACGCAGCAGCCTCGTGTTATGAGCCTTCTTCCACGGTAAATCGACGTCTGAAAAAGTCCTTAGTATAGTAAGGAAATAGAAGGAACCACAGCACATTTATCAGTGATCTGGTGGCCTGACCCACAAAGAGTCAGGTCATTTAGATTGGTTGATTGATTGATTGATTATAACGATTCCATCCTGCACATGAGTAATCTGCAGCCATAGGGGGTGGCATCCCAGACTCCCAAATTCTAAACCTCCTTCTCTACAACCATTCATACCTATAACCAGAACAGGAAACATACTTGCCCTATGGGATTTCATCCATTTGAAAATGATGAAAACTGTTGGGCATAGTACAAATCCAACATTTATCAGATCTGTGGTATAAAATGGCCATTCATCTTTTAAAAATAAGTTGCTGCTTAACCCAACAAGGGGCGGTTTGGAAGAGGTGGACTTCTTCTTATGCCTTGTGGAAGCACTCAGAGGTCTTCACAGAACACACCATCAGTCTGAATCCACTAATGTTACAACAGCTTCTTAGCCATTGATCAGTAGAGCAAAAAAAGTGATGCTCCCCATACACACATACTTTCGCCCTGGATCCTCTTATGTGCCTAAAATTGCTGGAAAAGAAGAAAATTAGTCCCAACATTTCTGGATCTCAGCCTTCATGCGGCACAAAAACATGACCTGGTGAAATATAAAACAGTGCCACCTCGTGGTTTGGCACAGCTTGTTTCCCTTGCTGAGGAGTGCTTTTATGGTTGAAAGATTTTTCTGTTGTTGTTGTTGTAGCCCAGATCAAATTAGGAGAGAAAAGAGAATGAAGGGCTGTTGAAATGGCAGTGAGGTTGATAGGCATGCTGTTTCTTTTTCCTGTTTCAGTACAAAGTCGTATGTGTGTGTTGTGAACCTTCAAATCATTTCTAATTTAAGGCAAACCTATCATGGGGGCTTCGTGGTATGATTTGCTCAGAGGGGGCCTCCTTCTGAGGCTGAGAGAGTGTGACATTTCCAAGGTCATCCAGTGGGTTGCCATGGCTGAGTGGGGATTTGAACCCTGGTCTCCAGAGTCATAGTCCAATGTTCAAACCACCACACCACACGGGCTCTCAAAGTCAGCGTGATGTATTTATTTATTTTATTTATTTGTGCAATTTCTATGCCGCCTTTCTTCCAAAGGGGGACCCTTTGGTGTAACTCTGGGCTTGTTTCATTTTTTCAGAACAAGAGCAAACCATTTCAGCTGTCCCACTGCACAAGAACGCAAACACTTTTGACACAGCTTTTGCACTTTGAGACTCTTGTAAAAAAGTTAATTTGTGCAAACAAAAGTGAGGGGGTTGCACAAATATGTGCAAAAAGCACTCATTCACTGCAAGAAGCAACCATTCTGCATAGGAGTCCATGCATTTTTGTAGAAAACACACTGTTTGCATTCATGCTGCAAAATATATAAGGGTTGAAAAATTGACTTTTTGAAAGCACGGGTATGAAAAGCTTTGGCTTGGACACAGTGAGAATTATGAGGCCCTCCAGATGTTGTTGAATGGAACTCCCAGCATTCCTCACCCTTGGCTACGGTTGCTCCAAGAGCTGCTGGGAATTGCAATCCAACAACATCTAGAGGGCTGTATGATTCCCACCCCTGGGCAAGAAATACTCTGCTTTCTACCTCACCCATATATCACCCTCTCCTTGTCCCCACACAATTGAAAGAGTACTCTTTGGGTGCATTGCTGGTTACCAAACATTGTCCTCTCATGGGCTGCATCTGTACTGCAGTAATAATCCAGTTTGACACCGCTTTAACTGCCATGGGTCATAGAATCATACAGTTGGAAGAGACCCCAAGGGCCATCTAGTCCAACCCCCTGCCATGCAGGAATACACAATCAAAGTACTCCCGACAGATGGTCATCCAACCTCTGTTTAAGGAGACTCCACCACACTCCTGCTATGGAATTCCAGGATTTGTAGTTTTGTGAGATATTTAGCCATCTCTGCCAGAGAGCTTTGGTGCCACAACAAACTACAAATCCCAGGATTCCATAGCATGAGCCATTGCAGTTAAAGCGGTGTCAAACTGGATTATTTTTGCAGTGCAGATATAGCCAAGGCCTTTGGATTGACCAGACGGGTGCTTCCAGAAAGTTCTGTATACACAATCTATCTATCCATCTTCAAGCCTAGCGTGGTTCTTAAGCCCTCTTCCCCAATGATTCAGGCTTGCTGGTGGTCTCTTTTTGTTTTAGAAATGTGCATTGCAGATGTTGAAATATCAGTGAAAAGGAACTCCCTTCTTGCAAATCTAAACCCCTTGTTGCTCTCTTTCGCCTTCCTCTGAAGCCCGTTTGTTTTCTCCATCCACGGCTGTCCGTTACCTCTTTTCTCACTCATCACCTTTCCTGCTGAGGCTACGCTATCTCCAGAAGGGCAAGTTGATTGGAGATAATTAGGAAAAAGTTCAGAAGCTTGAAAACCTACCGAGCGGGGGTCCCCTTCTTTTTTTGCCCACCCGGCGAGAATGGAACCTGTCAGATGCTGATAGGAAAATTATGCCCCACTGAAGAAACCCTCAGCAATTCATTCCAACACCTAGCCACCTGGAATAATAATGAGCCAGAAGGACTTGCCGAGGCTCAGAGCAACAGAGAGATGAACCAAATTGAGGAAAGGGGCAGGGGAATCAAACAGGGGTTCCTTTCTTGAAGGTTTTGGCTGCTCCTTTCCACAAACTCCATTTATGGGCCACTCAGCTCTCAAAGTACACACAGGGGCCAAATTCTGAATGCTTCAAGGGCAAAGGGAGGGAATGCTGTGTGGTACAGTGGTTAGAGCAGGGCAACTATGTTGGGAGTGGTGTCAGAGGCACAGCAGCTGTCTTAAATCCCCACTCCACTTCACTAGAGAAGAGGAGGATGAGGAGTAAGTGTTTTATTCCTCCTTTTCTTCTCCTCTCTTAGCTAACTGCAGTGGGGATAACAGACCACTCCAATTGCTTGGGATGCACCTACAGGAGAGGCAAAAGAAGAGCAGGCCCCTCCCCAAATAAATTTCCCCCCTCCAAAATGTTGTTTTCTCCACAGAACATCCTGTGTTCTGCACAGGAAATTTGCTTTCAGCACAGAAAATAACATTTGCATTTTTCAAGCAGAATAATTCTGACCTGCAAAAATTCTCATCTCTCCAGGATTCTCTTCAACAGGGCTTTCTGACAGTCGGAGAACCCCTTTCTCATCTTGATTTTATTTATGAATGTTCTTTCCAATCCTAACATATTCAGGGTCTATCTTCACCTCCCAACAAAGAAACCATATTTTTCTTAGTGTTCATTTGTTTCCGTTTTTTAAAAAATCCCAATCTTCAAATGCTGTTAAGGTGGCTCAGAAATTTGGGAATTTGGTGGGAAATGAAACAATAGCTACTGAAATATTTTAATGCCTGTTAATTTAATGTTCTATATTTTAACTTCTTTTTCCTTCTCATTGTTTCAAGTTTCTTCTCTAGATTGCTTTGAGAGCTTGCTTAAGAGATGACAGTCTGGTCTATATACAAATTTGAAATCAGGGTGAGAATCATGAAGCCTTACTGGTTGCTGGTCTATCCTATCCATAGCACGTGGGGATGTTGGGAGTTGCGATCCAACAACATCTGGAGGGCTGCATGATTCCCACCCTTGATATAAACAAAGAAAACACAATGACCTGAAAACAATAACACAAACTTCAACCTGTCCAGACTAATATTTTTTCAGACCCAAAACTTGTTGATTGTGGAATCAGCATCTGGAAGTATACTCCTCTTGTGCTGTGCAACATATACAATCTATTTTTCAAACCCAGAATGGACCTGGGTATGTATGTGGGCATTCTTGAAAGTCCACGTAGCTTTGCATAATCCCAGGGGAGGACATTATTCCCCAAACCTGCCACAGTTGCCCGTCCCTGATTTAAAGCTGCTTTCTGCAAAATAGGAGAAGAACAATTATTTAGGTTCCTGTCTTGGGAATGTGTGAACTGCAAGATCTCCCATGATCAGCCCAGTTGCTGAAAAGGCCAAAGAGGTAGGAGAGGTTAATATGTGATCTTCCTCTGCCTAACAGCTGAAAAGATATCCAAATCAGCTCCCATTGAGAACTGCCACTCAGATTGTGAGATAAACCATCCTCGGATGAAGGGACAGTAAAATGATGTGGCATGAAGTAGGTACTATTAGACCTTTGAGCTTCTCCTCCATTGCTGTTACTTAATACCATTATTAAGTATATATTAAGTACTGTATATATTAAGTATAACACAGCCCCCAATGACATTATAATTAAAGAGAGTAGAACCTTTGCCCAGTGGCTCCATGTCATTGGGATGGTAAATCAACTCCAGATGTTACTTTCAAAGAGCTATCCAAGGTGCTAAGCCTCTCTAGGGCCACCAGCAATGAGTGCCATTACCCTACAATCAAACATGATGAAAACCTCATTCACACCATAATAATCTATGTCTGAGCTATCTCTGTAGGCAAGAACGCACACAACATGATCCGAGCAGGGCAGATGTGCCTCCCCTCCAAGTGGCTAGGAATGTCATCCATGACTCTCATTTAGATCATAAGTCACCAGCTAGCATAATGGAATACTCCTCTTCACAGATCACATATAAAAATACATCCCTACAAGGTGAATGTATTAGCATGTCAGGCAGAAGACAAGGTTAGAACTCCTAATAAGTAAAAAATGCACCCAAGATTTACTGAACACATTTTCTTTCCCCCACAACCATTAAATTAAATATTGCAAATATTCCATGCCATTTTATGTGTGTGGTAGCCATCACATAGTCCTTACAATGACCCAGAACAGCACTAGGTCCAAGATAGTATGTGAGGTGCAAAATGGTGGCCAGTTTGCCAAAACATCAGTTCAGCTGCTACTTCAAACAGCAGCCAAAGTAACGAATGAAGTAAGCAGAAAAGTTTTGGAAAGTTGTGATGCACTTCTCCAGTGGAATCCTCCAAGGCCTAATGGATAAGGCATTGGCTTTCTAACCCAGGGATATGTTTTCATTGGTTCACCATTCCACATTATGTTTTTGTAATACATTGATTAATCCCTACATTCTCTCCACATAATTTCATGTTCACATCATTGTATTTACCCATGCTTCGTATTTATTTAGGTGCTACATGGCCTTGGTGCTTAGTTCATCATATCTTTCTATAATTATGATTTTGTACTTGTATCAATGTATGTTTGGCACCTGTGTGCTTTCAACACATTTTGTTTTCATGAAGTGTAGAGTGCATGGAAATGTCTATGAATTTTTATGCACACTTTTGCTGGGGAGGGGGGGGCAACCAAAAACTGTTGCAGAAATTGGATGGAGCAGATTTAGGACTGGAAAACCAAAATTGGTAGACGTACTCATTGGCTTCTAAGTAATTTCAACACATCCCCCAATGACATGAAAAGATTCAGAGGCCTGAAAATCAAACCCTAGTCTGGCTTCCCCCACTGCACACTTCAGAAGTTTTTAATGTGTGTTTCTTCAGCTGTGCCTACAATGTAGGGGCAAAAGCACTTTCTTAGCAAATCCCATGCAAAACCCAAGATGCGTTTTATGGTGGGTGCAACTTCACACGGGTGCATTCCAGAGGTAGGCACATCTTGAAAAATCTCCTTGTTGTCTTTGAGTCTTTTCAATCTCTTGTAAAAAGAATTGGTGTGTGTGTGGTGGGGAGAAGAGCTGACTTTCAAGAAGCATGGGATGAATTCTGAGGAGGGAGAAGCCAACAGAGCGATCCTCTCTAAGATTTTTGGCTATAACCATATGGACAAGTATATATGGCAAGGAGGAAAGTAAGTCCAGGGGGACGGTGGAAAAGCTGCAATTTGGCTGCAGCGCTGTGGGCAGCTGGCTGGTACATAAATTTCTTACAACCGGGCAGGCAAATGTCAAAAACATTAACACCTAATGTGGAGGAATGTAATTATTTCAATCTGTTAGCAGCTGTGGGGGCCATGATGCCTTAAAAATACACACATTGGCAGCAAGGAATCAAAGCTTGGGAGGTCTATTGTGCAAAGTTTTTTTCAGGAGGTTGTAAATTTTATGTAAAATGGAAGAATATGGGATTGTGAAGGTAGCTGGGTTTGTGTGGCGGGGAGCAGACTTTTTAATGGCTGAAGGCTGGGATGGTTTATGATTTCAGTGTGATTGATAAGTGTGATTGGAGAGATATTGGTCTCCTTTTTCTGACCATCAGATAAGGTGCCTGGGCTATAGCACTTACATCTGGACCATACAGTTCAGGCTATAGGCTGGGGTGCTGAAATGGTTACAGGATTCTCTGTGTCAAAAATATCCCCATGTTGCTGTTTAAAAATAGGGTGTCCAGGAGAAGGCCGAAGTAGCGGGAAGTAGTGGAATTATTCTCAGGGCCATTTAGCCAAGTGGGAGTCACTCACAGTCAAAAGTGGTTACACTCAGGAACAGGTTGGTAGTGTTGTCTATATTGTGAGAAGGAGGTCACAAATTCAGAGGTGGACAACTGTGGAGGGAGTGAGGCACCCCACACACACTACACTGGCCATTTGTCTGGGGTACTTTGATTGTGTACTCCTGCGTGGCAGGGGGTTGGACTGGATGGCCCTTGTAGTCTCTTCCAACTCTATGATTCTATGATTCTAAGTAGTACGTAGGTCTAATTCTGCACTGATTCTGCAACAAAGCATAACTTTGGAGAATGAAAATGTCTCTTTGGGGTGAATGGTATTAAAGAGAGCTGAAAACCTCACTCCCTCACTTGCCCCCCCACAAGAACTGTGTTGCCCTTGTGTATGAAATACAAAAACTTGCAGATGACATCACTGTGAGGCAATTGCTTTTTATCGTACACCAGATGCATAATGACTTTTTAAGGCTCCCTCTGGACCTGGCTGAGCTGTGCAGGGCATGTTGACAAGTTCCATACAAAGCTGGAACTCACCAGCCCTGACTGCAGATTCCCACCACAGCCATTGAAATCCATGATTAATAACCTCTCCTATCTTATCTGCTTCAAAAAAGGAAAATAAGAGGAGGACGGGTTGTTTCCCTTTGATTACAGGGCATGGGCTAAGAACAGGAAAATCGCCCACTGAGTTCACTTTTGCTTTTGCAGCCTTTAAAAAAAAGAGGGGGGGGGGGAGAGAACACAAAAATTGGCAACAGAAAATCAGATTTTAAAATATGCACAGAACATTCCTGCCATTAGGCCAGTTGACTATCTGTCCCTCCAGTGCAATGAGAATTCACAGGTTCAGCAATAAAACCATCCTGGGTTTTCTTTTCATAAAAAAAGAAAGCCAACAATAGTTATGATCAGAGAAAGTGGATTGCTCTTGAATGTGATGTCTAAATAATAATGGGAGACTAAGGCCAAATCCACACTGTGCAAATAATCCAGTTTGAAACTGGATTATTTCCCACGGCTCCTTCCTATGGAATCCTAGGATTTGTAGTTTAGTGCATAGTGGTTTGAGTATTGGACTATAACTCTGGAGACCAGGGTTCAAATCCCCGCTCAGCCATGAAACCCACTGGCTGACCTTGGGTAAGTCACATTCTCTCAGCCTCAGAGGAAGGCAATGGCAAACCCCTTCTGAACAAATCTTGCCAAGAAAACCTCGTGATAGGTTTGCCCGAACAATGAAGATTCTTGCCTGCCTTGGGTTCTCCTTATCAAGTTTTCCTGTTACTCAAGAAACTCATTTTTCAACCATTTACCAAATATTTTTTCAATATGCTTTCCTATTAGAAGGTAGCCTTTTATCCACTGCAGGTTTTCAAATGGGGATTAGATGGCCAATATGGCTTCTTTAGCCTGGATGCTGGACTAATCATACAGTGGTGGTCCTTTCCAACTTTATGCTACTTTCAGTCTTGGGAGAAGTGATCTAGGAAAATTCTAGTGAAAATTCAGAATGGACAAAATTCTCCTCTGTAGCGGGGAAGGGCTCTTGGCTTCATGACCCACTCTAAACATCACAGAAGCCTCTGGGAAGTCGAATGGAACCAACCAGGTCTTTCATCTGATCCGAATGGACTTATGCCCTTTTGTTTGTTCTTCAAATGCCCGCAGTATGGCCAGAACTTCTACAAGCAAAAGTAGATAACTTTGAAGGCTGCTCCTCTACCCCTAGCCATAGAGCTGGTCCAATGAAAATATCATCTAAATCTTTTGGAACCTAAATGTATTTTCTTCCCCACCACCACCATACACACACACAAAAATCTATGAAAAGAACAATATATGATCCCACTCAGATCATAATTTGGCTCCATTGATAGTACCTGTGGATCCATATTCATGAATTCCTAACTTCTCCCTTGATCTTAAACAGCCTGAACCATCACCCACAGGAGTGTAACAAAACACTGAGTGGTAGTTTTGAGGTTGTTGTGTTTTTCCACCCGTTTTATTTTTACAGGTTCAAAGCATAGAAAGGGTTATGATTAATACCAAGCACATAGGCTCAAGTCTCGGATTTTTATCATAATTATCCAAACAACTGCCATTTCTTTAAAGGCCGGCATTAGGAATTCCAATATGAAATGTTCCTCCACCCCAAATTCAAACAAATATACGATTTATGCTCTCATCTCTGCACAGCAAGAGATGCCCTTTGAGCTGAGCCCAAGACTCAGCAAACTCCAACATTATCTGTTCAATAAGGAAAGATAATTTCAAAGGCAAAAGTCCATTGAAAACATGTTAGCCAAGCCCCCTGGACGTTCTGCTATGCAAGTCCTGCAATCGTATATATGATTCTCAACAGAATATGGGAGGAGACGATGGATGATGGTGAAGATTAAAACCAAACCCTTGAACAGAATCCAAAGCCAATACAGGGAACAGTATGAAACAGGCCCTCTGAAACTGGACATCCATCTCCTGGCTTAAGGTTTGCATTCTCTCTCTCCCATTATAGCCCAGTATGAACAATGGGAGGGCTGTTGTTGGCCATTGCTGCCAGCAAATTAAAACACTTCCGCCACCAGTTGAAAGGTCATGATCAAATTGCAAGGTTGTGAAAAAGGATGTCAAATAGAAAAGGAAAAATATTTTCTTGCCCCTTCTTGCAAGAACTGAACACAACAGCACTATGTTTATATTACATTGATTTTATGGTCAGTGATGGGCAAAAGGTCCCTGTCAGGGATGGAGCAGACCGATGAAAACAGTTGTCGTAAGAAGACTGTGGAGGAAACACCTTCCTTGATGGTGTTCAAGACAAGGGTGGATCCTCAAGACCTGCAGGTATCTCACCCCCGCTACTGGGCTTTGAACTCCATGGCCTGGTCGGCTCATCCCAACTCTATGAAACAGCACCATCTTTTGGCAGGATTAGACATAGCCACATAGACAAGTCAAAAGAACACAACAGATGGATATACTGGGGTTGTCTAGACGCAACGGTTTACTGCGAGTGGGTGCTCACTTTCGCCCATATGCAGCAAAGTTGATTTGTCTTCATCATTTCTGTGCCTATTTGCATCCATTTGATTTGAGCAGGTACACACGCTCACAAACGGCAATTGAGCGAAAATGCACTGCAATGTGAATTCGGATGGCCACATGTCCAAAAATGTGCCTGTACGTAGATTTTCCAGGCAGCTTCAGGGAAAACTGCAAATCTTTTTACTGCATGGATTGTGGAGTTTTTAACCCACCTCTCTCCAAATACTGCAAATCCCCTTCAGATTTCATTCAGACAGATCATATTCTTTGCAAATTCTATGAGGAGTATTTTCATTGCGTAGACAAGCCCATTGACAACAAATGCATCAGATGTACACATTGATATTCTGGAACATTCTCCACCGTGGCCAGATTGTTACGGATTATTAAGGACCAAGAAATACTATAGATAATAATTTGTGTGTGTTTAGTTCAAGCCAGAAGTCTCCTCCTCCTCCTTCATCTTGTTGTTGTTTGCAGTGTTATTCCACTGCTTTTACATTTATGATTTCTACAAAATAAAAATGATGGGAAATAAAATTAATACAGTCAAACCCTCATATCCACAGGGTTCAGCTCCCAGACCTATTGTGGATATGGGAAACCACAACTAATATCAAATCCTATTAAAATAAAGGACTTCTGGTACAAACATACCATAGAGTTGTGTTGGAGGATGCCTAGAAGATGCCTAAAGTGCAACTCTATGGCATCTGTCCCTGTTTTTTCAGCCATGGATAACTGAAACCACAGGTATTGGTTCCATGGATACCCGGGTCCAACTGTAGTTTATTTTGATGAGTGGTGACAAGAATATGGAAAGCAAAAGGAACAAAGGTCACACTGGGGTCAAAAGTTTTGGACTTTGGGGGGGTGTCACTATAAGACTGTCAAAACGGCTACCTCCATTTCAAAAACTACCTCTACACCATTATGACCATGAATTGCTTCCAGATCCTAAAACAAGGGTAGGCAACTATGGAGCGCTGGGAGCCAATTTTCCACCTGTACTTCACCTAGTGGGCTGCACTGGCATGCCAAAGCCCCCAGACCCCCTTAAAAATATTTAAAATCCTGGGCAATGTTTGTCCCCTCCTCCACAAAAATCCCAACCACTCAAAACTGCTTTGCTCCCCGAACCTCCAACAGTCCTCAGAAACCCAACAAAAAGGTGGACACAATTGGTCTACATTGAAATTTTCAATTTTAGGGGGCTAGAGCAGATTTTAAATGTATGTGGAGGGACTGGGGGGAAAAAAAGCCACTGTGTTCTGCAGCAGTTTTGAGCTTTTTTGGAAGGGTGGGAAAGTGATCCAGAATTTTTGTTAATTTGGGGAGGGGGTGTTGGACTTCAGTGGCTGTACTTTGGAGTCCAAGCGTCATAAGAAGCCCATGTGCTGCACTTTGCCCACTCCGCCTTAGAACATTAAAGAGAGAGTAAGCACTGAAGGCTTTGTTGTCTGAAGTCTTCTCCACAGCAATCTTGATGGGGATGGTAGAGGAAGGTCCATAGGTGGGGATGTTCCTCAGAGTCCTCCTTCCATGGCCAACTGAGTGTTTCTGTATCCAAGAGATTCTGCCATGACTTTTCTGGGCAGATGGTGTCAAGAGAAACTTCAGAGTTACATTAGCAGGTGCCTCCAATGTCTGTAGGATGGTAAATCCACTCTGGGATTTGATCAAGACATTAAAGGAGCTCTCCAAGAAATTAAACCCTATACCCTCAAAACGGGACCTTGAATAGGTCCTGTAAAATCTAGGGTGGAATCATCACCCCACTGACATGGAAGCAGGGGTGGAAAGAGACTATTTTCACTGTGAGAGTTAGAGATGAAAATTGTGTAGGGGCAGAAGGGTTTGGGTATCAGTCACGCTAAAAGAGGTTTCTATCGAAAATAAATGTTCACAGGTGATGACAAAAATACCACCAATTTTCTGAGAGTAAGAGCTGTTTGGCAGTGGAACACACTCCCTCGGAGCGTGGTGAGGTCTCCTTCCTTGGAAGTCTTTAAACAGAGGCTGGATGGCCATCTGCCAGGGATGCTTTGATCGTGATTCCTGCGTGGCAGGGGGTTGGACAGGATGGTCCTCGTGGTCCCTTCCAACTCGACAATTCTATGTTCTATGTCATTCTTATGGGTGGAAATATACTCATTCTCTCTCCCCACCCACCCCGGGTTGGTACATTCCTGTAGCAGCACATCTCCACCATCCGCTGCTGCCCCTATTGAATGTCTCCCATAAGCAAAAGAGCAAGGTGTGGGGGGAACAGCTCTTGTCAACAATGTGCACTTTCAAAATCCCCCTTTAAAATGGAGCCGGGACTTCCCCTGTTCTGCCGTCATTTTATGACTGGCTTTTAAAGGTTTGTTACACAAATGGGGCCCAAGGGAAGAGCTGGGCTGAGAAGAAAGCTTGACAGCTTGGGAGCTTTGCTGAAGATTTTGCTGCTCTTGCTCCTCCATGATTTAATGTGCCTCGTGAAACTTTACGGCTGTATTAGAATGAACTTCAGTTGCACTGGCTTTGTGCTCACTACTTTCCCTCCTGCAAGTATGTTAAAAATGACACCTTAAAAAAAAAACCCCACAGCACTAAACAATATATTTGCCAAAGGTAGAATCCTGAAGGGCTTCTTCTTTTTTAGTGCTAACAGCTGATGGCCAAATGCTCCCTTATCCTTTTTTACATGTTAGCTCTTTAGCATTTTTAAAGAAAAACAAGGAAACACACTGGAGAATGGGATGAATAAAGGAGGAATGAAACAGAAGAATAATGTTGGATCAGACAAAAGGCCTCTTAAGGGCAACATCCTCTTTCAAATAGGATGGCCAATCAGATGCCCACAGGAAGTTCACAAGCAGGATGCAAGTGCAATAGTGCCACTTCCTACTCATGCTCACTAGCAGCTGATATGGAGTTGCATGATGCCTCTGATTCTGCAAGTGACATAAGAGCAGGTTTCATAGATCTCAGGGCCTGGACTCTCTTCTCCAGTCCACAGGGTGAGGAAGAGGAACTTCAAGGGAAGAGCACTGCCTTGAACATTCTCTCTTCCACCTCTATCTATCTATCTATGTCTCTCTCTGTGTGTGTGCATGCGTGCACACACACACACACACACACACACGTATCCCTTATCTGAAATCCTTGGGATCAGAAATGTTCCAGATTATTTTTTATTTTAGAATACTTAGAATCATAGAATTGTAGAGTTGGAAGAGACCACGAGGGCCATCCAGTCCAACCTCCTGCTATGCTGGAAATGACGATCAAAGCATCCCTGACTGATGGTCATCCAGCCTCTGTTTAAAGACCTCCAAGGAAGGAGACCCCACCACGCTCCGAAGGAGCGTGTTCCACTGCCAAACAGCTCTGACTGTTAGAAAGTTCCTCCTCATGTTGAGGTGGAATCTCTGTTCCTGGAGCTTGCATCCACTGTTCCATGTTCTAGTCTCTGGAGCAGCAGAAAACAAGCTGGCTCCATCCTCAATGTGACACCCCTTCAAATAATTAAACAGGGCTATCATATCACCCCTTAACCGTCTTTTTTCCAGGCTAAACATACCCAGCTCCCTAAGTCTATCCTCATAAGGCATGGCTTCATATTGCATATACTTGCATATACATAATGAGATATCTTGGAGATGGGACCTAAGTCTAAATACAAAATTCATTTACGTCTCATATACACCTTATACACGTGACCTGAAGATAATTTTATAAACACTATTTTTAATATTTTTGTGCAAGAAACAAAGTTTGGGTACACTGAAGCATCAGAAAGCAAATGTTTCACAATCTCAACCACAAACGTAGAACATTTCAGATTTCAGAATTCCGGATAAGGGATATTTTATATATATATATATATATATATATATATATATTGTGCGTGCATGCATGTGTTCTCCTGATCTCTCTATATAAAACTCTTGGGTATGTTGCCTTTCCCAATGTGCTGATTGGCTGCTCAGGAAATACATCTTGGAGATGGGATCCAAGTCTAAACATGAAATTCTATTCTGTGATACCCAACCAATCACCACCTGCATGTAAATCCCCTCTCCACCTCACAATCCACTCCTGCCACTCAATCTGCATCTACACCCCAGCCTCACAAGAAGAAAAAAATATATGAACTGAAGACATCTGATTTTCCATAACATACCATTTCTGTTCATTCCTGCTCTTCCAGTTTCAGTTGTGGGAGTAAATGAGTGAGAACTCAGTCTTGCTTTCAGCCACTAGAGGTCATCCTGAATCTTCCAAAATACCAAGAGTACAATCTATTATTTATTTATGGAAGGTCAGTAAACAGAATACAGTACTGTACTTCTTCTGATTTCATGGCTACAGTCTCCATTTTGATCAGCAATTGAGCAAAGCTATAGAAAATCAACATTCAGTATCTTGGATATAAATATGAGTATAAATAATATTTTGCTATCACAAGAGTCAAACGTTCACAAACATTTCTTCTCTTTCATGCTTTTCAATTTTCTCAGCCAACTTAATTCTTGTTTTACATCAACATGCTTATGACAAGGTGGAGACAACATGGTATAGTGGTCTAAGTGTAG
This sequence comes from Gambelia wislizenii, assembly GCA_030847615.1. Classification (NCBI taxonomy): domain Eukaryota; kingdom Metazoa; phylum Chordata; class Lepidosauria; order Squamata; family Crotaphytidae; genus Gambelia; species Gambelia wislizenii. Next base: position 5,457,832 of record JAUMIR010000008.1, read on the forward strand.
GACCAGAGGCCAGGGTTTGAATCCATGACTGGCCATGAAAACCCACTGGGTGACCTTGGGCAAGTCACACATTCTCAGCCTCAGAAAACCCTGTAGGGTCGCCATACTTGTAAGTCAGAAGCAACTTGAAGGCACAAAACAACAACAACAGGGAAAGCGATATTAAGAAGTAGGATGATAAGATTACTTTCACTTACATTTTCCTGACAAGTGTGTGTGTGGGGGTGGATCAATTCTAAAGCTGCAGATGTAAAAATATTTAAAATCATCTGAACCACAGCTGACCAGTACAGGTGTGCTCCATTAAATGCAAATTCTTGTGCTGTACAAACACTGTAAGAAGAAAGGCAGTAACTAAAATTATCCATTCTGGAACTGTGACTATCCAGACAGCATCTGATAAAAACTCCTAACCCCCAAAGAGCAATAGTCCAGTGGCTTTACAGCAAGGCTGGACAATTCTGGGTGGGTAGGAGCCCACATCAGCCCCTCGAAGACCTTGAAGGGCCGCACCAGCTCCCTTTTTTTAAAAAAAAAAAAAAACTTTTTTGCCTCCAACTGCCCTCTCTAGAATAATTCTAAAGTGGGAATCACACAAGCACCCAGATGTTATTGGACTGGAGCTCCTAGCACTCCTGACCATTTGCTCTGCTGACTAGAGCTGCTGAGAGCTGCAGTCCAACATCTGGAGGGACACACATTTTCCACCTTGATATGATCATAGCTACCCCCCCCCCAATGTAGTCTAAAGTATCTCCCTGTACAAACCTGCAAGGGTTTTAAGATCTACAGGGGAAGGCTTTCTCTCGGTCCCACCGCCATCACAGGCTTGCTTGGTGAGGGTATGAGAAAGAGCCTTCTTGGTGGCTGCTCCTACCCTTTGGAGCTCCCTCCTGCGGGAGGTTAGGCTGGCCCCCTCCTTGCTTCCATTTCACCAGCATGCAAAAACAGTCCTAATTTTTAAAAAAGCCCTTTGATGTAGAATTGCAGCTTTTATTAGGGTGTTGTTTTTTTATGTTGTGAAGTCGAAGGTTTTTACAGCTGGCATCCAGATTTTCCTTGGGTTTTAACTGGGCTGTGAGGCCATGTTCTGGAAGAGTTTCTTTCTGATGTTTTGCCTGCATCTGTGGCTGGCATCAAACATCAGAAAGAAACTCTTCCAGAACATGGCCTCACAGAGGAAAAACCCAAGGAAAATCTTTTTTGTGTTGTTTTTTACTTGTATGTTTTTAAATGGTTTTAATTATGATTTTAAGTGTGACTCACAAAACTTGAGTTTTGCGAGCCACCTTGGGTCCTACTTCGGGAGAAAGGTGGCATAGAAATAGCACAAATAAATAAATAAAACCACAATAACATGGGTACTCAAAACATGATTTGTGTCAGCCACATGACTTAAATAAATGCTTTTGGGTGCATGCCCTTCCAGGATGGTCCTCTGTGTAGATTAAACACACCACCTGGTGGACATATAAATGAACGGATTAATGTATAGTACTGAAAAGACAGAACCAAGGAATTATTGAGCCTGCAACCCTAGGAGTAGGACCCTCGGAACACAACTGGTTTTGCAACACAAAAACTTTCTGTAGGCAGACGTTTGGGAAAACAGTTCTTGTACAGGTCTCTTTGTCCCGCCCCATGATCTGTAGAAAAGTTTTCTCTTTCAATTACGGTACTCTTTATTCTTGAAATGGAGACTCCGGCTCCAATCTTCATTTGGCTAACGAAACTGATTGGATGAAGATAACAAGTTGTTCACTTTCAGCCTAAGCTACCTCACAGGGCTGTTGTGAGGAACTAATGCACGCACACAGGAGACCTCGCACATCACTCACAGCACTTTAGAAGGAGTCTTGGGCCAAAAAAGGTTAATAAGTAGTCATTTCTAGACAAATAAATAGGTCCTAGAGCAAATCAAACTTGAACTCTCCCTGGAAGCCAACATGATTGAACAGAGACTGTCCTACTTTGGATGTATCATGAGAAGACAGGACTCACTAGAAACATTCCAGACGGATAGACTCACTCAAGGAAGCCACAACCCTGAGTCTGCAAGAGGAGAGGATGACTTGGAGGTCTCTCATTCATGGGGTCACCATAAATTGAAATCAACTTGACAGCAGTTAACAAATCCCTTGCATTTAAAAAAAAAATGGTAACCTTTTCCTGGAGATCAGATAGTACAGTGGCTGTAACCTTTTCTTTACCAGGTACTCCCTTAAAAAAAAATTGCTGCAGACTCCCAAAACTTAAATCAAGATTGAAATCCCTAATAATAATATTAACAACAATACAATTACAACATCCATTAACCCTTTCCTCAGAGGCACTGGAGGGGAGGGGAGACTTTTCTCCTGCTTCTTCCTACAAGTTTGTGGCTGGAGCGCATTGAAGAGCAATGCACAGGCCAAGCCAGCCAGCCTTTGCCTTGGCTCCTGTCACCTGGGCTAAGCAATCTTCAAGCCTTCACAGACCCCCAGTGAGGACATCACGGGCCCCTTGGGGTCCTCAGACCACAGGTTAAGAACCACCAAAATAGTCTCTCTCTCTCTCTCTCTGGCTTTTCTTTGCAAACGAAGATTCAGGAAGGACTCATCCCGCACTTTCTGCAAGCGTGCTGATGACTTAAAAAGCCAATCTGAGATAAACAAGTCCGGTTGCAGAAAGCACAGCAGAAGGTCTCCTTGGGTGATGTTTTTGGGTTGTGATTCTTTCTGCGTTGTCGTTTCACTTCAAGACTTGTTCGGCGTGAGTTCTCAAATAAGGCTGCAGCATTGTGGATAGTGCGTCTCCATGCCTCCCGATGTGAGGCCAGGGCAGATCATAGTTGATAAGAACCACTGAGATAGTACATTGCAAGAAAGCTGAAGATAAGTATATTCAGTAGGAACTTAAAGCACTGTATGTAATTTGTATTTATTTATAAAATTGTTTTGAGTTGTTTTGGACCTCAAATGACGTCTCCCCACACAAAATGCAATTTTAAAATCATGTTCTACCCTTCACACATTCTGACGTCAGAAAATGGCAAGAGGTTTGGTTTTTTTTCTGTCTCTCATATTAGTTGAAAAAGATGGAAGTCACCGAGAACAGTTTTTTAAAGTAGTCAATATGTAATATACAATTCTATTTTGCTTTACTTTGCTTACAACCTTTTAAATGTTAATGTTTTTAAGTGTATTTGCACTTGTTGTTGCTTTGTGTATACTGGTCTATTAGTGTAATAAATATTTACTACTACCACTTTTGTTGTTGTTGTTCAACGAGTAAACCATTCTAAGAGCTTAAAGCCCTAATCAGCGAATCAATGAGTCTCCTTTCACAAATAGGAATCAATGCAGAATAATATTTTTTTAAAGGATTTAGGAGTGTTTGCCATTCCTCTCACCTCCAGCTCCCCAAATTGTTTGGATATGGATACAGATGGCAAGAATGCATTCTGCACATGCCCAGAGGCATGGATGTCTCCATTCTCTTACAAATGGCAAATGTTAGTTCTAATGTGTAGGGTGGGGAGGGGAATAAGTTGTTTGTATTTGTGTGAAGCCGAAAGCTTTCATGGCCGGCATCCATAGATTTCCCTTGGTTTTTTTCCAGGTTGTGAGGCCGTGTTCTAGAATAACCTGGAAAAAACCCAAGGGAAATCTATGTTTGTATTTGTGATTGTCTGATATATTTGTCAATTATGATACATCAGAACCCCCGTATTCACTGATTCAATTATCCATGGGACAAACAAACAAAACCCTACCATATAGTCTTCCTTGACAATGTGTCCTCTCTAGCCATTTTCTAGGTCCTCCAAGGCAACTCTACGGCATTTAAAACCAGAAGTCCCATTATTTTCAATGGTGTTTGCTATTATCCGCGGTTTTCTGTATCCACAGATCCCCCAGATCCAATCCCCAGCGGATACAGGGGTCCTACTGTATATGGATTAGAATACTGTAAAATATATATATTGAAAAAAAAATTGCAAAGGGGGGCAAATCTTGACTGTGAGCCCAGGATTTAGGAGAAAAATCCAAGCCCTGGGATGCCCATTAAACCCCAAGTAACTGTCACCATGCAGCAATTCTATGCTGCAAATCTACAAACAGAAAGCAATAGAGGGGGAAAGAAGAGCAGGGACGACACATTGCGCATGCGTGCTAAGCAATATAGGACTGGGCACCAAAGGGATTTAAAGAACCAAACAATGTGTGTGACCATCACTTCCGGTTAACATTTGACCACCTTGCGGGGCAGAGGAACAACGTCGAAGAAGGGTAAGAGAGAAGCCCCATCCTGTTTTCTGCATCACTCCCGTTTTTCTGTAGTGCCTTTGATATTTCTTCACATCCGTCGCGCCTGCAAATCCGGTTAGAGGACACACATAGATTTCCCCCCCTCTATTATAACTCGCCGGGACACCTTAGTTGTATATTTGCAAACTTTCTTTCCTCGAGCCCTTTGGGTTAAAGTTGCAAAGGCGCATGCGCAGTCTAACACGCCTTTTTTCTCCCCTCCCTCTGGGGCCGGGCCTAAGCCGCGCGACGGGGCGCATGCGCACTGCGCCGGAGCGACCTTCCTGAGGAAGGGCTTCCTTTGGCGACGGCAACGTTAACGGTTCCCCTCACAGCCGGCCGGCCGACCGACCGACTGCTTGCCCGGCCTCCGTCCTTCCCTTCGGCGGGCCCTGAAGGGAACGGCTCTGTTGTTGCCCGGGATGGGCAACCTCGCCATCCCCCACCGGCTTGGTCGTCGTCGGCACAACCCTGAAGAGACCGAAGCCAGGTGAGAGCCTGTGAGGGACGAGGGGGAGGAGTCTCAACGGTTCCCCCTAAGCCACGCCCACTATGCTCCGCCCCATTCACTAAGCCACGCCCCACCTGTGACCCCGCCCTTCAATGCAGAGGTGATTGACGCCTCCCACTTCAGGCCACGCCCATCTGCCTACCTTACAAGGCGGTTGTTTGGGTCTTCCAGGTTTTTATGGAGGGGGGAAGGTGGTGGCCTTGGCCAGTGGTGAGGTATGATAGGAGTTGCAATCCAACTTGGCACCCTCTGAGTTGTTGGCCTCTGATAAGGTTTAATCCTCATCCTCCTTAGCCTGCTTAGTTTATTTTTATTTATTTATTTATTTATTTATACTGTATGATTTATAATTTATTTATATTTATTTATTTATTTATTTATTTTATACTTCAGCCACAAGGCTATCAGAGCGGCTTACAAATTGTTTTAAGCAATACCAATTTACACATCTACACTGTTGCCCCTCCGTATCCACGGATTTGGTATCCACGGATTTAAGTATTCAGGGCTTGAAAATATTCTTTTAAAAAGACAATAATCCAAAAAGCAAACCTTGATTTTGCCATCTTATTATATAAGGGACACCATTTTGCTATGCCATTGCATATCATGGGACTTGAGTATTCACAGATTTTGGTATCCACGGGGAGTCCTGGAACGAAACCCCAGCAAATATGAAGGGGCTACTGTATTTGATTTATATGCTACCTTTCTTCGGGGGTGGGGGAAACCACTCCTTTTTCTTTGCCTTTGAGTTGTTGGCTTGCCATCCTCATCCTCCCTAGCCTGCTTAGTTATTTATGTACAGTTGTCCCTCCGTATCCACGGATTTGGTATCCACAAATTTAAGTATTCACGGCTTGAAAATAGTCTTAAAAAATAATAATCCAAAAAGCAAACCTTGATTTTTCCATCTTATTATATAAGGGATACCATTTTCCTATGCCATTGTATATAATGGGACTTGAGTATTCACGGATTTGGGTATTCACGGGGGGTCCTGGAACCAAACCCCAGCAAATATGAAGGGACGACTGTATTTGATTTATATGCTGCCTTTATTCCAGTGGGTGGGGGGGAACCACTCCTTTTTCTTTGCACAGAAGCTGGTTATCTAGAACCTGTGTATGAACAACTTTATATTTTTGTTCTTTAAAAAGAAAGAAAGAAAGAAATTGGTTTACTTGAGTTGGTGTGAGACGTTTTGTTTATTTATTTTAGGTATTTATACCCTGCTCTTCAGTCACAAAGGCTCTCAGAGGGGCTAACAAATTAGGTTTTCTGTGGGGGGTTTTCCGGGCTGTGAGGCCGTGTTCTGGAAGAGTTTATTCCTGACGTTTCGCCTGCATCTGTGGCTTGCATCTTCAGAGAATGGTTGGCACTTAACACCACATTAAATGGTTTCCAGTGTGTTAGCTAATCACCCCCACAAGCCGGGTACTCATTTTACCGACCTACGAAAAGCTGGAAGGCTGTAACACCACTTTAAGTGGTTTCCAATGTGTGTTAGCTAATTGCCCCCAAAAGCCAGGTACTCATCTTACCAACCATCCAACGGATGGATGGAAGGCTGAGTGAACCTTGGAGCCCTTGGGATCGAACTTGCAACGTGGTGGCTTGCAGTGCTGGCATTTAACCACTGCGCCACCAGGGCTCCCTATTTAAGTTCCTTAAAGTTCCTTGAGTTCCTTGTTTAACTTCCTTTCGAACACTGTGATTTATATGTCACCCTTCTTCCAGAATGGGACCCAAAGACAGCTCACAACACACAAAATACAATTAAAAATACAACAATTAAAAATTAGAAAACAATTAAAAATGATTAAAATCCTGATAATTTAAAATGATGCTGGCTGGGGTGTGATTGATGTTGTAGTCAACAACATCCAAGGAGTACGACTTTCCTGTCATTTTTGGTGACCAGCGTTTGTGTTTTCCTTAACTGGAGCAACCTCACAGGGCTGTCGTGGGCACTAGCTGGGGAAAGAGAGAGCAGATGTGTGTGTGAGAGAGAAGTTTGTTGTGTTGCCGTGAATCCCTTCAAATAAAGGTTGATCCCTGTATCCATGGATTTGGTATCCACATCTGAAAATATATGTTCTCTCTAGGCATTTCTAGGTTCTCCATTGTGATTCTGTGGTCAACTTCTGGCATTCATCTCATTGAAAATAATAGGGTTCCTTATTATCCACTGTTTCAGGTATCCAAATGATGCCTTGGAATGTATCCTTGTGGGTCGACCTGTGATAGTTTTGTTTATTTTAAGTGCTTAAAATACATGGCTATTTACAGTATTTGTGGGTTTTTTAAAAAATTGTTTCAAGGGCTGGTGACTGTGAGATGCTTCTCTCTCTCTCTCTCTTTCTGTCTCTCTTTGAGGCTATAATCCTTCATCATTGGATATGCTGGTGAGAATTGAGAATTGTAGGCCCAGAACATGCAAAGGGACACAATTACCCACAGAGCATTCATTTATTGAGTTATTTAAAGCTCATCTTTCTTCCAAGGAGTTCAGGGCAGCATGCATGGTCCTGCTACCATTTTGCTCTTCTCAGCAGGTGTGTTGAGGTACGTCAGATCAAATATTTGGTGGCTCGGGGTCACCCAAGGAGCTTGCATGACTGAGTGAGCATTTGAAACTGGGCCTTCACAGTCTAACTTGGATCCTTCCTCTTTGTTCCAGTCACTTCCAGTTCCCTAGGCCCTTGCACAGTATCACACTGTGCACCAACATCTGGCAACTAATAATGAAAAATTAATAACTCCACATCCCTCCTGCCATTGTAACACTCACCTACTTAGCATGGAAAAAAGACGGTTAAGGGGCAATATGATAGCCCTGTTTAAGTATTTGAACGGGTGTCACATTGAGGATGGAGCAAGCTTGTTTTCTGCTGCTCCAGAGACTGGAACACGGAGCAATGGATGCAAGCTCCAGGAACAGAGATTCCACCTCAGCATTAGGAGGAACTTTCTGACAGTAAGAGCTGTTCAGCAGTGGAACACACTCCCTCGGAGCGTGATGGGGTCTCCTTCCTTGGAGGTCTTTAAACAGAGGCTGGATGGCCATCTGTCAGGGATGTATTTCTGCATGGCAGGGGGTTGGACTGGATGGCCCTCGTGGTCTCTTACAACTCTACAATTCTATGATTCTATGATACCCCGTTTGAGTCTGTTATCCTGTGAACACTTTTTGAGGGCTAACACAGGATGGATCTGACAGCTACACACTTTTCCAAGATGTTTTCTTCTCCTCAGTACTTAATTCACTACTTAGTTTTCCCTTCTGATTTTTTTCTCCTATTTCTTTCAAACAGTCCATTACTAAACAGAGTTCATTGGAACCTACTATTTAGCAAAGTGGGATTGTAGTTTTGGGGGACATTGGCTCTTGTTGTTCTGTGTGCCTTCAAGTTGGTTCTATCCTATGGTGGCCCTAAGGCGAACCTATCACGGGGTTGTCTAAGGTTGAGAGTGTGTGACTTGTCTAAGGCCACCCAGTGGGTTTTCATGGCCAAGCGGGGATTCGAAGCCTGCAGAGTCATAGTCCAACACTCAAACCACTACGCCACACTGGCGTACTCAACTTTGGTTGTACTGTACACAAAAAGCTGTACCATCACATAAACCTAGACTCACTGGGATGGGCCAGCCTTTATCTGTACTGTACCTCCTCTGGCAGGTACACAATTTAATGCTACTTTGAGAGAAAGAAAGAAAGACGGACATATATTCTTCATGCAGAAAATGATCGAGGCAGGAAAAAGTATCCTACCCCAACCTTTTCCCAAGAATTGTTTTGTTTTGTTTTTTAATGAGAGTGTTGTCTTCCTGCCTACTTGCATTCAGTCGCGTAAGCTCCCATCTTTAGTTTGAATGGCTACAGTCTAGACACAAGCTTACCATTTCATTGAGAATTAAGACCTAATTTCTTTACAGAGATAGTATTTTTCCATTGTACTGTTACCTCAGCACTTCTTAACAAGAGGACACATTTTTCTATCTGTGGCATAGAGATGCTGCTCTACTGGATTGGGCAGCGGAGAAAAGTTTCCAGTTCTTAGGTACCAGCGGCATATTTCCAGGAGTCTCAGAAATTAGGCCCTACGAACAAGAATCATGAATCTTTTCTAAGGTCCTTGCTTTGTGCTACTTGCATTTGTAGGAACCATTTTGCAAGAAAGCTGCATCTGATCTACACGGGCTGGGACAATTGTTTATATTCTGGTTATGTCTCCACTATAATCATTCACTTTTCACAGGAAAAGCCATACCAAGAGCCAGGAAGTCATGTCTTTGTTGGCTGCTGTGTTTTCAGAAAAGAAACTAAGGATCATTGTTATTGATTTCATTCATTAGTCTTAGCTTTAAGAGACATTACCCGCAAAGTTGTTTTATTCTGAGTCAGATGGATGGTCCATCTAGCTTCCTGCTGTCTACTCTGGTCATGATCACAAGTTCTCTAATGTATGAGACAAGGAGAGATCCCCACCCCCCACCGGTCAGCAATCTGTGATTTTTACTTTTTGGCAGGGCTTGAACCTGGGACCTTCCATACACAAAGAACATATCCCATGACTGAGATCCTCGGTTGTCTTCCTTCCACCCCACCCCAGACTTTTGCTCAGGATAATCTTCCTTTTTAAGACTAGCAGTTGAGATTAAACAGATCGCAGGATAAGTAAGGACTTAAAGTAAGCATTGACAAGCAGTGGAGGAAGTACTTAAATCTTGTGCTCATACGTGACCCTGATTGGAGTATGGTAAAGTTAGTTTTTGGAACTATAACCTCCTAGAATCCCCTAGCCAGCATGAACAGTGGCTATGCTCTTGGGGGAAGTCTGGGATTTTAATCCCAAAGACAGATTTTCCAAAGTACCTGGGCATACCTCTGTCCAGCCCTTGGGTTCTTATTCACAAGTAAGATTTCAGTTCTTCTGAAAACATGATGACCTGCCACAAGATGCAAAATCTTTTTCTTGATTTTTGGCATTGTCAGCTCATTACAGCATAGTGAAACAGGGAGGCAGTACTTCTAATGAAACATCACCATTTGTGAAAATATTTATCTGTAAAGTTGACAGTATAGATTCTTAAAACTGCAAGCAACCCACTTTTGTCAAAAAGACTTTTCATACACATAACATTTTAGAAGGGGAGAGGCTGAGTTCTTATCTGGGGCACAGATAAGTTGGTATAGCTTGTTCCTTCTGAATTTTCAGCATTGGTGAACCTTGATAAAATGAAATTAATAAAGAGATGAGGGGATCTTTTAGTGATAAGGTTCAATAAAACTTAGGAATGAACTATTTAGTTGGCTGTAAGAAGTGTTCTTATATGAACTCAGATTCAGGTATTCCCAGCTGTGTGCTTGAAACAAAACATTCTTTGACCATTCTTACTAGTGTTTTATAAAGGTGTTGGTAGAAGTACCTCTTAAACTGTGCAAAAGTACCTTATACTGAATTGAGTTAGAAGGTTGGTCCATCTAGTCCAGTGTTATCCCCTCAGATTGGAGTGGCTTTCTAGAGCCTCATGCTGACGTTTATTTATTTTAAATTCCAGATTTCTCCTAGTGAGGAGTCAAGGTGGCTTACAGTAAGAATTAAAACAAAGTGAAGCTAAGAGCAACAAGTTCTGACATAAAGAATGATAAAATCGGCTATCATATCAAAACTAAGCAATGAATCAAAGCAGTTCAAAGACATTTAAAAGAAAGCATAACATAAAAGAAAGGGGGGGAATCAAATAGGTATTTTCAAGAAACATATAGAATCATAGAGCTGGAGGAGACCACAAGGGCCATCCAGTCCAACCCCATTCTGCCATGCAGGAGTACATAATCAAAGCATTCCTGACAGATGGCCATCCAGCTTCTGTTTAAAAACCTCCAAAGAAGGAGACTCCACAACACTCCAAGGCAGCATATTTCACAGCTTACCATCAGAAAGTTCTTCCTAATATTTAGGTGGAATCTCTTTTCTTGCAGTTTGAGTCCATTGTTTTGTGTCTTAGTCTCTGTAGCAGCAGAAAACAAGCCTGCTCCCTCTTCGATATGACATCCTTTCAAGTATTTAAACACGGCGATCATATCACCTCTTCTCTTCTCCAGGATAAACATACTCAGCTTCCTAAGACACTCCTCATAGGGCATAGCTTCCAGACCTTACACCATTTTGGTCACCCTCCTCTGGACGTGTTCCAGCTTGTCAATATCTTTTTTGAATTGCAGTGCCTAGAACTTACTGGACACAGTATTCCAGCTGAGGTCTGACCAAATCAGAATAGAGTGGTACTATTACATCCCTTAATTTAGATACTATACTCCTATTGATGCATTGTATATGTCACACTGCTTAACATTAAGGTCATGAGTTGGGGGAAAGTTCCAAAGTGGACTGCCTAGTTTACCCAAATATTTGCCCCAATGCATGATTAACTACATACCAGGTCCTTCACAACCAAGCCATAGGAATCCATACATATTGGAGAGGAGATGCATTCAAAATAGACAACAGATCAAATATCTCCTATTGGCTTTAGCCTGTTAGATGCCATGATGAAAGGACTGGAGACTTCTTGGGTAGCTGGCCACTTCAAAGTAGGGTGGTGACTTAAACACTAACAAGTTTCATTTGGCACAAAGCTTTTGTGGACTGCAGCCCATACCATCAGAATTATTTCCAGTGATGCAGATGAAAATACTTTGGGTGGTGGGTGGTTGCCTTAGTTGTGAAACACTGGAGAGGCAAGGGAAAGACCAAATGCTGTTACCGGTAATTGTTGATGGTTAAATCTTGTGTGTAATGTTAAGACTGTAAATAGCAAATTGTGAAAGCAACTCTCCTCTGAATAAGGTTGGCTTGTTTAGACAGTTGAATTCTTAACTTGCTAACACCTTACCCATGTTTTGTCATCCTTACCAGACCCAGAGTATGTTAAATCTCACTGTGTATAGGCAGAGGTTGGTGAACCATTCAAAGTCATTTCAGAGATTCATTTCGATGTCATGTGACTGTTCTTACAGTGTCCTTTGTGCACCTCAAGGCTTTTTCCTTTTGATAACCAAGACTTTGGAGGTGTGTCTACATCTAGCTCTCACAAATGAAGTGATTCTTAATCAGTCCTTTGAACATAGCTGTTTGCTTGCCCTGCCCTGCCCTGCCCTGCCTAGTCCACAAGGAGAGATGGGAGGTAACTGGGCTCTGTGACATAACAGCTTCATACAAGGTGGCTGGGATTTGGCTGCTGAAAGCGACTGTGGGCTTGAAACTGGCTCCCAAGCCTGGACAATACTTGCCCATCCTTCTGTGATGTGATGGCACAATCCAGCATGGTGTGGCCTAGGAGGCCTGCAGAATTACCCAGCCCTTCCCCACACTTTGCAGCTAGAACAGTCACCCTCCTTACTTTTGAGTACTATGGCACATCCTCAAGGATTGGTTATGACTTCTCTCCCACCCACCCCGGGTAGAAGGAAAGGTTTCAAGCCAAAACTATCTTGCAGGTATGTTCTGTAACAATTAAAAAGAGAAGCAGTGCAGGGTGTGTGTGGGGGGGTACAAAACAGGGAATCTAGCATAACTGTTAAAATCATTACTTGGTTTTCCTGTAGTAGTGCAGGTCATCTAAAAGGTGAGCCTCCATGGAAAATATGTAACTTTAGGATGCACAGAATATTCAGTTACAGAAGATCCAGCATTAGTGCTTGCGGAGCAACTGTGACCTTGAGCACTCGGAACAAATCAGAGGGGGTTAATTGGGTGCTTAGAGGTAGATGGAGTCTCCTGCAGCTGCTGCTGCTGCTTTCCCACAGAAGGGCTTTTCTTGGACTAGAGAAAAAGACTGGCTTGCCCTCTTCTTATGGAAGAGGAAATGCTGACACTGTACTTAGCAGAGCCAGTTTCCACTGAGATTTTTTTCAAAGCAGTGTTTTGATTGTGTGCTACAGCCCTTCCTGATGCGGATATTTTTATTAATGTTGTCAGCGGTGGCCACATTCAGGGTCCTCTGGATTATTCTGATTTGTGAATGCAACCTCCTTCTTTTTTTTTTTTTTTTTTTTTTTTTTTTTTTTGGCAGGAGGGGACCCAATGGGCTGGCAGGGACAGAATTTCCCAGGGGGTAGCCATGTTGGCCCATTGTAGCAAAAGCACCAGAGCAGAGTTGTGCCATAAACACTAACAAGTTTCATTTGGCAGAAGATTTTTTCAGACTGCAGCCCATGCCATCAGAATTGTTTCCAGGTCTGCAGATTTCCAGCGAAGTGGGTTGAGATTATACTTGAAAGTGCAACTGGCTGTGGCTGGAGGTTTGCAGTTGACTGTTGCAGTTTTTAAAAATCTATAGCAGCTGTGGGTGGTGGAGTTAGACCCAGATCAAGGACCCAGAACTGTGGAAGTGATTTAACCATCCCCCCTGCTGCTTCAAGATGAAAATCTTCCTTCCCATGTTTGTTTGTTTATTTCTTTATTTATACCCCGCTGTTCAGCCACAAGGCTATCAGAGCGGCTTACAAATTGTTTTTTAAGCAACAGCTATTTACACATCTATACTGCGTTAAACAGTTTCCAATGTGTGTTAGCTAATTGCCCCCACAAGCTGGGTACTCAATTTACCGACCTACGAAAGGATGGAAGGCTGAGTGAACCTTGGAGCCCGCTGAATCGAACTTGCAACGTGGTGGCTTGCAGTACTGGCATTTAACCACTGCGCCACCAGGGCTCCCTCGCCACGGGTCAGCGTAAGAGGGGCGCTCCAAAAAAGCGATACAAAGACTCCCTGAAACAACATTTGAGGCTCAGCCAAATTGATCACCAACAGTGGTCCGCCCTGGCCTCACATCAGGAGGCATGGAGATGCACTATCCACAGTGCTGCAGCCTTATTTGAGAACTCACGACGAACAAGTCTTGAAGAGAAACGACAACGCAGAAAGAATCACAACCCAAAATCATCACCCAAGGAGACCTTCTGCTGTGCTTTTTGCAACCGGACTTGTTTATCTCGGATTGACCTTTTTAGTCATCAGCGCGCTTGCAGAAAGCGCGGGATGAGTCCTTCCTGAATCTTCGTTTGCGAAGAAAAGCCAGAGAGAGACCAGGGCTCCCTGTTCACAAAACATGTTCACAAAACAGTGAAAAAGCCAGGTATAGCTCTCACAGTACCATGCCAAGTTTGGCCTCAAAATCCTCCCAGTTTTGTACTGTTCTAATTCGGAGTGCAATCTGACTGTTTGACAAAAAGATGTGATGCATACATAAAAGCTTTTTATTGGTTAGTGAATTGTACAAGCCCTGGTTGAGATTTCAGATATGCAGTGAATATGCATGTTTTAGTTTGCTGGGCCAAGTCCTGCATCCAGACATCATGTATAAGAAAGACAATAGCATGGTGACCAGGCTGATTCATAAGGAGCATGTCAATTTTCACATACCTAAGTAAGTCATAAGTGGCTTTAAAAGTCAACACCACCCTCGTGGATTGATTTATAAATATAGACGGATGTGTTTTAACATTGGCAAGATACAGTCCAAGTCACTTTCACCACCGTGTTTTGCACCAGTTGAACTTGCCAGCCATCTTCAAAAGCCTCCCCACATGGAGCATATATTAGTTGCATTTATGAACTCACTCTCTGGAAAGGGAACATGGAGGCAAAGGCTGGAGACAGCTGGAGAACAAAATGGAACAGATGGGAAGGGCAAGTGGTTTGAATCTGAGATTTCCTGAAGCAGCTGACAGTAGATAATGCCCATCATGAACAGTGACCTCTATTCAGAAAAACAAAAAGCTCCTCCCTTCCCCCATTTTTCCCTAGAGGGTCAGCCTTTCAATCAAAGAAAGGAGAAATGCAGATGTTTGAACTTCATCCGAGAATTGGAGGTCAGATTTAATACAAGTTTTCACATCCTGCAGGTGTGCCATTCTTCCATCATCAGAGACACCTCACTCTCAGTTATATCCTTGATGCTATGGGTGCTGTCTAATGAGTGGCTTTATTATGTCTGTACAGGTTACATCAAATATGACTGTGTGCATCTTAGAAGCCCAAAGGAACAGCAAGATGTCAGACTAATGCTCCCACTCCTTGTCAGGTACGTGTTTGTTCTGGATTCTTCACACAACCTATCCCCAGAGGCTCAGGGTGGATGCAAATAGAAACACAAACATTTAAATGTTTTTACATCTGTAACGATGATCCTTTGGCACAGAGTGAGCCTCTTTCAGAACTGTGAAAACAAAAGTCGGCAAAAGTGGGGTGATGGCTAGGAACAAGCCGCAACAGCTCGACTTAAATGCCATGGCAGGGAAGCGCCTCTATTTGGGAAGCGCCTCTATTTGGGAATTTGTATGATGCAGTTCAGCAAGTGGGAGTGGTGTTGGTCCATGGCCCCCCCCCTTTTTAACCTGGTGGCATTACTGGCAATGTGCCGTGTGCAAATGACCCACTTGGTTGTATTTTTAAGTGGAGGCTGAACTGCAGCTTTTGTCTTGTGTATGTATGTGTATGTCACCATCCTTATCATCATCATTTTGGTGGGCAGGGGCTACCCGTTCCCCAGCCAGTGTAGCCACTGGCCATGTTGCCTAAAGTTCCTGGAGTTGTAGTCCCCCAAATTAACTTTTCTACACTCTTTTTTTCCAAGGTGGATGCATTTTCAGTAGATACCTATCAGACATTGATGCTTTTCCAAAGATGTTGGTTTGATCTGTCTTGAATTGTGGTTAAGCTTAGTTTTGCATTACAAGCACTCTTCGGCTGCTGTTACCTTATTGTAACTCCTCTCTGCCCCTTTCTCGGGATGTATACCTGTGCCTTTGGGGTGCAAATGATAAAACTCAATTTCTCTAGTACTGTGTGTTGTATTGAACTGTTGTTGACCCCCTCCCAGGGCTGTTGTAAGAACTACCGCAAGATAATGTGTAGGAGGTGTTGCGAACATGCCAAAGGACTACATAAATGCTAAATATATCCTGTGTCTGGCCTTCAGTTTGTCACATTACTGAAAATCTCAAAAGCACAATAGTGTTTCATAGGGCTGAGTGGGACCATTGTGATCCATCCAAATGATTTGTGGTCTGGAAGTGGTGTTTTTATGTAAGCTCTTGTGCCTCTAAGGGGTAATGCTTGAGTGATCCCCCCCCCCCCTGTAATCATAGAATGTTTGAAAGTCTTTCTTGGCATCCAGCAAGTTACACCCTCTTATGCAATCCCACCCCCATTTGTCAATTGGCCTTGCAAACTATGTGGTACCTTTGGAAGAAAAGAACTGGAGCGTTGAGATGGAGCTCATTGAATCAGATGCAGAGCATCCACACTGTTTGCATCCACACTATTTGTGCCTTAGCCCTTTGCACCAGTGAGTGCACTATTTTACAAAAGCAATGGCATTTGGGAGGTGAGGAGGGACTGTTCTAACATGCAGGGGTGTCTATCTTCTTTTGTGCAGAAGCACCTCTCCACTTTAAAAGTCTGTATTCTTAGATAATGCAGATTAATGTGTGGGGTTTTTAAAAGAAAAAACACCTGGATAAATCGATAATAGTGCACACAAATTGGTGAACCTGCATCTGCAACTGCATTATTATTTTTAATGCCTTTCTGGGGGGAAAGCTCACATTTGCTCAGATGTCACCAAATCAATTCACTGCTTTCAGGTCGCTCTTCAACAGGGTCCTTAATAGCACCCAATCAATATGGATTTCAGCACTGAAATGCTTCTAAGGTTTCACTCTATTCCTGGCACTTTGGGGTTGGGTGAGGGGTCATGCTTCAGTCTGTTCATAAGACTTTGATTTTCTATAGAAGTAGTTGAAGGTTCGCCTGGGGCCTCCTTCCCTTCCTGGTGTGTTTTTGATTTAATGAGGCAATCCACAGCTAAATGAAGCTCATTACAGCTGCGCTCAAGACACCAAATGTAGTTCATCAAAAACACTTGGTTCCCACCAACAAAGTTTTTTTTTTCTTTAAAAAATGTTCACATACTGGGAGATGAGCAGTACTGCAATCTAGCCAGACAAAATAACAACTGATAGGCGAAAATTAGAACCCCTTATTATTTCAGATATTCACATTGCACTGTATCTCTTTGTAAAAGAATCCTAGTTTAAAAGCGAAAGGAAATTTGAATTTATTAGAAGTAAAGTTGCTACAGTGTAGCCTTATCCTGCCAATATAGGTTCAGTTCCTTTGATAGCTCCCTTAAAGTTCAGACTAAAGCCCAGAATGAATTGACCATCCCACTGACATGTCATCAGCTGATTGTCGCCACATATTGAACATGGTTGTTGTTGCTGTTCTGTCCATGTCTGCATTACTGAGCATGAGAGGACATGCATCCCTCTCTTCAAAGGTCCTACAATCTAACAGTCAACACAAGGAAAGCAGAAGCACACAGGAGGAAAGTGGAGCAGGAGGAAAATGGAGGCAAGAGGAAACAGGAAGGCCAAGGATTTACAATTGCCCCTCCATATTTGCTGGTTTCTCTTTCACGGATTTGATTATTTGTGAGTTTGTAGCTGCTGCTTAACTAGCTCGACCTCCCCACTCCATGCCTCTTTCTCCCAACTCTCAATCTCCACTCCTTCCAACAACGCCAGCTGTCCCTATCCTTTCCCTGTTATTTCTGCCTCTGGTAACAAACTTTCTGTTAAAGAAATAATGCCCAGGAACACACTGACTTCATTAATTGATGTATACCTATACATGTAGTTAGAGTTTGTTATAGTGGTATATGGGAACTAGAAGATTATGCTATATGTTTCAAAGGGAAGGTGAGTTTTCAGGAGGGATTTGAGGGACCTGAGAGAGGTGACCTCACAAGTGTTCATGGAGACAATTAAAGCAAAAATCTACATGCTGGGAACCAGAACACCTAGTCCTGTATCATACCAGGTTTGTGTATCATTCTCATATGAGTGCTTTCATACTTTTTATCATGTGCCTTCCAACCAAATTCTACAGTTTACTCAGTTCCAAAATTATGAAAAAGCTAGGACTCCCAATAGCTAAGTAGCATGGAGATTTATTTTCCATCTCTCACCAAAACATATTTCTCTAGTAAAGATCAGCCTTTGCTCCCAGAATGTTGTAGACACTTTTAGCCTTGTCCTCTGCACTGATATTTGTGGCTAAGTCCTTCTTTGATCAGTAGCAAATAGCAGCTCTTTTCAATTGCAAACCAATATGTTTCTTACATGCTTGTTCAGCAAGCCTATGAGTTTGAAAAATGGGGAAACTTTTAGGGTACTGCTGTTTTCTCTGGACGATTTAAATAACTGACTAAAATTGGCTTGATTTAAAAACACTGTGTCCTGAAATCTAGTGCATAAACCAGTATGCATAATGAAAGCAGTTCTGATGGGCATGTTGTAGGGAGGAGGGGCCAGTCTTATTCCAAAAGGGTGTGATAACCTATTCCACCAAATAATTCCTCTTGGAAGACCAAAATGTGTGAACAGCAGAGGGAACATCTGTTCCTGAGATTAAATTGCTACCTGAAAATGCTGAGCACAGCTTCCTTTTAGAGTTCTTACTGCCATGCTGCGCTTAGTAGCTGGTGCTCCTCTTTTCTGCTGAGTCACTATATAATGGAGAAATATTTCTGCTGTGTGTGCTTTTGGGACACTCAGACACTCACTGCCTATCAGCAACATATGGGAAGAATTACTTGCTCACCCATCTACACAGAAGCATATTTTGAATTTGTCCTCCCAAGTGGAATCATTTGTGGAGCACTTCTGAATGTTTAAAAACAGTCAACATACTTCCTCCCTCCACAACACAAAATCCTAACAGCAGTCCTTTAACGTAGCCCTTAATATGATTACAGACATACCTTACTTACCCAGTGGGTTAGCTTCAAGACCTCTGATGTAAAGCAAATATTGCCTTAAAGCAAATCATAGCCTTTCCCCCCACTTACCAGTGCATGTAAAAGCCTAAAATGTATTTACACTATCATTTATTAAATGCACAATATTGCTAGGCCTAAAAAAAGATGCAAAAGTAAAAATAATTTTTAAAAAACCCTGCCAGAATATGACATTGAGACATGAAGTGCACAAATTTTATAAACGAACTGAATGCAGGTAACAAAATGGTGCTGTACTGTATAATTGAGAAGTGTGGTATTAGTGACACTCTCTAGAAGGGCCTTAAAGCAAGGGACACCTATTGTGTGGGAAAGAAGCAGGACTCCTGTGCCTTTAATAGTTGTGGAGACGAGGGTAATTCAGCAGGTCTAGGCTGCATGAGAAACTACTTCTGAAATTGCCTCTTCTACAGATTGGTTAAAGTTACATGCATGCTGTCTTATCTTGTCTTTTTTCACCCCCTCTAATGATCATATTGCAGGAGAGAGAGAGAAAGAGAATATGTGGCTGACCTACAACCACCTACTTAGTTAATAGCAAAGATGAGTCAAACTGGAGAGTTCTTGCTGGTTATGCCCCATAAAGTCCTATTTGGCTTAAGTAGGGTTACCATACATCCTCTGTGGCCCAGACATGCCTGTTTTTTAAGAGCTAAAACTTCTGTCTAGGCAGATTTTTTTAAATGTCCAGTAATTTTTAAAATGTCCACTGCTGCTTCACCTCCTGCATCCTCATCGCTGTCTTGCCAGCAGCATCGAGAGCTCTGCTAGGAGAAGAGATGGAGGCAGACCTAGAAGAGTGTTCAGAGAGAGAGAGGGGGGGGCAGACAGGTAGGCAGCGACTTGGGGCAGGAGGGGGAAAGGGAGACAGACCCGGTGGGGGTATGCAAGTTAGCCAAGCAAGGAGGCATCTGAGAGAGCTTCCAGCTGTACGGGGGCAATGGAACAGAGCAGCTTGGTGGAGCAGGTGAGGGGGCTGTTGGAAGAGGTGAGAAATGTGTGTATGTGTGAGGAGAATCCAGTATTGTTGTTATTTAAATACAGTGAAGGTTGGGAATATTTTTAGTAGCATATAGCTTATGCAGTAGCGGTATTGGAAGTGAGAGTCGTTGTAGCAATCAGTATGAATTAAATAGTCAGTAAATGTATCCTCTTTCTTGCTTTTCAAAATACGATAACCCTGGATTAGGCTATTTGACAGATAATTTCTGCACAGGATCCTGCCCAGACCTCAAGGTCCACAGAAGAAGCCTTTCTCTCAGCCCCACCACTTTCAAAGGTGTGGCTGGTGTGGATGCAAGATCAGGCCTTCTCAGTGGTTGCCCCTAGGCTTTGGGACTCATTTCCTACTGAGGCTAGCATGGCCCCCTTCTTGCTCTCATGTTGGCAGACCAAAACTTTTTTACTCAAACAGACTTGGGGGAACTGAATGTTTTTAAATAAAGGTCTGTACTGTTTTTAACTATACTGTTGCTAATAGTACAGTGAGCCCCCTACTTTCACAGGGGGTTAGAGGTACAGGACCCCTGCGAAAGGGAGAAAATGGTGAATACTGAGTCGACCCCTTTTCCCATGGATTCAGTATCCACGGTTTCACTTATTCATGTCTGAAAAAATATGGTCTCTAGGCATTTCTAGGTCCTACAGTCCAATTCTGTGGTCAACTTCCAGCTTTCATCTAATTGAAAATAGTAATGTTCCCTATTATCCACAGTTTCAGGTATCCATGGGGGGTCTTGGAATGTATCCCTTGCGGATATGGGTGTCAACTTGTATAAATAAAAATCATGAATGCTATTATTTTTACCTGAGAGTATACTTCTTTAGGAATCTTTAGGTCCTACAGCATGACTCTATGATCCACTTCCAGCAGAAGTGGAACATAGAATTGTGCTTGAGGACCTACAAGTGCAATCTACAAATCATCAAATCCATGAATGCTTAACCTGCAAATATGCAGGGATGACAGTATCATTTTTAATCTGATTTTTATTACCTTTAATAGTATGTTTTCAGCATTGTTGATAGTTTAATTCCATTTTTATGTTGTTCTTTTTGTATGTTTTAATCATTTTGTGTTTTTAATTAGTATTATTATTTTGTAATCCACCTTGAGTTTCAGTTCTGGAGACAAGGCAAAATATATGATGGTGGTAGTAGTCCAGTTTTTTCACCCTTCACTATACCATCTCTCATTTGTTTGTCATCCTGTTACCAGCACTCCCTTAGTTACTTATAATTTATACTGGAGAGAGTGGGAATAGAATCCATTATCTGATATCTAGGATCCTAAAGATGTCATCCTAGCTCCTAGAAAAGAGTATTTTCATATCGTCCTCATGCGATGCACACTCATTTGGGACCAGATCCCATTGAATTCAGTAGAACTAGCTTCAAAGTAAATGTGGTGAGGTTTGAACTGTTAAGGCTATTACTTTGTTCTGCCATCTGTAAAGAGTTCATAATTATTAATGAGACTTGGAACTAATTTAATAATCTGTCTTGAATGCAATAAAGTTTTGTTTTTTTTTACTGTGCACAAGCTGGACCCACCCTCCCTTGAAGGGTAAAAATCCATCTTGCGCAAGTCTCATTTCCTTCTTCTTTGTGAACACTGTAAAGAGGCACGCTTAGGCATGCAAAGCATAATATTCATGAACCCTGTATTTGTCCTCCTGAGGAATTCCAGATGCCCACACCTTCTGGCCTTTCCCCACCTCTTTGGAAGAAACTAACATACACACAAACCATAACTGCTTAAACATGGAGGGGTGGGGAAGAAGCATGTCTATATTACTCCTCTTCCTCATTTCAGAGGCACACAAGTAGAGGTGACACAGGGTGTGAGTCAATTTGCCAGTGAGATATGTTGTAGCACTTCTTTATGCATGATAGAGCAGTATTTAAAACTAAGTTTGGCCAGAAGTAAGTAACGTGGAATTAATTAAGACCTACTCTAGCAATGAAGTGAGTTTTCTAGAAAAAGTAGAACTGGAAAATTTCCCCATGTTCTGAATAATGTTGACTGATTAAATGTTTGATTACATGAATTACAGTCAGACCCCTATATCCACAGGGCTTCAGTTTCTGGACTTACCACGGATACCAGAAACCATGGATGATAGCAAACCCTATTAAAATTAATGGCTTCCAGTAAAAACATACCATAGAGTTGCATTGGAGGACCTAGAAGAGTGGATCTGAGTGATTTTTGTGAGCAAAGTTCCATGCAAATTCTTCACAGTGGGCTGCCAAGTGGTTTGCATGCTGCTGATGTGGGGCAGAGCATAAAAAGCCTCTGACCGCTCAAGACAACACACTGTGCAGATGCAATGATGATAGAGAAGAAAGATTTCTTCACTGCAATCGTATAGGCTTTTCGATACATTTCTAGCCCATGTTCGGTTAGACCTGCTCCAAGCCTTTCACCATCATCCCTCTACTCTTCACCCCACTTGTTTCATCACTGCCAGCTCCCTAGTAAACCAAGGGTCTTGCTTGGCTCCATTTTGTGAGAATGGATGCTCAAGGGCAATTATGTCCACCACCTTGGCCCATTTCTCCATTCCAGAGGTCAGCCAGAACCTTGAGAGGATCACCTGCCCTGGCAACAGGAAAATCCCCAAGAGCCATCAGGAATCCATTTTAATTACCCCACCCCCATCCCTGCAGAGGTTCAGAGTCCCAGTGAGTCTAAACTCCATCAGGCTGCGATCTGCCCATGACAACAGAACTATGGAAAGTTTGTCCACGCTTGAATCACTATCATCTTGCTCAGCACAGAAAACCAAGTCCATGGTGTAGCCAGCAACCTGTGTGGCATCAAATATTACTTGGGACAGACCCATAGTCATCATGGACAGTGTGAAGTCCTGAGCCCCTCCCCAAAGAGCAGTCTCTGCATGGATGTTGGAATCCTCAGCCCAACAAGCCAGAGGTGCTCCCAGCACCACTGCCAAGACCAGCTTTGCTAGATCAGGTGGGAGTACACCAACAGAATCCCTATTCTGTTCTGGCCACCCAGAACACACTCAACCCCAGGACTGTGGGATGGGGCACCAGATTAGGGAGATGGACTCCTGATAGACCACTGCAACTCTGCCTCTGTGCCCCCCAGGCCTCTCCTGCTGCTCTAAAGAGAACCCATGAGGACAGAGCTGAGAGAAGATAACCAGCCCCACCCCAACCCTATCTTAATCAAACCAGGTCTTTGTAATGCATACCAGGGCACCATGTTCGTCCAGGATCAGGTACTGGATCAAGGCTGTTTTTCCATTTATAGATCTGGCATCAAGCAGAGTATAGAGTATAGAGAGAAAGCAATGAAACTGAGATGCAAGAGTGCACAGAGAACAAGGCTCACAGCGGTAGAGAATGATATATGAGATGGATAAAGAGGAGAAGGAAGTAGCCAAAAGATGGAAATGCAGAGAGCCTTGTGGATTGTGATGGTGTGCCTTCAAGTCGTTTCCAACTTATGGCGACCCTAAGGACAACCAATCACGGGATTTTGTTGGTAAGGGGAAGTAAAAAAATCGAATATAACTGGTGTGGTGCAGATGTGTAGGGATATAGAATGAGAGAGCCAAAATGAGAGAGTCTTGAATCCCAAGTTAGTCTGAAATCCCCATCACAGATTAGTGCCAATTAGAGTAGACCAGTGGTACAAGTTGATAAATGATGAGTCAACACATATTGATTCAGTGGCTTTATTATTTCAGTTGAAACTGACAAGAAAATTTAGGCCAGTGTGTGCTACAGCTTATGCAGTGAGATGTCAGGGAGTGGATATAACACATAGTAAAAGTGGGAAAATAATATTGAAGAGTCCTGAAGGAGAAAAAAAGAAAGGAAAAGAGGACCTGCTGTGGAATACAAGGGAGTAAAAGCAGGCAGTAGTGGGGAATAGGTTAAAAACAACACTAAGTTAAAATGTTAAAAGATCCCTCCCCCAGTGGACAGTAGTACTGTATTGCTGTCCTCTCTAGAGATAGTAAAGATATAAAGTTGGCCTTCAAAATACCTTGAGTTGTGCCCAGCTGGGCTAAGCAATGCCCTTGCCATCATAGCGAATTTGTGTATGAGAGTGAAATTGCAAAGGTGACATATTGAGAAAATTCTGAAGGAAGCTTTGCAAGAGAATATCCAGTCTGAAGTCCTCTTCCTTGGGGAAAAAAATCAGTGCAGAACTGTTACCTCTAGAGTCGGCCCACCTTCCGTCCCCTGATAATAGAACCCAACATCTGCTGTCAAAGCACTTTGATGTATACCTGGCCTCTCATTTTTCTGCAGGGCCAGTCCAGAAAACCATGCAGTCATCGGGGCACAGGTTTCGCGACGTCGAGCATCACCCGCTACTTGCCGAAAATGACAGCTATGATTCATCATCATCAGAGTCTGACATGGCTGACAGAGTCTGGTTCATCCGCGATGGCTGTGGGATGGTCTGCGCGATGATGACCTGGCTCCTTGTTGTCTACGCAGATTTTGTCGTGACCTTTGTCATGCTGCTGCCTTCCAAAGACTTTTGGTACTCCCTCATCAATGGGGTTCTCTTCAACTGCTTGGCGGTCCTCGCTTTGTCCTCTCACCTGAGAACAATGCTGACTGATCCTGTGAGTAGAAGCATCCCCATGGTTAGGTTTACACTCTTGCGCACATATAGAGCATTCTTTCTAGACAAAATTATTTAGCAGTTAAACAAGAGTGGAAGTTATAGCTGGTTTACAAAAAAAAACCAACAACCCAAAAACAAAGGAGCCGTGTGGCCCATGAGTAAAATAAAAAAATCAATGTTAGACAGTACATTTATCAGAATGAGTATAATGTCATTTTACAGCAAAGGTTCTTAATTTTTGTGTGCTTTTGGCAGTCTCGTGAAGGCTATGGACCCCTTCTCAGAATATGGGCAGATCAATAGGCAGCAGGCCTAATAACTAATTTCAGTAATTTCAGAGTAATGATGAGCATAAATAGTATTGCAAGATACCTGCAATAACTGTAACGAGATATGAAAATAACTGTGATTTCTGTTGGAGACAAAGTCACTAGTACTGCTAAGCTACTGTGGTTTGTTGCCTACATTCATAATTGAAGAAAATTATATATTTCCATTAGAGAGGTTAAGGAAAATAAATATGTAATTTTTCACCCTCAACGAAACCTCTGAAATCTATCTACAGACCCCAGGCTAATAACTCCTGTTTTAGAGATTGTAATAAAGGGATTATCCAGCTCTACAATTTGGAAATGACAAAGCTCCACATTCAAATGACCAATGTTGAAAGAAGAAATGTGGCACACACTGTGATATGCCTTCCTTTGAGATCTCCCCTCTGTGCCCATCCCTTCGTGAAACATTTTCAGGTGGCTGCTGTGGGGAGGAGGCAGGGGAGTTCACTTCTACCAGCTCCCTTAAACATTCCAGAATCTAGATCCATCCCATGCACATAACAACGGAATATGATTGAGGGGCCATTTTTTCTCAACTATTTTTAATGCTTTGTCTCATAACTCAGCTTGTCAGGAAGCACTCACACATTGCGTGTTCCTCAGTTTGTGCCCTTTCATAGAATCATTGGAAAAGTCCACAGGGGCCATCCAGTTCAAACCCCTGCCATACAGGAATACCCAACCAAAGCATTCCTAACAGATGGCCATCCAGCCTCTGTTTAAAAACCTCCAAAGAAGGGGACTCCACCACATGCCAAGGCACTCCACTGCCAAACAGCTTTTATGGTCAGGAAGTTCTTCCTAATGTTTGGGTGGAATCTCTTTTCCTATAGTTCTCTTTTCCTCATTTGTAATCTAATCCAGATATATTAGATTACAAATGAGGTTCAGTTAGCATGGGTAATGATCAGGGATGCTGGGAGCTGCAGACGAACATCAGGTGGGTCCCAGGCTCCCTAGCCCTGGCTTGCTGAAAATACATTGTCATGACTGCTGAGCAATGAGTACTTCCCAAAAAATCACAGATTTGTTCCCTGGAATCTCAACTTAAATGGGTTTCAGATAGCAAGGCAAGTGAAAGACCATGTTCTGAGATACTGAAGAACACTACCGGATTGGATAACACTGAGTCAATTAGATGAATGGTCCAGCTTGGCATAAAGCATCTTCCTCTGCTCAACCCTACCAAAAGGAAGACAGAGGGAAAGCTCATCTAAGAGGACAGAGAGAGAATAGTTTTCCCAACACCCATTGACTCATCTTTGGCATGGAACATGTGCATCCAGTCCTTACTGTGGCATGCATCATGCTCATTCTCTCATTGCTTTGCAGCCTCTGCTTTGATTCATAAGTATTTTCCTGTAACCTCTTCTACTCCACCCCAACTTCTGTGTTCTCCCAAGCTGCCTTGCCAAAACTTGGGACGCTACTCCTTCCAAATCCTACTGCCTGCTTGTTTCTCTCAGCTATTCCCACACGGTTAAAACGTCTGCTTTGGTGGCACATATCAGTTTGTGTGTGTGTTTTCCTTTGCTTTCTAGTTATATTTTCGTCACAGACAAGGTGCCCTTAGGGTTGCGAGAGCCAATTATACACTCACACAGACGCATACACAACTCCGTGCTGGAACATGAGAGAACATCACTGTTGTATGTGCAGTATGCATCTGCTCCCCTCCGGCTCTGCTCACAGTTGTCCTTCAGCTGCCAAAGAGCAAACCATCATCAAATGAGCATAGCAGTCAGACTTCAAAGAAATTATCTCTGCACCATAAAACTCTTAGATGACTTACTATTTATTTACCTGTCTAGTGATGTACCTGAGGACACTTGGTGGTTTTCTCAGTTTATTTCCAAGAAACAATCTGTGTTTCAGGAGTTAAAAAAAATTACAGGTAGCTGGTCCATTTTTATTTTCCTAAAACAGGAGCTTGTGATCTGAACATGAGGGTTCTCGGGGTGACAGCTTATTAGCAAAGGGTGATTTAAACTGCAGCCTCAGTCTCCCCCCACCCCACCCCAGAAGTGTGAGTCTGTGTGTACAGGCCCTGTGTCTAGTGCAGTTCTTGGCCCTTGCTATGACAGCTCTTCTGTGGCTTTGCCCCTTCTTTGTCTACTGCCCCTGCCCTGCTACAGTGTACATCCCTGCTTGCAGCCTTCATCTTTTCAGTTCTGCCACACTCATCTGCCTCAAAGATTTCTGGGTCCCATAAATTCCCCTGCATTTTCTGCTCAGAACTCCCTTTGCCCATAACAACTTTATGGTGTTTTATTTCTCTCTTTCCAGATCTCTTTTAAAAATACCCAGCATTTTGCTTTAAACCCCAGCCTTTGCATCCTCGGCTTTCACAGATAAACTAAGTCTTTATGTGTGGCCTTGTTCATTCAGACCTCTTCTTGACAGTGTATTTCCCTCTGCCAAATCAGTGATTATGAATTCCTTGTGGCAAGATCTGTCCTTTTAGTTTATATTACTCCATAAAATGCTGGAAACATATTCAGGGGTAGCTGTGTTGGCCATGCAGCAAAATATAACAAAATCCACAAAAGAGTGATACCTTTACTGGCCAACCAAAATGCAGAAAATACATCATGCAAGCTTTCGAAGCTCCATTGGCTGCTTCATCAGGCAAAAGGTGTTTAAAAATTGTACAGGAGAAAAAGAGTGATGATGTTAGAGTCACAAACCTATATTTGTATCATATGTTGTTTCTGTTGTAGTTCAGTTCTGGAGGGATCTCAGTGCAGATAGAGGCCATTCAAGACCAGGGACAAAGGGCAATAAAAGACAGGTAATAAAATTCCAAGTCCATTAGCAACAGAAAAGTAACTTCCCTTGAGATCCAGGCTGCTCTTGTCCTCTGCAAAGCTAACTGCTCCTTTCTTAGGCAGAGAAGATTGAATTCCTGAAGAAGTCCCTGTACTGTTAGATCTGGAAAAACGTTTATGTGCTGTATAGGTAAAAATTGCCAATTGTACTCCTAATGAAATAATTTTTACCCTTGTTGGAGGTAAAAACATCAAAGAATAAAGTCCCAGTCCATTGCTCCATAAAATGCTGCGTATAAAATCCTGTGTCCGTCACGGGACTTTGTAAAAAAAATGCCAATCTGCCCAATAACTGAGCCCTCCTTTCTGTTTGTAGGGGGCTGTTCCCAAAGGAAATGCCACAAAAGAGTACATGGAGAGTTTGCAGCTGAAACCAGGTGAGGTGATCTACAAGTGTCCCAAATGCTGCAGCATCAAACCAGAGCGTGCCCATCATTGCAGGTATGTTCCTTGCTACCTTTGGGGTCATTTTCAGCCTAGAAACCTAGGGCCAAATGACACAATGCATTAAGATTGTTTTCATGGGTGTCTGTGTGTTTAAACAAGGGTGAGTGAATAAAAGGGTGTAGGGGTGATCTGGCTAGATACTGTAGCAGAGGTGGAGAAGAATTTAACACTTCTCCATTCCACAGCCCCAGTGAATACAATAGGACCCCCATATCCACTGATTCATTATCCACTGATTCAATTATCCACAGGACACAAAACAGCACACCTATCATAGAGTCTTCCTAGAAAATGTGTCTTGTCTAGCCATTTTCTAGGTCCTCCAAGGCAACTCTATAGTATTTTAATCCAGAAGTCCCATTATTTTTAATGGCGTTCACTATTATCCACGGTTTTTGGTATCCACAACACACACACACACCCCCGAAACCAATCCTCAGCAGATACAGGAGGTCTTACTGTATACCCATCACCTTCCAGAAGCAGATTCCCTCCTGGGGCAAATAGCAGGGCAAATTTTAATCAGGGCTACATCAAAGGGGAAAGAATTTATCCCCCCCACTAATCCCACCCCAGTGCATACCATGGTCCCAGCCTTGATTTGGCCCCCTTCCCCCTGGACTACTGCTTAAGACACACACATACATGTGATGAGTCTTTTAATGATGTATGTTGTTTTGCCCTAAGTAGCTTCTTAAACTGGGGAACTCTTTTTTCCCTAGAAACATGGGCTAGGCTTGTATTGCTGCTTTCTCAAAGCAGAGCACTGCACTCGGACTTAAGTGGCCTGCACTTCACTTCTACAGCATGTACAAAAGTGAAAGGCAAGGTCATTTCTTTCAAGCAGCTTCCCTTTTGTTTGAGCAAGCTGAGCAGGAGAGTAGAAGGCTCTCATTCTTAAGGAGCTGAGTTCTCAAGCGCAGCTGTTTCTTCAATAGGGCCAAGCCTCTCCCAGTACCTCACCCTTCTGCCTCTGATGGTCCTATGAATGCTTAAAAGCCCAACGAGGTTTTGTGACAGCAAAACTCTTGAATCTCCTTTAAGTGAAGGCAGGGTTCATTTGCCCTGACAAGGGGAAGCTTACATTGTGTCCCTTGAACTGTGATACAGAATTGCGTAAAGATGTTATGTGCTGTGGGTTAGCTCGTATTATTGCTACAATTACAAATGAGATCTGCCACAAAATGGCATAGTTAGTGTATCCTCATCTCTACCAACAGCAGAGCTTCTCTTCCAGGTGTGAGCCAGCCAGCCATGTCTTCCTTCAGCATATTCCATTCCGTTTCATCCTATTCCAAATGCTTTGTACTATAACAGCCACATAAGCTTTCTGGATGTGGTCCGTGAAGTATTTCTGCAGAAGCATGACTCAGGCTCTAGACTTGGAAAAAGAACTCTGTGCTGATTTTGATTGTCATAATCACTATATTCTGTTAATTTTGCTCTGGAATAGAGTTTTGGCTTGGTTTACAAGACTTCTGTTTTCTGCAACTAAACAGAGAGAGGGAGAAAAAGAGAGAGAGAGAGAGACTCTTAAAATGGAGACCCAAATATGGTAGACATTGTGCTGTTGTATTTTAAAGAGAGAGGCAGTGCTCTTTGGCATCCACCATCAACAGAAGAAGCAACATAATAGGCACTTAGATTCACATTAGTATACAGAAAGCAAGCATTATCAAGTCACATAATGCCATTTGGTCGCTTGCAGCATAAGCTAATTCAGAAATTCTCTGAGCAGCTGCAATAGTGTTCTAAACAGCAAAAGAACAAGCGATGTTTTGAAATGTGGTTTCATTTGTCCTCCTGTATCTTACATGTCACTCAATGGCCTCTTCTGTCACCAAGGGCAAAATCTCCACAACACATGGCATCATTTTCCATATGTATATATTTTTTCCCTCTCTTTCCACTAGTATCTGCAAGCGATGTATTCGGAAGATGGACCATCACTGCCCGTGGGTTAACAACTGTGTAGGGGAAAGGAACCAGAGGTTTTTTGTGCTTTTTACTGTGAGTAGGGAAGATATACTTATTCCTGATTGAAAGATTATTATCCAGCTAAACTGATGTTGGGATTTGAATCTTCCGTGTGGGCAGGCAACAATGTGTAGCCACACATACCTTCTCAGTGGCATTTATGTCCAGAGCAATATGAGAAATTTTTGATGATGAGTTGGGATCTTTGGGAGTTATGTAAGAACACATGGAGGAAACATAACAGGTGGCAGAGATAACGTTTGGCTCATGGGGGAATCAGTAAAGGAATACTGTGGATAAAGTTGTCTGGAATCAAAGAACTCAGTTCTGCATGCCAAGAGTGGGCCTTTGGAGCTGAGTCTTTTAAAGAGTGCTTCCTTTATTTTAAATAAAAAGGAATCATTGAGCCACATCATCTAAAATTGGGCCTCCACATTCAAAGTCACTGGGCCTCTGAAAATCCACTGCTGGGTGGAGGAAAACGTTGGGGAATTGTTAATTGTAAATTTCTAGATCCTGCAGATCGGCCATTACTGGAAACACCTTTTAATATGTAACCATGCCAATGGAGGCTTTTTTTTTATTGTGTTGTGTTTTTTATCTTTTGTTTTTATCTTTTAACTTCTGTATGTTTAAATAATTTTAAATGGTTTAAATGATGATGAGTTTAATTGTTTTAAAATTGTATTGAGTTTTAATGTTTTAATGAGCTGCCTTGGGTCCCACTTTGGGAGAAAAGTGGCAAATAAAATAAAACGAACAGGGGTAGGCAACTGTGGTCCCTATCACAGCTAGTCAGTAGAGCCAGTAGTGAGGGATTAAGAGAACTGCAGTCCAAGGACATCGGAAAGACCACAGTTGCTCACCTTTGAAACAGATCCTTTATATAACTCATCAAGGCTCTTCTTACAAACCTCAGGGGGTTGAAAAGTGCTTTGCGATATGACACGGGCCCCAGCAATTAAGAGATTTTTTTTTTTTTAACAAGAAGAAAAAGAAGGTCCCAGCATGCTGATACTAATGCATGTGCCCCATACGGGTGGGGCATCTCAACATCCTGACGTAATATAACATTGTTCATCCACTTCAGAAATATTCCACCCTCTGTGTTCTGTAACTGCCACTCTGTTTGCACCACACTTCAATTCTCAGCAGTTGAAAAAAAGCAGAAGCCAAAAACTTTTGCTATTGTGTGCTTATGGGTGTACACTAAAGACATTCACATGCACAGCCCTAATGCACAAGAGTATGTTTTTGACTCATGGGCACGTGCCTTGCAGAACTGATTTCAAAATCTTCTTCTCATTTCCAGATGTACATAGCTCTAATTTCAGCTCATGCTCTCATCTTGTGCGGATTTCAGTTCTTTTCCTGTGTCCGAGGACAGTGGATTGGTAAGCAGATGCTCAAGCTGCTTTTGTAATCTGCCCCATGATTTAAGTTTTTACTTCAAGCCTAGCTTAGTTCCTTTTCTGTCGCAATATCCAAGCGCAGTACAACCCCACAAAAGCTATTCAATAACTTAAAACAATTGCAAAAACCAGAAGCAGCAGCTGGCGGTAGGGCAGCAGATAAAACCTGAGAACCATTAAAACAGTCATAAGAGCAGAATAATAATCTTGAGACCTTGTTAAGAAAATGAAAATATGCACAGGATTTCTGCATACCAGTAAAGAACGTGTTTCCCACATCTTTTTGGTGAGGAGATTCCAAAGGAACCATTTCTCCCCAGTCAGACCTTCTCCCTTACCCCAGAAGATTGGGATACCTGGAGAAGGGCCTTGGAAAGAGCTCTGGAAAGGTCGTACAGCTTCACGTGGAAGAAGGTGGCCCCCCTTAGGTATCTGAGTGCCTAAAAGGAGAAACTCCACACAATCAGGCCCAGAACAACAAATAATTATGTACATTTTTGAATACCTGTGACTGAGGAACCCTGGAGTCTTTAGTCAAAGGGTCCTCTTGTGATTCCGTCACAAAGACCCATCATTCTGCCTCATCGAAGTCCTTGGAGCTTTGCTCTGTACTGATGTGACACATCCCAGCAGTCCATCCCTTTGGCTTTGCTTTAAAAGAATTGTGTGTTTTTTTAAAATGATGACTGTATGTGTACATGACCCACAGTTGGTTATGTGTTAAGTCAGCGATGAGAAAGACCTATGTATCTATGTCACACCACAACATACAATATCTTACACTTTACCATAATAATGCTAACTCTTCAGAGCCTTCAAGGGCCAGTGCAAACAAACCTAGAAGACACTTTAAATTTGAGCATGTGGTGCCTCGCAGCGTGTGACCCACCACTTCTGTGACATGGCCGCCACATGCAGGAGCAAATGTCTTTCTGACATGTTGTCTGCCTCCCTCAAGCAAACAGGCCAGTTAGGGATTTGTATGCATTGATCCCTCAGCATGGGCTCTGAGTGCAGATTGACCTTTTCTATCCTGCAAGTCCTGGTTTGCTAATTGTTTCAGAGCTATCGCTTGACTGTGTTCTTGCTGTGATGTGCTTGGTATTCAAGTTCATCCTCCCCACCCCCTCTGCTTTCTCTCTCAGAATGCAGTGACTTTTCCCCACCTGTGACTGTCATCCTGCTGATCTTCTTGTGCCTTGAGGGTTTTCTGTTCCTTACATTCACCGCAGTGATGTTTGGCACCCAAATCCACTCCATATGCAATGACGAAACGGTAAGACTGGCACAACAGTTTTTTCTCTCTAACGTGTAATGCTAAATGGAGGGGCTGCATATACATACATGCATATGTCTGTGTCTTTGTGTCTATACACATGTATAAGCACACATATAAACGCCACAGTTTTAGGATTTCAGACACACCACTTGATGACCTTGAGATATCTCCCCAGTAGTCCCAAAGATGGTAATTATGCTGCTATTTAAGCCTTTGTGTGATTTCTTAAACTCTGGCAGCAGCCTGTAGAGAAGAGGAGTCACAGAGCCCTCTGAAAATGCCTGACAGATTGAAAATGCCTGATAAGCATTTCCTCAGCAGCAGTAGCTTCCCTTCCTTTATAATGGGATCCTTTGCCCTGTTGTGAGAAAGTGCCCCGGAAGGAGACTGTAGTGGTACCTGGACCTTTTTTTCTTTCTGATACAAACAAGCTAACAATTTAACAAATTTGTTGCTATATTCTTTTTCTCAGCTCAAAGGTGATTTCTTCATCCAAATTGCAATTTGCACCACATGCTCTTATTCTCTGTATCATGTTGTACTTTAAAATGTATTATATATTTTAATGAAGGATATGCATTTTAAAGATGTGTATGTTTTCATGTTTCAATTATCATACTTTCAATGATCATGAGGTTTTTGTTATTGTCATTTTAATGACTGTGGCTGGCTGTTGAGCAGTTAACAAATGTGTAAGCTAGGCATACACATTTGCAACTGCCTGTTTATGATCATGTTTACGATCCTGGCCATATTCATGTTTAGGATCCTGGCCCTATTGCCATGATTGCAAACCCCCCCCCCAAATTACCCTAACATCCAGCAGTTGCACAAAGCGACGGAGGTTTGTTCAGCAGGTAATCAAGGCACAGCAAGAGATTGTTTCCAGGCCCCTTCCACCCCCTTCTCTGGTGCAACAATCAGAAGCAGGAGCCATCACAACTCCTTGTCGCACTGCAGATCACTGGCAGGAAGGTGCTGGAAACTTCATTCTGCTGCTTCCTGATCACCAGCAGAACAGACCTCCATCACTTGGCGTAACTGCTGGCTATTACGGTAGGTTGCGGGGGGAACACACTGGAGATGCTACACATTCATAACTACATCTGTGATGTAGGCATTCAGCCTATGCTTTTATTCCTCTGTTTTGTGGGTCAATAAAATGGTAATGATGAAGATGGTTGCCTTCTGAAGGAGATCCTGACAAAGAAAGAGTGACAGGCAGTTGGAATCCTATAATCATAGAGTTGGAGGAGACCACAAGGGCCATCTAGTCCAACCCCTACCCCGCAGGAATACACAATCAAAGCATTCCCAACAGATGGCCATCCAGCCTCTGTTTAAAAACCTCCAAAGAAGGAGACTCCCCCACACTCCAAGGAAGCAAACAGCTCTTACTGTCAGGAAGTTCTTCCTAATATTTAGGTGGAATCTCTTTTCCTGGAGTCCGTTGCTCCGTGTGCTGGTCTCTGGGGCAGTAGAAAACAAGCTTGCTCCATCCTCAGTATGACACTCTATCCTTAGTAGTCAGTTGCAGGCAGGGGGGAGGGGAGAAGTTGGCATCATCATTAGAGGGGTTAGATGAGCATCATCATTAGAATCCATGGTGGCTGCAAGTAGTACAGTGACAGCAGTAAGAGGTGGGGGTGATTGGTGGGAGGCCCCACAAACCCTTTTTGGTGGGTGCATGTGGCCTATAGTCTGCACACCCTCCAATAATGCTTGCATGAGGTTGTGCTGGCATCTAGCTGGTGAGCCATGGGGTTGTATAGGGGATTGGAGTTCTTTCCCCCACGTCCATTTCTGAACATCCCTATGCTACTATGCCATGCTAAGAAGTTGTGTTTTGGCTAAAGTTTGGCATGTTCTCAGATTACTTCACGTTTTAAGATAATGATATAAAGATATGAATATTTTATTTCTACCAGGAGATTGAAAGACTGAAAAGTGAGAAGCCCACATGGGAGCGGAGGCTACGCTGGGAAGGAATGAAATCCGTCTTTGGGGGCCAACCTTCTCTGCTTTGGATAAATCCATTTGCTGGATTTCGAATCAGACAGTTTATGCTAAGAACCAAGAAAGGAGGTCCCGAGTTTTCTGTCTGAGCCTGCCTAATCATGCTGGAACTCATTAAAAAAAGTAGTATATTGTATTTATTGAGTGCAAGGGGGAGGGAAACCCGCCCCGGTGTAACCTGTGACCAGTGAAGATTGACACATATGAAATATTTTGCTTGTAGCAAGCAGAATTTTATACATTTATAATCACGGGCGTCTCATTAACTCTTGGAAGCATAGACTGGATACTGCCACATATGGCTTTTGAGCAGAACAACAGAAACAACCAAGGAAGGTGGATGGTCGCACTAAAGAAGCCAAAATATTGTCTTTACTACTGTAACTTATTATTTTAGAGGACTAATTATGCATTTATTTTTTTCAAACCCCTTTTATTTTGTATGTGTGTACTTTTTATTATTTTTTTAAGAATTAATTCCTGCTGGGTTTTGTTTTTATTTTTTTTAAATAAGACTGTGTGCTGAGGCACCAGTTTGTCAATCATGATACACATCTATAAATGCTGGAAATGGCTAGCCAAAATCAGCCCCCCTCCTTTTCTTTATTTTGGATCCAGTAGTTTGCAGGTAATGTGCACCCCATCATGTAACTTTTTTTGTCCAGTTTGTCCTAAGAGCCCCCTGAGCTATGTCTCTCTGCATCTGTAGTACAAAACCAAAAATGTAACAAGCTGATCAGTACCCAGCATTTCCATAGCCTCACAAGATTTCTTTCTTTTTAGGGCTGAATTTAAAATGTTAATTGTGCAGTAATCCAACTGCAGTCCTCTTGTTTGCCCCTTGATATTTGTGCCAGTTTTGCTGATCATAATCATTTAAGGAAGAATTCAGGAACCTCAGGCCCTGGTGCAGAATCCAGCCATCCTGGTGTTCCAAACATGGCTCTTTGGACTTCTTTCCCCTGATGGTTCTACTCCCTCCCTTTCCCGTGACACCATTGCCTGGTAGTTTCCCACGATTTGTATGGTGTCCCCCCCTCCATTGTAAAATGCTTCTCCTACGGCTTAGTTATTGGTCGCAAGAGCTTTAAACAAAAAGAGGTTGGTATTAATGGCACCACCCCCTTTTATTTTTCACCCAAACCATCACTGGAACATAACCTCTCCAAAAAAAATTCTGAAATTGAATTTGGGCCAAAAGAGGTTCCCCACCTTTGATCTAAGTTTTAGATTTGTAAGGGAACTTATCTCCTGCCACTCCGGTACCTCTGAGGAAGGTTTTTGGGCTTTCCTATGGGGTGGTGGGGGGAGAGAAAAAAAATAGGGGCCCAGGGCAGGCTATCCCTATGGAACAAATAGATTACAGATGGGAAGCCTCTTAATCCAGCAAGATCTCTGTTGTTTCTTGCATTTCATTGCACAACCTAGTCGGAAAACAAATTGGGAGGGTGTCAGAAGCTGTCTATACTCTAGGGTAGACCCTGTGGAAAGTGTGTTTAAAATGTTTTAGTCATGCTATGTGACCTGCAAAAAGAAAAAGAAAAAAAACTTGAATCATTGAGATTGAGATTGTAAAAACAGTGTTTAAAAGTCAGCCTTGCTGATGTATCATTGTGTGTGCAGAGCACATGTGCTCACAAGACATTGTGTTCATCTCAGCAACAGAGGTACCTTGGATGGTGCCAAAGGTTCCTTTCGTATCCTTTCAGTCAAAGCTGATGGCACATCTCTTTGTAGCTGCTGGAGTATCTCTGCCCACTTCAGAACTCCCAAACACATAAGCAGCAGGTTCAGGATGAAGTTTGGGTATGCTTCGAATTTTTTCATGTGATCTCCTTAGAATCATGACAACTACCCGGCAGATCATTGCTACATTGGGTTACCGTTACCCGTAAGGCAGAGGAAGAGATTTCTTCAGAAATAAGAAAGCACTGTAATGCTCAATTTGTGGAGGTGTGTGTAAGAAGCATTTTACAAGCCTGTGATGACAGCTGCAAATAGAAAGCTGGTCCGGTGCTGTAGGACAACCAAATCTGCTTCCAAGCCAGAGAAATGAATAATGTAAAAACAGCTTTCCCGGTCCCTTGTAGAGAAAAGCCGCTGCATGATTTAAATGTGCTGCTAAATCTGCAAGAAATGAAATATCACCTAAATGTGGTGATTTGTATGCTTAATAACAAAATAATCCTGACCTGGCCTTCTTTTCTTTCCAGCAACCCCAATTCTTTTAATTCCATGGAAAGGTTATAATTTTGGACTCATTGCAAATCTTGAGCATGGTTGCTTAAAAACAACAGCCCTGTATTGAAACTTGCCTTAAAACATATCAGGGCTTCTGTTTTGCTATTGGCACCATAGTACTTATATGCTTAAGAATCATCCATTCCATGGCTGAAGCCCCAATGATGGTTTATCCTTTTCTGCATGTCTCTGGGAGACTGCATTCTTCCCTCAGTTGATTTGCCAGTTTCATTCTGGCCCTTCCCTCCACCAAAGAGACATGTCATTCATTGTCTTGGAGAGTGGCTTGTCTCTTTTACAGTGGTAAAAATAGCCAACCTTCCATCATGTGTCCTTGTGGTCAAATCATACCCCATTAAGGGAAATGCATCTTACTTGCCTTGATAACATTTTCCCTCTAGCCATGCGTGGTTTGTTTTTGTTTTTGTTTTTGTTTTGCAAAGCTAATAAATCAGACTTGCGAAAGAAGTCCATGGGGTTGTCTAGACGATGAAAATATTCCTCATAGAATTCAACAAGAATACATTCTGTCCCAAAACACTACGAACAATATTTGTTGTATTCGAAAGAAGGGGCCCCAAAAACTCTTATCTCTGGTGGGGGGGAAGCCTTTGCAGATTTTTGCAAAGTATTTTAAAATAATGTGTGGACCTGCACATTATCACATGTTTGGGCATGTAATTCGGAATGCTGCATATTCTTGGTGAGAGCAGAAGTGGACAGCAGATTGGTTGGATGTGGGCAGGGAGCGGGTTTGCCAGCAAGGAAATGGCTGGAAGCGCCATTTTGGCATTTCATGTTATCGTGCATGCACTTTTTTGCTGCAGTAAGGTGACCAAAAATATATATATATATATAAGTGGAAGGTTGCACTTGCGCACCTTTGAAATACTGTGCAGCAGCGACAACACGTGCAGAATAATAACGTGCTGTGCTCTCAGCCACCAACTTGATTCACAGACATGGCTGTGTGTGCACTTCAAATGCAGATAGCTTTGCATTCAATAGATTTTGCCAAAAGACCGTGAAGACAAATGAGCGTTGCTGTGAATTTGAGATAATGCACACCAATCTGTATTATATCCTCGTGTAGACAACCCCCAGTGTTTGCCTCCTGATGACCAATCACAAAACAAAAACAAAGCTAATTTGCATCACGCTGTGTGAGTCCAGTTTTGAGGTTGGATAATCAGATGTCTTTTACCTCTTCAACGAGCTCCCCTTCTGATGTTGTGCTAACTGCAACATCTCATTTGGACCTTAGAGTCTGTATGTTTTATCATTAGACTACAATATAAACTAATTCCCTGTGGCTCACTACAACTCTGTGGTGACGTGTACAGGCCCAGGTATTCTGAACAGGAGTAGCAAGGCATCCTGCATAATCCAAAATTCATGCAGATTATTCCTTGCTGGATCTCGGTAGCCTCCCAGGAACAAAAAAATCTGCAGTTCTTTCTTATGTGTGTATATTCACAGTTCTTTTGAGTCAATGCACATATCACTGGAGGAACTGCCAACTAGGTTAAATAAAAGTTTGACTCAGATTATAAAAACAAAAGCTAAAAATGCAGCAAGGATCAAAGTGATCCCTTACCATTTCTGTTTTGCTGCCATTCTTACAGGACTCTTCTTAACATATGTTGTCTAATGACCTATACTGCTGGAACTCAGAAAACCCCTCTTAATGCAGCTGAACTTGTGTGTGACTTAGAAAGTATGTGTGTGTGTGTGTGGCGTGTATGAAAATGGAGTTTCTTGCTTTTCAAATCCTTGTTCTGTTGTAATTTTTTTAAAAATGTAAAATAAAGCAACTAATTGAAGTCTTCCTTATTTAACATGATGGTTTTGTGGGGCACGGGGACATATCCGAACAACAGGACATGTGCTTTGCCTGCACATGTGTGTTCAGTTCCTGGCATCCTCGGTGGGCTTGGAACAATGCCTACTTTAGACATTAGAGAGCTGAAGTGAGTCAGCCGTGCCCTCCTGGTGCCTTCCAGATCTTTTGGACTTCCAGTTCCCAGAAGCCCCAGCTGACATGACCACTGAAATGCTGAGAGTTGTAATCCAAAATATTTGAAGGGTATCAGTTTGAGAAAAACTAGAGGACCACAAAGTTGGGACCAAACAGACCAAAAATACAACTCTGTCTGCATTCACATTGTTTCCTATGTACAGGTCAACCGCTGTAACTGTGGGGAATACATCCCAAGACACCCCCCCATGGATACCTGAAACTGTGGGTAATAGGGAACCCTATTATTTTGAGATGAACGCCAGAAGTTGGCCCTAGAATCACACTGTAGGACCTAGAAATGTCTAGAGAGAACATATTTTTATAGACATGGATAAGTGAAACCGT
The DNA here is from genome assembly GCA_030847615.1 of Gambelia wislizenii. Classification (NCBI taxonomy): domain Eukaryota; kingdom Metazoa; phylum Chordata; class Lepidosauria; order Squamata; family Crotaphytidae; genus Gambelia; species Gambelia wislizenii. The sequence continues at coordinate 5,497,025 of JAUMIR010000008.1, forward strand.
GGATACTAAATCCATGGATACGGAGGTTGACCTGTATTTGTTTTTAGAACATTCCTTTTCAGAAGTTTTGAGAAGGTAGCCATGTTGACATGTTGGTTATATCCAACTGCTAGCCCCAACTAGAGTAGACCCATTGAATCACTAGATCTTACATGAGTGTTGATGTAAGTTTTCATTGATTTAATGAGTCTACCCTAGCTGGGGCTAGCAACTAAATGTAGGTCATAGAATCTTATGGAAACTTAAATTTTGTTAGTCTTCAGTTGGCATAAATCTAGGACAGTGTCCGACCGTTGTTGCATTTTGGAAGTCCTGTTCAAAGAGAGAAAAAGGTCTCAAAAATATAAACTTTAACTGGGCTTATGTTTCTTGTAAGCCTTTAAGGTTCATCTTTTTCACATTTTCTTTTGCCTGATTTTTACCCACTTCTCAACAAATAAGTTTTACAGAAGAGGAGGGAATCAAGATCTGCATATCGTTCTCCCAACTGTGACAGCAGCACTCTGCCACAGTATAAGACCAATCCTTGACATCATTTATAATTGTGCTGCCTTGAAGCCTTTACCAAAAGTTATTTTTACATTAGACAGGAGAGAAGCTTCCCTGCTGGTTGCTAAAATTAAACTTATGGTCTGTGCTAAATGTGTGAAGATCGACACAAAAGAATATTTCCCAGACAAAACCCCCAATTATAGTGAAGGCTGTAAGAATAGTTGCCACACTGTGAAAGCAGCGATCCAAACACATACATTGAAGCTAACTTGTATGTTACCCGTGTCATGTCATGTTACCCATGAAGACTAAAGACTCATGCATAATGAGGCCTTAAGTATCCACAAGAAACAATAGGAGCGATGGAATATTATACATACATATTCATATACAATAATAATAGCTTTGCAGCTTTATTTACTCGAGCACAGCAGGTATGTATTTTCAGATAATTGACAGTTTTTAAAAAAGGGTAAAACAAATCTTAAAGAAAAACCATGACCCTGTCTAATAATATGCAGTTCAAACAAACAAAAAATGGAAATGGAAAAGAAACCTTATGGCTCAGAAGAAATAACATAGGGCATATATCAATCAAATTTGGGTTTTTGCTCTGTGTGGAACCCATCTTCTCTGTTCTGGATTATCAGCAAACCAGCACTATTCTTTTACAATAACTACACAACAGATGGGAGTGTGACAGAAAATAACCCACATATGGCCACGTTTTTAGCATAGGGCATGCTCACTAGCAATTGCAAAAGAGCTAGAAGTTATAGTTATTTTCTAGCATGCTAATCATGTCAATGGCTCTCTTGCAATTGCTATATTGGTGCAATGCAGAATGATTGATGGCCAAATGGGAACTTGGAATTAGGATCCAATGATGCATTCATGTTCACTGTCCCCTTTAGCATGTGACATATTGTCAGTTCTAATAAAATGAAGCATCTCCAAACCCTACCACGGTGCATCTCTTTCTTAAAACCATGTGGAAAACTTTCAGAGGTTACTTAGAGGTGGGAGAGTAGGAAGCAGAGAAGCCTAAAGCATAGCAGGAGCAAATCCACACAAGGGGAAAGCTATAGCTGCTTAAGTTTTCATGTGTCTCTTTAGTCCTGTCTTCCAAACCCTTGGAAATGTTTGAACAATAGCAAGGAAAATGGAAAAACTATGGTGGAGAGAATAATAGCACATGCATAAGTTCTGCTTCATCTCTCTAAACGCAGAATCATGCAGCTGAAACAAGTTACTAGGAGGCACCTGCACATATGAATAATGCTAACTAAGGAAACAACCTTGTGAAACACTTGGAAAAGTGAGATTGTCAACAGGGAAATTTCTCGTGTGTTTGCTCAATGCTACCCTTTTGTTAGCTGAAAGGTTTTGAAAGACCTGGGCACTAAGGGTCTCACAGTTGGCATTATGGGAATGAGGTCGGTTGGCTTGATATATGAAGTTAACTGTTGATTGGTTTATTATTATTTTTTTAGCTTGCTTTTTTTTTATAGAATTTCCTGTTTAGGTATAACCGCCTGAGGCAAAAGTGGTGTTGATACTTCAGACCCCGGGTTTGGGCCTAGCTTGTAATCTTCACTTCCTGTACTGGTGGAAGGAGATGGAAGAGATGTTTCGGGAGAAGCTGTGGAGGAGAAAAACAAAAAAATATGTCACAAACCAGGGTCAGTGACTGCAGTTCTCAAACTCGGGTCCTCCAAATGTTTTGAACTTTTGCTTTCAAAATTCTTGACTGTTGACCCTGTCAGCTGGGCCTTCTAGGAGCTGAAGTCCAAAGCATTTGGAGGACAAAACCTAGGAACATTTGTGTGTTTCACATACGCTGTACCATTGGTTCTCAGCCAGAGAGTCTCCAGATGGCATTGGACTTCTCGGAACCCTTCCCATTAGCCGTGCTGGCTGAGTCTTCTGGAAACTGAAGTCCAACATCAAGAGCCACCTTGGTTGAGAACCACTCCTTTAAACAATTATGCCTTCTTCACATGTAGGTGGGATTGCTTGTGCTAGATGAGCCCCCCTTCTCACTGTTCATTTTCCCTTGCTCCCCTTGCCCCAATAGATACACCAATCAAGAAGAGGGCACAAACCGATAAAGAATGCCGCTCCAGTAAAGAGAAATACAGGTCACCCCCTGTATCCATGGAACCAAGGTCCATGGTTTCAGTTATCCATGGCTGAAAAAATAGGGACACGTACCATAGAGTCGTGTTGGAAAATGCCTAGAAAGGTGTCCTCTTCAAGTTGTAGTCCAAAAGCGTAGCTTGGCCAAGCTCTGATCTCTATTCTAACTGGCAGACATTCTCTAGGATCCTGAGGGGTCTTTCTCTGGCTTTGCTACCTAAAATCCTTTGAACTGGAGATGCCAGTGATGGAATCTGAAATCTTCATCTTCCTTACATGAAGGAATTTTCTCCATTTACAATGTGCATTTATAATGTGTAGATCACTTTTTAAAATGGAAAATCATTATTTGCTTTTCAAATTTTGGTACTAAAATTTAAACATTGCTTCTTGCATTTCCTTTACCATCATCTACATCTCCTGAAATATCTAGTCCATAATTTTTAGGGCAGAGGTAGGAATTATCTGGCTCTCCAGATGTGGTAGGACTGCAGCTCCCAGCAGCCCCGGTCATCCTAGCCAATAGTGAGGAATTCTGGGAGCCGCAATTCAACAACATTTGGAGAGCTGCACAATTCCCATCACTGGGGTAGGGCAGCAAACTATGAACTTAGAATACCGTATGTTCCAATATTTGCATATTTGAATATTTGGATTGCAGGTCAATGTTTTCAATTGCATAAATAGCTCAACAGTTGAACCACTTTCCTAGTGAAATAGTGAGAAACTGGACACATACAGACTGAAGCGGTGTGAATTACAGAACCAATGTTGCTGGGTAGAACAATGTGTCCTGGAAGAGGTTCGAAATTAAGGCTGGAAGGCCCCGACTGGTACTGTGAGACATCCATGGATGCTCCTGCATGAAAGAAAAGAAAACCAACTGTAGTGAGCTGGGCCTCTGCCACCATCCAGGTGGGTTTTAGGGTCCTTGTTAGCTTCAAATGTTAACAGCTGTCCAGCAGCATGAAAGAGTTAACTGGTATTAGTGACCTGGTTGAATACTTTCTTCCGCACCTTCTTCTGCACATATGGCTTGGACATGGGGACATTTCATGACCTACCCAAGATATATGTGATTGTGGCTTAAGGTATGTGGCTTAAAGCCACTTAAGTGTGTCTTTGGGCTTATCTAGACAAGCTAAATACTCCATCTTGCCCCTGTCTCCAGTATATACGATGCAGAGCATTTGCTCTGTTCTGCCCCCAGGCAGTCCTCGCCACCTCTGGGGCCAATATGGGGCTCAGACACGGGGAAGGAAGGTTAGTGGTTTACTCCGTTATAGGTGGCAATAAACGGATCGGGCCCCACTCGTGTGCAGAAACCCATCTGGCACACCAACCCTTGCTGCTGCCACCATCTCACTGGCCCTCCTGCAAGCCAGGAAGGAGTCCTACAGCATACGGAGCCTTGGTCACATGTCGTGGTCCCCCTTCCTGGCTCTGAGGAAAATGGCAGCGGCTGCAGGGACCAGCTGTTGTGCCTGTTTGGACTCCATCCCGTCCCATACAGGTAACGGGGGAGAAATGCAAACCCACAGCCAGGATACACCAGGATGGCTCGTATAGATGAGTCCTTAGTTTCTGTTTGTAGTGGTGGGGGGGGGTGCAGTGGGTCTGGGGGCTAATCTTCTCCCTGGCACAATCTAGAGGTCACCCAGACTGCCAAAAACATCTCTCCCCCAAAAGGGGAAAAACTTCAACTGTTTCCAGTTTTCCAAGGGCTCCCTGCAGTCTATTTAATAAGTACTTTTCCTTTCCTGGATGCTTCTGGGAGATGCAATTAACATTTTTTTTTCCCAGAAAAAAAGGAAGCTGGCATTCAGCATTGCAGTTACAGATTCATAACCTAGATTTACAGATTCATAACTGATCTGTATTCAGTAGTTTTGCAGTTAAACTACCTAATAGCCACCCCAACCCATCTTAAGAGCCAGCAGCTGAATCAGGGGAAGGAGATCCATTCAGCATCCAATTTGGACACAAAGAGGGTGACATTTCCACACTCACCCCTTACCAATGAGCAAGGCTGTGACAATCAGAAGCAGGACCCCTATCACAAGTCCTTGTTGCAACCTCACTCGTTGGCAGGAGAAGAATGGAAACCTCCTTCTTGTGCCCCAATCAGAAACTAAATGGACCACCCAATCTAGCTGCTGGCTCTTCAGGTGGGCTGGGGAGGGGACACATTGCATAGTTATGCATACATAACTAAGTAGGCAATGTAGAACATCAGTTTAGAATGGCCTGGGGGGATCAAGGGACACAGAAACAGCTTGGGGGGGCACACGTGATCCCAGGGCTGCACTTTGCCCACCTCTGGTTTACAACCCACTCCAACTCTTTTTTACTTTTATTAACATCCACTGAGAGCCTTCCAAATGCATTTTCATCTTACCAAGCCAGTTTCTTTCTGATATCTGTGCAAGAGCAGAACAGACAAGTTGATGTAGGACTTTATCAGACCAGGCAAATATGGTGGCGTAACGATGTCTAATGAACATGAAAGGGCGTCCATAACATATTATGTCAGCCTTTTGCGATCATGAATTGTCCAAAAGCTGTTCCTTTTTATTGACGGGCCAAGCCATCAATACATCTGCTTTGGCAGTTTTTTTGCTAGCATTGCCAGTGTTTGAAACTTCACACCATTGTGCTCACGGGAGTACAGTGTCAATGACAGAACACTTCCAGGTGAGATCATGACAGCCAGGTAGGGGATGCTCTTTTCTGGTTTACTTGTAATTTTTAAAAAGTGTCTTTGTGCTTGTGTCTACGTTTTGTGGGTTTATTTTGCTTTATTTTTAAAATTTGCCTAGCTTATATCTTCTTGGGAGAATTGGTAAGATCTCAAACCTGGAAGTAACTGGAGATCCATTCGTGCTCCATTATGTTGGGGCTGCCTTTCTGATGCTGCTAAAGGTAGGTCTGATCAAGGGGGTTCTTTTCCCGGCATAAAAACAGTTCAAAATATGCCAGCAAAAGAATTTTTATGGAGGGTGGTCTGATAAAATCCTTCAGTCTTCCAGCTTTTGCCCACAGCAACATTGCCTGTCTTTTTAGGACCTACAAGGAAGAGAGAAGTACCCCCTGTCCCAACCCAGCTCAGTACCTCCCAGAAGCATCTCCTGAAGCAAGCTGTCAATTCTTGCCACTCCAAAGAGCTTGACAAACTGGACTTGCTCAATCATCTGCCAAGTGATGCTCTGGAGAGGAGGCAAGAGGAGAAGGATGTCGCTGAATCTCCCCCGGGAGTCATATTGGCGGTCGTTGATGTAGTCTTCCAAGTTCACCTGTACCTGGAAGCGCATGTTCTTCACCTTGCTGGGTTCACTCAGGCCTTTGCAATCTGGGGAGAGGGCAGGTTGAAGGGGAAGGGGAGATGGTGATAACATCAGTGTTGCCATATTCAAATAAGCTTATATTTATGCATAGTTCCAGGCAAAGTACAGAGTGTTGGTTATTACATTTAAAGCCCTGCATGGTTTGGGTCCAGGTTATCTTCAGGATCACCTCCTCCCATACAACCCACCCTGTACACTGAGGTCCTCTGGGGGACATTTACTTCAACCAACCAGGACTAGACTGGCAACTGTCACCCAGAAGACCTTTTCATCAGCTGCCCCTAGACTGTGGAATGGCCTGTTGGAAGAGATTTGACAGCTTAAACAAGCTGCTGGAATTTAAAACGTTACTAAAGACCTCTTTCTTCCAGCAGGCCTACCCAGTTGATATTAATTTATGAATTTTAAATGTGTATGGATGATTTTAATGTAATGTTTATTTTAATCTTATGTGTTTTTACTTGTGTGTTTTAATGATTTTATTTTATATATTGTATTTTAATTCATAATGTACCCTGCCTCGAGCCTTGGGGAGAGGCAGGTAAGAATTTCTTCTTCTTCTTCTTCCTGTTGTTGTTGTTGTTGTTCAAGCTTGCTAGTAGTAATAGTAATAGTAGTAGTAGTAGTAGTAGTGGCCAAAAACCCTGAAAGCACCAGATCCTGTCTGATCTTAGAAGTCCCCCTGTCTTCAATGCCTGACTCCCTTTTAACTTCCCTGCTAGTCTTCATTGTTGGTGATGTGGGGACCAACAATGGACCGCCCTGGCCTCACATCAGGAGGCACGGAGACGCACTATCCACAATGCTGCAGCCTTATTTGAGAACTCACACCAAACAAGTCTTGAAGAGAAACAACAACGCAGAAAGAATCACAACCCAGAAACATCACCCAAGGAGACCTTCTGCTGTGCTTTCTGCAACCAGACTTGTTTATCTCAGATTGGCCTTTTTAGTCATCACCGCACTTGCAGAAAGCACGGGCTGAGTCCTTCCTGAATCTTCGTTTGCGAAGAAAAGCCAGAGAGAGAGAGTCTTCTTTGCTTCACCCCTCGTTGCCGCCTCCCTCCACACTGTATCATTTGTTTCCACCCTCAGCTTCTTGCAGCTGGTTGGGCACTTTGTCTCAGCATCCTGCTAGAATGGATAAGGTAGGGATTTCGTAGTTGGCATCGCCAGCACCCGGGCATCTCCCATACCTCACCACACTGGCAATTGCACTTTGCCAACCCCTGGCTTAGACTATTTCCCCACAGTAGTGCTGAGTTGACATGTTCCTGACCAGCCCTAATACGTCACTTGGAACCTTCTTGCTGACCTACCCCTCCAGAGAGTGTTACCTGGGTCAAAGAAGACAATGGCTTTGAGACAAGCATATTCGTTCTCATCGATCTGAATTTCTCGCAGCGGTTTCACCAGTTCATCCAAGATCCTGGTAGCTACACGGGCAATTTCTAATTCTGGGCATTGCATTGGGATAATGAAGTCATTTCCTGCAAAGAAGGGGAGGAAGAGGAGAGACAACGTCTTTGTGGGAATATTTGGTATCTAGATCAAGCAGAGTGCAGCGTAGCCAGTGCAGTATGAGCTTGCGGTAGAGAACAGGAGAGAAATATTCAGGATGCTCTTGTAAGGTGAAAGGGGGGAGAAATATTTATTGTTTCAGAAAATCCATCTGGGATAGGAAAGGAGATAAACAAAAAGAATATTACCTAAATTTTAGTAGAAGAGCCCCTAAAAGCTGGCTCCCATGTGTGGATGAATGCCATCCTGTGGCAGGAGCCTCATGGATGATCCTTTCCAGACAAAGGGAGACAAAAGGACTCACTTTTGGAAGAATCGGGGAGGGATTACCTCTATAGGCAAGAAGGAAGCCAAAAAAAAAAAAAAAAGGCTTGAATACATAGACCAAAAAAAGAAACAGGTGAAACAAAAGGACAGGCACGCTCTCTAGAATTCCCTCTCACTAATCACTCTATACAAGTATTGATGCCTCCTTGCTTCCAACAGTCTTATACTGATGTTATTTGTTGCCAGCATGAAGAAGTTGTTCTTCTTGTGTTAAATGGAGGATTTCACCTGTAAAGAACTAACCAGCAGAACTTGGGAAATTTTTGAACTTGGAAAAAGGTAACCAGTAGAACATGGAAACTCTCAGAATCTTAGCTAGGCCAGTTGAGGGATTCTGGGAGTTGTAGTGCAAGAAAGTGATTTCCGTCTCTCCCCCAGATCTGTTTATAAGTTTCTAAATTTGTCAGCAAAGCCCTGTGGAAAGCTAGTGCCCTATTCTGGTTGCTTTTTCTCACAAAACAGATCTGGTGGGGTTCAAAAACAAACAACCCAAATGATAAAGTATTTGCCCTACCTTAGCTATGCCTAAAAGCCTAGGGAGGAGTTTTGACCTTGTGGCTGCTAGGCATCTTTTTGTCAAGGTTCAATGAGCTTTCAAATTCAATTGTTTAAATCAATTGCATTATAATATTTTATAGGCAGTCTTGCTGTGGAGAAATAGCATTTCACATTTTAACCATAGCATTTGGTAAATGTGGTTTTAATATGTTTTTTTCTGTTTTCCCCTGTAACTTTTTAGTGATGCTCGTGTTCTTCTTTGAACCCCAGTTTGAGGAGAAAAGTGGGATAGAAATGAAATGAACAGAAAGAGTATTCAAAACTTTTGTGTATGTGTGTGCATCTGTGAGCGCGCACACACACATGTGCATGTATACATTATTTTGTTGGTTGTCGTTGTTATGTGACTTCAAGTCAACTCCAACCTTCTCCTAAATTTTTCTTGGTGCCATTTATTCAGAGGAGTCTTGCCGTTGCCTTCTTCTAAGGCTGAGAGTGTGTGACTTGCCCAAACTCACTCATTGGGTTTCCAACACTGAGCAGGGATTCAGATCATGGTCTCGCAGAATCCTAGTCCAACACTTAAACTACTACACCACACTGGCTCGTAATGGCCAGATCTCTTCACAGGGGTTTGCCATTGGCTTCCTCTGAGGCTGAGAGTGGGTGTCTTGCCGAAGGTCACCCAGGGTGTTTCTACAGCTGAACCAGGGATTAGGATCCTGGTCTCCTGAAGTCCTCATCCAACACTCAAACCACTGCATCACACTGGCTCCACCGAGTTGCAATGGAGGGCCTAGTGATTCCTAGAGAGGAATACTTCTCTAGACATGTTCCAGCACAACTCTATGGTATTTGTCCCTATTTTTTTTTAAGCCGGTGGATAACTGAAACCACAGATATTTCTTCTGTAAATATATTATTTCACACATGCACACTGACTAAGGCTGCATCTGCACTGCAGAAATAATGCAGTTTGACACCACTTTAACTGCCATGGCTCAGTATTATGGGATCATAGAATCATAGAATTGTAGAGTTGGAAGAGACCACGAGGGCCATCCAGTCCAACTCCCTACCATGCAGGAAATCTTGATCAAAGCATCCCCGACAGATGGCAATCCAGCCTCTGTTCAAAGACCTCCAAGGAAGGACCTCCGAGGGAGTGCGTTCCACCACCGGACAGCTCTTACTGTCAAAAAGTTCCTCCTCATGTTGAGGTGGAATCTCTGTTCCTGGAGCTTGCATCCATTGCTCCGTGTTCCAGTCTCTGGAGCAGCAGAAAACAAGCCTGCTCCATCCTTAGCATGACACCCCTTCAAATACTTTAAAAGGGCTATCATATTGCCTCTTAACCTTCTTTTTTCCAGGCTAAACATACCCAGCTCCCTAAGTCTCTCCTCATAAGGCATGGTTTCCAGACCTTTCACCATTTTAGTTGCCCTTCTCTGGACACGCTCCAATTTGTCAATATCCTTTTTGAATTGTGGTGTCCAGAAATGGACACAATACTCCAGGTGAGGTCTGACCAAGGCAGAATAGAGTGGCACTATTACTTCCCTTGATCTAGATACTATACTTCTATTGATACAGCCCAAAATCGCATTGGCCTTTTTAGCTGCTGCATCACACTGTTGACTCATGTTCAACTTGTGGTCTATTAGGACTCCTAGATCCCTTTCGCACGTAGTCTCGTTCAGCCATGTCTCTCCCATCCTATATTTATGCATTTCATTTTTCCTCCCTAAGTGCAGTACTTTACATTTCTCCGTGTTGAATTTCATCTTGTTAGCTTTGGCCCAGCTCTCCAGTCTATCCAGGTCATTCTGGGATTTGCAGTTTTGTAAACTATTTAGCCTTCTCTCTCAACGAGAATTAGCTAACACACATTGGAAACTGCTTAATGAAGTGTAGATGTGTAAATTGCTATTGCTTAAAACAATTTGTAAGCCGCTCTGATAGCCTTGTGGCTGAAGAGTGAGAAATAAATAAATAAATAAATAAATAGCGAGCTCTGGACTACAAGAAATTTCAGCGGTGTCAAACTGCATTATTTCTGCAGTGCAGATGCAGCCTAAGAGAGGATACAAATCAGCATCAACTGTTGGCTTTCATATCAGTGAGGGACTGAATTGACTCTGGATTTTAGTCTGAATTTTGAAAGAGATCTCAGAGGTACTTCTGTGTGTGCATCTACCCAATTTTAATCCAAAATATTTGTGGTCCTATGGGAGAAGGGGGTGACAATTTCCTCCAATCCCTCTCTGTAGATTTCCAAGAAACATCTGGCAGGACCTCTTGAAAACAGGACATTAGACTGCAGCAATGGTTCTCAACCTTTGGCCCTCCAGATGTTTTGGGCTTTCTTTCCCAGATACCTCAGCCATCATGGACAATGATTGGGAAACTGGGAAGGAAATATCCCAAACACCTAGAGGGTCAAACGTTGAGAGGCAGTATACATGAGGAACCTTTGTTCTGTGTGGATGAGACTTCAGGATAGGGTGCGTAGATGACCATAACTTGCTAAAGCAGGTTGGATGTTGCTATTTTTTGTTTGTTTGTTTTTAATATTTCCTGCCTCCTTATCCTCTAATAGCAGCAGCAATGACAAATATAATATCAGACCAATGTGAGTTTTCTAAAATAGAAAGGGAAATGCAGGGCTCTCCCAAAAATACTACTATACGATGAACTCACCACGGGTCAGCGTAAGATGGGAGCTCCAAAAAAGCGATACAAAGACTCCCTGAAACAACATCTCAGGCTTGGCCAAATTGATCACCAACAGTGGTCCGCCCTGGCCTCACATACTATACGGTGAACTCACCACGGGTCAGCGTAAGAGGGGCGCTCCAAAAAAGCGATACAAAGACTCCCTGAAACAACATCTCTGGCTCTGCCAAATTGATCACCAACAACGGTCCGCCCTGGCCTCACATCAGGAGGCATGGAGACGCACTATCCACAATGCTGCAGCCTCATTTGAGAACTCACACTGAACAAGTCTTGAAGAGAAATGACAACGCAGAAAGAATCACAACCCAAAAACATCACCCAAGGAGACCTTCTGCTGTGCTTTCTGCAACCTGACTTGTTTATCTCGGATTGGCCTTTTTAGTCATCAGCGCGCTTGCAGAAAGCACGGGATGAGTCCTTCCTGAATCTTCGTTTGCGAAGAAAAGCCAGAGAGAATGACCAGGCAATTGAATACATTTGGTTGTTCTTACCTAATAATAGAAAATCGGTGTATGGAATAGAACGCTTTGCAACTCCCAGCAGTAAGTGCTCTCCCGCATGGGCTCTCAGCAAGGCAACCTGTGAACCACAAGAGAGAAGAGAAACAATGATCTCCTATTTCAAGAGCCAGCTCTTTTTGCTGATGTTGCCAATGGATTGAATTTAGGTTTGGTTGGTCCCAGGTCCATTGATGTAACTAGAGTCTGAAGGACAGGCAAGGCAGAATATAGCAAGCTGGGGACAAGGATCAATGGCACAGCTGCGGCAGCTCATGATTTCTATGTCGGTGGGGTGGAGAGGCCACTCTGGGTTGCAATCCAACATTGATTTGACACATTCAAGCAACCCAAAATGTTGAACCTATTTTGGAGATGATGCTCAGCATCTTGATTACAGTAGTTTCTTTAAAGTTCAAATTAAAACCTGGTGTAGATTCACCACCTTGCAGACAAAGAAGTCATGCGGCCCCCACTAGTCACAGTGTAAGGAAAACATAACTGTCAAAGCATCCAGTTACCTCTGCAAACTAAAGGTGCATTTACACTATAAAAATAATGCAGTTTGACACCACTTTAACTGCCATGGCTCCATCCTAAAGAATCCTGGGATTTGTAGTTTGGTGAGGCATCAGCACTCTTTGGCAGAGAAGGCTGAAGAGCTTGTAAAACTACAAATCCTAGGATTCCATAGGATGGAGCTATAGCACTCAAAGTGGTGTCAAACTGCCTTATTTCTACAGTGTAGATGCACCCAGTTGCCGTTTTCTCACCTGGTCGTCCAAGGGAAGCTCACAGAATGCTGGGATGTATTTTGCCCACTCCACCAAGACCAAGAGCTGCTGTTTCATCGACTCACACACATCACTGATGGTCGCAATCTTCTTCATGGCAATATCAGCGCTGTGCACAGGGCGGAGAGCTGAGTACTATAAAGGGGGGGAAAAAACCAAAACATTGAGTATTCTTTAACCCAGCCTTCCTCAACCTGTTACCTTCCAATGGCCATGCTGGCTCCAAATAATGGGAGTTGTAGTCCAGTGCATACCTGAACAGTGAGAAGTAAGGAAAGGCTGCTTTAACTACTTAGCTCCTTCCCCCATGTAGAATATCTCTCCTTTTCTCTTCTTTCCACCCTTTTACTCCATTTATTCTGAATAAATTGTGGCAAATACCCCATAGGGAGCAAAGTGTAGCTCTCCGGGTATTGCCGGATGGCAGCACCCATCAGCCCTAGTCAATGGGGTTGGAATCCAACAACAACTACTTTGTCCGTCCCTTTCTCATATACACACACACACTCCATCTCATATATATTATACCTTCTAATTCAGTTTACATTTATTATACCAAATGGGGAAATAATCCCTTGTTCCAGCAGGGGGCAATAGACCACAACTCTTTGATATAGTACATTATAAGAAAAGCCACATCTGAAAACCAAAAGTAAAAGCAACTACTGCTTAGCATAAATGGGCAAAAAAACAAAAACAACCCCCCCAAACAGATGCTAGAGTTTGAGGATGTGTTTATAGGTATCTGTTGTTAGCAGTAACTTTATTGAATAGTTGGACTTTGCTTTCACTTCCTGATTTGTGAGGAAAGGGCAACTGTGAACACAGTATGACCCCCGTATCCACGAGATCGGTAACCATGGATTCACTTACCCATATCTGAAAAAAATATGGTCCCTCTAGGCATTTTCTAGGTCCTCCAGCACAACCCTATGATATGCTTCTGTTGGAAGCTGACCATAGAGTTGCACTGGATGACCTAGAAGATGCCTAGAGAGGTATTCTCTCCAAGAATCTCTAGATCCACAAGCATTTCTCTATGATCTGCTTGGGCAGGAAATCATTCGTTTTAATAGGGTTCTGTATGTTATCCGCAGTTTCTAGTATCCATGGAATGTATCCCCTGTGGATACAAGGGTCTTACTGTACTCATAAGGGCATACTTATCAAATTTGCAGATGACACCAAATCAGGAGGAATAGCTAATACCCTAGAGGACAGGATCAAAATTCAGAATGACCTGGATAGACTGGAGAGCTGGGCCAAAGCTAACAAAATGAAATTCAATACGGAGAAATGTAAAGTACTGCATTTAGGGCGGAAAAATGAAATGCATAAATATAGGATGGGAGAGACCTGGCTGAATGAGACTATGTGCGAAAGGGATCTAGGAGTCCTAGTAGACCACAAGTTGAACATGAGTCAACAGTGTGATGCAGCAGCTAAAAAGGCCAATGCGATTTTGGGCTGTATCAATAGAAGTATAGTATCTAGATCAAGGGAAGTAATAGTGCCGCTCTATTCTGCCTTGGTCAGACCTCACCTGGAGTATTGTGTCCATTTCTGGGCACCACAATTCAAAAAGGATATTGACAAATTGGAGCGTGTCCAGAGAAGGGCAACTAAAATGGTGAAAGGTCTGGAAACCATGCCTTATGAGGAGAGACTTAGGGAGCTGGGTATGTTTAGCCTGGAAAAAAGACGGTTAAGAGGTGATATGATAGCCCTGTTTAAGTATTTGAAGGGGTGTCACGTTGAGGATGGAGCAAGCTTGTTTTCTGCTGCTCCAGAGACTGGAACATAGAGCAATGGATGCAAGCTCCAGGAACAGAGATTCCACCTCAACATGAGGAGGAACTTTTTGACAGTAAGAGCTGTTCAGCAGTGGAACACACTCCTTCGGAGCGTGGTGGGGTCTCCTTCCTTGGAGGTCTTTAAACAGAGGCTGGATTGCCATCTGTTGGGGATGCTTTGATTGTGTATTCCTGCATGGCAGGGGGTTGGACTGGATGGCCCTTGTGGTCTCTTCCAACTCTGCAATTCTATGATTCTATGATTCTATGATTCTATAAAGTCTGTGTCTATCTGTCTAGGTTTCCAGCCTAATTATTGGACTGAATCCCTGCTACATCCTTGGGTAGAGGCCTAATTATATTATAAGTATAATAAATACAGAGGTTCCCCTCTTTTAAAAAAAAAAAATCACAGTCCTATCAGCAGGGTTACACTAAAAATTCTGAGTAGCACAAGTTCTACCAGTGGAACTTGCTGTTTGAGCAGGAATTTGTACTTGGGTCTTCTGAGTCCCATACTCAAGTGCCCTTCCACAACCTATGTATTCTGGATATTTTGGACTACAACTCACATCAGTCCTATGCAACATGGCTCTCCTTCTCTGATCTGGTGGCTTCTTGATGTGTTGGACTAAAATTCTCATCTGCTCCAGATGACTTAGGGCTTGTCTACTCTGGCCAGAATACACTGGCTTCCCACTGGCATATTCTGGCACCGGATCAGCCCTTGCCCCTCCATTATCTGCATGAAACAGGATGGAGTCCGCATGGACATGCCAGCCTGTCTCTACAGCAGCCACTGCTGCCATCTGCATTGCAGTCTCTGTTGCAACGCACCTTGGTTTCCATACCGGGGATAAAGAAGAGATATTAAACAAACAAACAAACATACCTACATGCTGATTCATGCCCCATTCTTTGGGAGCAAGTCCCAAATGACCTTGAGGTATCAGATGAACTCCTGTCCCTTTTCTTTTCCTACCTGCTGTGCCATTGCCTCTGCTTGAGTCAGGATGGTAATGGAAAGGGTTCCATTGTCTTCATAGCTGCTTCTTCGGATGCTAATCCTGTCACGCTCATTCTGCACAGCTTGCAAAAGACACAAAGGGGAACAATGGACCATCAGGCACATGTTGGCTTGGGTTTCTGTTGTATATCTACCAGTGAAGTTATGTTCCACAAGCACTTTGCAATCCTTGTGCTGGATATTAGCACAAAGCATAGCACAAAGCCATGGGGAATGTGCATAGCTGTCCATTCTAGGTGCGTTATTGCTCATCTACACTGGTTCTCTGTGCATCACTTTTCTTCTGTGATCATCAGTGGGATAAATCTATTCTGCATTCCCGTTCCAAAAAGTCACTCTGCATCTTATGCCAGCATATGGCACAAATAGGTTTTTGACCTTTGTTGGCATTCCCTCTCAACCACTGTTTAACACTGAAAAAGTAAAACTGCTAGTGTAGTGTATCTACAGGGGATTTAGAATGGGATGTTTCAGTGTGGCCAGTTCAGAGCAGCCATTTCAGTGTGGCCATTTCAGCGTGGTGCAATTCTGCTTGTGTATCAATTATTAATTAATAATTTTGTCAAGAAAATGCAATTAAAACCATTTCTGTTTGGTTGGGATTGTCTTGCAAAACCATTTGGGTAAGTTTGGGGTTATTATCAATTATCAATAATATCAATTATCCCCAAAGGTTACCCTAGCTGTTGCCAAATTCCTCTCTGAAGCTGCTAAGATTAAAACCCTCTATGTACAAAGAAATGGCCAGAATACAATTTAGGCTTTCATATGTTTCATATGTTTCTGTCATATGCCAGTTTCATTGTTGATTGTTTTACTGTTTGTATTTGTTAATTTTGGGTCCATGGACTGCAATAAAAGGATGACAATGATGATATCACAATTATCAATAATATCAATTGATAACTGATAATAACCCAAACTCTTACCTTAACACTAGCACTAACCCTTACTCAAATGGTTTTGTAAGACAATCCCAACAAAATAGAAATATTTTGGTTGCATTTTCTTGACAAGATTATCAATTATCAATTGATATGCAAGCAGAACTGCATCACACTGCACACTGCAACGAACTGGCCACTTTGAACTGGCTGCACTGAAGCATCCTAGACCCAAGGGATTCTGGCCACAGTGGGTTTGTGAAGTCCAAAGGACCTTAATGTGAAAAATAATACTATGGGTGTGTCTTGTACTTTTAATCATTTTAATTTGTTTATTTTTGTCAGTCTTCTTGAGTTCCCGTTCTGGGAAAGGCAGAGTAACAACAACAATGGCAACAGCACTGTTCAAAACACAGATGAGTCAGTCTAATACTGAATCACATCCATGCAAGATCCAAAGAAAGTAGATTTCCTTCATGGTGCGATTAGGAACACACCCTTTTGAAAGCAAAATGGTTGCATTCATCTTACATGCACTTTTATGGCAGACATTTCAGTGTATTTCCTTCACACTGATAACTCCCCAGCCAAATGTATGATGTTCTCAAGATGCTTTGGGCTTTATCACAAGAGGCACCACGGAAGAAAGGCCTTGACTAGCTAAGCGGAGTTAATATTTTACCTACCGTTAAAAGTAAGTTATTATGAGATAGTGAATGTATTGCAATTTGTTTCTTGTACTGGTTTAAAAAAAAAGGGAGGGAGGGTAAAAGCAAAGGTGAACTGAATGACACATCTGAAATGGTTGTGGAGTCACCACAAGAATGGGATGACTATAAACCTACTTTGAACCAATGATGAATTTAGCCAAGATGTCCAGACAGCCCAGAGAGAAGGACAAATTGTTGGTGATTTTATTTATTGTTGAACTAGAATTCAACTCTGAAGGGCAATTACCCATGTGGAAGTCCACAATTTAAAATTCACATTCCAAAGTTTGTCAGCAGCAATTTATTAAGGATGCTGCTGCTGCATGCCTCCAAGTAGTTTCTGACTTATGGTGACCCTAAGATGACCCTATCATGGTGTTTTCTTGGCATGGTTTGCTCAGAGGGGGGTTGCCATTGCCATTGAGGCTGACAGAATGTGGCTTGCACAAGGTTACTCAGGGGCTTTCCATGGTTGAGTGGCTGAAGCTGGACCGAATCAAGAAGGCTGGTCACATGCAGGGGGCCTTTGTTACAAGTTGCGGGGAGGCTTCCTGCATTCAGCGACAGCAAAGGAGATGCAGCCGCTGGAGGCTGCAGCAATGGACCAGCATGCCTGGCTGGATGTCTTCCTGTTTCATGGAGGGAACAGGGGAGGAATGGGCCTGATGCACGGCCAGGATATGCCAGGAGGGAGCCAGTGTATCCTTGCTTGTGTAGATGAGTCCTAAGGCGTTGGAGGAGGCAACTGAGTTGAAATTGCCATTCTCTTTGGCGTATGCAGAACCTGAAAATGTTACTGTTTTGGACTGCAGCATCCAGAATCACCAAGTCAGCATGGACACTAGCTGTGCTGGCTGGGATTCTTCCAGAGTTGTAGTCCAAGAGAGTAATTTTTCCAATCACTGGAGGAAGTTCTATGAGCCTAAGGAAGGAAATAATCAGCAATGAGGGATTAGATTTTCTCTCTCCATAGTTATCTACATTGCCTTGGGTTGGCTAAATTTTGTTGCTTTCCACCATCATCAATTCCTGGAAGATGAAGCAGCTGAGGTTGGTGTCAAGTAGAGGTGTGGAAACTGTTTTTAACAGTTTATCTCTGAAGGGGAGAAGAGCAACCAGGCATAGCTCCATTGTGCCTGGCCCATCAGCTGGTATGAGCCCCTCCCTCCATGTTCCAACCACCATTGCTCTAGTCTCTGAGGGAGAAAAGAGCAGCCAGACACAGCTCCATTGTGCCTTGGCCCATCAACTCAAGAAAGATCCTCTCTTTGTTCCAACTGCCATTGCTCTGGCCAGTGAAGGAGAGCAGACAGCATCAGCTGGACCTAATCCCCTCTTCCACTGACATTCCACTCTCCTTTTGTGTCATGTCTTATTTAGATTGCAAGACATAAGGGCAGGGAATTGCCAAATTAATGATTTGTATGCCTCCCTGGGAGCCTTTTTTGGCTGAAGGGCAGGATAGATACTCAAAATAAAATAAAAACATTTCACCTAAAACTGGAGAACTGCTTCTCTGGAAGACTTTGGCAAGCATGATTGCCTTATTTAAATGTTATTTGGAAGGCACAAATTTTTTTTGGAGCCCAGAATAGGTCTGTTTCAAAAATAAATAAATAAATAAAAGAAGCAAGGTAGTTTCCCACCTCTGGTGCAGAGCTTTAACTGGGCTGAGGGACAGGAGCAAAGAATGGAGTGACACGTCTGCAAAAGAGTTATCCATAAATTCACACTACCTGCTGAGTTTCTGCCAGGTAGTTTCCCCACTTGTTGTGATGGCAATTGGGTGATATGGCCAACCAATGCAAAACAATGGCTTTGAGGTGATTCCCTTCTGTGAAACAATCTCCCCATACTGGAATATGTCCAGAGGAGGGCGACCAAAATGGTGCAAGGTCTGGAAGCCATGCCCTAGGAGGAATGGCTTAGGGAGCTGGGTATGTTTAGCCTTGAGAAGAGAAGGTCAAGAGGTGACATGATAGCCATATTTAAATATTTGAAAGGATGTCATGTTGAAGAGGAAGCAAACATTTTCTGCTGCTCCAGAGACTAGGACATGAAGCAATGGACTCAAACTACAGGAAAAGAGATTACACCTAAACATTAGGAAGACGTTTCTTATGGTAAGAGCTGTTCAACAATGGAATGTGCTGCTTTGGAGTGTAGTGGTTTCTCCTTCTTTGGAGGTTTTTAAACAGAGGCTGGATGGCCATCTGTCAGGTGTGGTTTGATTGTGCATTCCTGCATGGTAGGGAGTTGGACTAGATGGCCCTTGTGGTCTCTTCCAACTCTATGTTTCTATGTCTCCTTGTATAATCAAAATCCTCAGACAAACCCGTCCTTGGTTCCAGGCTCAGAAATACATAGTGATGTGGTTTGGGAGGATAGTGAAAGGACTCGTTGAGATATCTTACAGAACATGTGCAGCCATTTGTAAAATGCTCAGAGGAAATGAGAGTTTACATATTGCTTCATGGTGTAGGCAGAATGGTGGGTGGTGGTAGAGGGAAGAACCTTGACCCAGGTTCATGATGACTCAGAGGCTGCATCCATACAGAGGAAAGGGCATGGCCTGGTGTGCCAGCAGTAGGTCTTGTCCCTTTTGATCTATTTTGATTGCAGAGAAGCAAACATCTCCTTATTTCTGATGCAACCAGCCAACTGAGGTGGAAAATTTAATAGGAGGAGACATTTTGGATGCAGGCCCTGGCTTTGTCTGAAATTTGGTGAGAGTTTTGCCATTCAGCTCCAGGAAAATCTCAGAGAGCTTTCCATCTCCACACACTTTGACAAACAACGCAGCCGTTGCAACCAACCCAACAGTCCTATTTTCCCCTTTCTCCCCCCTCCCCCCAAAAAACCTATCTGTCTCTCTGGCACACTGGCTCAGATAGTGAGGGGGATGGGACAGATGCAGGATTGGAGGCTGGGATTCAAAATCATACTGAGAATGGGGGAAATCAATACACATTCCCAGTAAGTGTACCTCTGCTACGTCAAATGCAGCAAGTCGGTAACTTTCCAAATGCTGGAACACTATTTTCTGTTTAAATTGATAAGGAGCTGATTGTCATGTAATAGTTGGTGTTCAGCTTATTTACCAATGCATTTATTTGATTCTGATTTTAATTGCCCTGCACTCCCTCAAACAGAGCCCCCACCCCCAGAGCAGCTGACACAATTTAAAAGGAAACCAAATTGATTTGGTGCTTCTTTGATCCCTGTTTTTAGCTCTGTTGTGTGTTCTTATAACCAGTGTGGAATGGATCTTAAAGGAGCCTTTCCTGACCTGGGGACCTCCAAAAGTGTTGGTCCACTGCTTCCCATCAGCCCCAGTCAGCATAGCCAACTAGGGACTTGTCTAGATGGGCAGTTTACCCCATCTTGCACCCATCTTGGAGCCCTGCAATCCAAACAATGCAGGGATCTTGCCCCATCTTACCCCCGGGCAGTCCTGCAGATGCCCAGGGCAAAGAGGGATGGGAGACAGGATAAAGTCAGGGAAAAACAGCCTCATATAGGAAACCGCAAAAGCCTATACCTGCCGGTCACATGCAGGGGGCCTTGATTTGTGGGCCTCCTTCCTGGCTACAGAGATTGTGATGCAGACGACAGCAGTGGCTGCTGCAGAGACAGACCGGCATGTTCATGTGGACTCCATCCTGTTTCATGCAGATAATGGAGGGGCAAGGGCTGATCCGGTGCCAGAATATGCCGATGGGAAGCCAGTGTATTCTGGCCAGAGTAGACAAGCCCTAAGTCATCTGGGGCAGATGAGAATTTTAGTCCAACACCTCAAGAGGCCACCAGATTAGAGAAGGATAGCCATGTTGCATAGGACTGATGTGAGTTGTAGTCCAAAATATCCAGAGTATGTAGATTGAGGAAGGCCACTTGAATACAAGACTCAGAAGACCCAAGTACAAATTCCGGAACTGGAACAAAAGAACAACGTTGTGGAGTAAGGCAGCACGGAAGATGGAACATTCCTGCTGCACTGCCGCTTTTCTTTGGAGTGTGGTAAGCCCCTCTATCTTCACAACAACCTTGTGAGGTAGGTCAGACTGAGACACAATGCCTGGCCCAAGGCCACTTAGTTTCATGGCTCCAGAAGGGAACTGAACCTGGATGTCCAAAGTCCCAGTTCGAAAGATTAACCCATACACCATACTGGGTCTCACATGTGTTTGAAAAAAAGGCAGTAAGATGATAGCAGTTCAAATTTAAATCATCATTTGCCATATGGGAGGCACTTATGAAAGACTAAAACAATACAGGAAAGTGAATTAACAACGGCACCCAGAAGATTAATATTGACAGTTGTAGCATTTCCGCATGGATGCTAAGTGAACTCAGCACGGATATATAAACAAGACTTCTGTTTCCAATGCATCAGGTTTTGAAGCCCTCTAAATGTAAGTCTATGTTCCTTCCTATGAAAGAAGAGGAAGCAGGATACTTGGAGCTTATTTAAATTGTCCAGGACATGCCAGCTCCTTGTTGGGATATCCTAACTCCAGATCTGGCCTGTCCTGCCCCATTACCTGGAGAAAATGGGCCAAACAGAATGCCGGACCGTCGCTGCATCAGCCATTGCCGCATTTTCCCTGATGCTGCAGAAGCCAGGAAGGGGGCCCACAGCATGTGACTGCAGGTCCCCTACCATATGACCAGCCTTGGTCACATGCTGAGGGACCCCTGCCTGGCTTCTGGAAGAGCCAGGGAGCTGGCAGGGGCAGCAAGGGATGGGGTGCCTCTATAGGTTCCTGCAGACAGGCAGGGCCCAATCCAGTGGGAATGGATTAATCTGGGTATTTTCATATAACAGTTTATTGGGCCCTTTCCCAGCCTAACCTTGTTCCAGCCCCATATCTGCCCCGGGGCTGGTGAAGACTGCCATGGGGCAGATCGGGGTAAATGCCCTGCATCATCTGGACTGCAGGACTCTGGAACAGGGGAAGCCAGGGTGTTCGGCCCATGGAGATAAGCCCTTGGACAAGGCGAGGGGAGATTTAGTGAGACAGGTGGACAAAAACAAAAAGAATGATCAGCGGTTGCTGAGGAACAGCTATGGGTTTTCAAGGCCCTCTTCCACAATCCATTCATCAGCATGGGTACTAGTTATGCTCGTTGGGGCATTCTGGGAGCTGTAGTCCAAAAAGTAACATTTCCCAGGTCTGAGAGTAACTAAAGTTAGCCCTTACATCTGGAATTTGACTTCAGGAACCAAGATATGTTGAGATGGCACCGTCTGGGCATCCAAAAAGCCATTTAGAAGAAACTTTCCTGCTCAGCAGAAGTGATCTATGATTCAGCCCTGCTGTCATAAACTGTGCTGCGGAGGAATTTGCTGATGTGGAACTTAGCATGAGTCACAAGGCTCACCCAGAATCAATGCTTAGCTTTCAGTTCCAAGGCTGCTATTATAACTGTACACACAGGACTCTGAATGGGGGGATAGCTTTTGGGCCCTTACCTTCTTTCTTCATCCCTGCCCGGAAACATTTCTTCAACCGGCAGTATCGACATTGGTTCCTCTTGTCTTTGTCTATCACACACTGCCGGCTGAACCTGGGAGAAGGAGAAACAAAAGCTGAAAAGAGGCCACAAAATTATTCCAACGTAGCCTGCCAGCTCAGCGTAGTCAGAATTTTTTAGGGCAGTTGCAATAAGGCACTTCCGCAGAGCTTGGAAAAGTTATCTTTTGGGGACTGGAATTCTTGGCGTCCTCACAGCTCGCATGGCTAGTGGTCATGGCTACTAGTTCCTCTCCCACTTGTCCAAGGGCTCATCTCCATGGGCCAAATATCCTGGTTTAGCCCGTTTCAGAGCCCTGCAGTCCAGATGATGGGTATTTACCCCATTCTGCCCCCGGGAAGTCCTCACCAGATACGGAGCTGGAACAGGAGCAAACCAGGATAGGGCCCAATAAACTCTATAGTAAAATACCCAGTCCAAAACAAAAAATAACTTTTCCAAGCTCTACATATCCTGGTCTCTTTCCCAGAAGCCCCATAAGAAATGCAAAGGGTAATTATATTGAGAGAAATTGGATTTGGAGAGAATTATCAGACTAGTGCACCAGAACGAAGGCAAAATAACAAATTATTTTTCTTTAAAAAGTATCTCATTGGCCTGGTCTAGACAGACTATTTACCCCACCTTGGTCCCATCTTTGAGCCTAATGATGTAGGGTCTTTGCCCTGTTTTGCCCCCACACAATCCTCATGACACTTGGGGCAAATACAGACAGGAAGACGGGGTAAAGCCTGTTGAAATGTTATATTAAAATATCTGTGAAAAACCATTTCTCTTCAGAAGAAACAGATCAGGCTATTTACCCCATCTTGGCCCCGTCTTTGAGCCCTGCAGTCCTAATGATGTAGGGCTTTTGCTCCGTTTTGCCCCCAGGCAGTCCTCATGATGCCCGGGACAAAGACAGGAGAAGATGAGGTAAAGCCTGTTGAAACGTTATATTAAAATACCAGACCAAAAAAAAATTCTCTTTGGAAGAAATGGATCAGACCCCTCATGATTGCAGGAGCCCATAATGCCATGCCAGCCCATTGCTGCAGCTGCGGTCCATGGTGTACTCTCCGGATCCATGAAGCAGGTCCGCAACATGGTTACATGCATGGGGTCTTGCTCATGTGCTGTGGACCAGCTTCTTGGCTTCAGAGAGGGGGACGTGGGCAGTGGTGGCAGTGGCTGCAGGGATGGGCCATTGTGGCAGTCCATCCCATTTCGTGCTGGTAACGGGAGAGGAATGGGCCTGATCCACAACCAGAAAAAGCTGGTGGGGAGCCAGCGTATTCTTGCCCATGTAGATAAAGCTATTGGCAGAATAGCCTTCTCTACATCCTGGAAAGCATGTAGCCATGTAGATAAGGCTATTGGCAGAATATAGCTTTCAAAGCTATGGTGTTACCTGCATGAGTAGATGTGATTCTTACGGACGCTCCTTCTGAAGAATCCTTTGCAGCCATCACAGCTGGAAGCTCCATAGTGTTTCCCCGTCGCCCTGTCCCCACAGATGGCGCACAATGAGTTAATCCCATTCGCCATCAAGCTGGCGTTGTCTGGCTCTGAAACAATGGCATCTGCAAAGGCAAAATGGAGTCGTTCGGCAATCAATAAAGCAAAAATGTAAACGTGTCGTAAAAATGGAAGGGAACAAATGTGGCAGACTTCAGCCTAGGAGAGTCTTGGGCTGCTGACACACTGCAGAAATAATTCGGTTTGACACCGCTTTAACTGCTATGGTTTAATCCTTTGGGGTTCTGGGATTTGTAGTTTTGTGAGCTATTTAGGTCCCTTTGCCAGAGAGCTCAGGTGCCACAACAAACCACAAATCCCAGGACTCCATAGGCTGGAGCCGTGGTAGTTAAAGTGGTGTTAAACTGCATTATAGCTGCAGTGTGTCAACAACCTTGGGTTGTTTTTGGTTTTTAAAATCAGAATTCTTGTGGGAAAAATTCATGTTTATAAAACGTATATGACAAATATGTGCACTTCAGATTTCTTAATATGTTGGCCCTTTTTAAATGTTTCCTCAGTGTGTAGGAAAGCTCATGGCAAATGGATTAGGACTTCTGTCCTGGTCCCACCCCTCCTGTTCCATTTTTCTTGGCCCCAAACTTCCCATACTGCATGCCTCCTTCATGCCCCCTTTGAGCATGGATTTCTGAAGAGATAGGGGTGTATGTTTGTTTTCTGCAAAGTCTGGAACTTTTTTTTAAAGACACAATTTGTTTTTGTTACCCCTCCCTTTTTAAAAGAGTAATTAATTGATATTATTTGCTGCTCCTTGTTAAAAAAATAATGGTTGGAATACTGGATCAGGTACTTAGTTAAGTAAACTGTACTAACATGCTTAGATGACAAGGAAATTGAAATAGTTAATGATTTTCCATTTCTTGGATCATTCATTGATCAGAAGGGAGATTGCAGTCAAGAAATCAGAAGACTGGGACTAGGCATGGCAGATTTGAAAGCACTAGATACGATCCTGGAGTGCAAAGATACAAAATTGAACACCAAGGTTAGGATTGTCCAAACCATCATAGAATCATAAAGTTGGAAGAGACCACAAGGGCCATCTAGTCCAACCCCAATCTGCCATGCAGGAATACACAATCAAAGCATTCCTGACAGAAGGCCATCCAGCCTCTGCTTAAAAACCTCCAAAGAAGGAGGCTCCACCACACTCCCAAAAATTGGCTTATTAATAATGTGGCATATTAATGTAGTCATCCACGTGGGAGAGCAGTAAACCCAGGGGCATGCTGTAAAGATCCCAAAGACAAGTGTTAAGCCATGTATCACCCGAAGGAAGGACTATTGACAAATTCCAAACTGAAGGAAACATAATGAGGTCAAGAGGACATTGCCTGCACACACCCTAGTGACAGACAATTGATCCCATCATCGGTGGTTGGATTGTAAGCTTGAGGGCAGGGAACTGTTTTGTTGTTGTTTTTCTTGTAAAGTGCCATGTACATTGATGGTGCAGTAGAAATAAAAGATCATCATCATCGTCATCCTTTGTCTGAAGGTATCACTTTTCCCTTAGCCTCCAGACCCAGCCATCAAGGAGGCAGTTCACGCTTTGTAAATTTAATCACCAGAACATTTAGGGTGGTTGCAACACATTAACATCTTTGGAAGCCAATTGTTCAAACTCAGGTAATCCATTGTTCAATCTTTGGAGATACCTGGAATCTATTGTTTCAACACACGAGATCTCATCACCCAAGGACACATTTTTGGGTATAACTACTGGCCCCAAATCCTGCTCCATTGCACACAGATCTCTTCCTGGGGACACTACATCTCTCTGTGTAGTCAGGTGCACAGATTCACTTCCTGGGGACACTACATCTCTCTTTGTTAGCCATTCTTGCTTCATCCATCCACGCTGCCGGTTTGCTCTATGACTTTTGGACTACAGGACAGGTGTCATATTACCTCAGAAAAACTCCCTATCTATTCCTCTGTTAACCTCTCCTTTTCCATTTCCTAGTGGTCTTGTGTGCATGCTTTAACATATGAATGTGTGCGTGATTGGTGTTATTATTTTTAAGTCTTTAATAAATATAATTGCTAACTTTTCATCTTGTGCTTCTGTGTATGTTTAGAGTAGGTAGGGGTAAAAATAGGTGTAAGATCCCTCTCTGTTGCTCCCTCTTGTATTGCTAAGTTGCTGCTAATTTCCCCAACATATTAGATACTCGATATTTGCATGGGAATTCCACAAGTGATTTGGGTAACAAGTGGGGTACCATTGTGCATGGATACACATTGTACATGGATGTATACGGTGCCTTTGATTGTACATTCAGTTGCACATTTGGTGTCTTGGTTCAGTTGTGCAATGCTTCAATGAGACACCATGAGTGTGTAGCACAATTAATGCTTGGTGCCACATACAGAGTTTGACAACTCTGATGTAGGACTTCAGCCCTAGCCTCATGAACACAAAGCTGCTAATGGAAATGACAGCTGCATGTCATGTTCCATTTCCCCTTTCCAAAATATCAAATTCTGTTTCTCAATATTTTTTTTATTTACATGCCTTTGCCAACATTAGCCAAATTGAATGAAGCCAGAGAAACTGCATGATGGCATCACCATGCTCACTGAGGATTCATTTAGCTGCTGTCCAAAAAAGAGCAATATTTCCATGCACTAGCTACCCTGTCCATTTTTTTTGTGAATCCAGATGTTACACCTGTGAGTTTCTTGGTCTATGTTCATTATAACAAACTTTCTTTGTTTAACTTGGTCACACTGGCGACCACTCATGGGTCAGATTGCAGCTGTGACCTTGAATGACATTTTTCACGGGGTCACCATGAACTTTTGGGATGGACAAAATATTAGGGTGAGCACAGGAACATTCTTGTAAGTTTCCTTTATGAGCCAGTTGTCAAAGCAATTCCAATTAACACAATACTTCAGCCAAGTAGAAAAAACAATAAAAAGAACAAGTATGAGAAGGGAATATGGTTTGAGGTAGGTATAAAGAATTGTGGAGTTTTGGAAGACAATGGCATCTAAAATGACAGCAAAAGAAAACTAGATAGATAGATAGATAGATAGATAGATAAGACAGATATTCCTAAGGTGTGGCATTGAGTTGAAAGGATAGATTAAACCCACAGCTTTATTGCTCTCCAAATCACAGCAAGACACCCTGTCATGGGAGGCATCAATCCATTTTCAAAGGTGATGAAAATGCCAAAATCCAGAGCTTGGAAATGGTAAGTTATAGACTGGCATTCTGTTAGTGAGATATACATGTGTTAGTTGTGCATTGCACATGGAGCAAAACATTTGCCATTGTGCAACAGATGTTGCTCACCATGCATTGAGGCTGAGCATTGCTCAACAGCACCCAGGCATTAAGCTGCATTGTGCAATGTTGCTATTCTGCATGGGCGTTGCATAGTCCTAATGCAACATACCTTGAATTATATGGTTTTGGTTTTGTCACAAAACCATGAATTATAACTTCATTTCACTTCAAAAGGGTGAAATGAAGTTATAATTCAGAAGAAATGTTAATGGGGAAGAGAGAATGATGTTTCTCTCTCTGGCTTTTCTTCGCAAATGAAGATTCAGGAAGGACTCATCCCGTGCTTTCTGCAAGCACACTGATGACTAAAAAGGCCAATCCAAGATAAACAAGTCCGGTTGCAGAAAGCACAGCAGAAGATCTCCTTGGGTGATGTTTCTGGGTTGTGATTCTTTCTGCGTTGTCATTTCTCTTCAAGACTTGTTCAGTGTGAGTTCTCAAATGAGGCTGCAGCATTGTGGATAGTGCGTCTCCATGCCTCCTGATGTGAGGCCAGGGCGGACCATTGTTGGTGATCAATTTGGTCAAGCCTGAGATGTTGTTTCAAGGTGTCCTTGTTTCACTTTTTTGGAGTACCCCTCTTACGCTGACCCGTGGCAAGTTCACTGTTGAGTACTATTTTTGGGAGGCGATGGTCCTCCATCCTAGAAACGTGCTCTGCCCAGCACAGCTATGTTCTCAATATCATGGCCTCAATGCTGGTGATCCCTGCTGGTTTAACAAATCACGACCTCTTTCCGAAGAGATAATGGTGTTAGGACATTATCACGTGAGGCTGTAATTGAGCAATTACAATGGGATGGTAGCATGAATGGGCCCCATTATCACACAATGTTGTCATCCTCCCATGCTCAGTCCATGCGCCACCTGTTAATCAGGTGCCATTTCTAATTAACAGGCAAAGCTGTAAATAGCACTCAATATTGCTCTCCTCACAGGATTGAGAAGCATGCAATAATCATGTCCTGCTGTAATCGTAGGATTCCAGTGTGAATAGATGGTCCTCTTCTCCCCCTCCCCTTTCCCAACGAGAACACATAATTAAACTATCAGGGCAGAACATGAAGAGGACCTACAGGATGCTCTTTTAATCAACTGTCACCTTTTCTTGCTAACTTTTTATGTTTGTTTAAGTGTTTATGTGCAAAGTTCTTTGGTTATTTATTTCTTTTTAGTGTTTTAGAGCAAAGTTGCATCTTCTTGCAAGAACAGCCAAAATCTCGCTCATGCCAAATCATGTAAGAGAAAAAAAATCTTAAAGGTACATACACTAGCCAGCAGGAGGTGTTGATCTGCCATAGCAATAACAAGTGTTACTATAGTGCGAGCTTCAATCCCAATTCCTCAATCACAGAATTACAGCATTTTTAGACATAGCATGCAAAGTGTCCCTCCCGCCCACCTCAGCTCACTTTGCAAGCAGTGTGTATGTGTTCCTTCATTCGCAAGAACTGTCAAAAGAGTGTGGTCCCCCTCGGATGGATAGAACTTGTCCTTCAATTGCAAGCTTTGGAAAAGTGAGTAATCAGAAAATGAGTCATTGAAAACCAGGGGCTTCCTGTAAGCACGCTTCCAGGCAGAAGGCTCCTTGCTAGCACCACCAGTCAAAACACAATGGCTGCTATCCTGTTGCTGTTGTTGTTATATTGTTATTATTAAAATACTTATACCCCACGCTGCATCAAGAGATCTCAGGGTGGCTTACGATGGCATTAAAATGGGTTAAACAGGCTAAAAACAATAAGATAGTTTAAATAAGTTAAAACATATTCAACAATACAGTTATCCCTTCACATTCGCGGCTTTGACATTTGCAGTTTTGATTATTCGTGGGTTTGCCTCACCTGCTGCCCCTCTCCTGGGTCTTCGCTTCCCTTCGCAAAGGGAGCAAAGACCCAGGAAAGTGCAAGGGGTGAGGCAAAGCCTCTTAAATCGCCCCTCTGCTGGGCCTTCACTCTCTTTGGGGGGGAAAGCGAAGGCCCAGAAGAGGGGCAATCGTTATTCACAGTTTTTTCACATTCATGGGGGTCTGGTGGCCCTAACCCCCACGAATGTGAAGGGACGACTGTATTGCAAGTTCAAAACAGATTTTAAAAAATTAAAAGTTTTTAAAACTACAAATAGCAGCCTTTGGGTTAAATTAGTGAGGGCCAAAGGCTTTGGTGAACAGCCAGTGTTTAACTTGGCACCTAAATGAGAAGAGTATTGGTGCCAGTCGGGCCCCTAAGGGGAAAGCATTCCACGGTTGGGATGCCATGGCTATGAAGACCCTCTCCCATATCCTGACATATTGCATTGACCTCACTGGGGGGACACAGAGGAAGACCCCTGCAGCAGATCTTAATCCTCGGGTAGGTACATATGGGAAACGGTGCTTCCTCAGGTATCCAATTCCTACGCCAGTGGTTCTTAACCTTTTCTTTAGCAGAGACCCCCTTTAAATATTGTTTGTTGCCATGGACCCCCATAACTCAAGTCTTAAAAGGATGTCCCCCGCATCTTTCAGAAGAGAGAAAATCTGGCACCAGTGGATTTTGTAGCCAAGTTCACCAGCATCCCTAGTCTTCAGCCTATGAGCAAGCAACAGCAGGACCAGGCTGCAAGGATCTCCCTATGGTGGTTAATTTTCTGTTGACTTCACCATGTTGAAAGTGGGTTGCATGAATCATCTTATAGCAGGGAAGTCCAGAGAAGGCCACAAAGAGGTCACTCATAGGAGAGATTGCAGATTTCAGGTGGTGATAATTACATCAGATCTTCAGAGAGATTCCTTTTAATTTGACTAGACTGAGATTTTTCCATTGCCAAATTCAACTAAATGATGTGTTGACTTGGGGCCCTTCCACACTGCACCATTACAGTGCTATGATTCCACTTTAACTGCCATGGTCACATTCTATGGAATCCTAGGATGTTGCAGTTTAGGGAGAGGCATTTGGAGTTCTAAGCCAGAGAGATCTAGTACCTCAGCAAACTACAAACCCCAGGATTCTATAGGATGGAACCATAGGCTGTTAAAATGCAATCATTTTATAATTGTATAGTATGAAAGGACCCTTGGACATAAGAGCATAACTCATCTGGGACTGCTCTAAAGCCTTTCCCAATTATTAGTTTATCAACCAACAAATGCACAGATGTTCTTCATTTGTTGTGCAAACTGAAATCCCAAACATTTTTCTCTCTACAAAGTGCTTTTGTGTTTCAGGGATGCCACATTTTTCCCCCTAGTGCAATATATACTCTGATATATTGCAGCTGAGAGGAAGACAAAATGACTTCATTTCTTCAGCCAGGGACTTGGAGAGGCCAGAGATGGTTGGATGTGCTTGCGTCAGTATGAGAGACACTGAACTGAACAAGTGTTGATGATATCTCCGATGATAAGCAAGACAGTTCACACACACACACACACACACATGCCTTTTCATGTCAACATCATCTTGTTGCCATTTTAAAAACATGTTTATATAATATAACATGCACTTCTAAAGCCTGCCTGAGTATTTCCCCACCATACCCGCTAAGTTCTCATAGAGGAATCTTAACCTTTGGTTCTTCGAGTGTTTTGGACCTCAGCTCTCAGAATCCTTCACCATTGGCTATTCTGATGAGAACTTCTGGGGAGCAAAAGTCCAAAATATAGGGAGGACCAAAGGTTGAGAAACACTGCAAGCAAAGGAACTTCCTCCCCCTCCACTGTGCTCCAATATTTTGTCATTCTCCTTTTAATTTTGTTTAGGGACAAATTTTCAAGACTATCTCCCTTCTTCCTTTTCTCAATTATAGCCCTGAACTCTTAATTTATTAAGGTTCTGTATTGCCTAAAGGGAGAAAAATTAATGAATACTCACAGGGGTGGACAAAAACATACATCCAGATCTTTGGGTACATCTTGATGTACGTTTCATCCACCCCATGAGCATTCATTATTGTGTATTTTTTTCCAAGCAAGAAAGAACCTCAGTAAATTGATATTCCACAGCTTTGTAATAACTCCCAAAGACTTTCAGTTTCCAATTATTTAACAATGGCAGAATTACAATTACTTGCTGTTTGTGTTGTGTGCCTGCAAATAATTTCTGGCCTATGTTACCCCCTAAGGTGAACCTATCATGGGGTTTTCTTGGTAAGATTTGTTCAGGGGGGGGGGTTGCTATTGTCTTCCTCTAGGCTGAGAGAGTGTGCCTTGCCCAAAGTCACCCAGTGAGGATTTGAATCCTGGGCTGTTTGACACCACTTTAACTACCTTGGCTCTATCCTATGGAATCCTGGGATTTGTAGTTTGTTGTGGCACCAAAGCTCTCTGACAGAGAAGGCTAAATAGCTCACAAAACTACATATTCAAGAATTCTGTAGCACTGAGCCATAGCAGTTAAAGTGGTGTCAAACTGGATTATTTTTGCAGTGCAGATGGAACCCTGATCTCCCAGAGTCCGGCACTAATCCAACACTCCAACCACTAAACCACACTGGTTCTCATGGGGAAGATTTATTCAAAGAGAGTTTCCATTGCCTTCCTCTGAGGCTGAGAGGGTGTGATTTGCCCAAGGCTATCCAGTGGGTCTTCATGGCTGAGCAGAGATTGGAACTCCAGTCTACCAGAATTGTAGTACAACGCTCAAACCACCATATTGGCTTTCAATTACAATTATATCCACATTTAAATTATACTGTAGAAATTAAGAAATGTTGAAGTTTTGTTTGGAAAGGCTGTTTTTAAACTGTTTCAAATTGGTGCTTTTTAATCTCATTTAAGATCATTTAATTGTATTTAACTGGTTTTTTTATTATGTTGATTTTTGTAAAGCTGTATTTTCCTTTAATGTATGTTGTGCAAAAAGCGATACAAAGACTCCCTGAAACAACATCTCAGGCTCGGCCAAATTGATCACCAACAGTGGTCCGCCCTGGCCTCACATCGGGAGACATAGAGACGCACTATCCACAATGCTGCAGCCTCATTTGAGAACTCACACTGAACAAGTCTTGCAGAAAGCGCAGGATGAGTCCTTCCTGAATCTTCGTTTGCGAAGAAAAGCCAGAGAGAGATGTTGTGCACTGACTTGAAAGAAAGCAAGGCTAATACATTTTATATATACATACATACCTAAATACATTTAAAAAAATAATTCAGATACCCAAAACACATTCCTGCACTCAGGGTGAATTCTACATATCCATTGTGGACATGCATATGCGTTTTGGTGAGTTCAGGGAAAGAATTTGGTCATTGTATAGTTGAAATATATATAGTTGATTTGAGGGAGAGAGAGAGAGAGAGTTAGAGAAAGAGTGAAGGGGGGACTTTATCACATTATACAACATCATTGTCCTCCTATGGTCCATGTGTGCTCCACGTGTTAATTATGTGTAAGTTTTCATTGATGGGCAAAACCCATGACTAGCCCTCAATATCACTCTTTTTGCAGTATTGACAAGTGTGTGAAATCATGTCTTGCTGTAATTGCAGAATTACAACATAAACTCCCCTTTCCCAATGAGAAAAAATAATTAAACTTCCAGGGGAATGTGAAGAGGACCAACAGGATGCTATTTTAATGAACTGTCACTTTTGCTTGGTACATTTATAGATTTGTTTAAGTGTTTATCTGTGAAGGTCTTTTGGTATGCATTTGTTTGGGGTGTTTTAACAGAATAGCTGAAATCTCACCCATGCAAAATGGGATTTTTTTTCTAAAAGTCACATGTGCGGGCCAGCACAAAGTGTGAATATTCTGTCTTTAGAAGGCAATGCGAATGGTTGATTATGGAAAGATAATTTATGTATAATATATATATATTTGAACTTTCAGATAATAATGTGTGTAATGTAATTTTGTTGTGTGAATAAAATATAAAAGGCAAAAAAAATGGCAAAGAAGGCAATGCAAAGAGAAGTGTTACTATAGCGTGAGCCGAAATCCCGTTTTTAAACCACTACTGGTGGTTGTGCAATAATTCCATGGTGATAGTATCACACAATTACAGTGACATGCAACAATTACTGTGATCATGCCACTATATTTCTGCTTTCCTTAACAGTGGAATTACAGCTTTTTTAGACACTTGTCTGATAAAGTCCAGAGGGAGAGATGCACAGTAGGCTCTGGTTGGTGGCTATGGGGATTCTAGAGAAAGACAAAGCAAACCCATAAAGCAACTGTCTGCACACTGTTACTCTGAAGCAAAAAATGCTAGCAGTGGGCATGACTGTCTTTCTTCTCTTCTACCTCAATTGGTAATTCCTTCCTGTGAGTAAACACCTTCCTTAAAGTTCCCTCAATACCATGGGAAAGACAACTTTTTCACTACAATAACCTTTTTGACAAACTCTCAAACGGGCCTCTGACATTTTTGGAGCTCTTTGCTAAGGGGATACATCCAGGTCCGAAGGCTGGAGCTCAATTTTTAAAAGCTGTTTTGACAATTTTTTCGAGAGGGTGCTTAGCTAAGACAAACAAGCTAATTTCAAAACAGCTAGTTCCTGAGCGAGCAGGTTTACTTATTAACAAGTAAGCAAATAACACAATGCCAACTTGAAATAGCCTTCACCTTTAGGAAAACCTAGTATGTTGTATCTATAATATGAACTTTTGGGGGATGTTGGGATTATTTCAAATTCACAGTGGATTTGTGGGCAATTCATTCAATTGAGGGAATGAGGAACCCAAGAAATCCTGTCTTTATTCCAGTCCCTTTCTATGCTTTCTATTTATTAGGCACAGAACTGCCATAAATTGTGTCACTCGTGTACATTTAAGATTTAAAAAAAAAAAGATTAAGAAGTTTCACTTGATCACAGAATATAACCAGACAATGTTATTTACAAACTATGCCTACAAACAGGTTGAAGAATAGAAGTGTTAAAAATCTATTTAATCCCACTGTTTTAAAACCACAGATGAAAATCAGGCATTGTTACATTAGTTCTACAAAATTCACTGAACGATGTCATGATGAAATTAGCACTTTATTTTGGCTGGTTTTCTCTTGTCCTTGTATACACTTGGCCATTGTTGCTAGGAGTGCATCTACATTGTAGAAATAATCTTGTTTCACACCACTTTAACTGCCATGGCTCCACCCTACAGAATCCTGGGATTTGTAATTTTGTGATGCACCAGCACTCATGGGCAGAGAAGGCTAAAGACCTTGTAAAACTACAAACCCCAGGATTTCATAGGATGGTGCTACAGGCTTGAAGTGGTGTCAAACTGCATTACTGTATTTCTATAGTGTAAATCCACCCTGGCCTCACATCAGGAGGCATGGAGACGCACTATCCACAATGCTGCAGCCTTATTTGAGAACTCATGCCGAACAAGTCTTGAAGAGAAATGACAATGCAGAAAGAATCACAACCCAAAAACATCACCCAAGGAGACCTTCTGCTGTGCTTTCTGCAACCGGACTTGTTTATCTCGGATTGGCCTTTTCAGTCATCAGCACGCTTTCAGAAAGACTGGATGAGTCCTTCCTGAATCTTCGTTTGCGAAGAAAAGCCAGAGAGAGAGAGAGAGAGAGAGAGAGAGAGAGCATTCTAGTCTCTGCAATGACCCCAAAAGGGACTTAAGGTGGCATGAGTCCACAACAGAATGCCACCCCAGAAATCCGTGTGTAGTTTTAAAAAGTGTGGGTTTTAATGTTAAACAGTTTAGGGTGTGTGTGCCTTCAAGTTGCCTGTTGACTTATGGTGACCCCATGAATTTCATGGGCTTTTCTTAGGCAAAGGATACTCAGAGGTAGTTTTGCCAGCTCTTTCCTCTGAAATGTAGCCGATAGCACCTGATATTCATTGATGGTCTCCCATCCAAGTGCTATGCAGGGAGGACCCTACTTAGCTTCCAAGATCAGATGGGATCTGATGCATTTAGGGTATTTAGGCCTAGCCGGGGGAGTGGGGGAGACAATGTATTTAAAAGCTGAATTGCCATTTCTGGATGTTTCCAGGAGAGCCAAATAATCTCTGTTTTTTGGCCAGAAAAAAGGTGGTCCAAGAAGCTAGAGGAATTGAGGGGTTTAAAAAAATAGCTTTGGAGTATCACATGCAGCCTGGGGCAGCACTTTGCTCACTCCTGTTCTAAAGAAACATGCTCCAAGCTTCCCAGCTGCAACAAGTCTGTTGCATCGAAACCATAAAAATGGGCCTCCATGTCATTTTTTTTTTAATGAGATGTGTAGCAACTTAAGTGCTAACAGTTTTATTGTTGTTGTGTGCCTGCAAGTTATCTCTGACTTATGGCAACCCTAAGGTGAACCTATCACAGGGTCTACTTGGCAAGATTTGTTCAGAGGGGTTTGTCTTTGACTTCCTCTGAGAATGCGAGAGAGTGTGACTTGCCCAAGGTCACCCAGAGAGGTTCCATGACTGAGCAGGGATTTGAACCCTGGTCTCCAGAACTGTAGTCCTACGCTCAAACCACTACAAGACGCTGACTCTCAATGGTTTTATTACAGTGAATAGGTACGTAAATATTTAAAAATGTGGATTACAGCTGACATCATCAGTTACATGAAATATTATCCTTGCTAGCAATTACATGGACATTGGGAAGCAATGAGAAATGTAAGCAGTGGAGACAAATGACCATGGAATGAAAGAGGTACTATTTTTACCAATTCTTCATTGAAAAATTATACCTATATATGCATTAAACATATGAAAGACAAACACAGTGGCCATTCACAACACGCATTTAAAAAATGAAACCTAGGTGGCCATTTTCAAATTGTAACAGAGAAGAAAAGCTGGAAATGCATCACAACCTGTTCTCCATGGTTCCCATTTATTAATTACATCAGGTGTTTTAATTAACAAATGCTTTCTGTGCCCACTCTCTTTCACCATCTTATTTAATCATGGTACATCATGAACACCATGGGCATTCATGGGTATGAAACACAATTCACATCTTTGAATAATACAACATCACAAAACATTACACTCAGATTATCCCATGATCAATAAATAATAGTAATCAAAGCTGGCAAGTATATGGCTGCATTCAGATGTCCCACTAAACAGTGGTGTGCAGGGAAAATCCATGCTTTCCAACAGTTTCAACTGGTTAGTTATCCCGTTTGCTAATCTTGTTACCGTACACTTTTCAATATTGGTCTTTTTCATTCTAGGCTGCATTGTCATCTCTTCCCTTTAATATTTCTCCGTCTCCAAACAGCTCCCAGAGTTCCCCAGGGCCAAAGGGACACCCTCCACCCTTCGACCTCCTTTGTCCACCCAAGAGGGCAACTTTTGAACCAAAGGA
The DNA here is from genome assembly GCA_030847615.1 of Gambelia wislizenii. Classification (NCBI taxonomy): domain Eukaryota; kingdom Metazoa; phylum Chordata; class Lepidosauria; order Squamata; family Crotaphytidae; genus Gambelia; species Gambelia wislizenii. The sequence continues at coordinate 5,533,416 of JAUMIR010000008.1, forward strand.
ACAGAGGCCGATGGGAGTGGGAACAAAATCTCTCCTCACCTGATGAGTTGGTAGGCAGCACCCTCAGGTTTTCGAACTCCAACATGGTGTACGAGGAGTCGAGGGACTCGGCGTAATCTGGCATTTCCATGTCCATTAGGTTATGACAAATCCTCATTATTACTGTCAACAGAGACAGGCAGGGCCCCCGCAACCCTAGCTGTCAATCACAGCTAGGGTTTCCAGCAGAGTTGGTTTGACTACTACAACCCCGGGCTCTCAGGATGAGAAATCATTACCTAACTCTCCCCCGACAGCTCCCTCCCAACATTATCAGAAGGTTGGAAGGTAGAAATGACCTGGTCTTTATGGCTCCCTCTCTCTTCCCCCCTCCTCCTTCTTTCTCTCATTCCCCATGTCTATGCCCTGGATCATGATTATATGATGCAGATAAGACCAGGTCTAAATCAACCTGAATTGCATCCTCCATTCAATAGCATGTGGTTTATGGCAATCCTTGAGTAAACATTTTGAAAAGTGCAGGCAACGGGAGATGTTCCAAAGCAAGTTTTCTTCACAGGACACAAAGTATTGGGCAGGCTGTGCACTTGTTATGTTATGGCGGGCACGTTTTCTTTGTGGTTTTTCAACATCAATATTTATTTTACAAAAAGAATGCCCAAACTGCCATCACTTTGTGCTTGAGAAGGATATTTTCAATTACGCAGAGGAAGTTACTAAGAGCCATTCACCTGTACAGAACATGTAAAGTCACAGCAAATCCCCTGACGATGCAAAAGGTAGTATTGCCTGTATAATCCAAAGATGGGGAGGAGGAGGACGAAGAAGAAGAGGAGGAGGAGGAAGAAGACGGGGAGGGGAGAGTAAGGTGGAGGAGAAGGACCCTTTGTTCAAATTTCTACTTGGAGTATATAGGGTTGCATCTAGATGTAGTGATATTTACAACAGATTCACTTCTCTTAATGGGCCTACTGCAGGTATGACTAAGGCGGGATCCAACCCATAATTAAACTGTATCTTGCTGGAGGGGGGGGGGGAATCTGGACTTTTTGAGCAATAAGAAATCTAACGATATAATAATCTGTGGTTACAGTTATTTAGTAATTAATAGGGTTATTTAGTTGGATCTGTAATGGTAGAATAGTATACTTCTTTCTTATTTTCCCCCCATTATAGTTAGGCTTGGGGGAATCAGAGCCCGGTTGTGCTTTAGTTAGTTAGTATTTTAGTATTGCTTTAGTTTTAGTTATATGGGGACAGTCGGACTCCCATATCCATGGGTGTTCTGTTCCTGGACTTACTGTGGATACAGAAACCATGGATAACAACAAACCCTATTAAAATAATGGATTTTTGGTAAAAACATACCATAGAGTTGCATTGGAGGACCTGGAGGATGTCTAGAGAGGATGCCTCTGTAGGCTTTTTCTAGGATGACTCTATGGCATGTGTCCCTGTTTTGTGTCCCACAGATAACTGAAACTACAAAGACTGGTTCTGTGGATATGGGGGTCCTACTGTATATTAATTTATGAATTAGATTGTTTGTGTTAAAAATTATTTTTTTTAAAAAAAGCTGGATTAGCATCCTGTTGGTTAACCCTGAACCACAGTAGGCCCATTCAATCAATTGGTGAATGGTGAAGCAACACAAATGGAGAAAAACAATTGTTTCAATAGTTCTACTCTATTAAAGATTAACTGCAGAATTTAGGCCCTGATAACTAAAGTACTAAAAGCATGTCCACATCTTATGTTAGTAGTGTGATCACTTCCACTGTGGTTCCATAATTACATTGTTTTGTGTGCTACTTCCTAAAAATCCTTATTGACTCGTAGATTCACCATGAGGGATACTATATCTGCTTCTCCCATTTGTCTGCCATTTTTGCATGTCCACAAAATGGCCACCAAATTGAAAGCGATGTGGTGGAAAGCAACAGCCTAAATCCAATTGTTAGTCATTTTTATGAGAGTAGACCCAGTGACTCAATGAAGCTTACATAGGTTTGACTTTCCAAATTCCCACTGATTCAATAGGTCTATTAAAGATTGAGTCTCCCTTATCTGGAATTCTGAAATCCAAAATACTCCAAAATCCAAAATTATCCACATGGGTGGCTAAGATAGTGACAACTTTGCTTTCTGATGGATCAATGTACACAAACTTTGTTTCATGCACAAAATTATTAAAAAATATTGTGTATAAAATTTTCTTCAGGCTATGAGTATAAAATGTATATTAAACATAATTTCATATGAATTTTGTGTTTAGACTTAGGTCCCATTTCCAAGATATCTCATTATGTATAGGCAAGTATTCCGTAATCCAAACAAATCCAAAATATGAAACACTTCTGGTACCAAACATTTCAGATAAGGGATACTCAACCTGTAATAGTGACTAACAATCGGAATTGGGCCTATATATTATTTTATAGTGGCAGAAATTGAAATAGTGAAATACTTCCAATTCCTTGGATCAGTCTTAGACCAGAGTAGAAATTGCAGCCATGAAATCAGAAAAAGACTAGGACTGGGTAGAGCAGCTATGAAAGAACTAGACGAGAGAGTAAAATGCAGAGATATAACACTGAGCACTAAAGTCAGGATCGTTCAAGCCTTTGTCTTTCCCATCACCTTGTATGGATATGAGAACTAGACAGTGAAAATAGCTGATAGAAAGAGAATCAAGTCATTTGAAATGTGGTATTGGAGAAGAGTACTGAGGATACCATGGAAAGCCAAAAAGACAAACAAATGGGTCCCAGGATAGATCGAGCTAGAGCTCTCACTAGAAGCCAAGATGACTAAATTGAAGCTGTTGTACTTTGGTCACATCATGAGAAGACACAGCTCACTGGGAAAATCAATTATGCTAGGGAAGGGGAGGGGAGAAGGAAGACCACACTGCAGATGGTTAGACTCAATCAGAGAAGCCATGGGCCTGAACCTGCAAGACCTGAGCAAAACTTTAGAAGACAGGGGGTCTGGAGATATCTCATCCATGGGGTCACCATGAGTTGAAGTTGACTTGAAGGCAATTAAAAACAGCAATGCATGCAACAAAAATGCATTCTCTTAGAGGGGAAGGATGCATCAGGGATGTTGGAACAAAAACTGGTGACGAATTACACGACGAATCTGGTCATTTTCCTATTGGTGTGTTATACGTGTGTAAGTTCTCCTACAGAAGTGGTCAGGGCACTTTTGTTCAAGGGGGAAAAGCTGCATACTGCTCAAGGTTGGGAAGTAGAGTTGTGCATGCTATGTGCATGAATATGTATTGTGCATGGATGTTCAGGAACATTTGGTTGTGCATTCAGTTGGCCATCTGGTGTCTCAGTCCAGTTGCACCATGTTGGCATTCAACACAATGATTGGCATCCTATTCAGTATTTATAATGTTGTAAACTTGACTTACAACCTCATAAACTTGACTTACAACCTCATAAATTTTGGTGTACACATTTATGATCTTGAGACCATTGCCACAATCACAAATGCACCCTAAAACCCACCTTAAAAACCAGGCAGCTGAATTGACTGAAGGAGTTCTGTAGTGCTGGTGAGCAGAGTGCTGAAGGAGAAGGCATGCAGCCCCCTCCTACCAGTGAGTTGTGGTCTGACAAGCAGTGAGTTGTGGTATGACAAGGTCCCTGCCACTGCTTGTCACACTGCAACTCACTGATGGAGGGAGCTGGGTGTGTCATTCTTCAGTGTGCTGCTCACCAACACTGCAAAACTCTTTCAGTTGATTCAAGCTGCCTGGTTTTGAAAGTGTTTTCTTAGAGGTTGGATCAATGATGTAGCTATGTCTTCCATGCAGAATTTTGGCCAATGACTGAATAGCACAATTAATGCATAACTCTGCATTGAAAGATTTTTTGCTACAAAGTCCTAATATAGGGTCCCAGCCCTGGTGTATGGTTCTGTTTGAAAATCAAAGTGATGCACACTACCTTTTATAGTGAGAAAATTCATATAGCAATTTGTGGGCATGCCACCAGAATTGCACAATGCAGATGAGTAAGTTGTTATTTCAGTTCTGTGTAATCCTGTTCTCTAATGGAGTTGAGTTTCTAGAAGGTCTTGACAAAACAGGGAGACACAACTTCCAGAAGGAAGGCTTTGGGCCAAATGAGTGAGACAGCCAGCTTCTTTCTCTGTGAAATTTTCTGAACTCCAATTCAACTCCATTAATTGGGAGGCCCTGTTTAACCTGATAAAGACTTTAATAAAACAAATAATGGAATGAACTAAAGCTGACCTCTAGAAAGCTTGAGATCTTCTTATTTCTCTTCCTTGTGACCTCAGTCCAGCCCTCTAACCAGGCAAGATTTTGCCAGAGATTTCTAGGCTCAACTTCTGGTAGTTCTCTTGGGTTTACAGATGATCAATACGGGGGAAGCACAATATCTATACATATAATCCATGTCAGCATGACGTGTGATAAAATTCAAGGCTGGATATGTCTGCTTTGCCAGCAGTCATTGTGAAAAACCAAAGCTAAGGCAGCAATAACAAAAAGACCCAACCCAACCTAGTGTTTCAACTAAGAACACTAGACTGAGTTTTATTACGGGTGAATAAGATATAAAATAATTACATTGTGCAATGATTTCCCTTCTCTCTTTTTTAAAAAATAAGCACAGCACAATTGACTCCTTGGAAAGATAAGAGTTTATGTTTTTTATATCCTTGGACTATGTACGGAGGCTTCCAGCATCAACTCATTAGTCATTAATTAGTTGTTCTGATTTTGCTCATGGCTCTCACAGTAGTCTTGCTGAGTTAGGGCACTATCCATCAGAAACACGTGTTTTCCAAATGAGTGTAAGATAACTCTCCTTACAAGTGAGTTGCATGACATCCCAGTGGTTCATTGCACTGGAAGTCAGACTTGCAAATACTTCTTTTTTCACTTGGGAGAAAGGTGGAATTATACACACACACACACACACACACACACACACACATTATATATACAGTACAACCCTCGTACCTGTGGGATCTGTATCCATGAATTCACTTACCCACCTCTGAAAAAATATGGTCTCTCTAGGCATCTTTCTAAGTCCTCCAGTGTGACTCTATGGTATGCTTGGGCTGGAAGTCATCAATTTTAACAGTCTTTGCTATTATCCATGGTTTCCAACATCTACAATAAGTCCAGATACATACCATTGGTCATCTGTATCCACGGATTCTGCATCCACAGATTCAGTCATCCACGGTTTGAAATTATTCCACGTGGGGGGAAATATTCCAAAAGGTAAATCTTGATTTTACCATTTTATATAAGGGACACAAATTTACTATGCCGTTTTATATAATGGGACTTGAGTGTCCATTGATTTTGGTATCTACAAGGTCCCTGAAACCAAACCCTAGCAGATACCAACATAACGGAGGTTGTACTGTACATAAATAAACACCGTTGTTCTAACATCATTCCTGATTCAGACCCATAGGGTGGTCAAAAGACTTTTGATTCACATACTGGGCTTGTCTATATGAGGCAAAAAAATGTGGGTTGCCCTGCAGTAATGGCAATTTGGAGCAGCTGCTATTTGTCTTAATGTTTTTTGGGGGGCAGATAGCAGGCATGCAAAGCTATCCACATTTGCTGTACAAACGGCCATACCTGTGAATCAAGATGGTAGCTGTGAGTGAATTACTCATGGTTTTACTTACCTGAAATTGCCACCGCCGGACAGTATTTTTAAAAAACCTTATCTAAGGTGCAAAAGTGCAATCTTTTACTTTAACTCAAAAGCAAACCAAAAAAACCCTGTTTTATTGCTTTCACGCTTGCTCGCTAAAGCAAAAATCCAACATGGCAGCTCCAGGCACTTGCTTAGTTAGCAAGCTCCACACACACACACATCTGGCCAATCGACTTTCTACCTCTGCTCATATGGGGAAAACAAATCAATTTGGTCGCTTGTCCCTACAAGCAGGAACAAATATCCCCCCCGCTGTTTTTAAAACACTTTGCAAAAAGCCACGAAGGCTTTTACAGCATACTTTTTGGTGTTTTTAACCTCCCCTCCTTCCGAATACAGCGGAGTGATGTGGAACCCAGTTAAGACAGATGGTATTCTCCTTGTATTCTGTGAGGAGTATTTATTTAACAACTTTTATTCCACAAACATATATACATACATTTCAATCCACAAACATACATACATACATTACATTACAACCACAATTAATTTTGTTCTCATTTATGTAGTTATTGTTTATCTTTCTTTTCCTCTTCTCTTATCATTTCTTCTCTCCCGTTCCTTTTTACCACTATCCATACTCATTTTCCTTTCATATTACCGTACCTAGTACATCCTGGTCCACCCTTTCTTTTCTTTCTTTCTTCCTTATAGACTGTGAGGAGTATTTTCGCCATTTAGACAAAGAGGAGAACCTTAGTGCGGACAGCTACCATATCCATAGTGGCTGGAGAATCTTGTTTATGTCCTGTAGTTTCTAGATGGTGATACAAATCTCAAACAAAGGCCCTTCAGCAAAGATTATTGACTCTTCTGTGTCTTCTTTGTGGCCATGAACTCATCCATATTCGGCAATGAACTCATCCATATTCACGAGAATTACATATTCAGCAGATGAGGGCTGAGAAGAGAAAAATTACCTTGACCTCCAACACATACATTTGCCTTCAAATAAATAAACAGCATGAACACAGAAGCCAATAAAGAAGTCTTTGGGGAGAAACATACAATTAGAAACAGTGTGCCATTCTGCTAATCAGTAGTGTGAAATTAAATCATTAGAGTCTAATTTTATAACTACAGCCACAACGCATTTACCCAAACCAGATGGCTGTGTAATCATTTGCCTTGTCTCTGGCACATCATTTTGAAGGACCTGGGATGTCTTTCTTGCTGCAAGGAGGCCAGAGATTTTGTTTCACAGCCAGAGAGCTCTTGTTGGTATTTGTTATTTCTCCCCCATTGATAGCAAAGCTGTCATTAAGGTTCAGTCATGACCCCCATTGTAAAATGCTACACAAAATCTATCTCTGTGTATCCGTATATGTGTTTATTACCTGCATCCCCTCTGTCTTGTATCAAATTCCTTCCTGGGGATGGAAATCATAAATGTCACTCTCACTGGCTAAGACTAAGTTTAGCTTTTTCCTCCATGCTGCAAAAAATTGTTGGAAACTGTGTAGTTTTTGAAGAATATTCACAGTTCAGGACTTATTCTGTGTTCCAAAAATGCATGTAGTTTTTTTGCACAGAAAGCATCATTTTCTGTCCAGAAAAAAAGCATTTCTATGCCAGAAACAAGTTTTCTGTTTCCCCGCACTAAAACCAGACTTTTCTGTGCAGAAGTATTATTTTCTCTGCAGAAAATGCAATTTTCTACACACACAAAACCACTTCCACATGAATTTTACATGCAAAATAGGTCCTGAACTGGGAAAATTCACACCTGACTAGGATTCTTCTCACCAGGGTCGCCCAGCACTTGAGAAACACTTTTGGGGGCCATTTTTTCAAATGATTTTGAATATTCTTTCCATTGCTACACTTTCCAACTTCCAGATTGAAGACAGAACGTCAAACATTGATTCCAGAATAGAAAGATGCACAGCAAAGTGTGTCGTGGTGGTGTCGTCAGGCTTAGCTTGATGCTTTGTGGTTCCTTGAATGGCCACACTCCCTTCCCCATAACATCACCATTGGGTGGCTCCCCAGATTTTGTATCCCCCCCCCAAAAAAAAGCTTCTCTGAAATTGAATTTGACCCTTGAGCTGAAAACAGTTCATCACCATTAATCTAAGATGGGATGGGCAGAATTCAATCCACAGGTGACATGTAGCTTCCAGGACCCCACTTTTATGGCCCCTGAAGTCCCAAAATAGTCCCCCAAAGTCCCCAACATCCTCCCAACTCTAACTCCCTCCAAAATTAAAAATATTTTTAAATACTAAGAAAAACCAAATTTAAAGCTTGCAAAGGGTTTTTTTTTTTACCAGAGTACTGCTTCAAGAAACCACCATAGTCCAAAAAGTAACTTTTCTAACCACTGTTGTAAACTAATGAGCTTATCGCTTGAGAAGGCGGAATGGAAGTGCAGCCGGATTGTTTCACCTTCCATTCTGCCTTAATGCATGAAGTTGTTGTTCTTCAGTTCTGGTCCCATAGCAAACGGTAATAAAGGTGAGTCTTTTTTTCTAACTGGAAAAATCTGTTAGAAAAAAAGACTTGCTTTTAAAATCATCTCCCATGAGACCAGAACTGAATAACTACTGAAGATCTGTGACATCATGTGGTAAGCAGAATGAATGGTAAAATGATCTGGCTGCACTTGCACTTTACTTCCTTGTGCAATAAGCCTCTAAGACTTAAATTGAATTGCTAATTCCAACTGGAGGCAGACCCTGGAACCAATGGGATTTGCATAAGTGTTCACGCACTGTTCAACAATTGATTCAATGGGTCTATTTTAGTTGGGATTAGCAATGTGGACTTAGTTGGGACTAGCAACAGGCCTGTTACTGTACGTAAATTGCTATTATTAGACTTTCTCCATCTCCACAAATGCAAGAATCTTGTGAATATGTGAGGAGGCAATGGATCCTCAGCAGAAAAACTAGAGCATTAGCAACACAACAGTTCCAAACTCTTTCAGAAACCATTGCCAATTGTACAAATGTTGACTGCTGATGCATCATCTCACACAGGGTCAACTCTGCAGATGTGAGGCCCATAGACACATGAGGAGACCAGGCTTGCCTAACTCACCAGAACCTCTCTCCTTAAATGACAGGTTGTTTTGCAATTACTCCCAAACTACAATCCAAGGTTTTCCTCTAAGTACTGACTGGAGTTCTAAAATGACTTGGGATTTCAGCTGCAACCCATTTTATTTTATTTTTTTTTAAAAAAAGTTCTGATGATGCTGGATTCTTCAAGTTTTCTGTCTTTGGCAATAGAAAAGACCTTAAATTCATCAGTCATATCAATCAGAAGACACATCTAGAAGTGAATAAATAGATTAATACTCAAAGGAATGTACCTGGCACAGTGAGCAGACAGCCTATCTATCTGTTTTTCTCTCCCAACAACAAAACTAATGGAAGCCAAAAACAATTAACCAGAAAGGAAGAAAAGCATGGAGAAAAACATGAAAAAGGAGTGATTGCTGATATCGTTAGTTCATAGTTCCAGTTTTTCAATATCATTCTCAAGCACAGTCAGCCCTCAACTTTCATGGAGGTTAGGGGTGGAGAACCCCCACGAACATGGAAAAACCATGAATGTAGGCCTACTATTTCTTTTACCTGAGAGAACACTTCTCTGGGCATTTGTACGTCCACCAGCACAATTCTATGGTCAACTTTGGTGGAAGTTGACCATAGAATTGCACTGGAAGACCTACAAATGCCTAGAGGGATGTTCTTTCTAGGAATCTCTAGGTTCTCCAACATGACTCTATGGTCAACTTCCAGTAGAAGCATACCATAGAATCATGGTGGGGGACCAGGCCTAGCAAGAGCATATTTAGTAATCCACAAGTAATCACATCCGTGAATGCTTAACAAGCAAATGTTGAGGAACAACCATATCATCATTTTTAATGGAGAATTAGAGAATCATAGAATTGGTGAATTTTGGTGATGTAGGGTGAAGCTAAGCAGGATCAGCTCTGATTAGTACTTGAGTGGGAGACCACCAATGAATACCAGGTGCTGTAGGCTATATTTCAGAGGAAGAAACTGGTAAAACCACCTTTGAGAACTCCTTGTCTAAGAAAACCCCATGAAATTCATGCAGTCACCATAAGTTGACATGCAGTTCACCCCACAATCAGGAGCATGTTATGAATGTCGTTTCCCAGGGCTTTGCTCTCCAGTGCTTCAGAAATGCTTCAGTCAAGAAGCTACCAGGCTCCAAAGTAAGTTTCTGCGATCACATTTGGTCATTTGTGACCATAAATGGGAATCCCCAACTACAAGTCCAGGTTATGATATTGTAACTCCTGAACAGGATGCCAGTTGTAATTGCTAATTGGTTACAATTACCCACATCACCAAGCTTTCAGAGAACTGCAAAACAACAGGAGGGGGGGTGGGAGAGAGAGAATCTGGCAACCATGTCGGAGGGGCATATTAAGATTCTGGAAGAAAATAATTTCTGTCCAACCAAAAATGCTGTTTTCTGCCTGACTTCAAATGTTGCATTAGAAAAGAAAATTAGATTTCAGGAGCTGGCTCATATTTGATGTGCTGTATCAGATTATAGGTTTGGGATTAGAGCTCATTTTTGTGCCAGGGTTTCGCTTTAAAAAGTCATTTTAAAAAGATCAAATGCCTCTTTTGCTAAACATCAAGTCTTTCCAGGAAATTGAGATGTACAATATATGATACCTTAAGCTTCTTAATTGCAACCTTGAATGAGGGCAGATTCCTATGTGTAAGCAAGGCCACAGGATGAGGACATCACAAGGAGAGTGTGAGTGTGGGTGGATTTAGGAACCAGGGTACTTCTGTTTGAGTTTCCAATAAAAGCAGGCAGTGGAAGATGTCTGCTCCCTGGGTGTGAAGGGACAACTGAAAAACAAAACTGGAAGCAGGGGAGTCACAGATATTGAATCTGATACCCAATCTGCCTTTGATGGATGCTTACTGTGGGATTTGTGGGCATCCATGAGTTTTCTTGGCCTTTTGTTTTTACAGACCTGCATCTAATTCATTAAACATTAATAGCTGGAGAGAGTGGGCGGGGAGAGAGGGAGAGAGGTACAGTTTATGCAGGATCAGTACCCATGGTTTCATTACCCATAATCGGGGGAGGTCTCTCTAGGCATCTGGAAGATCATAGATTCACAATGGAGGTGGTCTCTCTAGGCATTGGGAGATCCTCCAGAGTAATTCTATTGTCAACCTCTGCCAGAAGTTGACCATAGAGTCACACCAGATGCCTAGAGAGGGGCCCTCTCTAGGCATTTTCTAAGTCCTTCAGTCCAATTCTATGGTATAATATAGCAGTTCACTATTATACACAGTTTCATACATCTACGCTAAGTCTGGGACTGTATCCCTCAATGTAAACGGGGGCAACCTGTATCTGCCATGACCCAAATCTATTCTCCTTACTGAATTTATCCCCTCTTCCAGTTCATTGGTGTGATATCAGCAAAACTACTAACAAGGTAGCCATAATTGGGAAGGGATGGTATCAGTTCAGCAAATGCTATGTCTCCATCCATCAGGGCTTGAAACTGCCTGAGTTCGCAGGGGTTTTCTAGAGGTTATAGGCCAAAAAGGATCTTTCCCAGCTGCTGGTCCTATTAATAGAATAAACAGAAATTTTGTTTATGTAAAACACATGTGTGGGGAAGAATCCGAAATTCGGTTTCACCCCTAATGATGGAGAGACAAAGGATGCATACATACTTTCATAAATAATCTTCTAAAGCACTGTGAAGTTAAAGGCTTTCACTGCTGGCATCCATAGTTTTTGTGTGTGGGTGGGTGGGTTTTTTCTAGGCTGTGAGGCTGTGTTCTGGAAGAGTTTATTCCTGATGTTTCAGCTGTATCTGTGGTTGGCATCTTCAGAGAATGGTGGCATAGGGGTGTGTGGGGTTTATATACTGTGAGTCCCTGTTGGAAAGGATATGTACATTTGTGTATGTACAAATTATTGCAATGGACCATTAGCCAAACAGACACTAATCCTCCTTGCATATCCTCCCACCGTAGGAACTAGCCATTCAAATACACAAATTTACATATCCTTTCCAACAGGGACTCAGAGTATATAAATCCCACACACCCCTACGCCACCATTCTCTGAAGATGCCAGCCACAGATGCAGGCAAAACGTCAGGAATAAATTCTTTTCCTGCTCTCCTCTGCTGTCCTCTTCCTCCTTCTCTTCTTCTTTTCTTCTTCTCACCTCTGCTCCCTCTCCTTCTTCCTCCTCTTCCTAAATATTCTTCTTCCTCTTACTCTTCTTCATTTATAGCAAATCACAAGCACTTAATCAGACATAGCGTGGACTATTCCAAGCTAGGAAAGCCTTGGTGTTGAATGTGCCAGATTAGATGCTACAAGTCATTTGGCATTGCTTGGAACCTAGCATTTTTTTTTAACCTCTTCATCTATTATTTAGATGGTTATGTTTAAAGACATTTCTGAGAAATCACAGAGCTATTAGTCTTTCTTTAATGGCTATGAAGTTGGCTTTCTCGGAGAGGGGAAAGAACAGAAGAACCAAACAACGCTACAAAATAATCTTATGCAACTCAGACGATCAACAGTTTCTAGGAGCCAAGAACAAAGATGGGTTTATCTCATCAATGGAAACCATATGTAGCCCAGGAACACTAGGCAGTTCAAGTTCACTGTTCTTTAAATTGATGGAGTGGATGCAGCTATTTCTCTAAGGATCCAGGCTCTCCTATTTTTTCCCCCTGTACAATATTTACTCCACATGAGTGGATAAATACAGCAAGTAGATGCTGACACATGGGCCAAATTCACACTACACAAATAATCCAGTTTGAACCTGGATGATTTGCCATGGCTCCTCCTATGGAATCCTGGGATTTGTAGTTTGGTGAGGCACCAGCATTCTTTGGCGGAGAGGGCTAAAGACCTTGTAAAATTACAAATCCCAGGATTTCATAGGAAGAAGCCATAGCAAATAATCGAGTTTCGAACTGGATTATTTGTGTGGTGTGGATATGACCTTGGTCTGAAGGCCTAAATTGGACTGTTAGTCCCCACTAGAGCAAACCTGTTGAATCAATAGGAGAAACAGGAGGAGGGGAGTCCTAAGGCTGTATTTGCCTACCTCTAATTCATCGCAATGGGTGCTTAACAACAATATCCTCAGGAAATTGTCAGAAGAGTAAGTAAGTAAGTGCATCCCAAAATCCTCCCCCCACCCTGGACCTCATCTGATTCATGGATTTCTGTGTTTCCCATCCCATCCTACAAATCATTAATAGGTGGTTCACATTTAATCATTAGCTAGCTATTATAGTGTTGCTGTTTTTTCCACAGAGCAGCGTCATAAAATATAGAAATCTCACAGTCAACCCTTTGTACAGAATATGTCATAAATTGGCTGCCAATGACTGGTATTATCCTCTTACTTTTGTGGAGTTCTTGATTTATTTTCAGTACAACTGCGGCTGGAATTTGGCTGAAACCATGTAGATTTAAGTGGGCGGGGAGAGAGGCCAACCCGTAATCATGGTATGTCTTGCGGGTGACATCTTGCTACGGATTGCTAAACCTCAGAAATGTGAATCCTAGAGAGCAACCTAACCCTGGTTTCAAAACAAATATATTGGAGACAAAAAAGTAATAACAAGAAGGGATTTTGAGGAAATGATGTTCTCAGGAAAACCACCCCTCACACAGTTAGTAAGCAAGATGTACTTTGCAGGTAAAAACATGTTACAAAGATGTCCTGTGTCTCTGTGTCACACTTCGATCTTGTAGGATAGCAGGAAACATACTTTGGATGCTTTACTTTTTCATTCTTATTCATGAAATAAGATACCTTACCAGTCATCCACAGAACGAAAGAATCCAATGGGATCGAACAATTCACATGTTTATACAGGAATACCTCAGTTAACAAAGTAGATGTGTTCCTGGCCATTACTTCTTTAACAGAAAATTTAGTACCCGAGGCAGGAATAACATGAACATGCCTGTTGTAGGCAAAAGAATAAGGATAACTTCCTACGCTGCAAACAAAAAGAGTACCCCATGTTTCAGCAAACTCCCCAATATACACATGTGAAAAGAAACAACCAGATAAGACTTACATAAGTAAAAATAAAAACGTTCTGAACTTCTAGATCAGTTGAAAGATTCTTCCAAAATGAACCCAGAAATGACCTATTCTTCACCAGCCTCCACTTTTTTTTATGATTTCCATTTTGGTGGCCAAACTCACAGAGCTCTCTCTAGGCCTAACCCACACTACACAAATAATCCAGTTTGAAACTGGATTATTTGCCATGGCTCCTTCCTATGGAATTCTGGGATTTGTGGTTTTTACAAGGTCTTTAGCCTTCTCTGCCAAAGAGTGCTGGTGCCTCACCAAACTACAAATCCCAGGCTTCTATAGGAAGGAGCCATGGCAAATAAATCCAATTTATGTAGTGTGGATGCACCCTATTTTTTAATGTGCTGGAAGTAGCTGGTGAAGCAGGCTTATCTGCTTTCCCTTTCCACCCCCCTCTGCTTTCCTGTTCATGCATGATCAGTAAGGGATTCTGGAGGCAGCTGCTGTTTACTTTGCCTTTTGTAGGCAGGCACACACAGCTACAGTAGGATTAGCTAGAGTAGAATCCTGTTCTTTCCCAGCTCAAGATTTATTGCATTGTTTGCTGTAGAGACCCTATTGCAAGCTGACACTGAAAGTCTGCCTTTCTCCAGCCCTCCCACTGAGTAGAATAGAACAATGCTGTGATTTGCCACAAGGTAGCGCCAATGAGTATCTGAGATATTCATGACCAAGCTCCTATACTGAGTTTGCATACCATAAATCTCCACATGTGTGTAGCATCGATTGTGCTACACAACCGTTGTACATATTGAATGGCAGTGTTGCACAACTGAATATATACTTGAATGGAACTGAATGTGCATGTGCAGCTCCACTTCCACAACTTTGAAGTGAATCCAGGCATTCCACATTGGCCAAAGATGTCAAATCAATTGTGCAGGGGAACCTATGTACACCTAAGACATTACCAGGACTCCAGCCATTGTTTATTGATTAGTTGCACTTATATTCCTACCTTTTCTTCAGTGACCCCAAGAAAGTGTTCATGGCTCTTCTCACTTTGTTCTCACAATAGCCAGGTGATGCAAATACAGGCAACAGACGATGTCTGCTAATAATGACATCTGCTCATTCTACCTCCAGAATCAAAGGCAAGTCTCTTTCTCCTTCCTCTTCCTTCCTTTTTCCACTTGCATCATGCCTATTAGATTGTGAGCCTTCTCTTTAAATAGCTGTCCACTGCTCAGAGAATTTTAGCCCTTTGATGTTCTTGATCTTATGGCTAATCCCAATTCAGCAGACCCCCTGAAACAATGGTACTTAACACAAGTGCTGAGTTAGAAAATTATTATTGATTCAGTGGGTCTACACTCGTTGGGATGAGAAACAGCACCAAGGGCAAGGGTGGGAATTGTACAGCCTTCCTGATATTGTTTAACTGCAACTCCCATCAGACTTAACAAGCCTAACCACTCATGGGGAAAGCTGAGAGTTGCAGTCCACCAATATTTGGAGGACCTCAGGATTCCCACTCAGGATCTAGGCTTATAATTGCTTAAACAACAAGAGCTAATAACAGCAACCCGTACAGCAAGAACCACAATTGTAATATAATATCTGATGCTATTCCATTATATCACCTTCTTAGTTATAAACGTGTAATTAAGTAACATTTTCTTGCCCGGTTGCCAGCACACAAACCCAACTTAACAGCCAGCAGCTGCATCAAGCAATGAAGTTCTGTTCTGCTGCCAATTTGGGGCACAGCAGGATGACATTTCCAGCCCCTTCCTGCCAGCAAGGACTTTTTTGGATGAGCTTTTAAAGCGCTAGCAGCCTCGTCCCTGTTGCGAGGCTGCTGCGCTGCAGGGCGTCCCTTTCAGATGATGCTCTCCCCTGCCAGTACTGTTGCGTAACCACGGGGACACTGCAGCGTTATATTCGGCGGTTTTCTAATCACATGATTAGAAAACCGCCGAATATAACTCTGCAGTGTCCCCGTGGTTACGCAATAGTACTGGCAGGGGAGAGCGTCATCCGAAAGAGACGTCCTGTAGCGCAGCAGCCTCACAACAGGGACGAGGCTGCTAGCATTTTAAAAGCTCATCTGAAAAAGTCCCAAGTGAGGCTGCAGTGAGGAATTGCAATAGGGGTGGCAGGAGGGGGATAGAAGCATCATCCTACTGTGCCCCAATTGGCAGTAGAACAGACTTTCATTGCTCAATGTAGCTGCTGGCTATTAAGGTAGGGATGTGAGTGCATTCATGATCATGGTCACAATTGTGAATACGTAGCATTACTGAATACAGAGTAGTTGCAGATGTGTAACTCCAGGTAACAGAATCTGTAACTGCAAGGCAGGCTGCCTGCCAGCCATCATCATCAGTTGCTAGGATATCTTTCATTCATGTTTTACTTGTTGGCTTCCCATTGATCCATCCAATGGGCTGCTATGGAACCAGGATGCTGAACTAGATAGGCCTTTCCTCTGGTCCCAAACTGGTGCTTTAAACTCCAGTGCTTAGTCCTTTGAACTTAGACTATGTTTCTATAAATAGAACTTATCTGTAGTGCCCATCAGTCCACACTGACAAGTAAGGCCACCATGAGCAATAGTAGTAACTGAGACCTCCATTTTCATAGCAGAAAGGGGAAGATGTCGATGAGAACCCACCTCATCTATAAATAGACCAGCCTGAAAGAGAACATTTGGTTCTTGTCCAGTCATATTTGCACAGTCTGATTACAGGGATGACTCGTCTCAAGGTTGCCTTATTGGAAAAGATAAGGGGAGGAAGGCATCTTACAAAAGACAATCCCCTGTGCCGAAATGTGTTTGCTTTAAGCATATATAGCAGATTCCCCTTTTAACCTTTTTCAGCCAACTACTCTGCAGCACTTGCTCTTTATTCCCATTGCATTTGAGCACATGTACTGTGCAGACACACACACACACACACACACACTTAAGTCACGAAAGAATGGCCTCAATATTATTGCTAGTCCCAACTACAGTGGACCAATTGAACCAATTGCTGAATGGTGAGTCAACACTTCTGTAAATCCAATTGATTCAATGAGTCCAGTCTATCCTAGGATATCTGAAAGACTATCTCCTCCCATATGAGTCTGCCTGAAGTCTAAGACCTTCAGTGGAGGCCCTGTTACACATGCCACCCTGCTGTGAGGCTAGGCTGCTGGGCACACATAGAATCATAGAATCAAAGAGTTGAAAGAGACCATGAGGGCCAACCAGTCCAACCCCCTGCCATGCAGGCATACACAACATGGCATGGCTTTTTCTGTAGCAACACCCTGACTGGGAACTCCCTCCCAAGGGAAGTCAGGCTGGCTCCCTTCCAAGTTTCAAGTAAGAAGTGAAGACTCTGCTATTCTGATTGACCCCTGGATCTTCAGATTAGGGCTATCTGCTCTGGCTGTTTTTAAAACTGTTTTTAGGGCTGCTTTTTTAAAAAGCTATTTTTAAGATTGTTTCTAGAATTAATTTTAAAAAGAAGCCTTCAAAGAAACCTACTTTCTTTGGGTTAACAGCCAATAAATAAATACCTTGAATACACAGATTGTTGTTGTGTGCCTTCAAGTCATTTGGACTTATGGTGACCCTAAGGCGAACCTATCACAGGGGTTTAGTTTGGTCTATCAAGTGGTCCCAGACAGTTTATCAGCAGGTCATCAGAGCTTATGTAAATTCCATCAATTCAATGGGTCTTCTCTAATAAGGACTAACAATTTGCTTGAGTCCTCGATCATGGCTAAAGGAGACCCATTGAAATCTATAGAATGTAAGTTTCTTATCTCCCGTTTGTCTCACTGGTTTAAAGAGGTTCTGACCAAGTTGGGATCCAACCCATTGGGATTTTTTAAAAAATCACCTACTGTTTCTTAAGTCGTGTGTGCCCCCCACCCCAATATCCATGGGGGATAATTCCTGGACATACCATTTATAAGTGAAACCATGAATAATAGCAAACCCTATTAAAATAAAGGCCCTCTGGTACAAACATACCATAGAGTTGCATTGGAGAACCTAGCAATTCCTAGAGAAGACACCTTTCTAGGCACATTTCAGTGCAACTTTCCAGTGCATCTCTATGGGATGTGTCCCTATTTTTTCAGCCATGGATAACTGAAACCTACAGATATTGGTTCCACGGATATTTGGATCAATGAGATTTATACAAGTGTTGATTCACCCTTCAACCGTTGATTCAGTGGGTCTATTCTGAATGGGAGCATCAATAGGATTTAGACCATAGTTTCTCACATTTATATTTTTCATAATCAGATTGAAAGAGGAAACTTAACTACAAAATATATGCTTCTGAAATACTGTACATCTTTTCTTGAAGATTACCTTAATCATAAACATATAACAAGTGGCTGAGTGAAAAAGAAAGATTAAGGATCACCCCAGCAATGGTTTTCCTTTGCATGAAAGGTAAACCAGCTCTTCAAAACCATCTGGAAGGGATTTATTCTTTTCTAAGCTTCCATTGTTGATCCTCAAGCCATTGTAACTGTATCTACTTCTAATGTGGTTTAGGAAAGACTCCAAGTGCAATAATGAAAAAGAATTGTCCCCATGGTAACCATTTAGTATAAGGAGACCCCTGGAACCATGGGGATTTTGTCAGAGGACATTATTTCCTTTGAAACCATACGCTTTGGGTTGTGGCAAAAACGTCTTGTTCTAAGGGGGCTTTCCATGAAACCAGAAGGATATAGTCTCTAAATTAGTTTATATGTATGCTATAAAGAGAAAGGCTGGTGTGTGTGTGTGTTTTGCTTATTAATGCATTTCCCAACATTTTGAACAACCATAATCCCACAGTTCTAGGAATGCAATGTGCCAAGCAGCTAGAGACCAGGACTTAGAAAACTTTTCACTTAACCATCTGGTCACCGGGCAAAGTAGGGGTGATCTGGAGTGTAGCTATGAGAAGGGGCAAAAAGAGGGCATTGACTCTCCAAATGAGAATTCTTCCCTATGGGTGAAATTTTCCTGCTCTCCTGAAATTTCTAGCATTGCAAAGAGTGAGACACTGAAGATCGTTCACACCTAGAAGTCACTTATTTCCTGTGTTTGCATTCCTTTGGTATCTGTGCCTGCCCATTTTCTTTGGGTACCTATCCAGTGGTTCTCAAACTGTAGTGCATGACCTTCAGGGAGCAAAATAGTTGTTTAAAGGGGAAGGGGTGATGCAAGACATTTTTTGGACAGAAAGTGTCCCTTGTCCTGGGGCAGCAATGGAGACAGCAGCAAACCCTGGACACCAGGCACACATTCTTGGGCATGTGAAGTGGGCAGGAGGCAGACTTTCCAGAGCAGAGAGGCACTATGGCATAGGACAGCAGTAGAAGCAGGGCCTGGACACCAACCGTGCATTCTTCCTGCTTCAGCTGTGGCGCATTTCTATACCGTTTTATAGTGCTAAGCACTCTCTAAGTGGTTTACAATGTATTTTAGCTAATTGCCCCCAACAAGCTGGGTAGTCATTTTACAACCACAGAAGGATGGAAAGCTGAGTCAACCTGGAGCCCTGCAGGATTGAACTCACAACATTGTGGCTGCAGTACCAGCAGTGCCCGGGGCTTCCCGCTCACCCTGGGATGTATGCAATGTCCACATGTAGCTATAGCACTATAGTGTGATCAACACTGAGGTACAGGGGTCATGGGCATAAGAGGTTTGAGAACCACTGGCCTATACTGTACAGGAAGCCCCCTCTTATCCAACAGGTTAGGGACTGCGGCAGTGTCAGAAACCAGAATTGGTCAAAAAGTAGAATCCATGTAGGAAACATGAGGGAATTACAGATGCTCACTTGGGACTGGCTGCACCCACTGCACGCTATTTACAAAGTCTCCCAGTTGGCTTGGCGACTCCCCCCACTCTCAACTAACTTTGCAATTGGCACACACATGCACGGTCAGTCCCATGTAAGCCTCCATAGACAAGAACTGTCAAAAGAGGGCATTGAATCCATTTTGGGTTTTAGTCTGAAACCAAGCAGGTATCCAAGGTGCTGAACATCCTTTTGGACCAGCAGTTGAAATGGATTCAATGCCCCACTGACATGGAACCTACCACCTGTCATTGCAGGAACACGAGAATGCATCAGCCAGAATTCTGCTAGGGTCTTACTCATGTATAAGTGCCCCTCCAGAAGCAGCTAGTCTGACAGAGAATGGATGTATTCAGTTCCATTTGACAAAAGCAGAGCTGCACTTGTGGTATCCTTCTACACAAATGGGCATAATACGCAATCGTGCATGGATACATGTGTGCATTGCACATGGATAAATATTGCACATGGCACATTCAGGATGTGCCTGAACATTTGGTTGCACTGTGTTGCAATTCACTAATGAGGGGGCTTTGTGCAACTGTTGCAAACTCCGTAAGTGTGAAGTTACACTCCATCTCCTCCAAGTAACGACTGAGTCTCTATCTCTCCTTGCTCAGAAGACAATTCTGTGGAAATCTCAGGGGAGGGGGGAGGAATATGTGGAGCTGAGGAATGACCATGCCTGGATTTCCCTCACTCTTCTCCAAACATCCCCCTTTGCAATCAGAAAGCCCCATCTGTAAGACTGATTTATTTTCCTGTTTCCTCTGCTTAATGTATAGAGGAGAGAAACTCTGCCAGTCTGCATTTAGCAGTCTGCACCAGAAGTGCTGGTGGGCTGCTCTTTTCAAGATAAGAAAGTTATTTGTCTAGCCCTCTGTGCCTGCAAGATTGCAAAAGATGTCAAATCGAAATGTGCTGGAAATGATTCTGCATGGGTACTTATCTCTGGAAACTCATGCAGGGAGAGGACAGATTATTTAGGCACCCTTTCTTCTGCCTCATCCCACCTTCACTATTTTATTCTTGAAAGAGCTGGGAATTTATAACAAAAGATGAATGAATCGCTGACAGGCAACAAATTTCTACAAAGGGAGAAAGGAATTGAATTCCCAACCTCAAAAAATAAATAATCATCTGGAAATGGGCCCTTAAAAATTTATCTTTTCCATGCACCTACATCAAGCTAGCTTGTTTACTATATTGCTTAAAATGTTGCTGAGATCCTATTGAGTGTATTGTGCCAATTAAAAGATTGGCCGGGATCCTATACCAAGGAGACATTGTGTAAAACTTTATGCTCATGGAGTTATAACTCCACTGTGCTATACCAACATCTTATCTTGTTTCAGGCTATTGAGAATACTGTCACTTGTGAGGGCCAAAAAATGTTGGCAGTTGTAGTTTGAGAGAACCGAGGATTCCCTGTTAGGCTTCTTATAGCTTTATCACTGTTATAGAGCTATTATTCCACTTTAACAGCTGTGGCTGCCTCCTGTGGCATCCTGGGATATGCAGTTTAGGGACATTTAGAACTCTCAGAGCTCTTAGGTCTCACTAAACTACAAACCTCAGAATTCCACGGGAGGAAGCCATAGCAGTTAAAGTGGAATAATAGTGCTATAACAGCGTAGTGCAGTAAGGCTCTGAGCCTCACACAACCCTGCCTCCAGTTCCCATGATGTCTTGGGGAAAGAGCACAACAGTTGAAAACTTGTTTCAGACTCTTGAGAATACTGTCACCTGTGGAGGCCAATAAATGTTGGGAATTGTAGTTTGCAAGAACTGAGGGTTCCCTGTTAGGGCTCTTAGCCTCTCACACGACCCTGTCTCCAGTTCCCATGATGTCTTAGGGAAAGAGCACAACAGCTGAAAACTTGTTTCAGTCTCTTGAGAATACTGTCACTTACGGAGGCCAAAAACTGTTGGGAATTGTAGTTTGAGAGAACTGAGGGTTCCCTGTTAGGGATCTTAGCCTCTCACATGACCCTGCCTTGGGAAAAGAGCACAACAGTTAAAACTTGTTTTCATCTCTTGAGAATATTGGCACCTATAGAGGCCTGTTTGATGGGCACACGAGAGGACTTTCTGCCATGTTGCTCACCAGTTGTGATGGCTGGTAGCTTCCATAGCAGTGGGTCAGCAAACCCACTCTGAGTTTTAGTATGATTTTTTAAAGAAGTTGTCCAAAGTGGCAAACTTATGGAAGGGGATGGTTTAACACCTTGGATAACTCCTTTAAAGTCCCACTGAAACCCAGAGCCAGTTGACCACCCTACCGACACGGAAGACCCCAGCCAAAGCTGGTTGCTGCTAGGATGTGGAACATTTTTCTCTCCAAAGTTACAGTCTGTTCCTACTCTCACTGCTTTTAAGAAGGCTTTTAAAATTCTTTGAGTGCTTATTGCACTGATTTTAATGGTTTTATTGTTTCATTGGTTTTCCGTAGTATTCGTTAGCTACTTTGCAGGATAGCTTTTAGCAGAAAGGTGAAATAAAAATGCGATAAACACATTCCGTTGTGGAGATATGCCTTCAGGTAAACACACTGACACACACAGTGTGTGTGTGTAGTCATCTATGACCTTTGAACAGTTTATGGTACTACAGCCTCTCATCAATTTATGACAAGAGCAGAGACATCTAGTGGCTGGGAAACACCGTGTAATTATATTTTCACATTCACACTGTAATTTGTTGCTGTTGTGTGCCTTCAAGTAATTCCCAACTTACAGCAGCCCTAAGACAAATCTGTCACAGGGCTTTCTTGGCAAGATTCGTTCAGAGAGGACTTTACCTTTGCCTTCCTATGAGGTTGAGAGAATGTGACTTCCCACAGTCACCCAGTGGGGTTCTATGGCTGAGCAGGGATTCGAACCCTGATCTCCAGCGTCATAATCCAATCATCAGGCCACTACACCATGCTCGCTCTCCACACTGTAATTAGGAATGTAGAATCGTAGAGTTGGAACAGACTTCAAGGGCCATCTAGTCCAATCCCCTGCCATACACAATTAAAGCACTCCAGAAACATGGCCATCCAATACCCAAGAAAGGAGAGTGATTCATCTTCCAAGAGAGTCTATCCCACTGTGGAACAGCTCTTGACCATGAGAAGTTCTTGCCAATGTTTAGTCATAATTTCCTTTCTTGTAAATTTGACTCCATTGGTTTGGGTTGTACAATGTGTTTTTTTTATTAATCTTTTTTGAATAAATAGTAATTACACTGTTTAGAAATGTATTTACAGAAAAGAAAACTCATATTATATTACATTATATTGCATTATACATTACTTAATCTTTCTTCTTATATAATTTTCCAAACACATAAAATATTATTAAGTAACAAGATAATTTTCACTTTAACATAAAGCTATTTGTATCTTACCATACACCCTACATTTGTGCTTCCCACCTCCCTTTTTCTCTTGTATTAACCTTAACATAATTTTTACCAATTCCAATTTCTGTTTACCTCTTTAAACATCTATTTATATTCAAGACTCTATCATATATATACAATTTTTTTATAGTTTTATATCAGTAGGTTGCTTATGCTTAATAACCAATTCTATTTCTGTTCATTTTTTCCCCTTATAGAAAATACATCTAATTTCAAAAGGTCAATTTATATTTATATGTATAAACAAAAAGAAAAGAGTATCAAAATTAATATATTTATATAAGTAAAGTTGCTTATTTTCTCTCAACTGGAGTAAACCCATTGAACAATTTGTTGAATGATGAGTTAACACATAAGTAGATCTTATTGACTCAATGAGTCTAGTTTCATAGAATCATAGAATTGTAGAGTTGGAAGAGACCACGAGGGCCATCCAGTCCAACCCCCTGACATGCAGGAATACACAATCAAAGCATCCCCGACAGATGGCCATCCAGCCTCTGTTTAAAGACCTCCAAGGAAGTTTATGCTACCCTACTTCTATGGTAGAGATTAGGTTATAATCTGGTCTAAATAGACAAGTGAAGACTTGAAAGCCAATGTTGAAGCAGAAGAAACACTACCTTGGAGAGCTCCAAGGGGGGCATGCTAGCTGGAACTCTCTCCTACTAGAAGAATGGGAGCATGCTGTCTCAGTAGGGCACTAATGCAGAAAAACTACAGTATATGCAAATAGATAAGATCTATAGCAGGGGTGGCAGACATGCTTCCTTCCAAATTTTGCTGAGATGCAAAAGCCAAAGTCCTCACTATTGCCTAGGCTTGCAAGGGCTGATGGGAGTTGCAATCCAGCATCATCTAGAGGTCCACATGGTTCCCATCCTTGACCTAGAGCTTGATCGGCTCCATTCCTCTCAAAGGAGCTATACTGTGAAAGGACTTTCACCTAAACTTGAAGCTTGAGGACTTTTCAAGGTGGAGGTTCTGACAGGGACGCATTCACCAAGTCAAGGAATCGGAGGGGGGGGGCTGAATAAGGTGTTTACTTTTCTACTTCTAAAGGGTTCTCTACTACAGTTGTCCCTTCATATTCGCTGGGGTTTGGTTCCAGGATCCCCGTGGATACCAAAATCTGTGAATACTCAAGTCCCATTATATGCAATGGCATAGCAAAATAGCGTCCCTTATATAAGATGGCAAAATCAAGGTTTGCTTTTTTGGATTATTATTTGTTTAAGAATATTTTCAAGCTGTGAATACTTAAATCCGTGGATACCAAATCCATGGATATGGAGAGACAACTGTACTGATGGTAGAAGCTCCATCTTCATCGGAATTCTTTGCTGCACATTAGAATGTCTGAGTGCTGGGACTATTGAGAGTTGGCATGTTACAGGATTATTATTATTATTATTATTATTATTACCCCACCCCTCTGTAAAAACAATTGGGGTGGCTTACAACAGTTAAAATACAGCAATACAAACTAAAACTCCTAAGCCCCACCCAGCCCCACCCTCCCCCATAAAAAGATATTAAACTGGCATCAAATTGAAATCCACCTAAACTTAAAAGTCACATAAAATAAACAAATACAAAAACCAACAGCCAGTGAGTCAGGGTAAAGGACTCAAAGAGGCCAGGAGACGCAGCTCCTGAGGCCAGGATCTAATCAGGAAAGGCCTGCTGAAAAAGATCTGTCTTTAGTGCTTTTTTAAAGCTACTTAAACTCATCATCTGACAGATCTCGTTCGGCAGGCCATTCCATAATTTGGGGACGATTACCAAAAAGGCCCTCTGGGAGGTTGCAGACAGCCTAGATTTTTGTGGCTGAAGCAAATTTTAATTTTAATTTGAAAGCACTTCTTAATTCCCTTGGGTGCACCTCTGGCATTAATAAAAAGCTCTGATAGCTTTCATGCCACTTTTTTGCTGAAGGTTAGCACGTTAGCATGTCCCATCAGGAGTAAGTTGATCAAATCCCATCACGGCTCATCCCCATCCTAATAAATGCTATTTGGCATTAATATAGAAGCTGATTGTTGAACTGTCACTTATGTAGAATTCTGGTATCTGGGGCTGTTTTTTACCTTGATTTTCTGCTATGTTCTGCTTTGGTCCTTCTTACAACTACTCTGTGATTGTAATAAAGTTGAATGATTGAAAAGGCTGTGGTCATTTTATTACTTTGGATTCTCAGACAGTTTTGTTTTGCTTTGCCTCTGAAATAATTTGTTTATGCTCGCGTCTTAAAAGTAGAGCTGCATGTACACCAGAGCTCCCTTTCTCCCCTCCAGTGATATGCGATGTACTTAACCAGAAACTACAGTTGAATCATCCGGTGCTTCTATGGGATTGCCAGATGACCTCTCTTGAGCTGTTGACAAATGTACATTGGTCCGCTGTCAAGATTCATACTCTGGCTGTTTAGCTCCCAAAGTTATCCACTCCTTACCTTTGCTTTGGAAAAGAAAATACAGCTATGAAAGTATCTTGTTTTGCACAAGATGACTTATCGCCAACAATGGAATGATACAATCCATTTGTCTTCAGTTTTATTGTGACAGCCTTGTGCTGTAACTTCTGGTTGGTTGGAAACTGTCTTTCTACCAAAAAAAGGCAAATGTGGGTGCTGCCATCTGTTGGGCATCAGAGGAATATTTGCAACAGGTGTCACAATACATCAGGAGCTGGAATTATGTTCAAAATTTCCTAATACCTGCAGGTATAGACTCATGAGGTGGTCTGATTTAATAGAACATCATCCCCATATTCTTTCAGTGGAGCGTGGTTTCATCGTGCAGAAATTTCAACTTTTATTGAAGAAAGTCAAGGCAGGTCTACAGCTGAACATTAAGAAAACAAAAATAATGACCACAGATGATTGACATGGCTTTAAAGCAAATGATGAAGACATTGAAATAGTTTAAGATATTCCATACCTTGGCTCAGTCATTAACCAGAGTGGAGACTGCTGTCAAGAAATCAGAAGAAGACTATGAAAGGCACCAAAAAGTTTGGTGAAGCACTGAAGCCCTTTGGCTGAGAAATCTAAGTACCCTTCCCTAAACTGCAAATCCCAAGATTCCATCGGATGGAACCATGGCATTTAAAGTGGAATAGTAGCACAATAATTTTGTAGTGTGAATGGGCATCTATCTATCCATCCAGCTTTTACCATCCAGCTTTTACCCAATACTGGGAGTCAAGATGGCTCGCAATGGCCTAAATACTGGTACTCAACTAGCATGGGCCTAATCTAGGCCTAATTCCTAGCTTCAACTAGGGTGGACCCAATGGGAACTTGGTAAGTCAACTGTTAAGTAAGTTCCACTTTTCCCCAGTAGTTTTAATTTACTAGGGCCTTGCAATAGAATTTAGGCCAAGGGTGGAAACTGTGTAGCCCTCCAGACATTGTTGCATTGCAACTCCTAGCATTCTGTGTCATTGGCTCAGCTAGCTAGGGCTTCTGGGAGTTACAGTCCAACAACACCTAGAGGACCACATGATTCCCACCAATGTTTTAGGCCAACATGATATTTTTTTAAGTTACACGGAAAACACAAGAAAATATGATCTTTAAAATGAATTAAATGAATTCAATCAAAATAAGTGCTGAATTAAAACCAGGTAACTAAGTCCTGTCTGATCTTGAAACTTAAGTAGGATCAGGCCTGGTTAGTACTTGGAAGGGAGACAGCTGAGGAATACCAGATGCTGTAGGCTCTATTCAGAGGAAGGCAATAGGAAAACATCTCTGAAAATCATGGGGTTGCCAAAAGTCAAGTCAACAACTTTAAGACACATACTACTATTTCTGCTAAAAAAAACCCAAAACCTTTGGCTTATACTGTGCACCTTCAAATCAACTCTGATCTATGGTGACCCTAAGGTGAAGTGATCAGGGGGTTTTCTTGGTAAGATTTGTTCAGAGGGAATTTGCTATTGCCTTCCTCTGGGGCTGAGAGAGTGTGACTTGCCCAAGGTCACCCAGTGGGTTTCCTTGGCTCAGTGAGGATTCAAAGCCTGGTTGCCCAAAGTCCTAGTCCCATACCACTACACTTGTAGCTCCTAACCTTTTCTTTACCAGATGCCACCTTTAAATATCTTTTGTTGTTGCAGGCCCCCAAGACTTAACTCGGGATTGAAAACCATAATAATAATAATACATTATTATTATTATTATTATTATTATTATTTCCATTAAACATTCCCTCAGAAGCACTGGAGGGGAAGGGAGGAATTTTCTCCTGCTTCTTCCTGCCTATTTGTGGCTGGAGTGGATTGAATGGCAATGCACAGGCAAGCCAGCCAGCCTTTGCCTTGACTCCTGTCATGTGGCCACTCCAATGAGTGAAGGAGGTTGGCCAAGCAGACCCTGTGAGGACATTAAGGCCCCCTGCGGTTCTCTGGATCAGAAGTTAAGAACCACTGCACTACACCACACTGTATGTTAAAACCATTTAAACATGTTAAAAAGAAAAATTCCCGTTAGAAAAAAAATCATTAGTTCGTACAGGAGAGTGAAGAAAATCAAAATGAAGGGAGCGTCACCTGAGTCAAGCATAATGGGGAGTACTATTGTTACCTGCCTTGAAAGCCCCCACATTCCAATAGAACACAACTAGCAACATTTAATAATTTGGCTGGCTATGGCCCACCACGTGGCTGGCAAATAAACCAGGGACTCCCCAAATACTAAAGCTGAGAGTCATGCACAACCTAGTAAGGGGCCTTTCTTTCCAAATACCTTAAATAGGCCATGCTCAGGTCAGAGTCTTTCCTGGGAGCTTCTGAGGGGTGAGTCATCCACTAATCCAATCAAGGATAGCTGAGCACTCAGTGATTGCAAAACAGATTTTTCCTTTTTTCCCCCCTCATCCACAATAGAAGGTTGCCTGTGCCCATTCAGTCCCAAATGTTTTGCCCATCAACAATCATTAACACATCCAGAGGATCCTTTGTCTAATCCTGGGAAACTCTGGTAGACATTGTATTCCACTCTAAATCCCATCCCTTCAGGGGAAACATTGACTTTAAATATCACCCTAAAACACCACCAAGGTGCACACAGATCCCTGTCCTCCCATCACTCCATCAGTCTGTGTAGCCAGGCACCCCACTTCAGCATGAATATCTGCTCTCTGGATCATCATCATCATCATCATCATCATTTTTTATTTTTAATCCGCCCCTCTGCTTGGCAACCGGGGTGGCGTACAACAAGATTAAAACATAGCAAGTTATAACCCATGATCCCCTCATTCCAAATACTTCCTACTTTCATCGATAGCCTTGTGTGATTGCTTGAAGCCTGTGTGTTGGTGTGAATGCTGCTAAGATTAAATACCAATAAAAAACCATTATAGTCTATGTTCTGGCTTGGAGTCTCCTCAGTTACTACCAGTATACATAGGTCAAAAGATCCCACAGTTACCCAGCCTCTTGCTGCCATCTTAAGCTAATTAAAAATGTCCCATATTAGAATTTGGACACTAGTGGGATCCTCATGAACCCCCCACAATTCAGGTAACACTATCTAGAAGACATTCAGAGAAGGAAAAACACTTGAAAGAACCCAGTCCATTATCATAAGTTGCTGGAAAGTTTCCAGTATGGCTGCCAAGAGAAAAAGATTCACAGAGAGCTAGGACAGCTGCACGGCACTTCTTGAGTCTGACAGCTCCACACATAGGCTGATTCTGGTTCTGCCTGGATGTTCTTCAAGTTTCTGTTCTTTTGTAACATAGGACTGAGGATTAAGAGACTTCCGGATGTGCTTCTCTTCAGTGAAAGAGCTGCAGGAATGACGCACACTTCTTTCCTTTTTTTATATAACTTGTCCAGCTGGGATTGCCAACCCATGGAAACAGATCCCAGGCTTGCTGCTTGCTCAGTTCCTTTCTGTACTTTCCATGGGAAGGGCCACACTAGGGTAGAGAATGGAAGATTTTTTTAAAAAATTATCTCCGTTTCAAATCAACCAAACCTTCTCTAACAAAGAGCAATTTTATGCTACACATGCTGATCCCATGCAAGGCGTGGACACACCACTGGTGCTTCTGGCAATCCATACAGGGGAAATCAGAGGAGATCAAAGAGATTAGGAAAGAAATAATGGCCCAAATCCTACACTGGGGTTCCACAGTGTAAATCCCTGCATGTGTTCCAGAACACAACTAATCCCTGTATTAATTGTGCTATAGAATCCTTGTACTGAATTGCAATGTTGCAGAACTTAAACCAAGGTACCAAAGGTGTAAGTGAATACCAAAGCCAGTGTGCATGCTCTTCCATGCACCATGAACGAACACACTTTCATGCACAATGTGTATCAATGTGCAATGGGACCACACCACAATCCCACTTCTGCAGACTTGACATTAATGTGGCTGTTCTGCATTGGACCAAAATGTTCATAAAATCATAGAGTTGAAAGGGACCACAAGGAACATCTAGTCCAACCCCTGTCTTGCAGAAATACACAATCAAAGCACTACTGACAGGTAGCCACCCAGCCTCTGTTTAAAAACCTCCAAAGATGGAGACTCCACCATACTCCAAGGCAGCAGCATATTCCACTGCTGAATAGCTCTTACCATCAGGAAGTTATTCCTAATGTTTAGGTGGAATCTCTTCTCCTGTAATTTGAATCCATTACTCCATCTCCTTAGTCTCTGGAGCAGCAGAAAACAAGCTTGCTCCTTCAATATGACATCCTTTCAAGTATTTAAACATGACTATCATCTCCTCTCTTAACATTCTCTTCCCCAGGTTAAACATACCCAGCTCCCTAAGCCGTTCCTCATAGGCCTTGGCTTCCAGTCCTTTTATCATTTTGGTCACCCTCCTCTGAACTTGTTCTAGCTTGTCAATATCCTTCTTGAATTGTGGTGCCTAGAACTGGATGCAATATTGCAGGTGAGGTTTGACCAAAGCAGAATAGAGTGATACTATCACTTCCCTCTATCTAGACACTATACTCCTGTTGATGCAACCTAGAATCATATTGGCTTTTTTAGCTGCTGCATCACACTATTAATTCACTTCTATTAGGGAACTTGTACATGAGTAAGCCACCAACAGGATACTGGCCAGTATTTGGTTTGAAAGTGATATAAAGATGTGTAGGTTGCAAGCTACCAGATTTTCTCAAATCTGTGGATTATTACTTTCAGGGATGTTGCACCCAGAATTCTGCAGGCAACTCGGTCATAGAAAGAATTGTTCAAATCTGAGGGAATAGTTCTTAAACACAAATTAAAATAAAGCTTTCATTCAATGGGCCTTGGCCCATCCCAGTTGCTAATCAAGTCTTAACCTATTTAACTTCAATGATTCTTCAGTATCTGGTATTCTTGGAACACTCCCCAGACCTCTTAAGAGATGATGGTTTGCAAATTAGTCAAAGCCAGGAAATTCAGTTCCATTTCCAAAATGTGACCAGCCATGCAGCATTGCACAAGGAATGGCCACATCTGTTGTTTGACCTTTTAAACTAAGTAGTTGTTTTAAGAGTCCAGCTTTCCTTAGTATTAACAAACCCATTTAGGCACAGAGATAATTTGAAGAAAGAAAAGACTGCATCAAACTTCACTTGCAATGTTTCTGTATTTAAAAATGCAAAGAAATAAACACCTTTTTATTTACTAAAACCACAGAGCCTATTACACAATTTTCTCAGCTCTGCAAGAAAGTTGCTAACTGGGAGAGCAATTAAAGGGCAAGAGATTACAGGTGAATTTGTATATTTCTCTTTTCCTCTCTCAATCTCTCTTTCTTTCTTTTTTCCATTCTTCCCCCAGCCTCGCTTTCATTTTTAAAAGATGGAGCTCATTCAATCTTTCTAAGTGAGGGATACTTAATATTCAAAGAGGGGGTTTCCATGTGAGCTGTATGACAATGATTCTCCAATCTGGAGAAACCCTTTGTCCATCTTACTCCCCGCATAAGAAAATTCAGCCAAAGACCAAAAAACTGCATTGTTTCAGCACAGGGTAAATATCTGCCAGTGGAGTGATATTATGCTTCCACTGCTCAGCCCCTGTACAGAATAGCTACATAGCAGAACAGCAATCTGCAAAGTGTGTTTGCATGCAACTCAATGAACTTTAATGTGCATCCACATGCACAAGGGTTCCACATGCAGAACTCCACTTCCACCACCTTCAACCAGATATAAATATTGTTTGTTGTCCACACAAAATTCAGTCTGTATGTGTGGCACAACTTATACCTGTGTTTGTCATGAACAGGCTTCTGGCCAAATCCTGAAGGTTATCTGTGGGGGATTAAATTGTCCCAAGGATGATCTGCAATGTGTTTGCTGGAGATGAACCAATTCTCACTCCCATTCAAATTTGCAGAATAAATGCTGGGATTTTTCCACACTTGAGTGTGGGGTGTGGGAGTCCTAGCACTATCATTCACAAGGCATAGTGCAGCTATGCACTATGCATAGCAATTAAAATGGTGGTAGGTCTGGAAGCCATGCCATATGAGGAGCAGTTTAGGGAGCTGGGTAGCCATGATCGCCTTGTTTAAATATTTGAAGGGATGTCATACTGAGGATGGAGCAAGCTTGTTTTCTGCTACTCCAGAGATTGGACACAGAGCAATGGACTCAAACTACAGGAAAAGAGATTCCACCTAAACATTAGGAAGAACATCCTGATGGTAAGAGCTATTCAGCAGTAGAATATGTTGCTGCCTCATAGTGTGATGGAGTCTCCTACTTTGGAGGTTTTTAAACAGAGGCTGGATGCCATCTGTCAGGAATGCTTTGATTGGGTATTCTTACAAGGCAGGGGTTGGACTAGATGACCCTTGTGGTCTCTTCCAACTCTATGATTATATGATTCTATTCTCTTTTTGGCTCCTTAACAGATAGAGTGTGTGTGTGTGTGTAGAAAAAAAAATAAAAGTACCATTGGCAATACAAGGTAGTGTTAAATCTAGACCTATCCTATAAAACTCTATGGAAGAGGCAGAAGGACTGCATGTTAAAAGCAGCATCTAGACGCACCCCTTGCTGTCTGGGCCACACATGCTATGAAAGAAAGGATGTGCATCTCTTCTTATCAATGATGTGATGGGCACTCTTCAATAGGTGCCTGCAGTACTTAAGCATCAACACTGCAGGCCGCATTCCTAATGCAAATAGGAAACCACTATGTACCACTTCAGATTATTTTTTTTCTATTTAGCTCAGAATTGTCTGGTCAGTGTCCGCTGTTGGTTTCTGTGTCAGTTGGGCAGTCAATTGACTCTAGGTTTTATTCTGACTGTTAGAAGAGCTATCTAAGGTGCTGAACTTACTTTGTGGGGATGGAGTTCAGGACCTTGGACACCTATCAAACAATTCAGGACAGAAATCCAAGAGTATATGCACCACTCCAGTGATAAGGGCACCACGTGCTATGTCATGGGGGTTTACTCGGATTGACAGTGGCTTCCCACAGGTGGTGGTCTTTCCCATCATCTGTTATTGAAGCACTTAATGGGATACCCCAAAAATTGAACTGGGGATCTCCTGCAGTGCTAACATTATTTATTTATTTAAAGTATTTCTGCATTGCCTCCAGGAGCCAATGTAGTGTAGTGGTTTGAGTGTTGGACTATGACTCTGGAGACCAGGGTTTGAATCCCTACTTGGACATGAAAACCCACTGGATGACCTTGGGTAAGTCACACACTCTCAGGCTCAGAAACCCCATGATAGGTTCACTTTAGGGTCACCATCAGTCAGAAATGACTTGAAGGGACACAACAATGACCACAATTGCCTCCAGGCCCACAAGGGCTCCTGAGATGATGAACAAATAAAAACCAATTAAAACCATACAGACATAAACACATTTTAAAACCACGTCAAAATGCTCTTCAAAAACTACAAACAGTCCAAAAACAATCCTAGAATCCAGCTTTAAAACATCAAAACCACAGTTTTAGACATTAAATGCCATGCAGAACAGCACTTTTTTTTTTTTTTTTGGCTGCCCACCAGAAACTTAAAAGAGATTGGACCAGCTTACGTCCTTAGGTGGGGAGTTCTATAGTTGAAGCGCTGCTACAGAGAAAGTTCTGTTATTTGCACCCACCAACAGCCTAACTTCACAAGATGTTGGGACACACAACAGGGACCCCTGTGAAGATCTCAAATTTCTGGTGGACTCATATGGGAGGAGGCGGTCTTTCTAATATCCTGGCTCCAAGTCATCTAGGGCTTTGTTGGTCAATACCAGCACCTTGAATTGAGCCCAGAAGCAGTTCTGGCAAGACCAGTGTCATATGTTCCTTAAAATGTACACCTGATACCAGTCTGGTGTACATGTTCTGCTACTGAGTGTTTTCGAAACTGAAATACTTGCAGGGGGAGAACTATAGTTCCTAGCATTTCTGGCTGTTTCTGCACTGGGCAATAGTGTGGAATAGTTGTGCTTTGTTCAGTGTTGTTTAAGCACTAGGGAAGCATGCTTTCCCTCAAACAGAAGGACTTCTTTGAGGGATGACAACTGGAACTCATGCAATGAATTAGGGAAAAGAAACACCTTTGTATGTCTTGTGCTATAAATGGACCATCTGGACTGACCACAAGTCAAAATCTATACTGTAATCCATTTTGGCAGGAAACGTCAAGAGCAAGGTAACTTAAGTAAGAGTTGTAAAGCATTATCTTCATTATTTTGTTGTTCCAGAGATTAGTACCAGAGATGGAGTGAATATTTATCTTCCCTTCAAGCTACTCTCTAGTGTAAAAGTTCAAGCGTTTGAGTGTTTCCACCTCCAGACTTAGCTGAGGGAGGAACCTTCCTCTCTTGAGTGTGGGAAGTTATTTTTCATGCAATCTGATTAAAAATGCTATTGTTCCTTTTCCTGCCAAAACTTTTCCTGCTGCTGGTTAAACCTAGAAATAGGTACAGATATATTCAACCACAGATTCAGCCTTGAGGGTTCTTTTTGAAGGCTGACATGAACGGAACAGAAATGGACATTGATATCTGAAGCTGATAAAAAGGATAAATATCTATCCCTTGCCAAGTTGTGTTTTTGTCAAGCTGTTATGTGAGCAATGGGTTGGAAGATGCAACCTTTGTTAAAGGAATAACAGAGTTAGTAGCACTTTAAAGACTAATAAGTTTGAATTGGCAAAAGTTTTGTGTGGGGAGGATGGTTTTGGGGTGTTTTGGTTTTGGTCTGCAGCCCATTTTATCAGATTCCTATAGTCTCGCTTCACAAAATGTAGGCTTGTGACTCTAAAGTCATTACCACCTTTCTTCTCCTACAGTATATGATTTTTAGCATCTTTGCCTGATGCGGAAGCCAGTGAAGCTTTGAAAGCTTGCATGATGTATTTTGTGCATTTAGGGTGGCCAAGAAAGCTATTGCTGTTTTGTGGATTTTGGATTTTGTTGCATTTCACTTCACAATATTTATGCTTGAATGGGAAGGGGATGTAATGAATTTGTAACACAAAAGTTGCAGACGTGGGTGATTATCTTAATGGTGATCATCTAACAACCATTCTTTAGGAAGTAACATAAGCAGAGTCACACATATATGGTGGTGAAAAGCTTTTGTCTAATCCAAGCACAACAGACAGAGTTTGAACTCTACATGAACTTTTGTGGGATCGTAGTCAGAAAGGACAGAGAGAATGTAAAAATAGCAGGCAGTAAAATTGTCTAAACCATAGTCATTTAAGAAAGAAAAATTGTGTGCTGTTTTGACATTCCTTAAGAGATGAGCTGGTTAACACACAGTTACTGTTGTTGTGTGCCTTTAAGTCATTTCTGACTTGTGGCAACCCTAAGGCAAACCTACCATGGGGTTTTTATTGGCAGAATTTGTTCAGAGGTGGGGTTGCCTTTGCCTTCCTATGAG
Source organism: Gambelia wislizenii (assembly GCA_030847615.1). NCBI lineage: Eukaryota > Metazoa > Chordata > Lepidosauria > Squamata > Crotaphytidae > Gambelia > Gambelia wislizenii. The sequence goes on from JAUMIR010000008.1 coordinate 5,568,355, forward strand.
GTTGAGCGAGTGTGAACTTGCCCAAGGCCACCCAGGTCACTTTAAGATCAAAAGATCTATTTTAGCACAAGCTTTTGCATATTGCAATCTATTTCCTTGAGTGCACCAAGTATTAATCAAGCACACACTTTCTTGAAAATAAAATTCTTTGTTTTATCACTTCATTATTGAGTAGGCATCCATACTGATCCTACATTTAAGGACAACAAATGTTTATCATGAATTAACCATTTTACTGACTATCAAGATGTTTGGGTCAATTGCTTATGACTGGTACTAATAATATAATTTCCATTTGCTGCATCGCATTTCTCTCTGAATCAGCTCAGTGTAGTTGCAGCCACTCTGCCCATGTACCTGAAGCTCTAAGGTTGTACTCAGTGTTATTTGAGGGAGCAGAATGCAATCCATGAAAGCTCCTGTGAAAATGAATCAATTAGTTTTAGAAGCACCAGAAGATTCTTTGCAGATCTGGAGAGCCGACTGCACACCATTCGAGGTAATGGGAGCAGGAAGGGTGGGGGGTGTGGAGACTGAGAGTACACTGGGGAAGGTGCACTGGTTAGATCCAGCAGATTTTGACCAAGACTCTATTTGACACTGGCATAGGATAACGTTCTAGACCTCCAGTGTATCTACACTGGTGGAACGTTATACTACACCAGTGTCAAATAGAGAGAAAGCTCACTCACCTTTTCAAATATAATGAAAGCTGATCCTTTTCAGGTGCAATGGCAAGTAGACAGGACCCAACTGCAACTCCACAATGAAACCGTGACTCTTGGGCTTGAAGGGAGAGTTGCACTGGACACCTCCTTGAGCAATGGCCACAAAAATACTTGCTAATGTAAACCCTGGTTCTGCCAGCATCAGTTAACAAGAGGATTCTAGCTTCCCACCCCTGTGTGACCCTGGGGGGGGGGGATACAAGCAGTGGCATAGTGTACCCAAAAGGGGGCTACTTACATAGAATCATAGAGCTGGAAGAGACCACAAGGGTCATCTAGTCCAATCCCCTGCCATGCAGGAATACATAATCAAAGCATTCCTGACAGATGGCCATCCAGCCTCTGTTTAAAAACCTCCGAAGAAGGAGACTCCACCATACTCCCAGGCAGTGTATTCCACTGCTGAATGGCTCTTATTGTCAGGAAGTTCTTCCTAATGTTTATTTGGAATCTTTTCCTGTAGTTTCAGTCCATCTTGGTTAAAAATACATAAATACATCAAAACATACAATATCAGTTTAAAAGAACAAACAATACAAGTACATATTAAAACAGTTTAAAATTCACTGTTTAAAAGTAATCTGGATAGGCCTGCTGAAAGAAACTTGTCTTTAATGCCCTTTTAAATTCAGACAGTATACGCAACTGTTGAATCTCTTCCAGCAGTCTATTCCATAGTCTAGCGGCAGCTGAAGAAAAAGTCCTTTGGGTGGCAGTTGCCAACCTAGTCCTAGCTGGCTGGAGCAAATGTCCCCCAGAGGACCTAAGTGTACAGGGTGGATTATACAGGAGAAGCTGATCCCGTAGGTAACCTGGACCCAAACCATGTAGGGCTTAAAAGGTAACAACCAACACGTTGTACTTTGCCTGGAAACTAATTGGCAGCCAGTGGAGTGATTTAATATTGATGTGATGTGATCAATCCTAGGTGTACCAGTAACCAATCTGGCTGCCATGTTTTGAACTAACTGAAGCTTCCAAACTTGATACAGAGGTAGCCCAATGTACAGCACATTGCAGAAATCCAGCCTTGAGGTTACCAGTGGATGCAATACTATCTTTAGGTCTTTCAACTCCAACTCTACTACTACATATACCTCAGTTTTCCTCTACAGTCCCTCTCAAAAAGCGCGACAGGAAATGATCAGATGCCACCTCCATTTTGTGGAGGGGCTGCAGAGGAAAATTGAGATATTTGGGATGGCCTGCAGAGGAGTCAGGGGGATTGGCCTCTGGCCCCATGCAATTGCCCATCCTAGATGTGAAAAACAACAACATTGGTGGCCACACTGACATGGTTCCTCTATATGGACATTCCCATGGGATTTATATGGGGTTTCCATGGGAATCACACCATGGGGAAGTGAATTCCCCACACATACACTTGTGAGGGTCAGTGTGATTTAGGAGAAGTTTAATGACATCACTAAGATGGAAACTAAACTATTCATCTTTGGGAGAAACCATGTGCTGTGCAATCAGCTTAGTCTGCACCCAGTCATCATGTGGTTTTAGTCATCTAAAACTAACATGGAGCTCAAAAGACCATAATCTTCCTCTAAGTGTTCTGAGTCATGCAGCAGAATAGCATCCATGATGAAATATGGAGCCTGTTCTTGTAACATAAACAGTGGAACTCATAAGAGAACTCCAGGAAGGATTACAGAAACCTCTACAGACTAGGAATTTAAATCATCTGTCAAATTTATGGAGAGCAGAAATTATGACACCCCTGGATTATCTAATACACATTTACCAGAAATGCTGATGAGTTTTTTTTCCCATCAAGCAGTTTCTCAATACCTCTAGCTCAAGAACCATGCACTCTTGGTTTGGTGTCTGGTTAAGAAAGTAGTATATCTGCTATCTTCGGATTTCTTTTTTGTCATTCTAGTTCTTTCTGGGCTGTTCTTTCTTCTTCCCAGTTCTTATTTTCCCCTTAGAAGGTGATGTATAGAAGAGAGCTATTAAAGCCAACCTTGGGCACCACAATTCATTAAGGATATTGACAAGCTGGAATGTGTCCAGAGGAGGGTTACCAAAATGGTAAAAGCTCTGGAAGCCATATCCTATAAGGAGTGGCTTAGGGAGCTGGGTAGCCATCATAGTCTTGTTTAGATATTTGAAGGGATGTCATACTGAGGATGGAGCAAGCTTGTTTCCTGGTGCTCCAGAGACTAGGACATGGAGCAATGGATTCAAAGTACAGGAAAAGAGATTCCACCTAAACATTAGGAAGAACTTCCTGATGGTAAGAGCTGTTTGGTAGTGGAATACACTGCCTGGGAGTGTGGTGGAGTCTCCTTCTTTGGAGGTTTTTAAACAGAGGCTGGATGGCCATCTGTCGGGAGTGCTTTGGTAGTGTATTCCTGCATGGCAGGGGGTTGGACTAGATGGCCCTTGTGGTCTCTTTCAAATCTATAATTCTATTATTCTAACCCATGGTGGCTGCTGGATTCTATGAGTCACAGCCCCCCCACACACACACACAAAATCATTTTCCAAATCAAGACAGATTAGAAGGTCAGTATTAAAGCCAAAAGTCCTAAAACTCTTGTGTAGTTTTGACAAGTGTTTGATGGTGACTTTTTGCTGAGTCAAACCATTGGCATTGTGTGCTATGGCTGGTGAAGGCTCTCTACAGTTAGAAGTCTGTCCCATCACAGGAGATCACTAAAATGTAGATATTGTGTGCTGGACCTAAGATGTTCTGAATGCAAAGCCTGTGCTCTGCTACTGGGGCACACACCTTTCCCCTGCATTTGCAACAGGCAGCAGATAGTGATTCAACCTTCTTGCACCCACCTCATCCCAAATCCATCATTTTTCTTCTGGAAAGCTTGCTTTTTCACCATTATCCGGGAAATATATCTGGCCATTCAGCAAGACAAAGTGAATTCAGAAACAAGAGCATCCCAGAAATCAGAACCCTGGCTTTTCAAGCAAGTATGTTGTGGTGGTTGTTGTTGTTGCATGCCTTCAAGTCATTTCTGACTTATGGTGACCCAAAAATGAACCTATCATTAGGGGGTAGGCAGAATTTGTTCAGAGGGGGTTTGCCCTTGCCTTTGAGACTGAGAGAGTGTGACTTGCCCAAGGTCACCCAGTGGGTTTCCATGGCTGAGTGGGGATTTAAACCCTGGTCTTGCACTGTCTTAATCCAATGCTCAAACTACTACACCATGCTGGTTTTCTTAAGTATATTGTACAATTCCCCAAATGTTATAGACAGTTCTTAGAATGCTCTGTTTTCCCTGGAGATTATGGTGCTGAATGGACAGCTCAGCTTTGCATTTAGTATGGCATCTGCAAGTCTCTTACATGAGCTAAATGTTCTTCAGTGAGTATTTTCATCAGAAAAGAGAAGCTGAACAGTTTCTAAAAACACCATCCCAACCCTACTCACAGCACTGACTGGCAGCTAGTAACCCTGATGTTGTCATGTAACCATTCTGACTTGGTTATATGAAGATGTGACTCAGTACAAAATGAAGCTAATTCAGAATGAGAGAAATGCCTACCCAGGAAGCATTGTTCTTACTCTGAACTAGCTTCATTTTGTCTTTAGGGACATCCTGGATTTAGCCATGTTAGACTGGCTACATAACAGCATCATTATATTTCTCTAACAGTAATGCTCTCTTGGAGCAAGTCTGACCTGGCTATATGATACACTCACTGAGGACAAAATGAAGATAATTCAGAATGAAATCACTGCCCATTCAAGAAGCTGATCTACCATTTCTTGGCAATACTGTATTTTCAGACCAAAGGGGACTGCAGTTATCATGCATTTATCACCAGAGTTATCATGGAGAGAGATGGACTGGAAGGAGAGCTAGCATATAGATGTTCAACCCACCTTCCCTTCACTCAGTATCTCCAATTTCCACTGCCACCACTGCCTCTCCCCTTTACAATCCAGATGGCAACCTCTTTTCATTCCTGACAAAGGCTGAGGTAGCATGAAGCATTAGATTAGCAATGGTTTCCTAGGGTGCTTGCCCCTTTTGTGGAAAGATGAAGATTGGTTCGATTCAGAGACCGTCTTCTTTAGCAGAGTTTGCAAAGCATTGTGCTGAATCCCTTGCATGCCCCTCTGAGACTAACTTTAGTAAAACAAGGCCAACAGGCAGTAGTCAAGTTATATAGCTGAAATGTTTAGTAGTTACATTGAAACATACATTCTAAACACATATACATAGGTTGCATATGTCCTGATAGAGTAAAGGAAAATTTCAGGTAGCGGCAGCGCAGACTAGAGGGTGCAGACTGCACTGGGTGACACCATCAGAGGGTGTCCATAAAATGTTTGTGCAGTGTTTCAGCAGAAATGTATTATTGTTTATAAAAATATTGTCATTTAAAGGTGTAATTTTAATTTTGCTAGTTCTTTATGTCACTATTATTGTCATTACATTCAGTGATATATGGGAATTACGATTTACAGGTAACATTAATACAAAAAACATTATTCAGGATTCTGTATGGTCTGGTCCAAACAGAGGTCTATGGAGGTGCCACCATGAGTTACCGCACCGCATGATAGAAGTTAATTAAAGGGGCAATTAGAATCATACTGACTTATCATACATACGCAGAAGCGGTCCGAACCAAGTCTGTCAAGGCCACCACAGTGCAATCAGTATCACATTGGAATTGTCCCTTCTCAGCTTCGAGATCACCTTTGTAAGCAGCAGTAATGGAGGAAACATGTAAAGCAGTGGACTGTTCCACTGGAACAGGAATGCATCTCCCAGGGACCCTTTCACACAGGCCCAAGCACAGTATCTTCAGCACTGATTGTTCTTCTTTGACGTGAAGAGGTCCACCTTCGGGAAACCCCACCGCCTGAACAAGGTCAAGGCTTCGGTAAAGGGACATTAGAATCATAGAGTTGGAAGAGACCACAAAGGCCATCTAGTCCAATCCCATTCTGCCAGGCAGGAATGCCCAATCAAATGATATTCCTTCTTGCCAATTTAGGCAGGGTGGGGGGCATTAAGGAACATTTCATCTACCCTCCTTGCTTCTAGCCAGAAGGAGGACTGCGGAGCAGAGGGTGAGTCCTGATTTAGCTGCAACAGGGGAAACCCTGAACAAGAGGGAAGTAAGGACTGGGACGTAACTCTTTGAGGTTTCTACCTCCAACAAAGGTAAAACATTTCTTTTGGATAATAATTAGCTAATGCACATTGGAAACCACTTAATGTGGTGTAGATGTATAAATTGCTATTGCTTAACAATTTGTAAGCCGCTCTGAGAGCCTTTGTGGCTCTAGAGCGGGGTATAAATACCATAATTAAATAATAATAATAATAATAATAATACCAACCCTAGTGATGTCACTGGGTAGAGGGAGGTCAGCAAAGCCAGGTCAAACCAAGAAACAGGAGGAGGTGGAGTAGGAGAGAAGGTAAAGCCTCTGTGAGACCACAGACCTGGGAGTTTAGAGAGGGGGTCACACACTGTGGTTGCCTAGGTACATTGATCATTGATGATCATGCATTACAGTCTATAGTTAAGCAAGTGGGCAAAAGGTTGAAAGAGAGTGTGAATAGGACATAAGGCAGGAAAGCCTTATACTGTTTAAAGCCCCCATTGCTCTAATAGCAAATGGGAGCAAGAAAGTGAAGAGAATGCTTAACTGGAGGGGTGTCTTTCAACATGAAGTAGTTGCCTCAGGCAGCAGATGCTATGACCAGGAGCAACATGGTGATAGGAGAGAGAGCTTGGTATTACATACAAGCTGCCCTGCACATCCTAAGTTACCTTGTGGTGGAAGCTGATCTCCTGTCACTATGGTTCAAGGAAGATTCAACTGCTAGTCCTGTCAGGTTTGGACCACTGAACAGAAGTGGGTGCCATCTTGCTCTTTGCCTCAGGCAACTAAATAACTTGGGACACTCCTGTTCCTGACCCCCCCAACACACAAAATCATTTACCAATATCTACTTCAATAATTTGCAATCTGTTGCAATCAGACCACATTTTAATTAAATGTATTTTTCCTTAACTGTAGTTTCTGGGTATTCATCTTTCTTTCTTTCTTTCTTTCTTTCTTTCTTTCTTTCTTTCTTTCTTTCTTTGTTATTGATATTGATACAAGTATGTGGGGTTGGTTTCGGGGGTTTTGCCATGGTAGGAAGGTGAAAACATTAATTGAATCAACACATATAGATTTCTAAGAAAAGCTTTTGAAGGCTCCAAGATGCTGTCTTCAGAGTCTTCAAGAAGATTATTTCAGCTTCTGCCAGACCACCATGAATAAAGTACTATTGAAAGAATGGAATTCCCCACCCCACCTCCTGCATCCTGCCAGTTGGAATGGATTTAAATATTCCCAGAACTTGCCTAGGATTCAATGGAAATGTACAGTGGGGTTTTTTACCTCTATACTATTGCAGAGACACATTTCTCCACATAGCTGTTTGCTTTCTAATAGCTATTAGACTTTAATTCAATAGCTGGTCTCCTAGAAACAAAGAAACAAAGAACTCTGAAATTGAGTCCACATATGTATGATCCATACTTGGTGATGCCAATGTCAGGAAAGGATTTGCATGTCTGTAATAGCCATGCCTGACCAAACCAGGAGAGCCTTCCTAACCGCTAGCATCTTTGAAAGCTGAGTCAGACCATTGGTCCATGTAGCCCAACATTGTCAAAGCAGATAAGATTTATTAGCACATTGAACCCTGGACCTAAAGGACAGATTGTCAGCCAATGTTGCTCAGATGGTGCTAGTCAGGGATGGAAATGATTGAAGGCACAAAACAATAACAGAGGTTTACACATCTGTGCATGGAGCACACAAAGTGGGTGAGAAGCTTCCCACATACATTGACATCATATCACCCTGGACAGACCTTCTCTGGTTTCAGGAACTGAGCAAAGCCTGGGTCATGCTTGGATGGAAACCACAGAAGACCAAGGATTTGAGGGGGTGGGGTTGCCCTTGCTTTCCTCTGAGGCTGAGAGAGTATGACTACCCCAAGGTCACCCAGTTAGTTTCCATGGCCAAGTCGAGATTTGAACCCTGATATTCCAGAGTCCAAGTCCAATGCTCAAACCACTACATTGGGTGTCACCAGCAAGACATGTAGTGGTACATTAAATTACATATGGTGTGAAGAAAGTGGAGGGGAGATCATTTCATAGAATCATAGAATCATAAAATCTCTCATAATACTAGAACCCAGAATCATCTCACGAAGCTGGATGGTGGGAGATTTCAGACAGATTGAAGGAAGAACTTCTTCATGATGTGCATAATTAAATCATATATGTTGTGATGGCCAAGATACAGTAATGGGATGGCCACTAAGTTGGATGTCTTTAGAAAGGGAGAAGTTCATGGAGGATAAGTTTATCTGTGGCTACTAGGCTGAATTAGATTTACCAGGAAAGGCATAAAGGAGGTCCTTTGCACTCATGTTCTGGTTGTGGGCTTCTCTAAAGGACTTATAGGAAACAGGATGCTTGGATTAATGAGTTTTTGGTCTGTTCCAGCACTGTTCTTCTTATGCTCTTGGGTTGGGAAGGAAGGAAAAAATGGGGAATTCCTTTACATCCCATTTGGATTACTGTAATGTGCTCAAGGTGGGGCTGCCCTTGAAGAATGTTCAGAAGTTTTCAGCTGGTCCATAGAGCTGCAGCCAGATTGTTAACTGGATCAGATCACAGGCAGCAGATGATGCTGTTGTTATGACAGCTTCATGAACTTTCCATCTTTGGAGGTCTTTAAGCAGTGGTTGGATGGGCATCTTTCAGAAGTGCTGTAATTGTGTCTTCCTGCATGGCAGGGGGTTGGACTAGATTACCCCTGTGGTCTCTTCTGACTCTAAGATACTCTGATTCTATGATCTCCAGAGGTGGCTAGCAGAGAATCATATCTGAAACCCTACACAAGCCACTTCTCACAGTCAGTGCTGACAGTACTGGTCTAGATGAACCAGTGCCTGGCTCAGCATAGGGCAACTTCCTATGTTGCTTTTGGCCAACCAATGAAGAAGAAGGGTGGGAGATTCAGAACAAACAAAAGGAAAGTCCTTCTTCCCTCAGCTGCATAGTCATACCCATCAACTGCCCCCAGTTTGGCAAGGACCATCCTGATTAATTCTCTGCCATCCAACTTTTTCAGCTGCTTTTAAAATGTCCCAGCATTTCTCTCTCCCTACCACTCTCCCCCTTTGCCTTCAGCTTACTTCAATTCCTGCAAACTAATTTTAAAGTGCAAAAGTAGTTTGCACTCAATTAGCTCAGTAGGGGGGAGAGGAAAAGAAGGTACAATCTTGCCCTTCCCTGTCAACAGAGGCAAACACAAACTGCTGCAGCCTCTCCTAGCTTGTCTGTTCTTCCTCATTAATAACCTTTGCCACCTTGACCACACTCTGATGTTCCTTGGCTACATGTGTCTCAGTATCCTTCTGTGAAGTATTGGACATGACTTAGACTGTGAAGTTCACTGCTGCAAGATGTAGTGATGGCTGACAATAGGGATGAATAGATGGATGGATGAATAACTTTAAAAGTGGGCCTAGGCGAATTCAGTATCGGAAGCAGTATGTCTCTCCATACAAGTTGCTTGAGAACAATACCAGGAGGATGTTATAGTGCTCATGTCCTTCTTGTGGGCTTTCCAGAGACATCTAGCTGACCTCTAAGAGAAGAAAAGGATGAACTTCACAGACTGTGTTGAGCCACCAACATGGTCCACAGGCCACATATGGACCTTAGGCTGTATCTGTAATCTCCAGCATCACTCACAAGTGTAGTATGTGGGGAAATAATTATTGTAATGTAAACGCAATCTTGTGTACCCCATTCACATCCTAAGATAAGTCTAGGATTTTTCCCTGCATGCTTCTGTTCTCCCAAACTCCCTTTCTCTTATTTCACTGGGCACTTCCAGCCAACTGGAGTGATGGGTCATTCGACACATGACCTAATTTAAATTTTATTGCTATTTATGAGTCTCTTTTAAGTTAGAGTCTCCATGCGGCTGTAGCCATCTTTGTCTTTGTCCTTGCCATGATGTCCTAGCCATGCTGCTGCTATGAAACCATGCCATGATGTTTGTTTTTCAAATCACCATGTAGCCTCTACCGCTAAAGGCTGGGTGAGTCTTTCTACCCTAAATCCTCCTAGTTAGTTAGGAACCCTTTTTGAAGTTTGTTTTAGTATGTAGATTGAGATTGATATACTTTCAGTAAACTTTTGATTTGCATTTTTAAACTGACTCCTTTGTTTTTGTAATGAGTCTAATTTAACTGGGTGATCACAGACCACAGACCTCTGAATACACTTTTAAATGTTAATTGAGCTTGTCTGCATTTTTAAGCCTCTCTGCATGAATTTGAAAGTAATTGATTTTAACTCTTTTTTAAAGAAGATATTTTTATTGCTTTAAAAAAAGGGCTAGATCTCTGGAATTTTTTAAATACATTTTTATTTTTAGACTCATTACTCCTATAACTAGCCCCTACCACTGAACTTCAGTGGCTAATTTTCCAAGATCTGGTAGCAAATGACCCCGGTGAAAAAGGGGAAAAACACTATGTAAAGCAAAAATTGCTTGTAACCATCTGTCACCAAAATTTGACAACCTACAGGAAAGCCCCATGGCTGTTTTCAATGGCTTGTAGCGGTTTCTCTCCCTGCAGATATTGGTGGTGGTGGGTGGTACAGTCCGTGGTGGTACAGTCTGAGGAGAGCAAATTAGCCCCCAGACTCATAATATTGTTCACCTCATGACAGACCTTTGGACTTCATCCAGCGCAGCTCATTTATGATGTGAATTTGGGCAGCCACAAATCACGAAAGGCCATTCACAAGCCTTCCATTTCTCCATCAGCAAGAGCCAATGTTATTTCAAACAGCCCAAGCCCACATTTGTCATGATTTATCAGGGGAGCAATGATGTTGGGGAGCTGTAATGTGTTCAAGAATTTGGAAATGGTTGATTCAACATTATTGCTATGGGCTGGGTGTCCTCCATCCTACAGTGGTTTGTAAAGATGCTGTCACGCAGAGGATGGAGCAGGCTTGTTTTCTGCTGCTCCAGAGACTGGAACACAGAGCAATGGATGCAAGCTCCAGGAACAGAGATTCCACCTCAACATTAGGAGGAACTTTTTGACAGTAAGAGCTGTTCGGCAGTGGAACACACTCCCTCGGAGCGTAGTGGGGTCTCCTTCCTTGGAGGTCTTTAAACAGAGGCTGGATGGCCATCTGTTGGGGATGCTTTGACCAAGATTTCCTGCGTGGCAGGGGGTTGGACTGGATGGCCCTCATGGTCTCTTCCAACTCTGCAATTCTATAATTCTATAATTCTATAATTCTATGTTTTGGTAGAAACACTTCTGTGCTCCATCATAAGAGGAGGACATCACAAAACCACTTGGAAAGGAAGAGTGTGGTCATCCAAAATAACCCCCATGGACACACTGGAAATGGAAAATCAAGATGTTCCTCTTTACATGTTAACAGCTGTGCTAACCATCTGCAGCAACATCGGAAGGTTTCGAATGGGCAGCCCAAACTATGCAGTAATGAAAAGAAAGGGTGGGGGGGCAGTTTTCTGCCTCTCACAAGGCAAGCATTCATATTTTTTGTATTTTTTAAAAAACTGGAAAGGAATGAATAAATCACAAAGCAAAACAAATGTGTTCTATTTTACAAATAAGTGCAGAAACACTAGAGAGATAAAGGAAGAGGATTTATCATTACTACTCAAAGTGTTTTGCAAAGAGTTATGTTGGTTCCTTGGTGCAACCTTGCCATCCAACAACGCAAGGGTTGCCTGGCAGAATGAATGCATGATTCCACACATGGGCATTTATGCTATGCCACCTGGATTTAGGATCTCAGCCCATCTGTTTAAATCTGTAATGAGCAAAGGATGGGAAGAGAGTTCAGGTGGGATTCTGAGAAATGCAACACAGCCAAGATTGAGAGGGGCTTTTTTTTTTTTTTTTTTCCCTATCCCTAATCCAGAGTTTGGGTTGATTGGAATTCATTTGTTCTGGAGGTCCACCAAATCTCCCACCAACCTTTTCCTGATCCACTGAGTTATCTTTGGTGTCTATCATACCACCAAGCTCCCTGCCCTTAGACTTCAGTCATTTTTATTATTGATGCTCCACCAGGGCCCTAGCAAACATGTGTCCTCATTAACAATGGATGGTTGTGAAATCTATCAACAACCTGACATTGTCAAGCCCACTGAGGGCCATTACTCAACTTTATGAATAAAGTAACTCTTAACATTTTGTTCACAAAAACACATGCGTGCATTTTCTCTCTCTCCACTCCACCCCTTTCCACACAAGAACAACATTCAGAAGAACAAAAAGAGGACTTTGTGCAGATGTTGAAGAGAAACACTCAGAGCCAATAATACAAAAGTTACGCAAATGCCATAAATCCAGCAAGCAACGAGGCATAAAATGCACTGTTAAGAAAACATTATTGAAACCATAATCAACCTGAATTTATGGGTGCTTACTTCTGCAAATGATTAAATGCATGAAACTTACATCAAATGCTACCCAAAGCTATATATCCGTGCAGACGGTGGCAATAAAACCTCTTGCTTTGTGCATATATTTCATGGATTGGAAGAGTTTGCATGGGAAAACAAGGGATTTTTTTTCCAGAACTGCCACAGAAAGAGTGGTGCATCCATGAATGGAAAAGACATCCATGAATGGACATCCTGGAAAACAAACAAAGTGACAGAACATTTGCAAGGTTTCCATGAAAGAGCTTCTAATGAAACCTCTGGCTGACTTGCATAGGTTGGAAGACTGCATTTGTGTTTTATTGCTGAATTAAGCTCCATGGCCCCAATCCAAGTGGCGTGTACATACACAGCATCCAGAGCCGTACATGAGTAGGTCTATCAGATGAGCAACATGTTGATCCAATGCCTGGAAAAGAGATGATTGGAACTATCACTGGTGCTCAATATGCTGCCAGCTAATACCCTGAACACCCACAATCAAAGAACTACTACATATCTGTTTATAATTGTGCTTCTCCAGATGTTGTTGGACTACAACTCCCATCAGCTCCAGACAACATAGCTGATGGTGAGGAATGCTGGGAGTTGCAGCCCATCCAACAATCCTGGAGAACCTCATATTTCACCTTCCAGGACAGCAGTATTACCAACCAAAATGTCTCCCAAGCAATGGTAACTGACTGGCGACACCCACATTAGTGAGGCAGTGAATTCATGCTAGTTTTTAGTCTCAGGTTTGAAGGAGTGGTTCAAAGTGCTGAACCTAATTTGTGGACAGGATTTGGTCCTTTAAGGTTCAAGCTAAAACCTGGAGTAGAGTCCCTGCACCATGGACGTGGGAGCCACTGGACATCACTGCACAAAAGTGTCCAAGTTGAGAAGTCTTCCTTGGGCTCAGTGGTACAAAAATGAAGGGAGTGGGGGGGGCGGCGGCGGAAGAGGGTATAGTACAAAAATGGGGCAGATCTTGGAGCCATGAAGTCTGCAGCTATATTTAGCCAAAGATGGGAACCAAAGACTGAATGCATTCAATTAGTAGGTGCAAAAGTACCAGGCTTCACCTCACAGGGCAAGAGAACTGCTGTAAAAGCAGCATGCACATATATTTCCTAATTGTTAGAGATTACTTTTAAAAAAATGAATGGCATTTTCTATGCAGCTGTGGTTTGATGCTTAATGTATCACGCTTAATGTCATCACCAGTAACTCCTTGTAACATCACTAGTTGACCTCCCCCTGTAATATCACAAAGGGGCCCGTTCCTAGGTCTCAGAACTAGGAACTGGGACACTGAAGTCTCAGGGTCTGGGATAGCTCTGATCTGGTAACCTTATATAATTGTGTTCGCATCATTTCTGAATAAGTTTAAGGATGTCCCACATCTGCTTTGGTCTGACCCCACCTGGAACACTGCATCCAGTTCTGGGCACCAAAAGTTTATCAAAACGTTTATCGACAAACTGGAATGGTGTCCAAAGAGGCAGACCAAGGTGAGCAGAGGTCTGGAAACCAAGCCTTATGAAGAACAACTTAGAGAGCTGAGTATGTTTAACTTGGAGAAGAGAAGGCAGAGAAATGGCATGACCACCATCTTTAAATACCTGAAAGGATGTCATGTAGAAGATGGAGTGAACTTGTTCTCTGCTGCTCCAGGGACTAGGACACAAACCAATGGATTCAAATTACAAGAAAAGAGATTCCATCTAAACTTTAGGAAGAACTTTTTTACTGTAAGAGCTGTCTTCCAATGGAACAGACTGCCTCAGAGTGTGGTGGACTCTCCTTCTTTAAACATCTTTAAGGTGAGGTTGGATGGGCATCCATCAAGATTGCTTCTGTTGTGTGTCCCTGCATGGCAAAGGGGTTGGACTTGACATCCCTTGTGGCCTCTTCCATCGCTAAGATTCTATGAAGCAAAAATGATGAAAATATGCTTTCCCTTCCATTCACTCCCACTTTCCATGAGATAAAGGAGGAGCTCAAACACAAGAGAGCAAGGAGGCCCTTTTTGCAATAGGCTGCCTCAAGCAATCCCTGCTTTTCATTTTATGGTACAGTCAGCCCTGCTCCATTTGATCTGTTATGACTAGAGTGGAATCGTCTTCACAAAGTGGGTTCTTTGCTAGACTTAACTCCATGGGTTCTTTTGCTAGACTTAACTCTGTGTGGCCTTCAGATTTTATTTTTCATACAGCAGATAATAATAATTCTTACCATCAGTCATTTGGAAATTGCTTTTACATGACAGATCTCTCTCTCACTGGGCGTCAGTGGTTTGGCAAAAAGCCTTGCCGAACACATTCTTGCACACAACTGCGTTCCCACTGGAGCAATTCCTAATTTTAGCAGATGGACAGAATGTACCGCTTTGCTGTCCAATTCAATATTTTAGGCTCAAATCAATGCCCAATTTTGTTCTGAACCAAATAGATAGATCCTCCTCCTCCTCCTCCTCCTCCTTCTCTCCTTTCTCCTTTATATTTTCTTTCTTTCTTTTTTTTTCATTTCCATCCCACACTTTTTAATTTAGGGCAATGTTTCCCAAACACTAGTCTTCTAGGTGTTTTGGACTTCAGCTAGTCATTGGCCAAGGTGGTTGAGGCTTCTGGGAGATGAAGTCCAAAACATCTGGAATACTAGAGTTTGGGAATGACTGAGTTAGGGCAAGGGGTAGGAACCTTGCAGCCATTCAGATGTTGTTGGGATGAACCCCCCTGTGGCCCTAGCCAGGATAGCCTAGGTTGAGGGATGCTGGGAGCTGAAGTTTAATGACATCAGGAGGGGTGCATGACTCCCATTTGTGGAAGCTGCCTTAAACAGAGCAAAATCTAAAAATGATCATTCCAAATGAACAGAACTGACAAGAAAGGCTGCAATGTTTGGCACAGAAATAAAAAAATCCAAACAAAGGTTCTTCTATCCTGGACTGTTTTCTGGATATTCCCAGCACCAAGTTTTATTTTATTCCCACCATCAAGTGGGGGCTTGTCTATACAAGGCAATAAAATGTGGATTGGTGTGCAGAAATGCAGATTTCATTTCCCAAGCTGACCAAAATTGTTTTTCCTCCATGACTTTTTAAAAAATTATTGTACGACTACAGGGAAACGATAAAGGACCCCTGGTGGTGCAGTGGTTAAATGCCAGTACTGCAGCCATAATGTTGCAAGTTTAATCCCAAGAGCTCCAAGGTTCACTCAGCCTTCCATCCTTTTATAGGTTGGTAAAATGACTACCTGGCTTGTGGGGGCAATTAGCTAACACACATTGGAAACCACTTAATGTGGTGTAGATGTGTAAAGTGCTATTGCTTAACAATTTGTAAGCTGCTCTGAGAGCCTTTGTGGCTGAAGATAAATACCTAAACAAATTAATAAATATAAAATTAAAATGATTTTTATAGTTTCCCTGTAATTATGGAATGGTGGTGAAATTTTTTTAAAATGTAAAAGAAAGGCACACATGCTCTGAAGGTAGGGTTACTGAGTTGGCACAAAGAGACGAAGATTGCCAAAGCTGCACAACTGCAGCACACTTTTGCAATGGAAGAGACAGTATGATTATGAACATTTTCAAGCAGGTATGTTCCTGTTTGCTTCACTAGTGTGATTGCTGTGAGAAAAGAGGCGGTGTGATAATGTCCTTAGCATCATGGTTCACCATGACTGGCCATGTCTTCCCTCTGCTTGTTTTCTATGACTTTTAAGATCAGAAGCGACATGTCTCTTGCTGCTATTTTTTGTCCCTTGGCTGTTCTATCAACAAATCTTTCCAGATTGCTATTGAGCAATTGGGTTAAATTTCATCAAATTATGAAACAAAATTCTTTGTTTTGGGGGGACTTGAGCTTTGCCTTGAAAAGCAAATGGAAAACAAAGTGGTTTTGTTGTTTATGTGTCATGACTATTTATTTATCCTGAAGTCATCTCCATGAAGTGAGCTGATACAATAAAAGAGTAAGTGAAGGTCACTGTTATGCAAATTACTATCTTTTTTGTCATGATAGTTATATGGTTGATGAGAACTATTATTGTGTCTTTGCCAAAAGTTCCCAAAATATTGTGTTTGAATTCTTAAGTCCCAATTTTGGGGAAAGGGTGGTGGGAAGTAAAAAGGAGGAGGAAGAGAAGGGAAATGGTTGATGTTTCTCCTTCTTTGCTCAAGCACCAACAATTGACATCAACATTTGACATGGAAGTAAATCATAATCTTCCCTTCTATTGCAATGTCCATGGAAAAAATAAAACCCATGGTAGGAGAAGGAGAGGAAAGTGTCTGCTATCACAGAAACCCAACCAACACTGCATCCAAACAGGCAATTCTTGAGGATTGTGGCAAAGGAAGAGACGTCATGGAATGAAACTTCAATAGGTAACTAAAATGGAAAACAACATTAAAATGCCAAGAATACCTAGAGGACCAACTCCTGGATTTGTAAATGGAACACCTAAATGGTAATGAATCATGCAATGTTATCCATGTCTACTCAGACATAGGTCCTCTTCTGTTCAATTGGGATTGTTCTGCATATAGAATGGGAAACGAAGGACAAAGTAATGTTGGTGCAGCATAAATCTCCACTGTGCTTATTTCGATATCCAGGAAGGCAACCGCTGCCCATGGGGCAATGGTGTGATGGAGGTCACCTGGAACATCCCCTGGCCAATCAATGGCCATTTGGATTGTGGGTAGAACTGTGCCCTACATTGTGCAGCCAGACCAAAAAATATTGCTCATAGGAGGTACTAGATAGCTCCTTCTACAATGTCCATAGAAGTACTTTATGTTGGCGTAATCTCCAGTTACATCAGCATAAGTCACCAAAATAAGTTCAGCCTCTATCTATCATTCTTATGCTAGTATATCTTAGAGTAACTGGCACCACAAGACCTCCGCTTCACTCCCAGGCCACCTTCACCACACCTCTAACACCTCTACCGATGGTCTCCAAGCTTTCCTCCCTCTGCCATCTCCCCACCACCCAGAGGCAGGTGCCACTGGTGTTGCTGCTGCAGAAATCTCCTTCAGTGTCATCATCCTAGGAGGTACAGGGAAGGCTTGTAGATGCAATGGAGGTGTGGCAGAGGCATTGTTGTACCAAGGCAAGAAAGGGAGGTACAGGGCTGGTGGTGGGAAAGGACATGGAGAGGAGGAGGATGGTCCACTGTTGCTGCAAAAATCCTCTTTAGTATCATAGAATCATAGAATTGTAGAGTTGGAAGAGACCACAAGGACCATCCAGTCCATCCCCCTGCCACGCAGGAAATTTTGATCAAAGCATCCCCGACAGATGGCCATCCCACCTCTGTTTAAAGACCTCCAAGGAAGGAGACCCCACCACGCTCCAAGGGAGTGTGTTCCACTGCCAAACAGCTCTCACTGTCAAAAAGTTCCTCCTAATGTTGAGGTGGAATCTCTGTTCCTGGAGTTTGCATCCATTGCTCCGTGTTCCAGTCTCTGGAGCAGCAAAAAACAAGCCTGCTCATCTGCCTTCTCTTCCATCTCCTTGGGAAAGGGAGGATGACACTGAAGGAGATTTCTGAAACAGTGTCATCATCCTAGGAGGTGCAGGGTGGAATAGCTTGTAGACCAGTTGTGGAGGTGACAGCAGAGGCAGCCTGGGAGAAAGGCAAAGATTTTTGCAGCAGCAGAGTCTATAGCATACTTGTTGTGGAGGGTGGGGTGGGGCTTAAAATATTCATTGTTTTTCCACTTTCCTGGGGATTTTGTGTCCCGTAACCCCCACAAAAGTTGAGAGCAGACTGCAAGACTCACTTAAACATGGTTAAGTATGCTACTTTCTTAAACATGGGGTGCATCTACAGTGTAGGAATTATGCAGTTTGATACCACTTTAACTGCCATGGTTCCACCCTACAGAATCCTGGGATTTGTAGTTGGGTGAGGCACCAGTACTCTTTGGCAGAGAAAGCTAAAGGCCTTGTAAAACTACAAACCCCAGGATTCCACAGGATGGAGCTACAGCACTTAAAGTTTCTATAGTGCAGAAGCACCTCTGGTTAAGTGTGCTACTTTCTTAGACATGGTTAAGTGTGCTACTTTCTTAAATGTAGTTAAGTGTGCTACACCCTTCAAAATGTTTAATGCGCTATATTCCTTCACATACAAGCCATCCTGATCTCAGCTTGAACTCAGCCTTGACATTTATTCCAGAAGGCTAAGAGACCGACTATAAATATGAACTAGAAGTAAAATAAATTAAAGCATGAACTTACACTACATGTGCACAAATAACCATGCATCCACCATGAATGTTAAATCACTCTGAGGACTACTATAATGGGCATGTAAGAGGCTTACCCTCCTGTCCTCGGAGCCATGCAAAAAGTGAAATTGGTCCTACCCCTTGTGCCTGTGAAATGTCAGGCTGCAAGCAATGCTCCCAACCTGTGGATTCCAGAACACCTGTTTGTTGGGATTAGCCTGATCCCAGTTTTGATTATATATCTCTTCTACCTGCCTTGGGCTACGCTGGCCTATGTCTCAGAGCTAGATGGCCCTGGCTTCAGAGGGACAATGCAACTAAAGCTGACAGGTGCAACAACAAGACACCTGATAAGATTTCAGAAATATTGAAAAACAAATCCCCAAAGCTTACACACAGCTCTGCAGGCAGCTGGAAGGGAGCACAAAGGAACCTGAGGAATCCAGGGCTTTTGAGAAAGCAGCTGTAGAAAAGGAGTAGATGACTGAGCAGCATTTAAGCAAGGGTGGGTGCAGCAGAAAACTATACCTGGCCTCAGAACATACATGCCACTTCAGCCCATGTCTTGATGGATGACTTCCATGCCTAAGTCAATGATTAGGAAAGTTATTTTCTGGATTGCAAGTCTCAGAATTCCCAGAAATCATATAGGCTTGTGGATTCTGGGAGCGTGGATCCAATAACACAACTTTTTACAAGCTCTATACTGAATTGACCTGTAGTAGGAAGTATTTTTAAATAAGCCAAATTACATGTTATTTAACAATTATCACATGCTCTTCTCCTGCTTATCCGTGCTGCCATCTTTGCTTTTTCCCTGTGCCTCTTTAAGAGCCTGTTCACACTATACCATTATAGCACTTAGATTCCACTTTAACTGCCATCTTCCCATTCTGGGATTTGTGTTTTGTGAGGTATTTAGAATTCTCAGCCAACATGTCCTAGTGGCTCCCCAAAATTACAAATCCCAGGATTCCATAGGATGTAGCCATGGAAGTTAAAGTGGAATCAATGTGCTATAATCATGTAGTATGATTGGGCCCTACAATTGCAAGCCCTTTAGAACAGGAATCTATAGTTCCCATTTTATATAATTTTATTGCAAAATACTATGTACCCTGCTGGTGCTATCTAGATAGCTTTCAATTTCGTCCTCTTCATCTCACTCAGCAGAAGAAAGATCCTTACACATAACTCTCCTTCTAGGTCATAAATGAATCTGCTTTTATTTAATGTTTGTCACCTTAGTAATAAGAAAAGCATTTTAAGAACTGCCCAAAAAAACCAACTCCTTCAGGGATTGGCGGGAAGGAGGGAGGTATCATCATGACATCATCACAGGAGGCAACCAATCAGCACTGGACACCCAAACTTTTAGAGCCATAGTTATGTTCTAATGGTGGCTGGTGACTTCATTGGGGCAATGGGCTGGTAAATCCACTCGCATTACTACTCTGAACATGTTGTCACCGCTCCACAGGATTTTTTTAAAAACTGAAAATCAAAGGTGTGATTATAAGAAGATGTGACTCATTAGAAATGACAATAATGCTTGGTAAGGTAGAAGGCAGTAGGAAAAAAGGAAGACCCCATTACAGATGGATAGACTCGATCCAGCAAGCCATGGATGGCCTGAGTCTGTAAGACCTGAGCAGGACTGTTGATAGGGTGACCTGAAGGTCTCTCATTCACAGGGTTGCCATAGGTCAAAGTTGACCTGATGGCAATCAACACCAAAGGTGTCCAGCTATAGCTTTATACTTCTCCCCACCCTTTGCCAATCAGGAATAGATGGGAGATTATTGTAGCTATGTCCTGGAGATACATTTCATAGCAACATCTCATATTGCTGGATCATGGCCTATGTTTTAAAAAGTTACAGCCTGCTTCAATCAAAATATCAACAGAGAGCTCCTTGGATCACAAAATAAAAATAAAATAAAATCCTACTTCTTCCACCATATTGCAACTGCCTGGCCATCCGTTTGCATACCAAACACAGCTTAGGAATTTAGTATTGCAATGCTACTATAACTGAAAAAACCTCATAACATGCTCCCATGCCAAAAGCAATGCCACAAAAAACTTTACAAGTTTCACATACAAATAAACTGGGGTAGGGGGAACATTAGACTCTTTAGCTGGGGTAGCCAACCAAGCTGGTGTGACTCATTTGGATGGAGCAGAGGGAATCCTCCTTTAATTGAGGGGGGGAGGACCAAGGTGGATGTACTTTAAATATTAAAAAAGGGACTGCCAAGTTATACGTAACCTTGCATGACATTTCACGCTTTGTCAGCTCTGCAAATAATATTTGCACCAGGTTTTTTATGGATGTATTTCTGGAAGACACCAGCAAACTGACCAGACGCACAAACACATCTCCTTTTTATTCAGCTCTACTAAACATGTGGCACTCTTCTGTTCTTGACCCCCTGTGCTGTTGTTTAAAAAAAAACACCAGACACAGACTTTCTACAAATATCACCCGAGCTAATTTTGGAAGTGTATATTCATTAACACACATACCAAAAAAGATGTCTGGTGTCACATCTGATCTGACAAATCTGGGGAAAAAGATATGATCAATTATGTGAGATTTGAATGATTTAGGTAAAGTAGACCCACTGACATGAATGGGACTTCTTAATCACCATTTACATAAGTCCAATCCATTTTAACAGATCTGCTCCAATTGAGACTATATTATGATCTTGGAGTTGACCTGCTCATATTTTAATGATTTGGCTTCATTAGACTGCTAGATAATATGGGTGTTTTGTTGTTCTTGTGAAACACATGTGATTTTACCCAGAGCAAATTCAATTGTAATGTTCTTTGTAAGCCTGCTAATGTGTGTTTAAAAATTATGTTTTGAATGGTGTTTCATATTTTTGTGACTAGGACTACCTTTCTGTTTGCTGTTCTGATGCACCAGTTAGGAGAAAGGGACACAGAACATCTTTGTAACTAGTTACTTCCAAGTTCTGATGAAGTCCTTTCAAAACGTACAGATCATTCATTCCATCAGAATTGGCTGTTCCTCAAGAATGAAAGAAGAACTGATGTCATGTACTGTGGTAAATACAGATGCATGCAGACATTTAGCTGCCTCATCAGCCATTATCTAGCTAAAGGGACAAGTTCATGCGCTCCAGCATTTCACAGCCAAAAGCTAAGGGATTGTCTAGACAGTTAAAATAATCCTAAGAGAATTATTAGGGAACACCTTTTGTTCCAATGAGATCCTGCAGTGATTCACCTTGTTCAGAAGGAGGTGGACCAAAAACTCCAAAAACTAAGGGGAGGGGGCTTTGCAGCTTTTCCCAAAGTTTTTAAAATAATGCATGGAAATGCACATTACCACTTATTTAGACAACTGAATCACATCACAGTGAATTCTTGGTGAGGGCAGAAGTAGAAAACTGATTGGCTGGATGCGAGCAGGGGGTGGGCTTGCCAGCAATGAAGTTACCAGAAGCACCATTTTGGAGTTTTGCATTGCCGATCATGCACTTTCTTGCTGTGCTGAGGCAACCAAACTGCTTTTTTAAATAGAAAGGTTGCACTTGTGCACCATTGATTTTCAGTTTAAAAAAATACTGTGCAGCAGCAACAACTTGTTCAGAATAGTAACATGAGCAATTCACTCTCAGCCACCATTTTAACTCTCAGGCATGGCTGTGTGTGTACTTCAAACATGGATAGCTTTGCACAGCAGCGATTTTGCCAAAGGACCATGGAGACAAAAGAACGTTGCTGCAATTTTGTGTTAATGCACAGCAATCAGCATTATATCTTCTCATCTAGACAACTGCTAAGACACGTGTGGCTAAGCAACATCAAAGTGGGGTCAAGATGGAAAAAGTTACTTGCTGGACTCAGTTTGCAGCAGTAGAAGTAAGTTGAGGTCAGAAGGGAAAGTTGAAGGAGGTGAGAGAAAGTGGGATATTTTAAAAGTGGGACAACACAAATTCAAGCAGGACTCTACCTGTCAAACTGGGACAGTTGCAGGGTATGCATGTTAAGTGTCTTGCAAAACCATTGTGACATGAATCTTATCAGTCCATTGTGTTTTGAATGTTCTCCCTGTAAAACTGTTTCCTCTCCAATACATCTATTTCCCCTCTCTTGTCAATCAGTTTCTTTCACCACAACAACCTCTTCCTCCTCCTGCCTTAATGGCTGCAAACCATTTCACCTGAACTCCATTGGCCTGTGAGGGTGATGTAGACAGCACGCTATGTACCCTGGAGTTGCCTGGTTGGGTTTATCTGTCTGGAGAAAAGAGATTCCTTCTGACTGTCCAAACACGATCACACCCTGGGCCTTGTCTCTGTGTATCTTGGCTTACAGTGGTAAACGGGGGTAGGGAGTGGGGAAACCTACAGATATGAGTGATTGGAAGGAAATATCACTCAACATCCCACATTGAACTTTCCCCTCACCCTTCTTGACCTCCTGAGATTTTGGTAAAGCTGAGAATTAGCCTTCCAGAGCCAATATACTGCAGCATTTGATGAGGTCAAACTCTGCAGACAAACTCTTCCATTCTTAGTTTCTTAATCCTGTCCATTCTTTCAGGACGGAACATGCCACAAGAAGTTGTACTTAGCTGGACAGGAACACTATGATGTATCAGTCAGCACCAAGGGTTTGCGTCAATGTACTTAAAAGGGGAAACCCCATCAGCTTACAAAGGAATTCCACCCAGGAACTATTTCCAGGAATAGCATCTTTCTTGACATGTTAAACCATCTACTGTCCTGAAATTGCTGTTCCAACCTCTGTCCCAATAGACTTGGGGATCATTAATCTGGTGAAGCAGAGAAGTGAAAACTAACTCAGTTCAAAAAGGCTAATGACTGCATAGTTCTTTAATGTATCATCTTTAAACTATCGAAAAAGATTTTTAGGAGTGGGAAACCCCCATCAGCCTAAGGGCCACCTCTCCTCTAGGCAAGTCCATCATCCATCCATCACTATTTATACAGGTTGATCCCTGTATCCACAGGGAATAAGTTCCAAGATCCCCTGTAGATACCTGAAACCATGGATAATAGGTATCCTTTATGTGACGAACGTTGCTGTCCTTGAGCAAGCAGGGATCACCAGCATTGAGGCCATGATATTGAGAACACAGCTGCTCTGGGCAGGGCACGTTTCTAGGATGGAGGACCATTGCCTCCCCAAAATAGTACTCTACGATGAACTTGCCATGGGTCAGCATAAGAGGGGTGCTCCAAAAAAGCAATACAAGGACTCCCTGAAACAACATCTCAGGCTCGGCCAAATTGATCACCAACAATGGTCCGCCCTGGCCTCACATCGGGAGGCATGGAGACGCACTATCCACAATGCTGCAGCCTTATTTGAGAACTCACGCCAAACAAGTCTTGAAGAGAAATGACAACGCAGAAAGAATTGCAACCCGGAAACACCACCCAAGGAGACCTTCTGCTGTGCTTTCTGCAACCGGACTTTTTTTTTTTTATCTCAGATTGGCTTTTTTAGTCATCAGCATGCTTGCAGAAAGTGTGGGGTGAATCCTTTCTGAATTTTCATTTGTGAAGAAAAGCCAGAGAGAGGGTTTATTTTCAATGAAAAGAATGCCGAAAGTTGACCATAGATCACATTGGAGGACCTAGAAATGTCTAAGTTTTCAGACACGGATAAGTGAAACTGTGGATATTGAAACCATGGATACAGAGGTCAACTTGTAATCTGGCTTTTCCCTAAACTGGGACTCCTGGTGACTTACAGAAGAAAGGAAAATACAATAAGAAAACATAGAGTAAAAACATACACAAAGTTAAGGTGAAAACAGTATTAAATTAATGAGAAAATTAAAACTATTTAAAATATTACTTTAAAACAAAGAATAAAAGCAGTACAGCCCCATGAAAAGCCCTTCTCTCATAGAAGAATCAGTTCCCAAAGGCTTGCTGGACAACAGAGATTTTCCTTCACCAACTGCTGAAATGTCGAAAAGAAAAGGTCAGCCTAGCCTCCTTAGGAAAGGAGTTCCAAAGCTTGGGAGCAGCCACAGAGAAAGTCCTCTCCCATGTTTCCATCAAATGTGCCTTTGGAGGCCACCCTGAAGCTCTTAGAACTCAGGCAAGTTTAGAGCTCAGGCATCAGGGATCATGCCATTTTATTATGATTAGCCAGAATCCTGTATCAACTACAAAGGGCCTGTCTACATGCAGAAATTACAGCAGTTTGATACCACTTTATCCATCATAGTTCTTTCCTATGGAATCCTGGCATTTGTAGTTTGGTAAGGCACCAGAGTTCTCTGATAGAAAAGGCTAAATACCTCACAAAACTGCAAATGCCAGGATTCCATAGGATTCCCTTAAATATTGGGGGGCAGGACATTGCCAAATTTGAATCTTCAAGAAATAATTTAAAGAAACACTGGATAGATTCCACACACTCTGCATGCATTCATAAGCACATAGTATGCCTGTGTAGTTCCTAGGAACCTCAGGTCTGCTCGGTGAATCTTTCACAACATTGATGGGACTCTAAAGTCCTTTCTTGCTGGGCAATGCTTCCTTCTCCATTTATACGCAAAAGTGATGGGTTTCCATCACTGCTGGCCAACCCAGAAGTTTATAACCTGCCCTTTGAATCAATCATGGAAATTTTTGCAGAACCAAAAACACAGTGAAGTCCAATATTCTGCTCTCCATCCACTAACTCATCCCTCAATCTGCCTGTCCAAGCAATGTGTCAGAGGCAGAGAGCAAGTCAATTGTAGAAAGGTGCCTCCAAAGGTTCACACTTATTTAGTCATGAAAAGAGATTGTAGAAAGGTGTTTGCGATGGCTCCTGCTGATTCATGCAAGGGGATGGCAGAAAGATGCTTGCAATGGTTTATGCTCACTCATGTAAAGATAGTGAATAATGTTGTCTTTTAAGCTATTGTGAGTTGCTAGAATAAAGGAACTAGCAGAGTCTCTGTTGGCAGTATTACCTGACTCACATTTCCAGAGAGATAATTGAAAACACATCCTGAAGGAGGGCAGCCAATTAGCACTGCAAGCAAAGTTCTTTATAAACAAGCTGTAATGCAAACCAGACTCTAATCTTCCTCATCTTCAATTGATCCACAACATCACTTCTGGCCTACAGGTTACTCACAAAAGGTAAGGAGCAAGAGGAGAATTTTTGGCGTAATCCAGAAAATTCTGCTGCTGAATATTATTATTATTATTATTATTATTATTATTAATAGGGAAAGGAAAGTTAATTCTGAGCACTGGTGCATTTTGCTGTGACTTCTCAAGAATATTACATCTGACAAGTGAATATCGAGGAAAACAAGCATTGACAAATGGTTTGTGGCAAAATCATGAGAAGCATAATAACATTATGCATCCACTTTCTCAAACAGAGAAAACAAAAGACAGGGGCAGTTTGGAAGGAGGCAGTCTAGAGCCAGAGCTTGGGAAAGTTACTTTTTGGACTACAGTTCCCACCATTCCCCAGGCTTACCATGCTGGACGGAGGAGCTGTGGTAATAAAAGTAAATTTTCTAAGGCCAAATCCACACTACGCAAATAATCTAGTTTGAAACTGGATTATTTGCCATGCTTCCTTCTTATGGAATCCTGGGATCTGTAGTTGTACAAGGTCTTTAGCCTTCTCTGTCAAAGAGTGCTGGTGCCTCACCAAACTACAGATCCCAGAATTCCATAGGAAGGAGTCAATAGCAAATAATCCAATTTCAAACTGAATTATTTGTGTAGTGTGAGAATTTGCCTAAATTCTCCTTGGGACAACACAGTCCTGAGTCAGAAGAAAAGGCAGTTCTGAGTATAGCTATGGCTTGATGTCATCAGGAGGTTGCAAGGGAGGGCTCCTCAGGAATAGAGGATTCCTCAAGGTAAGAGGCTCCTCTTATGAAGATGCCATGCATAATACCTGCACCTGAGTTCTGGGTATGGCTCAGGTAACTCAGCAATAGAAACTTGGGTCAGTTGAGTTGCTGAGGGCAATGTCTGTCACTGGATGTTGTCAGCTGGTTCTCTACCCTTTGCATATTGCACCTCCGGTTGTGATTGCTTATCTGATGCTTGATCTTGGATCAGGGCCAGTTTAAGGCACCGCAGCATCCACAGGGGGCCCCATCATTGTTACCCCTCCCCCATAGTAACCCTCCTCCTGCAAAAACATTATTAGTAATAACCTGAATATCCTGTACTGTGAATCCTGTACTTAGGTTGAGTTAGGTTACATTGACCTGAGATAAACATATGGGGCTCCCAAAATAAAGCATTGCAGGAGCCCCCAAAATTCCTTAAACCGGTCCTGTCTTGGATTGTACGTTTTTTGCTTATTGCAGAACTCCGATTTGCCTTGCTTATCCTTTAACTTCTGAGGGGCTGACTTTGCCTTTGTTTCTGCTGTTGTTTGGACATGCTCTCTAGCTAAAGATGAACGTTTGACTTTGGCTTCACTACCGACCCTGTTGTTAGATTACCCTGGTTTGGACAGTCTGTTGAAGTGTAGCTGCTCTGGTATTAATCCTCACACTAGACTTTCAAATCTTGTTACTAGAATCTGCCTGATCCTTTCTGAGCCTGCCTTTTCTATTTCTATTCATTATCCTCAATTTGAATGTTACTGGAATAAGCCAGTAAGAGGTTTATGAGAACGCTGCTGTTTGAATCGGGCAGGCATTGAGAAGGGTGAGCACAGTGCTGGTCACACATGGCCCTTGGACTCCACTTTTGTGACCCTTGAAGCCCCCCCCCCCATTTGTCCTTCCAAAACCCCCCAAACCCCACATTTTTTTAAAAAAAAGCGTGGGCCTTTTTTGCCCACAAACTATACAGAAAACTCCCCAGTGCATGAAAACTCATGACAATGCCCCCACTACATCCCCATAAACTCCCAAGAACCCTATGCTCTCTTCAAGCACAGTGGGCCCTTGGTATCTGCTGGGGGTTTGTTCCAGCCACCCCCCGTGGATAACACAATCCATGGATGCTCAGGTCCCATTATACACAATGGCATAATAAAATCACAGAATCATAGAGTTGGAAGAGACCACAATGGTCATCTAGTCCAACCCCCTACCCTGCAAGAATACACAATCAAAGCACTCCTAACAGATGGCCATCCAGCCTCTGTTTAAAAGCCTCCAAAGAAAGAGACTCCACCACACTCTGTGGCAGTGTATTCCCCGGCCAAACAGCTCTTACTGTCAGGAAGTTCTTCCTAATGTAGAATGGTGCCCCTTATATAAAATGACAAACAGCAAGGTTTGCTTTTTAGTGGATTGTGTGTGTGTGTGGGGGGATATTTTCAAGCTGTGGATGGTTGAATCCATAGATATAGAATCCATGGATATGGAGGGCTGACTGTACCTCCATTTTCTTCTACAGTCTTTCTCAAAATGGTGACCGGAATTTATGTGATGCCATTTTTTGAGGGACTGCAGAGGAAAACAGATGGGAGGGATGGCTCCTGACCCCTCCCCAATAGTTGCTCACACCGGAACAGGAGAAGATCAGTGCAGCATCTCCCAATGGAGGAAAGCAGGGAGAAAATGGGAGCAATAACATATGAGGGAGCAAGGGTTAGGGACCAGTGAACTGGGAAGGGCATTGTTCCCAATCGTCCAGCTAATACAGACCTCCTATGGCAACCCCTGACAGACAAGATGGCAGCAACAGCTGCTCTCCAGTGTCTCATTTATACTGTACTTCATTTCCTTGGGCCCCCGGGGCATGAAGCATGGTCTTTGCAAAAAAGAAATGCCAGAGAGTGGGGCAACTGGACAGATACAATCTCAGACACCTCAGTCCCTCTTCAATTCTCCGTTTAAAGGGACCAACAAAGGCTACAGTGCTAAACTGATCCATTTCCATCATGTTTGAGAACCTTTTGACTAAAGGAAAAGAGGAGCCAATCATCAGCTCTTTCATCTTCATAAAAATAATCATCCCGAGACCTTCCCCCCCAATAAACAGCAAACATCTGTCCAGCATCTGTTTCTAATCTGCGCTTTGCCCAGTCATGTGTAGATCTTATATCTGGGGTTTATATAATTTGTAGAGAGCTCATTTAAAAAAAATCAAGAAAACAATTAGGCCTATTACTGTTGCTATTATTTGAGGGAAGGGGAGAAAAGGGGGGAGACAATTCTTGTCTTCTCATTCATTTGGACCATGGTATCCCTTTGTACTCCACAGGGAACAAAGAGAGAGGCTTGAGGAAAATCAGATGCAGTTCATTCCTGTTTTTGTAGTTTCGGAAGCTTTGCCACTTCTATGCGCCCTTCCAGTGGAAACAGGAAGGCACCTGTCAAAGCACGTGGGACTTGGCCATTTTCTCTGCACACCCTTGTGTTCCAGTCTGGGCTCTTGGGTGCAACTGTTAGGTCTCCTTTTTTTCCATCTCCAGAGCAATCAGAAAACTTGCCAACTTCAGCAAATGGCCAGGCGCTTCTGTTCTCCCCATGTCTTGCTGGGTCCCAGGGCAGTGGGGCAGGAAATGGGGTTGCCAGATTGAAAACTGGAAAGGGCCCCTATCCCTTTCATGGTTGTGTAGAAGGAGGAATTTCAGCAGGTGTTGCTTGTCACACAGCCAGGTAACAAAATAACACCTGTTGAAATTCCTTCTTTGCAGTTGTTGTGTGCCTTCAAGTCTTTTCCAACTTATGGCAAACCTATCACAGGGTTTTCTTGGCAAGATTGGTTTGCGGGGGTTTGCCTTTGCCTTCCACTGGGGCAAGTGTGAGAAAGTGTGACTTGCCCAAGGTCACCCATTGGGTTTCCTGGCCAAGTGGGGATTTGAACCCTGGTCTCCAGAGTTGTAGTTCAGTGCTCAAACCACTACATCACACTGGCTCTCCCCATCTTCTATACAACCATTAAAGATACAGAAGCCCCCCTCCAGTTTTCACTCTAGCAATCCCAGTTCCTTCAGTTGCACTTGCCCAGCTATCAAAAAACGGGTTCCTCATCTCCCGCCACCAATTCAGGATGGCATATTGCCTAGATTTAGGCAGGCCTTTCCTAATTAGATCCTGGCCTTAGGAGCTCCTGGCTTTTGTTAGTCTGCTGGCCATTTATTGTATTTATTGTATTTATTGTTTTTAAATGTGATTTTAGATTAGTTGCTTTTTAATTTATATTTGTTTAATATCTTTGTATGGGGGAGGGTGGGGTGAGTGGTGTTTAGGGATTTTTATCTGTATTGTATTTTAATTTTTGTAAGCCACCCCAATTGTTTTAACAGAGGGGTGGGGTATTTATTATTATTATTATTATTATTATTATTATTAGATTTAGCAGATTCTAGGGCCATTTACTCAGATTTCTCTTTATGGCTGCTTCTCTAGTCAGCTGTTCCAGAAGCCATTCTGTTCCACCTCCCAATCTTTCTTTATCCCATGGTTATGACATCACACAGGCCCATACCTTGGTCTCATTTTATGGTTCTGAAATCTCAAGGAAGAGGATTCTGCTGATCTGATAGTCTACTCAGAAGTAAGTCCCATGGAGCTGAGTGGGATTTACTCCCAGATATGAGGGTACAGGGGTGCAACCAAAAACTTCAGCTTTTAGAGCCACCCTCAAGCTGTACCAGGCCAAACTCCTGTGTGATCCAACATCCTCAAAGTGACCAGAAAACCCCACAGGCTGGACCCAAGTGCAGCAAGGCCTACTTATTTGGTCAGAGGGTACATTGCAAAGATGTTGCATAAAGGTTCTGCAGGAAGAATGATGCTACATCTCCCCTCTCATCCCTCCCAAGTTCTCTGGAGGTCTCCATGGATGATATCAGTGCTTTTTGGATGATATCATGACCCTCACTCTCCACTGGCCACAAAGTAGCCATGGAGTGAGGGTTGAAGCAGTTGAAAGGTGAGTCCTGGAGATATTTTGATAGTGGCAAAATGTCAATAGAGAATTCCGACCTCTTCAATGACAAAAAAGAAAAAAAGATGATAGTGCATGTTGATTTATTCCATCATACATCACTAACAGGGTGCCAGCACACTTTTCTTTTCTTTTAATTATTTTTTAAAATGTTATTTCATGTTCCATCATTTTCCCAGGAAGGGACCCAAGATGACTTACAACATACATTAAAACAGGATGCAGTTATAATCAATCCTAATAGGCAGGGAAATAACCATTTGATTGAAATTTAAAACATAACAGATGAGGAAGAAAGTACAGCAGTCCCCATGCCACCCCACCCTGGTTTGAAATCATAGACTAGAGTTGGAAGAGACCACAAGGGCCATCTAGACCAACCCCCTGCCATGCAGGAATACCCAATCAAAGCACTCCCGACAGATGGCCATCCAGCCTCTGTTTAAAAATCCTTCTGCCACACCATGTTAATGGCCAAAAGGTCATATAAGTAACTCCCTTTCACCTCTGTTTTTGAAATATAAGACTAACTCAAAGGTGGAAATTTTGCAGCTCTCCAAAAATTGATGGCTTTCAGTTCCCAGCATTCTTCACAACTGGCTATGCTGGCTAGGACTGATGGGAGCTGCCGTTCAATAACATCAGGAAGTCTGATGGAGTCCCACCTCTGCCCTAAACACAATTGCTAATCCCAACTAGTAGGCATGTTGAATGAGTGGGATTACCATACGAGGATTTGCTATCCATCCAACAATTTATTCAATAAGCCTTTGCTGGTTGGGACTAGCCACTGGATGTAGGCCTGAGACATTCAATGCCTCTTCAAAAAAGGCAAAGTCCTCCTTCTTAGATCCAGCACTGAAATCCAGATATGGCCACCCATCACCATCATCAAAACAGAGATGGCAAACTGGCAAATCATCATCTGCAGATGTTTTCAATAAAAAGTCACCCCCATTTGTCCTGCTTGATTCCCATACTACTAGTTCTGGAAATCTGGAGGAGAGACTTTTGAACCAAAGACATGGCTTGGTGCCTTTGCCAGAAGCTCTACCGGTTCCTGTCCTCAATTCACTCCAACCCTTTTTATTTTCTGATGGTTGCTGACGTCAACATCTGTCCACGATCACACAGAGCTGCCATTCAGTTTGTCAATCCGCCAAGTATGCCTGCCCCTTAGGTTTTGGAGCAAGGGCTGCCAATTTTTTTAGTGCCTATGGCAAAAGGGAAGAGAAGAAGGAGGACCAGATGGATCTATTTTTTTTAACAAAAATGAGAGTCTCAGTCTTGGACACTTTATTGGAAAGGGCAATAGAAGGTCAAATAACACTGGCTGGCAATGGGTTATATCTATCAGGAGCCAGCAGTTGAGTTATCATGAAAAGTCACGCAAGACATTTCAAAACTGATGCTGCCTTGGTTTAAGAAGAGTTGATGGGATGGTTCCAGAAGGATGCTTTGGCAAGAAAAGCCTAAATGGAAAGCATAAGTAATAACTAATCTGTTGGCACATGGGATCTGCAAAGCTTTCTCCTTCTACCTCTCCCTGCCCTCCTTTCTCCTCCTCCTCCTCCTCCTCCTCTTTTGCTGCCATGGATAAGAGAGAAGTGAAGAGTGCTATGAATTCCAGAGATTGGAACACGGAGCAATGGATACAAGCTCCAGGAACAGAGTTTCCACCTCAACATTAGGAGGAACTTTTTGACAGTCAGAGCTGTTCGGCAGTGGAACGCACTCCCTCGGAGCATGGTGGAGTCTCCTTCCTTGGAGGTCTTTAAACAGAGGCTGGTTGGCCATCTGTCAGGGATGCTTTGATCATGATTTCCTGCGTGGCAGGAGGTTGGACTGGATGGCCCTCGTGGTCTCTTCCAACTCTGCAATTCTATGATTCTATGAATGTTAAAGTCTGGAATTCCCATTAAACCTAAGGATGACCTAAGAAGAATCATGTTGGGTCAGACCAAGGTGTTAAGAGGGTTAAGAGGCTGCCTCTGGGAAGGCCATGAGCAAGACGTAAGTGCAACTGCGTCTTCCATCTCATGAACCTCAGGAACTGTTACACAGAGGCATCCTTCCTCTGATAACTGGTTGTGATTTGTAGCCATCCTGGCTAGGAGACCTTGACTTTATCCTCCATGAATTTATCCACTGCTCTTTTAAAGTCACCAGCGTTGGCAGCAGTGAGTTCCACAGTTTAACTCTGTGCTATGTGAAAACATGCTTCCTTTTCTTGGTCTTTAATTTCTCACCATTCAGCTTCAGGAACTACAGTCAGACCCCCATATCGGCGGTACCAATATCTGCAGTTTCAGTTATCCGCAAGACACAAAATAGAGACACATACCATAGAGATGTGCTGGAATATGCCTAGAGAGACATCCTCTCTAGGCCTCTTCCAGGTCCTCCAGCACAATTCTATGGTATGTTTTCACTGGAAGTCCTTTATTTTAATAGGGTTTACTGTTATCCACAGTCTCTGGTATCCATCGTAAGTCTGAGAACTGAACGCTTAAGGATACCAGAGGCCCAACTTACTCTGCTGTAGTTAGGCAACAGTAGCTGTTCTTTGCCTAAGAATAATTTAGAATAGGCATGGAATATTCAAAAGTGGTTTGCCATTGCCTTCCTCTGAAATTTAGCCTACAGCTCCTGCTATTCCTTGGCAGTTTCCTTTTCAGGTACTAACCAAATTTCTATGATCAAATCAATATACAGGAGACAGGGCCATTGCACCCTATGCTAGTAAGATTAATTGAGAGGAGGTTTGCCATCGCCTTCCTCTGAGGCCAAGAGTGTGTGACTTGCCCAAGATCTCCCAGTGGGTTTCCATGGCTGAGCAGGGATTCTAACCCCAGTCTCCTGGAGTCCTAACTCAGCACTCGAACCACTACACCATCTTAGCCCTTTTATTTCTGAAATATTGAGCAAGTTCTGAGATATCAGGGCATAGAAAAAGTGCATGCTAATAGGAAGGAACTACACACTACACTTTAGAGGAGGGAAGCATAATGATATAGCATTTCAAATCTTTGGTACCTTAGGATTCCACCAGTCCTTGTGGACCAGGGTGAACAAAGCCTAGCCCAAGGGCCCCATGTGATTTCCAAGGCTGTTTTTGTAGCCCTGGACCTCAAAATTGTCTCTCCAGGTGCCCCCAGCAGTACAACTCATGTTTAGATAGGTTGCAAGACACCATCACCACACACACACATAAGAGCTGGCCCTCCACATTTGCTGGGGTTAAGGGCAAAAGTGGGAAAAAACACCAATATCTCTACCCCCTCAAAAAAAAAAAACCACCCACATTTAACACACACAAAGTATGATCCATGGATTCAACCTGCTGCAGATGCCTTCAAGGTGTGTGTGGGGGTCCTTCACAAGGCAGAAGTGGACTTCTGGTGGGGCTTGCTGTTGCCTCCACTGCTGCCCTACGCCATTTTTATCAGGGACTTAAAAGCCTCACTTGTAAGATGGGTGGCTAGCATTCCTTGATTCAAGGAAGTTTTCTATTTCCCTTAATAAATTCTGCAGAGGAGAGCCTTTGATTGTGTCTTGTAGGCATGGGATGATTGCACCATAGACAGACAGGAAGCTGCCCAGGAACCTGTTCACAAATGTTGTTTTAATATATTCAGTGTACAACTTGGCCACTATGTAATTTTAAAAATAAAAATCTGCTATAAGGAGTTAGAATCATGGATCTGGAAGTGGGCACAAGGGCCATCTTATCCAACCACCTGCCTTGCAGGAATACACAAGTAAAGATGCCCATCCAACCTCTAAAGGAAGACGAATCCACTACCCTCCGAGGAACCACATTCTGAGACTATTCCACTGTTGAATGAACTGTTCTTATTGTCAAGAAGTTTTTCCTAATGTTTAGGGTGGAATCTCTAAGGTTTAGGGTGTTTAGGGTAGAATTTTCTTGCAATTTGAGTCCATTGGTTTGTGTTCTAATCTCTGGAGCAACAGGAAACAAGCGCACTCCATCTTCTACAACATCCCTTCAAATATTTAAAGACCGCTATCATGTCACCTTCCCTTTTCCAAGCTAAACCTACTCAGCTTTCTGAGTTGTTCCTCACACGGCTTGGTTTCCAGACCTTTGATCCTCTGGACAAGTTGCAGCTTGTTAATATCCTTCTTGAACTGTAGTGCCCAGAAACTAGAGAGAAAGTTGAGAGCATCTTGAGGGAAGGTCATGAAAGGAACAGCTCTTACAGTCAATAAGTTCTTCCTCATGTTTAGGTGGAATCTCTTTTCTTGTAGTTTGAACCCATTGAATCCAAGTTAATTTTACATAACTCATTCTAGCAAATGCACATGCTTTGTACACATTTCTCTACTGCATTTTATTTTATAAATCAGATATTTGAAAAACTTTGTCATATTTAGAACCCCCAATTTATGGTTTGCTAATATTTAGCTTCAGGGAATCATATGTTTATTTGGGGATGATCTCTTTATAAAGGTAGACCTGTCTTCCCACTGGGATTACTGAAGGCACCTCTTTTTTGCCAGAGCCATGGAAACCCTCATTGAACAATCCTCCTTAGATGCTGTTTAAACTTCGGCTGCTTAGGCCTTTGTTGAAGCCAACATTTTAAACGTTGCAGCCCGCAGAACTGGCATGGGCATTCGAAGTGGGGTTCTGTTAGTGCTAATTTTAAAAGTCTGGATCAGAACGCAAAAGGCAAGGCAGGAGGAAACCAGAAGTTTTACCAGCAGGTCTGCCATCATTGAATGCCACATTCCGAGAAGACGACCACACAAAAATATTTCCTTTATTTATTGGGTTCATATGTTATATTAATATTTTGGCAAGTTTGCAGTTCAATAAATAAGGCAATCTATAAATCTGTTAAGCTGGAAGATTTGGGTTGTTGTTGTTGTTGTTGTTTTATCTGAGTTTAATATTAGGATACAGGGGCTGCCAAATGAACAGTAGAGGGATACCATTTTATTGGGGTGCGTCAAGACAGACAACTCTTGCTGCTGCCAATTTTAAAAGTGGTTTTACAGATATTCCATTTCTGTCTTCTTGACTATGCATATATGTAAGGAAAAATGATGGAAGAAGTACAGGAAGATTACGTATGGAAACAGTGGCAGCCAGACCTCTTGTAAAATTCCATGATTAAGGGTAATCACACAATAAAAGCATTGTCGGAACCAACCCTAGGTTAACTTTTGTTCCTATGCAATTATGAAACTTTCAAATGAAGCAAGACTCTTTGATCTAGAGGAATGAAAAGTAATTCCACTCCCAGACCAGAACTGTGTTGCCAGGCCTCAGCTGGAGTACTGTGTTCAATTGTGGGTGCCTTGTTTTAAAAAGGATATAGACAAGTTGGAGCAAGTCCAAAGAAGGGCAGCAAGGATGATAAGATGTATAGGACTTTATCACACACACCAAATTTTGCATCATTATGACACCTAATAAATGCAAAAGGTACCCACTTCACATGACATCATGCTTTCGCGATTTTGTATTGTCAATAAGGCGTTCTTTTTTTATTGACAGTCCAAGCTATCAATAGATCTTTGGGATTTTTTTTTGCCGAATTGTGAGTGTGTGAAACTGCCCCCCATTCTGCTGGTGGGATTCTAGCATCAATGGGCAAACTCCGCCAGAACACTTCTGGGAGAGAATGCAAAAACTAGGAATGGACCGCTGTTTTTATGAATCTCCCCATTTTACTTGGAAGTTTTTCTTAAGTGTGTTTCTGTGCTTATGTGTTCATTTTATTTATTTTTTTGTGTTTTTACACTTTTAAGCTCACTCGCTTCTTCTCGCGAGAACCGCTGAGGTCACATGCACCAGCGAATGCGGAAGTACGGGGCTCCCTTTTCACGCTATTACAGCAACGTTTCATAAAAAGGGTTATTTTTCCAGCACACTAATGGTTTAAAATATGCTGGCAAAGAAATGTTTTTAGAGGCTCGGCTGATAAAGTCCAAAGAGAACAAAACATACGAGGAAAGGCTGAAGAAGTTGGGCATGTCCAGCTTGGTGAAGAAAAGACTGAGAGGGTGACATGATGGCACTCTTTAACTACCTCAAGGGCTGTCCCAGAGAGGAGGGGGCAGGCCTGTTCTCTGCTGTCTTTAGAGGGTAGAACCAGGTCTAATGGTTTTAAGTTACAGGAGGGTAGATTTTGATTGACCATTAGAAGGAGCTTCTTGACAGTAAGACTGGTTTGACAATGGAACCAGTTACCTAGAGAATTGGGAGGGTCTCCTTTCCTGGATGTCTTCAAACAGAAGCCTGATAGCTCTCTGCTGGAGATGCTTTAGTTGGAGATCCTGCATTGAGTGTGAAGCTTGATTCAATGGCCTATGGGGCTCCTTCTAACAGTATGATTCTATGGTTACAAGTGCAGTTTTAGTAGGCATCTTCCCTAGATAGTGGGACAATCTTGTCAATATTGTAGATCAGGAATGGGAAAACTGTGACCTTTGGGCCACATTGGTACCCAACTGTATCTTAGTGAGGGCCCCATCCCCTGGGAACTTCCCCTCATTTAAAAAAAAATTTTTTTTGGCAATTTTGCCCACAAATAGCCCCCAAAGGTATGAAACAACTGTCCAAATATCATGGTTTTGCTTCTCTCACCCCCAAACCTAATCCTCCCCCTATAAAAATCCCAGCCCCAAATAGGCTGAAACCAAAACCAGAAGTGACACCATTTTACTTATTAGCTGGGGAAAATGTCCCTCCACATGGGAGGAGAGGGTGAGAGGCATAGTTATTGCCAGTTATTGCAGAAAACACCAGTGCCAAAGTGTCTTCATTTCTCCAGATGTCATTGCAATGATACACCTTTCAGTACTTCTAAGAAAAGATTGCCTCGGCTTGTTTCCTGCCTGGATCTTTTTGTCTTTCTTTCTCTCTCTCTTACCTGGCTTCCCCACCCCAACAGACTTGTTGCATGCAAAGGAGGAAAGGAGGAACAGAGCAGAACTACCACAACAATATGTATTCTTAACTAATTCCTTCTTGGAATTTAAATGGAAGGGATATATGACCTTCTGAACTCTAAAATAGGTGCATGAGAAGAGCACACGGTGTCAGAAGAAGGCTGTTGCAATCTCATCTTCAAAGTCCGCATGCCTCTGAGATGGCCAAAATGTTCTGAACATTAGTTTGCAAGGGCTTATGGTATCTCTAGAAGCTTTTTGGATATACAAATGACTAGGGGCTTGTCTGGACGCAACAGTTTACTGTGAACAGGTGTGCGTTTTTGACCATTCACAGCAAAGTCGATTTCCGCACCTATTTGCATCGATTTGCATTCATTCGGAGTGGGCACACATGCTCTTAAAGGGCAAGTCAGTGAAAATGTGCAGTGATGTGAGTTCAGACTATAACCTGCCCTTACAGGCCCCCACCTTTTCATAACTCATCAATTGACTGAAATTCATACATTGGCTTATAACTGGCACTCCATGTGGTTGCAGGTAAACCAATGACCTCCCAAATAGGAACAAGGTTTGCTCAGAAAAACCTAAGAGAGTACTCTGCTGAAATTCCTAAGACACAAGGAGGTACATGGACTCTCCTGGAACTGATTGGTTAAGAAGATGTGCTAATTCCTCCTAGGCAAGATCTGAGAATCCATTGCTCAACCTTGGGCAGATATTGCATTCCACTCAAAATCACCTCTTCAGGGGGAAAGTTGTCTATAACACAGCCAAAGTGTTCACAGCTTCCTGCAACCCATCACCCTGTCTATCTGCTGTGGGACACTCAGAACACAACTCTGAGTATCTTCTGCTACATGAATCCCTGCCCTTCAGATAGGTATAGTATAACCCATCATTCCCTCAGTGTATTCCTCTATCCAAATAATTCCTACTTTCTTTGTTAGCCTTGTGTGACTGCTTGAAGCCTGAGTGTGTGTGTGTGTTCCCTTGATTATTTTGCAATAAAAACCATTTTTATTTCACCCCCTGGCTTGGAATCTCCTCGGTTACTATCGGTATACATAGGTCAAAAGATCCCACCATTACCTGGCCTCTCACTGCTATCTTGAGCTAATTAAAATTCTCCGTATTAGAATTCAGACACTAGTGGAATCCTCATGAAACCCACTCCCCATGCAATTTAGGTAACAGGACAGCCATAAGGTTCAAAAATGTGCATCTACACACATTTTCCAGGAAGCTTCAGGGGAACTGTGAATCTGTTTACTGCGCAGTTTGTGGAGTTTTTCACCCCCTCTCCCTTCAAATACTGTGAATCACGTTTTGGACAGGTTGCATTCTCTGTGAATTCTATGAATCGTATTTTCATTGTGTAGACAAGCCCTGGGAATGTTGTTACAAGTTAAGTTTCTTCTGGATGAAAATCTTACACACCCTGCAATCCTCACAAAACCTAACCCTCCAAGCCCAAAATAGGCTGAAACCAAAAATCCCATTCCCAAATAGGCTGAAACCAAAACAAGTGACATCACATCACTTACTTATTGGTTTTGTTTGGAAAGCTTTAAGAGTCCTCTAGGGAGATTTTCAGATGCTCTAAAAACAAAAAACAAAACAACCCGCAGAGGTCTGGAGGAAGACGGTGCTGTCCTACTTCCAGAGATCGATTTCACACAATGCTGTCCTCCCATCCTTCGTTCATGCTTCCTCTGTGCTGGAGGGACAAGAAAGGCGCCACTTTTCATTGACGAAAATTTCTGTCAATGAAAAGTGGCATCTTTCTCATCTCTCCAGCATGGAGAAAGCATGAATGAAAGGCAGGAGGAGGACAGTGTCATGCGAAATTGATCGCCGGAAGTGGGACAGTGCTGTCCTCCTCCTGACCTCCATGGGTTTTTTTTAGAGCATCTGAAAAAGTCCTAGAAAATCTAGCAGACCTTTATAGCTTTCTGAACAAAACTATTGAAGTGGATCTAACACAAACTAACCAACCAACCAACAAATTACAGGCCAAAAGTCAGGTTTCATTCTCAAATGTTTTTATTTCCACAAATGTCATAGATCAAAATAGCAAGAAACAGGGCCCTTTTTCTTTGGTATAGCTATTTTGCCAAAGGGTGAAAGAAAATCTGATTGAAAACCAGAAATCCAGCCAATAAAGGGGGTGGGGGAGAGATCATGCAAAGCTAAAACAAAGCCATTTACAGTCAACTTTCTTTTTACAGAGCAAACAGTAAAAAATACATCATTTTTCATAGAAAAAAAAGAAGCAAATATACAAAAACTGCAGGCTGTTGCTGCCCACACATAAGGTCTATGCAGTTTACTATACACTTCAGAAAAAGATAAAAAGTAACACAGAAGGAGAATGGCTATTCTTGGCTCTCATGGTTTCATATTGGAATGCACCCAAAATGATAATTGAGGACTATGTACTATATCTTTCCACCTACCTCTTTTCCATAGACAATAAAGAAATGAATTTAAGGGATATACTGTGATTTGTACTAATGAGCACTGGAGGAGCTAATGTCCTTGGCTAAGCCTGAATGCATTACTGATGATACTGAAGAATCCATTTCATATTTAAATCCCAAACAATTTGGAGCCCAGGAAAGAAAGAAAGAAAGAAAGGAAGGAAGAAAGGAAGAAAGAAAGAAAGAAAGAAAGAAACAAACAAACCTATGCTCTCAAAGGCTTCACTCTATACCACAACGACATCATCATCACGCAACAAGGTCTGCTGGCCTCAGGTCTTTGCTAAGGCCTTTTCATGGTTGGACTTTTTGCTCCTTTCTCACCCCACAAATCTGATAATTAGTATGAAATGGGGGGAGGGATGTGAAGCATCCCCACTCTTGGGCTGAAGGACTCCGCAGGAAATGAATGCTTTAGGCAGATCGTGATGATGTTGCTCGTACCACCAAGACACTTAATCGCATCTGGTTTTGCAAACTCAGCAGTGTCAGGCCTGATTAGTACAGATCTTCCCCCACATACACACACATTTACAGTGGATTGGTACCTGCAGTTTTAGTTAACCATGGTTGGGGGGAGAAGGTCTCTCTAGGCATCTGGAAGACCACAGAATTGCCCTGGAGGTGTTCCCTCTAGGCATCGGTAGGTCCTCCAGTATGACTTTATGGTTAACCTCTGCCGGAAGTTGACCACAGATGCACCAGATGCCTAGAGAGATGGTCTCTCTAGTCATTTTCTAGGTCCTCCAGCATGATTCCATGATATTCTATGGCAGTTTGCTATTATACACGGTTTTGCATATCTGCAGTAAGTCCAGGAACACGTCCCCTGTGGATCAGGGGTGAACTGTATTTGGATGAGAGACCACCAGGGAAAACCAGGGACATGCAAGGAGGACTAGGCAAGACTCTGGAGAGCTATGGTATCCCTTCCAACTGTCCTGATTTGGCAAGGAGAGTCCCAATTATCATCCCATTTTTAGCTTGCTTACCACCTTCCACCAAAAATTCAAAAGTCACTTGGAAAATGAATCAGTTCTTTTGGGATAATTACTTGAGCAGAAGGAGACGGGAAGAAGACTGCCCCATCCCTAAGTAGCACCATTGGAGCAACATGGCATACAACCAGCCCTTTATGTCCAGGGTCCCATGTGCTAAGAAAGCTTATCTGAGAGAAGTTGATTGTCTTTAAAAATACTGTATACGTATATAGGATTGCATGTGCGGGTATTTTAAAAAGCAAACCAACAGCAACGACAAAACCACACTGACCACTGTAAAACATCCCTTTCAATAAATAGCAATTTCATGTTCAAATCATAGCATTTGTCATTTTGTAATATGGCTTGAAATCAGAGTTTGATATTTAAAGAAAATATATCTGGACTTGCACAGATACATAACACACACAAGCTGGCTCTCTGGATCTTAGTTATGGAAAAATTTCAAGGTTTTAAAAGAAGAAAAGGAATGATAAAATTGTTAAAGTCTAAATCCAGGGTAGGTAAGCTCCAGAGGCTGAGTCGCACAGTGATTCACACACAGAGACACACACATAAACTGGAAGTGGCTGGAAGTACACATCTGGTTTTGAAGACAAGTTTGGAGGAAGGAAAAACAAGGTACATGGGAACCCTGTACCTTGTTTTATGGGAAAAGCATCACTTCTAGAGGCTTCCAGGAGTGGGAATATACATGTTTTGATTATATAGGGGACTTCAGGGGTGTCTAGGAGGTACCTGGGAGCTATAAAAAAATGCCTTATGGGTCTCATTTTCCCCAGACCTGGTCAAAATCCTGGAATAATTGGAATATTAGACGTTGTTTATTACAGAGGCACTTTAGACTTACATTTCAGATATACTAAATTCAGGAAAACTGAGCAGCTTCAATAGCTCTCTGTAATATATACTGTGTGCTATGGTTAACTCCAAAATACATAGCCAGATACATAAGCCCCAATTCTGTACAAACAAAAAAGGCAAAGCGAAACACCTTTTATGTTTAAAATAAAATAAAGATCCACATTTAGAGACACCGCAATAGCTAGGTTATGATCAGCTCCGCTGAATAAAATAAGTTGCATTAAATCGTAAGTAACGTAAGAAGGCTGTCTAATGTACTACTGAGTAAAATGTGCCTGAACAGAATCCCAGTTCCTCGACTCTTTGTTAACCACACCCCACACCTTCTAACCTCCTGCAGTTGTTTGGCCAGCAAACACAACTATCCCACATTTTTCTGTTCAAGGTAAATCCCCTGTTTTCAGATATGGTGCTCTTTTATAAAGTTGCTTCCTTTTCACCAACTTCATAGTTCCTTTCCAAGGTCCACAAAATGTCTGCCCGCATTGCTTCAACACTGCACTTAATGGGCCCAACTCATCCAGCCATTGACCCAAGCTAAGACTTCCCAGAGCCACATGGATTCACTTGGAGAAACAAACAAGAAGATATTTCTGAAATGTTGAGATGGTTCACTTTTTCTAAGGAGCTGCCTTGTGGTTGACTTAATCGCTTACCCATTTAATCGTTCCACCGAACACCATCCACACACGCATAGACCTTCAGAAACAGTGAAATGCTATGTTTGGACAAGTGTGAGAAACCTGTCTTTGGGAAATCATAGCTGTTTGCCAGGAAGGGAACAAAGACAAGGTGTCAATGCCCCCTTTCTTACAATGTGGACCTACAACCTTCGCCGAATGACCCTAAGCATTTGATAGCAAAAGAAAACCTAATAAAACATGACGCCAATGACACATGGATATTCCAAACATGATTCCTGCAGCCATCTTTTTTTCCTTGCTTTCAAGAGTTTTAACTAATAGGGCTTTGTCGTACTACATGCCGGGACGAATGCCATCTGGTCCTATTGCTTAGGTACAGTGCAGCATGCTCCTCCTGACTGAAGAGTTTGTTTTTCTTGGAGAATTACTGCTTCACAGCAAAGATTCGGAAGGCTTTCCCATCTCTTGGAGTCTTTAAGCTGGAAAGGAAGAAGAAAAAGAAGAAAAGAAATAAGCCTAGGGGAAGAATGGTGGCTTAAAACTATGGGCTTGTCTATACGAGGCAATAAAATATGGAC
Organism: Gambelia wislizenii; assembly: GCA_030847615.1. Taxonomy (NCBI): domain Eukaryota; kingdom Metazoa; phylum Chordata; class Lepidosauria; order Squamata; family Crotaphytidae; genus Gambelia; species Gambelia wislizenii. The sequence continues at coordinate 5,611,229 of JAUMIR010000008.1, forward strand.
CGATGTGCACTAATGCCAATTTGCAGCAACTTTCATTTGTCTTATTGATTTTTTATTATTATTTGGGGGGGGGGCAAGATTGCATGCATGAGAAGCTATCCGCGTTTGTTGTTCAAACAGGCATGCCTGCAAATCAAGATGGCAGGCACGGGTGAATTACTCGTGTTTTTTATTGTCACCAGTTGCTGCCGCTGAACAGTATATTTAAAAAAAAAACACACACACATCCAAGGTGGGGAACTGTGATATCTGCTTAAATAAACAGAAACAAAGCAGGGAAAGGCTGTTTCATTGCCTGAGATCACAATCACTATGGTGAAAATCCAACAGGACCGTTTTGGGCACTTGCCTTGTTAGCAAGCTCTGCCCCCTCCAACCAACCAATCTGCCTTCCGCTTCCACCCTTCTTGGGAATGCGCACCAAAGCAAATTGGTTGTCCCAAATTCCCCGCAGAGCTTTTAAAAAACTCCGGGAAAAGCCACGAAGACTTTTCCTGTGAAGTTTTTGGCCCCCTTCCTTCCAAATATGGTGTATTGATGCAGGATCACATTGAGACAAATCGTATTCTTCTCAAATTCTATGAGGAGTTTTTTCACCATATAGACAACCCCCATGAGTGATTCACCATTTATCTGAGAACAGACACGTTTAAAAGAACTTGTGGGCCTTATCCTGTGTTTCAGTGCATGAAATTTTCCCTCTTTTCTAAAGTTGCCTTGCAAGCCCCAACCCCAACCCTGGTTTCTGTTTGCAACAAAGGCAAGGACCAAAAAAGAAAATGCAATTTCTGCAATCAATCATAATCCTTAGACTTTCTGTTCCTAGAAAAATTAGCTATCTTGGGATATTCTCAGCAGTCTTTTCCCCCTGAGAAAGGATGCAGAGAAGGTTCACACAGAACTGAGAAGAACAGGAGGAACGTGGTACTTTTGAAGAGAGCAATACTATACAGGCAATGTTTTTTTTCCCAGAAGTTCCCATGGGACTAGAGTTGGGGGGGTTTTCAGGCAGAGGTCTTGGGCACTGCTCAGAAGAATGATGAGAACTGACTCCAAGGGCAGGAGGACTCACTTGCCACTTACTGAAGACAGGTAATGGAATACACTGGACCATCTAAAAGAGCATTACCACCACCAAAGTCTAATGATGACTTAACTACACTTGTGTGAGAGCCCAAAGGCAGTAAGAATGAAGAGATTATGACTGGCATATTAGACACCAAGGAATTCTTCAAAAGTAACAGAGAGTTATAGAGAATGCACACTCATAGAGGTGTACACCTCATGCTATTATAGCAGTGATTCTCAACCTGTGGGTCCCCAGATTTTGTTGGACTACAGTTCCCAGGAGCCCTCTGAGGTCTCACCTTGACAGCCAGGTGGTCCTCCCTGTCATTAGTGAGGCTGTAGGATTGAACTCACAGCCTAACTAATGACTGGGAGGACCACCTGGCTGTCAAGGTGAGACCTTAGAGGGCTCCTGGGAACTGTAGTCCAACAACATCTGGGGACCCACAAGTTGAGAACCACTGTATTATAGGAATGTCAAAACAGGAAAAGCTAGTAGTATTTTGCAACCCCATGACAGGAATGGAGTCCTAACGATGAGGAGAAAGGCATCACTTGGCTTCCACAAAATCACCACTGCTGCACATGGAAATATTACCTTGAGATGATACATGCATCTACAGTTTCTCAGCCTCAACAGCTCTCAGGTGGAGCAACAGATGGAACATGTCACAATGACCCTGCTTTCTGTACATTGGAATTCACCAGTCTGGTGGACTTCAACTTCCATAAACCCAAGAACTGCAGCTATTGGGAGTTTTAGGCCAACACATCTGGAGGTCACCAGCTTGGGGAAAACTGTTGCTCTCTCTGTATTGTTAGTAAATTATTCCTTTGTAGAATTGCCCTTGTAGAATACTTCTTCGCCCAGCAAATAATGAATTCATGGAACCCACTACCATGAGGTATGGTGATGGTCATTAGCTTAAATGGCTCTAAAAGAGACTTAAAAAAATTCCTGGAGGAGGAAAGTAGGTTTACTAATATCTGAGCAGCTATACAGATCCTCAGTTTCAGAGGCATCGGCCTTCTGAGTTGGGAGAAACAAAAGTAGGAGAGGTTACAGCATTCATGTCCTGCTTATGGGCTTCCCATTGAAGTACCTGGTTTGCCATTGTGGCAACGAGGATGATGGACTAAAGGCCTTTGGTCTGATTCTCATCTGGAGGCCTTTGGACTGATCCAGCAGATCCCCTCCCCTCACTGGCTGGCCATAAATGCAGCCATTGTAAGGCTGCATTTACAACAGGGAACTGAAATCCCAGCCATTCTCACGAGAGAACGGCTGGGCGGTAAATTCAAAAATCCCCCCCCCCCGAAAACATCAAATCAGTTCACCAAGCACAAAAACACACTTTAAAGTACACAATCAAAACAGGGAGGGTAAAATAAAGAGTGCCACTTACCTGGATGTCCAGATCGTGCCCAGAAATGCTCAGCACGGACCTCCCTGCTGCAGCTGTTATTTCGGAACAGGAACGGGGCTCCTGTTCTCACACCCGTGATTCGGTGACAGACACAGAACAGGTGGTCTATTCATGATGAAACATCATGAATACATTATTCCAGAACAGGCACAGGAGAAGGACGGATGCAGGACAGAACAGGGTCAACGTCATCTGAAAGGGAAAACCTTTCTCGACCCTGTTCTGTTCCTGCCATGGGATATATAGCCCATGTGAAAATCTCCTTTGTGTGTTACATACCCCTTGGTATCACTAAAAAGGGGTTAAACTAATTCTACAAAAGAGTTCTCACTTTCATCCAGGGACACAGAAAACAACAGGCAGGCCATCTTTTCAGACTCTCCAGTAAAGGAAGGAGTGACTATCCTACCTTTCAGACCGAATCCCATTCTTCAGAGAACCACTGTAGTATTTCTTCTTGTCCACAGGCATCACATCCACATAGCCCCCTTCATTCTCTGCAAGGACCCCTGCATGCACGGCACTTTTGCAGATGCTGGAGTTCTGAAACATAGGAGAGCAGTTGCCATCACCAAGGGTGCTAAAGGTATGAATACAGCACAACATTTGAACAATCCTATTTTTCTTTTCAAGATGTAATTAATAAAAGGCACTCTTCACATACTCAGAGGCTTATTTTATAACTCTGTTATTGCTGGACACAGCCCAGGGTTGACGCCCAGCATTCAAAACTAGCATCAGGCCCCAACCCTGGTCCAAAATGATTGCCCAGTTCTATATGAGGAATGACTGAACTTTTGGTGATGCCAGTAATGTACCTCTGGAGCGTTTCTCAAGGAGCTGTGGATGACAAATCATCTTAAAGACAAAACCAGAAAACATGCCTCTGGGTACTTTCTTCCCAGTTTATCCTAGATCCTATTAAATTTTCCTGAAATGTCAAGTCTGACTTTAAAAGTACACAACAGCCATTGATGGATGACTATGTCCCCAAGCTATTCAGGAAACACGCAATTGCCCGGAACACCAAGGTTGCCGAGAAACCCAGGCTTGGGATCGTACAGGGATTTATGGACACACAGCTTCAGAGGAAAGAAGAAAAATAACACATCTACTCTATTTGTAAGAAAGAAGGGGGGGGGGACTCCACCATTTCTATAGGTTTTCCATGGTTTTTTTCCAGGCTGTGAGGCTGTGTTCTGGAAGAGTGTCACAGCCCGGAAAAACCCTACAGAAAACCTATGGATGCCAGCCGTGAAAGCCTTCGACTTCACATCCACCATTTCTCTTTCTCTGTCTTCAGATTTCCAAGTACAGTAGCATTACAGAGTAAAGGTATTTAACCTGCCAATATATTGTAAGGATATGTCATACACCTTCACACGGCTGCATACTACAGATCCTGTTCTCTCCTCTCTCTCTTTCTCTCTCTTCCACCCAAGCCATAAAAGGCACGTTCTCCTTGGTTTCCTTTTTCATTTATCACTGCCTCTGTGCTGGCAGCTTTCACAATTTCAAGTGCCAGTGTGATTTTTGAGTTCCTATATATGGTCATGGAGAGTAAGGGAACAACACTGCTAGAAGAAGATATGCTCTGTATTTCCTGTAGTGTGCAAGAGCAAAGCATCTAGAAATTGGCCCATAAAAATCAGCCTGCCCTCAAGGAACTCAGACAGGTCATTACGTAACACCCCTCCCAGCCAAAAGAAAGACTCCCTTTCCAACATTCCTTCCAAATCATTTATATCCAAGCTACACTATGCTGCTGGCTGAAAACCATCACCAGTGAGGCCAGCACCATACCCTCCAACATTTCACACATGAAAACTGGGATGCATGTGGCCAAGCGACATCAGTGGTGTGGTCAAGACAGCAAAAGTTATTAATAAGGAATAAAACACACAAGCTAGGAGGGGCTTCAGCAGATTGCTTTTGCCTTCATCTACTGGGAAAGGGTAAAATTCCTGCCCTCTCACTCCTGCTAAGTTGAGTGCAAACTACATTTGCACAAAAACGGGGACATTTTAAAAGCAGCTGGAAAAAAAGAGATAACAGAGGATTAATCAGGATTGTCCCTCCCAAATTGGGACAATTGGACAGTATGCAACACTTCCAGCCCACTCATCTCCCCACCCCCAGCCCTGCCCCAACCTTAGCCTGTGTTGTGTTCCTGACCTCTCACTCATTCCCATCTGCCAGCAGAAACCTCTTATCTTTGTTAGCAATTTGCAGCAGAGTCATTTCAAGAGGATCAACCCAGGAAAAAAGAACAGGAAGGAATTTCCTCCCTCCACTTAAAAGAAGGGCAAATATATGAGAGGGCGGCCAAGCAACAGATGTTCTTAACAACCAGGCTCACAGTGCTTGGCTTCCCTTTCCCTGTGCCTAGCAATGTCTTTGAATGGATCCAAGGCTGTGGCAAAGTGGTCCCTGGAGCAGTTTTTAAAAGACTGTTCCCTTTATGTACATGTGTGAAGTCCCCCAGAGGTCTTTGTGCTATGGTGGATTGGGCCTGCAGGTGTGTTTGCTGAGCCAAGAGCATCCCTCCCTAGGGGGCACAACCATATTATTATTGTGTATATGTGTGTGTGTGATAAATCATATACTATATGATATATGATATATATACTGCTCTATATCAAAACATCTCAGGGTGGCATACAAGTGAAATCAATGTAAACAAGTTAAAACAACTTAAATGATTTACATAGACTACAAACACATTAAATATGGTTTATAAATAAAAAAAACAGGTTTTAAAAATTAAAATTATTTTAAAAGCATTCCAAGGTAAGCCAGTGAAGCCCAAAGGCTTTAATAAATACAGGTCACACCCCGTATGCATGGGACTGCTACCCATGGTTTCAATTTATCTGTTGTCTGAAAAATATGATCTCTCAATTGAAGCGAAAAGGCACTTCAATGGCAGAAAGCCATAGATTTGTAGAGACAATTTTTGCCCCCTCTATCTATCTATCTATCTATCTATCTATCTATCTATAATAAATCAATAATTAGATGCAAATCTGTATCCTTTTCCTTTTTGGTGATGGATGACGGTTTACCCCTTCCCTATTAACAGGGTGCTCTTAAAAAATCTTCTTACCCTTTTACTAGATTTAAAAAAACTTCCTTACTTAATGGAAAACTGAGCCGGATAAGATCTCTAGCACATGGAGAAATAGTGTATGTGCATTTGTATTTTAATAGGGAATTCTTTTCTTCCATCTCCTCCCCCCACCCCAATACCGCCCACCCCAGTCTATTTTAGAAACAGTTGCCCACCACACCTCATTCCCTACGGGGCTTACAGAACAACATTTCTATGCTGGAAACAACTTTTATGTTTTATTCTGGTCCATCTGGCTTTGATGATAAGCTCTTGCTGCTCTGAACTGTTTGCTTCCTCAGTTTGCTCAGTGCTTTCCAAAGGATTGGAAAGCAGTTCTGACACGTTTTTTGGTCTCATTATTTTGCCATCGATTATAAGCACCTTGTCTCTTTAGGGGTTTGCGAGAGGGTTTGCAAAACTACCATGGCCTCGTCTTTTGCAAACATACCTTTCCCAAGACCTCAGCATGGAAAGAGCTAAAATAGCACTGCATATTTCTATGGGAAGAAAAGCAAACTATTTTTTTTTCACACAAGTCCCACAGGCCAGAATATGTAGGTCTCAGTCCCTGTGGATGGAAAGCACAGCAAACTGGGTGCACCAAATTTTTAAAAAACCTCTCCTCTTTACAAGGATGGAGGAATGGCATATGCAAAGACTGGCTTCTCCTTCCTCTAATCTGTATTATGAATCGTGGCCCAAATGGCTCATTTGGGGTTCTTCAACAAAACAGTATTAGCCTTGTCCAGGAGGGTAGCTGGTGGCCTGCCCCCCAAATGAAATTTTTGTCCATCCCCAGATTTCTAGAATTGCAACAAGTAAGGCACTGAAAACCATTCATACCTAAAATTCTTCTGTTTGCTCTTCTATTCACATTCCCAGGGTCACTTTGCCCCTTTTCTTTGGATTCCTAAACTGTATTTCTAAATGCTCCACTGAAATTTTAAGATAAAGCAATGCTAGAAATTTGAGGACTGAAGAAAAATGTCATGGGGGGCAATGCCCTTATTTTGCCCCTCCCCACAGCCCTGCCAGTAGCCAAGAAATGTGCCATCTGACTTATGGAGGCCTATATCAAATCCAACTAGGAAGGAAGGAAGGAAGGAAGGAAGGAAGGAAGGAAGGAAGGAAGGTCATTCAAGAGTAAAGACGGACCCCATTGCACAAAACTGATCCACCAGATTCTACAACAGAGGGTCAATTGCATATGTTCCCTTCCTTTTATGCACGGTTATGGTATACCAGAGTTAGGTGACTGGGACATGTCTCGGGGCCAATTTTCAACCTGGGGGACCTTCCAGAGGTCACATGGACTGGAACAATACCAAAAATGAAAGGAGAATCAAAACCAGCAGTGGCCTAATTTTTAAAAATGGATTTGTTTGTTTTTATGCTAAACCATGCAGGTGGCTCTGCAATCTAGTTAAATGGTGCTCCTGAAGGCTTCATGCTTGGTGGTGGGGTGAGGGCAGTAAAGGAATCTGAGGGAGGATCCTGAGCCACAAAAACAGCCTCCAGGGCTTCTGTGCCCAACCCCAGCTGTGAACCTTAAGTGAGCCACTGGCATACATCTGTGATGCTCTTTGTGTCCCAAGCAGACATTGCAAAACTCTTTATTTCTATGAGTACTCCTCCCAGAATTCCCCAGTCAGCTAGCATGGCCACTGCTCATGTGTGGGCTGACTCTTCAGTTGCACTGACTCTTCAATTCTATGGAAGGCCCATGACACAGTCTTGGAATAAGCAGAGAGCTAGAACACCACAGCATCTCTACTGTTTCTGCATTGCCCAGTTTGCCAAGTAGGAAGGAAAAAGGATTACTCACATCTGCATAAACATTGGTCCCATATACAGGTGCCCAGTAAGATGGCTCATCCTTGCAGTAAGCTGGACAGTATGATCTGAAAGGCAAGAAACATGCTGAAATGGGTGTGTTACACTGCCTCCCATTCTGCCCCCACCCCTGATGGTTCATGGTCCATCAACGTAAGCACATCTTTCCTGGATCAGACCAGGAGTCAGTAACAGCTGGTGAACTTGTTTGCTGATGGGACTCACTGGCCACTGAAATGTATATACCCTTCCCAACAGAGGTGGCCAGTGTTTTATATTTGTGTGGGATGGTAGACCCACTGGTAGACGTATGCAAGATGCTAAACCCTATCCTCAGAAGATCTTCTACACCTCAAATAGCCCCTTTCAAGTTTGGACTCAAACCTGGAATGGATTCACCACTAGGGAAACCACTAGCTACCACTGCTACCCTGTAAACTACTGGAAGATGATAGGAATCATGGTATGATTCAACCAGCCCCGTGCTGTCCCACTAGCAGACTCACTTTATGTCAACAGGGCTAGCCAATCAACTGCTAGCCAATCAGCAACTGTGTACTTGCCCAGTGCTGACTGAAACATCCCCTGAATCATCTCCTGTCCTCATTCTTGCATCGTAAGGGTAAGGGAGCAGCAGGGGTTGGTTATTCCCACCAGAGAACCACCTCACTCACAAAGTGTTGCTGTCATTGTTGAGTGGCTACCCAATCCCTTATTCGGCAATCCTGCATGATTTCAATGGGGCTCCTGCAAGAGAAATACCAAGAAACTTCTTATCCATACCTTGGGCAATGAGTGGCTGGCTTTTTGAATGGACAGAGTTCCTCTACTGTGGTGTAACAATCCAGTGTCTGCACTGTGGAAACAAATACATAAAGGCAACTTGTGAAACCCATGAGATAGAAGGAGATATTCAAAACAGACTCCTCTCACCTCCTCATAACCATCACATTTAACAGTGCGTACATTTTCAACAGAGATGATGCCCAGTCTCCGTAGCCCTCCTCAGCCAAGCAGGTTTACCTTGTGGCAGCACTGTTACATGGAGCAGGACTAACCGCCTAGATCTAGCTGCTGTTTCTAGATTGAAATTGACACAAGGATGGGGGCATGGCAGGAAAATAAAAGGTGGCTAGCTCTTGCCACCTGGAACAACTGAGAGGTCAGGGGAAAGGCTATCAGCACTAGGACCTGGTAGCTACTCAAAGATGCCAGATGCAGATGGCTGGAAAAAAATTAGGAAGGGCTGGGGGCTTTGGGGGCTTCAGAAGTCACACTTTGGAGAACCAAGGGCTACAGGTGGCCTGCTGGCCAGATTTTATCCACCTCTCTCCTAAAGCTTGGAAAAGTTGCTTGAGGAGGCATGCTAACTGGTGGGAGGGGGGGGAATTATGTGAGCTGTAATCCAAAAAAGTGATTTTTCTAAATTCTGGCCTGGATATAGATGTTTGTTCAGCACATTCACTTCAAAAGCGTTGCCCAAAAGAGACATTTCAAGAGTTCTTCCCACCCACCCCAAATGGTGTTTTCATTTGAAAGGGGAAGGGGCTGATTCCAAGCTTTCTGAGCTGGCCTCTTTTTTCCCTGCAAGCGTCCTTCCTGGCAAGTTTTAAATCAAATCCTAAATTTCAAAAGCTCTAGATGGCATGGCTTCTGAAACTATCTCTGCTTTGACTTTCTAATGCCTTTTGTTCAAGCAGAGGTCTGGCAAAAAGCACTGTTTTGCCTGGATCTCAACTGAAACTGGATGGAAAATGGCTCTTTTGGGGGACAATATCAGTCCTGTTTTATTTTTGGAGATGTCTTGCTTTGCTCGCCTTATAATTAGAAAGATTGTTTTTACAAGCATATGAAGAAGACAAACATCTCCATGGATGAAAGGTGGGGGTAGGAGGAAGAAAACAACAAGGAGAAATCATTTCAGTTGAAACTAAATTGGAGGATACATGTTGGACCAGCCTATGTGAAAGTGATTTTTTTTTCTTTTTAAGGTTGGGTTTTCTCTTTGAGCTTGAGGTTTTTTTGGGGGGGAACAGGGAGAAAGGGAAACACAAGCTGATTAAGTAACCTAAAAACCCTACTACTTTAATTTAGTTGTCAACATATGATGTTCTGACAATGTTTATTGCATGCCTTTAAAACTCTTTTCCAAGGCAGGTCCTTCCTGAACCCATTTTGCAGATGGGGAACTGACTCACGCCTTGTCTACATAGGCCAAACGAAATGGCTTCCCCCTGTTTCTGTGCCCAGAAGTCCGGATGATGCAGGATTTTTGCCCTGATCCTAGTCCAAACTGTCCAGATGATATCTGGGTAGTTCCAAAGAGAATCCAGGGCAAAATCCTTTAAAACAGAGTGGCCATGTGGTTTAAAAAAAAACAAAAAAACACCTCACTGTTTGCTGTGGTTTTTCCAGAGAAAACAGTGAGTTCTGTTACCACAATGGTGGGTGACCACACACACAGCCTGTGCGATGTCCAGCACACCCATTCCCCAGCCATATTGTGCATGTCATGTCTGTAGACAGTGTAGACAAAGGACTTTATCAGACAAGCCTCTAAAAACATTCTTTTGCCACCATATTTTACACCATTTTTCTTTTCGACGAAAGAACCCTTTATATCAAATGTTGCCATAATAGTGTTAAAAGGCAGCCCCATAGTTCCATGTTCGCTGTTGAGCATGATCTCAGCAATTCTCACAAGAAGACACGAGCGTGCCTAAAAGTCTAAAAACAGCTAAATTAAAAAACCAAAACATACACACAAACACTGAAACACACTTAAAAACAGAAGGTTTTTGGAAGCTACAGTCCAAAAAAGAAGAAGAAGAAAGAAAAAGAAAAGAAAAGAAAAGAAAAGGAAAAAAGAACTTTTCTAAACTGTTCTCTTTTCTTCCCAATTATTACTCTACATGCGGGGTATAGAGGACTTACCTGTAACTTTTGAAACAACAAAAGAATTGGAAGGCTTGAATTTACTGTGAAATACAAAAAAAAAAGTAAGCATTAATTCCCTGTTTTAAATAAGATATATATATATATATATATATATATATATATCCTCATGTTCCAGAGCAGAACAAGGACTGCTCAATGCTATGGAAACCTGGGATTCATAGTTGTTGTGGCACCAGAGCTCCCTGACAGAGAAGGCTAAATAGCTCACAAAACTATAAATCCCAGAACTCCAAGCATTGAGCAGTTAAAGCAGTGTCAAACTGAATTATTTCTGCAGAGGAGATGGAGCCCAAGAGACTATCACAGGTAGGATAAAGGAGTGAAAATATTACCGTTTAAAAACAACAACAATGCTGCAGCTGTTTTTAGTTTAAAGGGCTTTGTTGTTGTTGTTGTCTATTCATTATTTTATGAGAGTTTGTACGCTGCTCTTTTGTTCCAAAAGTGGCTTAGCAAAGCATATAGCTACACTGTACAGCTATAAAAGTCTGATACCATTCCATGGCTCCTTCTTACACAATCCTGGGATATGACATTTTCTGCAGTATTCACAATTCTCTCACAGAGCTCTATGCTGTAGTTCAGAGGAGTGTAGTAGGGAATTCTAAGTACCGCACCAAACTACAAAACCCAGGATTCTGTAAGGTAGAGCCACGGCACTGAAAGTAGTATCAAACTGATAATTATGCAGTATGGTTATACCTATAATCTCTTAAACAAGCTCTGATTGTATACTTTTATTGATTTTATGTTTTTAATTCATGTTGTATTTTTAATTGTGTGGAAATTAATTTAATACTTTTTTAATTTTAGTAAATTGTGATATTTTTGCTGTATTTTTTCATTGTTGTAAGCTGCCTTGAGTCCCGTCTTGGGAGAAAGGCGGTATAAATCAAATCAAATCAATCAATCAATCAGTTTCCTGGAAACATTTTCTTAGTCAATTTTGAAAACACTGGACTAGTGGAACCTTTGGTCTCATCCAGCCAGGTTCTTCTTATGCCCTTGGTCACAAAGTCTTTTGCGTAGGAAGCATCAAAATCAAATGAACATAAAGTAGATCAACTGGCACACCTGATCCTGGCCACCTCAACAGATGCTCTGAACTCCTGCAGCCCAAATAGCCAAAATAAATGCACCTTCCTGGGGGGAAATTACCTTAATGATTCCACTCCATTTCTTGCTGACTTGACAAAGAAGTCTGATCTTCCCTTCCTAGTGATATCTACCAGTCCTCCTCGGTTATCCAACACCCCAGAATGAATGGCAGACCGACATATACTGGATGACTGTAAGGAACATTTAAAAAAAAGTTTAATCAAGTTACTCCTAATTAAATTCCTTGCTAATAAATACTGTAGTTTGTTTTCTTTTGCCAGCAATATGCTTTTAACCTTTGCGGTTTTTACTGTTCATAGCTTACAATCCCCATTGGCCTAGTTAAGATATAACAATAAGAAAGCAAGAAGTAAGCATGCTGGTGCACATGGCACCTCTTCTCGATGGGAGTGGCTAAATAAACCAGGAAGACTCCAACTGGGGTTTGTTTAGTGTTACATGTAAACTAGGATGCCAGCACTATAAGCCAGGTTTTGTTCCATGATACTGTTTGGTTACGAGAGCAACAGTTCAAGAATCCCATATTGGACAAAGTGTGTGTGGGGGGGGTGGATTTCCCACTGGGAGAAGGAGCCAAGCAGGAGTCCTCATGCTTACTTCTTCCCTGTCATCCAAAACAATACCAGTTCAATTAATCCAAAGTAACTAACAATGAATTGCAAAAACTGACCCTTCTACCAGCCCCTAAGTACCACCATCCCATCCAAGAATTTAGACAGCCACAAAAACATACAAGCATACCCTCCAACTGTCCTACTTTTGGTAGGGACAGTCCTGACTAATCACCTGTCCCAGTTTTCATCTGTGTCCCAGTTTTCACCTGTGAAAGGTTGGGGGCACAAGGCTTAAAATAAAAGGGCCGAGACTGGACAACTGTGCCCCCCCTCCAGAGATTTCTGAAGTGTTAGTGGCCATTTGGCCCCAATTGGGGCACTATCAGGATCGGTTCCTTTTGCTCCTGCTACTGCCGTATTCACTTATTTCCTTGTGGCCTTGATGTAGAATGTGCATAGCAGTTTGTGTAGGGGTGAAATGATGTATGTGCAACTGTCTGGACTTTGCTTAGGAAAGTAGATAAAAAGGCAGCTGCAATTAACAGTCTCCGTTTCAAGGCTAGAGATGCTGGGAAGGTGTTAACTTTTGGTTAAAGGAATGCCTATATCAGTGGATGGTGGACAACCAATAGCTATGCAGCCCACCAGATTTTGTTGACTGTAAAATCCTTTTAACTTGGAGTGTATCCAGTAGGTTCTCAGTCTCAGCAACAACTTTGAATTGTATGCTTCCTGGATTTCTGGCAATAAAGTTCTCTGATGAACTCTGAAGCTTGTGCTCTATGATTTGGGGAATGCTGAGACCTGACAGGCACAGAGGTTTGCAAAATGACCTTGCAGGTTCAAATATTACCCTGGGCTGCACATTGCCCACAACTAGCCTATCAGAATCTGGAATTTCCTCATTTTGTAAACATCCCAGTACTGGTGACCTGATCTAGCATGGCTTTATTGGGCAGAACCTGTTAAATATGGGCGGGCAACTTTACCTCACTCTTTGAAATTCAAGTTTTAAAAAAACCATAATATACTCAGAGCAGAAGGATCTGATCCGGTGCTGTTAATTTTTACCCAGGGTGGTTTTGCCTGGTTCTGTTATCATGGACTGATCAAGTTGACCATCGTTTCTGGAATTTTCAGATGCATGTCCCTCTGAAACAAAAGGTTTTTATTTTTACTTACACTCTCATAGTTGAAGGTCCCAAACACTTTTGCCTTGTTGTTCAAACAGCCTGCAGGGCATAGGTATCTAGTGAAAGAAATATTTTTGTACATTAATGAGGTACTGGGATATTTGTGTGCAGTTCTCTGTGGCATTGACAGAAACTGGACTGAGCCATCCATCCCTATTCCTACCACTTAGCTATGCCTTCGCTTCCTACAAAATGAATAATAATAATAATAAAAAAATTTTATTTCTATACCGCCTCTCTTATAACGAGGCGGTTTCCAACATAACAAAAATCACAAAATAATACAAATTATATTAAAATTGCATTAAAATATAAGAGTACAACAATAACAAAAAAGCCAATGCCCAATGCTGGTGAGGGGCGAGATATGCAGGCTAAAGGGTGAGGTTAAGGGTATGCCTGCCGGAATGCCCAGGTTTTGAGATCTTTTTTAAATTGGTTCAATGTTGGGGTGGAGCAGAGCTCAAACGGGAGAGAGTTCCAGAGACGGGGGGCCTGGGTGGAAAATGCCCTGTGCGATGTAGTAGCAAGTCTCGTCTCTGGAACATCTAGCAAAAAGCTCCCAGATGATCTGAGAGTGCGGGGCGGATTGTACAGGGAGAGACGGTCCTTCAGGTGTCCTGGGCCCAAGCCATTTAGGGCTTTATAGGTAATAACCAACACCTTATACTGTGCTCGGAAACGGATAGGCAGCCAGTGGAGGTCTTTTAAGACCGGTGTTATATGGCTGGTCCTGGACGTCCCAGTGACCAGTCTGGCTGCCATATTCTGCACCAATTGCAGTTTCCGAGTTTGGTATAAGGGTTGCCCCATGTAGAGCGCATTGCAGAAGTCTAACCGAGAAGTTACCAGGGCATGTACCACGGTACATGAAGGACCAATCTACTTGAAGGTTGGCTTGTCCATCATTTGACAGTCTCCTCAATGGATTGTCCACACTTATGAGCAACTGCAAGGAAGTGTTGGATGTGTTCCAAGTCAATCCATGTCACACTAGATCAGAGCTTGAAAATGTTACTTTCTGGAATAAAATTACCAGAATCCTCCAACCAGTATGGCCACTGGGACGTTAAAGGAATGATGATGATGATGATAACTATTCTAAGCTCTGCTCTTGACCAAATAGGCCAATAGGCATTTGTGTACCATCCAGATTGCTAACCAAGTCAACACCACCTTAACCCTATGAATGAAAACCTCCCAAAGCCTTGGTTATCAACTGCCTTGCTTAGGTCTTGTAAATTCAAGGCTATCGCTTCCTTGATTGAATCAATCCACCTGTAGTTCAGCCTTCCTCTTTTCTTATTGCCTTCGACTTTACTGAACATTATGTCATTTCCAATAAGGCGAAGTCTTAAGGCACACCAAAGACACATCTATTTTCGTGACATAAAATAAGTCTGGTGCCTGGATTGTACACAGTGGCTGGGATTGTATACAGTCGCTCTGTATAACACTCTGAGCTTCTCCACTCCCTCATATAAATGGAATGTACACTCTCCATCACAAATGCCCCCAAGCATGAGTGTTGAAATCCAACACCTATGGAATGTGCCAGCTTTGGAAAAGCTGTTCTAGAACAAGAGCCCTGTTGGTGGTCACTGGACTACACTCCCCATCATCCCTGATCATAGGCCAAGCTGACTGGTTCTGATGGTATGTTGAGTCCAAGAACATCTGGAGTAGGAGACAGGTTCTCTGTCCCTGTTCTGGAGCCCTCTGTACAGCAGAATCTTTAGTTAGCTAGCTGAAAAGGAGAGTGTTGCTTGAAGGGCAACGTTATGGAAAATCACCCCGTTGGATCATCAAATCAGGCAAAGGAGGTAAGGGGGAGAGTGGCTTTTACGAGCTTCTTTACAAGAGAAGATTTTACAAGCATCTAATATACAGCGAACTTGCTAACCTCATTTAAACTACCCACGTTCCATAAAAGATAAATTTTAAAAAGCAACAGAGTGATGCAGAGTGAACAAAAATTAAAAAATAAATAAATACTACCCCCACTCTGTATTTCAAAACAGTCTTCTCTTTAAGAAGCTGGCCAATGTTTGATTTGGGTTTGGCCGGTTTCTCTTCCTCCCCCTTAAGTACCCCACCACTACTACCACAAAGTGATAAACTGTACTCTTAATTTCAGCTTAAAGCCATCACACGCAGGCTGGGTGGAGACAACTGATGGTCCAGCTGAGATGAGTAAACATCACCGAGTGGGATGCTGAAAGGTCAGTGCCAACGTTAGCCAAACACTGCTGGGCACCTAGAGAATTGTAGGTTATCACGGGTGTTCACCATTTGGAGCATAAATTCAGCTGGGTCCCCTGCCTTCTCTGCCAAACTGTGGCAACTTAATTTACATGAAGTCACCCCCTCACCCCGAAAAGTTGGCTTCACAGACAAGGGGCTTCTACCTGGCCCTTGGATCTATGTCACAACAAACAGAACACTGTCTACCAGGGATTGGAAAATGTAGAGAGATGTTTGCCAAGGCTGGGGCCTTTTCTGTTTTCGCAAAGAAGTAGGAGTAGGTGGGAAGAGGAAAGAGAAAGAGCAAAATTACTGACCTGTTACATGTTGACCCTTTGCATTTATCTCTCATTTTGGTATCACATTTGATCACTTGTGCTAGAATAAAGAGAAAAAGAGAGAGAGAAAGAGCTAGGGTTGGTGTCATAGTGTGTCGGAAGGGGGGAAAGGATATATTGTATAACTTCCCATCACATACAGATGATGGTTCATAAAGTCTCAAAACATTAAAACTTTTTTAAAAAATGTAAGGCCTGGAAACTTTGATTTCCAGAATAGGTGCTGGATACAAAATTCATGAAGTGGCTTACAGGCTGAGGAAACGCACACGCAGGAAGCCCCCTTAAACCAGGAAAGACTAGAGACCTACGCAACCCAGAATTGTCTATTGGAGGGGTGGGAATTGTGCAGCTTATAGATCACATTCAACCCTTTGAGAGGCCCCATGGATTATCTTCCCTCAAACTCCTGTCACCCTCCCTTTCCTCCCCAAAAAAATGGCTGAAACCCCCCCCCCATTTTTTTTGTTAAGAAAATACAGCCTGGGGTGAGATTATGGCTTATAACACTGTTCCACACACACACACACCCAAAGAGCAAAAAGGTCTCCAATATCCCCCTACCAGAAGTGGCCGCAAGTAATGAAGCATCACTTTTCCTCACCCAAAATGGCAGTTTTGGCAGCACAGTGTAGTCCTCAGAGTCTCGGGGGAGCCAAAAATGGCCCTCTGAGCCCCAGAGTATGCCCACTCCTGGTCTTATTGTAACTGGCAACAACTCTCCTTGGTGCCATGGGTAAAAGTCCCTTTTCCCACTACTGGTCGCTTGATCCTTTTCACTAGGAGTAGGGCCAGCCCTACCATTAGCCACAATGAGGTAGCCGTCACGAGCAACAGGTACCCAGAACACCACCCTGCAGTTCATTGACTTTTCCTCCTGAGTTCCTTGGCCTTCCAACAGAAGGAGATATGGTCAAACCATATAACCTGTCTTGAAGCCCCCAAATGGCTCTTTTGCCTTCAGCTGTGGTGAAAGACATTGGGCCGGTCTACACTGCAAAAATACATCAGTTTGACACCACTTTATTCACCATAGTTCTAACCTATGGAATCTTGATATTTGTAGTTTTGTGAGGTATTTAGCCTCTTCTATCAGAGAACTTTAGTGCTTCACCAAACTACAAATACCAGGATTCCATAGGATAGAACTATGGTGGATGAAGTGGTGTCAAACTGCTTTATTTCTGCAGTGTAGACAGGCCCGTTGTCTCATCACCTTGTAAGAGTCAGTTGGGAATTAGCAGTAGCTGGAACGTCCTATGTCAGTGAGGGCAGTGAATCTCCACTAGGTTTTAAGCTGAACTCCAACAGAATTATCCAAGACTCAGAATATTTAGTTAGCAACTTTGAAGTTTACTTGAAAACCAGAGAAAATTCACCATCTGACTACCATGGAAGTCACCAGCCACCACTGCTGGGAGTTCAGTCAGTACATGAGATGAGGAAGGGGTCACCATCTTGTTTTTTACTTCAGGTAGGCAGCAGAATAACATGGGAGATTGTTGGAAAATTAAACTAGGATCTTTTGGCATTCAGAGCATGTATTTTTCTCCTGAGCTACTTTAAACTGCCCCTGTCTATGCCTCTTCCAAGCAAGGGATGGAAAGAATGTTTTAAAAAAAAAGTTGGAAATGTATGTGGGTTTTTGTACAGATAATGGTGTGTTCTGTGCAAAAGTATAGGAAATAACATTTCTCTCAGGAAAACACATTTCCTGCATAGAAAAAAAAGTATTTTCACTGTGTAGAAAATAACTTTTCTGTGCAGAAAATGATTTTCTATGTAGAAAATGTCCTTTTCCTTACAAAAAAACCCACACATGCCTTTTCTTTTTTTTTTTTTTTTTGCACATATAAATCCTGAACTGCAAATAGTGTTCAAAAACTGAACAGGTTTTTTTATGTCTTTCTCATAGCGAGAAGAAAAATGGTAAAATTGTTCATTTTAGCTAGCAAGAATGAAATTTACAAAGATTTTCATGCCTGTTCCAAACATTTAATGATATTTCCCCCCAATCATATCCTCCATGTTATTTGCCATCACATATGCCAGAGGTGGGCAACTACACAGGGGGCAAGAGGCATTTTTCCACTCTGTGTCCATCCAATGGGCTGCATCAGTACATTTTGACATTCCTGAAGTAATTCAACATTGCTTCCAGCTGCCATTTTGGCTGATTTGGGGGTGATTTTTTTCCAATTCCTTTAGAATTTTGGGGGGCTTTAGTGGGTCAGGAGAAATAAATCACAGTGCTTTGGGCAGTTTGGGGGCAAAAAACAATTGCCTGAAAGTCAGCTCAATTTAAAAAAATATCATGGGGGCTTCATGGGACATACTGAGGGGTCCCAGGGACCACAAGTGGCCTATGGGCTGAATTTTGCCCACCCTTGACATATGTAGACAGCTACCAGTGTTGAAGAAACCCTTGCATAAAAATCAAAACTATTCTGAATCTCAGGAGACAAAGATGCTTCTCTTACTCATGTAAGCCACCGCTGTCGGCTTCTTTCCCTTCACAGGTTTTGTGGGTTGAGGTTTCACCCTCTCTTGCACCCACACATGTTTGTCTTCCGTCACTTGCGGCACCTCCACTTCATTCGTCTCCTCTCTCTCAGTCTTCTGTACGTAAGTGCCATCTATATTTTTCCAGAGGGTTACAAAAGAGAAGCGTGTTAATATTTAGGGTCAGTGGCACAGAAGGTAAGTGGTGAAGGGCGGATGGCGCTCTTTCATTTGCTTTAGGGGGAATGAGGCACACAAGTTCACTTCTAGTTTAAAACTTAAAATACAAAGTAAACAGCGAGAAAGTGGGCCAATCTCAGCTCAGTAGCAAACAAGACCTGAATGTGAAAATCTAAGAATTGCCCTCCTGAATTAGATCAAAGACTATCTAGTCCAACATTGGGTTTCTAGCTACAGGCAGCCAAATGCTCTTTTGGAAACATATTACAATCCCCTTCCTTGTTCTTTGTCCACAGCATTTGCTACTGAGTGGTATACTGTCACTGAACATGGAGGCTTCATTTAGCCATCATAGCTCATTGCAGAAATGATCCAGTAGCAACTGGGGCATGCCATGTCAGTGGAACAGTGAATCCAAGTTTCAGTGAAGACTCTAAAGGAGTTGTCCAAGGTGCTGAATCATGTCCACACAATAGGTTCGGCACCTTGGATAGCTTCTTCAACGTTCAAACGAAAAACTGAAGTAGATTCACCACCCCACTGAAATGGAAGCCACTAGCTCCTACTGAACTAATCCAACTATTTCCTAGTAGAAGGATCCCTCAAAATAACCTTAATTCTTCTTCTTAATAGGGATGCTCCTTGGTAAATCGCTAGGGATGGAAAGATTATTTATAATTATTTACTCCCAATACCAATGTTGGTATGTTCCAATACCAGAAGAATACTAACAGGTTTGCCAAAGTGACTCCTATCCCTTTAATGGTTGTGTAGAAGAGGGAACTTCAACAGATGTTGCTTGTTGCACAATCAGACAACAAGCAACACGTGATGAAATTCAATTTTCTACATGACCATGAAAGGTAAAGGAGCCCACTCCAGTTTCCATTCTGGCAACCCTACTGGAAGATTATTCATCTTCTCTTGCAGTGTGGAGAGAATTACCATAATTATTTGTCCCCCTCACTGAATGATGAAATAGCCAAGGGTCGTCACCCTTGGTGTCGTCTGCAGTAAAGAAGAAGGCTTGGATCACAGGTTACCAACACATACCTTTGTAACAGAGGTTGTTCTGGCACCCTCCTCCATAGCTAGGGGGGCATTCGGAACAAGGCCTGCCATTCTTATATGGGGCTTCTCCAATCCAGTTGCCTCTGAAAAGTGTGTAGGAAAATGTTCGTTATTTTGCTTCTGAAACATCCACCCTTCAATGCACAACACAGAGTCACTTCACTGGACTGTTCTAGGCCCAGTGCCTGAACCATCACCCTCCATGCACAGCAAAGCTGAATATCTCCACTATATTTACACTTTGATAGGTTACTGTAAATATGGGAAAAGATGACTCGGGCCCCAAATGTATGCATTTCTCTAACATACTAGCCATCACTTGATGGATGAAAGAAGAGAAGCAAACTACATTTGCTTCCCTTTTTTTTGATACTTCACAGTCCAGCAGTTGCCTTAGCTAGGTCTTTCTCCTAGCTGCTTCTGTCTGATTTGTGGAGCCGTTGCTCAAGGCTGCCTCCATTTCTTTCCTCACCAGGTTATTCAGGTGGTCGCTTTTCCAGGCCTTTCCTTCTCAGCCACATGTTCCATTTCCCCAACCTGGAGAGCTCCCAAAGAGTCCTCCAAAGGGATCCTGATATACTAGCTGTGATATGCAGTCCAAAAAAATTTGCCAGCATCTGGGAACATTTGCCTCACACAGTGCTTTCCGCATGCTAACCACTCGTTCTTAACGGGCACAAATCACTCACCACCAAATTTGTCTTCCTGATGGAACAGAGGCCTATGTTTTTTGGCCTTAACTGACCAGGAAGGCACTTGTTGTCAAAACTTTCCCAAGTAGTGAAGAACCTGCTGTTCTGATATAAACATGTCTTAGACCTGCTCTGCCAAGCAAGGCTGTAAGGATTGCTGCTTGAAAAACTATGCCCATTAGATGCAAAAGTATAAAATCCAAGTGAGGCAAGAACCTGTGGGTTCCGAATCAGGCCCGTGCGAGGCACTCTCCAAGCAGTTTCCAATGTGTGTTAGCTAATTGTTCCCACAAGTCAGGTACTCATTTTACTGAGCTACGAAAGGATGGAAGGCTGAGTCAACCTTAGAGCCCTTGGGATCCAGCTTGCAACATTGTGGCTTGCAGTACTGATATTTAACCACTGCACCACCAGGGCTCACCAGGGCTCCCATGAAAACCCACTGGGTGACCTTGGGCAAGCACACACTTTCCACCTCAGAAAATCCTATGATAGATTCACCTTAGGGTCACCATAAGTTGGAAACAATATGAAGGCACACAACAACAACAATAACGACAGCAGCAGCAGCAATGCATAATGAGAGAGCCAGTGTGGTGTAGTGGTTTGGTTGTTGGTCTAGGATCCTGGAGAACAGGTTTCAAATCCCTGCTTGGCTGTGGAAATCCACTGGGGTGACCTTGGACATGTCATACTCTCTCAGCCTCAGAGGAAGGCAAAGTCAAACCCCTCTGAACAAATCTTGCCAAGAAAACCATGTGATAGGTTTGCCATAGGGTCACCATAAGTCAGAAATGACTTGAAGGCACACAGCGACAACAACAATGGGTAAAGGAACACATATGACCCATGAACCATGTGTTGTCCACCCTTTGCTCTAGATGCAGTCCACTTGGCCACTGTGGTTATCACCACTAGAACAACCCCTGCTTCTTCTGATAGTGACAGAGACAGAAAGATACACAGATAACTTTTTTTTTTTTGTCCAGCATACTTACTTGGGAGAATAGTTGCAGACTAAATAAACAGCGTTCTCCCAGATCTGGCCCCAGACATCCATTCTCTGGCAGACATTCACAGCACAGCCAACCTTATTTGTCGTGGCCCAGACTATCTGGAAAGGGGGACAATTCATTAACGGTTGAATGCACTAAATCTACCTGAATAAAAGCATCTTTGCTTGCAGCAGAAGAAAAACAGGGAGGAGGCCAGCCTAACCTCCCTTGGAAGGGTGTTCTTCAGCCACCAAAAGGTCTCTCTTATGTCTCCATCAAGCCTGCCTCTAAGGGTGGTGGGACAGAGAGCGGGGAACCTCCCTTGTAAATTGGAATGCCTGGATAGGCTTATATTGGAGAAGAGATCTTTCAGATTGCCAAGATAAACAAGCTTGCCCCATGCGGGATTTATTCTCTTACAAATGCGTGGTATTTTCACAGCTGCCCACATCTTGCAGACTTGCAGGAAGAGAGCACAGGTGCAAGTCCAAACTCTGCAGACTGGTGGTTTCCCTTACCTGCGTGTAATGTGTGCACATTGCTCCTGAGCATCTTTCTGGACACCAGGGGTTACACTCATGAGGGTACGGATAGGTATAGTCTTTCACCTCATCATACCAAGACTGGACATGGAAAGATGGAGGACGAAACCTAAAGAAAAGCAGAGACATGGTTGGGGAACTTCTTTCAGCCCTAGAGCTGAATTCAGTTTCAGAGAATATCTTGGGGTGGGTGGGGCCAAAGAAAAAAAGGTGGGACCAAATATATCAGCATATTTTAGTGTAAAGCTCTCATCACCAGTACCAAAGCCCCAAAAGAAGGACTTCAATCTTTTAGAAATAAGGAGAAACTTCTGTACAAAAGCTGCAAAGCTATCAAGGGATGGTGTCATGGGGAACAAGGTGCAGACATTTTGGGAAGTCCAGAGGGGCACATTGGGACCCCAGATTTAGCTCTAGAGGCTGAGTTTCTCCACCCCTGTTCCAGTCTAGCAAAGAAGGCCCAAGGACAGTGGAGCAATAAATCCATGCTGGGTTTTATTCCAAACTTTTAAAAAGCGATCTAAGTGCTGAACCTATTTGGGGAATAAGTTTTAGCACTTTTAAAGTTCAGACTAAAAACCAGAGGTGGTCTAGGGTTAGCTGGAAGCCACCAGCTGCTACTGAGAAAACCACCTAAGTTCACAGGTCACAGTAAAAATGTAGGATTCTCTGATGGTTGACAGAATGACCAATATCTAGAACTTAAGAAGAGCTCTGCTGAGTTAAACAAAAGGCTTATCTCTTCCTACATCATGCTTCCCACCGATGGCCAAACCAATGCTTCTGGGAAGACCAAAATAAGACCATGAGGGCAGCAGCCCTCTCCCACTATGGTTTCCCAGCAAGGAGGTTTCAGTTCCTGGAGGTAACATAGAGCCATCATGACCCATAAATAAGAAAGGTACTGGTATTTCAGCTTTTACTTTTTGTTTTTTAAAAGAAGCAAGTTGCTAGTCCTCATGAATGTCAAGGTCCACTTGAAAAAAATATGAGCAAAGCCTACTAAAATCTCAGCATTCCTTTGTTTTTGTTTGTTTTTGTTTTTTGTTTTTAAATAAGCATGTCAGAATTAAGGAGGAGCAACTTCCTAGTCCTCATAAACATAGAGGACCCCTTCTAAGGGCCCATCTACATGGGCCAGGTTATCCTGCCTGCAGATCAGGCCCATTCTTCTCCCATTGCCTCCATGAAATGGGCCCGAGTCCAGATGGGCCCACCGGTGAGCCCTGTAGCTGCTGCCACCCACATCCCACTATCTGACATCAGGAAGCAGGTCTGCAGCATGTGAGCAAAGCCTCTTGTATGTGACCAGCTTGGTCACATACTGTGGGCCCCCTTCCTGGCTATGGAAGAGTGGGGCAGAGGAGAGCTGCAACGATGGACCGGCATGCCGGAATTGGCTCCTTTGGTCACACAGGATCCAATCTATTTTTCCTTGCTGGAATGCATTTAAACAGGTGTTCTTAAAAAACATTTTACTGGGCCCTACCCAGTCTTCCCCCTTCTTTGCCCCAGGGGACATGAGGACTGCCTGGGGGCAAAATGGGGCAAGACGGGATAAATTGCCCATATAGACAAGCCCCAAGTGTGCTAGCAAGCTCCTAGCCCTCATGAATGTGCTTCAAAGTGTGCAAGCAAGACCCAGAATCCAAAGGAATGTAGCTGAACAAGATTCCAAATCTGGAGAAGCAGAACTTTGATTCCTCAGCAAAAACTTAAATGAATTGTGTGAATTATTTTAACACATGGTTGAAGTATTGGGCAAAGTAAGAAAATCCATGCCAATGTACAGAATTTATACACAACATGGAACCTGGTGCAACATTCTTTTAAACCAATCATTGCCATGTGCTGCTTCTGACGGAGGTCCCGTCAATGAAAAGTGATACCTTACTCACAGCTGCAGCATGGTGTCAGCACGCAAGGACAACAACATCGTCTGAAACCAGGACCTGTTTGTGGGACAGTAACACTGTCCTTGCATGCTCCTCTTGTATTTTTTTGATGCATCTGATAATCTCCCCAGAATCCAGAGGAATGTAGCTGAATAGGATTCCAAATCTGGAGAAGTAGAACTTTGATTCCTCAACAAAAGCTTGAATGAATTGTGTGAATTGTTTTAACACATGGTTGAAGTATCGTTCAAAGTAAGAAAATCCATGCCAATGTACAGAATGTATACACAACACGGAATCTGGTGCAACGTTCTTTTAAACCAATTTGTTGCAGTTAACTTCTTTTTTACATTAACTATGGCATAACAAAGCATCGTGATTGTAATAATAAAAACAATCATTACAGGGCTGTGTGATTTTACTATTTAAATATGTTTTGTACACAAGCCTGCAGCTTGGAACATCCCAGTTTTAATAAGTAACTAGAAGTAGCTGTTAAGTTAAGTTGTTTTGACCAGGAAAGAAAAAAAATGTAACTATAATGCTGACTACTGTTGGAATAGTAACCTCAACTAATTACTTTGTTAAAGTAACTTTCTGAGCTATGCTTGTGCTTATTCATCCTTGAAGGGGGAAATAAGCATTCTTTACAAACTCAGGAACTGTTGCTGTTCCAGCCAGCCCACGGGAGTAAAACAAAAATCAACAACACTTGGCCACATTGTGATGCTGGAGACATAAATCGTGGATTGAAAATGTGGACGGGAACTTGGCCAAAACTCCAATTAAGATGCATCAGCAGCCAGTTCTTGTCATTAAGGGCTGGAAAAAACACACAGCTGGATAAACAGGTATCATTTCTTACACTGGCCACAGAGTTCGGATGAAGCTTTCCTTTAGGATTATGTAAAGTACAGCTCTTCTCAACTCATGTGTGTGCTTTTAAATGGAACTTGGACATCAAGCACTTTGTTCTGCAAGTAAGGAGGAAAATCTAACCATACAGAGAAAGACAGTAAGATATATGTGAAGGATTAAGGAGCACAGTAACATGGATATAGTGTTCGGTAGCCAAATATGGTTTTTCAACACCGTGCCACAGCTTGTCTTGTTACTGAGACTCCAGGATGCATACCCTCCACCATTTCACAAATGAAAACCAGGACACAAGTGTCCAAGCTACATCAGAGAGTGGTCAACATGGCAAAAGTTATTAATGAGGAAGAACACACAAGCTAGGAGAGGCTGCAGCAGTTTGCTTTGGCCTGAGCCTACTGAGAAGGGCATGATGCTGACCCTTCCTGTCAACTCTCCCCACTGAATTAATTGAATGCAAACTACTTTTGTATTTTGAACTCAGTTTGCAGCAATCAAAGGAAGCCAAAGACAAAGTGGGAAGAAGAGAGACATTTTAAAAGTAGCTGAAAGGGATGGGGGCAACAGAAGATTCATTGGGACTGTCCCTGCCAAATCAGGACAGTAGGAGGTTATGGCATCCCCAGTCACAGTTGGCAGTAACCGTGCTGCCTAAGGGATTCTGGGAGGTGCAGTCTAAATAGGTTATCTTCCCAAGCTCTGGTTTTGAACAGATATGTTTCAAGAAGAGCTGTCAGCCAACACTTTCAAAATGCAGATCCCATACCAGGAAAAAAAAAAACTTGAAAGATATGCTGGCTTCCACCGCATTGCTTAGGTCATACCTGCCCCAGTGGACTCCCAGATTTTGACCAATAGACATCAGGAGGGTTTGAGGTCCGTGATCCCAAATGCATTGGTGGGCCCAGGACTCAGCTGATCTTTCTAGCTCATCATCCCATGTCTGCATGAAAAGAAAAAAAAGGAAGAGTTGCTAGAATATTAATTGACCAAATGATTTTAAAATATTTATACCCCAACCTCTATCCAGAGGTCTCAGGGCAGTGTACAAGAGAACCAATTTGACAAATTGAAAACAGCATACATAATAATAATAATAATAATAATAATAATAATATTTTAAAAGGCTAAAACACGTTAAACAATTTAACAAGTTAAAAAGACTATTTCCCACTGAATGTTTCTCCTCCTTCCATCCTGATTTACCTGGGATTTGCTAAATTTCTTATTAATTGCTTTTCTATTCATACTCTACCTATCCAATAGAAGAAAGAATATCAGGGAGAGGAGAAAGCAGTGAACAAATGACCCTCAGAAAAAGAAAAGAAAAGCCACTGGGATCATAGATAATTAGTGGAACAGTGCAAGACTTAGCAGGATATTTTTCCTAATGATGGTTAACAAGAAAAAAAGACTTCACAGTGAGTTCTTATTTTACAGAGTACAGTACAAACGTTGACACTAACAAACTCCAGAAGGGAGGACATGCCATGGACTTCAGTATCAGGTTGTTGTTGTTTTCAACAAAAATGTATGTTTAAAGTGACCATTCAAAGTGTGTATTTAACATGTCTTTAAAATTGGGAACTGAATTTGTCATGCAGCATTTTCCAACTGCTTTTAGTTATTGTTGTGTGCCTTTGGGTTGTATTTGTAAGAGTTATAGCGACCCTAAGCCCCTGGAGGAAGGCAACAGCAACCCCCCCCCCGAACAAATATTTTCAAGAAAATTCCATTATAGGTTTACCTTAGGGTTGCCAAGCCACAACAACAACAACAACAATGGCAAGCCTATGTTGGAGTGGGGTGGGGAGAGTTTTTGCCAATATTTCTTCAGAGGAGGTTTCCTACCTTCCTGTGAGGCTGAGTGTGACTTGTCCAAGGCCACCCAGTGGGTTTCCGTGGCCAAGCGGTAATTTGAACCTTGGTCTCTAGGAGTCCTAGGGCTCGACTACATGGACAGGAAACCCTGTACCTACCTTGTAGCCACGGCAGATTTTTTCAATCCTCAGCAGCCCCATAAATGCCACAGTCACCAGGCTTCTCCAGTTGTAGATCAGGGTATCCTGCTACACTGTTAGTTGCATCAGAGTAAAAGGGTAGCCCTATGCTGATCTTATTATACATTATACTATTTCTGCCCACACAGCTGGGGCCGCTCCTGGATTGTTGTTTTTTCTGTCCGCACATGCATGTGAATAAATGAATATACAGGGTCCCAGAGTACTGTATTATCTAGATATGTGGACAATCAAGTGGGGGGGGGTGATTAAAAGTTTTTTAAAAGGGCATCAAATGGAGTCCCATTCACCAGAATCCTGTCCTGGCTTTGCTCTGAAGCCAATCCTTGGCTGCCATGCAGCCAAAAATCCACGTTTTCCCCTCAAATCCAGAGCAAACTGAATCTTACAGATCCAGGGTTTCCTGAAGAAACCCCAGTGAAAATGCACATCGTCAAAAATGTCATATGTCAACTGTGCCACAAATATGGGGTGAGTATGGATTTTATTGCCCATGTAGACAAGCCCTTAGTCCAACACTCAAACCATGACACGACATGTGGCCTCTACATACTACAATCCACCAGACTTCACATTCCAAACTAGCAGTGCTACCAGGCCTCAGGCGTCAAACCAGTCCTCATGCTACAAACTGTATTGTTGCCTTTAAGTTAACTCCATTTATGGGGAGAGTTTTCTCCTAAGCCTTTCTTGGGAATATTACTTTAGAGGAGGTTTGTCTTTGCCTCCCTCTGAGGCTGAGAAAGCGTAACTTGCTCAAAGTCACCCGCTGGGTTTCCATGATCCAGCAAAGACTTGAACCCTGGTCCCCCAAAGTCCTAGTCCACAGTCAAACCCCTACATCTTACTGGCTCTCTTTTTCAACTGCTAATTAGACTGAAATTTACACCAGGCCAGAGCTGGTTTGAGGATTCCATGAATTATTATTCATTTTACGCATTCTGAACCAGGTCTCTCGCACAGCAAGGTAACAAAGTTTTGTCTGGCAACCTTGAGTGGAACTCAGGTCATCTAAGTACACCACGCTTGGGTGGTACAGCTTCATATATACCCAAATCATAGCATGGAGAGAGAGGGGAAAAAGCAAAACTGAGCCAAGGACACACGGTCTTACAACTTG
This sequence comes from Gambelia wislizenii, assembly GCA_030847615.1. Taxonomy (NCBI): domain Eukaryota; kingdom Metazoa; phylum Chordata; class Lepidosauria; order Squamata; family Crotaphytidae; genus Gambelia; species Gambelia wislizenii. Next base: position 5,638,969 of record JAUMIR010000008.1, read on the forward strand.
CTTCAAATTAGCACCGGCTCCAGTTTGGAAACATTTGCCAGGGTCAAGCAGAAAAGAAAACCATCTGCTCATCCTCTCTCAAGAGCAGTCCCTGACCCTAAAAGCACCTGAAATTCACTCAGAAGGAGGGAGATTACCCCTAAATTACACTGGGTGGGGGAACCAAGGACTTCAAAGCCTCATTTGTATTCAGAAGGTGGGCATGCTATGATTTCCAAGCCCTATTAGGTAAATATGATCCGATGAAAGGCAGATTATTATGAGCCATTCCCGGGAGAGCCATTGAATGCTAGGTCTGTGAGGTTCTTTTATAAGCTTCACAGATCCCAGAAAAAGAAAAAGAAGAGGAGGAGGAGGACACACATGAGACAAGCGCATTGAGCAAAGCCAAACATGAGGCAGCAGCCATGTTGGACAAGTAAATAGACATTGGACAGGAGAAACTTATGGCAGCTGTGGCGAGAGGCAGGGGCACCGAAGGCCAAGAAAAATACATCCAGGTTCTTTACTTAGTGTTGTGTTTACTTTCAAAGTACAGCAGGGCCATTTGCCATCCTCACAATTTTTGGAACAGCTTCTCTGTCCACTAGTTGCAGAAAGAGCTGATGATCCTCAAGAGGTTTGCAGGCAGCTGTCACCTACAAGCAGGAGCTGTCCTAGATTTCAGGCACCTGCCACTGGATCCGGAGTTCGGAAGTGTTGTTTTGGACTACAAGCCCTAGAAGCCCCTAGCTAGCATGGTTGGGGATATTGGGAATGGTAGTTCATAAATAGGGTCGTCGTCGTCCCCCCGCAAGCCCAGACTGGATCAAAGAAATGGGTCACCTAATACAATCCAACATCCTGGAATCCTTTAGCATATATTGTTGAGACTGATATTAAAAGAAGTAAAACACAAACCTTTAGAAGAGTTTAGACTTTTAGAAGGGCTAACTGACTGCATTTTTAAAAAAAGGAAAGGCATGCTTTGGGGAAGGAAAAAATGCCTTCTTTCTCCCCCTCCCCAGATCCCCATATTTCCTTTTGCTTACTTCTTTCCTTGTAATTTAATGGGTGCCCTTCAGTGTTTCAGCACTAGTAATAACAGCAGCCAAAGTTTCTTGGCAGAGCCTGGAAAAGTTATTTCTTTCTTTCTTTCTTTTTTTGCACTATAACTTCCAGAACCCTTCAGGATGCAGGGAAGAGAGAGGTTCTGAATGTTGTAGTCAAAACAAGGATTCCACCCCACCCCAAGCTCTGCCATCCACAACAGCTCCCCTCTCTCCTTGGGAAAGGTATTTCTATCTCAGTGGATAGATTTTGGCACCTTGGATAGTTCTTCTCAACTTCAGACTAAAACACAAAGTGGATTGACCACACCGCTGACATGGGCAGCACCAGCCGTCATTGCTAGTATTTCATTCATGCAAGGAACTCATCTTCCATGTACTTTCATTGTCACCTTCTCACAGACATCAGGTTTCACATTCAATAGCCCTTAATTTTTATTTATTGGTCTGTGGAAAACTGGCCCTATGTCAATAGCACGTTCCATGAAAAGCCATGGGATTTCCACATAAATACATTAAGATCTTTAAAAAGAGAGAAAAAATAAGGACAGCAAATACTAACTTCTCAGAAAGGATTTATACGACCTCTTGTTGACAAAACCAGAATGACAAATAGCAAAGGACTGGGAACAGTGAGAAGCTAGATTATTTTTTTTATTTTTATTTTTTTTTTTGTCTCCTTTTCCTTGCTCCTCTCTTTTTAAGGTGCCATTTTTGAAGAAAGTAAAAATTCTGGTTCTCTTTCTTTCCCCCCTCCAGCATGTGGAAAAAATTGTCCATAATATAACATTTTTCCCCTGCTCAGATTTCTCAAAGGGAAAGCATCAATCATGGTAATTTGTATCACCAGCTTACCCCTCCAATGATCTGGTCAAAGGGAACAAATGCAGAGCTTGGAAAGGTAACTTTGTGGACTACAATTCCCAGAATCCCACAGCTGTATGGGGATTGTGGGAATTGTAGTCCACAAAGGTCACTTTCCCAAGCTCTGACTGGACATAAGTGACAGCATAACGCCTTTAATGTGCCCAAATACCTAATTTCAGCCCCTCCTGGACACTACCATCTACTAAACTGGGGGTAAACCAATTTTTGAGTTTTGCCTAGCAAGCCTTAAAGTCTTCTCATCTGTTTGCAGCACTCAGGAACTGCATGTGTGTAATCCTAACACACATACCTGCCTATTGACCCAGAAGTTAAGTCCTACTAAACTAAGTTTGATAAGATGGACTCATAGGTAACTGCTCATAAGTTCGGAACCTTAGGTCGAGATATCCTGAGCAAAACTTGATGTGAAATTATGGAAAACAGCAAAGCACAAGTCACTCTCATTGTGACTGAGGTTATGGTTAGGCCAATGATTATTTAATAATTATTTTATTTGTTAAATTTGTAGAGAGTGTGGAAGAGTGGGGGGGCCACAGCTGTGAAAATATATATTTTCCTATCTTATTGAATCCTTCTCCCTATTGAATCCTTGGATTTGTGTAGTTTTACAAGGTCTTTAGCCTTCTCTGCCAGAGAGTGCTGGTGCCTTGCAAAACTACAAATCCCAGAGTTCCATAGGAAGGAGCCATGGCAAATAATCCAGTTTCAAACTGGGTTCTTTGTGTAGTGTGGATTTGGCCTTGGTTTTGTTTTTACTTAACTAGCACAGTGGTTGATGCTTAATTCTTATGCTTAAGGGGATCACTAGGAGTTTCCCCTTATAACATCATCCTTGTAACAGCAACAGAGCCTGCCTGCAGTGATATCACAAGAGGTCACTCCTATGCCTCAGATTTGGCTCTAAAGTCTCAGGACCTGGTACAGTCCTGACCTGGCAACCCTAAAGTGATACTTATTAGCTGGTTCCCAGATTATCCTGATCTTTTGTTTGCACTGTGTCGGGGCACGGAGAACCATTCCTGAGCACTGTGGTATAGAAAGGGGGGATTTCCTTCCTGCTGGCTGGCCAATCAAAGTCCTATGCTGGCCAGGCCTCTGGCAGGAATTCCAGTTCTACTTTGGGTGGCCATTGTTTTTTTAAGATGGTGATTGTTCATTATCTTTACACATTGTGCTTGTCAGAACTTTGCTGAAGGTTGGGTCACCGGATCCATACCATGGGACAGAGGGGAAATGAAGCTTACATGCCTATCTTCCCCAAATCTGGGGGATCCCCTAAGGAATCTTGGAGGAAAGAGCCTTCAGGAACATGCCCAGCTTGGGGGCTCTGGCTCCCACATGGCAGGGTAACCACAATCGCCCATGGCGACCCTATATCATGCTAGCTTGGAGGTTGTCTCCCAGCAAGTGTGCTGGAAGGAGCTTTGTCACATAGCAGGAGGGTCAACTAATGCCTTGATCTCTTCCCTATGCCAGACCAAGGCTTATTAGCTGCTGTAAAGTTCTAGCAAAATCTCTCTCTCTGGCCATGTATCTTGTGTGGCATGTTTTATTCTGCTTCTCCCATTCCCCTACCTTCCTAGAGCTGCCAACCACCTGATGGTAAACTAGGTGAAAGTAGGATACTGTGATGAATGCAGAACACACTGAATTTCACAGCTTCTCAATCTTGAAGGAAACGCTGTGCATGGCCAAGTTCCCAGCTGTTGCCTCTTATGTTCTGCCAAGGAAATAGCTAAACTGGTAATGCCCATGTGACTTCTTGTTTTGTTTTGTTTTGTGTTTAATTACTTCTCCAAATTTACCAGTTGTGGTTTCACTGCTGTGCTGGTGATTCCATTTCACAATGATGGAAAACCTGAAACCTCCAAGAAAGGAAAATGTGGCTGAGAAGTTAGGAAAGTCTTAAGACATTAATGAGATCTAGGTAATGGAAGAAGTTGCCAGCTATGGGTTGTAGAACTGTCCTCTTATTTTTTTTAAGATAGTCACAATCCAGCCTCTCCACCCTGAAAGGCTTGTCCATAGAGTGAACACCGTTGAATGGAAAGACTCCCTTTGATTATTTTTAATAAGTAAACATCTTATGAAATTTCAGAAAGGTTGTTGTTATTGTTGTTTCATTGTTGTGATGATGGTAATGATGATGGTAATGGCATGTTCTTGTTACCATGGGCTTATCTACACAAGCCAGGATATGCTAGCTCCCCACCAGTGTTTGCTGGCTGCAGAGCTGGTCTGTGTTTCCCCATTATTGTCACCAAATGCGCCAGAGTCCAAACAGGAATGTTGGCCCATTGCTGAAACTGCTACCACTGCCATTGTCTCTGCTGACTTGTAAGCCAGGAAGGGGACCTGCAACATGTGACCAAAGACCCCCTGCATGTGACCAGCCTTGGTCACATGCTGAGGGACCCCTGGGTGGCTTCTGGGAGAGCCAGGGAGATGGCGGTGACAGTGAGGGGCTGCGTGCCAGATGGGCTCCTACGGACATGCAGGGCCTGATCTGGTTTTGGCCAGCAGTAATGGATTAAACTGGGCATGATTTGAAAGCAGTTTATCAGGCCCCACCCCAGCTTGACCCTATCTCAGCCCCGTAGCTGCCCCAGGGTTGTAAGGACTGCCCAGGGGCAGAATGGGGCAAATGCCCTGCATCATATGGACTACAGGGCTCTGAGATGGGGCAAACTGGGGTCTTTATCCCATGTAGATAAGACCAAGGTCAGTGGAACAGTGAATCTCCTCCAGTTTTAGTCTGAATTTTAAAGGAGCTTTTTGTTTACTGAACCTTCTCTCCAAAATAGGGTCAGCACCACGTAGGGTGCCTTTCAAGTTCAAACTAAAATCCAGAGTAGATTCATTAGCACCACTGCATTTGGGATGACATCTGCCACACTTTCTGCTACCAAGATGGCCATTGGAAGAGAAATAAAACTGGGAAAAGTAACTGTCTCAAGCTCTGTCGTTTTATTACACTCCCTACTGTTACTTTAGGAATAGTAGTAATTCTTAGTATGGTTACTACTAGTGGATCTTATTTATACCATCATAAAATCCATTTCTAATAATATCAGTCATTAGGAAGGAAAGAACTAAATTTTTTCCTCTTCAGCATTCTCACTAGCTACTACACCACAGTAGCTTTAAAACCAAAATCAGGACCCCTGTACAAGTCATCTTAGTTGACTTTCCTTCATACCTTCCAAGAAGTCAGAAATTAGAATTTGGAACCCAATAGAGCCCTATCTTCTTATCTGCATGGCCTCATCCTCTCTTCTATGCTTGAGCCATATGATGTGGCAACAGATTCCTGGGAATAAGATGTCTAGTTCTTGGGGTTTTTTGTTTTTTTAAAAAAATACAAGGAGAGAGTAAATAATGCAACTTTGCAAAGTGTAGCCCTGGCTTGACCTGACCTACTAAGAGTTCCTTTCCAGCTGAGATGACTCAAGATGCTGCAATGTGAGCTGAATTTGCTGCAGGAAACCATATGAAAGAACCACTGGAATTTGTCCTGGATTTTGTTACAGGCTTAGAATAAAAGCAAAATGAGGGGGCCACCTCTCAGGAGGGAGCTGAAAGGGGAATCCACAGTGACCCATCAACAGAAGGATAATGACAGCCAAAATGGAAGTCCCCATGCTATCCTGCCCCCTGCCCATCAAGAGGCAAAACTGACACCTTGTTGCTATTGCTATATATTTTTCCCAAGGGCTAACTGCTGTTGTGTGGAATGTGGAAGAAGCACAATTCTGACTAAGGACTTTATCTGACCACCACCACCCAAACCCCGTTCTTTTGCCGGCATAAATTCTGTAGTTTTTATGCCAGCAAAAGAACTCCCTATGCCACACTTACCTCCTATCCACACTAAAGGCTCCCCTGGCAATGAATGAGGAGTGAACGGAGCTCCGTTCACTTCCTCTATTGAAATCCCGCAGATTCTCGTAAGAATACCTAGCGCGGGAAATTCAAAAATAAAAACAAAAATAACGAAGTTAAAGTTTTTAAAAGCACATAAACACACTATAAAAGTCCCAAGTAAACTGGGGAGGGTCGTAAAAAGTGCATTGCCTACCTGGATGTCACGATCTCACTCGGAAGTATTCTTGCCAGACCGGCCATTGATGCTGCATTCACATGAGTACAATGCCACACAGATTCAAACGCCAGCAATGCCGGCACAAAAGCACCATGGGGGAATCAATTGATGGCTTGGGCCGTCAATAAACTAGGACACATTTTAGATTGGACATGATCACAAAAGGGCGACGTCACCTGGTACATGTGCCCTTTTGTGATCATTAAGCGTCCTTATGATGCCGTATTCCATAGGATGGATCCATTATAGTGAAAGTGGTATCAAGCTGCCATAACCATATAGTTTACGTGCACTCTAAGAGGGTTTGCAAGTAGTAGATGCCTTTTATTGCCACATATGAGCCTGCCCAGGCCTTAAAATCCTCAGGAGAGACCCGGCTCTCAGTCCCACATATTCACAAGTATGACTGGTGTGGATAAAAGATAAGGCCTTCTCAGTGGCTGCCCCCAGGCTCTAGAAGTCCCTTCCTATGAAGGCTAGAATGCCCCCCCCCCATTTTCAGTCCTCCCATCAGCAAACCAAATACTTTTTTTTTTTATTCCAGCAGGCTTTTGAGAAGTGAAGATTTTAAAAGGAAGGGTTTTTGTGCAGCCACACTACACAAATAATCCAGTCTGAAACTGGATGATTTGCCATGGCTCGTTCCTATGGCATCCTGGGATTCATAGTTTGGTGAGGCACCAGCGCTCTTTTTCAGAGAAGGCTAAAGACCTTGTAAAAATACAAATCCCAGGACTCCACAGGAAGGAGCCATGGCCAATAATCCAGTTTCAAACTGGCTTATTTGTGCAGTGTGGATAAGAGGGTGCTGCACTGTTTTTATTGCTTACACTGTACGGTTCTTTGAAGCTGCTTTTTATCATTTTGAGTTATGTTTTACATTGTTTAAAGTTATTGTTAGTAATTTAGTTCCATTTTAATGTTGCATTTTTGTATGTTTTAACTCAGTCGTAGCTTAATGTGTAAGCCATCTTGAATCCCAGTTTTGTGGGAAAGTGAACTATAAATGAAGTTGATGATAATAAAGTTAATAATAGATTTCTGGATATAAGGTGCTTCCGTATGAGGCCTATATCTGGTAAGAATGCATGGACCAAACTTGGAAAGTAAAATCACAGGCAAATATTCCAAAGCATCATGCAACACAACGGAAGTGGAGGAACAAGTCAAAGGCTGAGCCAGACTTCACTCAGTATTTTGAACTCACCATGTATTCCATGTTGGATGCTGATGGGTAGACTTGGCCTCTCAGTTTATTATGAAGAGCCAAGATCTCTTCTTTATCTGAGCGGGAAATAGCTCTCCTGGTCCTTGAGTGGGGTTGCTCATCCCGGTATCTGTTGAGGATGTTTTCTAAATGGGTGGCATTGGGCAGGAAAAAGGAATGGATCCCATGGGCTAGGAAGAGGAGCCCAAATGGTATGATAGTCCAAGCCAGAGTGGGATTGCTAGCCATCCTGTGCTCTGTCAAAATCCGATGAGAGCAAACACTTCCTTCAATGGATCTGGGTTGTTCTATAAACCAAGAGTATATAAAAAGAAGAAAAGGGGAAACTTGGTTATTCCAAATCCCAGCAATTTCAGCCCAGCCACACCCAACCTTAGGTCCCCAAAGCACAGCTTGGAAAGTTACCTTTAAAAGTAATTTATTGCTGCTATTCATGTGGGCTAACTCATTATTATTAGTCAATAGGACTCCAGAAGAGCAGAGTTTGAATCCCTGCTCAGCCAAGGAAACCCACTGGGTGTCCTTGGGTGAGTCACATTCTCTCTGCCTCAAAGGAAGGTAATGGCAAAACCCCTCTGAGAAACTCTTGCCAAGAAAAACATAGGCTAGGGTTACCTTAGAGCCACCATAAGTTAGAAATGATTGGAAGGCACACAAGAACAGCTGCAGCAGCAACAACAAAAATGTATGCAATTGTATATAACAATAACATATTTAAGAAGTCTCTCATGAGATTACTTGTTACTTTCAGTTGCATTGCAGGGGGGGATAACATTGATTAATAGGAGCTTTATATAAAGATTACTTGTTACTTTCAGTTGCATTGCGGGGGCAGGATAACATTGATTAATACGAGCATTATATAAATCTTGAAAAATACCTGGCATTTTGCCCTTTAAAAGTAACTTTTGAAAGTAAGAAGAAAAGTTTTGCTAATTACATCCATAAAGAAGCACCACTCATGTTCATTGGTCTGAATCCTATTGGTTAGACCAGTCTAGAGTAGAACCAATTGTTTGATGGGTGAGTCAACACTTGTGTAAATCCCATTGATTCAGTAGATCTACCGTAGCAATAGGATTTAGGTCATTATGTTACTTCGAATATGTAACTTTGTTACAATCACTTCGTCTTCATCCAAGGTAACTAGCTACAGGTAAGTACCTTATTTATAACTCAAGTTGTTTGAGTTCTGTCCCAGACGCTATTAGACTACAAGTCCTGGGATTCCTAAACATTGGCCATGTTGGCTGAGGATTCTGGGAGTTGGGAGTCCAAGAACAACTGGAGAGCCAAGGTTATTTTAGCCAAGAAAATAAGACCCTTCAACAAGATCTTGCTATAGAATGCAATATGAGACCTTTGAGGATTTAAGTCACCCCCAGCTCAAAGGCACTGTTTTTCAGGTAGGCATGGATGGGAGAAATGAAGTGGCAAAGCACCGCCATGGAAGAATGTCACCTTAATCCAAAGGGGCAGCAGGAGTTCCCAGTGAGCTTTAGCTGAGGAGGTCAGCCATGAGCTATGAGCTGTTTCTGCCTGGCAGAAAACAGAAGCTAAGCTCCCTGCCAGCTCCCAAAAGCTGTAGATGTTTATATGAAGTGTCACCAGAAATACTGCAGCAATTGGAACAAGGCTATTTATGTGCTAGGGTTTTTTTCCCCTCTGGGGAAGCGGTATAGCTAGAAGAGGGCTGGGCTGATTCCCAAATATTACTGATGGGAAGGTGAGGAAAAACCAGATATTGAATGTATTTATTTATTTATTTATTTAGGTTGGCAGTGGACATGAGAAACAGAACCTTCTTGGTAGTGGTCTCCTCCTTGCTGAACTCTGTTTCAATAGATGTCCATAGGCCCCATTATCAGGCTTTCTGCTGGGCTCTGAAGACTTTCATGTTTGCCTGGGCTTAAAATTAAGCTAGGACTTTATCATGGGGACTATATGGCAGCATTACAGAGGTGGGCTCTAATCTTGCAGTTCTTGAAACCACCCATCAGTCCCAAAATTAATCTATGGAGACTTTTTCAGTGTGATGGGGGGGTGATTTTCCACCCCCAAACTGAACTGAATGCCCCAAAGCATGCAAAGATAGGAAGTCGGAGGCTTTCATTTCTCTGAAGATGCCAGCCACAGATGCAGGTGAAACATCAGAAAGAAACTATTCCAGAACATGGCCTCACAGCCTGGAAAAAAACCAAGGAAAATCCATGCAAAAAAAATGCCCCTCTGGCACCACCAAAATCCCTCTATTTTCATCACAGTCCTCAAAATGGTGAGACTTCCATGGTGCCATTTTGGGAAGGACTCCAACAAAAATCGAGGACTATTGGGGGGGGCAGCTCAGAAGGGTTTCAGAGGGGGGAGGAATGGCTCTTGGCCCACAGACAGTTGCCCACACCTGCATTATTGGGTTTTAATTATCATTGTTATGTGTGTGTGTGTATAAATTTAAATCACTGTTTCATTGTGGCTTGAAATTCTGATATACTATCCCTGTCTGGAAAGGAGGGGCAACAACTTTTGAACCTTTTAAATAAATCCTAATAAAACAATAAATTATTAGGTGCTTGCATGTTGTTTGGTTGCTTTGTTGTCAAATATGTTCTTTGTCAAATATGACCAAAAATGTTTCATACAATGGTAAGATTTGGTACAGATGGATGGGTGTGTCAGTGTGGTCGTGCTTGGAGTTACACTCCAAAAAAAGGAATTAAATCCACTCTGGATTTAATCTCACAGATTTATGATCAGTGCATGTGAACATGCAGGTCAGCACGGCCAGTAGCCATACCAACTGGGGCATGTTGGGAGCTTCAGTCCAAAAAAAGAACTTTCCCAAACTTGGGGCTTCATCTCACCAATTTCCAGCCAGCTGAATGAGCTAGGCCAGCACCTCCGTACATACAAGGCAAGCGTTTGCAAGAAACATTATGTTCTCAAAGCAACAGATTTCTGTTGAAAGATTATTTTTAGAGAGTGGAGGAAAGGAGCAGAGGTTTTCTCTTTCCCTGCTGTGGAAATGTCTTTGAAAGGGGATTCCTTCTAAGGGCCCCCGGCTTGTGTGTGGCAATGTGAAGCATCTCTTCCATTCATCCTCTCCACATCCAACAGCCAAAGATGAACAGAACAGGGACAAAGATGTCACCCCCCTCTCTCTTCCTCTCTCATTCTCTCTCCAAACTATGCACTCGGTTAGCTGCCTGGACGATGACTTCAGAATCCTGGAGACAAATATTGTCTTAACCTCATTCTGTTCGGCTCCCCTCCCCTGCTTTTCTCTCAGCCTCGGGGCCCCCACACAGCCTCCTTTCGAGCAAGAGGCTGCCTTGGTGTGGCTAACCTCAAGCTGTTACTTTTGTAGACTGTCTGACCCACTTGAGGGGGAACAATTCCGACTTTCAGAGGCTTCTCCGAGGGGGTTATAAATAGATGCGCTCCTGTCAAGCCTCCACAATGCAGCCTTTTAGCATGAGCCGTTTTTCCAATGTGGCCTGCTTTTGAGGGATGGTGCACATGGAAGCAGACGCTTCACATATACAGGCGCTCAGTCAGAGCTGCCCGTATAGGGTTTGACTTTCTTTTGCCAACAGGCCTCTATGCTTCCTCCCTCTGGCTCTGGAAACAGTAATGTTATAGAGAAATCCATGTGCTAATCTGATGTCCCCTATGATGGCACAGAGAAGGCATGAAAGCGTTTTATGCTGGCAAGACAGGATTGCACCCCTATTCCTTCCAGCTGTTCCAATTGGGAAGGGACATTCCCAAATAATCCTCTGTCACCCCACTTTTTCTTTTGCGTTTAAAATGTCCCAGTTTCTCTCTCCTCCTCGCACATTTCCCCTTTGTTATAGAATCATAGTATCATAGAGTTGGAAGAGACCGCAAGGGCCATCCAGTCCAACCCCATTCTGCTATGCAGGAATACACAATCAAAGCAAATGGCCATCCAGCCTCTGTTTAAAAACCTCCAAAGAAGGAGACTTCACCACACTCCTAGGCAGTGCATTCCACTGCCAAACACCTCTTACTGTCAGGAAGTTCTTCCTAACGGTTAGGTGGAATCTCTTTTCCTGAAGTTTGAACCCATTGCTCCGTGCCCCAGTCTCTGGAGCAGCAGAAAACAAGCTTGCTCCATCCTCAGCTCCTCAGCTTACTTCAATTGCTGCAGACTAATTTCAAAATGAATACATAATTTGCACTCAGTTCAGGGCTGATGAGAAGTACAAGGAAGCCAATACAAATTAGTCAAGCCCAGCAGTCTGGTTGGGGGTCCAAGGGCCTAACGAAATTGCATATGCTTTACTCTTTCTCAGTAGTATATTTTATTTATTTGTTTACTTATTTAGTTAAGGTATTTCTATACTTTCTCCCATACCACAAGGGCCCACAAGATGATGAACAAATAAAAGCAATAAAAACTGTACAAATTTTATATATACAGAGACAGAGAGACAGAGAGAGAGAGGTTGCCCTCCTACTGCCATATCCACAGGACCATCTGTTTATAAATGAAACCACAGATAATAGTGAACCCTATTAAAATAAAATACTTCTGGTACAGACATGCCATAGAGTTGCATTGGAGGACCTAGTGATTCCTAGAAAGAATACCTCTCTAGGAATTTTTCAGCACAACTCTATGGTATGTGTCCTTATTTTTTTTTTCAGCCATGGATAACTGAAACCACAGTTCCACAGATACCGGGGGGGGGGGGGACTGTATGCACACACATGTTCAAATACACTTTTTAAATTGTTTTTTTAAAAAGTCTAAAAACAATCCTAAAATACAATTTTAAAATGAGTAATACAGAGCCATTTCAAACAGTAAAGGCCATGAGGAACAGCAGTGTTTCAGTTGCCCGCTGGAAGCTCAAAAGAGTTAGAACCAGCCTAACTTCCTTGGGTAGGCGGTTCCACGTTTGGGGTGTAGCTAAAGGTAAGCCATAGTCTTGGTCAGACCCACCACAGCCATTTTCAACTTGAGATGCTAGGGGTTGGCCTAGGCTGCTGCCAAACTCCAGAAATAATGCAGTTTGACACCACTTTAACTGCCATAGCTCAGTGCAATGGGATTCTGGAATTTGTCATTTTGTGAGATATTTAGCCTTCTCTGGCAAAGAGCTCTTGTGCCACAGCAAACTACAAAACCCAGGATTCCACAGGATGGAGCTACGATAGTTAAAGTGGTGTCAAACAACATTATTTCTGCAGTGTGGTAGCAGCCTAAGAATTGCTGCATGGTGCAAAGCTTGAAGATGTTACTTATGTGGGGACTGCAACTCCCAGAATCCCCCACCCAGCAGTGGCCATGATGACTGGCAGGCTCAGCTCCCAAAAAGTAATGTTTCCAGGCTGCGGTTTGGAGTGACGCGCAGTTCATCACCAGATGATGTCTTGACATCAAGTTGCTTCCAGGTGGGAACCGTGCTAGTCCCAGTCAGAGTGAACCCATTCAATCAATTGTTGAATAGGGAGGCAACATGTAGATAAATGCAATGGATTCAGTGGGACTTCTTGAGTCAGGACTAAAACAGAATTCAGGCCATAATGCATCAAACCAGCCTTCAGAGGGCTCATTTGGGGGGGGGGCAGCAAAACAACTCAACCTCTGCTTTCATACCACCATCACCCAACGTTTCACAGATGAAACCCAGGGCATATGTGGCCAAGAAGCAACATCAGAGTGTGATCAGGATGGCAAAAGTTATGGATGAGGAAGAACACACAATTTAAGAGAAGCTGCAGCAGTTTGCTTTTGCCTGAGCCTGCTGGGGAAAGCAAAATTTCACCCACCCATCCACTCCAAAGTTAATTGTGTGCAAACTGCTTTTTCATTTTAACTCAGTTTGCAGCAACTGAAATAAGCTGAGGGCAAAGGGAGAAGTGGGAGTAGATTCGGGAAACTGGGATATTTTTTAAGCAACTGAAAAAGACAGAGGATTAATCAGGACTGTCCCTGCTAAATTGGGGCTGTTGAAGGGTATCTGCTTGTGAGTGCTCAGTGACTTGCAGTTTCCTAAATGAGCAATTGTCAAGATGCATGAAGCGCCTCTCCAAAAGAAGCAGCCGTTTTCCAACACAGGCTTCGATAAAAATCAGTGGAAGGGGAGATGTAAACAGCAGCCTTGGCCAAAACCATCCACAAGCTTCATCCCACTGCCCTGTCCCCCTCCCACTGCCCACCACCGTTTTATCCAGCTTCCTGTTAATGGATGTGGCCAAAGCCAGATGTTTTGGCCTTGACATGATTTAAATGAACAAATGCAATGACACGCCAAATCAAGCCCAGACTCATCAGCCAGCCTCGCATTCCTTGGCAGAATGCTTCAGAATCCAAAGGATCAGAGGATCAAACTAAGGTTGTGACCTGGTGCTTGGTCTTTATGAAAAAGATTCCCAGTTCCTGCTGCTAAGTGAGAGGTGGGTTGCCACTGGCAGCCTCTCTCTTTCCAGGCTCAAAATGCTGGTTATGTATGACCTATTAAAAAAAAAAAAAACTTTACATCCCTGGTCCAGGCTCTTTGAATGATTGTATCTTCCCATACAAGCCTGGCTGAGCTCTAGGGTCCTAAAGGGACACTTTTCTCTCTATCCCACCACTTTCACACGCAGATTTGGTGGAAATGTGGAATAGGGCCTTCTCGGTGCTTGCTCCCTTACTTTGGAATTCTCTCCCTAGAATGGCTAAGATGGTTCTTTCCTTGCTGTCTTTTCAGGTTAACACCATTCTGTTCCAGCAAGCCTTTAGGAATTGATTGGTAACAAGACAAGGACTTTTTATGGTACTGAAAGGGTAAAACCACCTCTCAGTATCCCTTCCCTAAGAAAATGCTATGAAATTCATGGGGCTGCCCTAAGTCTCCAGGCAACTTGAAGACACATGAAGTTTTTAATTTTTGTTTTAAAGTAATACAGTCAGACCCCTGTATCCACAGAACCTATATCTGTAGTTTCGGTTATCGGTGGCTTTAAAAATAGGGACACATGCCATAGAGTCATGCTAGAAAATGCCTAAGGGGTGTCCTCTCTAGGAATCATTAGGTTCTCCAATGCAATTCTATGGTATTTTTGTAGCAGAAGTCCTTTATTTTAATAGGGTCCCTATTATCTGTGCTTTCTGGTATCCATAGTAAGTCCAGGAACTGAACACCTGCAGATAGGGGGGTCTGACTGCACTTTAAATTATTTTAAATCTACTGTTAGTTGAATAGTTCTACTCAGTTTTAGAGAGCTCAGACCTTAAAGGAGCAATCCAAGATGCTCCACTCTCTCCCCCACACTATGTTCAACCATCTTGGACAGTTTTCTTAAAGTTCAGACCAAAACCCAAAACAGATTCACTGTCTCCCATAGATATTACCAGCCCCCGAAGCCACCACAGAGAGGAGAAAAATGGGAGCCTCTCTCTACTCACTCTCTCCACACTGTGGTGAGTTTCATAGGTCTATAGTGCATCCCTCTTTTTTTCCTCCTAAAACAGCTAAGAGTGAAATAAAGAAACTCGCTCGCTCATGCTCTACTTCTTTTCCAGACAAATACCTAACACTCGCCTTATCCCCATCCCCGGCACATAAGGAACCGTCTGCTCTTTACGCTGCTTAAGCTAACAACGGCTGTCTGGCCTTTGCTTCCAGCTGGGAACTTGGCCACTAGCCTTCCATCTTGTGATAAAGGAGCAGATGACGCTGCGGACACTGCTTTCTCTCAGCTAAGAAACTTCAAGAAGCTCGGGTGCAGAGAAGAGGCAATTGCAACATCCTATTATTCAGTCAGACCCTGGATCACTAAGGCCCAGCAGGGTGTGTGTATGTGTGTGTCCTCCTCTCTCAAGGATTTAGCACAACACGGTGACCCAGATAGATGTGCATGCAAGCACACCCTGAATCCATGCCATTTCTTTAGCAGCTGGATCCTCTCAAGGGCGTGGGGCACCGAGAATAGGTCCCTTCCTCCATGTGCTGGAAAAGTGGCTGATTTGCAAAGGGATTTACATGCATCCATAGACCAGAAACCTCCTAAGAATCTGAGTGTTGCAGCACTGACCACTTGCCAATGTCTCTTTCCACAATCTGCTGTCTGAAGAAATTCCTTCTGAAAGGAAGCTGTTCTGCTGTGCCACCAGAGTGCCAAAGGAATTTTGGAAGCTGTCTTTGGAGTCCCTCTCATTCAGTAACATCCGCACCAGGGGGTAGGGAACCACACCTGACCTTTCCAGGATACTAAGCCAGGCCTCTGGGCTTCCCCTTCTCCATGAGACCCTTGTTGGGTGCTTTCCCCAGCTTTTGTACAATTGGTTTCCCCTGTTCGCAACAGCTGAAATGCATCTCAGAAGGTTCAGGTGTTGGTGTGAAGAGCTTCATGCTAAAATACGCAAGTACTGTATTTTTGGTCACCCCCTACTGTCTTTCAACTTTATCATACTAGGCTGAAATTGCGCAATTATGATGGGATAGTAGCACGAATGGGTTCCTGTTATCACACAACATCATCATCCTTCCGTGGTCCATCTGTGCTCCAGCCATTAATTTCATGTAACTTCTCATTCACAGTCAAAAGCCATGAATAGCTGTCAATAGCACTCTTTTTATGGTATTGATGAGTGTGTGATAATTCCATCCTGCTGTAGTACTGATATTACAGTGTTAGTGGGCAGTTCTCCTGCTTTTCCCCCTCCCCATTCCCATTGAGAACACATAATTAAGCTTTCATTGGAAAGAATGGAAATGATCTCCAGGACACTCTTTTAATGAACTCTCGCCTTTTCACAGAAAAAACAATTCTTTGTTTAATTCTGAATTTGTTTGTTAATTTGTGTGATTTTGGTGTGTTTTATTGAAGTCACGTCTTCCTGCAAGAACAGCCAAAATCTCACTCGTGCAAAATCATAGAAGTAGGAGGAAAAAAAATTGAAAGGCATATGTGCAGACTATCTCAAAATATGTTAATACTCTGTCATTACTACGCAATGCAAAAATTAGTGTCACTATAGCACAGGCTTCAATTCCATTCTTAAAACACTTGTAGGTGGTCCTGGAGAGGAAAGTGGTTCATCTACTACACACTGATTGGTTTCAGGTAGGGTTCTTTCCTAGTTGGATCTGGAGATGGCCGAGACAGAACCTAGGACTTTTTACTAAGATTGTTGCCTCCT
Organism: Gambelia wislizenii; assembly: GCA_030847615.1. Taxonomy (NCBI): domain Eukaryota; kingdom Metazoa; phylum Chordata; class Lepidosauria; order Squamata; family Crotaphytidae; genus Gambelia; species Gambelia wislizenii. Next base: position 5,655,393 of record JAUMIR010000008.1, read on the forward strand.
CCCATCACATCTGCTCCACTTGTGTCCTGGCTCTCTAGTTTTGAGGGTCGGGATTTCATCAAGACACACAAAACTAGGCACTTGACATTTCCTACAGGAAGAGATAGTACTGGCTATGTCAAATCACCACTACCACCATCCACCCCACAAATCATAGAATCATAGAGTTGGAGGAGACCACAGGGCCATCTATCCCAACCCCCTGCCATGCAGGAATACCCAATCAAAGCATTCCCAACAGATGACCAGCCAGCCTCTATTTAAAAACCTCCAAAGAAGGAGACTCCACCACACTCCCAGGCAGCACATTCCACTGTCAAAAAGCTCTTACTTTATGTTCAATACATTTCTGAGAGATTCTAGAAGTTGTAGTCCAAAATGTGTAGTCCAAAAGAGCCAATGTGGTGTAGTGGTTTTATTGTGAGACCAGGACTCTGGGAGATCAGAGTTCAAATCCTCACTCAGCCATGGAAACCCACTGGGTGATGTTGGGCAAGTCACACACTCCCAGCCTCAGAGAAAGACAATGGCAAACCTCTTCTGAGCAAACCTTGTCAAGAAAACCCTGTAATAGGGTTACCTTACAGTTGCCATAAGTCAGAAACTACTTGAAGATAGACAGCAACAAGTCCAAAAGTCTTCCTAGCTAGAATTATTACTTTTAGGGTTTTAAAAAAACCTTCCAAATGCAATAGGATGAAGCATAGCATATAAAAGGATATTTGATCCAGGTGATATTCCTACTCTGCCACTTAATGAAGTCATACCTCACTTCCCTGTAGAGTGGAAAAGCAACTAGAAACCTACAGTTGTGCACAAAATGAATGGTGTTGTTATACTGTTTATTATTATTATTATTTATTTGTTAGATTTATATCCTGCCTTTCTCCCAAAATGGGATCCAATCACCCAAGATGTTGTTATGAGAGAAGAGAATGAATTACAAGCAATTCCTTGTCTGTAAGGACACGGCCTGATCCATGCAGACTCATGAGCCTAAAATCCAATAGGTAGTCCTGACTAGAGTAAACCTATTGAATCAATAGGATGAGAGTAGACATATTGAATCAATGGGAACTTGTTAAGAACCCCAGTGATCCAACAGGCCTTCTCTATTGGGACCAACTGGTTACAGGCTGCAGCACTTGAGACACAGTCCAAAAATCCCAAAGAAAATTGTGTTTGAGTTGGAAGAGACTTCTTGGTATGTGCCTTCAGTTCCTTTGAAAGGAACTTGCTGCCATCTAGGCAGCTGAGTAAACTTTGCTTTTGTTTTAAGCAGGAGGGAGGGAGGGAGGGAGGGGGAAGGGAGGCACAGCAGAGAGTGACCTCCTTTTGAATCCGGCTTGGGTTACAGATTCTGCTTCAACATCTGGGACGGCTCAGAAATCCATGAGTCGACAGAAAGAAAGAGTGCGGAGGGAAACCTGTGGTGCAGACACAAGAGAAGATGCCTCATGTGGAAAACATAATGTGGAGTAGTGGAACAAAAGGGGAATCCTTTGGGGTTTCAGCAGAGGTTGGAGTTAGTTTTTTATTTGGAAACATTTGCTGCTCCAAAGACTAGAACACGGAGCAATGGATGCAAGCTCCAGGAACAGAAATTCACCTCAACATTAGGAGGAACTTTTTGACAGTCAGAGCTGTTCGGCAGTGGAACACACTCCCTCAGAGTGTGGTGGGGTCTCCTTCCTTGTAGGTGTTTAAACAGAGGTTGGATGGCCATCTGTCAGGGATGCTTTGATCGTGATTTCCTGCATGGCAGGGGGTTGGACTGGATGGCCCTTGTGGTCTCTTCCAACTCTACAATTCTATGGTTCTAAGGAGCCACAGAAGACATCTTGGGAGCACAAGAAAAGGACTGAGCAACTAGGTACAACCAAGCAGCTCCTACCAACAGTCATGCATTGAATCACCTGGTTGCAATCCTGTTCTGCTCACAAGACCAAAATCAGGCTAATTGCAAAAATGAAAAGGATCTGTGGATGGGCATAGCCATGTTCAATGTATGATGGGATGGTAGATGGCATGACCACGCACTGGTGCACTGCCGTGGTCAAGGAGGGCCTGGGCATGATTGGAGTTTGAAAACATTTTTTTAACAACTGGGTTGTCTAAATGGCAAAAATACTCCTCATAGAATTCAAGGAGAATGCAGTTTGTCTAAATGCCATCCTGCATCAATCCTCTGTATTCAGAAGAGGGGAGACAAATCCACCAAAAAAACTCCACAGGGAAAGCCTTTGTGGTTTTCCCCATATTTTAAAGAAAGCTACGCGGGGAATGCACGGTCCTGCTTGTTGTCACAACTGATTCACATTCATTTGCATTCCCAATAAGAGCAGAAGTAGAAAGCTGATTGGTTGGATGAGCTCAGGGGGTGGAGCTTGCTAACAAGGCAAGTGCCTGGAACCGCCATATTGGATTTTTACCTTAGCAATGGTCTGCTGAAGTGACTAAACAGCCTTTTTTCATCATCTTTTTTTTTCCTATTTATGTAGGCAGAATATCGCACTTTTGCATCTTAGATATGTTTTTTTAAAAAGAATACTGTTCGGCAGTAGCAACTGGTGGGAATAAAAATGTGAGTATGTAATTCACGTACACCCACCATTTTGATTCGCAGGCATGCCTGCTGGAACAGCAAAAGTGCATAGCTTTGCATGCATGCAATCTTGCCAAAAAATTCTTGAGACAAATGAAAGCTGCTGTGAATTGGCAATAGTGCGCATCAATCCACATTCCCCTCCCCCTCATATAGACAAACCCAATATCTTCCAGAATCCATCCCCTCCCAGTTGTATCCAGCATCTTCAATTCCCTGGAGTGCTAATAGTTGTGGCCCCTGCAGTGTTTTTGTAGATTTCCCCAGATTATGCATTGTTTCCCATGCACTGTTTAACTCTGGAAAATAGTTCTTTTTCCAAACTAGAAGTGTACTTCCTATCCCCCCATTTGCTTTGAACCTAAAAGATCTGGCTTTGTATAGGGCAATATCCCCTTTTCCTAGTATTATCCATGCAGGTCAAACCACCAAGAAGAAAGGAAGCTGTTCTTTTCTACACCCACCATGTTGGCCTGTTTCAACAGCTGAGGGGTATTCAACCTCCTGCTCAAATGATAAGGGTTCAGTTGCAACGCCAGAGGTGTGATGAATTAATCCCACAGGCCCTACAGCACATGTTGTGCTCCAATCTCAATCCTCAGTGTTGTTGCAAGTTAATCAGTCCATACAATGGAAGTTGATAATTCATTTCACTAAAGGCTTAAGAGTCTGTTCATTATCTTGTGCGCACACAGAGCAGGGCTTAAGTAAGTGCACACAAGATACGGATGAAGGATTGATTTCAAGATATTGTGTCTACTTTTGCCTTTCGCAATTGTACAGTTAAGATACTGAACAACATGTTCTCCAGCTGTTCTATAGCATTAACCATGCTCCTGCCAAAGATGTTTCACACACATGTCATTAAAGCTGCACTTTCCTCAGGAGTAAGTCCTACTGAACTTTTATGACTATGAGTTAATCCTGAATACGGCTGGACTAGTGGCGAGCACTCCAAAAATTAAGAGTAGCGTAAAATCATTAGTACCCATTTTTTAGGCATTATCATGCAAGCAAAGCAGAGAACAAAGATGCGCCAGAATAATAACAACAAAATCTTTAGGCCTCTTAAAAACTAGCACATTTTATTCAGCATAAGCTGACATGAACTCCAGTCCACAGCATCAGATGTGTCGGATCTGAAACAGGCTAGCAGTCCACAACAGTTGATGCCAAGTAAAAGTTGTCAGCCTTCAATGATGCCACAATACTCTTAGGGTGCACCCTCACTAAATAAATAATCCAGTTTGAAACTGGATTATTTGCCATGGCTCCTTCCTATGGATTTGTTGTTTGGCAGTCTTTGGCAAAAGAAGGCTAAATACTTTGTAAAACTACAAATCCCAGGATTCCATAGGAAGGAGCCATGGCAAATAATCCAGCGTTGTGTAGATGTCCCCTTTGTTCGTTTTGCAGCAGGAGACTAATGTTGCTAATCACCCCCCCACCCCACCCCAAGCTAATCACCTGTTCCACAATTTCCACTTTTCAGAACAAATTTCACAAAATAATACAGCTCTGAAATGATGAACCAAATTTGATAGGGATATTGTACAAGGGAGCAGATGGAATGTTTTTAATTCTCATTCTTTTGAAACTCTTTGGTAGAGGGGGGAGTACTTTTGCAATTCTCATTCTTTTCCATTCTTTTCTCCATTTGGACAAGTTGGCCACTATCCTTCTGTCCACATGGAGCTTGCATTGGCAGGGCAAAGGGTAGGGTGAGAATCCTAGTTTAAACTGATTAAATTTAAAAACAATGTGAGCAACTTTTTCATTTAAAAAAACACATGCACACTCTGTACAGTTCTATAATTCACACTTCTTGTTGCTATGTACCTTGAAGTTGTCAACAACTGATGGCGGTCCATCGTAGGGTTTTCTTGGCAAGATTTACTCAGAGGAGTTTTGCCATCTCTTTCCTCAAAGGCGGAGAGAGCGGGGACTTGCCCAAGGTCCCTCAGTGGGTTTGCCATGGCCAAGTGGGGGGAACTTGAACTCTGGTCTCCTAGCCTGATGCTCATAAACCACTACAGTTATCCCTTCACATTCCCTGGGGTTTGGTTCCAGGACCCCTGTGGATACCCAAATCCGTGGATACTCAAGTCCCATTATATGCAATGGCACAGCAAAATGGTGTCCCTTATATAAGATGGCAAAATCAAGGTTTGCTTTTTGGATTATTTTTTTTTATGAATATTTTCAAGCTGTAAATACTTAAATCCATGGATAAGGAGGGACAATTGTACATCATGCTGCCTCGGCTCTTCAAAACCACTGTCCATTCAATCTTAGGGTCATTGCTGGGTCACCGGACTCTAGCATAAATGTCTCGACTAGTTTCATCTATACATTTCCCCAAGAAAGAAAGAAAGAGACACAGAAATGACAAGTAAAACAGTTTGGAGTCATCTAAAAGAAATTGAATCTCTACTGATTGGTGAGAGTTTTCTTTTCAGAGAGAGGTGAAAAAGCCAAAACCTCTTTTAATTCCTCTGGGATGAGAAATTCATCTTGAAGGATGGGTGGAAAGGAATGGGGATCTCTCTCTTGCTCTCTGCTTTTGTTGTGTGCCTTCCAGTCGTCCCTGGCTTATGGCGACCCTCTCACAGAGTTTACTTGCCAAGATTTGTTGGAGGGGGGGATTGCCTTTGCCTTCCTCCTCTGGGGTTGAGAGAGGTCCCCACCTCTCAGCCAAAGACAGAACAGAGCAACACAAACAGCACTTACCGTTGCAAAGGGATGAGGGGAGAGAAAGCCTCCTGGTTTACTCCTCTGGATCCTCCTGGTATCAAAGGAGAAGAAGAAGGAGGTCTGTATTAAATTTCAAAACTGGGAGGCAAGAGGAGACCCAGAAGGGGAGGGGATAAAATCTCTCTCCTTCTGCGAAGGCTCTCAGAGCAAGGATGGCAGAACAGTATCTGGTCTGTTGCCTTTATAGCATCCTTTCCCCTCCCCTCTGCCTGGCTTCCCCACCCCTTTCGTCGAGATCTGGGTACATTGGAGTTCTCCTTGCTTGACATTTCTTTCCCTGCAAGTTGCATTTACTTAAACCAGTTTTGGTGCTTGGGTTTGGGCCGCCCCAAGAGGGGAAGAGAGGGAAAGAAAGTTTGAGCTGCAGATTGAACGCAAACTCTGCTCCCCTTTCCCTTAAAGAAACATAAAACGTGGAAGAAAATGGATGTGGGGTGGGGATCTGATTTTATAGTGCCTTCGAGCTTCCTGCCTGTTCCTCCAAAGGTGTCCATTGCCTTAGGGGGGGAAATACATGGCAGCAGCTGAATTGAAGCAACCTAGCATTGGTAGGGGTAGGAAACTGACAGGCATGTTAGAAAATTGATGGGGGAGGGATTAGGACCTTGACCCCCAATTCTGCCCCCCCCTTGAAATGTTCCTTCAGTTCCCAAATTTCTAGCCTTGCAATCACTTCAGACTTCAGATGATACTTTGGAAATACAGTCAGCCCTCGGTATCCATGGATTTGACATCGATGGCTTGAAAATATTCCCTCCCCCCACCCAAAAAAATTTTTTTGAAGAAGCAAGCCTTGATTTTCCAAATGATTTTCACTTGGAAATATAGTCAGCCCTCTGTATCCACAGAATTGGCTTCCATGGTTTCCACCATCCAGGGCTTGAAAATATTCCCTGCCCCCCCTCCAAAAAAAAATAGTCTAAGAAGCAAACTTTGATTTTCCAAATGATTTTCACTTGGAAATACAGTCAGTTCTCTATATCCACAGAATTGGCATCCATGGTTTCTGCCATCCACAGCTTGAAAATATTCCCTCCCCCCAAAAAAATATATTCTGAGAAGCAAACCTTGATTTCTTCCATTTTATATAAGGGACACTATTTTACTATGCTGTTGTATGTAATGTGACTTGAACATCCATGGATTTGGTTATCCATGGGGGGGGGGGTTTCCTGGAATCACACCCAGTGGATACCGAGGGCCCATTGTACAGTTCAGGTATTGCAAGAAAAGGGGGCAGGCAGCATGACCCAGGGAATGTGGGGGCCCAGCAAATAGAAGAGATCTCTTTGAAGGATATTCAGTGTCTCTGAAATCTCTGTGATGCTAGAAATTTGGGGAGCGGAGGAAAAATTCATTTGGGGTGCATCCTTATTTGGAGGGACAATGCCTCCATTTGGCTCCCCTCCACCCCCGCTGGCAAGGGTATGGGGAAATGGGCTACCGGCTGGGGCAATAAGAGGGTCAAAGGACCTCACCCACTGGTTGGTATTTGATTCCTTTCATTAACTCCCCCCCCCATTTAAGTCCTCGCTCCTCTACCAAAGCAAATAGGCACATTTTCAGCTGTTTCCAAGACTCAGAGAGGTTTCCTCTTCTCAACTTCCAGAGAAGATGTGAGATACTGGCAGTAGCAAAGGTGGAGCAACTCTGAGGCACAGATACATAGATTCATAGATTTCAAAGGGTTTCCCAAGGATCATCTAGTCCAAACCCCTGATGGTGGAGAGTCCACAGGTAAAGTATGCCTGACAGATGGCCATTGAATGTCTGCTTTCTTCTCTTTTTAAAATAGGTTTCTTATTTATTTTAAACGTAGTAGAAATATGCTAATCAAAAATATCTAACTTTTTTTACTTTATTTTCTATTTTGACTCTATTTTGGCACTATTTTCTGCCATTAATTCTCCCATCTAGCTGAACCCTAGTCTTTGGAGCAGCAGAAAAAAGCTCATTCGAACCTCTCCAAAGCAATCTTTCAGAAGTTTAAAGATGGGTACTATGATCAGCTGTCAAGTCTTCTCTTCTCCATGCTAAACATACCCAGTCCACTCAACCATTCCTCACAGAGCTTGATTTCCAGACCTTTTACCAACCTGAAGTCACCCTCCACTGGACACATTCCACCTTGGCAAGTTCCTTCTCAAACTGTGATGTTCTGGTTGTTAGAGTGAAAACTGGAGAGGGCTCCTGTACCTTTAATGGTTGTGTAGAAGAGAGAATTTCAGTAGGTCTTCCTTGCTACCTGGTTGCATGACCCAGCTCCCTAAATGCCTCCTCACACAGCATGGCTTCCAGACCTTTCACCATTTTGGTGTCCCTCCTCTGGACACATTCCAGCTTGTCAATATCCTTCTTGAATTGCAGAACTAGACACAGTATTCCAGGGAAGGTCTGACCAAAGCAGAATAGAGTCGTACTAGTACATCCCTCAAACTAGACACTGTACTCGTATTGATCCAGCCTAGAATGGCGTTAGCTTTTTTAGCTGCCACATCACAGTTAAAGCAAAGGAGAGTCTCTTCTCAAGAGGGAACCATAATAAGCCTGTGGAACTCCCTACCAATGCAGGTTCATTGTGCCCCTTTGTGAAAGGTTTTCTGCCTTTTTGGATGAAAGCCTTGCTTTCCTGGCCAGCTGAAGTTGTTTTGCTCATCCCTTGGAGAGTGAACACTTGTTTCTCTTTTATCTGCTGCATCTTTTGCTGTTTGTTGTTACTTTTGACGGATGTTTGGCTTTTGTGACTATGTTGCAAGACTGAGCTGTGGCAGGGCTGAGTGGGTGGTTGTTGCTGGAAAGGTGAAATACTGTATCAATACTTTTAATAAAGACAGGAGAACAGACTAAGTAAATAGATCTCCATTAGCTAGATCCTTTTTTTTTTCTCCTGGATCGTGGCCCATTTGTTATAATGCAACTGCGCGGTTATGCAAACTTCCCCAGCCTTTCCAGAAATGGTTTCATGTCATAATGAATCATGAAAAGATGGCATAATGAAATAATCAGGAAACAGGCATTCAGGTTTTATTGCATGCCCAGCAGGTTGGCATGTTCAAAGAGCAAATGTAATGCTCAGCCAGTGTGCTGTAGAAGAACATTAGGGGGAGCTCTGATGCTACACCGAAGGGCTATCCTGCTTCTACTAGGGATGAGTGAGGATTTCATTTCCTTTTCATTTTTTTTATTGGAATTTCTGGTAATTCAAAATGTGTGTGAGAGAGAGAGCAGAGAGGACAGACTTACTCATCTGTAACGTAAAACACACATTTATCATGCCTACAGTCCTAGTGGCGATTCATGCATGCATAATTTCCCCTGCGGAAGTGGCTGGACGTTTCTGTCCAGTGCAAAACATTTGCCTTCAGTTCAAGTTTGCAGAAACAGGGTTTTGTGCATGTGGCACTACTGGGGACATGCAGACATACATTGTGCATGGATGTACATTTGATTGTATCTTCAGTGGCACAGTTAGCTCAGCTGCATGGCATTGCCGTTGAGCGCAAGGCTTGCATGGTACAATTACCCTGTAACTCTGCATGGAGAAATTTGAACAACCCTGATGTGGCAAACATATTGGATATGGCCTGGGCTAAGAATGTACTTTTGTCATAGTCTTTGCACCTAGAAGAGACTGAGTCAGAGTTAACATTTTGAAAAGGGCAACCAGCTCGTCTGGAAGCCATGCCCTATAAGGAGCGACTTAGGGAGCTGGGTATGTTTAGCCTGGAGAAGAGAAGGTTAAGAGGGAACATGATAGCCATATTTAAATATTTGAAGTGGTGTCTTACTGAGGATGGAGCAAGCTTGTTTTCTGCTGCTCCAGAGACTAGAACATGGAACAACAGGTTCAAACTACAGGAAAAGAGATTCCACCTAAGCATTAGGAAGAACTTCCTGACAGTAAGAGCTGTTCGGCAGTGGAATGCACTGCTGGCTCGGAGATGCACTATCCACAATGCTGCAGCCTTATTTGAGAACTCACGCCGAACAAGTCTTGAAGAGAAACGACAACACATAAAGAATCACAACCCGGAAACATCACCCAAGGAGATCTTCTGCTGTGCTTTCTGCAACCGGACTTGTTTATCTCAGATTGGCCTTTTTAGTCATCAGCGCGCTTGCAGAAAGTGCGGGATGAGTCCTTCCTGAATCTTCGTTTGCGAAGAAAAGCCAGAGAGAGAGCATATAATGGGACTTGAGTAATCACAGGGGTTCCTGGAACCAAACCCCAGCGAATGTGAAGGGACAACTGTAAACTACCCATAGAATGAAAAACAGTTAAAAACGTACACACTAAAAGAAGTCAAAACCAGTGCAGCAGACTATTAAAACAATCTATATTCCTTATAAAAAAAGCCTGTTCCTCAAATTCTGCCTGAATTTTGTAAAAAGTTTTCATGCGCCAGTGGAAGGACAGCAAGGAAGGGACCAGTCTAGACTCTATAGGAAGGGATTTCTAGAGCCTGCGAGTAGCCACCACATCTCCTATGTCCCCTCCAGATATGCTTATGAGGGTGGTGAGATCAAGAGAAGCATTTCCCATAAAGATCTCAAAGCTCAGACAGGCTCATATGAGAAGGCACGGTCCAGTGGATAACCTTGACCCAAGCCATGTAGGGCTTTTATAGGTCATCACCAAGCTCAGACAGGCTCCTATGAGAAGGCATGGTCCAGTGGATAACCTTGATCCAAGCCATGTAGGACTTTTATAGGTCATCACCTATAAAGATTGTGAAAACAGGCAGGCCTTCGGAGAACTCTAGCCTCCTAAACATGAGCCATTGAACCACAGCCACTCAAAAGATTTCAAGGAAGAAATCAATTGATTTCTTCAGCAAAGGAGCTGAGTCAGGACATGGTTGGCCCCAAAAGGAATTTCTGAAAGCCATTTTTTAAAGAAATTTAAAAAAATGGAAAAATAAATTGGTTACTAGCAGACACTGTAATTAATACACTGTAAATTTTGCTCCATAATCCGCTTTTTGGACAGAGCTCGGAAGCCACACCAACCTTTGATGTGAGACCTTAGCAAAGGGACAAGGAGGAGAATTTTGGGTTTCAAGGGTGTGTCCCTATAAAAGCAGATCCAAGAAACAGAACTAGCCAAGGACATTTTTAAAATCCAAGAGGGGGAAAAAAATTACCCTTTCTTGAATTTCAGGATGGGGAAAATAAGGACAGTATGAGCACATGAAGGGACAGAGTGGGTGATCCACAGCCATGTACAGAATTGAATAAGACATTGACTGCGAAGATGATGGCACCAATGAAAAGCAACATGTGTATGATGCCAGCTGCAACTTTGGACAGGAGGTCAGAGCCTCTGGGATAAAAGGGATCATTCTGGAACAATCTGCTGGAAGAGATACGACAGATGAAAACGCTGTCCGAATTCAAAACACCATTGAAGACCAGCCTTTTCCAGCAGGTCTATCCAGATGATTTTTAAATTGTGGGCTTTAAATTATGAATTTTAAATAAGGATTGATGGTTTTAATAGGTCTTGATCATAATTGCTTTTTAAATTGATGTTAGGTGTTCGTGTTTTTAACAAGTGTTATGTGTTCATCTGTTTTGTTCCCTGCCTCGATCCATTAGGAGAAGCGAGTAAGAAATAGTTGTTGTTATTGTTATTATTATTATTGGTGAATATTAACATAGTCTGTAAGTATGTGTGCACGTGCACACATGCCTTCTAGTTGCCTATCGACTTCGATGTAGAGACAAGAACAATCACTACAAAGTGTTCAACAGAGGAACAGAATAGCCCAACTTTTTTCCAGACTGTTGGCTGGCTGGAGGAATCCTGAGTAGGCCTGACCAAATCTTACATCTGTTTTTCCATAGGTACTATTATTTTTTTCTGGGAGTGATTGAAACCTGTGGTATGTAAACAAAATTGAGATGAATGTGAGCTGCGCAGTCTCTCATCCATTTGGCCAGAGAATCTACGCACTCTTTACAACTGAACCTCAACTTTTGCAGGTTTAACTTTTGCGGATTTGACTATTTGCAAATTTGCCATCAAAAATTAAATGGGATTATTTAATTTTTTTTGAGTTTTGCAGCCTACCATATTCACAGCACAGTTGCCACATGACATTTGCTACAATTCACATGTTCATTGGGGTTTCTGCAGGAAACTCTGGATCTGAAAGATTCATAGTTTGCTCTGCATTTCAGGGGAAAACTCACATTATTGGCCATGTGGTGGCTGCGGATTTGCTTTGGTGTGAAGCCGGGGACAAGACTTCCACTGGACGCAACTCTGTTGTGGTGTTTTAAATATATATATATTTATGGAAAAGCAAAGGAGAACTACTAATAGATAACTGGCTAAACAAAATATTAATAATGAGAGACAATGATAAATTATCCCGAATTTTAAATCAAGAAAAGGCAGAAAATACTGAAATAGAATGGTTACCTATAACCAATTATTGCAGATTAAGATGGAGCATCGATAAAGACATTATGATATAAAATTGCAGGACTAAATAGAACCCCCTTAAAAGAGGGGATGACATAAGGGGAAAGATTTGGGCCGAGTCGATTAAGTGATGTCCGCAAGAAAGAGAGAGAAGGCGAAAGAGGGATGAGAGGAAGGGAGCAAAGAGCAATGTAGAAGAAATTTTGTTAAAGATAAGGAGCGGTGGTGAAGGTGTAGAGGAGATGGAAAATGAGCACATAATTTGGGCAAAACTTTAGATTATTTGTACAAGGGAAGTCAGGTTTTCTTTTTTTAATGTTAATTGGCATCGAAGCGAGAGGATAATGTATGTACAATATTGATACAGGCAGATGTTCAGATATAACCTTATAATGTACATATATGTAATGGCATTTGAAGGTATGAATAAATATATTTTACATAAATATATATATATATTTAAGGCCTCGTCATTTAGGCTGGTTACACTCAGCACATAATTTCATTCTTACAACAATTTGACTGGCTGCCAGTCTGTTTCAGGCACAATTCAATGTGCTGGTTATGACCTATCAAAACCTACATCAACCAGGGTTTGTAGGGGAACAGGGGAGGGGGGAAACTGGAGCAGCCCCAGCCATGTGGCCAGAAATAATATGATGTATAGAATCATAGAATCATAGAATTGCAGAGTTGGAAGAGACCACGAGGGCCATCCAGTCCAACCCCCCTGCCATGCAGGAAATCTTGATCAAAGCATCCCCGACAGATGGCAATCCAGCCTCGGACATGTGGTCAGCATAGAACGTGGTCAGCATGTATAGGACACATGGTCAGCATGTGGTCACATCAGCATACTCTGATGTGGATTATGGTGTGGTGGGATACTCTGGTCTACAAGGACAAGTCACACCAAGATCAAAAACGTCCACCATGGCTATGAGGAAGGTGTGTGGTTTCCCACCAGAGTTGTCAAGCCCCATGCCTAAAGAGCCCTCTTCTTGAAAAACAATCCATTCGCCCAAAGTGTGCTAGCATAAAAAAGGACATCAAAGAGGGACATCAAAGAGGGAGGTAGTCGAGGCTCTCGAGGAAGTGAGTCCAGGAGTCTAGGAGCAGTCACTGAGAAGGCCCTCTCTCATGTGCCCACCAACACATACCCATGAAAGTAGTGGGACTGAGAGGTGCTTCCCCTGAAGATCTTAAAACTCAGACTTGTAAGGGAAGGTGCAGATCCCCAGAGAGCCCAGATCTGGTCGATGTAGTTTGATCGGTCATAACCAGCACATTGAATTGTGCCTGGAAACAGACTCCCAGCCAGTCAAATTGTTGTAACAATGAAATTGCAGGTATGTGCTCAGTGTAACCAGCCCCAGTGACAAGGCCTTTGAGGCCCACACTGGATAGCTTAATGGGTCCCACACAGCCCCTGTGTTGCACATTTCCCACCCTTGCGTTACATGCACTGCACCCTTTCACAAAAGTGGGATCTCACCACAGGCTGAAAGCAAAAGCAAGAGAAGCAGACATACTCTCTGACTCAGGGTCCCCATATTTGAAACAGCTGAGCCTTCAGGAATTCCTCAAGCCAGTTATTATCAGCACAAACCCCAATGCAGGCAGATCTGTAACATTCGACTGACGTCCGGACAGACTGTTATGACAAAGTTCTTTGAAGACAACACAGTTTGTTCCTTGTCATGGAATGTGATGCTGTGTTGCCCACACAACAGAACCCAAAATTGTGGTTAAATAATAATGATAGGATGTTGCTCAACAGGAGTTGGCTAAGCCCTGCCAAAGCCCAAAAACGGACACTTGGCAATCGGTTGGCATATTGCATATCTCTTGGTGTGAAAGCAAATTTAAAACTAAACCAAATTAAATCACTCACACACTCAGTTCCCTTTAAAAAAATGACATTTGTTTCTAAGACCAGAATTTCATTATGGCTGTATTCTTTTACAAAAAGAATGTTTTTCCATTGATATATTATTATGGCAATGTGATATCCAGTTACATGACTATTAACACATCCAATGTGCAGAAGTATGTTGTTAAGTTTTCTCTTTTAGACAGGATGTTTCATTTGTAAACACGTAACTCCTTTCCTCTTTCACCATTTCCTCCCAATTTAACATGTCTTAAAAGAACCAAATGACACCTCCATTACAGGCAGGGCAGGGATTCCTTGTAAAAACAAAGTCAGCCATGAAAATGCAGAGTGCTAATGAAAACCAGATTGGCAATTAGGATTGGGGCTTGCAAAATGAAAGAGCCAAACTTGCCATTTCTTAACTTCGCTCGTCATTAGAAAAAAGAAAAAAGCTTTCAAAACACCCTTGAGGAGCACTTCAAAAACATCATGTGCTTTCTGTGACAGTTTTCAGTAGTGGCCATTAAACACAAAGATCAAAGACACAGTCAAGATGTCCAATAAATGGGAGTCCAAGATTGTTGTCAAGGCTGGATTATCAATGGGGCAGTCACAGCAACTGCTCCAGGGCCCTAAGTCGCTAAAGACCCCATACTAATGTTCATGCATATGGTGGCAAGAATCTTGTATTGTGATGCTGACAAGAGAGAGAAATGCTCCTCAGAAGAGGACAGTAGACCTCTCTCCCCTGCGTTTCCTAAGGGCTGGAAAAATCACCCATACCCATTTTCCAGTTGTGGAGCAAATTAACCTTGGGGCCATAGCCTCTGGCCTTAGTCAGAGGGCTGCTGGCTCAGGACTATTCCCAGCTCACACATTATTCAAAAAACCTCGGGGAAATCCACAAAGGCTCCCCCCACCACCATAGTAAATGGAGTTTTGGGGCCTCCTCCTTCCAAATAGCACAAATCTTGTCTGCAGTGTGTTGGGACAAAAAGTATTCTAGTCAAATTCTGTGAGAAGTATCTTCATCGACTAGACTATACGGTATAAACAGAACCTCTGAGTGTTGGCATTAGTCTGTGAAGAGTGAAGAGACTTTTTTTTAAATTTTGTATAAATCTATACTCTAGTGTTGACAAGTACTGAAGTTGGTTCTTTGCAAATATGTGTACTTTGATTATTATGGTTATGTAGCTTTTTTAACCAACGCTTCAGCCTTTCATCTGGAGGAAATACTGGAGAACATGAGATTTATATATCGGTCACTGAAGAAAGCTGCTAGTCAAAACCCATCTGGCTTCTGTTTAGATGAAGAATCAGCTGAGACCTTGGGCCTTCTTTTTCCTTCAACAATTGTTTTATGCCCTGTGGACCTTCTCCCATGCTGCTATTTGTAGTGTGGACTATGTTGTGTTAATTTGAAGAATTGGCTATTTTAGTGACTTATAATTTGTTATATACCTTGCCAGAGATATGCATGCACACACACATGAAGACACAGTTATTTCATTTTGTCCTACACTTGATGAGCAAAACTTGTTATAAAAGGGATTTAAAGTTACTTATTATGACAATTTTACTATTTTTTTAATCTTACACAAGGACATAAATCGCATATTTACCCTTTTTTTAAAAAAAGAACTTTTTATAATTATAATTTCTTTCCCCTTTTTTCCCTCCCCATTTCCAGAGAATCATAATATAGAAAACAACACATTCTCTTTCTCCCTCCCTCTTTCTTCTAAAATATATTTTTTTAAAATTTGGTGGAGGATATAACTTTGAGATGTTCTCAAAATGTACAGGTAATGTCAAATAGGAAGTCAACGTGTATGAATGGTAAGAATGGCAAAAATGCTAAATATGTGAGCAATGATATCCACAATTAGGTATGTAAGAATCATTGTTAGGATGAAGAAATGAAGGGTCTGTAAGAGTTTAAGATATTAAGGAAAAGATGTAGAATGAGATATAAGAATGAAGAAAAACAAAAAGGAAAAAACTATAGGATGGGAAATAAGGTAAGAATGGAATTAGACGAGAAAAGAATGAGAAAGGAAATACTAAGAATGAGATAATGTATGTATGAACACGTATATGGAAAATGAAATTGAAATCCATCAATTAAGTTACTATAATATATATGTACTAATAAGCTTGACTTCTGTTTTTTCTCTTCTGTAAAAACTTTTTTATATATCTATATTGCAATAATATTTTTTTAAAAAGGATTTAAAGTACAGCTGCCATGATCTTGTAAGGCCTTCATATAAATCTATAAAGTGGCCACATTTGGACAGTTGGGCAAAGTTCTGGTTGATGCATTCCTCAATAACCATAGATCTTACAGATATTTGCAGTAGGTTTAAACAAATACAAAATTAAATGCCAAGAGCCCTACCAACAATCAAGGCTTCCTTCTTTCATATGAAGCTTAAATTCAGCATATCTTGACACCATTGGAAATGCCTGCTTCTTCAATTTAAATACCTGGTTTTGTCCTATAAATCCCAAGTGGTTTGAAACCATGTGACTCAACGATTATAGGAGGCTGCCTTACATTGAGCCAGGCCCTTTGATCATTTAGTGCAGTAGTCAACTCTGGTTGTAGTTCTCCAGGTTTTGAGGAGTCTTTCCTACCTGGAGATCCTTGGTGGTCTCCCATCCAACCACTAACCAGGCCCAATGCTGCTTAGCTTCCAAAATCAGTCTTGAGTGTGTTTCAGGGTAGCATTGTGGAGCTTGTAGACCTCTGTGATCAACCTCTATGATTGTGCTCTGGTTCCCACCATGGAGAAGACAGGACCTTCTAAGTGTTGGCACCGTTTCCACAATTCTTCCTCCACATGCACACCATTTTTTTCTTTCAGCACCAGGTGACAAACCATATGACATGCTCAGCCCACCTCCGTTTTAAAAGGGTAAGATTTATATAAAGCATCTTATTTTATTGCACCATCTTACATTCTTGCAAATATGGTGGTCCAGAATGACAACTTTTAAGATGATTGCTGAACATAATCAGCCTCATCAGTGGTGGGTAAAATGCAGATCTTCACGTGCTGCTGAACCACAGCTCCCATCACCTCTAGAGAGCACAGCCAATGGTGTTGCATTCTAGGTGGTGAAGTCCAACAACTTTTGGAAGCCTGTACTTTGCCCATCTTTGTTCTAAATATCCCAAACTGAATAATATCTGGACATGCCCAGGTGTTCTCTGCGACCACTTTGTGGGTCTGGAACGTCCTTGCTCTAGACATGTAAGAAAAGCTAAAAAGGACATCCTCTTCCAACAGCTGTTAAAGGCATTTCAACTTGGGCCTTTGGGATAAACAAGAGACTTTAAGTGGATTTAAAGTATTTTGATTTAAAGCATTGTTTATCTACATCCCAAGCTTTAAAAAAGGACAGAATGAGCTAAAATTAAAACAAAACAAAACATACACACACTCCATCAAAGAGATTATGTGCTGTTCCCAAAGAATGAAATCTCCACAGGAAGATGGAGAAAGGCTAAGGACTGCAAAAGCAAACTATGGATAAGAGCTTGGCCAAGTGGACTACCACACCTCAATCATGTCGGCTGGCAGATTCTGGAAGCTGCAGTCCAACAAATCACTTGGCCAACCTCTGATCTCGTAAGCTTATGGCGGCTCACTCCCAAATCCTCACTAAAAACACAAAATTTCTCCAAGGATGCTGTCCATAACTCTAGATGGGAATTGTGAGGCCATTCAGATGTTGAACTACAACTCCCATAATCAGAGATTCTGTCTTTGAAGTTCAGATTAAAGCCTGGGGTAGATTCACTGCTCACACAGCCACCAGCCTCCAAATGTTGCAACATGACATCACTCAATGAAGCTATGCTACATGTACACACATACACACCATGAATACCATACAAAGAAATCTATAGAGATTTTTATTTCAAGTTGTGCTCTATTGTAATACACCCGAAATTCAGAGCTTGGAAGAATTGTATTTTTGGGACTATGTTTCCAGAATCCCCAATGACCATGCTGACTGAGGAATTCTGAGAGCTATAGTCCAAAAAAGTAACTTCCCCAAGCTGTAGGCAAGCTTCTGCACGTATCACAGGATGTGCCAGCTATTAGTTTTTTTAAAAGAAGAATGGCAACATGGCTTGTATGCATAAGAATCTTGATGTAACCCTTCCTCAAGGTACCTGCTAATTATCTCAGTTATAGACTGGAGTCAACCTAGTTACACATTGAATCATGCTTTACAGAGGGAAGGCAGAATGTGGCTCATATGTGTGAAATCCTAAGAGATGCCAGGTTGGCACTGGGTAGCAAACCCTTTCCCCTCCTCTGACAATAAAGACAGTGATGTACAGCAGCATGCAGTTCTGTTCCATCCACAGACACTTAGGCTGATGAAACCACTGAAGGAGAGAGATGTGGAAGCTTTATGTCTATAGAAGTTACTGCTCTGTACTAAACACACACACACATAACACACAGCCAGTCGTAACAGCCAGTTGTGGCACACAAATGGAGATTGTGGATAATGTGAAAATATGTATGTAAGTTAAGATTATGAGAAGTCAAAAATAAATAAATTTTTTAAAAAAAAAGAAAAGAAAGAAAGGACACAAGGACAACCTTCCCTATATACAAATACGTTGGTGGCCCTAACTAAATATAATTTATATGCACCATAGGTGATCAAGGCAAAGTGTCATGTACAAGTCTGGACTATGGGACTTCGAGCAAGCAACCAGAGTCCTGTTGGATCAGACCACAGATCTACTTAAGTCCAGAATCCTGTTGCCCACTGTGACATCTAGGGAAGTCTAGAAAGCACCTCTCCCCCCCCCCCCCATTGTGTGCCCCAGCACTTAGAACTCAACAGCCTAATGTCTCTGAACATCTATTCATTATTTAGGCTAACAGCCATGGTCTCAGATGTCTTCTTGCCCACCCGTCAGAAGCGGGAAAGAGACTTTTATTTGTATCTTTCATGATCTTAGGATTCTCCAGCTTCCTCTTGCTCATCTGACCCCCTTCCCTCCAAAAAAATGGTTTGGGACCTTGACATTTGAAGGAGCGCTTTGCCCTACCAATCTCTGCCTAGTCATTAAGGCCTACAAGGAAAGCCTCTTCTATATTCCGCCACTAGGGAAAGTATCGCACCTGGCTATGTGACAGAAAGCTTTGTGTGGCTCTAACATTTTCATTTTCAAACTGTCCTCCACTTGGATGCTGAACTAGTGTCAACACTGTCCTTATTTTAACACCAAATGTAAACTTGTCCGCTACCATGAACATTTGGGGCCTAGTGCAATCGATATCTTTGTTTTCCATCTCTGAACACTGCCGAGTTTTATTTTAAAGTACCCCACCCTGAGATTGCCGATATAATGGATTTAGAAGTATTTTAATAAACATTATGCATGAACTGACCTAATCAAAGAACACTCTCAGAGCTTTAAAACCAACTTTGTGACTTTTTTTTATTGATGGGCGACAACTTTATACTCCTAGATATCACTAGACTGTGTACACTTAGGAACTCAACATTATAGGATAGCAGACAGCAAAATTAAACAAAGCAGACTGAAAAGAAATATCAACCTTCATCATTTTGCCCATTTTTTTGTTTTAAAATCCCATGTACACAGAAGCATAAATGCAGTTTTGAAATCTCTTAATAGCAATAAAGTTACAATCACCCATCTATATAGACTAACATTTTAACTCCAAGTATTTTGATCTGCAATGTGTACTTAAGCAGTTTCTCATCGCACAATTATTAAAATGTGTATCTCTTCCTATCAGGAACCAGCAACTTTGTATATTATACTTTTTTGTAGAGTATTTTTTAAAGGAGGACCATCTTTCCTTGATAGACACTGGCTCATTTTTACTATTTATCCAAAACAAAAAAGAAAAAAAAGGAAGAAAGAAAAGGGAAAAAAAGGGGAAACTAGTGGGAGATTATGTAGAGGAATTTTTTTGTCTTTTTTATTTAAGTAAAGATAAAACATTTTCACAGAAATCTACAAGTTCTGTTGCTGGTGCAGGGCTGTTTCTACTACGCAATTAGAAAGTGGGAATTAGCTGCAAATCCCATTTTAATTTCTTAGGATTCAGCATTAGCACAAATTTTTTTTACCGTGTGTGTGATTTGTGAGACTGAGTCTTTCAAACCCAGAAGACTTCATTCAGCAAAGTCAATAAGCCAACACAAACTGGGCTGTTTACAAACCCCAAAAAGAAAGCCTTCCCTTTCACTCTTTCCCATAGTTGCAAGGGGAAGGGGGAGGATTCACTCGGAAGAGCATGAAGGGAGGGAGAGTTAAGAGTTAAGAGAGAGTTGGCATTCTAGAAAGCAGGTAATCTGGCAAACACAGCAGAGAAAAAGGAGGTTTCAAAGCAGGTCAACTCGGCGGTAGTACAGGAGGTAGGCAGTGCGCTCAGCAGACGGCTTGACCACCTGGTATTGTGTAATCACTTTGACGGCCTGGTCATCTATGCGCAGCCAGCCATTGAGACCAATCTGGAAGACGTCTGTAGTGTAATGTCCACCAGTTGCACTGTTTCCATGATGATAGACAACTGCCAAGAGAGAAAAAAGTAATGGACTGATGAACAGGAAAGCGAAACCAGATTAGCAAGTTCCAAAAGAGGATGGTTTGCCCCAAAGCATGCAGAGGCCTTCAGGCAGAAAGGAAAAAAAAATCTCAATTATGCTGGTACGTAGAGAAATTAATAGCAGCACCTTCTCTAAGTCCGGCTCAAGTGAGAGAACTTCCCACTTCCTCAAGCTCTTTGTACTTGCAAGGACTTGAGGAAACAGTGGTGTCTCCTCTTTCTTAAGCAGCTTTAATTTCTCATCAATGGCTGATGGCAGTAAAACTCTCTGGAGAGGCACAGCTGCACACCCCAGCTTACAAATAGGGATAACTACACAATAAGGAACCACTTTAATTTTATCTATAGATGATGGATTGGCACTATTTTTAAGAACAGTAGGTGCTTTTAAATCCATTTATCCAAGATGAAGGGAGCACATACCTGCAAAGAGCCGGTAGGTTCTTTGGCCTTTAAAAATTTTACTTTTGACACCTGGAGACAACAGCTCTGAAAAACACACATCATTTCAATGAAATCACCGTATTTCTTTTTGTATTATCAATTTCTGTCTCTTCCCTCCAAAGGTAAATGACCACAGAAAAAGCACCCAGTAGAAGGAACAAAAGAACTATTGAAAGCTGAATCTGCTGACAATATTCTATTCTTCTGAAATGGCTCAAGATGTATAGCCACCCCCTCTAGGGAGACACAAGCTTCTCTTTAATCTCTGTCCATGTCCGGGCTCAGACTGGATCCTTGCCCAAGATTTGGGTCTAAGCAGGTACAAGAGTAATAGTAGACAATGGCTTTTATACTACACACTTAGGATAAAATAAATCTTTAATGTTTTTTTAAAAACAAAACAAAACATAGTCTTACGTTAGAATATGAAAGAAGTTTCAAAGGAGATTTACAAGTCACAGTATTTAGTCTTTTTCATGTTCAGGATGGACATTTTTAAAAAGCTGTCAAGCTTGGCAAAATGGCAAGTCTGGCTACAAGACTTCTCTAATGACACTGCAGTGAAGAACTATTTATGTAGTGATTTAAGGTAACTGTGGAAGAAATTTAAGGAAAGCCTTTGTGAGAAGAACACTGACAGGCTAATCAGGTGAGAGTTGGTAGCTGGGGCTTGCCAACTATTAAAAAATATATTTTATGACAGCGTATGTTCCTGACTCGAAGAGAGATCTCTCTTAAACAAAGCCCCAGAGACAAAAACCACTATTAAAGGCAGATACTTTGTTCAGAAGATTCACCTTTACTTATTTCCAGGTCAACAGGATATTCAATATTTTTAATGAGTTTCTGGCATCCCCCAGTTTTCTCATAGACAAATCTCTTGAGGTGTAGGACAAGGACCGGAGGGAGTTCTTCGAGTGTCACTCTTCGGCTGATCTCCACCTAGTAGAGAGAAAGCAGAATTTTAACAGAACCTCCATCTCCACTAGACACCAACTGCTGAACCAGTCTGACTGGCAGATGTCCACCTTCCATTTTTAGCCACTGCAAAGTTAACAAATGCTGAAACTCCTCTGCAAAGGGGAAATAATGTTAAGCCAATACTTGTAATAACATCTTGAATATCCATCCATCCATCATAGTAATGAACACTTCCAGTATCTCCAGTTTCATAGTAATGACAGTTTTCAGTACAAAATTTACTTTGTGGATATCATTCCTTCTTAACTTTGGTCCAAAATTGGCCTTCAATTCAGTTCTTGAACTCTAGCTCTGTACTATACACTATGTACATGAGCTATAGCTATTTAATTAGTACATGCTAATGGATGCTGCAAAGTATAAGAGATCAATGACTACGTTCATAATCATTTTAGGGAAAACTTTTTAAAATGAAGTTTGAGATGTCTGTACTCTTCCCAGACTAGACACTAAAATATAAACCAGACCAGACTAGCACCTCAAGTGAACACCCATTTCTTCTAGAAGCCATAATTGAACATTTGGGTTGTCAAGTAAAGAGGAGACTAAAACCTTGTATGTACCCAAAACCAAAAGTGAGTGGCTAGCCAAACAAAATCCATGTGGTGAACCCAGGGAGTTTGCACTGCAAGTTTTCCTCCCATACAAGGACGCTTCTCAGACAACCAAGAAGCATATTCTACCACCTTCACTCCCACACAATGTATCAGACATAAAATCCAGACGGGTTAAGTTTGCCTACACATAATTTTTCATGGCAACACATTCTCTCCCTTTCCTCCAGGTTGTGCTCCACACTCCCACCTATAAATATCTAAGCCATCTCTTTTCTATTACATGGTGCATTGATGTTTACAAAGATTTCTTGTGCCTGCTACATTATGACTGGTTATAATTTGATTTTGGATTATTTTTCATTGTATCTGAGGACCAACTGATGATTGCTACTGGCAATATAGTCAATCTGTTAACCATTATGAAACAAGCACTATACTTTTAATTGTCTGTCCTGATTTGCGTTACATGAAGTTTGAGAATCGATTTCTAATACAACAATATGCCAAGCACTAAGCCCTATGGATGACACTATCTTCCACATGGAACTTATTAGGGGGAGTCTGGAAAAAATGACTTTGATTTCACAAAAGAGTCAACTGAATAAGCAGCATTTAGAATGAAGCCATGGGAACAGAGAACTACAACACACAAATGTCTACTTTCCTATCAGAGGTGCCAGGCAAAGGTAGCAAAAAATATACAAGGAAAGGATGAGCACCTTGGTCTCCACATCTCTAAGGCACACTGCCACATTAGCTGCCCTGACTAGGAATACATTCAACTGGAGACCAGGCTAAAGAGACGGAATTCCTTAAATGTGAGATTTCAGGTTCTCTGGATACAGAACAAATGCTGTTTTTGTATCAAGCATGTTTTGTGGGCTTCAGCGCAGCGGAGGAACACATGCTTTGTTTGCAGGGAGTCCATAGCCCGATTCCTGGCACTTCCAGTTCAAAGTAACTCAGCTAGCAAGGCTAAGAATCTTTTCCCTGGCATCTTGAAGAACGGCTGCCAGTCAAAGTAGAAAATACATAGTCAGGTGGACCAAAGGCACAAGGCAGCCTCATAGGAGCCTGTCGCCTCACAAAATACCCACACCATAATTATATGTAGTATCTGATGGTAAAAGTTTATAGCCAGCCAGGAAAGAACATACCTCCTGCTTGGTTTTTGTGGTATAACCCTGGACCGACTCTCTCGCCACCAAACTTTCCAGTGCATCCTGGACTGTGCGTATCTTATCGGACTGGATGTCCAATTGCAGAGTGAAAAATGGCTGCAGAGTTGCAGATTCCTTTGAACTCTGTTGGTAAACCACAGATCTAAAGAAATGAGGAAGAGTTTGAAAGTTTTGTTTGTGAAAACTGTTCAACATTGTAACTCCAGAGAGGACTGCTAGTTAAGACTATGGGGCAAGCACGCTTTCACACACCTCAGTGTAGCCCCATAAAAAGAATATTGCATGGTCAAAGTGAGCTGTAAAGTTTCAAGTCAGACTCATGTGCACCAAACACACAAAAGGTTTTGACAGCTGTTAAGTGTTTATGACTAAAGTTGATGATCAGGTCCTGTATATGGAAGCTGAGAGCTTCAGGATGTGTGCAGTAATAAAGTATGGTTTAATAACTACCTGCTGCAAAAAGCAGGGAGTAAAGAGCAGTACGTTCACCAGCCACCAGCTACCTCCTTAGCTTGAATACATCCCTTTCCCATCTCCCCCATCTCTTTAAAGCCAAGGTAGACAAAGTATAGTCATGGGGTACACTCCCCCAAAGATGTTTTTGCAGTCCTCAACACCTCCTGAACACCCAGACCCTCTTTTCTTCTGGCCAAAAAGAAAAAGAAAAAAGGGTGAATTGCTGTTCCTAGAAACATCTAGGTTCAACAATTTACCTTTTAAATAGGTGGCAAGGCTCCCCTGTAGTGTTTATCAAAAGTATCCATTTTTGCGGAACAACCATACATGTGGTATCCAAAGGGTCCCTGGACTGCACGGTTGCCCATCCAGCTTTTAACCATACTTAGGAGGCAGCAGAAAGTATCTCCACACTGAAGCCTGTGTTTCTCACATCTAATTGATTTTTTTTGCCTTATTGACCATTAGCAGATTTCAGCATATCCAGAGCTTTAGCACAACTTGTACTGAACTTGATTAAGTTTTCCAATAAATGCTGAATGTGAATTGTTGAATAAAATCTAATTGCCTTGAAGTTCAGCTCATTAACACACACACACACCAACCAACCCTTAACACAGTGGCATCTTTATTTCAAGATAAGAATTAGCTCTTTCTTGGCTTATGTGAAACCCTCATAATGGCAAGATTGATGGTTGTTAGGGACAAGTTGCTCCACCCACTCCATTACATTACTGCCACACAGCCCCTCGACTGTGGAACTCCCTACCCAAGGAAGTTAGTCTGGCCATATCTCTTTTAAGCTTGGGCAACTGAGAACACTGCTGCTCCACATGTCATTCAGTGTTTGAAACTGCTGTTTTAACTGTTTCAAAACTGGATTCTAGGATTGTTTTAGTCAGCTTTCAGGAATTTTAGCCAAAAAAAGGCTCAGGGATTTATCCTATTTCCTTTTCAAGCCACCTAAACTAGTCGCCATCACTAAATCTCTCAGTGAATTCTGTAAGTATGCACTGTATGAATCATTTTATTTTGTCTGCCTTGACTGTGAATCCATTTCTAGTCAATTTCACTTCATGAGCCTGAGTCAAATGAGGGAGAAAAAATGAGAGGGAAAGAGAAGTACATTATCCACTTTGTCTTCACCATGCATGGTGGCATAAGCCTCTCCTCCTGCTTTTGCATTGTATATGAAAAACTAAAAATACAACACAGCAGATCCCAAGACTGTCTTTTTATAACAGTCTTTCTCATTCTGTTGTACCCCAAATGTTTTGGGCTAAAGCTCCATCAACCCTCAAATAGTATGGCCAGTGGCCATGAACGCTGAAGCTTCTTTCATAATATCTGAAGAATAGGAGGTTGGGGAATTCCACCTTGATGATAATCTCTGCATTAAGCATAAAAATGTCATGCATGTTCTGGCATGAAAAATCCACATACACACGCTTACACTTCAGAAGTTTGCATTTGTTTCTCTTTGCAAGGAACAAATTATCCAGAAATCATGAATGAAGGCAAAAATACTAACAAAAAAATATCTAAAGATGCCAACAACTTCACTGGAAGGGAGAAAGTATTAAACCACCTATTTCTAAGGCTTAACTACTACTAAACAATTCCTATCTCTGCAATTGGCCTCACAAGAGAAAGCTTCCCAGTTTCCCAATGTGGGATCTTGTTTCTGTGGTGACCTACTTTGCACAGGGAGTAGGACGGGCGTGGCAGAAAGCAGACAACACATGTGGGACGAGAGCTTTGTGGTTCTTGTATTCAGTACGACATTCTTTCTTTTTTTAAAAAGAAAAAAGAAAAAAACCCAGGAATCCCTGCTTCATTTTGCTTCCTTTGGATGTCAACAGAGACTGCTACACTCAACATTAATAATTGTTACCAGATTAAACATACAAAGTGGAGGTCTCAAAATATATTCAAGTAATTCTTCTGAGTCCCATCAGCTACAAAATATTCAGCCATACTTCAAAGGCAATGAAGGTACCAGCTGACACTTAACTTACAGCTATCTTCCTTATATCCGCTTCGTGGATGTACTTTTACAATCAACAAAATTCTACATGTGAACACACAGTTCCTTCAAAATTGCACTACAATTAATTAATCAGAACATCTTTCTTTTCATACTCTAGGGAAGCAACATATCTACGGAAATGAAAATCAATTCCTGCTCCGCGTGGCCCGTGACCCAAATTACAGGAAACACTGCTTCAAATTTAACTGCCAGAACTTATAGTTGAGCAGCTGTGAGTTTTTGCACATTTTTGTTTAGATTTTATTTTCTATACCACATATTTTATTTTGTTGCATTTTATATAAACTGCCCAGAACATACTCCTGAAGTGTGGTTCAATTAAAAAAAAATAAAAAAAAAATAAAAGCATGTGTAAGGAAGTATAGACTGATTGAGATAGAGTGGTTAAGCCACACTTTGGAAGCCCAACATAGCTTTGCTTGAGTATGGTCCAAGGAACTGCAACTTTGTGACAAGTATAAACACACCTTGCAGTATTTAGACTGGGTTGGGAATCACATGTGGTCTTTGCACCCCAACACTGAAAAGACTGGCTGAAAACATGCATTTTTCTGACAGTGAATAGGAGCCATGGTTCTGCAAGAAAACATTGTTTCAAGCCCAACTCTACCCTGAAACAGGAAAATATATTGTTTCAAAATGATTGCAAGTGTCTTTCACTTCTATTGCTATCACTATTAGCTGTGCAAGTGCAGCCTTTCAGGAGGTGCCAAAAATAAGGTCAGCACATGCTCACGTCTGGTTTACATGAGTTATAACAATTGTACCAAAATGTTTGAACACATTTTCAAGCAGAAATAGATGGGATGGCAGAGAAAGGAGTCCTATACGTTTTAAATAAAAACCAACCAACTTAAGGGGTGTACTAAGAATACTGAAACAGTTCAACAGTATTCTTTCACAACTAACAATTCACATTCTAATTCTGAGTCAAACTCATTAGCTGCTTATTTTAAGCCCTGTATATTAACCTGGAAGTCAGTGTGGTGTAATGGTTTGAATGCTGGACTATGACTCTGGAGACCAGGGTTCAAATGTCCACTCGGCCATGAAAACCCACTGGGTGACCCTGGGCAAGTCACATACTCTCAGTCTCAGAAAATCCTGTAATAGGTTCACTGTAAGTCAGAAATGACTAGAAGACACACAACAACAATAACGAATATTAACCTGGCTTTCCAAGTCTACTGAACAATAGTGAATATGCAAAGAAGTAAGATAGGAAAGGAAAAGGTGAATTAAGAAAAACAGCATGCCTGTTCATATCCCTCTTGCTTAAATATGCCCTTCTTGTTCTACTAAACATAATTAAAATGTCATATACCTTATGTGACCACCAAATATATCTGTAATTGGCGTTTGGACAAAATCCGCCTGTCGAGTAACAGAGGATTTGTTGCGTGGTCCAACTTGCTCCCATTCATCCTCACTGCCTTCACCTTGCTCCTCCTGTTCATCCTCTTCATTTATAGGCTGAGTCTCTGGACCATTGGAAACTGCAAGTTCTTAGAAGAGGAAAGCACACATTTGTTCACGCTTGCATTTGATCTCTACATGATACTTGGGGTGGACTGTTTTTGTTCTGACAGCAACCTGAACTGTCAAGGAAGCCTTTCCTGAAAAAAGGAAGCACTGATGTGTAGAAAGCCTATCATTAAAGTAGATGTCAGTACTTCTACCTGGCTCAGGCTACTATTCTAGAATTACTTTGTGATTCCTACCTCCATACTAAAATGTAAGTTAAACCACAGGCATAGTACTTGAACCTGTTTGGCACTAGTCAGAATTTGTTCCTTTAGCCATAGTTTTTGTCTCAACTATGACACGGAAACTATGGTTTATCTTAACAAAGCAAAGGAGGTGAGGAGGACCAATGAAAACCATTTGAAAATTTTGCCCCCCCCCAAAAAAATAAAAAATTACAATTTGTAGTAAAAACGCAATGCTCACAGTTAATGCAAACCACAATCTGTGAACCTATGCTGAACCATTATTTTCCAGCATGGCTCAAAGCCAAAATGTTTTGTGCGCTTGAGAAATAATAAACCATAATGGTTAGAGAAAACAAACCATGCTTAAGCATTATGTCTGTTCCGGATCTACAGTTAAATAGACTTATGCACTTTAAAATTTGCTTTTTAAATACATACTTTCACTGTGTGGAGACAGCAATTTCTTTAGAATCAGCATTTCCTCATGTAGGCCATTTAGGATAAAGCCCAAATATTCTTCAGCATCTTCTTGCCTCCCCTGCATAAATAATAAGTTATTATAATTCATGATCTGAAGAGTGAGCCAAAGGCATACAGCACACCATAGTCCAATTAAGTTTCCAAATCAGCACATATGCCACATTCTACTCCCTCATCACTATTTCACAGTGGGCTTCCAAAGTGCTTTTTAAAACTGAGGTGATTTTTTTTTAAATAACCAGCGTGAGAGCTTGATGCAAGATAACTCCTACTGGGGCATCCTGTGGAACATGTGAGATTAAACTAGAGAGGGGACATAAGCTCCATCCTGCAAATGCCCCAGCACACACCAGCCCCACTTCTGACCTGGGTATGTTCAATGTACTGGTTAGCAATGAAATTCTAACCAGTTTAGCTAAATGCCCTCAAAATCTTCCCTGCAACAACAACCCTAGAAATATAGAGTTCTCTACCATGGAGAAGCCAGGAAACACATTCAGTTGAATGTCCTTAGAATCTCCCTTTGGACCATCACATTAAACACATGAGGTCTGAAGTTTCCTCTTGGAAGGACAGGAATAAAGGGTGAAGGGCTAACGGATATGGTTCACCCACTCATCCCCCCTAAGTATGTTTGTTCTGAATGTCTGGGGGGTTGATTATCTGGTGGTTCCAACAAGCTCCAATAGGCAGCCTGGGGTGATGCTTTTATTAGGCCAACTAAAAGGCATAAAATACATCATGCCAGCTTTTGAAGTCCACTTGCATCCACATCAGACAGAGGTCATAGCTGTGTACCTTCCTCAAGGTGGCTCCAGTATGGGCTCTTATTTTACCAATCCAAGGCATTTTTCACAAGCAGCTCTCACTCCAAATTCTTGAGGGGTTTCATAAAGATTACCACTGATAAGGGAAACATCCTTCTCCTGATGAACTTAGAAGCTGAATGGCAGGAAACACGGCCTTACTAACCCTAGCTCTGGGTAAAAATTAATTAAATAGCTTCTCTTTCGAGTTAAATTCTGGGATCTTCTTTACGCTCTTGATTACATACTCATGGGGATCTCCACCATTCACTTCTAACTTGCACGTGGTCTTCAATGTGATTCTGAGATTTAATGCCTCCAATTTACAAGACTTAGGGAGAAAGGTAAAAAAGGCTAGCACCATGTCCTCAATGTTCACACCACAAGATAAAAACACTCTTGAGTTTGCCATTAACTATACCTATTTTCTCTATATTCTTGAGTCCTATAAAAAAAACTTTAACTGTATGTTTGGCACTACCTGGGTGTTCTAGATACAATAAAAATAAACTCAATCTTCCCAGTAGTAAGACAGAATTATAAACTCCTCCTACAGGGCTGCTTCCATAATATACCAACAGGGGAACAAATATCTTAAAAGAGCAAATCCTCACCTTTTCTGAAAGGCTTGACTTGATAACTGTCAACAACCTATAAATGTATGTGGGTTCAAATGCAGCTCCTGGCCTGATGTCTCTTGCAATTTTATCACCTAAAGCTGCAAGAAAAATAAACAAAAAGTTGGACAAAAGGAAGCCATTTAAACAAGATCCATTTTAAAACTTTTGAAGCTTCCTTCCTGAGTTCATAACTAGACAGATTTAGTGTTGCAGTTCCAACAATATTCAAGTAGTCACTATTTTATTTCCTCTACCAAGCCTAAGAAGAGGGAATGGTGGTACATGGTGATGGGCCATTAACAAGGAACTCCATGCAGGGACAGAGGATTTCCAGCAGATAATGGCCCATCAATCAACCATTAGCCAAACAGATACTAATCAGCCTTGCATTTCTATACCCAGAAACTAACCATTCAATTACACAAATTTACATATACTCCCCAACAAGGGTTCACAGCATATAAACTCCACACACACTCCTACCCAACCATTCTCTGAAGATGCCAGCTGCAGAAGCAGGCAAAACATCAGAAAGAAACTATTCCAGAACATGGCCTCACAGCCCTGAAAAAAGCCAAGGAAAATCTATGGATTTTGACTTCACAAGGCCTTTATTTTATTCATCTCTGGCCGGGGGGGGGGGGACACATTATAACAAGATGTCCATACACTGCTACCTGGTGTTTACTTCCCTCAAATGATTTTTAAGCACAGTGTGGATGCCATGTTGGAACGGGACTTTCAAACATTGCAGAATGCAGAACATATTCAGGTATTTTGCCCAAAAATGCAGTGAGGAATTCTTCCAAGCATATCAACCCCTACAATACAGCAGTGAAGCCTTTTGTACAACAGGGTATCTTATTCCTCTTGTTTCTCACCAAATTCCTCCATTTTCTGCAGAAGCTGGTGAATGTTTTGAAATATTCACACCAAACCATGAAATAATCTGACATGTGAAATGGTAGAAGCTTATTTCAATCTTAGCAAACCTTCAGCTTTGAAGACATCCACAGAAGAGAAAACTGAAGGATCAAAAAGAAGAAACTGCGGAAGCTCAGAAAATGAGACTGATCTGACAAACTTTCATGAAACAAAGTTAATATTCAGTGAATTTTGGATACTCCTTTTTTAGCTCTTTGAAAATGATTAAAATTTGTCTGCTTGATACTACAGATGACACTAAGTTCAGAATACACATTAACTTTGTTTTACTATATAGGTTGACCCACTGCATCTGTGGGGGATACGTTCCAAGACACCCCCCGTGGATACCTGAAACAGTGGATAATAGGGAACCCTATTATTATCAATGAGATGAATGCTGGCAGTTGACCATAGAAGCACAATGCAGGACCTAGAAATGCCTAGAGAGAAAATATTTTTGGGGATGTGAATAAGTGAAACCGTGGATACAAAGGGCGGGGGGGGTAGACCTATAATGTTGACAGCTTCAACCTTCTGCTTCTCATAAACAGGCACAATATTTTAGATACTCAGTTTATTAGAATATAGCAATATTTGTGACAAAAAAATTAAAAGACTGAAATGCCACATTGGTTACTTACCGTGAAGGTGCATTCTTGAGGGAACGGGGTGATACGGGGCCTTCACATCTAGTTCTAACTTCCTGCTTCGCCCAGTAGGTAGCTGAGAAATCTCCTCCGTCTATCCTTTGTTTTTTCTTTGTTCCTTTCCTTTTCTTCTTGCTCTGTTTTTCTTTAGACCTTATTTCCCTCTTTCTCTATTTGAATCTCCCGCCTCTTTTTTTTTTTTTTTTAAATATCCTTTTTTCTTTCTGCGGCTGCTCAGTGCCGCTTCAGCCTGCTTTCTCCTAGCCCCCCCTCCTTCCTCCCTCCTTGCTCCTTTTCAATACCGGACGGCCATGCAGGCCCAGGAGGACCAACAAGAGGCGGGAAAGGACTCCGGAGTGGCGGGGGGGTCGGTCCCCGGCCACGTCCACTCCGAGAGCGCGGCAAGAAGAAAAGGAAAGGAACAAAGAAAAAACGAAGGATAGACGGAGGAGATTTCTCAGCTACCTACTGGGCGAAGCAGGAAGTTAGAACTAGATGTGAAGGACCCGTATCACCCCTCCCTCAGAGAAAGTAAGTTCAATTAGTAAATTTGTATAATCTGAACTATGAATTTAAATTAAACATATTCAATTATACTAATTTTATAAGCAAACCAAGTCATACATAATACTTTTTATGTTCCTAAAGTAACAAGCTGACTTTAAATCAGTACGGGGCATTAAAAGAGAGAGGGGGGGGGTACTGTATTGCATTTTTTTTTAAGTTTCCAACAATTTTTTTTCTCCTGGGAAGGAAAAAAATCCTGCTCCTTCATGGCTTCAAACTTCCTGGACACATGGAAGTTTCCAGCCTCATCTGAAGCACAACAAGAATAATCACAAAACAGTGAAAAGTGGGCAGGGCAACTGTCAGGATTGGTCCCAGACATGACCTTTTCCTGCCAAGTTCAGTTTTGTTGTTTACAAATTGTGTCTGTATTTCTCTGTGCGTTGGTACCGTGAGAAAAGGGAAAGTGGATAATAGGTAGCCAATGATTTTGGACCCCACCACATTTGGTAGATTGGAGTATGCTTTTAATGTACTGTTTGTCAGTTAAGTTTCATTCTGAGCAACAACCTTGTAGGGCTCGCTTTCTAAATTACTGAGCCAATAAAAGTTTTGTATGTTTGAACTCTGAAACTGCTGGTCACTGAGTCTGAGAATGCCAATACATGGCAGCAACTAGCAAGCTCCTTTGAATACTGTTGCATCAAGAATTTGGAAATAAATAGCAACCTATAGATAGCTCATATAGAAAACAAAAGAACATGACCAAAAACACCTGATCAATCGATTAATAAAGCATGACTGTGATAACCCTAATATGCAACAATGATGACAACCAGTGGAGACACATGAAATCTACAAAATACAGAGTCTTTTTGTGCCTCCAAAACTGGCAACAGACTAGTAGTGAAGGAGCCGGGCCTCTTCCTCCTCCTAAAAAAACAGGATGCAGGTAAACTTGTAACAGTTTGGGAGTGGGGGTGGGGAGGAGTGCCTCTGAGATGCTGTATGGGGTTTAAACAGAAACAGAAAAGCTCTTTGTATTTTATGCTTCTCGATGTGAGCCCATTTGTGCTGCAGGAGCACTAGAACCTTGTCTGTAGGATACAAAGGCTGCATTGAGCTCCTCCACCATACTCATATGCAATCAGACAGTTAGCAGCTGATATTTTCTACCCACCTTGTTTTGCCTTAGGAGGGACTGGCATATTTGTAAACTCATTCATTAGACGGACACTAAAGCGGAACAAAAAGAAACTGGTATCAGTCATAGGGACAGCAAATATTAACAGGTAAAGCTTGCTAGCCAAAATAAACAATTATAACTACAACAAAACCTGATCAGGAACATGCTGAAATTGACAAGCTTCAAGTAAGACAAACTGCATTCACTGAGTAGTCCTCAGTAGTGTATTTTAAGACAAAAACAGCTACCTTCATTTTACCTCTCTTCGTTTTAAGACGCTCTCAAGACAGCCAATACATACTTGTTTTATGAGTCAACTTTTTCAGCTAATGTAATTTAAAAGCAACCTTAGATCTGTTTTTGTCTCTAAGGCAAAAGTGGAAGACTATCATTTCTTTTTTTTAAATTATTATTTTAAATTCATACATCAACCATATTACACTCTTAAATAATACTTCTTTCTTTAAAATGAATAATCACTTTCATCTTAATTATTAATATTGATTTAATTCTTTGTCCCCCTGCTAGTGCTCCCCACCCCAAGGACCATCTATACCAATTATTTATTCCATTTTCCAAAATTACATTGATTCCCTTGGGGGGGGGGTGTACCCTCTTTTTCTTATAAAAAAACCCCATAATCTATAAATGGTTTCCATATTTCATCAAATTTACAACTTTTCCATAATCCTTTTTTTAACTTTCAATCTACATGTTAATTTATCATTAATAACAATGTCCCATACTTCTCTATACCATTCCTCTATATAATCTCCTTCTATCTTCCATTTTCTAGGTATCATTAATCTTGCCGCTGTTAATAAATTTGTAATCAGATCTTTCATAACTTGGGTACAGAAGACTATCATTTCTAAGGTTCCAAGACTCTGCTTCAGGTGGGATGCATGAAGTGACCTGGACATAATTCTTATAGGACAGCAGAAGGGGGGTGAACCCTAATTCATATAGGCTACATTCTGTATATAAGCACACACACAGGGTTGAACCTCATAAGAAGCAACGGGAGAAAGTGCTCCTTCCTCCTCTCCTCCACTTGCTAGCTTCAGTAATTCATTCCAGGTTTGTATCAAACCAAAGCTAGTTTCTTGTTACTTTCAGATTGTGAAACTCTGGCTTAACTTCAGTCAACAGAGTAAGACAAGAGGCCACAATCTAATTTTAGTTATTAATAAAGATTTGTAAACCATTCTTTATCCAAACATAATGGTGAGAAAGAGAATCCAAATATAGCCACTCAAGTAATAAGCTACAGCTTCCATGCAACTGTGGGGAAAATACTATGTGTTTCACTTTTGTACCAATGTAAGTACATTTTCAAATTCCTAGAGAAGAAAGATAGAGGGGAGTTCGGACCGTTTCAGTGGCAAGTGAAAACCTAACATGACAGCAGTTAGTAGTTAATTTAGCTCTAGACCAGATCATAGACATTGTTCTATGACAGAACAACTACTGAATTCTACACCAAAGAATACTTTAAGCCAGATGTCTATAAGAGGCAAATTTCAAAATTATCAGTGCTGTCAACTATATAACTCAATTGTTTAACTAATAGTTTTTAAAAATAAAAAATAAAAAAAACACCACAAGGCATACTGACTTGCAAACCCAGTTCAGTCATCATGACTGTCTTGCAATTTACTTACAAGCTGTCTATCATTGGTGTTGATGTACATGGCCGCTGTGATTTCGAATACACTGGAATGGACTTCATGAGGTGATACATAGGAGGGCAAGCAACCAAAGCTTGCAGTGTCTACAGAACTGCATTAAGGAGTCAGTTAATAAAGATAGCCAGATGGAGTTCTCCCTCATTCTCTGATACACCCACCCACCAGTGTTTGGCAAAAAACAAAACAAAACCTGGAACTCTATGGTACAAGGAAGCAATTTAACAGTCATAATAATATCCACTAGATACTTTTACTATTTCCCATTCACAGGTTGCAAATCAGTCTTCAATAGTACAACAGTCTGCTATATGTAACTAGAGTATCTGGTAACAAGAACCACGCAACATAAACAAGAACCCATACAAATAAAAATGGAAAGCATTTCATCCAAGTAAGGATACAGCGTTGATATAACACCAGTTTCCTTTATTGATCAGCCCTCGTGGTTGCAAGGACACTGGTTTATGTATTAGTTTTACATTTTCCAGTAGTTCTGTTAAATGAAAAACACATTCAAACATATCAACAAAAGCCAATCTGTTTTTGACTGAACAGAGACCTTGACTATTATACTAAGCTGAGGAAGGAAAAACAGAATTTTAGCATCCCCTTGTGGCCAAAGAAAGAACTTTAGACGCACAGTTTGCTTACTGCCCAAGGTATCTATCTATCTGATTACGCTTTATCACCACATTTACTACTACTCATTTTTATATGGATGTAGCGGTGAGGCAAACTTCACTGTATAGCTTCACCAGGAAGCGCTCCTGGGAACATGCATGTACGTAAGGTGTCCATTTGTTATTTATACTACTTGTTCAATTGTTCCAATGATTCCACTCCCATCAAGTCACTCTGTGGCTCAACATGTGAACATTTGAAAAATATTTTTTCCTGGGGAAAAAAAGAACCAGGCAGTAGCTTTCTTTCCATTCTAATTACACGTGTTTGGCAACATACAGACACACTATACTTTCTTCAACAACAAGGACTGAGAGACCAGGTGTAAAATGCAGCAGACAGCTGAATTACTCTAAGCTAATATTCAAGTCTGTTCTGAAATACTTGACATCACCTGTATTAGGAAATAAGCAGGACTAGGCTTACTCAGCCACATGAAGTTTAACAAGCCCAAGTGACATCCAAACAACTCCGTTTACGTAATCATCACTACCAATGTGAACTGTAATAGAATGTTCTATTTTTTTCCCAAAAGGTTATTGTATGGAAGTTTTTTTTTTCCTTTATAGAAACAGTAACCGGTGACTGTATTGCATGAAGATAGCCTAACAACTGAAGATAGCCTACTTTAAAAAATGCTATACGCTGGACATTTATTGCAAACATGCACAGGCCTCCCACATTCCTCCTGTTTTCACACTACTGGAATATAATAGTGCCACTATGGCTCCCACTATTTGACGAAAATACAGTGAAAGTTCATAAAAAGGATATTGAGTTCTAGAAACAGAATATATCACAAACAAAAATGTAGTACAAGTATACCTCAGTTAATAAAGTAGATGTGTTCTTGGGTATTAGTGAAATTGTGGTCAAGAGGCAGAAATAAAATGGGGAAAATATGCTTAGGTCCCTATACCACAAAAACAGAAGAGCAATTCACTATGTTTCAACAAACTTTTTATTCAAATCTATAAATGCACATGTGAAATTATGTGCATGCTCAGTAAGGGATTCTGGGGACTGCAGCTGCTTATCTTACCCATAATATGCAGGTACATACAGCAACACTAGGCTAGAAGAGAATCCCATGCCTTCCCAGGCTGAGCTTTATTGCATTAATGCAGACTTGCTACTGCAAAAACAAGCAGCTGTTTAATACAGAAAGTACGTGTTTCTCCAGCCTTCCTTTGCCACCCTGCCAATGCTGCTAGAAAACCTTCCAGCTAGACAGAAGGAAAAGGAGGGTTGGGTAAACATCAAGAAGACTATATGAAAAGGAGTCTTTGATAGAAGTTTTGTTAACTGAGGTATGCCTGTATATTATTACAAGCACATCAATGCCATACATAATTTACTCTTTCAAACCTTCTACTGAAATGTAGATCAGTGATTACTCAATGTAGACTTTTGAATCAAATGTGACCAAATATAACTGTTTTAGTGAACTAGACACAAGAAAAATTGAAAAGAAAAGCATTACCTATTTAGTAATAAAGGCATTATGAAGGAATCCCACTATAAAGAAATTATACAGTACAGAAAGAGACCAGCTTTGGAATTCTACTGGAATTGATTCGAAATTCTACAATCCAAGAATACCAATAGTCTGTAATTTCCTGAATTGTAAGGGAAACTGTTCTACCTGCAATAGTTAATTTCACACACAAGACAGAAGAATAAACAACTTTTAGTATCATTCTCTGTCCCATTTTTATGACACAGGAAACTTATGTTATGCAGAACACCTCATTATACGCAATGAGCAAAATACCAAGCTAAACATGCCTACTTTGTCATGGTGACAGACTGTAAAGCACTATTTGGCAGGCTGGATTGGTTGTTGGCTTACAGCTCCTGGTTCATTTAAGTTAATGCTACCTAGTTAATTTTACCTACTCACTTTATGGGAAATACAATGTAGGAGGGAGCAGTTTGGATACACCAGCATACATGCTAGTTTACAATAAATGGGGGGGGGGGAAGCCAGGCAGCCCAGCTTACATTTATGTGCGAATGAAGCCAGTGTTTTGACTTCTGGCTTACTGAGCAATAAAATGTGTTCCTTTTGTGATTAGACAGATGGTGAAGAAAGTAGACAGCTCTATTCAATGTCCCCCCCCCCCGCAAAAGCACCCAGCTCTCCAAATGGAGAGAGGCTAAATCTCCCTCTCTCTCAGTCCTGGGTGGGAGGGGATGCTGAAAGTAAAGACCCTCTGACACTGCAAACTTTCAGTGCTGAGTTGGCAAGGCTTTTGAAACAGAGACCGATCCACCCCTGAATCTCACACTCGCAGCAAAAAGTTGACTTTAGAAGAAAGAACAAAATTGTTCCAGCCTAGACAAACTCTGTCTTTCACTAATATATGTGCTTGGAAGAGCCAAGCATCCTCCACCACCACCACCATGCTAAAAGGGATGTATGCATCAGTCTGTAGAAGATGCTTACAAGGTGCTAATCATTACAATAAGCCAGGAATGGAGAACATGTGGCTTTCCAGATGTTGTTGAACTGCATCTCACCACTGACTATACTGGCAAGGGTTCATGAGAAGTAAAGCTCAATAAAACCTAGATTTCTACATTTTCCCTAATTATGCTCTAAGCAAAGACACAGATGTTGCTGTAATATCCAATTAATCATTTTCAGATTGTTGTGCTACTGAAGTCAGCAATAGTGCCCTGTTGTGACATTTTAATCCATGCCTTCAAACCTTCCTAGGTTAGCCCTGCTTGTCTTGGCAGCTTAAACCTGCAGTGTGGTAATGATACCTGCAATCTTTATGGCTACAGGATCCTCAGAAACTGGAACAGGCCCCTCTTTCACTTCAACCTGTTTCTCAGGGACCACAGGGGATGTGGCAGGAGGGGTATACTTAGTCTCCACATAAGCCATAGGTGTGGAAACAGAGGGCTTGGAATTGTGAAAGAGACTGGCCCACGATTTTGCAGGCTGATTAACCACAACTGATCCTGAAACAGGGGTGGCTGCCTCAGTAGTAGATGAAGCATCTTCAGGCTTCACTTGGTCTGAGTCAGTGCTTTCCACAGTGTGCAAGTCTACCCCATTGGCAGCTGTGCCCTCATTAGAGGATTCAAGTGTTTGTCCATTGGTAACGCCAAGATTTTCAGTAGTATCAGTACCAGCGTAAGGCTGTACAGCTGTCCTTAAAGAGCTGTCCCTCCCAGTCTCAGAAGGGATGCAAGACTGTTCCAAATTAGTAACACTGCACACTTCAGGCTGCCCTGCAGTCCTTGTAGCATCTACAGCACTAGAAACCGAATCCTCAGAAATGGCTTCACTAGCAAAGTCCACAGAATTTTCAGGGCTGTTACAAGTCCTTGGAGTGACCGATGGGGCATCACCTGTAAGTTCTACATCGTCTGTGCTTATGCTATTAAGTCCTGTTGAATTCGCATGTCCATTTACCAAAGCCTCAGCAGGAACAATGCCATCACTGACATCTTCCAAGTAACTGTAATATCCAGGAGGTCTTTTTTTCTTCTTTTTGCGTTCCCTTTGCCCAAGGCTGCCAGGTAAACTATCATTCTCAGCATTAGAACCACTATCCAAAGTAAGAGCAGGATCAGTGAACTGGCAGTCAATGGAGTTATAGTTGGCTTCGTTGAGTACATCACTTGGCGTTTTCTGGGTAGGTGTGCAACCAAGAATGAATTCCGGTGCTTGTGGATTCAGAGTACTTGAAATACTGTAGTCACTGTTATTCAGCACAGAGGAATCTGTC
This sequence comes from Gambelia wislizenii, assembly GCA_030847615.1. Taxonomy (NCBI): domain Eukaryota; kingdom Metazoa; phylum Chordata; class Lepidosauria; order Squamata; family Crotaphytidae; genus Gambelia; species Gambelia wislizenii. Next base: position 5,694,353 of record JAUMIR010000008.1, read on the forward strand.
TCAATAACTTCATTAACACCAAATTCAATTCTCTGATATTCTTCCCCTGGAAAGAAAAAATAGTGTATTTTAGGGGTGTGCAGAGAAAGAAAAATACCAGGAAAAATGCCTAATACTGAGTTTATGCATGCAAGAAAGGATTGTAAACACCCTGGATCCCTCCAAATGATGATGATGAAATGTCTAGCATGGAAAACAGAGAACAGATTAGAGAAAAAATGGTTGCAATGCTATGCACAGCTTTCTGGTAAATAGCTCCCTTAATATAGTGTGACTTACTTCTGAGTAAACATGTATGATGCTATTTAGAATCAGCAGTAGGTATCAGGGGGTTACCCTGGTTTTTCAATTTCATTTGCCAAGCTGTTCACTAAATAACTTTTGGGGTGGGAAGCGGGGGAAACAACAGCTTGGCTCTCAAAAACAATCATAGCCAAAATCAAACTCTAATCACGGTCACATATACCCAATAGCAATTTGCTCACTAAGTATGAATTGAAACTGGTAATAGTGAAGCTTTTAGTACAGGCAAGATACAGGAATGTTTCCATCAACCAAATGTCAGGTTGTCTCAAAAACACCTATAGTATTCTGCGTAAGTATCTTCCAGCCCTATCCTATTCTTCTTTTTCAACAGAACAAAAAAGCATCTATTTTCAACTTTTAAAGACAGATTCTTGGCATCAAGAAGGGCTGTAGTTTTACCATAATGCTGAAATTACACCATATTCATCCAAGAAGGCCTTAGATCACTGGATTTTGTAAGAATTGTTAATAATGCAAATGAGCAGTGAGATACACTACTAAAAAGCTTTAAAAATATGAAGTCATAAAAAGATACCTGTTGGGCTACATTTAGGCAGCAAACTGATCCAAATCCCCAAAGCTGAACTCAAATAACAAACTTGTAATATATTCAACTTCAAAAGGGTTGGAGAAACAGTTGTGAAGGAATGGCTTCTTACCATCACGGATGTCTCCTGTGGACTTAAGGCCACATGAAATTGTTTCATTGTAGGGAGGCAGCTGTACAGAAAATAAATCACAAGGTAAGTTGAAAAATTATTTAAGCACAAGTAACTCGTCTCTGAACTATATGGAATAATCCAAACACTCCGACCCTTTAGTTGTGATTAAATTAACAGGACACTGGATTAATGCCAATTGACACATTCTACTCTTGTAAGCCTATCTCCCCATCATTAAGACCTTCTCTTAAGATTCCATAACAATTTAATTTACACTCCAGTCTTTCATCACAGAAGTCTGATAAAGAAATCACAGATCTGATTCATGAAGAAGAACAGTTATTCTTTTAACTACAATATGACTAAAACAACATGCAAAAGGTAAGTGAAGGAAAACTGGGTATCAGTGTTATAAAGTCAATTTTTAAAAAGATGGCTGTGTTACACTAAGACTCTCCCTTATCCATGGGTTTATTTTCTGAGATTTAAGTTACCCAAGGCCAACCATTGTTCAAAAATATTACATACACCCCCCCCCCACTTATCAGCAGTTTCACTTTCCATGGTTTTAGTTACCCATGGTCAACTGAATTCCCAAAATATTTTGTACTATCCACGGCTCCAGGCCAGGAGTCATGGAAGATATCCCCTGCGGATAAGGGGGTCTTACTCTATTTTCTTTCATTATAAAAAGAAAGTTATGGCACCTTCAAGACTAGTTAATTTATTTCCATGCAAACTTTCAGATGCATCTGAAAAAGTAGATAGAAGCCCATAAAAGCTTATGCTAAGATAAATGAGTTAAGTCTTAAAAATGTCCCAGGATTCCTTCCAACATTATAAAGGACTCACTACTCTGGACAACAGTAAAAATGTTCTTCACAATGAGAAATTTAAAATAGTTCCTACCTCAACGGAGCAACGGGGTGTCACAAAGAAGTCATTAAATTCAGCAGGGCTGAATTCCCCAAAGATGTACTGAAAAGTAAAACATATTGTAAATAGGTTAGACTACCTTAGTAGTAGTAGTAGTAAACGACATAGTAGAGCATAGTTATTCTGCATAACTTTCAGGGAATTTCAATATTTGTTAAAAATTATGTTTATTTGATAAGTCCCTTCACTTACAAGCTGGAGTATAAATGAACTGATAGCTGATCTGTTTTCTAAAGTTGCAGATAACATAACATGAAACTTACTATTTTCTTCTGTAAAATTTGAAGTTCTGAAACAATCAGCTCTTGAAGAACAGTTTTGTCTCCACTGTAATAACTACTTCCTCAATTTCATTACTGTCTGTCTGTTGTCTATCACTTCATTAACCATCTGCTGCTGCTAACACTTCTCTATCAGAAGACACATGGAAATTCATAAAGCTGGCTAGGTTTTCTAGAGAAATTTCTGACTAGGTGATCAAGTGGATAGCTATTTGTAAGTCTCCTCCTCATTCTTTATTCTAAACAAGCTCATATATATACATTATCTACCCGTTCACAATTTTAATTCTTTACTGTTGTCTAATCCTAAATGCTCTTCTCTATTCATTCAAGTTGTCCCTCTTTATATTTGCCTATTTCTTGTGCCAGGTCTTCTCCTGGCTCATATTTTCTGTGCTCTCTGGAACAAGTTAATGGTCAGTTAGCACATTATCAGCAGCCTCTCAACACAACTTCCCTTTTGTTGTGTCCACTTTAAGCTTTATACACAATTATTGCACTAAATGGACAATTAGCAACAGGAGTTGTAGACAAACCTGTATACCTCAAAGAACCAATGCTGGAAAGCTGTTTTAGTCATAGCACCAGCACAAAGTTTAGGCCCACGGATCCTAATGAGGACACAGCATGAAAAATACAGAACTATACACAGTCCACATTATGGAAACATCCAGAGGCAATATAACAAGGTCAGTGGAAAACAGTGGCGTTTATAACCAAGAATCTGAATATAAAAAGGTTACAAAAAATTAGATCTGATTATACCACCCACCCCTGCTGCTCCTACTGCATATCAACTAAGTTTGTTTCCCCAATTGTGTATGACTGACTTTCAATGTGGGAGTGAAATCCCTGCTGAAACTCTTACTAAACCTTGTCTTCTGATTTTTTTTCCCCTACCAGTGCAGCAAAACTGCATTCTAGACCTGCTTTCAAATAAAGTGATTTTTTACAAAAGATATGGGGGTATACCCCATCTTCAGTGTGGAAAGACTTCTCGATTAAAGGATCCACATTTAGAAACCTGAGGTTCAACAACCAGTCAGGTGTAGATTAGCAGTTTAGGGAGGCATATAAGAATTACAGAGTAACCAACTGTAAACACTATTCAAATTACAAAGTTATGGTCAGTACCAAATCCAAACTCATGAGTCCTTTTTTTTTTAGCAATTGGATTGTGGGCTAGGCGGTTTGCTGCTAGTGTTATCTTTTGCTATTAGTTCAATATTACTTCTCTCTTCTTGTTAGGTAATTATGAGTTACAAGCCTATACCAATATAATGCAGAACACTGAGAAATCTACATGTAGATGCAAAAGTATTTTCTGCCCACTCTTCAATAAATTCATAAAAGTCATAAATAAATTCAATAAATTCATAAAAGTGGCGCTAGAAATGCCAATGCCTTCTGAAAGCTAAATCTTTTAAAGCTCAAATATTGAAACACTACTGTTTTAATGACAAGAAAGCTGCATCCTCTAATGCCTACATTGCTTTAGAACCATCATTAATCAAATAGTAAATGATGAAATGAACATATTAAAGTACTTTTCTGAAGCTGAATATAGGTCTAGAAGACATAATATTCCTTCTGAAACTTTTAAAAAAGTATTGTTAATCTGTTAAGGACCATCTGAGCAGCTGGTCGATGTCAGCTATGTCACCTCAGAATAATCAAGCAACTGAAGCATACTGGAAACCATTCTCAAATTTCTCTGGACTTCTCAGCAACTCCAATCAAGAAGTAAAGCTTGCAGCATACACAGATACATTTATACTAACATAAAATAACCGTTTGCACAAAAACTTGTGTGAGTATGTGTCTTCAAGTCACATGTCAATTGATGGCACTCTATGAATTTCATAGGGTCTTCTTAAACAAGGAATACTTGGAGATAGTTTTGTGAGTTCATTCCTCTCAAATACAGCCTACAGCACCTGATGTTTGTTGGCAGTCTCCCATCCAAGTATTAACCAGAACTGACCCTGCTTAGCTTCCAAGTTTAGATGAGATGCTCAAAAACTTACTGAATCATAATTTATTTTGGATGAAGTCATGCAAAGCATGAAACGCAATCATGCAGTTTAAAATGCTGTTACACAAATAACTCATTCCCACACACATTACCCTCCAAGTCTTAAATCAATATACTGGGTGCTTGATATACCACCCAAGAGCATACGAAGTATCTGAAACGTCACAAAAATAGGTTCAAACTATGAATTTAATGATGCCACAATAAGATCTTGGCTGATTTTTCTATGATGCAATCCCCAATCCATAGCACATCAGTGCTGGTTATTTTCTCTACCAAAGTGACTATGGTACAAATGAAAACCCAGCTGTTTAAGGCACTCCTCCTCTTTCCCAACTGAGCTTTCTAATAATCAAGTGTTCTTCCTCATCTGGACATATGGTACCATGAAAATGCGGTGGGATGCAAGAACTCTACCAATCCCTACCCCATATAAATGCAGTATGCCATATCATAGCCATGCAGGCCCATTAAAATGTATCCAGCACAGGCTACTCTAAGTCCTCATTCCTACCTCCTCCAACATTGGCCTATTCAGCAGAATGAATGGGTAGAATACTGAAATGGCAAAATGGACAGCACCACTTCAGGCTGCCGTACTCCCCTACATTTAGAACTCCCTGAAAGAGGGAAGCAGCCCAGCAGGACCAGGACTTGGGCTGAACTTTCTCTTTTGCCTTAATGTGCTAGTTTTGTATTGAAAGGAAAGTTTCTCTACAGTTTTATTTTTCACCTGCAGTCTGAAGCTCTCAATCCTAATTTGTTACACAGGTATGCCTCAGGTAATAAAGTCGGTGTGTTTCTGGCCTTTACTTCTTTAACAGAAACATTAGTACCACAGGCAGAAGTAACATGGAAAAAAATTAGGGACAGGTTCCTACACCACAAGAAAGAAGAGCAGTTCAACGTATTTCAGCAAACTTTTAATTCAGAATTAACATTAGGCACATGTGAAATGAAACAACCAGGTCAAGTAAACCTTGTATAAGCAAAAGAATCTTCTAGAGACCACTTGAAAGCTTCTTCCAAAATGCTTCCAGAGATTTTTTTTTCTTTCAACAGCCTCCACTTTTCTTGGTGACAAAACTTATAATCAATACTTTTTCAACATGCCAGGGTAGCTGGTGAAGCAAGCTAATCTGCTTTCCCCTTTTCTTTCTGTTCTGCTCTTTGCACATGCTCTGTAAATAATTTTGGAGGCAGCTGTTTACCTTGCCTGTTCTGTTTAAGCACAACAGTAGGATCACCTAAAGCAGAATCCCTTTCTTTCCCAAGTCAAGCTTTATTGCACTGTTTACTGCCAACACCCTGTTACAAGCCAACACTAAAAGTCTTTCTCCTGCCCTCCTTCACCATCCTCCCTGTGCCAATGTTGCAAAAAACTTTCAGCTACACAGAAGAAGAAAAAAGGGAGGGCTGAGCTTCTATAAAAAGACTTTGTAAAAAGGAGTTTCTTTGTCAGGGGCTTTGTTAACTGAGGCATGCCGGTATTCTAGAACATGGGCATAATTCAAGCCATTTCTTGCTCTTATTAGCCAAATCCTTTTGTTCTCTACACACCCAGAATGCTATGATTGGTACTTTCTACTTCCAGACTAGTCCTTTCTACTCCTGAATATATGAATTTGTATTAAATTCTATTCTAGTTCGAAGGATCCTAAGATGGTATCCACACCTACAAGCAGTTTTAAATTGCCTGCATTGCTTTGTTGTTGTTGAGTGCCTTCAAGTCAGTTCTGGCTTATGGTAACTCTATGGGAAACCTATTATGGGGTTTTCTTGACAACGTTTGTTCAGAGGGGGTTTGTCTTTGCCTTCCTCTGAGGCTGAGAGAATGTGACTTGGCCCAGGTCACTCAATGGGTTTCCACTTCTAAATGGGGATTAGAACCTTGGTTTCTGTAGTCCAGGGCTGAAACCACTACACTACGCTGGCATTGTTAGCATCCATTATCATGAAGAGGTTCAATTTGACATGATGTATACCCAACTACATTAGTCCCATAGAGATGGGGGAAACACAAATCACAATCTGACTGTATCTAGAATATGTTCCTATCACAAACCAGACACCTATAATGTGACAATTTCAAAACCCATACCTATTGTCTAAGGATGACATAACAGAATAATCAGAGTGATGAGGCAAAGTCAGAGAATGAGATGAATCTGTTTGTCCTATGAAGCTTTGCTCCAGGCAGACAGCATCTACAATATTGCACTCCAAAACCTGCAAATCAAGTAGTAAGGATAATGGAGACCATTTGGGGCAGCTGCTACCAGAACAACAAGTTAAAATGCCTTTTGCCTATTTTACTTGACAGCTACCTGGGGAAAAGGTCAAAGCATTAGTGGTTTCTGGAGAGTAATAAAGGCCCTCTGCCAAGTAATTACCAGCTAAAATAAGCATCCAGCAATATTATCTAATGTGTAACTGCTGTGTGATATAACAAAATGCTACAGTATAAAGACCAGTCCCAGTAGGTTGTATCTATGACATTCCTTAAACCTTCATTTTGAAATGCAGACCTAGTAAGAGCAATGCATGACAAACAGGTTTAGCCTGGAACTTCAAAAAAACCTCCCAACATTCTTGGAAATGTCAACTTTTCTAACACATCATTCAGCTCTTGCTCTATCTAGATCAAACACAGGCTACCTTCAACTTAATCAGCTACTAAGCGACCTAATAAGCCTCTTATCGTCTCAAAAGAGAAGCAGCACTTTCTGATGCGCAGGGCCTTTCTAACTTCACAGAAATTATATACAAGCTGTATCAATACATTTGTCCCATACCATTTCAAAAATGAAAGGGTAAGATTACTATGACTAGAGAACATATCCTGGAAACTTCCAGAGCTGGAACAGAAAACTGAATATTAGGGATTAGTTTCCAGCTCTCTACATTGCTGAAACTAAAAAACTGTTGTATTTTATATGATCTAGACAAATATGGAAGCATTCAAATTTCAGTTCTCTATCGGTTTAATTTTTTTATCCTGCACTACTGCCACCCAGTCTATATTTTACACAAGCTACTTCATTTAAAGAACCTGTACAGGAAAAGCAGGAATTTCTGGCCCCAATTATAAACATGGTTTAGAACTGTGAGAGACTCTCCTGCCATGGCACATTATTGTTCCATACAAAGTTCCTTAATCCTTAGTGGTATGTCAAATGTCCATATATAAAGCAGTTCAACTGAACAGAACAAAAATGCAGCTCTAGCAATGTGGTTCTTTCAAACTCAATATCTACTTTGCTGAAACAGCATTAAAGTAACAAATGACCATAATCCTGTGGCTCAAAGCCAGCAAGTTCTACTACAAACAGACCTGTACAACACTGACAATAGCACAAAGAACGTATACATCAGTAAACTGAAACAGAACCATGTAGATTACCTATACAATTCAGGCATTGGTGCCTCACTCCTTTCAACTTTAAAATGAACACCATATAATGTAAGAAACATTTTGTTAACATGACACTTTCCAGAAAGAAACCATGTTCCGTTAATCCAAATTCTGTAACTCTAAGAAGATTCAATGAAGAATTTGAAACAAAAGAAACAAGACCTGTTAAAGATACAATGTTCTATTTTAATTTGTACTGAGTTGCATTAAAATTATTCTATCCAACTGATCTGCACAGAACAAAACAAACAGATATTGTTCCTCCTGCCTTTTATCCTTTCCTCACTGATGTCACAACTGCATTCTAGTCTACCATTATTTATGAGCAATACTGCCTCCACATTCAAATATAATTTTGAATACAATGCATAGTTTAGATGAAGTATTGCAAAAATCTTATTCAAGATTTTTAAAAAGCAAAACCAATGCATATATAATTTTTAGACAAATAATGAAACACGACATTCCACTCTATATTATTTTCTTTGTGCAAAAGTGGACAATTCAACTGCTCATTGACAGACCTATGATATCCTGCAGGGCTATGTCACTAAAACAGCAGTAACATTTCAAACTGAAACAATGGCGTAAATGTTAAAGAAAAGCCACAGAAATATAAAACTGTGTTACACTCAAGGGAGCAAAACCCAAAACATGCCTATACATGCAGCAGAATGCAGAGGCAGAATGCAGGTAAGAAATCATGTTGCTGAATGCTCCCTTAGCATCAATAATTAGCACTGAACACTGCTGCAACCATAGAGGCTATAGCCTCAGTTATGTAGTAGTGGAGAGCCAATATGGTGTTGTGATTTGAGTGTTGGATTATGACTCTGGAAATCAGGGTTCGAATCCCCACTCAGTCATGGAAACCCACTGGGTGACTTTAAGCAAGTCACACTCTCTCATCCTCAGAGGAAGGTAAAGACCCCCCCCAACAAATTTTGCCCATGATAGTTTTGCCTCGCCACAAGTCGGAAATGCCTTGAAGGCACACAACAACAACATATTGTACTTGGAAGACTATGGAGTCACACACTGAAAGTGCAAGCTGTTGCCACAAGCGGAGGAAGTTAAAAGGTCCCCCACTCCATAGTTCGAGCCATTTTAAACAAGACCTAAAGTGTAACTTCTGAGAGTGGCATGAGGAGCTGCAGCCAAGACTTTAGTTTGTCCACAATTCCACAAGTAAGCAACAAAAAATATGTTTGGCTTTTTCAACTATGGCTACAATCCTAACATGCCTATTTGGGTTAAGCTCCAGTGAAACCAAAAGGACTTATTTTCAAGGGGACTTATTTAAAAACAGTCACTCACCTGTAGGGAGTAACAGCACATTTTTCTAACTGAAAGAATTTCATCTGCAGACTGTTGACTTACAAAAATGTTTTGAATAGGTAGGCCTGAAAATTTTGTGGACAAGTACTCCTTTGCTAACATTACTTGAGAGGTTGGCAACACAATCCTAACTCCAAATAATACAATTTAACTCCTTTGCAGACTAAAGCACAAAACAAGTTTCTATGTATATTTCAGACATGAGAATTTTACCAGAGATCTCAAACCCAGGCCTATCTGAATAGTGAGAAAGTATTATTTTTCATCTAATGAAAAAGCCTGAATGTCAGCAAAGATAACAGTAAGAGTGACCTCTGATGATCTGATGATAAGTATTAGTCAATATAGTTTTCCCTTTTAAAACAAGCTATTAAATTAATATTGTTCAAGAAAAGAGTTAAGTTCTATAAAAATCTATACAGATGTTTGAACACTGAAAGGTTTGTAGAGAAAACTGTCAAATTAGAGGGAAAGCAAATAAAAAAAAACCTGCACTAAAATAAAAGATTGCTAATAAATCCAACATGGCCAAACCTGAAAATGAGGTTATTAAATAGAACATGTCACTTACGTCAAAGAGAGCAATCTGCACATAATTAATACAAAGACCATGCTGATGTTTTAGCAGTATTATTTGAAGAAATGTACAAGCAAGTCTACTGAACAGCAACCAGCATTTTGTAACGTTATTTATTTTTTACTGGTATTAAAAACTATTTACACATGAAGGTTTCAAGGCAATATTCAACAATGAGTGAAATAAACACATAAAATCAACATACAGAACCTAGATTATTCACAAGAGAAAAACACATTGTAAACTGAACTGCACCTGGAACCCTTTTAAAAATAAGTATATCTTCAACATAGCCTAAAAATAAGAATTTCACAACAGATCTAATATTAGGGGAAATGCCACATGGTGCAAATATGTTAAAATGGTTATAGGAATCAAATATTCAGAACTCAAGTGCTCATGTGCAGCAGTCCTCTAAATATGCAGAACTACAACTCACATCATCCCCATACATCATGGCTAAGGCAGGTGGTGTAAAGCACATCATTGGGTGACAGATTTGAGTTACACGTAAGGTTCCTCCCTGTTCATTCAAATCTCACTTTGCAGAAAATTTGCTAGGTAGCCACTCACCTTCAACTGCATATTACAGGAGTAGCAATTGACTTTACAAGTTGTTTAACCTATGTGGCAAACTTGAACAAAGTTTTAGCTGCAACATAGAAAAAAGTCTCATCCTCCAGCTACCATGAGAATTTTCTGTACATAAAAGGATCACTGAAATTTCTGAGGCTAAGGATCCATATACTAAACACCATATAGGGGAACTATACTCTTCACACCTGAAACTCTTGTTCCTACTTTTACTAGTTGCCTCTTAGAAAGGCAAGACCTTACAAGGTAAGACACAACAGGAGTCCCTAAAATGACATCTCTAAATATCAGTTACTCATGCAAGCTAGAAAATTATTCATTTTATCACACTAAGCGAATAACTAAGAACTTTTTAAAAGCCACTGATTTTTAATTAGGAGTCTTCATTTGACATTCCGTGAAGCAGTAGAGATCTGCATATTCATCAGTTTGGCTACCATTAGGCCCATATGCAGCATGCTGCTGGTCTCGCTTTAAATACTTCTTTATTACAGAGACACAAATTAGCACAACACACTTTATATCGCGCACACACGCACACACCTAACAACCATATGAAACAGATTAGGCTGAGAGAAAGAATCTTATCCAAGGCCATCAGGAAAGCATTATAGCTGGGTGAGGTGAACTTTGGTTTTTTCTATCAAAATCCAACATTTTAACTTGGTGAAACTATCACCTTGTTCTTCAGCCTCCCAACACAGAGGGCTCAATGAGGCTGACTGCAGGCAACTGTAATATTTGCAGAAGAGTCTGACCTGCACAATCCTGCCTCAACACTTTAAAGGTTATTTTAACTAGATGACCTTTAAAAATATGTTCTATGAGCAATTAATTACTTCTTTATAACTTTATATATCCTAAGCATTCTATAAATATAAACCCAATTCAAAGTATGAACAACACTTCAAATTATTACTATGAAGAGCTTCTTACTTTTGCTCTTATTAAAACCAAACATCCCATAGAAAGGAGGGGGAGTTTTTCAGATACAATCAAAATTTAAAACCCTCTACTGTTACTCAAAGATAATGTTGTAACATTTAAAAAATACAACATTTAAACAACCCCCTCCTATAAAAAGATATCCAACAAATCTATAACTGTAAGCAAGCAAAAATTATCTATGAAGGAAAGAATAAATGAATGAATACAAGTCAACCACAACACTACCTAGCTCAGCAAATGTGGAAAAGTTGCAATGCTGTGCAATCCAATCCTTAGCTAGTCTTTTTCATCCCTACCTGTCTACAGAATGCACTATGCACCGGCTTTCAGGATTCCCGCACCTTTTACATTTTTTGCAGGCCAGATCATCAGCCATATTTCACTTCTTTCCTTCTAAAATTAATCTGAGATACTTTTTTGGGTGGGAGGGGGATGTATCAGCCTTCACTATTCTGATAAAGACTGAGACTGCACCAGTATGCACACTTACCTGGAAGTCCCATTCATAAACATAATCTGCTCAAGTATCAGATGGTAATGCTGCAGCAGTCACACAGATAGATTAATTCAAGACTAAAGCTCTATGACTGACCCCAAGAAGCCTCACTCTCAAGTAAGGAACACATTATTAGGCTGAAAAGCTGCAATAACCCTATGCACATGCTTACCTGAGGAATACTGAAAGCAATATAAACTTCACTGAGACTTATGTATGCCTAAGTAAATTTTCAGCAATCCTATGCATGCACTTACCTGAAAGTAAAACACAAGTGAACTCCGAAAAATTTACTCCCTAGTATCGAAAAGATCAAGCAGTAGAGATCATAATTTTTTTATTGGGACAGAATGAATATTGGAAAGATTTACCTATTACTTCCCTAAAAGGGAATAGTGCCAAAAAGCTGCAACACAACCCCTCCACATGCAGTTTACTTGCACTTTAAAACCAGTATCATACAATAAAAATACTATATTTTCACATCATGACTGAAACCCCAAGGGATCTTTATCCTCAGTAACCTACCTTAGAGAACTTTGCTAAACCAGTAATAAGGCAAAAACCCCTCCAAGGAAAAGAACCAAATATAATTCCTCAACCACACATATGCATGTTCAACTCACAGTTAAGGACCTACATGCTCCCAACTAACAACACCCGAATCAGCTAACCCATAGATAGCATCAATAAGGTTTCCATAAATGCTGACTTATGTTTTTATTCAGCAACTGATTCAAGGAGTCTAACTATATTTGGAACCAGCAAATGGATTTAGGCTATAGACTTTTTCCTCGCTCTTAGACCTAAACCCAACTGTTACTCCTAACTAGAACAGACTCATTGAATAAGGGGACTTACATACCTGCAGACTTTTTTTTTTAAATGGCAATTTATTCAATAAAACTAACTCTAGTTAGCACTAGCAATTAGTAGGCTGATGAGATCCCAAGTCCAGCGTCCCATCTTTCTTTCCTTCACTTTTCTCCCAAGGAAATCATGCTAGACTAGTTGTTCTTAACCTTTTCTTTACTAGAAAACCCCTTTAAATATCATTTGTTGCCATCGAAGCCCAAGAATTAACTCAAGATCTTTCTATGGCTTCTTCCTGCAAGTTTTTGGCTGCAGCAGACTGAATGGCAACATGAAGACCAAGCCAGCCAGCCAGCCCTTGCTTTGGCTCCTGTCATGTGGCCACTCCACTGCAGGGAGAAGGTGGGCTGAGCAGCTTTCAAGCCTTTGAAGACCACCTGGGGGTCCCCAGACCACAGGTTAAGAACCACTGTTCTACAGACCACTTGAAAGCTTCTTCCAAAATGCTTCCAGGGATGATTTTGTTTTCTTTCAACAGCTACAACTTTTCTTGGTGACAAACTTAAAATACTTTTTCAGAATGCCAGGGTAGCTGGTGAGGCAGGCTAATCTGCTTTCCTCTTTTTCTGTTTTGCTCTTAACACATGCTCTGTAAATAACTTTGGAGATAGCTGATGTTCACATGCCTGTTGTGTGTAAGCACAACAGTAGGATTACCTAGAGCAGAATCCCTCCCCCTCTCCTAAGGTCAAGCTTTATCGCCCTGTTTACTACAGACACACTGCTACAAGCCAACACTGAAAGTCTGTTTTTCTCCAGCCCTCCTTCACTAAACATCCTTCCTGTGCTATATGTTACAAAAAAAAAAAAAAAAAAAAAAACTTCCAGCTATACAAAAGAAAGAAAAAAAGAAATGCTTGGGTTGTGTAAAAAGATTTTGTAAGAACCCAGAAAGGCAAGGAGGGGCTCTGTTAAAAAAATACTTTGTAAGAACCCAGAAAGGCAATGAGGGGCTCTGTATAAAAAGACTTTGTAAGAACCCAGAAAGGCAATGGGGGGCTCTGTAAAAAAAGACTTTGTAAGAACCTAGAAAAGCAATGAGGGGCTCTGTAAAAAAAGACTTTGTAAGAACCTAGAAAGGCAATGAGGGGCTCTGTAAAAAAATGACTGTGTAAGAACCTAGAAAGGCAATGAGGTGCTCTGTAAAAAAGACTTTGTAAGAACCTAGAAAGGCAATGAGGAGCTCTGTAAAAAAAGACTTTGTAAGAACCCAGAAAGGCAATGGGGGGGCTCTGTAAAAAAAGACTTTGTAAAAGCAAAGAAAAGCAATGGGGGGGGTGTCTGTAAAAAAATACTTTGTAAGAACCTATAAAGGCAATGAGGAGCTTTGTTAAAAAAAGACTCTGTAAGAACCTAGAAAGGCAATGAGAGGCTCTGTAAAAAAAGACTTTGTAAAAACCATGAAAGGCAGTGGGGGGGCTCTGTAAAAATGACTTTGTAAGAACCTAGAAAGGCAATGGGGGGGGGGCTCTGTAAAAATGACTTTGTAAGAACCCAGAAAGGCAATGGGGGGCTCTGTAAAAAGAGCTTCATAACAACCACTCTGCTGGGCAAATGAGGGGCCGGCCTTACTCTCAAATAAAAACACTGGCAGCTGCGGGGAGGACAATTTACCCAGAAAGAAAAGGGTGTCCTGAATCCTGCCCGGGACATCGCCCCAGCCACAGACACACACACATCCACCCGCCGTTCCCTCAGTCTCCGGCTCTTGGGGAGGGGGCGACGAAGCGGCCCCGCGGCCTAGCGAGCGAAGGCCTTCCCCCCCCCCCTTGGCCTCCTCATGGCGATTCAATGAGGCTGCAGAATGGCGGGCGGAACGGCGGCGAGGCCCAACCCTTCCTTCGCCCAGCCAAGCTCTCTCCCCACACCCACACACACACACACACAGCAAGGCAGCGGAGAAGGAGAGAGGAGAAGGAGGCGGAGGCGGAGGAGGAGGAGGAGAAGGAGGAGGAGGAGGAAGCCAGGCCGGGAGGGAAAAATAAAAAACCACCCCTTTATAATAAAGCCGCCCAATTCGGCTCTCTCTTTTTTCGTTTTACCTGAGCTCTGTGGACCGCCATGGCGCTCCCGCGCCGCCCCCGGCCGTTCCCCCGGCTCGGGGAAAGGAGGAGGCGGCGGCGGCGGCGGCGGCGGCGAGCTCGGCCTTTTTACCTCAGCGCTTCACGCTGCAGGACCCGCCGCCGCCATCTTGTCTCTTTTTTCGCGCACACACACACCGCCTCACGGGGAGGGTGGGACGGGCCCTCCGTGCGCCTGCGCGAAGGGCGCGCGCGCACGCACACACACTCCTGCCTCGCGCTCCCAACTGGCTCCGCCTCTTCTCCTGGCCTCGCGCATGCGCATAAACCCATGCTGTGGTTAAAAGGAGGGGCCCACTGAGATTGACATTGAGATTCTTTTTTTTAACTCGTTTCCTTTCTTTGCGCATGCGCACGAGATTGACATTGAGTCTTTTTTGCGCATGCGCGTCTATTTTACGCCGCAGTTGCTGAGGCTACGTATGAATGGGAGACAGAGCGCTCCTCACATGCGCATGCGCGTTCTCCCTTTTTCCCTCCCTCCTCCCCTCTCATGTGGTTGGTTACTAGGCCTGGAGCTATAAAGAATGAGAAAGATCCTTGCGTACCACAGCCTTAAGAAAGGGGGAGTGAGTCGTTAGTGCGCACGCGCCGCTCCACATGAAAGGAAGGAAGGACGGGTGGGTAGGGGGAAAGGACAGGCGATAAGCATACTGCGCATGCGCTCCAGCGGCCGCTGAAAAGACGGCAAGCCGAAGGGGGCAATCTTAGCACGTGCGCCGTGTTCCAGGGTGTTCTGCGAATAGCCTGCCAGGCTAGGAGGGGAGGAGGCGGCAGGGAGGGACCGTTTTGCGCATGCGTAACTGGTAGGATACAAGTCTTTTCTGCGCAGGCGCTGTGCTAGGCATGTAGGCATGCTAGAAGTGTGGATTGCTAATGCAGTTTGTGAATGAACCAGTTTTATAGTTTTGGATTTTTTTAAAAAAAAATTAATTATGGAGACTTTTCCTTCCTGTAATATTAATGATAAATCTGCTTACAATTGTACGCATAAACATTAGGAAGCTTAAAAACTAAAAATTACAGAAGGTGCAAAAGATAAGTTTAGGTATATTTCACATCAGATGGAAAACTCTGTCAAATTTGGGTATATTTCATATTAGATGGAAAACAATTAGATGGAAAATTCTGACCTCTGATATATCAGGCATAACTCATCAATTCTTATTTTCTAAATATTATGGAAGACTTATTTTTGCAAGTCTTCCTAGTGCAACCTCACAAATCCTCTATTTTAGGTATAATGTTAAGATTGTGTACAGGTTGAGTCTCCCGTATCCGAAATGCGTGGGGCCAATATTTTGGATTTTGGAATACTTGCATATACATTATAACCACACGCTGTTACAGCGTTATTATTCCACTTTAACTGCGCTTGCCACCTCCTGTGGTATCCTGAGATTTGCAGTTTAGGGAGGGGCAGCTACAAAGCTCTTAGGCCTCACTAAACTACAAATCCCAGAATTCCACAGGAGGCAACCATAGCAGTTAAAGTGGAATAATAGCACTGTAACAGTATAGTGTGATAAAGCAAAGACGGGGGTCCGATTGTATTTCAGAAGTCCAGATAAATGCAACCTGTATTTATTTTTATGTATGGTATATATAGGGTACTTTTTGTAGTTCTCAAATAGTAATAAATAGGTGCCCCTCCAAGTGCCCTCTAGGGAACATTATGGCAATCTCACCATGTTTGGAGGCCCAGGAAGGCATTTATAAAGGTACAAAAAACATTTGGGAGGTTTTGAGACAAAAAACCCAAAATCTTTGGAAGATGTTTTGAAAGAATTTGTTTTGATTCCTGGGGAGCTGGGGGGGGGGGCTTCCAAACACAGTAGAAATGCCCTGCATGCCCCTAGAGATCATTTTGGACCAACATTTTGAAAAATATTGCAAAAACTTATTTATGCCCTTCAAAGCAGCACTTTGATCACCCCTGGAATACAGCTTGATAAAACGATCTTTTAGGATTATGTTTTATATTAATATTTTATATTTATATTTATGTTTTATATTTATATTTTAGGATTATATTTAAAGAAAGAAAAAAAACAGCCAGCATGTCCACTCTTTATACTCACTGTGGAAGATGTAGCCCAAAAACTAACTTTGCCAAGCTCAGGTCATGAGTGCAAACTGCCCCATGATCCTGGAAGTAGGTTGGTTTAGCTGGGATGCAACAGTCGTGCTGTTTATGGGATGCAGGTGGGAGGGGTAAAAAAACTTGGCCAAATTTGCTCCTTCCTGAGAAATCTGCAAAGACCCCCTTCCATGACTGGAGGGCTGTAGCCTTAGGGAACCGATCACAGTAGATCCATACCTCTCCATCCCTTCTTCCCTGGACCAAATTAATCCTAATTTTGTTGGTCATATACAGGTCACCCACACCCAGTATCCACAGAATCAATATCTGCAGTTTCAGTTCTACATGGCTGAAAAAATACGGACATCTACCATATTGTCATGCTAGAAAATGCCTAGAGTGCTGTTCTCCCTAGGAATCGCTAGGTCCTCCAACACAACTCTATGGTATGTTTGTACCAGAAGTCCCTTATTTTAATAGGGTTTTGCTATTATCTTTGGTTTCACTTATAAATGGTAAATCTAGGAGCGTATACGGTGGGTGACTTGTATGTAATGAGGCATATGCAAGATGTGTTTTTGGGTGGTGGTATTTTAAATGGCTGCCATAGACACAGTGGATTCTGCAAGCTGTAGATAGTTTTATTTTTGTATTAGTAAGAAAAGAGGGAAACTATTATTATTATTATTATTATTATTATTATTATTGCGTTATTGTTACGGCCTTTTGCGGTCGGGTGTATTTTTCAGTAGAATGGTCTTATTCCAATAAAAAAATTCCTATTTCCCCAAAAGGTATCTTTCCAAGCTCTCCTTAGAGAAATACAGACTCCCAGCTTGCCCCATGGACATCAAAGATCCATAAGATCTGTATTTGTGAGTAGAACAGGAAATGTGTTTAGATAGTTGCATTAGGGGAATTATGTTTCTTTTTAAACCTCAGCTAAATATGACCTAGGCAGTTGTTTGTAACTTGTAACTACTGTACTTCTAATGCCGAAAGGAATCTCCCTTCATGTCAGTGATACCTTGTTGCTAATGTAGATTGTTGCTTAAAATAAAACTTCCCATATTCATTCATTCATTCATTCACTCATTTAAGGTATTTCTTCATTCATTTATTCATTCATTTAAGGTATTTATACCCCACTCTTCAGCCACAAAGGCTCTCAGAGCAACTTACAATTTGTTAATCAATAGCACCTACACGTCTATACCACTTTTATAGCGCGCTAGGCACTCTCCAAGCAGTTTCCAATGTTTGTTAGCTAACTGTCCCCACAAACTGGGTACTCATTTTACCAACCTACGAAAGGATGGAAGGCTGAGTGAACCTTGGAGCCCTTGGGATCGAACTTGCAACATGGTGGCTTGCAGTACCGGCATTTAACTACTGCACCACCAGGGCTCCCTTAAAGATCTCCTTAAAGATCTTCCCTTAAAGATCTCTTCTCTTCCACATTCTTTCATGCACCTTTTGCTCAGTGTGTTTTGTGTGCATGTATGTAGGATTCTCATCTTCCAAGGGAGGGGAAAGGAAATCTACGAGTCAGAGGTGGAAATTGCCAGTTAAAGTTCCTCAGTAACTTCCCACTGAGTTACTGGTCACAAGGATTTAAAACCAGTGGGTGGTGGCAGTGTAGATGCTCTCAAGGGGTACCACTTCCTGCTCAGGAGCAAAAGCCCTACTTTACTGCTTATTTTACTACTGCTAATGAAGTTTAAATTTCACTGTCCTTTGTCTCAATCCCCACATGGCCAAGAAGGGAATGGCCTCTGCCTGCACTGAGATCCATCCATACCAAATGAACAACAACAGAGAAAACATCTGATACAAGCTTTGACTCCCAACACTGTCACCGTTTTCTTTCTTTTTCTCCTGTGTGGTTTTTTTTTTTTGAACATCTTTTGCCTGATGAAGAAGCCAGTAGACCTTCAAAAGCTTGCATGATGAGTTTGTACATCTCCGTTGGCCAATAAAACTATAATTCGTTTGCAGACCATACAAATGAGACATATAGGGTCACCTGTTCAGCCTTTTCATGCTACACAAGTATAGCACTATGATTCCACTTCAACTGCATCCTATGAAATCCTGGGATTTGTAGTTTTGAGAGGCACTAGAATTCTCTGGCAGAAAATTCTAAATATCTTCCCCTAAATTGCAAATACTGTACCTACAGACTGACAATGTTAAACATACTGTATATATTTCCAGGCCAAGATTTCACAACAAAGCTCTACAAACAGGCTGGAGAAGCCTCCCCTCTCTTAAAAACCCCTGGACAGAAATGACAGGGCTACAATTTTGCAGCAGAAATGTTAAAGCTTAAATAACACACTACATGACAAGTTTCAGGCTAGGTGTTAGCAAAAATACATCATAAAAATTGTACAAAAGTTTTAAAAAACTACTTTAAACACACACACGCACACACACACACACACACACACACTGTCTGGCATAGGAGGACAAACTTCCAAACCTTGTAATTTAGACTCCATCAAAACGTTGCAATTTAAGTCCTCGTAAAAATGAAGCAGTATGTAATATGAAATAGTCACAGGCAGGCAATTTAGATCAAAACAAATAACAGGTACTCCAAGACAGTGGAAGCCGGTAGTGGTGGAGGAAGGATTAAGACTGAAACCTCCTCATTCTAGGTAACTGACCTAGTTACTGAAGATACAATTTGCAAAATGGTTACAAACAGTAATGTCCAGACTTAAGAGACTATGCCCATAATCCGCAATGCTTTTGCTTGAGTGTGAAACGAGGCCCGTGATTAAAGGCATAATAACTCTTTTCGTTCCTACATCCATTGAATGAGATTTGTGGGACTGGCTTAGGTTTTATTCCATACCAGGTTTCAACATGACCTGCTCTTTCTTATAGTCCTCTCTCTACTAATATCTTTGTCTTCCAACATGTGTTACCTCTCCCAGTCACATTTTGCACTGATGTTTTCAGATTTCTCCTAACATACATTGTCCTACAATACAGCAACGATCCAAAGAACCAAAGAGGTCACATCTGTAGACCATAAAACATCAGGGGATAGCCCAACATCCAACTACCTCTCCCTGGATCACAGAAAGGGGGAGTAGTGATCAGATGAAATTCTCCACCCCAAGTGATGGGGAAATAGCTTTATTGAAGCTTCACTGAAGTTTCTGAAAGTGTTCTCAAAAGAAAAAAAAGATATGATTAAGCATACATTTGGTATGTATTTCTTCTCTAAGGCTGAGGTTATTCAAGGTTTGTCACCTTCCTTGGTCTTGATGCCTTTTGGGTTTAGACCTTTTCTTTTTGTCATCGGATCTGGGCTTTAATGCACACACACAAGCCGAAACCCCAGCAATTGCTTTGGGTAGGTCTGCCCCTTTTTGCCACTTGTTTTTCTCTTTGTCATACACCTGGACGGTTCTGGAGAAGACTGTGTCTTCCCAGCTGTAGCCCCCCAGGATGTAGATCTTGCCTTCCCACGTGGCCACTCCGGATTCGCTGTTGGCTTGCAGCAAGGGGGCCACTCTCGTCCACTGGTTACACTGAGGGCTGTAGGACTCCACACCCAAAATGTCAATCCGGGTCATGGTTTCAAGGGAGTCGTCGCTACCACCAATGGAGTAGATATTGTCGTCCAAAGTGCACATGCTGTGCCAGCCACGGGCAGTGATCATTGGTCTCTTCTCTTCCCACGCATCTGTACGGTAATCATAGCAGAGCAGATTCTTCCGATAGGGACCAATCTGGTAATCGTGGCCTCCCGAGATATAAACAAATTGATTGTGAACTGCACCAGCATGGCCATATGTAAACCTAGGGCACAAAGCAGAAGAAAAGGACATAATCAAACAAGGCAGGGATGAGAAACCTTGGAGGGGCCAGTTTTGAACATGCACCCCGACCCACTATGGGCCACACTATGTATCCCCTCTTGCCAAAAGTGAAAACAGCTGGAAATCTACTTTTAGTTTCAAAAATAACAAAGCAACCTTTAAAAAAAACAAAGGAGAATTGCTCTTCCTAGAACCTGATTCTCCAGGTTTTAAGCCATGGCTGAGCAAAGTGAAGCCCTTTGGCCAAGACTGTGTTGATGGCCCTTGACTCCTTCAGACACCCCTTTATGTGATTAAAAGAAGAAGAAGAATCTTCTGGAAGTGTCTAGAAGTGACCATTTACCTTTCAGATAGGTTGTAGCCCTGCTGCACTGTTTAACGTTTTGTTATTTAAAAGCCACTGGTTAAGACTAAAAAATATACTTCTGCAAATAGCCCACTGAGAGCCAGCATGGTGTAGTAGTTTGAGCACTGGAGTACGACTCTTGAGACCAGAGTTCAAATCCACACTGAGACATGGAAACTCACTGGGTGACCTTGGGCAAATCACACTCTCTCAGCTTCAGAGGAAGTCAAAGGCAAATCCCAAATGTTGCCAAGAAAATCTCACGCGATGGAGACCCTAAGGCAAGCCTAAGCCAGAAATGAATTGAAGGCCTACAACAGCAGCAACAACAAAAAGCCCAAACTACATGCCTTGCATCTCTTTTGTATTCTGGAACCAGGAGGAATTCTAGGCCTCCCTGAAACTTTGACCGGTGCTGAACAGTGACACGTTACTTCTGTAAGATGAGCTTTGTGGATGGTAAAAATGCACCAGCTGGTATACAACAGAGAAGCACTCTAGCCCTTTTGCTGATGGGGTCCAGCCTTCCCTCACAGCTAATGCTAGAAGTATGTCTTTAAACAACTAATTCTATTCTTGAAAAGAATCATAGTAAAGAATCTATGTTAACTTTTGAAATTAGTTAATAGAAAAATTGTGATGTTTATGGTAATATTATGTGTTATACTAAATAAGTATTGATTGGATATTATAATGTATGATTATAAAATTAATAAAATTATTTTTTAAAAAAACAAATTTGTTTGGGGGCCCAATTCCACCATTGGCTGTGAGGGATGCTGGACCCCATCAGCAAAAAGACTGGAATGCTTCTCTGCTGCATTCTTTACCACCAATAAAGCTTTTGCTATAGCAAACAAACAAATAAAAAAAACCTAATTCTACCTAGACTCTCCCTGCCTGGCAATTGCTGGGGTGCAACCCCTGGACAAGGCTAAAGGGAGATGGATTTCCATACAAAGAAAATTGAAGTTGAAAACATGACCCATCTCAACTGACCCATAGCTATGAGCACTGTGCAAGCAGGTTCATTACAGAGGAAAATGCATTCCTCCAGTCCATTCTTAGCCTTCGTATCTTTTCCCAGCCTCAAACTGCCAAAAAAACCAACAACAAACAACAACAACAACGATGTATATACTGAAGTCACTAATAGAAATTGACGCTTTCTATACCACTGGACAGCTCTTAAAATTTGGTCAACCTGTAGTATTTTAGGATTTTTGTAAAAAAAAAAAAAGTTTTAAAGAGTATTTTAATGCATTTTTTAAATGTTCTATTTTATTTGTACTACCGGTATTTTATTTCCTTGTATTTGTTCATCACCTTGGGTGCCACTGGGAGCTGGGAGGCGATGCAAGAAATATCTTAAATAATATGCATGCATATAAACATCATAAAACAGTGGTTCTTAACCTGTGGCCCAGAAGCAGAATGGCCCTCCCTCCATCCCAATTGCCATTGCCCTGGCTGAGGAGGGAGAGAAGAATGCTAGAATTAATCCCTTCCCTACTGCCATCCCCTTTCCTTTTGTATCATGTCTTCATTAGATTGTAAGCTTGAGGGCAGGGAACAGTTTTGTTGTTCTTTTTCTTGTAAAACTCCAGGTATATTGATGGTGCTATAGAAATAAAAGATGACGACAATGAAGATGATGATGGTGATAACCACCACCACCTCAGAGGCAGCCCTTGAAGGCTTGAAGGCTGCTCAGCCCACATGACAGGAGCCAAGGCAAAGGCTGGTTGACTTGGCCCACACATTGCCATTCAATCTGCTCCAGCCACAAACTTGCAAGAAGAAGCAGGAGAAAAGTCTTCCTTCCCCTCCAGTGCCTCTGAAGGAAGGGTTAATGGATGGTGTAACTGTGTTGTTGTTGTAAATCTTGAGTTAAATCTTAAGAGTCTGCAGCAACAAAAGATATTTAAAGGAGGCCCCTGGTAAAGAAAAGGTTAAGAGCCACTGTCATAAGATATGAAATCATTTTAAGTAAGGAGGTACAGGCTGCATGTAACTCACGAGTATTAAAAGGGTTCCACATTTTATGTTGACAAGTATGCTTTCAATGTGTTGTCCTTTCTCATTTTAATCTTTGTGCAGTGCAACTATGCAGTGGATGCAGGCACAAAAATGTCTCTAATGCTGCACTTTGCCCACCTGTGCCAAAGTACAAGGTTGAGCAGCATATCACCACATCTAGCCCTTGGCTGAATTTCAAAAAAAAAAAAGACACTCTTGGCAAAACAGCCATTGTAACCTGCTCTGCCTTGCTGGGCTGGGAAGGAGGGAGGGAAAGTGTATAGAGGTTTCAAAGTAGAGAGAAGAAGAAACAAAGGAGAAAAAAGAGATAGAAAATGAAGGGAGTATGTGATGAGAACAGCAAGAGCTAAGAGACCTGGCAACACTGGAGTATTGGCCACTGGCCATAGTGCCTAGGGGATCTGGGGAGCAGCAGCCTAAGAAAAAGTAATTTTTCCAGGCTCTGCCACCACCAGGGACGAGGGTAAGAGTTGCCAGGCAAAATGCTGGATGGTACAACTTTTAATAGGAAGATGGGGGTTTTTTTCCCACAACGCAAAAATCTTCCATGTCAGATGATTTTGCCCAATACACATCCCTTTCACCTGGGTAAGCCTGCTACATAGGACCACACGTCTTTTTCGGGACTGTAGATTTCAACAGACGAAAGGGCCCCGTTCTCATTCCTTCCACCAACAGCCACTAGCATGCTCTCGATGGCTGCTAGATAGAAATCCACACGACGTTGTCTCATGGAGGCAAGCTGGAAAAGGAAGAAACACAGTAAAGCATGCAAGTCAATATTTTCAGGTAACCATCTATCACATAGGCTAAAAGCATATTTGTCATAACTTAGGTCAGAGGTGGCCAACTGGCAGCCTCCAGGCCAAAATCAGGCTACAAAACTATTTCACTTGGCCCTTGGCAAATTTTAAACTGTAGAATAAAGAAAGGGAGGCTACACACACACACACTCATTTAAACTAACCACATTTATGAAGGCTAGACCTATCTATGACTACTCATTTTTGTACTATCCATCCTGAAGAAAGGTTCTGGAAAACCCAAAAGCTCACTGTGTGTCAGGATCGGTCCCTGAAGGTGCCTATTCCTGCCATTTTTTTGTGTGGTTTTGTAACTTTACTGTAACCTTGCTGTTAATTGTGTTTTCATTTCTCTGTACTGGCGAAGGAGTGCTTTGGAGCGTTGGAGCCCACCAGATTTCATAGATTGCAAACTGCTTTTAGTATACTGTCTATCCTCTGGGTCTCCATTCTGAGCGACAACCTTGTAAGATATGCTTTCTGGATTTCTGTGCCAAATAAAGTTTTCTGTTCAACTCTGAAACCACTGGCCACTACATGTGGGGATGCAAGTACATGATACCGTGATTTGACAGTTTTGGTGCTATGTGCCTTCAAGTCATTTCTGACTTATGGGGAACCTTGGCAAGATATTTTCAGAGGGGATGTGCCCTTGCCTTTTTAAGTTATTTTTTGTCAGTATAAACCAGAGGAGAGAAAAAGAACACAAAGGAAAACACCAGTGATTAGCTCCACAAAAAGGTGAAATATTTATCTTTAAAAGAATTCAGCTCTTGTTTCACTTTTAACTTCTCTCTGGAAAGAGGAATTTAAGGGGTCAGTAAACCTGAATTTACTTGAGTACACATGTATTGATGTCATTTGTGGGCTTCTTTGAAGACACTGCCTGTTTGTCTCCATTATACTTTTCTACACTAACAGTAATGCTCAAAACAATTTTGCTTCCATGACTCTTGGTTTCCCAGGATTCCAAGGGAGGCAATATATTGCATACTGGGAGATGGAATCCATGGTTCACAGCATAACCATTACTATACCTGTAATGCTTCGACAATCTATAGGGTTTTTTTAAGGGTTTGAGAACAAACACATTTTCATTGACCCATAAAAAGACAAAGAGATATAGAGATATAGAGATATTACAGCTCAAGGCTCACCTTGATCCACTGGTTACACCGAGGGTCATACCTATATAGAAGATTGGATGCTGCATCCCCCCCATTGTCTCGTGAAAAACTGCCTCCAGCGATGAAGATGAACCCTCCAAGGACTGCAACGCAATGGTGGCTCCGCCTTGCTGGGAGAGGTGTTTCTCTCACCCATTGTCCTGTTTTAGTGTCCAGAAAACAGGTGTCATCACTTAGCTCCAAGCAATGTTCCGATACCTCACCGCCTACGAAAAGGAGCTTCTCTTCGTATGTACGGAGGACAGTTCGTTTGCTCTGAAGGACCGGCTGAGCTGTGATGTTGTTGTGATAGTTGACCGCCTCTTCAACAAAGCCTTCACAGTTGCTTTCTTTCGGGAGGAGAGAGCAGACAGCAGGCTTGACTCGGTGCAGAAGGTCATTCTTTGGTATCAAGGGGAAATGGATATTTTCTAAGACTTGGTAAGCCTCGCTTTCCCGTTCTGGATATTGTGTCAACCACTGCAGGGCAGCCTGAAGCAAGTCATGCTCACATTCTTGCTGGACATCACTACTACTGAGGTATTGGCACAGCTTCTGGAGAGAAATGCTCTGCAAGAAATCTGGCGTGAAGGACAGTGTGCTGAAGTTCCTCAGGATAAAAGAGTCAATGTACGAGTCCAGGCGCTTGAGGTTATAGATAGAGGCCAGCTCTTGAAGATACAAGTAGTTCTCCTCATTGACCTCATTCTCCAGGTAGTCACAGCAGAAGTCAACCACCTTCCAGATCTGCAGCAGGTGGGCTGTTTCCAAAATGTAATCAATATTTCCACCATCAAGGGACAAATCACACCCATAGAGGAAGTCCACTATGGCTTTGAGGCCACTATAGGAGGATCCAAATAGCTCAACCTCCTTCTGATAGGCCTCCCTCATGCCAATGGTGAACATGGAATTGAAATAGTCACTGCATACAGCTAAAATATTCCGATGGGCAGGGACTCTCTGCTCATCCACAACCAGAACAATATCGCAAAAAAGGCCACAGTGCCTTTGTTCATTCAAACTCTGTAGAACCAGACCAGAGTGATCAGCACACTTGTACACCTGAAATAAAGAACAGAGGTCAAAGTATCTGTGTTTCTCAAAAGAGACAGTGTAGGCTGCCAAGCAAGCAAACAAGAAACCCTGCAATCTAAGATTAGCCAGATATGACACACCATTGCTTCCACAGCCAGGTTGCACACTGCCAACACTTTGCTTGGATCAGCCCCTGACTTCCTTTGTTCACTTTCTCCAACATGACTCCCCCACACACACATTTCCATCCACTGGAGGCATCCCCAAGACCCCCCCACAATGAAAATTTGGGGGGGGGTTCCCCCTGAATGTAAGAATGTGAACACTGTCTTTGGAATTTATTTTCATACTTCATAAGGAAAGGCATTTTAGAACTTGACGTTTTTTTCTCAATGTGTTACACAGACTCTGTGCTAGAGAATGGCTCATCATAGTTCGCAGGGCGTCTTGTTTCCCCAAATAATGGGGAAGAGTTTCAGCCTAGCAAACATATGAAACAAGAAATGCAAAAAAAGTAATATATCTCAACAACAATTACAGACCTTTGAGGATTCGCTTATCTTACGCGGAAGAGAACTTCTTGCTTGTTTAGTTCCCTCCATCATTGAGTAGATCCTTGAACAAGAACAAAGAAACAAACATTATACAGAGGAGACTGGCCTTTCTCTAAGGCTGAGAGAGTCTGACTTCCCAAAGTTGCCCTGTGAGTTTTTATGGCTGAGTGGGGGTTTGAACCCTGGTCTTTGGGAGTCCTAGGACCCTTTCACACTGCAGAATTATGGGCCTATATATTAGGGGGGAACAGAAATACAGTACTCTAATCTGAAGGCCAGACAAATCATACAGTGTTGTGGTTGAAGCACTGGATGAGGGCATGGAAAATCCAAGTTCTAGTCATGAAATTCACTGATTATGCTAACCTGCACTACCTCACAGGACTGTTCTTCCCTGCTGGGCAGAATGACAAATGTTCTCTTGCAATTTTTGAGGGGTTTTCACATTTAGGACTTTTTATCCTTTTGCAAAAACTTTGCACAGGAATTTTGTTTTGTTTTTTTGGTGCAAAGTGATTGCATTGGAGAGATTCCCAGTGGTGTAGACTCAAGTTGATTGACTTTAAAGTGAACAATGTGTGAAGTTACAGGAGCCTTCTCCATTTTTCAGTTTGGCTACCCTAATAAAAACATCCCTTGGGGAATCCCTGGGGAGAAAGAAAGGGCTGAATTAAAGGCTTTCAGCAGAATACGAAGAAGGAATACATGGCTATGGAAGTGCTGGGGGAAGACAAAAAAGCAGTAAACAAATACTTTAAATATAAATACTTAAGTAAAAATAAATACATTGCTTTGGGGACCCAGGGGACAGAAAAGCAACAAATAAATGGCAACAACAACAACAACAACAGCAAAATAACGAGGCCCATTTTTGCTTCCTCCACCATCTCAAGATTGCCAAAAGTCTGCGCTCACTCCCCAAATTGCCTGGTTCCAAGGTAAATTCTGTGTGCGTGGGGTGTTGTTGTGTGTGTGCCTTCAAGTCTTTTCCGACTTATGGTGACCCTAAGGCAAAACTATCATGGCCAGCTTTGTTCAGAGGGGGGGTTGCCTTGGCCTTCCTCTGAGGCTGAGACAGTGTGACTTGCCTAAGGCCACCCAGTGGGTTTCCATGGCTGAGCAGGGATTCAAACCCTGGTCTCCAGCACCAGAGCCCAACACTCAAACCACTACACCACTCTGGGGATTGTCTAGATGATAAAAAACCTCCTCATAGAATTCGAGGAGGATATTTTTTGTCCCAACAAGATCCCACAGTGATTCACCATATTTGGAAGAAGGGGGGCCAAAACTACTAAAAACTACATAGGATAAGCTTTTGCGGCTTCTCCAGAGCTATTTTTTAAAATGCTGGGGAAATGTGCATTCCTGCTCGTTAAGATAACAAAATCGCATTGCAGTGCATTCCCGGATAAGAGTGAAAGTGGAGGTGGGGCAGGCTTGCTGGCAACGAAATGGTCTGAAGTGCCATTTTGGAGTTTCACAGTCAGAATAGTGTGTTTTTTCACTGTGCTGGGGCAACCAAACAGCCTTATTATTATTATTATTATTATTGTTATTATTATTATTATTATTTTACATCCTTAATCATTACAAAGATAATCAATCATACATCATGATCCATGTAGCCTATTTCCTTCTGAATATAAAAATTATATATAGAGAAAGTTATCAAATACAATGTTTCCTTATTCTTTCTTGCTATATACAAACATCCTCTTCTATTTTAAACAATTTTTTATTATTCCTTTATCTGTATTCCTCTATATGTTCCTTCCTCCTTAGTTTGTTTGGGATTTCTATATTTGCATGTTTATCTTCTATCTGTTCTAATGAAATCTATTCGTTACTTCTGGCTATCTCTCGCAAATTTCATAAGGTCACACTTACACACCTTAGATTTACAGTGGTGGCAACTTGTTGAAAATAATAACACGAATGATTAACTCTTGGGTACCAACTTGATTTGCAAGCATGGCTCCGTGTGAACATCAAACATGGATAGCTTTGCAAACCAGTGATTTTGCAGTGGGGGGGAAAACCCATGCAGACAATTGAACACTGCTGCAAATTTGCATTAATGTGCAGTAATCAGCATTACATCTTCTTGTCTAGACATGCCCCTGGCTCAGGCACCCCTAACAAAAACATGGTGGGGGGGGTGGCTGATGAGAAAGAAAGGGATGAATTAAAAGTTTCCAGGGAAAAAAAACTAAGAAGGAATACATGGCTATGGAGGAGGCCCTGGGAGGAGGCAGAAAAGCAGAGAACAAAGACTTTAAATAAATGCATAAATAAATAAGAATCAATAGGTCCTTTGGGGGCAAAACTGCCTGGTCGAAAGGAAAATTGAGATTGCACGGAGTAAGCAGGAGAAGAAAGGCTGTTGGGAGGAGGGAGTGAACTAGGATGCTACGGAGAGGCTGAGGAGGAGAAGGAGGATGCTGAGCCAGCGGGAGTTTCCCATCATGCTCCAGCCGGAGCATCTCTGGGCGCCAGGAGCCAACAGGTGGTCCAAAGGAGGCTCTTACCGCAGGATGCGAGGCGGCGGAGGATGCTGTGGAAGGAGATGCGCTTTGGCTCCGCATAGCAGTCTTCTTCAGCTGCAGCAGCCATGTCTTTTTTAAAAAGCCAGGAACTGCAGGCTGGACGGAAAGGGGAGAGGACCAATGAAAGGAAGGCATGAGGCGGAGCAGATGGGGTGGGACTAAGGGGGTGGTGTTCTCCTTTTGCCCAGCCAGTGCAAAGCAAGGGAGAGATTTGCAAAAGTTGCAATTGCAAAAGGTCCAGTTGCAAAATTTGCAGCGGGACAAGAGGGGTCTAGATAGATGGAGCAATCGCTGGTGGCATTCAAATTCCACTCAGAGCTACTTAGGAAAGGAGGAGGAAGAGAAAAAAGGGGCTTTAGATGGGAGAGGCTGGGCTAGCTCTGGTTTTAAGGGGCCAAGAGGAGAAATTGGAAAAAAAAATATTGAGGGACCTTGAAAAGGCTGAGGCAGGATGGGTTGCTGAACCAACTTTTTAAGGCAGAGGCTCTTAACCTTTTCTTTACCCTTTAAATATCTTTTGTTGGCGACCCCCCCCCGCAAAAAAAATTAATAACCCGTGGCCTGGTGACCCACAGGGGTCTCCAATGTCCCTCACAGGGGCTCTGCAAAGGCTTGAAGTTGGCTTGGTCCATCTCCTCCCTGCAGTGAAGTGGCCACGTGACAGGAGCCAAGGCAAAGGCTGGCTGGCTAGCTTGGCCTGCACATTGCCATTCAATCTGCTCCAGCCACAAACTTGCAGGAAGAAGCAGGAGAAAAGTCCTCCCCCTCCAATGCCTCTTGTGGAAATTTTAATGGATGGTATAATCGTGTTGTTGTTGTTGTTGTTGTTATTTTAAATCTTGACTTAATCCTTTGGGCCCAAGGCAACAAAAGCTTTTTAAAAGGGGTCCCTGGTAAAGAAAGGGTTAAGAACTACTGGCCTGGATGATTCTGACTTTGGTATTTTTAATGGCCCATCCATTCAAACTAATTTTACTATAGAGGTTAGATATTTTCCAGGCCAGTAGGGGGAGACAGTAGCCTCTAAAACAGAACTTCTTCAAGTACAGTACTGTATCTCATTCAAAGGAGAAGAGTTGCAAGTCAAAGGAGAACTCTTGATACATGCTATGAATTCAGACTGTGATCCAAGACTGTAAATGTCTAAGCAGTTGCTTCTATTCCTAGTTCCCTAAGGATTATTATTTTCACAGACGTAGCTGTATCAGTCTGTTTCAGTATAAAATGGGGAAAGTGTAGGGAGAGGAATAAAAGAAGCCAACTGGTTTATTTTAGCATAAGCTTTTGTGGCTATTACTCCACTTCTTCAGCTGTATTGATGTTCTTCCAATTTCTATCAGTTTGGAAGTGGATTCATAGCCATTAAAGCCCACGGTAAAATAAACCAGTTAGTCTCAAAGATGCTTCTAGGAGCTGTAATGTTTCTGATCATTTGTAACCGATCATTTCTCAGTCTATATAATTTTCCAATGCCAAAGTTATGCCTATTTTTTAAAAATCAATTTACTTGGAGTTCTGCCCTATCCTTATATGAGCCTTGATATGGATTGCTGTGGGTTACAGGATAGCAAAAGATAAATTGCAAAGGGAAAAATAATTAAATCTAAGAGTATACTATACAGGACACACAAGGGAGAATACATTCCCAGATTTACTGTGGATACGCAAAACCATGAATAATAGTGAACCCTATTGAAATGAATGACTTCTGGCCCAACTTCTGATGGAAGCATATCATAGAATCATGGTGGAAGACCTAGAAAATTCCCAGAGAAGACACTTTTTTCCCAGATGTGGGTATGTGAAACTGTGAATACCAGTCCCATGGATACGGGGTCGAGCTGTACTTGAAAAGTCTCCATCCTGCTGAAACAGTTAACCCAAGTTGGCAGAAGGCCAGCTCAAATGGAAAAGCTTCCTGGAGATCCCTAGCCCTGCTGACTGTCCTTTGCAAGAGAGTTCCACAGGCTCAAGCAACACAGTGGCTGCCCAAAATTTGGGATCCTTCCAGACTGCACAATTATAGCTTTATAATTCTGCTTTAACTGCCATGGTGCCATCCTATGAAGTCCTGGGCTTTGCAATTAAGGGAGGGCCATTGAGACTTCTCAGTGAGAGAGCTCTAGTGCCTCATACTACAAACCTGAAGATCCCCAATGATGTTGCCATGGCACTTAAAATGGAATCATAGTGCTGTAACAGTGTAGGTTGAAAGGGCTCCAACTCCACACTCAACAGCATACATTTTTGGTGGGCCTAGGGTGACCAACTTTTGGCCATGAATTTGAGGGAGATTTACGGTCGTCATGGTAAATTTTGCACATTTTTAGCAGCGTGGCAGCACTCCAGCAAATGGTCGTTGTTATAGGATTACAATTTTAATGGCCAGGCCGTATTGTTTAATATTTTTATTGGCCTTGTATGTTTGTGTATGTCTGCACTATCCAGCGAACTTAAACAGCAAAAAGAACAACCACAAAAACGATTCTAAAAAGATTCCAAGCACCATGACTCACTTTAAAGAAAACTGAAAGAACCGTTACAGATATCTTATCAAAACAGACACAAAAAGACATACACTCACCCCCACAAAAATCAAAATCCTTCTTTTATATACAGTGATGCAAAAGCACACGCATACCCCATTCTCCCCTCTTACTGGGACATGCAAACATACACTCCCCTTTCTCACATGTACACAGATGCAACAACATACACACACCTCCCTCTCCCTCTCTCCTTCTCACACTCACACACACACACACACACTCCCCCCTTTCTGATATAAATGCAAACATACACCTCAAGCTGGCAGGAGTTTCCTGGCAAAGCAACTCAGCTAAAGCAACTCAGCAAACTCGCCCGCAGACACTAGCTTGCCCTGCTCTGCTGAGAAGGAAGGAAGAAGGCAACACTGCTTTAAAAGCTGGCAGGAATTTCCTGGCTTGTTTTTTGATGGCACACACACAGGCGCGCACACACACAGAGAGAGAGCCTTCACAGGTTCCCTCTGTGTGCTGACTTGCTTGCCCTTGACATCTGAATGTTAGACCTTCATAAATATACAGAAGAAATAGAAAGACAATAAGGGAGACAGGAGGATCCAATATTTTTTTAAGCTGGAATAAGGGAGAGCCCAGGAAATAAGGGAGAGCTGGTCAGTCTAGGTGGTCTTTAGGTGCTGGCAGTACAACAGATGAAGAAAGGCTATTATAAACATGTAAACTGCAATTGTGGCATTTACAACCTCTAGGGGGAGGCATTGATTCTCACAAATCTCTCTCTCTCTCTCTCTCCCGCTCCATAGATTGTTGCCTCAATTTTATATCCCATCTTTCTTTTAATGAGCTCAGGTTGACAGACCTGGAGGAAGTTCATGCATTCACCCAGTTTCACTCCCAGAACACTGTCAGATACATTATGCTGAGGACATGAAACTATCTTTGGCCTTCAGGTTTGTGGCTGATTCCACAGGCCCAGAGCAATGTTCTCACTCAGAGCTTGGAAAAGTTAGTTATTTAAATTACCACTCCTGGAAAACCCCAGCTGTAAAGCAGGGATATTTATGGCCACCAAGACCTCCTTGGTGGAGGGTGGGAGGCTTCCCAGATGAAAGCCCACATACCCTTCAACATTGCACAGATGAAAACCAGAACAAGTATTGCCAAGGAACAAATGTGTGGTCAAGGTGGCAAAAGTTGTTCATGAGGAAGAATACAAAATTTTAGGAGATACTGCAGCTGTTTGCTTTTGTCTGAGTCTACAGGGAAGGGCAAGATGCCATCCCTGCCTATCCCCTTCCCCCTGCTGAGTAAATTGAGTACAAACTACTTTTGCATTTTAAACCCTGTTGATAGGATTATATACACCAATATTAAAATCACTTTACTGACTGTCAATCAGTTTCTGGGCAAGGTATAAAATGTTGGTTGCTACCTTTAAAGCCGTACATGGTTTGGGTCCAGGTTACCTACAGGATTGCCTTCTCCCATATAATCTGCCCTGGACACACAGGTCCTCTGGGGAATATTTGCTCCAGACAGTCAGGACTAGGCTGGCAATGGTCATGCAGAGGACTTTGCTTCAGTCACCCCTAGACTCTGGAATGGCCTGCTGGAAGAGATTCGACAGTTGAATACACTGTCTAAATTTAAACCAGAATTCTGGCAGGCGTATCCAGATGATTTTTAAACTGTGAACTTAAACTGTTTTAATATGTACTGGTTTTATTCTTTTAATTTATATTATGTGTTTTAATTGGTTTATGTATATTTAACCAATATTTATTTTAATCAATATTAGCTGTTTGTATAAATCTGTTGTTCCCTGCCTCAATCCATGGGGAGAGGCAAGTAAGAAATAATAATAATAATAGTTGTTGTTGTTGTTGTTGTTGCAAGCTGAAGACAAAGGAGGGAAGTGGATGGAGGAAAGAGGCACTGGGCACTGGGACATTTTAGAAGCATCTGAAAAAGTGTGACGAAAGAGGATTAACCTAGACTATCCCTGCCAAATCAGGACAGTTGGAGGCTATGACCTGGTTGGTCACTGTGGAAAACAGGTGCTGATCAGAGCTCAGGAAAAGTTCCTTTCTTAGATTGCAACTACAGGAATCCTGGAAGCTGTAAATCCCAAATGTAACTTTTCCAAATTCTGTTGTAAATATAACACTACAGAGGATTAGAGATTTTTAAAAGTTCATTTCTAGACTACAGCTGGTAGATCCTGGGAATTATTGGACAGCATCCTGTTAGTAACCTATGGAGGTATAAGTTGTCCTATGCATGCAGAGTGTTTTTGGGGGCGGGGCAATGCATAATGATTGTATCCAGTTGATGGAGGGATAAACAGTTGGGCATGTGGGACCATTGCGCATCCAGTAGCACACTGCAGTACACATGCATTGCCTTTATGCATTGCCTTTGTGCACTGTGCATTGCAATTGTACAATGGGTTGTTAGCCATGCACATTGACAATCAATCCACATTTGCTGTGTTATACACTGGTGTTCAGAACAGGGGTTGCATAACTTTGCCACTCTTCTGACATATTGACACAACGTTGACATGATGCAGCATTTTGGTCCTCAACTGAGAAGTAGCTCTTCCATGCTGTGCTGTAGCCACAGTGGCAATGAGTGTTGCTTCTGTGTAAGCAGAGGGAAAAGAAGGGAGCAACACCCACAGTTCTGACCCCGTTTCACCCCAGTGCCAAAAAAGAAAAGACACAAAGCCTCAGATTCTAAATTGTTGCAATGAGAGAGGGAGATAGCTTGTGTAAGGTTTGTTTGCTCCAAAGGAAGACAATGAATTACAACATGTCAAACATATTACACATTGCAGTATCTCCGAGTGAATGCCACATAGCTATAAAATGCAAGAGTGGAACATACCACAGTCGTCTTCCGAGCATGATGTTGTGCAATTAGGATAGCCAGGGTCCTCAGTGCCTGGCCATGAGTCTCTAATTTCTATGAGTCATCTCTAAGTGCAAATTTTGCAGTTTTGAGGTGCTCAGTCCAAGCAAGACGAAAGGGCTGGGGCAAATCTCCAGCTCAGCAACAATTTGCTACAGTTTGCAAGGCTTAATTAATTTGTTGCTGCAGCTTGTAAAGTCTTGGTGGAGTTAGCTTCCTCCTTCCCTTCCAGTTGCTGTGGTGCCAGAGCTCACCCTCTGCTCTGCATCTGGCTTCTAAATAGGTGAGAAGGAAGAATCTCCTCATTTCACCTTTCTCTGAGAAGATCCCCTTCACCTAAGATTTTGGTCTTAAATTTCAAAGATCTCTCTCTCTCTCTCTCTCTCTCTCTCTCTCTCTATGTGTGCATTTGAATGGCAAGCTGTAAGCAACTGTGGTCGGTACTTGGTGCACGGTGCTTAATTACATCATTGGGGCTATCTCTGGATCTCAGGTTTTGGCCCAGAACAGTGCTGGGGAAGATCCTGAACCTATGTGCAAAACTAAGGCTGCATCCACACTGCAGAAATAATCCAGTTTGACACCACTTTAACTGCCATGGCTCAATGCTATGGCATTCTGGGATTTGTAGTTTTGTGAGATATTTAGCCTTCTCTGTCAGAGAGCTCTGATGCCACAAAAAATTATAAATCCCAGGATTCCATAGGAGGAGGAAGCCATGGCAGTTAAAGTGGTGTCAAACTGGATTATTTCTGCAGTGCAGATGTAGCCTAAGAGGACATTTCTGACTGCCTTTCTTGTGATGAATGATGGACAAATAGCTATGGTGAGAGAGACCCAGCTTCACTCCTTCCCAGTTACTTTGTTAGACTATAACTTCCAGAATCACCCCCGCCGCCCCCCAGTCATACTGCCTGGAGGGCCATGCAGAGAGGGCTGGGATGAGATACATTCTGACTAGTCTGGAAATCATAGTTCCTCAAAGTAAATTTCTCAAGCTCTACATGTACCTCGATATTGGCCCAATTAATCACTGTACAGTAGTTATCTGTGTCTGGGTAAACATGGGTTGTGTTGGGTGGTTGAACATTGGCTGGTCCAAAACCTGCTGCAGATAATTCTCCCAACTGCTGTGTGAGAATGAATGTATAATAAATTCAGCCCTTGATAAAGCCATCCGTTCATTATGCCTGTGTGTTTTTTTTCCTCTTGGACAATCAACCTTTTATAATACCTCCAGCCTTTTGTTCTTTTTGTCAGTATTCCAAACATTGTTAAGATTTTGTTGTCTGCTGATGGTGTGTGGAAAGGTCCATGTTCAGAGACACAGAATACTATGGAATAGAAGTTGCTGGGGGGAAAAAACAGCAGTAAGGGGCGTAAATACCCTAAAGGCAATAGATCCCATCTGATCTTGGAAGCTAAGCAGGGTCAGCCCTGGTTAGTACTTGGATGGGAGACCACCAGCAAATACCAAGTGCTGTAGGCTATATTTCAGAGGAAGGAACTGGTGAAGGCACCTCCGAGATTGTTTGCCTAATTAAATTAATGGGGTCGCCACAACTTGAAGGCACAAGCACGCACACACAAGGGGACCACATGTTTGTGTCGTAGAATCATAGAGTTGGAAGAGACCACAAGAGCTATCTAGTCCAACCCCATTCTGCCATGCAGGAATACTCAATCAAAGCAGTCCCGCCAGATGGCCATCCAGCCTCTGTTTAAAAACCTCCAAAGAAGGAGACTGAGACTCCACCACACTCCTATCTGTGAGTTTTCTTATGTTCTTATTAGCCGTGCATTGTTGGGCATTGAACCTCCACAAACAGGGAGACCATGCTCTAATTCCCAATGATCAGTGAAACTCAGTTGGTGAACCTTGGCCAGTCTGTCTCTCTCTCTCATTCTGCCTTTCACATTCACAGGTTTGTTGTGAGGATAAGGAAAAGAGGAGGAGAGCAATGAATTTATTCTGCCTTGAGCTCAATGAATAAAAGGTGTTGTGTAGGGGTGTGTGCATGCTTTCCAGTCAGATGTTGATTTATGGTGACCCCATGAATTTCACAGGGTTTTCTTAGGCAAGGAACACTCAGAGGTGGTTTTGCCGGTTCCTTCCACTGAAATAGAGCCTATAGCACCTGGGTAGTTCATAATTAATTAAGAAAAAAAGAAAGAAAGAAAGAAACCCTGAAACTGGAGACTGGAACTTGTTTTAACCTGCCAGGGTTCTTAGTTTGTTTGTATTTTAAAATATTGTTATGAGGTTAGAGTGGATCAGCACAATTTATCTTTCCATCTGTATGATTCTTGATTCTGCACTACACATTTATAGCACTTTGATACCAAGTTAATTGTCATGGCCTCACCCAATGGAATTTTGTGATGTTATAGTCTGGGAAACTACGGAGGGCTTGTCTATATGAGCCCCCAAAACCCAGAGTGCCACACAGCTGCAACTTGTGTGGTTTTTTTTGCCCACCCCCAAAGCTTTGCACAGTGGCCCACAGTGACCACGGGTGAATTACGTTTCTGCAACCGCCAAACTTTTTTTGTTTTTTTTAAAAAAACTATTTGCACTGTGCGCTGGAGCAATATTTTGCATTTGCAACAAAAAGGTAAAGAAACAACACACTGTTTTCTCGCCTTAGTGCTCATTCATGAAGGCGAAAAATCAACATGGTGACACTGAACGCTTGCCCTGTTAGCAAGTCTCCCCCCCCCCGCACTCACTCGGCCAATCAGATTTGTGCTTCCTCTCCTATGGGAAAGCGATTCAAAGTGAATCGCTTGTCCCAATGAGGGGGAATGTGCATTCCCCTCACTGTTTTCAAAAAGCTTAAGGAAAAGCCTTTGCGGTTTTTCCCTCTGAGTTTTTGACATTTTGGACCCCCTCTTTCAGAATATGGTGACACAGTGCGGGATCCCATTAAGACAGGATTCTCCTTGTATTCGGGTGAAGAGTATTTTCACCATTTAGTTACCACCCTAGATTTCTCTGCTGGAAATTTATAGTATCCTGCCCTGAGTTGCTTTTCAGAGCCTTCTGAGTACCTCACCAAAGTACACCTCCAAGGATTCCATAGGATGGTGCCATAACAGTTAAAGCAGGATGAAACTGCTATAACTGTGTAGTTTAGATAGACTCAAGAGTCAAGGATCACACAAGAGATTGTTCAGATCAATCCCAGTCTCTGATGCGTCTTCCGGAGAGTTGTACAATCGATTTTGGACTTAGCATCTTCTGGAAATCCCCCCAATGCATTCAGTGGAATGGTCTTATTCCAATAAAGAATTCCTACCCCCCCCCAAAAAAAGATAATTCCCAAACCCCAGTGCATTATCCATCATGAGAAACCAAGGGAAGGAAATGTAGCTTTGGACTGGCCTTCAGGGGTTCCTGTAGAAACAAGGGACTCCCCTCTTTTATGCACTTGCTTGCTTGCTGTGCAAAAGAGCACAGCCTCCCCCAAACTATGCCTCACTTTGCCCGTGATTGGGAGGTTGCCATAGTAACCTCTCCACTTGTGCCAAAAAGACAGCAAAGCAGAATCAGGCACAAATCCAACATAACGGTATGCGAGGATACGCACACACCATTGAAACAGATGAAATGTATTTGTAAAACAAAACCAAAAGGAAGCAGGGCTGAAACAGAGAGTCAAAATAATGCCCACCTTTAGCTGATAGCCACAGTGGGGAAATGCTACTTTTTAAACTACAGCTCCCTCTGGAAGTTCTAGCTCTCCCTAAAGGAACACATCCAAGCTCTGAGTAGGCACCGACAGCCCTAAATGCATGCTTGTGTTGCATTTTGCTTCATCCTAAAAATATGCCCCAAGTGGGTCACTCTGCCATTCTTCCTGCTATCTATTATTATTATTATTATTATTCCAACAATACAGCAGGGCCCTTGGTATCCACTGGGGTTGGGTTCCAGGAACCCCTGTGGATACCAAAATCCGTGGATTCTCAAGTCCCATTATAGACAATGGTGTAGTCTAGTGGTTCTTAACCTGGGGTCCAGGGACTCCCAGGGGTCTGTGATGTCCTCACAGGGGGTCTGCAAACAATTTAAAGTTGTTTGGCCCACCTCCTCCCTGCAGTGGAGTGGCCATGTGACAGGAGCCAAGGCTGGCTCGGCTTGCACATTGCCATTCAATCCGCTGCAGCCACAAACTTGCAGTAAGAAGTTGGAAAAAAGTCTTCCCTCCCCCTCCAGTGCCTCTTAGGGAAGTTTTAATGGATAGTGTACAGTAATTGTATTATTATTATTATCACCAGGTATTATTATCATTGCTTTAAATCTTGAGTTAAATCTTGGGGGTCTGCAGCAACAAAAGATATTTAAAGGGGGTCCCTGGTAAAGAAAAGATTAAGAATCACTGGCGTAGTTATTTTATTATACCATTGTATATAACGGGACTTATATACAATGGCCAATATCAAATGGCAAAAATCAAGGTGTGCTGCTTGGAATGTATTTTTAAATATATATATATTCAAGCCGTGGATGGTGGAATCCGTGGGTGCCAAATCCGTAGAGGGCCAACTCTCTCTCATTCACTCTCTGTCTCTTTTTCTGTGCTTCTATGACATTGCATGCACAGGGCCTTCCAAAGACACCCCTTTTTCAATGCATTCAGGAGAGGGGGTTGGAGAAGAACCATTGCCTCATTCCACAGCAATCCTAGCAATGCTGGGCAGAACAGAGAAGAAAGCCTGGGGAGTAGGCGGCAAGGAAAAGACCACTTGCTTTTAGGAGAGAGGGGTGGATTGCAAGAAAAGAAAAAAAATAATTTGGATTTTTTTTTTTAGCAGTCAATGACAGAGGGTTGGAGGGAGGGGGGCTAGAGAGAGAGAGACCGGCCTCCCCTTCCTTCTCTTTTGCTTAGAGGAGCAGGAGCTTGAAAGAGGCTGAGCCTTTTTCTTGCAGCGAAGGGGTTAAGCCGGATCCGCTCTCTTTCTCTCTGCGGGTGTGTGTGATCACTGATCGCTCCGGTGACCAACTGCAGCAGGAGCAAGGAGGCTGCATCATTCTTAGCCCTTCTCTTTCTCTTCCTCCATCCAACACACACCCAGCCTTCTTTTGGACCTTGATCCAAGCTGCTCCTGGACAGATCTCACAACATCAGAAAAAGGAAGGAGAGGAAAAAACAAACCCCAAACCACCTCTTCTTGGATTCTTTCTCTTTTTTTGTGGTTGCTTTTTGCTTGGCTTTTGCAAGACCTTCCCCTCTAAACCGGCATCCCAAGTGGAGGGACCCCAGATCTCTTCTCTTCTCTTTCTTTTTCCTTTCTCTGCCTCTCTTGCTCTGTGTGTCTCCCCTTCTGCTCATTTCCTCTGAAGCATCCCCTCTTCCATCGCCCACCTTTGCTTTTTTTGTTTTTTGGGGGGGCTTGAACCTCCAAGGGGAAAACCGACCACCACCTCCTTTTGCAAAGAGAAAATCATGGCCACGAAAATCGACAAAGAGGCATGTCGAGAAGCTTACAACCTGGTGAGGGATGACAGCACAGAGGTGAACTGGTAAGATTGTAGCATGCCTTTGTTTGTTTGTTTGCTTGTTTTGCAACTTGGTGGTTTGGTCAAAAATAAAAGTCCATTAAAGGGGCCTTGGAGGACAAGTGTCCCAGTTGGCAAGCCCAGTGTCACCAAGCCCCTAGAAACCAGATGCTGGTGGGTGGGTAAGGGGGTGGGTTTGATGCTACCCAAATCCTTGGCCAATTGGATGGCATTGTCAGACTACTTCAACCAAGCAGGGTTGGGGGGGATTAATAACCAAGTCATAAGCAAACAAGAGCATCATTAACTACTAAAAGTAATAAAAACACAAAATAACATGAACATTTAAAAGAACATTTTTTCCAACTAAGAAAGTCCAGCCCTTCTGTGTCTCCAATAAAAACTCTCTGAAAATGAAAGCATCACATGAAACATCTAGGCAGGCCCATTTACTGCTTCTTGCTTCCTCTGATTGATTTGCTGCTTTAACTGCATAAAGGAGAAGAACATGTTGGAGTGACCAGTGGCCCATCTGGTAGTCACTGGCCGTTTTCGTAAGCCTGTTTCAGAGAAGGCTGGAAGAAATGGGTAGATCCCACAAAGGCTGGCCAAAGAGATTTTGCCACCTGAGACGAGGGGGCAAATGCCTTCTGCCCACCCACCCCAAGTCTGGGTGCATAGTCTCTAAAGCCAGCTGCTATGTGTGTTTTTGGCACATGAGGTGTAAAAAAAAGACCTTCTAACATTTATCTCCCTCACTGGCAAGAATAAATTAAATCACAAATAATTTGCTGCCTTTTTTGAGACTAAAAATTGACTGCCTAAGGGAACCCCCCCCCCCCGCCACATGATGAGCAGGAGGGATCCGTGATCCTGTGACTTTTATTATGTTCAGTGTGAGAGTGTGTGTTTGTATGTGTGTAAGAGAAATGGCCAATAAAAAGTTAAAATGTTAAAAAAATAGCCTCATGCACACACACACAAATACACACTCCACCCCTACCCGGACTCACTTGATCTGTCTTCTTATGAAACCTGTCATCCTTTGATGGTGGTATTATTATTAGTAGTATTAGTATCCTGCCTTTCTCCCACAATTGGGATAAAAAACTGCTCAATTATGCAAACCAGAACAGGCAGACACAATCAATTCTCCAATAACTTATTCAAATCTATGGAAAAGCAATACTGGTATAACCCTTTCCTTTTAATCTACCACCAAGAAACACCCCCCCTATACAAAAAAAATGTATGCTTTCAAAGTAATTAATAGTGTCGTAACTTACTGTTTTAATGTTATCTTGTTATATATTATTCCTGGTCTTGGTTGTCTATATTTTGCATTGAATTGTTCATCAGTATAGAAAACCAATAAATATTTTTAAGAAAAAAAAGACATTTTTCCAATCTCCTTCTGCCCCCACCCCGCCCCCTTTTCAAAGGGTGACGTTCAAGTATGACGGCCCCACGATAGTTCCTGGGCACCATGGAGTCGATTATGAGGAGTTTATAAGACAATGTACAGGTAAGGCCTGGTTTACTTTCTTTTGAATATGATGTCATTGCTGCAGGCTGAAATAAGAGATCAGTTGGTTGTAAAATAAGAGTTGCCCCCAATGTCTCCTCTTTCATGATACAGTAGTTTGGATGTCTGGTTTTTGATGATCTCACCCTGGTCTGTGCAGGCAGCTCAGTCAAATGATCTCATCTAGCTGATCCTTCTTTTGTCTAACCCTTGCACTTAAAATTGGGATGGGAGCAGTTTCCCCCATCCCAAACAAAGCAAGAAAGTTTTCCTTCCTTCCTTCCTTCCTTCCTTCCTTCTTTCTTTCTTTCTTTCTTCCCTTCCCTTTCTTTTTTCCTTCCCCTTCTTTTTTCTTTCCCTTTCTTTCTGAACTCTCTTTTTCAATATTGTTGTGTGCCTTCAAGTTATTTCTGACTTATGGCAACTGTAACCTATCACAGGATTGGCTTGGCAAGATTTGGTCAAAGGTTTGCCTTTACCTTCCTCTGAGGCTGAGAGAATGTGACTTGCCCAAGGTCAGCCAGTGGGTTTCCATGGCTGAGCAGGGAATTCAACCCTGGTGAGACCACTACCCCATACTGGCTCTCCTCTTTTCAATACTAAACCGTAATTGAAGACAGAAGTTGTCCAGGAATAGAAACAAACTAAACCAACCAGAATTGATTAGTTACCTTTTATTAGAGCCACCCAAAATGCCCCAAAAGTAGCCCTGCAGGACCTGGAAGATTGGCAGTTTTGTGATATTGTATTCATCATAATAAAAGGTTTTAACCAAAGCTCTAAGCCAGTGGTTGGCCACGAACCATACTGGTTGAAGGATTCTGGGATTTTCAGTCCCCAAAAGTACATTTATCAAGCTCTGGCCACTGTAGGAAAGGCCCCATTCCTGAAGTCCTGCTGATTGGCATCCATAGAGGAAAGGGGAGAAGTTTGTCATAGATTCATAGAGTTGCAGGGTGCCCTGAAGGTCACCCAAACCAACCCTCCTTTCAGATATTGTTTCAAAGTGCTTTGAATGTTGGACCTACAAGATCTTGGGCGAGTCATTCAGAGTTCCTTCTTAAATCGCTTTGCCTCCATTTAGGATCTAAAGAATTGTCTTGAATTGCAGCTGGATGCCGCAATGAACATTGGAGCATATGCTGAGAGTGTTTGGGTGTCACTCCCTTATTTGAATGATCAGCTTCCAGATTGTTGTTAGTCTCTATAATATGTTATTAGTAATGAAGGTGGAAACTGACATGCATGTAGCTCTTTCAATAAAGTGTCAGCTAGATGTTAACACAGGTGGCATTTGAAACTGGCCTCTACCTCAGTTTCCTAATCTGTGAAATGAGAAAAATAAACAACTTTTTGCAGCTGTGTGTATGCATGTATATGAAGATGCAGCGTTGTCAGTTTGGGGATTCTT
This sequence comes from Gambelia wislizenii, assembly GCA_030847615.1. Lineage (NCBI taxonomy): Eukaryota > Metazoa > Chordata > Lepidosauria > Squamata > Crotaphytidae > Gambelia > Gambelia wislizenii. The sequence continues at coordinate 5,737,169 of JAUMIR010000008.1, forward strand.
TTTCCATATCCTCCAACTGACCTGATTTGGCAGGGACGGTACCATTTAATCCTCTGTTAATTCCACTTTTCCACTGCTTTTAAAACATCCCAGATTCACTCTCCTCTTCCCACCTTCTCCTTTTGTCCTCAGCTTACTTCAGTTGCTGCAAACTGAGTTCAAAGTGCCAAAGTAGCTTGCACTCATTTATAATTCAGCAGGGAGTGAGGAGAGGAAGGGGCAAAATTTTGGACTTTCCAGCAGGCTCGGGCAAAATCAAACTGCTGCAGCCCTAGCTGTTGTGCTCTCCCTCACAAATAACTTTTACTATGTTGACCACCTTCTAGGCCACATGTTTCCCTGTTTTAATCTGTGAAATATTGAAGGATATGTTCTTCTTTGTGTCTGTCACCCATGTACAAAGTCTGAAAACGAAACTATTATTTTGAGAAAGAAGGGGATACTGTAAGTGTGTGTGTGAGTATAAATGCATGCTCACAAGGAAAGCTGAATCACAGTGGCTTGGATTTGGCTAGGAGAAAGATGGCTTGGATTGGCAGAGTGGGGGATTGAAGTGATGATGTAATCTGGATTAATCTGCATTGAGCAGGGGGTTGGACTGGATGACCCATGAGGCCCCTTCCAACTCTATGGTTCTATGAATCTATGGAGGCTAGCCTGGCCTATCTGCTTGCTTGCTTTTGCAGCCTTATGATAGCTGCTCAAGTCCGGAAGTTTGCAAATAGATTGTGACAACAGAGACTATCACTCTCCCATAGGCCACAAAGAATGTTTTATTGCTCAGAGAAATGTGTGTCTGTGTGTGCACGTGCATGAAGTCTTGCCCACCTCTGGAGCAAATCCCCCTACCTTTTGATTGTTTAGGTCTGGACAGTTTCCTTATTAACTTCCTCTGTTTATTTGCAGAGCCTAAACTAAATTGTGTTCAGCTCTGATTTTCCTTCTGAGAGAGACTAATTTATTTATTTTTATTTTTTTGCTGGAGAGAACAGTCCCTGCTTGCCTTTTAGATTTAGAAATCACAAAGCAGAAGCAGAATGGCTCAGAGGCAGGAAAGGGGAGAGAGGTGTGAGGCTTTGTGTCCAAGACAGACAGCGGTGATGAATGACTTTCGTATGAATCTTTTTCTCCAATGAACGGCTCCATATGAAACCGATTATTCCAGCAGTTGAGTCAGGTTGCCCTTCCCCCAGCCAATAACTTGGGCTCCCTGACACATTTCCTGTGGGGTGTGTGTGTGTATTAGCAAACTACTGCAGCTATGCACTGTTCACATGAACCGAAGCAAGCAGAGGAGAAGCAGAGAGGAGAAAACCGTGGCTGGCTTCTGTGTTGTTCACTCCAAGTAATGGAATTCATTCCATTCAAGAAGAAGTGTGTTTAAGGAGGGCAGACAAGGACACTAGAGAGTCTTATTTCCTTTGGCTTCCTAGAAAGGAAGGAGACCTCACAGCATCCCTCCATGCCCCATTGTTGGGGAGAAGGAACAGGAGAGGGAGAGGCCAGTGGCATACCTAGTATATTTGACACCCAGTGCAGATGATTTGTTTAACACCCCCTTCTCTCTACATCAAAATTATTTTTAGCAGTAATCATGAACAATGTGAAATCTAGTAAAAATTGCCTCCTGCCACCACATTTACTTTGGGTGTGGTCAGGCCCTTATATGCTTATCTTCCAGATCTGATTTGAAGTCTGAAAGACCTGCAAGATATTGTACAGTCATGCCGTTGTTGGCCAAAGACTTCTGCTGCATGGTGGTGGTTGGTGGTGGTTCCCTTCTCTCCCCTGGCTCAGGGGAGAGAAAGGGACTGCCACCATTGCAGCACACACACCAGCCGGGCTTACTTGCTGAGCCAGGTACTTGGGGATCTCTGTAGAGGTTCATGCATGCCTAGAGGGAGGGATACCCAAGTAAGTGGTGCAGTGAAGTAAGTGCGGAGGGGGGACCCCTCTAAAGGTGTCACCTGGTGTGGTCCGCTGGTGTGGTCTGCACCCCTGCACCCTCCTAGTGATGCACCTTGGAGGGGCTCTCAGGAAGGCTCAATATTTCCCTCTCATGTGAGGGAAGGTATCTGACTTGAGAGGTATATGTGACCTCAAAGATCTTTGGAGAAGTATGTGTGACCTCAAAATCTCACCAGATTCCCAGGGAGACCCAGGCCTTCTCTGTAGCTGCTCCCAAGCTTTGGAACTCCCTCCCTAGGGAGGCTAGGATGACTCCTTTCTTGTGATCCTTCTGCTGACAAATGGTATTTTTTTTAAAAAAAAAAAATCTGATAGGTTTCTAAGAATTGAATGCAATGGCTGTTGATTTTTGTTGATTTTTTTAATCTTCTGTTTTTTCCCCTAATGAATTTTTAAATGTTTTTAATTCTAGCAATAGTTTAATTACATTTTAAAATAGCTTTTATATGTGTATATATATTGCTGATGCCTTTGTATGTTTTTAAATCTGTGTTTATATTAATATCTTGTAAGCCTTGTAATAGTTATTAATGCATTTATATCACACCTTACCCCAATACTGGGATTCAAGGAGGCGTACAAGATGCTGAAACTTGAACTGCTTCTTGAACTGTATTATACATGTACGCCTCTCAGAAACACAACATCTGCTTTCCTGCTGCTTTGAAATATTCCACCACACCATTTTTGCTAGAATTATTTCCTTCAGGGAGGAAACCTTGAAACTAACATGACATCAACCCCTTCCCATTTCAAGAAGGAGGGACAATGGTGACTTTCTCTTGGTTCTGTGAGTGTCTTGATGAAGAATTTAATTCAAGGCTTTGGAGTCACTTTGTTATTCAACTTGTAAGGGGTGGCATCTTGCCAGAGGTGGCATTAATGATATGGCATCCCAACATCGTGAGCCATCAATCCATTTTGAAATTTGGAAAGTCAGCATCCTACCTCTGAAATGTCTGTGATAATCTTTATTGCCTTTCTGTTGATCATCACATTAAAAAAACCCTGTACTTCTAATTGGAGTTAGAAAGGAAGTGACTAAATGGTGAAAAACCAGATTATATAAGACACACTTGAATTTTTTAAAGCACACTAAGAAGCTAGTAATAGTGCAAATAAAGGAGTGGGGTTAGGACAATGCCCCCAGATCAATGCAGTTATAGAGGGCATGCTTTTGGCCAGCTTCATGTAGAAGGTTAAATATCTGGCAAGCAGATATTGCTGTCTCCTTTTTGGCATGGAAAATTGGTACAGTTACTCAGCTACGCAGCTGAACCCAACTCAACTCACTGGTGAAAGCTGGAAGGTGCTGGATCAGGGAGTCAAAAGAGGTGGCATATATTAATATGAAATGATTAGCTGAATCTCTTCTTATCAGATGATAAGCATTAAAGTGGTATCCAAGTAACTGTATAGTGTGAGAGAGACATATCATTTGTATGAAACCAAGGGCCCATTCACACTACAGAACTATAGCACTACGATTCCATTTTAAAAGGCATGGTTCTGTCCTGTGGAATCCTGGGATTTGCAGTTTAGGGAGGGGCATGTAGAATTCTCAGGCAGAAAGCTCTGGTGCCTCCACAAACTACAAATCCCAGGATTCCATAGGATGCAGGCATGGCAGTTAAAGTGGAATCATAGTGCTATAATTCTGAAGTGTGAAAAGGGCTCCATGTCTTGCTTTCATCTGTTCCAATATACTGTATAGCCTAACAGTTCTGACAGGAAGAGAGCTGTTTAAGGGTTAATGGTCTGTGCTTGCTTGGTTTTCTTCTTTTAATCTTCCTCCAGTTCTCTGCTTCTTTGAGCCTTTCTCTTTAATGTTTGTTTTCAAGGGTAAGTCTCAGTAAGAAAAGTAACAAGATGAGCCTTCCTTCCCCTAATGATTGTGGTCCAGTTTCTCATTGACAGGCTGTTCCTGCCTGTCTGCAAATCATTTCCTACCTCCCACCCTCCTCTTTGCTCTGCTTTTGCAAAATGCAACCCTCCCCAGGCTGTCAGGCAGATGCCATTTTTACTTGCTTCCCCCCCACAACTTCCGGGTAGCCATCTGGTCCTGGGTGTTGATTCTATCTTAGAAAAGAAAAATCTTCCCTCTGAATTCCATTACTTAGGTTGTTTCCAAAGAAGGGTTGACAGATCTCAGGGCCCTGAGTTTCTAGTCTTCAGAGGTCATCTCCATGCATGAGATGAGGGAGCAAATTCTTCAGTTTTAGGGAGCTCAGTTCCAGGCAAGAGGAAAGGGCTGTGCAAAAATCTCCAGTTTATATGTGAACAGGCGACTTGAAGGCACACACACACACACACACAGATTGAGAGAGAGAGTTAGGGCTTGTCTAGACAGTGAAAAAACTCATGGAATGCAAGGAGAATATCTTTTGTCCTAATGAGATCTCATGGTGATTCGCCGTAGTCGGAAGGAGGCTGCCCCCAAAACTGCAAAAACTACACAAGGAAAGCCTTCACAACTTCTCCCAAGTTTTTTTTTTTTTTTTTAATGCAAGGGAAATGAACATTCCCATTTGTTAGGACAACCAATTCGGATTGCAGCACATTTCCAGATAAGAGAGGAAGTGGAAACCTGATCGGTCAGACATGTGCTGGGGGCAGGCTTGCCGGCAACAAAGTGGCCCGGAGCCACCGTTTTGAATTTTCACGGTAGCAATCATGCAGATTATTTGCTGTGCAGAGGTGACAAAACAGCTTTTTAAGCAGAAGTTTGCACTTGTACACCTTAGTTTTACAGTTCAAAAAAAACATGCTGTTCAGTGGCAGCAATTTGTAGAGAATAAAAACGCAAGTAATTCACTTGTGGCCACCATCTTGATTTGCAGGCATGCCTCCGTGAGAACATCAAACATGGATAGCTTCGCACACTAGTGACCTTGCCAAAAATCATGGAGACAAAGGAATGCTGCTGCGAATTTGTGCTGCTGCGCACCAATCCACATTTATATCTTCTCATCTAGACAAGCAGAGAGAGAGAGAGAGCGCATGCTAGTAGAGCAGAAGCTTGCTAAAGTTGCGAAGCTTAATTGATTTTTTGCTGCTACTTGCAAAGACTCTTCAGAGGAGTCCATGCATTTACTTAGTCAGCTTTCACCTTTCTTCCCAGTCTTGTGGTGCCCAGGCTCACCCTCTGCTCTTCATCTACCTTCTGGCTAAAAGAAGGTAGATGAACAGCTTTCTGCAAGCGCGCTGATGACTGAAAAGGCCAATCCGAGATAAACAAGTCTGGTTGCAGAAAGCACAGCAGAAGGTCTCCTTGGGTGATGTTTCCGGGTTGTGATTCTTTCTGCGTTGTCATTTCTCTTCAAGACTTGTTTGGCACGAGTTCTCAAATAAGGCTGCAGCATTGTGGATAGTGCGTCTCCACTATCCAGGGTGGAGGCCAGGGTGGACCATTGTTGGTGATCAGTTTGGCTGAGCCTGAGATGTTGCTTCAGGGAGTCCTTGTATCGCTTTTTTGGAGCGCCCCTCTTACGCTGACCCGTGACAAGTTCACCGTAGAGTACTATTTTTGGGAGGCAATGGTCCTCCATCCTAGAAACGTGCCCTGTATAGCACATAGCAATATCACCAGGGATAGTCCCAGTTGCAGGATTCGGCCTGGAAACCTAATGGCCTGGGATAATCCCTAACCGGCAAACCTATTTCCAGAGACACAGTCTGTTTTCCACTGCTCAGCCTTGCCTCTGTGGCTCTCCCCTTCTTCTGTGTTTTAATCTTAGCTGGATTTTGAATTGGATGCCCCTTCGGGTAGACATCTTTGCTCTTATCTTTTGCAAAATGTTGATGATCTTTTTGGACTACAACTCCCATCCAGAATCCTCCAGCCAACATGGCCTGCTGGCTGGAGGATTCTGGGTGCTGTAGTCCAAAAAAAGCAATTTGTCAAAGAGATGGCCATGTTAATCTGTTTCAAAATAAAAGGAAGCAAGGGCAGGAGTCTTCTGGCATTCTTAAGACTAATTTATTTGAGCAGAAGTCAAGATGCATTGAGATGCACCAATGCAGTATGGTATACTATTGGCCCTCAAATTTTGTGGGGTTGAGGGGTGCAACAGCCCTGTAAAAGTGGAACCCCCCAAATATCAGCCCACTTTTTTTTTCTGCCTGAGATAATAGCACCTCTCTAGGCATTTGAATGTCATACAGTGCAAAATCTATGCTCAACTTCCATCCACTTCAGGACCAGAGTCTGAGAACTACTGGTGTAGAAGAGGGAATTTCAGCAAATGTTGCTAGTCATGCTGAAATTCCCTCTTCTATACAACCATGAAATGTTACAGGAGCCAACTCCAGTCTTCACTCTGACAATCCTAAAGAGAATATGGAAACGTCTAATTGTACCTCTGGGCATAAGTTGGTTTCATTTTGTGCAGTTATAACATTTTGATAGCACTATAACTGTTCTGGAATCCTGGGATTTGTGGTTTCAAGTGTTATTTAGAATTCTCAGCCATGGAGCTCTAGTGCCTTACCATACTACAAGTCCCAGAATTCCATAGGACACATCCCTGCCAGTTGAAGTGGTATCTGGAAGAGACCAGGGTTGGAGAAGCCTAAACTTTCTGGTACCTAAGACACAGGACTCCAGGCTATGAAGGACTTCTGAAGTGTGAAAGCAATACTGTTGCCCCTTCATATTCAGTGGAGTTTGGTTCCAGGACCACCATGAATACCAAGATTCATGAATACTCAAGTCCCATTATATGCAACGGCATAGCAAAATGGTGTCCCTTATATAAGAATATTTTTCAAGCCGTGAATACTTACGGTAAATCCATGGATACCAAATCTGTGGGTATGGAGGGACAACTGTACATTCTTCTTTCAGGAAAGTTATTTCTGCTAAAGACAGAGTTTTCTCTTAACTGACATATGTATTGGGGATATGCACAAATGGAATGAAAACCAGCTTAATAATATGTGTCATTAGGGAAGAGCCATTGTATTACTTGGAAAGTAACCTTTCCAAGCTCTGACACATTCTGTGTGGAGAAAGCCCAGATTTTTTTTTTGTAGTCAAACAAAAGGCAAGCCTAGCAAATAGCTGCCAACTGACCTCCCTTGACTAACCTCTCCCCACAACAAACAGTATGGAAAGCCCCTGTGCTTTTAATAGCAGCTTGATTTGCAGAAATCAGGAGGTAGCACCTTCCACACAGGATGGAGGTAACTGTGATATCCTGTGATACCTACAGATCAAGATGCTAACCAAGGTTAAGGAGCATAGGTTAAAAAGAATTGGCAGCACTCTTCTGTTCAATTGAGCACAAAATGCTAAACTTGGATATTTCAGAAATCTAACTTATTATTCGCAAGCAAATCTCCTGGTGTGCTCATCCTGTTTATTCCCTCTTGGTTCTTTCTACAGACAGAAGTAGCTCTCCACTGGGAACTTGTAGCTTGGAAAAGCTTAGTGATTGGTCAGAAGATCAATCTATTGTCTCCAACCCAATATCCTAAGATCTCATGACAGTGTACAGTAAAATACATTTAAACCATTTAAAACAATTTGAAATGTGAAACAATAAAAAAAAAAATAACAGGTATCCCCCCATATCCATAGGGGATACGTTCCCAGACTTACCATTTATAAATGAAACCATAGATACTAGCGAGCCCTATTAAAATAAAGGACTTTAAGTACAAACACACCATAGAGTTGCATTGGAGGACCTAGCAATTCCTAGAGAGGATACTTCTCTAGGCATTTTCTGGTGTGACTCTATGGTATGTGTCCCTATTTTTTCAGCTGCGGATTTTTTTCATTGCAGAAATAATGCAGGTTGACACCACTTCATTCGAGTTGCATTGGAGGACCTAGTAATTCCTAGAGAGGATACTTCTTTAGGCATTTTCTGGCGTGACTCTATCGTATGTATCCCTATTTTTTCAGCTGCGGGTAACTGAAATCACAGACATTGGTTCCGCGGATACAGGGGGCGACCTGTAGAGTCTAAAACATTAAACTATTGGACAAATCAAAACAAATTGAAACAGTTAAAACCACATACATGTACAAACTGAAGGGAAAAAAACATTAGACCACTCACAAAGCTTGAGGAAAAAGCCATGTTTTAACTTAGTGCTGAAATTAAGCCAGCCTTGGTGCCAATTGGGCCTTTAAAGGGAGGCCATTCCATAAGTGGGGTGTCACTGGCTTATATCCAGACCCATATTTTAGCTTGGTGCTCCATGAATGCAGAGTGGCTCCGAAAATGGGCCTATTGAAGGAGAGATAAGCCCAACATCTAGGTGTGGAGGTTTTCCACCCTGGTAAATTAATGGTTGGTTTAACTGCATCTTCTAGCTTAACTTGTTTTGCAAAAGCCATATGTAAAAGGTAGCTGAAAGAGCCCTGTTATCTCATAAAAACAAGGTCTTCTTGGTGGTTGCTCCCAGACTGTGGAACTCCCTTCCAAGGGATGCTGAACCCTTCTCTCTTGTCTTTCCATTAGCAATCAAAGACCTTTCTGTTCAGGCAAGCTTTGGGGAACTGATTGGTTGCTGAGAAAGAGCCTTTTAACAGTTGGATGCTGTACCTTTTTGAACTGATGTGTTTTTAAATATTGCATTTAACTCAAGGAAGTTCTGATATTGGAATTTGTTTCATTGCATTTTACTATTATAGATTTTTATGTTCATTTCAGCCTTACAGGAAAAAGCACTCCAGTTGGCTCTAGGGGTGCATCTACACTTTAGAAATAATGCAGTTTGATACCACTTTAACTGCCATGGCTCCATCTGACAGAATCTTGGGATTTGTAGTTTGGTGAGGCACCAGCACTCTTTGGCCGAGTAGGCTAAAGACCTTGCAGTACTACAAATCCCAGGGTTCCATAGGCTGGAGCTACAGCACTTAAAGTGTCAAACTGCATTATTTATACAGTGTAGATGTACCCTTGATCAGGCATCTCCTCACCAGTGCCAATGAGCCAGTATGGTGTAGTGGTTTGTGTGTTGGACTAGGACTCTAGGAGACCAGGGTTTAAAACCTTGTTGAACCCTGGAAACCCATTGGGGTGACCTTGGGCAAAATCACACTCTCTCAGCCTTAGAGGAAAGCAATGGAAAATTCTGAATAAAATCTGGAAAGTTATTTTGGTGTAGCGGTTTGAATGTTGGACCAGGAGTCTGAGAGATGATGGTTAAAATCCCCACTCAGCCATGGAGACTTGCTGGGTGAACATGGGCAAGTCATACTCTCTCAGCCTAAGAGGAAGTCAATGACACACCATCTGTGAATCAGTTTTGCCCTGTGATAGTGTCTCCATAAGTCAGAATTGATTTGAAGGCACTTGACAACAATCCTCCCGCAATGTTGTCAGGCTACAACTTTTAGCATTCCCCATCATTGGCTCTGCTGGCTAGGGCTGATGGGAGCTGGAGTCCCATCAACATGTGGAGAGCTGCTCCTTGACCACCCTTGGCTTAAGTATACGGGCTGCTCTTGAGCAGATTTTCCCACCTAGGAAACAACTTGGCACCAAAAAAAGTCTTCTGATAAGTGAGAAATGGACTTTGACACAGCTGATTAAAACTGTGTGCCTTTCAGGTGTTGGCTTGTGTTTAAAGTCACATTGTAATATAAGCAGGTTTCTTGTTGGTGTCACTAGGAAAACAGCATCTGTAGCCTGTGATCTATCACACAACAACTAGGCCACATATGGAAATTGCGTAGCCCTGCAGATGTTGGACTGCAACTCTCAGCAGCCCTAGCCAACATAGCCAATGGTAAAGAATGCTGGGAGTTGCAGTCAAACTACATCTAGAAGGGTCCTTAATTCCTACCCTGGGACCAGGAGTTAAGTGAATCCCATTGGATATAGTGGAATTTGCTTGTGTTGCATTGCACCGTAAGTCCAACCTGTTTTCAGAGCTTGACAAAGTTATGTTTTGGAGGATAATTCCCAGAAACCCTCTTCCAGCATGGCCATCTAAAAGAGTTATTGTCATCATTCAAAAAAGTAACTTTGCTAAACTCTGTGATGTCGCATTACTAGCAAGAGGATGGGCCTCAGTGAGAAAGAGAATTTGGAAGCAACTGTTGATCTAAATTTATTGGGCATGTATTCCAGAGCAGGGGTGCTCATTCTCGTATAGAAGGTTTGGTCCCTCCAGATGCAGTGGGACTGCAACTCCCATCATCCCTGGACAGGGATGATGGGAGTTGAAGTCCAACTGCATCTGAAGGGCCACAAGTTGCCCAACTGTGTCTTAAAGAGTTGACTAGAAAAGGGCACACGGGGCTTATGTCAAGCAGGGGAGGGATGTGAGTGTGAGATAAACTGTGGCCTCATTTCCCCTTGCTCTTGTGTGATAACTCCTCTGTCTCAAGCAGAAATGACAGCCAGCTTTTCCAGAATTAAAAATACTTTGTGGGCAGGATACATTGCAGAAATAATGCAGTTTGACACCACTTGAACTATCATGGTTTTAACTTTTGTATAAACAGTTTTCTAATTGTATTGCACTTTTAAAATGTTGCACTCCTCCCTTGTTGGGAGAAAGGTGGGCTTTAAATAAATAAGATAGAAGCTATAGTCAAAAACATCTGGAGAATGCCATGTTGGGGGAAGCCTTCCCTCAAGTGAATTACAAGGCTACCACATGAAAAAATAAATAAATCTTGGAGAAAGGAAGAGAGTCTCCATGGGTAGATGAAGCTTTTGACCAGATGTTAGAAAAATTCTTTTTTAAAAAGACAAGGCAATAGAATGCTCTAGCTATGGCTTTGATAGCTAAGGGATTTGAGGGGTTGTACAGTTGGCCCTCTGCATCCACGGATTCTGTATCAATAGAAACCACCATCCACGGCTTGAAGCTATTTCAAAAAAGAAAAATTCTAGTAAAGCAAATTTCGATTTTGTCATTTTATATAAGGGATACCATTTTACTACACCATCGTATCTAATGGTACTTGAGCATCCACGGACTTTGTATCCAGGGGTGGGGAGGTCCTGGAACCAAACCCCAGCAGATACCAAGGACCCACTGTGATCCAAAAAAGTAACCTTTGCAAGCTCTGCCTGTAAGAGAAGATGAGAAAGATGTGTGTGTGTGTGTGTGTGTGTGTGTGTGAAAGAGAGAATTTATCCATGCTCCTTTTCTTGTGTGTAGAATCACAGAATCATAGAGCTGGAAGAGACCACAAGGCCCATCTAGGCCAGCTCCCTGCCCTGCAGAATACGAGGTATAACAATTTTTAGGCAGGGGTTCCCTGAGACCTGAAAATTGTTTCAAGAGTTCCACCAGGGTAAAAAGGTTGAGAAAGGCTGTACTAGAGAGTGCAGAGATGCCCAACAAAGTCTTGTATCCCACTAGACAGTGGAGGTTGGTCTCTTCTGTGTTGGTGGAGCAGTGAATCCATTCTGGGGTTTAGCCTGAATTTTAAAGGAGCTATTCAAGGTGCTGAACCTATTTTGGAGGTCAGGATTCAGCACCTTCAGTAGCCCCATTAAAGATCAGAGTAAAGCTTGGAGTGGATTCACTACCCCTAGAGATGGGGAAGCCCAGGGGGAAAAATACAGAAACATGGGTGGGGGAGATTTTTCCAACATCAATCTGCTCCAGCCACAAACTTTCAGGAAGAAGCAGGAGGAAAGTTTTCCCTCCCCCTCCAGTGCCTCTGAGGGAAGGTTTAATGGGTGGTGTAATTGTACCATTATCATCGGGTATTATTGTTATTATTATTAGGGTTTTAAATCTTGAATTAAGTATTGACAACAAAAGATATTAAAAGGGAGTCTCTGGTAAAGAAAAGGTTAGGTTTCAAACCACATTATTTGGGTAGTGTGGATACACTAATAATAATAATAATAATAATAATAATAATACAGTTACACCATCTATTAAAACTTCCCTCAGAGGCACTGGAAGGGGAAGGAAAACTTTCCTCCTGCTTCTTCCTGCAAGTTTGTGGCTGGAGTGGATTGAATGGCAATGTGCAGGCCAGGCCAGCCAGCCTTTGCTCCTGTCATGTGGGCACTCCATTGCAGGGAGGAGGTGGGCTGAGCATCCTTCAATCCTTTGTGGATCCTGGTGAGGACATCACGGCCTCCCTGGGGGTCCCCAGACCACAGGTTAGGAACCACTGTGTTAGAGGATGCAGAAAGAGAGTGAGTGTTTCTACTTCTGGTAGTTTCCAGGAAATTTAAAGAGCGTTTAAACAGGTTGCATGTCCCCCTCCAAGATCCTCTCCCCTCAGTCCTACCAAATAAAAACTGGAAGTGGAAATCTGGTCACTTCTGGAGTTTTGTTTGTTTTGGTGGGTATCACTTATTTCTGGGCCTCGAAAATTGTCCCCCCCCCCAGAACCTCTGTATTTGCCCTCCATGGGTACAGAGTTTATACTAAAGATGCTTAACCCATTCTATGTAACCTTATCCAGGAGGTTTTCTACAATTCTTGGCGAGCATTCAGCACTTTGGAGTCAAATGGGGATATGTTTCGGATTTTAGGGAGCCTTTCTCATAGGTGGCCATCAGGACCTCTTCAATAGTGGCCCCACACCTGTAAAATGTCCTTTCTGGGAATCTCTACTGAGTCCCTTCTGTTTCTGCATTTACATGATTGTAGAAGACTTTCATTTTGCCACCTGAAAGCAAGCAAAGAAAGAAGCCTAGTTAGCTTCCTTAGGCAGAGGGTTTCACAACTTTTCCACCAGTGGAGAAAAGGCCCTGTCCTCTGTTTCTCTGCACCATTGTGCTGACAGTGGCAGCCTCTAAACAAGGCTTTTTACAAGGGACCTTAGGTAACCTGTTGCTGTGTAGAACAAATGATCCTAAAGTTATTATTATGGTTGTGCCCTGTTTCACTTGGTGAAATTTTCCAGCAAGGCTAATTTTGTTGCATTGGCTTCATAACCCTTTTCTTCCTTTCTGTTTTCACCAAGATGACATCCGGTTGTTTGGCTTTGTCCGATTCACCACCGGAGATGCCATGAGCAAACGGGTCAAATTTGCCCTGATTACATGGATCGGTGAGAATGTCAGTGGCCTGCAGAGAGCCAAAACAGGGACCGACAAGACTTTGGTGAAAGAAGTAGTACAGGCAAGTATCATGATCATTATTATGATTCCACCATCAATATACAAGGCTCTTTACAAAATTCTGGAGGACAAGTTCCTGCCCTTCCCAATAGGCTCAGGCAAAAGCAAACTGCTGCAGCCTCTTCTAGCTTGTGTGCTCTTCTTCATGAATAACTTTTGCTACTGTGGCCACATTTTGCTGTTGCTTGGCCACATGTGTTCTGGTTTTCATTTGTGAAACATGGCGGTGGGGGGTATGGTCTTAGCTGGGGCTGCTGGGAGTTAAATCTGGAGAAAAATAGCTTTCCTAAGCTGTGGGTTCTGAGTAAACTAGGAAGTGGCTGAATTGCAAAGAGCTTCTTTCATTACCAGCCTTGGGTGGTCCATGTTGGAAAGTCCTAAACACCCCAGATTATATGACTGTACAGACAAAGGGTTGGCTGGTAGGTAGGGCTTTGCTTTCAGTACAAACTAATTAACTAGTGAGCTGATGTTAATAGCTAACTAGACAGAGGAGCAGCCTCTTGTTCAGTTTTGAGCGGAAATGGAAAGCAGCAATATGTGCTGAATTCTTTCCAAGTAAAGTTCATCCAGCCATCTACTTCTTATTGGCAGTCATTAATAAATGCAAGGCAACTGGACATATTTTATTTCACAAGTTTTCTCTTCAAGCAATGAGCAGGAGACCAGAAGCATTTGCTTTCATTTTTAAATTGGAGAGAGTTGTTGGTTACCTCTAAAATAAGGATGAGAAGGGATGGAAATTTAAATTTTCTCAATTTCATCCTTGCAAGCCAGAATGAATAATGACTATTTTTCTCCTCGCTGCAAGAAAGGCCTTAGAAATGGCACTATTCACATTTCAGGACTTATTTGGCATACAAAACATAGCTTTTTGTGCAGAAAGCATCATTTTCTGTGTAGAAAGGTCCTTTTCTGTGCAGATCATGTTTTCTGAGCAGGTAGCTTGTTTTCTGTGCAGAAAATAATAACATTTTCAGTGCAAAACTCTACATGTGTGTTTTGCGAATAATGGATCCTAAACCATAAAGATTTCCACCAGTATTTTCCTAATCAGTATTTCTCAAAAGTTGGGAAACCCATTTGGTGTCACTCATTCCATTTCATTTTTTCAAATATCCCTAGATAACTCTGGTTAGGTTAAATATGAGAGAGGAACCTCAGGCCTCTCCTGGCTACTAAATATAGCTCTCCAGGCATTCCCCAGATGGCCAAACCCTTCTCCATGACATCATCATCTGGAGCTTTCTCCATCCCCACCTTCCATTCTAAATGATTGAAATGCCTCTCCCAAGACTTAATTACTGTCACTGAGAACTTTAAGCTAAAATATACTCATATTTTGGATCCTACCCAGCAACCACAGGAAACAACTACTCTTTCTAAGAAGTTCTCTGAAATTAATTCATCCTTGGGTCTAAAAGAGGTTTCCCATGCTAGAGTTTCAACAATGGTTTGTTCACAAGTTTAAAGCATAAACCATGATTTGATCCTGATTAGTCTCAACAAATCATGGTTTAAACCAGGTTACTCCAAACCATATGGGCCCAAGTCCCCTAAAGGTAGCAGATCCCATCTGTTCTTGGAAGCTGCGTAGCCAGGGTCAGCCCTGATTAGTGCTTGGATGGAAGACCGCCAAGGAATACCAGGCTATATTTCAGAGAAAGGAACCAGCAAAACCACTTCTGAGTATTCTGTGCCTAAAAATATCCCCTGTGAAATTCATGGGGATCACCATAAGTTGACACACAATTTGAAGGCACATAAACATACATACACCAAACCATGATTTGATCCTGGTTTGTTTCAGAAAACCATGGTTTGAACCAGGCTACTCCAAACCCTAGATCCTTCAGATATATTGGACTATAGCTGAAGATCTTGCAGCTGGGAAAGGCTTGTTTAAAATAAAGCAGAGTTCCCCCTGTTTGGATATGATAAGGAACGCTATTATTTAGTGTAAAGGGTGCTTTGGATGCCTTAAGGCAGAAGTGCACAGTCTGTGGCCCTTCAGGTGTTTTGGCCTCCAACTCCCAGAATTCCTGATCATCGGACCAGCTGGCTCAGGCTTCTGGGAGTTGGAGGCCAAAACACCTGGAAGGCTGCAGGTTGTGCAGCAATGCCCTAAGGAGATGGAGTGGCAAAGGAGAAAGAGGGAACAGAAGGTCCTCTTATTGACATATCACTAAGCTACGGTTTAGTATTACATCTCAAATGGGCCAGGACTGAGCCTAGTGTAAGACAACTTCTTACAAAGTACTATAACAGAGAACCAGAAGGAAATGGTAATGTAAGGGTTTTATTAACTTTGCCTGCTACACTTTGATCCTCTTGGCCTTCAGAGCATCTGATCCAAAGGAAGTGCCATGCATCAGTGCCCCATGCACTGTGGTACCACCAGACATCCCGAGCTACTTTGCATAGAGGTTGTTGTTTCTGTCAAAAAACAGAAAGCAAACAGGAGTCTGAGCGAAGCTGGGGTTTAGGGCCTGTCTATATGACCCCCCCCCCAAAAAAACCCCAAGGAGTGCCCGACAGTAATGGCATTTTACAACAGCTGCGTCTTCATGGATTTTTGGCCCCCAAAAGCTTCACATGGCCACTAGTCAAGATGGTGGCCATGAGTGAATTACTCACCTTTTTACCTACCATAATCTGCCACCAGTGAACTTTAAAAAAACAACAACACTATTTCAACAGTGTCCTGGAGCAAGATTTTGACTTTCCAAAAAAAGAGCAAAAAAACAACACCCTGTCTGCTCCCCTTAGTGCTTGCTCGCTAAGGTGAAAAATCAACATAGCGATGCCAGGGGCTTGCCTTGTTAGCAAGCCCCACCCCTGTGCTTATCCAGCCAATCAGCTTTGTGCTTCCTCTCCTACGGGAAAACAATTCGTATCGAATTGCTTGTCCCAATGAGGGGGGATGTACACTCCCTGTGCAGTTTTTTAAAAACTCTGGGAAAAGCTGCGAAGGGTTTTTCTGCGTAATTTTTTACATTTTGGGCTCCCCTCTTTCACAAAATGGTGAAATGGCGCAGCTTCCCATTTAGATAGGCGGGTTCTCCTCGCATTCTTTGAGGAGTTTTTTCACCATTAAGACAACCCCTTAGAGTTAGTAACCATGGCAGATGGGTGAGGGGCATGATTTGCCATCCCTGGGATCTTCTGGGGGCCATATAGGCAGAGGAGAAAGAGACAGGGACAAGCTGAAAATAGTGGGATGCTAGAGGATGAATCGAGACTCTCCTTGCCAAACTGGAAGGCATGGAACCTGTTTTGCTGTGGCACTTGATGCAAATGTCTTGAGATGCAGCATTTGCTGTGGGTTCCCGTGGTTTATTATGCAAACCTGGCCTGTTACTGTTATGTGAAGCAATTCAGGTTATTGCAGCATCCTCAGCTTCCTGGCCCCAAACCAATGGTCATGCTTGTTTGTGGTACCCAGACATTCCGGAATTGAACACAAAGACAGCAATTCATTCCCAGGGCACAGGCGAGGTCAGGACATGGAGCACAGCATGGTGGGGGCGAAGAGAGGCAAGTGGACTCTTGTCTCTGAAGCGCTTATGCTTTGTGCCTGGAATTTAACAGGAAATAGAAAGCCGTTTCTACACAAAAGAGAAATCAACTTTTCCCCTGCCCCAATGTCTCAGCAAGATTAAAGTTATACTAAAAGTTTGTGGGTGATAGCCACCCAGGGCCAAAAGGAAATTGAACTGGCTCTGTAGCAAAGGTGGATAAGTTTTTTGTATCATCAGGTTTTTAGTTCTCTTGTGTTCCCTTGTTGGTAGCTGCTTTAAGTCCTGTATCAAAAGAAAAGCAGAATAGAAATTATTAATTAATCAGTTAATTAAAATCTGTCCTCCCCATACAGAATTTTGCCAAAGAGTTTGTGATTAGCGACCACAAGGAACTGGATGAAGATTACATCAAAGGGGAACTGAAGAAAGCCGGAGGCGCCAACTATGACGCACAGGCGGAGTAGAGAAAATTCACTGTGCCTCCTGAAGCCGCCTGCCTGGATTAGGAAAAGGGAAGGAGGGAGGAAAAAGCACAATTTATCTTCAAAAGAAAGAAAAAAACTGGGAGAGGATGATACTGCTGCTTCCTTTTGTGCGTCTTCGGAGCCTCTTCCCGGCTCCCAGGGTGGACCTCACTTTCTCATTCCATCCAGCAAAGCCTCTCTCTCTCATCTCTGAGCTATTGTTTTGACATTTTTTTATTCTTCCCTTTAATTGCTGTCTTTCTCATTTAACAAATCCTCCTTGGGTGCTTGGCTCCACTCCGCAGCATGTTGGCTATGAGACATACGCCTTGATGGTAGAGCAAGTTGCCGTGTCCTGTACAAGTCCTGATATGACGTTATGGCACATCGTTCTTGCTTTGGAACACCTGCCGTTATGGCTTAGGAACAAAATCAGTACTATTGGCGTTGTTATTTTAGTGAATGTGCGACTTCTTTTCCAACTTCCTTAGTTCAGCTAGCCTACAGAAATCTTCCAGGAGAAGCTAGGCATGCAGAATTAGTTAGAATTAGTGCAGTTCAATCGTATTGCTGCTTACTCCAACTGGATTCAAGGAGACTTGCTCTACGTGTCTACTCAAAAGTTAAATCCCTTTGAAAACAGTGAGGCTTACTTCCAAATAAAAATACGTAAGAGTTCACTGGTATTCCCAAATGAAGGTACATAGGTTTGTGACTTTACAACACAATCCCAGGCATATCATAATTATGTCCCACTGCATTCTATTTCACAATGCAGTTGTAGTATTTTGATACCACTTTAACTGCCATGGCTCCATCTTATGGAACCCCAGGATTTGTAGTTTGTTGAAGCAGTAGAGCTCTCTGGCTAAGAATTCTGTCTCACTATACTAAAAATCCCAGAATTCCATAAGCTGAAGCCATGGCAATTAAAGTGGTCTCCAAGCATCCAAGTGTGGTGGAGTGGTTTGAACATTAGATGACGATTCTGGAGACCAGGGTTTGAATCCCCATACAGCCATGGAAACCCATTGGGTGACCTTAGGCAAATCATCCTCTCTCAGCCTCAGAGGAAGGCAAAAGCAAAACCCCCTCTGAACAAAGTTTGCCTAGAAAATCCCATGATAAGTTTGCTTTAGGGTTGCCATAAGTTGGAAATGTCTTGAAGGCACACAACAACAACAACAAAGTATTATAACTGTGTAGTGTGAAATAGACTTGAATTCAATGGGATTTACTCCCAACTAAGTCCAGGCAGGATTGTAGTCTTGCAGCGCTTACTCAATAGCGAGTCCAATGGGACTTACTCTTAAATCAGTAGGTGTGTAGGAACACAATCTTAGACATTAGGTTGCAATGATGTGCAGAGTTCCCTGAGAGTAAGTCCCACTGAACAACATAGAAATGAGTGTTACATAAACATGTGTAGGATTATATTGTTACATGGATTTAATTTCCATAATTGGCAACATTTTGTTCTGCAGCATTGGGATCAACTCAAGCCAGTGCCAGTTTTTTTTTTAAAGGGATATACACTGAATTATCTAACAGTGATAATGTTGAAGAATAGATGTGAAGAAACATAGGCCATCAGAGGCATAGTGATGATATTTTAGCTATGCTCCATCCTCTGATCCAACCCATGAACCCACCTGAAAAGCCAGTCAGCCACCCTGAAGACCCAAGTTCTGTGGTGCTGGGAAGCAGGGCGTTGTGGGATGATGTGATGAGCCCCCTCCTGCTAGTGAATAACAGTGCAAGAACGAGTTGTGACCGTTTGTGCTTCTTCTCTTGCCATTGTTCACTTGAGGCTGGTTATGTCATTCTGCAGCACCCTGTTTGCCAGTATGATAGGACTCCATTGCTTGGGATAGCTGGCTGGCTTTGAAGGCAGGTTTCAGGGGCATTTGTGGTCATGGCAGTGGCGCCATGATTGCAAATGTGAATATGAAACAGTTACAAGGTTGTAAGTCTAGCTTGATCTTTATTTTCACCTTTTAAAGGAATATGAAGGGATAAGATATGCCTTAACAGAATTGCTGAATTCTGTGCTGTATGGTTTATTTCTCCTCTCTTCTCTCACTTCTTCATTTTTAAAAGTGCTTTTCTTTCTATTTCATTTTTTTATGTTGCTATAACAGCAGTAAACAAGGGGGCAGGGAAGCAAAAAAAAAATCTCATCCTTTGATTGTACTGTTTTGTACATTTGTTGGCTTTTTAAAAAAATCTCTGCATTTGTGTTTTGTATATTGTCACATATAAGACGATTGCTGCTGAGGTTCTCAGACAAATACACAATAGCATTGGTTACACTCGTGTGACTCTTTACTACTATTTGTCTCCTTTTTAAGATTTTAACGGGGCTTGCACAAGAATGAGTGGAAGCTGTAGGACAAGTTGTACTCTTTCATGTGCAATACAGAAGAGCAGATCTTATATGTCCATCTTACACAGTTTCAGCTCTTCCACCCCATGAAAATGTCTCCCAACTAGGGATGTAAAAGTTTGTGATGTTCATTTCTGCAGAGGACAGCAAATAATTCTTGTAATACTCTCCCTGCTAGACAAGATGACATATGTGTAGTCCCAGCCTCTATTTGCACTTTGGGAAGTGTTCATCTGTGCAGAAATGTACTTTTATTTATTTATTTTACACAGAAAACACATGAAATACTTGTGTTCTGGGAGGGGGGGTTGGACAAAAAGCCAATTTTCTGTGCAGAAAACATATTTTCTGCACAGAGATACTATATAGAAAAGGTGATTTCTGAACAAAAATGCATATGGATTTTTCCCCACCAAAAAAAATCTGTGCAGAAAACATGTTCTGTGCCTAGTTTTTCTGTATAGGAACACAATTTTTGCACAGAAATATATATGCAGCAATGCACCTGGGGTTTCCTTACAGAAATGGTTTTCTGTGTACGTATTTTCCTGTACAGAAGATATACCTGATTGTTCTGTGCAGAAAAACATGTTTTTTCTATGTAGAACTACAGGTGGGTTTTCTATGTAGACATGTCTTCTGTAAAAAAACAAGCAAACAAAAAACCACACACACAAAAAAACCCATGTTTAAGTCAAAAACTTGTGCGTATTTCTATGCAGATGAATATTTACTGAACTGCCAAGAATTTCTCAGTGGCCTTTTGGGTGTTGGTTTTCTTCCTGACATGTGTCCCAAGTATTTTGGAGCCACCTTCTCATTCAGGAAATGAATAGAAAACATATATTCTTTCCATTCCCTGCTCCCACCCAAGGGAGCTTCTCACTGTACCCTCAAGAAATTACAAAATCCACAGTTCTTTGGTGGAAGAAGCCAACACGCAGTCAAGAATATAAATACATCCAACCTGGCCTGAGATCTTGCATTACGGGCTCCAGTGCTTACCTTTACAATGACAGAGCTATGTTGCTGACATGATCCATAACCGTGTTAGGGAATTGCACCAATGCAGAGCAGGTTATTGTGCAAAATGTCTTGTTTCACAACGGGCTCACACCACATAATGGGGCACCACATACGATGTGCTGTTGTGTAACAGGGGCTCACACCGCACAATGGGACATCAGAAAAGGTGGGAATATTTTTCCATCTGGTCACACGGCAGCCATGACTTTCCACTGCCCTCTGTTCTGGATTACCAGTGCTCTGTGGTTCTGTTGGGCACCATCACTATCTTGCTCTGTTGTTATGCAAGCACAGCCTGTCCCGCAAAGGGCTGCACTGTTGTGCATTGTGACAGTAGTCACTCTTTTTGCTCCACTTGTGCAGTGGTTCCAGTGGTGCAGCTACATCAGTGCTCTCCCCCCCCCCCGGGACTACAACCATTGTGCAATGCCACATTTCTAAACTGAAACGGTAAGCTGGTTTATGATGTAATTTCTCAACTGGGTGCCAACCATGGTCTAAATTTATGGGGCATCATTTTACACATGTTCCCTTCAAATGTCAGCTTCACTGGGTCCCATAGGGGCTACTTGCCAGTAAGGGCTTTATCACACCAGCTGTTGGCTCACAGTGATTGTGTTGTTTAAGTAAATGGAAACATATTGGTATGGAAACAATCAGTTTCACACCTTCTCACCAATAGTGCTATGGCGCTGCTTCCTGCAATAAGTCCTCCACACCGCCTTGCTTGACTCCATCTTCCTACCCATGTCTGTCGTACATAGCACATGTGCAGTGTTTTCGTTTTTATGCTGCAATTGCGCAAATATGCCATTCCAATGCTTCTTGCAAATGGAAGGCACTGCTGTAATTGCAGCATGCTGGCAACCCACCACAACAATGCAATTGCGCATATGCAACAAAATAAGTAAACAAAAATAAAATGCAGGGAACAGATTAAAAGCTACATGTCTTCACCCTGCTTGGAGATAGGGAGGGGGGAAGCGGAGAACCACGCCACTCATACCACATGACTGCCAGAATTTTAGAACTGCAGCGGAACAAAACAACTGTCCCAGAAACAATAGCTGAACAGCAGTGATATTGACACCATTAATGGTTTTCCCTGTCAATCAAAGATGTGATCCAATGATGATAGAAATGCAATGCAACAAAGAGAGTCACAACATTGTGTGGTAAGGAAAGATCAAACAGAACAAAGCTGGTTCAATCATGCAACCTATCATGAGATCAAGTCCTAACGGCGCAAAGGCAGTTCTAACCCTGTATAACAGGGTGGCCTCCAAGGCTGTTTGGAAGTCCCTCAGGTCACCCCAGGTTCCCTCAATAATGCCCCCCACACCCCACAGAAAATTCTATGAAAAAGGTCATTTTTTACTCCTGGTTCAGCACTTTGGATAGTGATCCTAAAGTTCAGAGTAAAACCCAGAGGGGCTGCCACTGATGTGCCCTAAGTATTTCAAGGGACAGTATTCAGCTGGCCAATACATTTGCTGCCCAGGGATGCTGAGCAAACCTCTAGCTCTCAAGTTTGGAGGTGTTGCTGAGTAGGAAGCCCAGAAGAGAGGTTGGTTCAAGCTTACAATGATTTTGTTTAAACACATACACACAGGGCACAATTCTATATCGAGGTCTATGTTGCATAACTTTATGCACACTTAGTGATGTAGCAGAGGCGCTAAGGAACTTTATGAGTGAATTGCGAAGATGCGTATCAGGGCACCGGCAAGAGTGTCCAGATGTGCATCTAGCTGTCTCCCGTTGTGCATTGGTCCCAAGGTGCAACTGTCACTTTGCTGATTCCCCCATGTAGCAACATAACAGCTACTCCTTGCTGAAAACAGAGGTTGTGAAACTGCTCAATTCTATTTCCCACAGACCTAAGTCCACTTATAAAGATGTAAGTCCCCAAGTGGATTCCAGGAAAGAGCCTGTAGTAGGGTGACTATGTGTCATCCTTGACAGAGGGCAGTCCATCAGCACCTGGAGTGTATCTTCACTACATAGTTATACCACTTTGATACTATGCTAACTGACATGGCTCTGTCCAATGGAATCCTGGTGTTTGCAGTTTCCTGAGACATGAAGAATTCTTTGCAAGAAAGTTCTCGTGCAATAGTTCAGGGAAGTGTGTTAGAGACTTTTAAGCACCTATCCCAAACTACAGTAGGGCCCCCGTATCCACTGAGGATTGGTTCCAGGCCATGCCATGGATACGGAAATCAGTGGAAAATAGCAAACACCATTGAAAATAATGGGACTTCTGGTTTGAAATGCCATAGAGTTGCCTTGGGCAACCTAGAAAATGGCTAGGGAGGATGCATTTTCTAGGAAGACTCTATGGTAGCTGTGCTGAAAACGAAACCGTAGATAACTGAATCACTGGATATGGGGGTCCTACTGTACACATCCCAGGATTCCATAGGATGAGGCAATGCCAGTTAAAGTGATAGCAAAGTGTTATAATTGTGCAGTGTAGATACACTGCAGACAGCAAACTGAGCAGCAGGCACACTGGTTGCCTAGCCAAATTCACTATGATAAATGCACTGTAGTTCTGTTTAAACAATACTTATCATTTCTGCACGTATATGTCAAAGCGTGTTTGGACACATTTTATGCCTGTCCTTGCTATCTCTTGCTTCATGATGCATGTGGCCACCCTAGACTGGGGATACGCCATCTGGTGTCCCAACAAGCATTTACTTTTCAGCTAAAAGTGACTTCTAACAATCAAGGGAATAACACTCTCTTGGAGCAACATATGTTGTTCAACACCCCAGAGACTTGGAGCACATCTAAGTCGGATTACAAAGCTGACCACAGTGCCTGGAACCCCACAGCGATGCTCCTAATCTCTCCAGCTCAATGTGGCCAGGATGCTTAATGCTTCAGCGGGTGGGTGGTGGTGTTTTCTTGGTAAATGTCCTCCTATTAGCTTAGGCTTTAGCATGCCCGAGCAAATGGCAAAGATGCAGTAAAGCATGTCTCCCACAGCCCATCCTCTGATAATGCCCTGAGTTTGCAGTGAACCCCAGAAAAAAAAAGGCAACCTTGGAAACTGATGTGACAGCCCACTGCACTCTGTATACTGAAGACACTTAGACCTCCTTTATGTTTCAGCTTACTTAAAGGGAACAGTTATGGTAAGCTAACAAATCCTGTTTGGGATACCAATGTGATACAGCTGTTGCCAAGTTATGAGTACAACACAATGTTAGGGGAGATGAATGGAAGTGGACAGAGCTTGGGAAAAGTTCCTTTTGGGGGACTTCACCCCCTGACAGCTAGTGACTTCTGCATCACAGGAGTGGTGAATCTTTTCTGGGTTTTACTCTGAACTTTAAAGTCTGAAGCTGAAAGCAGCTTCCCACGATGCTGAACCCTCTTTGGAGCAGAAGGTTTAGCACCTTGAAAAGTCCTGTAAAGTTCAGACTAAAACCCAGAGTGGTTTTATTTCTCCTTCCACTGATTTGGAAGTCACCAGCCTGCCACTAATTACAACTTTCCCATACCAACATGCCCATTACTGATCAGGACCAAAAAGTATATGAAGTCATCAGATGACCAAAATATCATTTAAAATTTGGACTAAAACCCAAGCAGATTCATCTTCCCCTTCCCATCACAAACTGATGTGGAAGCTACTAGCTGCCACTAAGGAGAGCTCCCAGAATTTCCCAGCCAGCATAGCAACTGGCCATACTTACTGGGGAATTCTGGGAGTTGTAGTCCAAAAAATGTAATCTTTCCACCCTCTGGATGTGGGGCACTTATGTGGTGAGCCATAAAAGGTGTTACCACCATTGCTGTATGGCTCAAATTCTTATCTCACTAGCAAATTGTCCACTCTGATCAGGGAAGAAATTGTTTCAAGGCAGCAAGGGAGCTGTCCAAATAAAGTCACCAAGAATGGCGCAACAGATGTTGCACCAACAACTGCAAAGGATCAGCTCGACAGCTTTACAGCTAGACCAGAAACCCCACCTCTTCCTGGAATGAAGTCATAGCCCTGATCTGGATCACAGATGACAGGGGTGGGGAACCTCAGGCCCCAGGGCTGAAGTGGGCCCTCTTAGTTTCCCAATCTGGTCCACAGATGTTTGCAGAGAACTATGCCCTTTGCTCCATGATACTTTTATCTGATGGTTTCCCAGCCTGTGTGTGACTCTTGCCTCCATTCTTGCTGCCTCATCTAAACCTTAAAAAAAAAAAAAAAAAAAAAACTAGCTAGAAGAGTTTTAAGCAAAAATATCCTGGAAGGATCCTGCACACTTGGCTTAAACTCTGCTCCTGAATTCCTGTAGAGTGTGTGTGTGTGTGTGTGTGTGTGTGTTGGCACTGGAACGTAGACCTCTCAAATTATGATGGCTCCCTTGATTCTCCAGCTATCACACTATACATTTATAGCACTATGATTCCACTTTAGCTGCCATGTTTTCATACTATGAAATCCGGGGGCTTGTAATTTGGGGAGACAATAGATATCTCTGGGTGATAATTCTAAAAAACCCACCCTAAATTGCAACATTTCAACCATGTTTTGAGAAGAATCCTGGACTGATTAGAATCAGGACTTATTCTGCGCAAAATTGCACATGGTTTTTATGCACAGCAAACTGCTGTTTCTACACAGCAAACTGCATTTTCTGCATAGGAATTAATATTTCTGGATTGAAATATTATTTTCTATCTAGAGAATGCTGTTTTCTGCATAGAAAAAGCTGTTTGTTGCACAACACAACCATGTACGAATTTTGTGCAGACAAGTCCGGAATTGTGAATAGCCTTCAAAACCTGTGTGGTTTTTAAAGACTTTCTTGCAATGTCAAGAAAATTTCTGAAATTACTCATTAATACCTTTGAGAAGAAACTTAGTGAAAAATTACATCCCTAGATTTCATAAGATGGAACCAAGGCATTTAAGCCACTGAGAAGGCCCTCCTTCATATCTGCAAAGGATCAGCAGGTATGGCATGTTTCATGATATGCCATGTGGTGCACTGGCTGTTGCACTTTTTAAAAAAACAGTCATGCTCTAAATCAGGGCTGGGATACATGGGACTGCCCCCCCCCTTAATGTAGAGGGATTGCAATTCCCATTTGCCTCAGCCAGCATAGCAAGGCATGAGAGATCATGGGAACAGCAGCTCACAAGTTGTCCTGCTCAAATGGTCTCCTCTTTTCTGGCCTGTGTTAATGCATGTTTCATGCTGTGGGAAAGAATTATCCCTGAGCAGAGAGCTCAGCCACTGCAGAATTAATTCAAGTGCAATTACAGGGTGAGTGAAGAGAGAACCTTTCCCTTGACCTTCTTCTGGAATGGCACAGTTCCAGACAGTGCTACAAATCCCTCATGCTATAACGGTTTGCTCTCTTCATCTCTCTGTGACATTAAAAGCAAAGAAGCTGCACAACAGACAGCTCATCTTGTTTCTGTAAACTGGGAGGATGTTTACTACACTGCACAGTGAGAGCAGTATGATACACTCTGCCATGTGTCCATCCTAGGGAATCTTGGATTTGTAGTTTGGTGAGGTACCATACTTCTCTGCTTGAGAGCTTCATTGTATTCTTCTAAACTACAGCACTGGAGTTCTCTTGAGTATCTCATCAAAGTACCATGTGAGGGGAGGGAAGAAGAAAGCAAATGTGCAAAAAATGAGGCCGACTACACCAGTCCAAGGTGAAGACCAGGTGCTGATCTAATCTCATCAAGTGAGATAATAGCAGGTGACACTTCAAATGATGTATAATCAATGGCCATTCTCAATTTCTGGGGGTGGAAATCTGCCTGGGACTCAATGATCTGCCCACTACATACTCTCCACCTCTTCCGATTTGGCAGGGACAGTCCTGATTAATCCCCTGTTCTCCCAATTTTTCATCTCCATTCAAAATGTCCCAGTTTCTCTCTCCTCTCCACCCACTTCCCCTCTTTGTCCTCAGATTAGTTCATTTGCTGCAAACTGATTTTGAAATACAAGAGTAGTTTGCATACCATTTGTTCAGTGGGCACACTTTTGCCCTTCCCAGTAGGCTAAGGCAGAAGCAAGTTGCTGAACCCTAGCATGTTTTTTTTTGCATGAATATCTTTTGCAATCTTGACCACATTCTGATGTTGCTCAGCCACATATCCCATTTTTCATCTGTGAAATTTTGGAAGGAATGCCATTGCCTTTTGTCCAAGGGGTGGGGAACAGTGCAAGCTCCATTTTTGTAAACCCCAACCCTAAGCTCTCTTGACCCACCCCCACAGTCTCAAACCCCTGGGTAAAAAATGGGGAAAGCTCACCAAAAATTGCTCCTTAATTCTTCCAAAAGTGCAGCTGCTTGCCTTTAAACACTCTTCCTGACACCCCCCCCCCACTTCCACATCATTCCTAATTGCAAACACTGGCTGAAACCCAGCCAGGAAATCCAGGAAATGGAAACTGGAAGTAGTCAGTTCCAGGACTCATTTTCAGCTACTGGCCAAGAATCTACATTGGGAGACATACCATAAAGTTCTCCACAGGTGAAACTACAACAACACATCTACCCCTCACTTCCATTCAAAGTCAACTTTTAGCTGAGCAACATCCGGTTATTTCCCCACAGTTGGACACACAACAACAGGCATTCTTCAGGACATCTCTGCGGTCCCAAGGATGATGTCATTGCTGTATATCCACTTATAGGAACATGGCAGGACACTTTTCTACTGCCCCCAACCTCCATCAGCCAGTAAATGGCCATGTTCGTGGGCTGCAGCAGCTAAAATGTGGGCTGGAAGGTTGGTCACAGTTGGTAGGGTATCCCAACCTCTGCAGTGACCAAAAAAAGTGAGAAGGATGCCAGAATGAAAATTAGAGAGGGTTTGTTGTTGTTGTGTGCCATCAAGTTGTTTCCAACTTAGGGACACCCTTAGGTGACTCTGTAATAGGGTGGTTGTTTTTTGCAAGATTTATTCAGGGGGGACGGGCGACTTGCCCAAGGTCACCCAGTGGGTTTCCATGGCTGAGTGGGGATTCAAACCCTGGTCTCCAGGGTCATGGTCCAACACTCAAACCACTACACCACATTGGCTTTTCACTGTCCCTTTAATAGTTGTGTAGAAGAGGGAATTTTAGCAAGCCTTGCTGGTCATGCAAAGAAGGCTGCTGACATGCTGCAGAAATAATGCAATTTAACACCGCTTTAACAATCATGGCTCTATCCTACAGAATCCTGGAATGTGTAGTTTGTGGTGGCAACAGAGCTCTCTGACAGAGAAGGCTAAATATCTCACAAAACTACAGATCCCAGAATTCCATAGCATTGAGCCATCGCAGTTAAAGTGATGTCAAACTGCATTATTTCTGCAATGTGGCAGCAGCTTATGTATCAAGCAACACTTGGTGAAATTCCCTCTTTTATACAACTATCAAAGGGACAGGAGCCCTCTCCAGTTTTCCTTCTGGCAACCCTAATGCAGATGTAAATAGGACTTGTGTCTGCAAAATTCGCTAACAGGAATCTATCCCTCCCCATTTTTTGTCCACAAATATTATGGTGCAGCCTGCTGTACATGGCGGAGGGACAAAAAATGGCTTCCACCCTAGTTGCTCATCCCTGATTTAGGCAAAATGCATTTCCTCCTTTGTCAGCTTGGTACAGAAGCATCAAATGCCTTGGTAATCCTCATTATAGACAAAGCTTGAAATGAAATTTAGGTTGTATGCTAGGATTTTTAAAAAGATGTTTTGTTCAAGTATTTTTAAACAGAAACCATAGCATATTTTAAAAAGCTCCATTTCCCTTCCTCAGTAGTCTTGGGAGATTTTCAGACATGCCAAAATCCCTGTTTGCCGCGCGAGCAGCCTCCCGAAACTGCTGCGCGGCAAGGGTCTTCTTCGGACGACGCTGTGCCTCTGGCGAAACCGTCCGTGTCACTTCCGTGAAGCTTGGGATGGCTCCGCGCAATATTTCAATCACGGAGGCTGCCCGTGCTTGAAATATGGCGCTGAGCCGTCCCAAGCTTCACGGAAGTGACACAGACGGTTTCGCCAGAGGCACAGCGTCGTCCGAAGAAGACCCTTGCCGCGCAGCAGTTTCGGGAGGCTGCTCGCGCGGCAAACAGGGATTTTGGCATGTCTGAAAATGTCCTTGATATGTGGAAATATAGACTGTATGCTGTTTGGGGGGCAGAGACATGAAATTTAGGTTTTGCCCTAGATTTTTTTTAAAACTGTGTTTTTGTCCAAGTGTTTGTTACAGAAACAATGGCATCTTCATCCCCCATGTTTTTATTTCCTTGTTCTAGTTGCCCTCCTCTGTAGTCTTGCTATGTGGAAATACAGATTGTATTCTCCTTGGGGGCAGGGACCTTTCCTCTGTAAATCACTGCACATGTTGATAGCACTGGTTAAATTGATCACCAACAATGGTCTGCCCTGGCCTCACATTGGGAGGCATGGAGACGCACTATCCACAATGCTGCAGCCTTATTTGAGAATTCACGTCGAAAAAGTCTTGAAGAGAAACAGCAACGCAGAAAGAATCACAACCCAGAAACATCACCCAAGGAGACCTTCTGCTGTGCTTTCTGCAAACGGACTTGTTTATCTCAGATTGGCCTTTTTAGTCATCACCGCGCTTGCAGAAAGCGCGGGATGAGTCCTTCCTGAATCTTCGTTTGTGAAGAAAAGCCAGAGAGAGATATAATAATAAAAGAGCAATACTGTACTTGATATTTAGAGTGGAAGGAATCCCATTTTTTGAAACCTGTGAAGCAGAAGCAAAAGGACGGTTCCCGTTTCTTCTCCATTGCATTTATCCTTAACTTGAATTTAAATGAGTGAGATGTTTTCCATAATCACTAACCGGTTATCAGAATTGAGCAGGCTACTTTAGGGATTTCAGGCCTCTGTCTAACTGTTAAATATCTCTCCCCAGGCAGAGATCAGCTCTTCATGTTACGAGTCAAGTCCCCCATGGCAATTTACTTGGAAGAAACAGCAAAAGCTCAGGTGTCTTGGCCATGCTCCAACTTGGGTAATTACATTCAATTGACCTAAATCCAAACAGCTCTTTTCATTGGGTGCTATTCTGGATGTGCTCTCTGACCTCAGTGGGCTACATGGCCAGGCGCTATTAAGCTCTGTCCCAGTCTTACCTCCAAACTTGCCACATTTGGGAGGTTGTTGGATGATTAAGAGATGCTGTACTTGCAAAGCCTGATTTTTTTTAAAAGCCAGGGTGGGGAAAGTGTGACCCACAGATTATACACAGTTCTATGTTTAAACACCCCTCCATAATTTGCCATATTTTTGTCTCCTTCTTCCCCTGGACTATTTCAGTCTCAGGAAATGCTTTTTTTATACAACTAGGAAGTAGACTTGAACTTGATTTTTAGCGGACTTCCTATTTTTAACAATATTTATTAGTGAATTTTAAAGCATTTATTGATGGATTTAAATATGCATTGTGTTTAATATGTTGTATTATTTGTTGTTCCCTGCCTCGATCCACAGATAGGGACAGGTAAGAAATCATCATCATCATCATCATCATAATCACAACAACAACAGCAAAGGCCTCCCTTGGGTCTAAAATAGCCTGGAGGGGAATGTGGCAAAATGGCCCTGTCCATGCCTACTAAGGGGCACCTGGGAGCCATTTTGGGCAAGAAAATTGGCCAAAAGCTTTGGGATTAGCTGATAGTTACAGCTGTGGTTATTGGGATTTTACTTTGATTGCAACATTCTTCCTTTCCCGGTATTTTTCTTGTGAATTCCTCATATTAGACACGACTTTTTAAACCTGCTGCCACATGTTTTCCTCCCCATAACTGTCTAGGGTGTTTCCAATACAAGCCAAGGCAAACGTCCCACATCTGTATTCATTGTCTTGATTCATCTAGCTGTAGTTTTGGACAGTCCCAGTGATGAAGTCTGAAATGAGAGGGTGTGTGACCTTTGCTGTGGAGGTTGTCCAATTGACCTTAATTCCCTCATTACATTTCTGGTTACCAGATCCAACATTTCTTTCTCTGCCTCCCCATTTCTTTTACCGATATAGCGCTTAAGTGAATTGAAGTCCAGCACCAGTAGAGCTCCCATACAATCTGTAGGAGCTGTGGGAGGAGTGGCCATAAAACCAAGAGTGTATTTCCCTACCCTATAACAACAGATCCACTGCCTTGGACCAAGGTAACCTGAGAAAAGATAGACTGGGGATAAAACCAGTTTAATTATGTTGCATATGAACAGGCACTTATAACACCTTGTTAACAGTAGCTGAAGGGAACATACTAGAGCTCCTTTGCAAAGAAGTCTAAGAAACTCCCAAAATTACAAATTCCAGGATTCTGTAGAGTGGAGCCATGTCAGTTAAGGGGGTGGCAAACTGTTATACTTCTGCTGTGAAGATACACCTGTGTGCCAAGCATCTGTTCTCCAGGTGGTAACTGTTTAGGGGGGACTCCCACCCATGACAGTAGTAGGACAGTGAGTCCATTCCTGGTTCCGGCTAAATTTGCAGGAGCTATGCAAGGTGCTGGTCCTAATTAGGAATAAGGTCACCACCTGGGAGAAGCACCCCTGAAAGCCTGGATTAACACCTGGAGTGGATTCAGAGACTGGAACACAGAGCAATGGATGCAAGCTCCAGGAACAGAGATTCCACCTCAACATGAGGAGGAACTTTTTGACAGTAAGAGCTGTTCGGCAGTGGAACAGACTCCCTCGGAGCGTGGTGGGGTCTCCTTCCTTGGAGGTCTTTAAACAGAGGCCGGATTGCCATCTGTTGGGGATGCTTTGATCGTGATTTCCTGCGTGGCAGGGGGTTGGACTGGATGGCCCTCGTGGTCTCTTCCAACTCTGCAATTCTATGATTCTATGATTCCCCACTCCACTGACACGGGAGCCACCATCCAAAAGAATCCCCTTCTTTCAACCAAACATGGGCCAGACAGTCCTTCAAACAGAGTCTGATTTTGCTGAACTGCTGCTTCTAATAATCATCTTCATTGACTATTCTGGTTAGGGACTGGGGGAGATTCCAGCAGTCTGGAGAGTTGCACTTTGCCCATTCCTGAAAGAGGATGCCTTGTAACTCATGATTCCCAAGTCCCTAGGACTTTGGGTCTGCAGAGAGATCAAATCCCAATGTAGCCCTAAGATTGGCATAAGAGTTGACTTGAAGGCACATCACAACAACAGCATTATAGCAATAGCATTGATATTTATATACGACTTAGCAGTGCCAAAGCACTCCCTAAGTGGTTTTTACAATGTGTTAGCTAATTGCCCCCAACAAGCTGGGTAGACATTTTACTGACCTACAGAAGGATGGATGGCTGAATCAACCTTGGAGCTCTCTGGGATCAAACTCATAACCTTGTGGTTTGCAATACTGGCATTTAAGCACTGCACCACAAGGGCTCACTATAGTACAACAGGCTGCAGTACTAGGCAATGCTGCATAATATTAATCAAAGCTATTGTGGTTTGCATTAGTAATTGGAGGCTCTCTGGGCTGGGGCTAGTTGAAATGTGACCTCTCAGGGTTGTGTGTGTAGAAATGCTGACACCATCTGTTAGCACTTCCTGCAGCATTCCCAGCTCTTTTGCACAACCCAGAGAGGAACCAGCTGTGTGGGGTGGAGTATTTTTGTCCATCATATCTTGTCTACTCAGCAAAATGTACATGTCTGGCTCTCTCCTGACATTTCAGAAGTTACTTTTGTGGCTTGGTGGTGGAGCACCATTCTCTTCTCAAGCTGATGGATCACTGCCATGGGTGTGAAAGGGATGAGAGGCTTTTTCAGATGACCCCGTGGCCCTTGGAAGCTGGGCAGGAGACCAAGCAAAGACCAGGAGGTGGAAGGGCATGGCAGGGGAAGAGAGGAGAGGGTTGAGAGGCTGGTGTGGAAATTGACAGGCGGGTATCCAGTCACAGACAGCATGGAGGCTGGGCAGGAAACAGCCTGGCGGCACAGCAGTTGAGGGCATGGTCACCCCCCCACACACCTTTTTGTTCCTCTTTCATAATCTAAGAACTCGTGGCCACCCAATACTCTCTTTCACACTACACAGTTGATAACCTTTGATAACAACATTAATAGCCATGGTTCCATCTTAAGAATTTTGGGATTTGTAGTTTAGGGAGGATACCTAGAAATCTCAGCCAGAGAGATCTACTTATTATTATTATTACAGTAGGACCCCATATCCGCTGCAGACTGATTCTGGGGGCCCTGTGGATAACTAACACTGTAGATAATAGCAAACACCACTGAAATAATGGGACTTCTGGTTTAAAATACTATAGAGTTGCCTTGGAGGACCTAGAAAATGGCTAGAAAGGACACATACTCTAGGAAGACTCTATGGTAGGTGTGCTGTTTTGTGTCTTGTGGATAATTGAATCAGTGGATAATGAATCTGTGGATATGGGGTCCTAATGTATCATTTATTTATATAGCACCATCTATGCACATGGTGCCTTATATTAAAACAAGCAAAAAACAAAACAAAACATTGGGTCCTGCCAAAAGCGTACAATCTAAAAGAAGTATATACAAAAGCACACACAGAGGGAAGGAAGGAACAATAAACATAGGACTATAAAATACAATTGCAAAACAAATTATCAGATAACTACAAAAAAACACAACAACCACCTAATAACAATATAGTATGAAACAGCAAGAAAATATAAGACTAAAACAATCTGACCAATACATGTGATCAAAATATGCAAGATTACAAAAGAGTATCAAAATCCCCAAAGCTATGGAAAATATAAACGTTTTCATTGAGTTTTAAAAACACAGAGAGAAGAAGCAGTCCGCAAATGTTCAGGGAGGGAATTCCAAGAATCATAGAATTGTAGAGTTGGAAGAGACCATGAGGGCCATCCAGTCCAACCCCCTGCCATGCAGAAAATCACAATCAAAGCATTCCCAACAGATGGCAATCCAGCCTCTGTTTAAAGACCTCCAAGGAAGGAGACCCCACCATGCTCCGAGGGAGTGTGTTCCACTGCCGAACAGCTCTTACTGTCAAAAAGTTCCTCCTAATGTTGAGGTGGAATCTCTGTTCCTGGAGCTTGCATCCATTGCTCCGTGCAAGTGAGAAAGGAGGAAGCTGAGCCAGGGAAGAAGAAACCCTTGGTTGCATGAGAAGACTAGAGTTCCCAGAATGCGGGTTTCAAGCAGGCTGGTAAAATGAAATGAGGCTGAAAGGTAGGGGGAGCTAGGGGAGCCTCAGCAAACTGCAAATCCCAGGAGTCCGTAGGCTGCTTCCATGGCAGTTAAAGTGGAATGAAAGTGCTATAATTGTGTCATGTGAAAGAGACCAATGAGGAGGTCTCTTCCACCCCAAAGGCCAATGGAAGGCTCCCCAGAGGTATCTGACTGCCCATGGTAGGAAGCTGAATGGTGGCACTGACAGATCTTTGGTCCTATCCAGCAGGGCTCTTCCTTTGTTCTTCAGAGCTATTTCTGGGTCCTTACTTTGCCGCTGGTTGAAGGTCATAAAATATTGACAGCAAATCACAGACTTGCAGCTGGACTTTTAAAGGCCTTCCTGCATGTTATGTCCAGTGAAGCAGAGAGGAAACCGCTCAGTCCTGCTAAACCTCCAATAAATAGCAAAGGAGGAGCAATATGGTCAATAAATAATGAGCTGAGCCAGCAGGCATCTGAATATAAATTGGATAGCAAAGGTTGACCATAAATTAAGAATGTTCCAAATGGGAGGTTTCCTTGAGTTGTAAATCTCCTGAATCCCATCTTGTGAAACAGAGCAAAGGAGAGAATTGTTTGAATGGGGGCAACCCTGTTGTGGATGTTTTAACGAAGGAAAATATACTTTTTAATGTTTATTCAAGGACAACATTAAAATATAACCAAAACTAAAAATACAGCAGGAAGAGCCAATAACATCAAAAGGAGACATCCAACTGGATCCAACCTCTCTTTCCCATATATGTGTGTGAGAGAGATTTATGATTTCCTCATAATTTTCTTCAAAATCCCCAATGGACAGAATAAATGGAACCATATCTTGCAAAATCCAAGCTTCAAGACTCTCTTTATCTGGATTGTTAGGTTTCTCCAAGATCCAAAAGCCTACCTCTCTTTACATTATCGTATATTTTCCTAGACTGGAAGAGAGAAAACCACCTTAGCTGTGTGTATCTCTTAGCCTGGCCTTATAGGATAAGAAAACTAGAGAAGGGAGTCAATATTTCCAAATCTTCTATGAGAATCAATAATCACACATTTTACACATGGAGGGGAGCTTAATGGGATGGTGAACAATGGTGCATAATTAAGACAGGTCTTTTTAAGAGTTTACATCAATGGTCAGATTGTTACCATGGAGGAGGGAGTATAGGACATTCTTCTTCCATTTTGGCATCAGCCATACATCACAGCATTGGTCCCTTGCAAGGAGGTAATGAATACTCACAATTTTTCTTGTTCTCTACAGAAAATGCTGGCTGGGGGATTATGGGAGTAGTAGTCCAAAACGAAGAAGCTCAGAAGGATTGTCAAGAAATATCAGGTGCTGTAGACTCTATTTCAAAGGAAGTAACTGGCAAAACCACCTCTGAGTTTTGGTGGTTGCCTAAAGAACTTGCCTTAGGCAAGGAACTTGCCTAAGAAAACCCTATGATAGGCAAGTTGAAGGTGAGTATGCGTGCATGTGCACACACGCACACGCACACACACACACCTGAGTTAAGTAGCTGTAGTATGGGTTGCAAGTCAAGGCTCCAGAAGTATTCTCCCCCTGCCATAAATATATTTATTTTAAAAATATTTTGAAGGGTTTTGCACGGGTCAACAGCTTCACCATGCTAGACAAGGTCGTCTTCTAATTTTGTCAAATATCCTTTAGGGCAAAATAAGACCAACAAAGCTTGAAGTGCCTTGACACCCTGGCATTATTTCACCATGCAAAGCTCAAATAGATGTGGTGCAAGAGAGAGCTGTAATAGGATCTTATACTATTGTCCTTTTCCACACCCGCTTGCCTTCAAGCAGCCAAAGAGTATCTGTGATATATATATATATATATATATATATATGTAAAAGGAATGACAGATGTGGAGGGGGAAGGAAATGGTCTAATCCTTTCCCCTCTTCCTCATTGTTTCTTGACTGAAATTGCCTTATATATATCCATCTCTTCCCTGTAAAAGTTCTGATGTTAACACTGCTGCTGACGGTAGGGAGATATGTACTTTTGTTATCAGTGGTAGTTGGGTGGGAGGAGCGGTGAATTTCCCTTGGTTTTTTTCCGGGCTGTGAGGCCCGGAAAAAACCCATGGAAAATGTATGGAAGCCGGCCGTGAAAGCCTTTGACTTCACATGGAGCGGTGAATCCTTGTGGTCCCTTCCAGCTCTACGATTCTGTGACCATATGATTCTATGCAATTATTTTTATTATTTAATTTAAAAAAACTTGTTTCCATAGTTTTTACATGTTTGCCTCCCTGAGATCTTTTGATATGGGGAAGGGTAGAAATATTTAAATAAAATAAATACAGGTGTTCCCCCCCCCCCCCGTATCCAGAGAACCAATATCCATGGTTTCAGTTGTCCACGGCTAAGGGGGAAAAAGGACACATACCATAGAGTCATGCTGGAAAATGCCTAGAGAGGTGTCCTCTCTAGGAATCACTAGGTCATCCAGTGCAAATGTATGGTATGTTTGTACCAGAAGTCCTTTATTTTAATAGGGTTTGCTATTATCTGTGGTTTCACTTATAAATCCAGGAACGTATGCCCCGTGGATACAGGGGGAGAGCTGTAAATAAACACATTTTTTTTTTATTAGTGAGAATGCTGATATCTTATGTTGCCTACACCTGCTCAGCTTTCCTGCTTCCATTGAGCTGAGCAGCTTCCTTCATTTCAATTTCAACAATTCAATTTCTCCACTACACTGAAGGGCTGTCACAATGGAGGGACCGTTCTTCCACACGTGGTCCAACTCTCCCAGAGTCGAAGCCTTTGGGAAAGAGATTTTTCACCTTATTTCTAGAAGAACAGGTCAAACAGTACACCATTGCTAGGCAAGATTTCTTCAGAGGAGATTTGCTATGGCCTTCCTCTTAGGGTGAGAAAGTGTCATCCAATGGGATTCCAGAGTTGAACAGGGATTTGAACCTTGGTTTCACAAAATTGAAATATGGCTCTCATTTAAACAATTGTTGCTCACGGAGCAATGTATCTGTGGGTGACTCAGGCAATTGCCTGTGCCTTGCATGCTGCAGCAGGAAAGCCAAAATTACTTTCTTCTTCCCATTTGAATCTGAAGAGGCATCCTAAAGCTGATTGCAAAACCAGAGCGAGCTTCCTCAGCAACCAACACCCAAAGATACGCTTGTGATTCATCTGTTTCTCTCTTTAACCATATATGGCCATCTTTTTTGGCAAGAGATTAGAGCAAATCAGGTAACCCGTCAGCAAAAAGGAGAGAGATTGAAAAAGAGAACCAGGGCAATTGAGAGCTAAAAGGAAAACCACAGGAGATGACTGAGAATGAAGCAAACCCAGGTCAACTGATGGATGCAAGACCTGCCTTTTATGGTAAAGGAACCAAAACAAAGCAAAAAGGTCAAAATTAGTCAGTAGTGGTATTGCCCAGGAGCCCAATGCAAAAGCACAACAGCTCCATTTCCGCAAGTGCTTGCATTAATACAATTATTTTAATACAATTAATACAAATTATTAATACAATTAATTATTAATTAATACAATTAATTAATGAAAGCTCCCCAAACCTCTTATGGGTTTGCTCACTGGAGATGGGCAATGCAACCTGTTTAACTCTCCTGAGCTCCGCAGGGATGACTCTCAAGCAAGTGCATGGGCTCAGTCTGCTGATGAATCAAACTGCAAACCTTTGATGCAAATAAGCTTGTCAGATCTTACCTGAAAGAAAAATGCAGGCCATTTTATTTTATTTGTTCATGCCTGATTTTGTAGAATACACATGGGGGGAAAACCCGACACAATGTCAGGGCATTGGCTGCAAGAATTCAGTTCTCCAAGGTATACAGTTTTCATTTTTGAAAGAACTGTAAAAGTGAAATTTCCAAAAGACTCAGTAAGGAACTAATTACTCAACAATGGGGGTCAATTCCTCCAATGAATTCCACTTTGAAGGTAATAAGTTCCCTACTGCCACCTTGTGGACCTAGCACCCAGTTGCACAAGGAGATGGGCCCTTCCAAACACCAGCTGATTTCTCGGCTTGGATTACAGCAGGGCCCCCTTATCCACTGGGGATTGGTTCTGGGGGGCCGTGGATACTGAAAACCGTGAATAATAGTGAACGCCATTGAAAATAATGGGACTTCCAGTTAAAAATACCATAGAGTTCCCTCGGAGGACCTAGAAAATGGCTACAGAGGACACATTTTCTAGGAAGACTCTATGGTAGTGTGCTGTTTTGTGTCCAGTGGATAAATGAATCAGTGGATATGGAAGTCCTACTGTACTGCAACTCCCTCTTCATGTGGCTGCCTTTGAAGATCATCGATAGACTGCAATTGGTCCAAAGTCATAACAAAATAGTGCTAACAAACACGTCCATGGTTGCTTTTGCCGGAACGGTGTGAAAACTGATCATCCTCCATCCCATAACAACTATTGTACGTAAAGGGCCCATCTATATGAGCCCCCCAAACCCGGAGTGCCCCATAGTAATGGCATTTCGCAGCAGCTGCAACTTCTCTTAATGGTTTTACTGCTCCCATAAACTTTGCATGCCCTCTAGCCAAGATGGCTGCCGTGAGTGAAATAGAGTAGGACCCCCTGCTGATTCATTATCCGCTGATTCAATTATCCACAGGACACAAAAAAGCACACCTACCATAGAGTCTTCCTAGAAAATGTGTCCTCTCTAGCCATTTTCTAGGTCCTCCAAGGCAACTCTATGGTATTTTAAACTGGAAGTCCCATTATTTTCAATGGTGTTCATTATTATCCACCGTTTTCAGTATCCATGCCCCCCTAGAACTAATCCCCAGCAGATACAGGGGTTCTACTGTACTCACATTTTAAAATTTGCTGTTGCACAACTTTTTTTTTTTTTAAAAAAACCCTATTTCTACAGTGTGCATAACCGATATTACGCCTTTACAAAAAAAGAGGAAAAAAACAACACGCTGTTTTATTGCCTTAGCAAACGCTTGTTGAGGCGAAAATCCAACATGGCGGCAGCAGGCGCTTGCCCTGTTATCAAGCCCCACCCCCTGTGCTCATCCAGCCAATCAGCTTTGCGCTTCCTCTCCTATGGGAAAGTGGTTCATATCGAACGTGTATTCCCCTCGCTGTTTTTTAAATAACTCCGGGGAAAAGCTGCGAACGCTTTTCCTATGGAGTTTTTGGCGTTTTGTCCCCCCCTCCTTCCCAATACAGCGAAATGATGTGGAAATCCATTAAGACAAGTTGTCTTCTCCTCCTCCTCCTTCTTTATTTATGATCATAGATCAAAATATTAAACAATACATAAAATGCAAAAAAATATATAAATTGCATTAAAAAGTTCATACAAGTACCACTCAGATATAAAACACCTACACAGAAGACTGAATACTATCGATACCCATAAGTTTGAATAGAATAAACCATTTTAATGGATGCTTCTCCCTCTTTTTATGTTTTATGCTTATGTTTTTATGTTTGATGTTATAGTTTAAAGTCTTAGGGTAGTATTTTATATTAATGGTGAATTCGCCAATTATTTTAAAATATGTATTATTATATGTAATTTTAAGGGGGGTAAACCATTTTAAGTTATCACTGTCGCTGTGGATTTGTTTGTTTGTTCTATATCCAATTGTTGTGAGCCACCTTGATTGCCTAATAGGCAAAAGGCAAGGTACAAAAATAAAGTTATTATTATTATTATAAGTTAAAAACTAAGGAGAACATAAATATATTATTATTATTATTATTATTATTAATTGTATTTATACCCCGCTCTTCAACCACAAAGGCTATCTGATTGCCTAATAGGCAAAAGGCAGGGTACAAAAATAAAGTTATTATTATTATTATTATTATTTAAAAACTAAGGAGAACATAAATATATTATTATTATTATTATTAATTGTATTTATACCCTGCTCTTCAACCACAAAGGCTATCTGATTGCCTAATAGGCAAAAGGCGGGATACAAAAATAAAGTTATTATTATTATTATCATCATAAGTTAAAAACTAAGGAGAACATAAATATATTATTATTATTATTATTATTATTATTATTAATTGTATTTATACCCTGCTCTTCAACCACAAAGGCTATCTGATTGCCTAACAGGCACAAGGCAGGGTACAAAAATAAAGTTGTTGTTATTAGCTAACACACATTGGAAACTGTTTAATGCAGTGTAGATGTGTAAATAGCTATTGCTTAAAACAATTTGTAAACCGCTCTGATAGCCTTGTAGCTGAAGAGCGGGGGTATAAATAAATAAATAAATAAAATATTATTATTATTATTATCAGAGTAGCTTAGATATGGTTAATTTAATTTAATTTACAAATGGTTAATTTATATATGTATGTGTGTATGGGTGTATATATATATATATATATATATTTATTTTTCAGACGTCTTCTCGCAGTCTGCAAGGAATATTTTCTGAATTTAGACAACCCAATAATAGCAATAACAATAATAGTTTCGAGATGAGGCGGGAATCGAACTCGCAATCTCCAGGCCCCTCTTCAAGGCCCTCCCACCACCCTTCCCTACGGCCGCTCCCATTGGCTAGGGCGACCAAAGTGGGCGGGGCGTTGAGAAGGCCAACGCTCTTCCCCAGTCAAGGAGGGCGCATGCGCTGTCAAAACGTCCCTGCCCCATTCTTTTCCCTCCGTAGAGA
Organism: Gambelia wislizenii; assembly: GCA_030847615.1. Taxonomy (NCBI): domain Eukaryota; kingdom Metazoa; phylum Chordata; class Lepidosauria; order Squamata; family Crotaphytidae; genus Gambelia; species Gambelia wislizenii. The sequence continues at coordinate 5,777,478 of JAUMIR010000008.1, forward strand.
GTGGGAAAATTGCTAGAGCGTCAATCACCCGTTCGCTTACTTTTTCTCAGAGCAAACCATCGAGATTGCCTAGTGTCCTAGAGCGGCAACTTCCCATGGCTCCCATGAGAGAAATGCCTTTCGATTCTTACCGGAACTCCATACCTTAGGAACAGCTCTTAAGTTTTAAATAAGATGTACTGTATCTCTGTCAGTTTACCGGCCGGCGTTCACTATCATGTAGTGGTTCTCAACGTTTGGGCCTTCAAATGTTTTGGACTTCAACTCCCAGAAGTCACAGCCAGTATGGCTAAAAATGAAGAATTCTGGGAGTTGAAGTCCAGAAAAAAACACACCCTCGGAGGACCAAAGGTAGAGAACCACTGCCTATAGAGACAGAAGGGAGGCAGTGACGTCACCTTCAGCACCCGCCTCTTCAGGGAAGACGGTTTCCTATTGGCTGAGCGGCATGTCTGTCACGCTGAGGGAGAGGCGATTCCTGAAGGAGGAGGAGGAGAAGGAGGCAGTGGCTGCTCGGAGGCCGAGGGTGGCGGCGGCGGCGCTGGCGCTGCTGCGGGGAAGGATGGGTCGGCCCTGAGGGAAGGCGCCCGCGAGAGAACTCCCAGTCCGGAGGAACATCTGCTGCCGTGTAAGGAGGAGCTCAGCTCGAGGGAATTAAGCGAAGGGGGCGGGTCTGTGGGAGGGGCTTGAGTGAACATCAATGAGAGGGCGGGGCTTGTATGAATATTAACGAGGGATGTATTAATTATTCATGAGGGGCTCTCCACCACCAGCCCCCTGTGGAAGGGGCTTGAGTGAATATCAATGTGAGGGCGGGCTTGTATGAATATTAACGAAGCTGTATTAATTATTCATGAGATGCTCTCCACCAGCAGGGCCCCCTGTGGGAGGGGCTTGAGTGACTATCAATGAGAGGGCGGGGCTTGTATGAATATTAAAGCGGGTTGCATTAATTATTCATGGGGGCTCTCCACCTGCAGCAGCCGTCGGAGGGGCTTGAGTGACTATCAATGAGAGGGCGGTGCTTGTATGAATATTAACGAGGCTGTGTTAATTATTCATGAGGGACCCTCCACCATCATCCTACAGCCTCACTAATGACTGGGAGGACCACCTGCCTGTCAAGGTGAGACCTCTGTGGGCTCCTGGGAACTATAGTCCAATAACATCTGGGGACCCACAGGTTGAGAACCACTGATGTAGGGCTTTAAAGGTAATAACCAACACTTTGTACCTTGCCCAGAAACTAATTGGCAGCCAGTAGAGTGATTTTAATATTGGTATGATATGATCACTACTGGGTGTACCTGTGACTAATTTGGCTGCTGTGTCTTTGAACAATTGAAGTTTCCGAACTTGGTACAGAGGTAGCCCGATGCACAGTGCATTGCAAAAGTCCAGCCTTGAGGTGACCAGTGCATGCAGTATCACCTTTAGGTCCTCCAGCTCTTGGAAGGGGTGCAGCTGGCATAACAGCTGAAGCTGATAATAGGAACTCCTGGCCAACACATCTATCTCATCTGTCATTTGGAGCCACGGATCCAGAAGCGTTCTCCAGGCTGAGAACGCAGTCTTTCAGGGGGAGTGTTACTCCATCCAGAACTGGTTGACATAGGTGGGACAGCAGTAAGGAAGAACAATATTGTTTGGATCACTGGAATCACTATTTTTGGCAGGGAGTTTGCATTACTAACTTCAGTACATCAGACAGAAATGGAGAAGCTTTACTAAGTAAATTTGGGTTGATTGCTAAGAAGTCATTAAAGGTGCAAGAAATCCTTCAGAGAAAAAAAAGGTGGCTGCCTTACAGTTTTCATTTTACAGTAGGGCCCCCTTATCCACTGGGGATTGGCTCCGGGAGGGGGTGTGGATACGGAAAACCATGGATAATAGCAAACTCCATTGAAAATAATGGGACTTCTGGTTTAAAATACTATAGAGTTGCCTTGGAAGACCTAGAAAATGGCTAGAGAGGACACATTTTCTAGGAAGACTCTATGGTAGGTGTGCTGTTTTGTGTCCTGTGGATAATTGAATCTGTGGATAATGAATCCATGGATACAGGGGTCCTATTGTATTATCATTTTTTAATTAAAAAAGTATGCTTTCTCCTTCTTCCAAATGTTTTAAGGAAATAATCCTTCCTCGTTGTAGTAACTTCCTCGCTGTAGTAACCTGATAGCTGCTTGCAGATATCCGATCGCTGAATTGAAGGATAATGGGAGATGCAATCTCCCATTAGCACACTTGTCTTTATCCCTGACTTGATCCAAATCAGCAGCCGTCAAGTTGGCTAGATTACTGTAAACAGGAAGAAAGGCATGTTCTTTGTGTACAAATGACACGATGCGTTTTGGTTGTTCCTGATCACACGCCTGTGTTTTCCTTTCTCCTTTGCTTTCCCTGTCAGGTTTTAGGTAGCTGCGCTTTGTGAATAATTCATGCTTATTGGGCTTTGATTGCTCATTTGTGTTTCTGTCACCAGAGCTTGTTTAATAAGAGGCATTCATGTTGCATGCTTTTTAACAAAACACTTTCATATACCCTCTGGAGCTTGAGAGAAGAGAGTGGGGGTGATGATGCTGGGAAAATTTCTCCCCTCACCATGGGACTGTTGTGGGAAACAGGGAGAAATATATTGTGAAATGTGCATTTCCCCATGCAGGTCAGAAACCTGTGATTTCAAAGGGGAGATCGACAGTGATGAAATGCAAGCGGCCCTTTTGTTAGCACAATAAATGGCTTTTAAATCAGTGGAAATAGGATTCCATAGCCTTGTATACCCAGCTTATCTATCAGGTTCGTGGTGTCATTAGCATTGTCAGCTTATCTTGTCTTTGCTAGGTTAATGTGGATTTTGAATACAGCTTGATATGCTGAGCCTTTTCCCTGTCATCTTCATGCCATCGTTTTTTCTTTGTGACATGATATACCCTCCAACTGTCTTAGTTTAGTAGGGACAGTCCTGAGTAATCCTCTGTTGTTCCATCTTTTCAGTTGCTTTTAAAATGTCCCAGTTTCTCATTTTCCTCCCACTTCCTCCATTTTTGTTCAGCTTACTTCAGTTGCTGCAAATTGAATTCAAAGTGGAAATGTAGTTTGCGCTCAGGACTTTTTTGGATGGGGATTTGTAACGGAAGCAGCCTCGTCCCCGTTGCGAGGCTGCTGTGCTGCAGGGGGTCTGTTTCGGATGACGCTGTGCCCGCACCGATACTGTTGCGGAAGTGCTGGGAGGCTGCAGCGCCATATTTGGTGATTTCCTAATCACGATCAACTTTCGTGATTAGAAAATTGCCAAATATGGTGCAGCAGCCTCCCAGCACTTCTGCAACAATATTGGCAGGGGAGAGCATAATCTGAAATAGACCCCCCCCTGCCACGCAGCAGCCTCGCAACGGGGACGAGGCTGCTTCCGTTACAAATCCTGTCCGAAAAAGTCCTATAATAATTCAGTGTGGGGAAAGGACAAGAGGGAGGGGAAACCTTCCCTTCCCAGTAGGCTTAAGCAAATGCAAACTCTTGCAGCCTTGCCTAGTTTGTGTGATTTTTCTCATTCGTAACTTTTGGCATCTTGACCACAGTCTGGTATTGCTTGGCCACCTGGGTCCTAGTTTTCATCTGTGAAATGTTGGCGGGTATGATTAGAGATGTGAAGGACCAGAAAAAAACCATTTTTTTTTTCCTTTTTCTTCCTGGAGCCTTTTTTTGTTTTTGTTTTTCTGAAAAATTGAAAAAAAGGAAAAGGCTCCATACAGTTCAGGAGACTATTGCTCTGTTTGTTACAAATAAAAAATTTAAAAAAGTAAATTCTGTTTGTAATAATCGTAATAATTGTTTGAATACAGTGTATTTTTAATATACCAATTGTGATAACTTTATGCCAAATCAAATTGTACATAGTCATATTTTATGTTCCTAAAGTAACAGAATGACTTTCAATCTGTACAAAGTGCTAATGTTTCAATTTTTCTGAAAATTTCCATTTTTTAGAAACAAATGGGAGGGGGAAAAAGGGGGGGGGAGATGGATTCCTTTATCAGTTTAATATAGGTTGCCCACCCCCGTATCAGCACTGGATATGTTCCTGGACTTAACTAGTGTGGCTGTTGGGAGTTGTAGTCCAGCTCATCTTGTTTGACTCACACATGTTCCACCCTACAGAACTGGCAGAGTTACTTCTGGGCAACAAAATGGCTGAGGAGAATGATGCTGGCATCCTAGTTCCATGACCAACTGGGGTCATTTGATATCTTCGGAATAGCTTCCAGCTGAGCGTTATTAATTCTGCACATGCCAAAGCAATCATTTAACTATATTGGTTTTTCCACTTTTATCCACCCTCTGGTGATGTGGAGAGGGTGGCATGTGGTGAAAGGCACTGTAAAGACCCAGTAGGTATAATTATTATTATTACGACATAGTTTTGGACATCTCATCCATCTGTTTCTCTTGCTGGGTCAGTCTGTGGGTCAGTCTGCCTTTCTTCCCCTGATGCATCTTGGGACTGGCCCTTCTAAGCTTTACTGCTGTTTTCATGCTGGTCTCATTCTACTTCCCTCTCATCTTCCTCATAGGATTCCACCATCTGCTGGAAAAGATGGGCAACGTGGAAAGCAACAGTTCCTACCAGAAGCACCTCTTGAGGTTTCTTCCTGACGAACAAGCCAACATTGAAGCTGTCTTTGGCGCCTTGTGTGGGGTGAACGATGCTGTGGCTGCAAAGGCAGGGAAAGGAGCCAAGAAGGGGATGACTCTGGCGACGCTTAAGGCAAGAGAAACAAATTCTAATGTCATTAGATGTGTTTTTATCTTTCCTTTCCTCTAGAGCAACGGTTCTTAAACTGTGATCTGGTTACCCCCAGAGGGGCATGATGTCCTCACAGGGGGTCCGCAAAGACTTCAAGGCTGCTTAGCCCATGTCACAGGAGCCAAGGCAAAGGCTGGCAAGCTGGCTTGGTCTGCGCATTGCTTTTCAATCTGTTCTAGCCACAAATTGCAGGATGGAAAGTCTTCCTTCTCCTCCAGTGCCTCTGAGGGAAGGGTTAATGGATGGTGTAAATTGTATGATTATTATCATCATCATTATCATGTTTTAAATAGGGTTTTAAATCTTGAGTTAAGTCTTGGGAATCCGTGGCAACAAAAGATATTTAAAGAGGGTCCCTGGTAACGAAAAGATTAATAGCCACTGCTCTAGAGAGTTCAGGGCAGTGTCCATGGCTCCTCTTCCACTTTATTCTTACAATAGCCCTGCGAGGTAGCTCAGGCTGAGGGACTATAGATGGTACATGACCGCCTACTGAGTTTAATGCCATAATAGGGACTATTTATTTTTTATTTAGTTAGTTAGTTAGTTACGGTAGTTATACCCTGCTCTTCAGCCACAAGGCTATCAGAGTATACTAGGGACTAGAAACTGAACCTTCCAGATCTCAAGTTGTTTCTGACTTATGGAGACCCATGGGGTTTTCTTGGCAAGATTTCTTCAGCAGGTGTTTGACTTGGCCTTCCTCTGAGGCTGAGAGAGTGTGACTTGTCACCCAGTGGCATTCCATGGCTGAGCAGGGTCTTGAACCCTGCTCTCCGGAGTTGTAGTCTAACACTCAAACCACTATACCATGTTGGCTCTGTTAAAGCCTCCCCCTTCCCATGCTGGGATCCCAATATGGATTGTGCCATCACTTCCTTTTGAGTATGAGCAAGTATCTAGAAAAGAGCTGGTTTTCTTTGCTTTACGCTTCCTCTCTGAGTGGGTGGGGAGGGGTAGCTGTTGCTCACTTTCCAGCTGTCCGCCTTTGATGACTGAGCTCGACTGTTGCTTTTCATCACTTCACCAGGCCTGTGTCAAGGATGCTCTGCCTGAATCGATGGTTGTTAGGCTGTATGATGGGATGAAGAGTGTCCAGATGACTGAGAAATCACCTGGGCCCAATGGCGAGGTAGCGAAAGAACCGTTCGTTGTCTTTATGTCAGTGCTCTTGAAAGGCAATGCTGAAGAAAAAAAGGGCATCGTCATGAAAATGATATCCAAGGCTGAGGGGACTGTGAAGGGAAGGCAAATCCTTGAGGTAAGGAGAAAACCCCTTTTATTTGTTTGTAGAAGAGGGAGAGGAGCTGGAGTAATGGTGTGTGTGTGTGTGTGAGGGTGCAGGATTATCCTTTGGCTAGCTGGGTTTTGAGAAACTGTTGAAAAGAATGTGCAGTGAAGAGTGATGTTTGGCATCCGCTGGTGCCATGTTACCAGTCCCTGATGCTGTCTGTTCATAGGCACTCATTTTTGTCCTTCTTAAGAGCTCTTTTCTTTTTTATGTATCTGGTATTTTAAAATTAGACATACATAAAAATACATTTATTCTTTTGAAGTTTGCAGAAGATCTGGTTGGCTCTGTAGTTCACGTTCTAAGCCATAGGAAGTTGCTGAAGGGTTGGAATCTGAAGAATATGCAAAATTCCACCACAGGCGTGAAAGCTTTGGCTTCCCAGCTTATATCTGAACTGAAATCAGCAGGTGAGTTGGAGAAAGCTCATGTTCATTTTGGTTTTTTTAGCTCCAAGCCATGTTAAATAGCTTATAAGGTATGGACAAGAAAGCAAAAATTAAAGCAGCATCACTCAAGATTTCTAGCAGTTTCTCTTCCTTTTCTAATACTCTTGCAGGGCTGCTCCAGGTGGTAGTGGAGAATTTGGGTTTCCTTACGCTGCAAAAAGGGAAGTAAGAAAATGTTTAGAAACTGTGTTTGTGAGAAGTGAGGACTTGCATGGCCCTGGTAGAGTGTAAAGCTTTGCTAGGCATAGTTCTTCTCCATCCCCAACTGCACCACCTCCCTCCAAGTCACCTGGGTGCACCCAACCAGCTATTTATTGGCAGGGCTAGTAGTGGCCAGGCAGTATCTGGCTGTATTTGTGTAGCCGGACACAAAAATACAGTTGTCCCTTCATATTTGCTGGGGTTTGGTTCCAGGACCCCCCGTGGATACCAAAATCCATGAATACTCAAGTTTGTTATATGCAATGGCAGAGCAAAATGGCGTCCCTTATATAAGAAGGCAAAATCAAGGTTTGCTTTTTGGATTATTATTATTTAAAGAATATTTTGAAGCCGTGGATATGTGGATACCAAATCCGTAGATATGGAGGGACACCTGTATTGCATTATGTTCCTGGATCTCAGGAGGGAAGGTTCAGGGAAGTCCAGGAGGATTCCTGCTTTTTTGTGTCCCCAGGTATAGGAACACAGCTGAATATTGCCTGTTTAACCCCTGCTCTTCCTCAGCAAGTACTTGGATGTATGAGGAAGGTATCCAGGTGGGAAAGGCAGGGGATCATTGTGGACCAAGCTTGATACCTCCTTCAGCAGTGATAAAGAAGGACCTGTATGTGTGTGTTAATTGCCTTCAAGTCAGCCATGACTTAAGGCAACCCTTATGGATAGGACATCTCAATAAGGACATACACAGGCATAATTTGCCATTATACCCGAGTACATCGACACCAGGATTCTGGCTTTTGAGTATATTTGCCAGAAACCTGGAATCATTTTGAATTATGGAGAGAAAAAAACAGGAGAAGCAGAAACATCCAATAAAACCAGATGTAAAGATAAGATGGATCTCAGGATGTGTAAAAATCATCTTATTCCACAATTTAGCCCAATTCTTTTTAGCCAGAAAATAACAATTGGGTATGATCCTCCCTCCAGGTCTGAAAGTGGCTAAGAATAAAAAAAAATCTGGAGAAGAAACTGAAGACATGTCTCAAGGAGCTCCATTGATGGATGTTTTTATTTGCAAAAAAAAGCCCAGCGTGCTTCAGCCTGTATATGCTCCCAAAGGCCTCCTTCAAGGGCTTCATGGTTTTCCTTTTCTATGGTTTTATATTAGCCTGTGAAGAAGGCCTTTGGGAGTCTATATAGGCTGAAACACAGTGAGGCTTTTACCAATAAAAACATCTATCAATTGAGCACCTTGACACATGACTCTGGTTTCTTCTGAGCATTTTATTGGATGCTCCCCAGCTTTTGCTTCCTGAAAATTAAAAATAAAAACTGGTAGGGATGACTTCCACTTCTGATTTTGATGGGATGTGTATGGAGGATGAAGAAATTGTGGGGCTACATGCAAAATCTACTGCTTCTGAAGGCTTCTAGGAGTGGAAAACAGTTTAAGTTGAATGAAATTTTCAACACACAGTAACTTTTCCAAAAATATAGTTTCCCCTCCCTTGCTTTCCCATATATAGGTCACTTCCCATATTTGCACGGGATACATGCCTGTATTTACTGTTTATAAGTGAAAACACAGAAAATAGCGAACCCTATTAAAATAAGGAGTTCTGGTATAAACATACCATAGAGTTGCATTGGAGGACCTAACGATTCAAAGAGAGGATGCATTTTGTATGTGTCCCTGTTTTTTAAGCCGTGGATAACTGGAACTGTGGATATTGGTTCCACAATACAGGGGATCTTGTAACGAGTTACCCAATCCTTGGCTGCCATCCCTTTACCTTGACTAAAAACATGAAGGCTCAGAAAGAAACATGAAAAAAAAATATGGGAGAAATAGTCCCCCACCCCCCATTTTTACCCACTGAATTAGTGAGGGTATCTTTTGTCCCAGAAATTTTTTGGTTGTAGATTTTGTTGGTTTGTATGCAAGTGACTGAATTTCCTAATGGGGAGATTGTCACCTGAACAGTTGTAAGCAATGCCATAAAAATGGCCTATGTTGATGCTACTCAAAATGATGGTGTGTAGTATGGTGCTGGTCTGTGGGGTGAGTTTCCAGAAAACTTCGTGAATATAATGATAACATGGGTCAAATACTGTACTGTTCCTTAGCAGGTTGGGGGTTGACAATGGCTGGTCCACCACATCATATTACTTGAGAAGCAATGGCCCTAGTTATAGATCTTGTTCTCTGTGTGTTCTGCTACAAAAATGATGCTCTCTGCATTAAAATGGCCCATCCTGATGCATGAGAGTTGGGTGTGTTGTCATTTCCTGCCTATGGTGACCCTGCAATAGTTTGCAATGCAAACCATATACCATGGGGTAAATCTGTTGGCAAGATTTATTCAGAGGAGGTTTGCTGTTGCCATCCTCTGAGGCTAAGAGACTGATTTGCCCAAGGTCACCCAGTGAGAATTTGAACCCTGGTCCCCTGGAATCCTAACCCAACACTCAAACTACGACACCAACTCTATGCATGAGATACATTTTGCAACAGCCCCCCCCCCGAAATAGAGCACATGTTTGAGTTTGGCCTGGTGTAACTGATGTTTTCTGCTTCAGATGGGAAGAGAATCGAAGGAGCTCAGGCGCTGGACGCCACCTATGACGAAGGCAGCATAGAGGACTGGGTCTTCCGGGTCCCGCAAGTTTCCACTTTCCTCACCGTCATTGTCCAGCAGGGGCTGCTCATCTTCCATTCCTTCCCGGATCAAGGCAGGGACACTCTCCAGTTGCTCCCGGAATGCAAAGGTATCAAAGGGAACCATTTCGTCAGCCTTTTGGACATCCCCTCCATCACGTACATCAACTCCCACCTGCCTTCTGCGCTGCAGCATGAGTGGAGGCTGCTTTTTGCCTCTCGGCTCCACGGGGAGAGCTTTACGCAGCTGTGCGGGCACATCGTGAACAAGGGGCCCTGTGTTCTGGTCTTGAGGGACGCTGACGGCTACATCTTTGGCGGGTTTTCCTCATGCTCCTGGGAGGTGAAGCCGCAGTTTCAAGGTGAAGATTCTTGATGTCAGGTCTTGTTTTTTAAAAAAGAGATCACAATTAGGAGGGGTAGCTAATACCCCAGAGGACAGGATCAGAATTCTAAACAACCTTAACAGATTAGAAAGCTGAGCTAAAACTAACAAAATGAATTTCAACAGGGAGAAATGTAAGATACTACACTTGGGCAGTAAAAATGAAAAGCACAGATACAGGGTGGGTGACACCTGGCTTGGTGGCAATACATGCAAAAGGGATCTAGGAGTCTTAGTGACCACAAATTGAACATGAGTCAGCAGTGTGATGCAGTAGCTAAAAAAGCCAATGCGATTCTAGGCTGCATCAATAGGCGTTTAGTGTCTAGATCAAGTGAAGTAACAGTGCCACTCTATTCTGCTTTAGTCAGACCTCACCTGGAATACTGTGTCCAGTTCTGGGTATCACAGTTCCAGAAGGATATGGTCAAGCTGGACTGTGTCCACAGGAGGGCGACCAGGATGGTGGGAGGTCTGGAAGCCATGCCCTATGAGGAGGGGCTTAGGGAGCTGGGTATGTTTAACCTGGGGAAGAGAAGGTTAAGAGGGGACATGATAGCCATGTTTAAATATTTGAAGGGATGTCATACTGAGGATGGAGCAAACTTGTTTTCTGCTATTCCAGAGACTAGGACACAGAGCAATAGACTCAAAGTACAGGAAAAGAGATTCCATGTAAACATTAGGAAGAATTTCCTGACAGTAAGAGCTGTTCGACAGTGTAATGCACTGCCTTGGAGTGTGGTGGAGTCTCCCTCTTTGGAGGTATTTAGACAGAGGCTGGATGTCCATCTGTTGGGAATGCTTTGATTGTTTAATTCTGCATAGCAGGGGGTTGGACTAGATGGCCCTTGTGGTCTCTTCCAACTCTATGATTCTGTGCTCTTTTTCCAGAGATCAGAAAAGTTACTATAGCTCATGGGATCCCTCAGAATAGCTGGTGAATTTTGAGCACTGTAGAATAACTCTTCTACACTTTGGTGTTTCCTCATGTGTCGTGGCAGAAAGTTCTGTACACTTTCTGGTTTGGTTTTGTGTTTTCAGAACACTCAACCCACATTTTATGCCAAGAAAAGCAGAAGTCTGTAAGATAACTGCAGGATAACCAAGCAGCTCAGTGAAACTCATTTGCACCACCCCAAAATAATTTATTTTGTAGTCATTCCCCCAGCTGTTGGAAGTTTCATTCTGCCACTTTTTCTGAGAGTTTAGCAGTCTTTACCTTGGTACTTCAAGTGTCTATTTCATGCCGTAGGGACCAGAAACTTGCTCTTATTTTTAAAAGGAACACAAAATATTTTTGGAAGCCAAATTTGGAGACCAGGGTTTGAATCCCCAATTGGCCATGGAAATGCACTGTTTGTCCTTGAGCAAGGCACACTCTCTCAGCCTCAGGGGAAGGCAAGGGCAAACTCCTGATGAAGAAATCATGCCAAGAAAACTGTGATAGGTTTGTCTTAGGGTCACCATAAGTCAGAAACAACTTGAAGGCACACAACAACAACCGCTTATATGGTTGTTTTTTAAACACTCACAGAATCTTACATATGCACTACCTTAGAACATGGGAGTAACAAGTTACAAGTAGCATAGTTCCCTCTAAATAGTTACCTTTCAGGGAGAATAAAGAGTGTGTAGCAAATTTGAAAAACCGTAACAAGTTGAAACAAAGTTACTTTATCTGCAACAACAAATGTTTCCCAGTTGCTTGCATAAGTTAATTTTTAAGCCCCCCGCCAAGGTTTATTCTATTTCATCAACAAACTCTAAGGTTTCTTTTTTTTTTTTAAGTAAGTATGAGCAACTAAAAAGAATGGGCATATAACATGTTACTTTTTCAACACTGCAGTGAGTGACCACCACTGGTGACTTTGTGTCCACCACAACACAAAATCCCCCAGCCTGTTGACCACAACAGGCTGGGGAAGCCTGGGAAACCTTGTATTGAATAATTGGGAAAATACTCTTTTAAAAAAAGTAACTTTCCAAGCTCTGCAGAACTCTTACTGGAAAGTCACTCTCCTTAACTTGAGCTCTTTTTGAATTCAGTGAACTTCAAGTCGCCTGTCAACTTATGGTGACCCCCATCAATCTCATAGGGTTTTCTTAGGCAACAACCACTCAGGGGTGGTTTTTCCAGTTCCTTCCTCTGAAATAGAATCTACAGCACCTGGTATTCTTTGGTGGTCTCCCATCCAAGTACTAACTAGGGCTGAGCCTGCTTTGTGAACTCTGTATGTGTGTGCGCACCCTCAAGTTGCCCATCAACTTATGGCAACCCCATGAATTTTATAGGGTTTTCTTGGGCAAAAGATGATATTCCCAGATCCTTTCTCTGAAATAGAACCTACGACAGAGATTCCATCTCGACATTAGGAGGAGCTTTCTGACAGTAAGAGCTGTTTGGCTGTGGAACACACTCCCTCGGAGTTTGGTGGGGTCTCCTTCCTTGAAGGTCTTTAAACAGAGGCTGGATGACCATCTGTCGGGGATGCTTTGATCGTGATTTCCTGCATGCCAGGGGGTTGGACTGGATGGCCCTTGTGGTCTCTTCCAGCTCTACAATTCTATGATTCTATGATTCTATGACACCTGAACTGTAAATATGTGAAGACTTGGCTTGATTTAAAAAAATGTGATCACCATATTTATGATGGCTACTCTTCCCCGGTAGGTGGCAGTCTTGACTCTACTTTTGATTCTGCTGAGGCAAAGGCAGCATAAGTCTAAGGAGCTTTGCAAGCTACAAAAACATGTGGGGTTTGGAAATGCATGGGAAGAGGGAGAGAAAGGGAGTGTTCACCTAGTGCTCTCATGCTGGCTGGGGCGTTCTGGGAGTTGTTCTTCAAAAAAGTCACTTTTCTAAGTTGTCATATAGCCCCAGGTAATTTAAAAAAAAATCTGGGATGTTGGCCACAGAATCTGTGCATGCCAGTCTTGGGAGATTTTCACACTATACTGTTATAGTGTTACTATTCCATTTTAACTGCTCTAGCTTCCTCCTGTGGAATTCTGGGGTTTGTAGTTTAGTGAGGCCTAAAAACTCTGGCTGAGAGTTGTAAATGCCCCTCCCTAAACTGCAAATCCCAGAATTCAAGAGGGGGCAGCCATAGCAAATAAAGTGGAATAGTAACGCTATAAGTGTTGTCTGAAAATCTCCTTGGACTCCCTGCAATAAAGTCCTTTGCAGTTGCTTCTTCGTTTCCCCCTACCACCATATGGATGTCTGCTGCTGTTGGTGACAGTAGAGGGTTGAAATCATGCAGGTTGAAATCAATCTACAGCACATGTAGGCAAGCAATCAGAGGAAGTCTCATATAGCCTGGCACTGAGGCACGTCTTCCTCCTTCTGTTGTCATTGTTATGTACCTTCAGGTTGACTTTGCCTTTTGGTGATTCTGTCCTAGGAGGTTTGCCATTGTCTCCCTCTGAGGCTGAGAGAGTGTGACTTGCCCAAGGTCACCCAGTGGGTTTCCATGGCTGAGTGGGAATTGGAATCCTGGACTCCCAAAGTCCTAGTCCAACACCTAAATCACTATGCCATACTGGCTCTGTTCCTGCTCCCCTGTGTGTTTATTTATTTATTTATTTATTGAGACATTATAATACAGGTCTCTCTCTCACACACACTGTATGTGTGGGACCAGTACTCACATTTTCAAATATCCATCAGCCGAAAAATATGGTCTCTTTAGGCATTTCCTTAGTCCTCCAGTGTGATTCTGTGGTAACTCCCCTGTGGAAATGTATCCCCCGCACATATGGGGAGCAACCTGTACACTGTAATGTGGTAATAGAGTGATGTCATGACACTTGAGCTGCATTGAATTCCATCTTGGTAGAAAGGCAAAATATAAATTCAATAAAATGAATAAAAAATAAATATACTCAGAATTCTTTGGATTGGCACAATACCTCATGCCCCCAATTTTTTAAAAAAGCCAAATAAAGTCACAGCCAGGCCTCCTGCCCCCCCATCCTCTGGCCCAGTGGAATTGCCCATGAGTTAAAGATAACCATGAGCTGATGTAAGAAGAGCCCTGTTGGATCAGACCCATGGTTGTAGCTTAGGGGCCTCCAGGGGCAAGTAGCATAAATAGGTCCCCTAGATGTGGCTGCCACTGCTGTCTTGTTTGTCAGGTCATGAGGCCTCTGTTGGCTGGAAGTATAGGAACAATACCCTGCCCGTCCAGTGGTAGCTATGCCCCTGATCAGACCATAAAGCTCTCTCACTATTCCCTAATCTGGTGCTCTCCAGATTTCTTGGAACTACAATTCCCATCACATAACTGTTGGCCATGCAGGCTGGGGTTGATGGGAGTTGTAGTCTCAAAATATCTGGAGAGCACCAGAGCAGGGAAAGCCAGTTTAGTCTAGCATTACATGTTCCACAGTGGACAGCCAGGTGCCTCTGAGAAACCCCACAAGCCAGGCATGGTTACAACAAGCCCTTCTCCTTATTTGTCTCCCACCCTGGCCCACACTTTCCCTGTAACAATTATGCTCCGATATATTGTGATTTTTTTAGCAGATGTTCATGGGGAGCAGAGAAAGACCGCAAGAAAACTGAACTGTGAGCTCTCTTCCACCCACAGAGGGGAAGTGAGGATCTAAGTCCATTTCATGCTTGATCAATTTAAGTTAATGCTTGATAAATTGCATTCTTAGTTAGATTTCTAAAAACAGTGAAATAGCCAATTAATTGATTAAACACAACGACCCTTCCTCTAAGCCCTGCAAGTTTGTGTCTGTTGTGAAATGTGAACATGGGGTTATCGGATCGATGACAATGCCCTCTCTCTCAATAGTTTGTTTGTCCTGGGAGGAAAGTAGTGTACTTCTAGATTGGAAGAAATCAGAAAATAATCTAACCCTCCCCTCGATAATGGTATCCATATACAAAGAGCAGCCCTGCCTCCATTCTAGGATTAATGGATAAACAAGTCAAATTGTATGCCATGCAGGAAGGCAGATAAAAAATCCATCAGTGACCATGACATAATAGCAATGGGACATTCCTCTTATGGTTCTTCTCCCAATTAGTCTCTCTAGGAGATGACCCCCAAAACACATCATGGTTTCCTTTGCTTTGCTCTCTGACCCTTTGTGCCACTGTCGTTTACAGGCAACAACGAATGTTTTTTGTTTTCCATTTCTCCTGCACTCGGGGTGTTCACCTACACGGGCTACAACGACCATTACATGTACTTGAATCATGGGCAGCAGACGATGCCAAATGGACTTGTGAGTACAAAGTAGTTCCTGCCAGAGCTGGTCTCATAATGTGACACTCTCTGGGCCAGTTATAGTTTGCAGTGAAATCACATGGCTTCACATCGTGTGCCAGTTCAGGTGTGTGTGTGTGTGTGTGTGAGAGAGAGAGAGAGAGAGAGAGAGAGAGATGACATTTGAACACACCTCCAGAATTGTAGCAAGTCGGCAGATTGTCTTTACTTGAGAGCCTGTCTCTGCTTGCAGCACAATGATGTGGCATATTCTCCCTGGACTGTATGAGGGAGTAGTAGGCCAACTCCTAGAGAACCAAGAGTTGCATGCATTTCCCCTTGAATATGGAGGGTATGTCCATGATCCCTGATGCTGCTCCCCATTCTTTAAGCTCAAAACACCCCTCACACACTTACACTACATTTGGACCTTCCTGTATCTATTTTAGGTCTTAGAGGGGCTTTCTTTTATGAGGAAAAAACCCCGGGCCTTTAAACAAAACAGGGTAGTATGAACATGTGGCCAAAAGGCTGAGGGAAACCTTAAGGGAAGTGTAGGGGGTCCATGGCAAGAAAATATAATTAAGGGGGGTCCCTGGTAAAGAAAAGGTTAAGAGCCACTGATCTAGTACATTTGAGAGAGAGAGAGAAAGATTAGGTAGTCCAGAAAGTGGTGATCCAGATGAATCTTCAGCCAAATGCATGGATTCAGTGGTCCTTTGGTCTGACAGACTTCTTAAGATGATAACATTGCAGGTGGGAGCCTTGCCTTTTCGTTGGTTTGTCACTGTGTGTGGTCTTCTGTTTCTTCCCCTCACTGGTATGCTTAGCCAAAGAAGCACAGTCGCTGACTGGCTATCTTTTTCTGCCTTGCACTTGGTGATCTTTTCTTTTCCTTTCCTTCCAAGGGCATGGGTGGACAGCATGAATATTTTGGGCTCTGGGTAGACAGTAACTATGGGAAGGGCCACAGCAAAGCCAAGCCGAGGTGCACCACATATAACAGCCCTCAATTGTCGGCCAAGGAGAACTTCACGCTGGATGCCATGGAGGTGTGGGCGGTGGGAAACCTCCCAGAAAGTGCCACCGTAAGTGACCAGTATTCTTGTTGCCATGGCAGAGCTAACCTTTTTCATGCACTCAAACCTAGCACATGACATTCATGCATCGAAGGAGTGGTCAATGTCCACATTTTCCCTCAGAGAGACCATAGTGCAGATGCCTGTGTTTGACCACAAGGCAGGGTGGTGACCAGAAGTCGGGTCTTCTCTGTGGTGGTACTTAATAGTTTGTATCAGCAGAAGCTTCCAGGGTGGCTTAAAAACCCCACAAGAACGTTAATAATCATAGTACAAGAATCCAAACAGCATTACAGTTGAGAATGAAATAGTGGACGACATGAGAAGTAAAACTGTTAATGAATAGTTCAGGGGAAAATAGCTCTTTTCACTTAATGCTGAAAAAAATAATGAAGTAACACCAAGTGTCTTTGGGGAGAATTTTTCGCATCTAGGATGCCATCACCAAACAGGCTCTGAATAAGCAATGGCAGAGGTGGGGACAATGTTCATCCTGGTCTCCTGCACTGCCACATGATGGGTGGAGCTTCAAACTAATCTGCTGCTCCTGGAAGCCTCCATGAGAAGTGAGATTTTTTTTTCCATGCCCCACTTGGGTGAATGTGCCTAGGGGTAGTTTGGAGGCTTGGGAGAAGACACATAAAGGGGCTAGAAGTGTTGCTTAAGGCCTGGGAGCTGAAGTTTCCCCACCTCTGCTCTAAGTAATTCTGGAACACTCTCTCTAGTTTTGTTTGCTTGGTGTTGTGATGGTTATCTTTCAGGCACCAAGCTAAGTTGGTCCCATTTGCTGAAGTCTTTTATGAAGCAGTTAATTTTAGTTGACTCTTAGATTGTCTTTGTGGTGTTTTAGATAAATTTGTCAAGCTTTTACTTTTGTTTGCATTGCTTACTATTTCTAATCTTCTGTGTCATCTGCCCTGATGACCTGAATGGATGTAATTGTAACTGTTTCAAGTAAATAACATAAATATTTTAAAGTCACTTACCCCCACCCCTAGAACACACACACACACAAACACACACTTTTCTCTCTTTCTCCCTCCTATTCCTCCTTCCTGTCTCTTAATGCAATCCAACTGTGACAGTAACAGTAATTTTATTTCTGGAAATAAGAAGACCATGTGTCCTAGAAGAAAATGGGGATGGGGGAGAGATTTAAAACTGAAAGGTTATACTTTCCTCCTGTCATTAGTTCAGTAGGAGCTAATTCTGTCTTGTTCAGAATCCAAAGTTTTCTGTCAAAGGAATTCCTATTTCTTTTATACTCCTGTTCTGCACTGCAAGATCAGTGATGGTGATGAGCAACATATAAACCATTTAAAATGCATATACAGGTCGAAATCCACCCCCTGCCCCATATCCATGGGCGTTACATTCCTGGAATTACCGTTTATGAGTGAAACCATGGATAATAGCAAATATTTTTAAAATAAAGGACTTCCAATACAAACATACTACAGAGTTATATTGGAGGACCTAACAATTCCTAGAGATGACACTTCTCTAGGCATTTTTCAGTGCATCTCTATGGTATGTGTACATATTTGTTCAGTCATGAATAACTGAAGCATTGGACATTGGTTCCACGGATACCCCGGAGAGGGGGTGTGACCTATAGTTTAAAATCCCTTGTTTCATTCTTAAGATGTCTTATTTTTTCATGATGAGGAAGGGCCATGATTTCTTTCCAACAAAAAAAATTGGAGTTTCTTCTCTCTGCCCAACAGTGCCTTAAAAATTCAGCTTAAAAAACAACACCTTGGAGATCAAAGATTATGCTGTGATGCAGGCCTACGTCTCCATCCCTTTCAGGCAGGCTTGTAACCTGATCCAACCTGTTAAACTGGACCAGTGAAGCAGGCTGGTGTGCACACCCACCCTGCAAAACCTGTTCTGCTGTTTGCAGAGTGACAAGGAAGCAATGTGAGACTTCCTTGGAACAGTCTTGACAAGCCAAAGAAAGGGTTCCAGTACGGGTTGACTGTGACCTGGTGCATTGTTGACTTTCTGTCCCTTTTCCCTCCTTCAATGTCTGCGTTTTGTTTCAGGGGAAAGGGCAGAAGAGCATCCTGGATGCGGATCCTGAGGCTCAAGCCTTGCTCGAGATGATCGGAAAGAGCCGTCAGAGTGATGGATTGCGGGTACCAGATGAGGATGGGGACAACAACAACTCAGAATAAAACTTGGAAGCTTTTGCCTGATCTTGACTGCAGAGTGAAGAGTTTCTAGCAGGGGGTGGGGAACTCTTTGGGCTTTATATTTCCAACTTTTGACAACTAGCTAGCTTAACCGTTCAGATGTTTTCCTGGAATAGCAGGTTGCTTAGTTGGAAGATATATTCCCTGAACCTTGGGGTATATCATCAGAGGGGAGTGTGATGGAATAGAATGAATGCATGATTTCGGTAGCTGCCAAAGGTACAGTATTGCTCAGCTTTTTCTAACCTGTTGTCCTCTATATGTTCTGGAGTGTCACTCCCATCAGCCCCAACCAATATGGCCAAACCTGAGGGATTATGGGAGTTGAAAACCACAACATCTAGAAGGCACTAGGTTGTGGAAGTCTGGTATAGATGAATATATGTCTATATCAAAAGACAGGCCCATTTTTTTCTTCACCTTGGTCTTAAACTGTTAATGTTCTCCATTTAGTTACACACTGTACCTGCAGATGTTTCCCAAGACAGCCATCCAGCTTTTTGTTAGAAAACAGTGTCTTGGATGGCATGCAGCTTGTTTTCACAACTCAGAAGGATCTTTGCTGTCTTCCATGAAAACCAAACCAAAGCCAGTTCCTTCAGACTAATTTTTGAAGATTAGAGAAATAGTTCTTAGCTCTGGAATTAACTTTAGGGAATTCCATATTGGAAATGTAAACATTTTGTAGTTGGGAGTCAAAATAGATAATGATGACAGTGACAATTATGATTACTATTTCATCCTGCAATCTTAATTCCTATTGCATATAAGCAAACCATGAGTCTGATTGGATCCGTTTTTAGCTTATGGGTATGAGCATAAGATCATTTTGATCATACAAATAAAATCAATGTTTCACAGTTATGTGTGGCATTCAGAATTTGGAAAACTAACACTACAGCTCCCAGAATCCCCCAGCCAGCAGGAGTGGCAAAGAGGGGAGAGTTCTGGGAATACTCCATCCAATCTTTGGCATCATCATGGATGTTTCCTTTCAGTCATAGAAGTTCTCATTCAGCTGATGCCAGCTAGGCAGTTAAGGTCAGTACGGATCGATGCAAAATTATGCATTAAGCAGCGGATGCTGCAGCTTAGGAATCATGACTCCAGTCTGAGTGCTGAGGCACATGTTTCAGTCAAACCTAGTAACAATGTTGGAAGCTCAAATATCAATCAAATTTCTTTGCTAGGTATTATTGAGAAATAAACCTGTGTAGGAATTGAAAGCTTACTCCAGGATTCAAACTACAATCAGAGCTAATGGGATAGGGAGGAAATTCAGATTTTCACGTGGCTGTCCACAATTTAAAGTCTGCACTTCTTTGCAACATGAATCATGCAGCAAACGAGATTATACCTATTGGTTGAAGCAACTTATGTTAAATGTCGGATGCAAATGTTTGGACCAGGCAAGATACTATCCTACTCCAATGACATTTTGTGTTTGGTTGTGGGCTTTTTTTTAGAAGTTCTGTATCCAGGTGTTTATAGTGCAGATACCACATCTTTTAGACCCCCCCACCAAGTTTTAAGCTGATGGACTTTGGATCATGTGAGGTTGTTGTCTTGGCTGCAAAAAAACAACAACACACACACACACACACAAACCAAAAACAAAAATAGAGGAAACTTTGTCTCCCCCTTGAAATGTACAAAATAAATGCAGAGAACAAAAAGAAGAGAATGACCACATGGAGGAAAGTAGTGTGATGAAAATGGATCCACTG
The DNA here is from genome assembly GCA_030847615.1 of Gambelia wislizenii. Classification (NCBI taxonomy): domain Eukaryota; kingdom Metazoa; phylum Chordata; class Lepidosauria; order Squamata; family Crotaphytidae; genus Gambelia; species Gambelia wislizenii. Next base: position 5,797,463 of record JAUMIR010000008.1, read on the forward strand.
GCTTGTTCACAGAATCTGTGGGGCTGTTCAGGCACAAAAGCTAAGTAGAGAAGCCAATTTACTTCTCATCTTCAAAGACTAGGTATACCTTTTATCTGCAGCACTGGCTTGATGTCACATTTAAGACCTGTAGCCTTTGAGGGGAGTGGTTTGTACTATAGTCTTGTTTTATTTATTTATTAAGATAATTCTAAACCAGTCTTCATTTCAAACATCCCAATGCACTTTACAGTATTGCAGTATTCATGGTAATGAATCTACCTGATCTCCAAAGTGGTGTAGTGGTTTGAGAGTTGGCCTCCTCAGGGGGTTGAATTTCCGGTGAGCCATGGAAGTCCACTGAGTAACTTTGGGTATATTACACCCTCCGAGCCTTAGAAGACGGCAGTGGGAAACCTCATCATAGTACTGTACATTTTGCAAGAAAACCCTATCGTAGGGTTGCCGTAAGTTGGAGTCAACTTGAAGGCACAGTGAGCTGTGACTTGTTTGAACCCACAAAAATAAAACTGGAAATGGACATAGAGATTTCTAGGTTTGATTTCCTCCCTCCCTTTTGGAGAGCTGGTGTGGCCCATTGTGTGTCATGGAGTGAAATTGGGCTCTGGGCCACTGGAACCTGCCCATTTTTGATGTATGCATCAGTCTAAAGAAGTACAGTTGCCCCTCCACATTCGCGAACTTAGCATTCGCGGTTTTGGGGCGGCCCCCGTCCCTCCCAAAACCACAACACGGCGCCTCCGGAGGCTCTGTGAAGGCCCTGGGAAGGAGGGGGGAACACCGGGGAGGCCTCCACGGAGCCTTCCGAGGCTCCATGAAGGCCCTGGGGGGGAGGGGGGAGCACCGAGGAGACCTCCACGGAGCCTTCCGAGGCCCCGTGAAGGTCTTGGGGGGGAGGAGGGGGGGGCGGGGAGGCCTCCACGGGGCCTCGGGAGGGTCTCCAGAGGCCCCGTGAAGGCCTTGGGAGGGAGGAGGAGGCGGGGGAAAGTGGCTATGGTCCCTCCGGAGGCCCCGTGGTCGCTTTGGCGGGGGAGGGAGAAAGCAATCATTATTCGTGGAATTTTCACATTCGCCGGGGTCTGGGGAACCTAACCCCCGCGAATGTGAAGGGACGACTGTAAAACATAGTACTGTTATTGGTTTATTTAGTAGTGGTGACAGGAGCCAGCGTGACATTGTGGTTTGAGCGTTGGACTATGACTGGAGACCATGTCATAGTCGCATCCCTATGACAGTCGCATCCCTGCTTGGCCATGAAAATCCACTGGGTAACCTTGGGCAAACTGCACACTCTCAGCCCTCAGAAAAGCCTGTGATAGATTTTCCTTAGGGTGACCATAAGTTGGAAACAACTTGAAGGCATACAACAACAATCTGTTTGACAGGCAATTTGTAGTATTATGGTAACCCCCCCTCCCAGGTCTTCACCTGAAAAAGCAAATGCTTATAGATTGAGACTCTCTCCATGTGATGCTGCTAATGATTTGTAATTGCCTTCTGCACCCTCCCATGTTTTATTATGAAGGCCTGTTTTAAAAATTTTGTGCACATTATTGCTGAACTGTTGAGTTTTGGAATTGGGGTGCAAGAAAGCAGCTGAACACTGGTGGCTCATCTGTGCGCATGTGCATATGCCTGTGTCATTTATGCCATGCTACCATTCTTCTGCATCTGTTAATCACTTGTGCATGTTCAGCGCCCAGTGGTCTTCCACCCCATCCTGCTCTGCACTAGCAAAAGGAAATAATTTTCACATCTCCCATTGAGAATAACAAATACTTGTCAGACATGAGGTTCTTCTAATGCAGGAGCGGGAATCATGCCCTCCTGATGTTGGATTGTAATTCCCAACATCCCTCACTAGGATAACAACTACACCACTCCTATTTTATCTTCACAACAATCCAGAAGGAAGGATAGACTGATAATCATTGGTCCAAGTCTGCCCAGTGAGTTTTGTGTTTGGCAGAAGATCTGAGTTGGAATATTTTCAGTCCTTTTCTAAGGCCAAGATCCTACATTGGGGTTGTGAAGCGTAAAGCTCAGCATGTGGAGTTATGCACTACTTGTGCTGTGTGAGCCTTGTTTTGAATGACAAGATTGTGCACCCAAACTAAGACATCAATGTGTACAACCAATTATGCATGCACATCCATGCATCTCTGCATGCTCAATGGTGCCACATGCACAACTCTGCTTCAGCAACTTTCAAATGAATGTGGATATTCTGCATTGGACAAAAATGTCCAACCACATCTGTCAGGGAACTGTAGGGTAAGACACCAAGAGCATTCCAGCTCTAATCACTACGCTTCATTAGCCCTTAGACACATTTTATTAACAAAAGGCATTAATGCAAATTAAATAAATAAACAATGATGATGCTATGGATTCACAGTGATGTTCCTCTGGACCATTCCTTTCTGTAAAACACAGCATTGTAAGACAAGAGAAACAGCTGGAAGTGATCCAGCTCTTTTGGAAAACTTCAATGGACCAGCTGTTGACATGGGTAAAAAATCTTACCAGCTGATGCTCATTCCATTGATCTTGAGTTGCTCACCAAATTTCACTGATGTTTAAAAAGAGGATCACATAATCCCCTGTGAATTCCAGAAACTCATTCAAACAGCATGTCTGCCATCATGCCACGGAGAAGTGGGGTTGTAATTCACAAAAGCACAGGTGACGGACGATCTGTTAGTCTTAAAGGTGCCACAAGTCTCTTTGTTGCTTTATTCTTGTAGTCACACAGCTTCCAATGGAACATGGTTTGTCTTGTCTTGGCCACAGCAATATCTCTCACACACTTTGGCCAGTTCCGATAGGATAAAAACAGAAGAAGCCAAGGCAGTGAGGAGCAGCAAGTCTACCGATGAAGAAAATGAAACAAGTGGTTACTAATGCAAATGGAGAAATTACAGTAGTTGAAATGGTTTCTAGGTTATCGGAAGCAACGCTACTGGGCTTAGGGGCTGGATTTTCTCTCCCAGCCCCTGCTGTGGGCCAGAGTGGCCCTAGAAATGTTCAGAGAAGTGAAAAAAAATAAAAAATGGAAATGACTAGACATCCATTTCTGGTTTTCATTTGGGGTGACTTGGATTTTGAGGGGGTTGTCCCCCTGTCCTGCCTTACAGCCTTATCATATCATACTACTTGGTTTTAGTGCTATGATTTCACCTTAACTGCTCTGGTTGCCTCCTGTGTAATCTTGGGATTTGCAGTTTAGGGAGGGGCATTTAGCATTCTCAGCCTGAGAGTTCTTAGACCTCACTAAACAACAAACCCCAGAATTCCACAGGAGGCAGCCAGAGCATTTAAAGTGGAATAATAATAATAATAATAATAATAATAATAATATCCTGCCCCTCTGTTAAAAACAATCGGGGCGGCTTACAAAAATTAAAATACCAATACAGATTAAAATCCCCAAACACCACCCTCCCCATCCTCCCCCATAAAAATACATTAAACCAAAATACATTAAAACAACTGATCTAATAATAATGAAATAATAAAGTAATAGTATTGCTATAACATAGCGTGATAAGGCTTTACACTGCTGGAAGTCTCCAGGAGCAGAAACGTCTTGGCTAAGTTCCTGTTTAATGCTAGTAGAGGATTAAGCGGCATCTTTACATGGAGGTAATGGAAGCAATGATCATGGGCAGGAGTCGTGTGGCTGGTGGATTGCCAGCAATTCTGTGGGCATTCTAATGGCTGTTTCAGTCATGGGGTGGGAGGATGGCAATGTGCCTAGGTGCCATTGCATAATGGTTTGTGTAGGTAACTTGCATAAGAGGGTATCCGAGACCTCCTTATGCAAGTTCTAAACTGTATAACTGCCAACAAAATCAGGTTGCTGTCACCCCCAGAGGATTCTGTAGCCCCCTCTTAAAAATTGGCAAGGAGGAACTTTGGTTGTGAATTGCATTATTAGTATTAAAATTAATAAATAATTCCATCCAACCATGAAGAAAAGATCAGTTGAACTCTGTGAGGTTCAGAAAAAATGACCTTAGCGGACTGTCGGTGGCCCACCTGTGGCTTAGATGGATTACTCAGATTTGGTCTCCAGTCTGAATGTAAGGGGCTGATGATGCTATTTAAAGGCCTACATGGTTAGGACCTCTATATCTGAAGGGACACTTGAAGGAATGCTTCTCCCTATATATTCCTGCCTGACAACTAAGATCTGTTAAAGGTGTATTCATCCATATTCCACCAGTGGGAATGATATAGGACAGAAATACATAAGAGAACTACTGTGGTACCTGTTTATGGACTGCCTTCCCTTGGAGGTCCAATTGGTGCTAACATTGGTTACTTTTACATGTGGAAACAAACATCTTTTTATTAAAGCCTTTGCAGTCTAATTAAATGGTTTTAACTGTTTTAGCCTTAAAATGCTTTTATCCTGTTAGAATGATCTAATTGTTTTAAACCAAGAACCGTATTACATTGCTTGTATTGTTTTATTTGTACAATGTCCTGTGATCCCATAATGAAAGATGGGATAGAAATATCTTAATAAATAAAATACAGGTTGCCCCCCATTTATGCGGGATTGGTACCTGCAAGGTCCTCCAACATGACTGCATGGTCAACTTTTACCAGAAGTTGACCATAGCATCTTACCAGATGCCTAGAGAGGCATCCTTTCTAGGTCCTCCAGCATGATTCTATGGTATTCATGGTAGTTTGCTATTGTAAATGGTTTCAGGTACCCACAGTTAGTCTGGGAACATATTCCCCATGGATACAGGGTAGGTGGGGCAACCTGTAAATAATTTTTTCACTCATTTTTTCTCACACATTCACCACAATCCACTTGCTAGGTGTTCCAACCTTTTACGAAGAAATAAATGCATTCAGAACTTCAGCTCTCAGACTTACCTAGGGCTCCTAAATTCTCTGTCTGGAAGATCTTTTGGAGCGGAGGAATGTATATTACTGCCATCTGACCCAAAATGGATCCCAGAACAGAATACAAGAACATGCGGTTTCGGAAAAGGCCAATTTCTAATATCAGTTTTGTCTAGGGAGGAAAAAAACCCAAAACAAATAAAAGACATATTGGGCTGGGAGAAGTGAGCCGATGTTCTATTGATATTTTCGACATACATCAAGACTGTCATCTCTAAAGCAACTTTTGGGCAAACAGACGATACATTAAATGTTGGGCTGCTTTTATACTATCTGGTGTTCCCTTTAAAAATAGCTTCTGACAACAGTGGATGGGTTGGTAGGGAGATGTGTCAAGGGTAGGATTGTAGTACATGCAGATTAAGTCAATAAATCTTTCCACCATCCTTCCATCCTGATGGAAACTGCCACTTCAGTAGTTTTATTTGCCCCTGCAGGGCCTTTTTTGTTGTGTCACTCGCCATGTGGCATGATCTTCCTATTGAGATTAGGTGATCTCCCATGGCTGGTTATTTCTACCACCAACTAAAAACATATATGTTTGCCCAGGTACTTTTCTGAACCCCCCCTCCAATTTTCAATATGGTCAATTACCACATTGATTTTAATTGGTTTAATTGGTTTAATTGGTTTTAATTGATTTTATGGTGCTAGGATAGGAACCATGTGGCTTTCCAGATGCTGTTGAACTACACCTCCTATAATACCTCACCATTGGCTGTGCTGGCTAGGACTGCTGGGAACTGAAGTCCAACAACAGCTGGAGGGCTGCAGGATTCACATCCCTGTTCCAAAGCTAGAGTAGGCCCACTGAACCAATTTAATTTCATAAGTGTTAATTTAGCAAGTTTGCATTGATGCAGTGTTCTCCTCTAGCTGTTACTGACAATTGAACTGAACCCATTTTGTTCATTATTTTGAGCTATGTGTTTTATGGTATCTGTTTTTATTATAAACAACTGTGAGACTTTTAAAATGAAAAGGAGTACTGTATAAAATGTTCGTAAAGAAAAAGAGAAGATAAAATACTGGCTTGTTAACGGCTCCACTCTTTAGGGGAATGATAACTTTATGGCAGCCATTTTACTCATGACTGTGGTGTGGGAAGAAAGTGTTGAACTCCCTTCCTTATATAATGGCCTAAATCCAGTTATTAGTTCCAACTAGTGTAGAGTAGACAAGCTGGACTGTGTCCAGAGAAGGGCAACCAAAATGATTGGAGGTTTGGAAGCCATGCCCTATGAGGAGCGGCTTAGGGAGTTGGTATGTTTAGCCTGGAGAAGAGAAGGTTAAGAGGGGACATGATAGCCATGTTTAAATATCTGAAGGGAGAATGGGGCAAACTTGTTTTCTGCTGCTCCAGAGACTAGGACACAGAGCAATGGACTCAAACTCCAGGAAAAGGGATTCCACCTAAATATTAGGAAGAACTTCCTGACGGTAAGAGCTGTTTGACAGTGGAATGTGCTGCTGCCTTGGAGTGTGGTGGAGTCTCCTTCTTTGGAGGTTTTTAAACAGAGTCTGGATGGCTGTCTGTCAGGTACGCTTTGATTGTGTATTCCTGCATGGCAGTGGGTTAGACTAGATAGCCCTTGTGGTCTCTTCCAACTCTATGATTCTATGACCCATTGAATCAACAGCAACTTAGTAATTTAGTACTAAGAACTTTAGTAATACACTTAAGTAAGTTCCATTGATACCGTTGACCAATTTTCTACCCCCCTGACCCTCCTGTGGGCCACACCCTGTCCTGAGCACACCAAACTGCCTTGTTTCCCCTCCATTTCTCTTCCAAAATGGTGACCAGAAGAGATTTTTGTAGCACCATTTTCAAGAAGAATCAGGTGGTGGGGATCCTGAGGGCTTTTGGTGAGGAGTTGCATTTTTTAAACACATTTTTGGGTGGGGTTTGGGCATGATTTTTGGACAAGTTTTACCCAAATATTGTACTGAATAATTATTTAATTTCATGGAGGGAAGGGTGGAACTGTTGGACATTCAGAGGCCACACATGATGTAGAAACCCACCACCCCCCCACCCTGGTTTGAACTCAATGAATTCAGTAAATCACATTTCAAGTATTTAAAAAACCTAGCACCTATCTGTGAGGTCTATGTGAGACGTTCATTTTGCTCATATTTTAAACATGTTCATCGTGACACAGTATCTCCTTTGCCAATAGCTTAAGACAAGTTGCCAACTGGGTAAAGCATCAGTCTCTTTCTCACCTGAGAGCGACAGGTCAAGGCATTGAAGAGGTCAAAGAACACAAAGCACGTGAAAGTCATTGTTGTGGTCCGTGGTGTTATGCCAATTTCGGGAATCTGGGAGCATAAGCAACAAAAGCATGGGTAAGAAAGAGAAAGTGGGGAGGGATATGTGTGGATGTTTTTTAAGAATGTGCAAAGTCAGCTCTCTAAGTCTCACAATGGACCTTTTGTTTGCAAAGTCACAGTCACCTTGAAGTTTTTCTCCTAAAGGAAAGATTAGAAGCACCACTCTGCCAAGGAACTAGACACATAGTCTTAAATCTACACCTGATGATGGATGAGTGACAAGAACTTTTTGTTAAAAGCCAGGACAGATTAAAAAAATAAAATAAATCCAGAAGGGTGTGTTTTCTAAAGGGAGGAAACTATGGTGGGGAGGGCAGGGTGAAGAGGACTTTGCCAACCCCATGAAGAATTTTGCCCCCCTCCAGTGAATTGTTTTCTTTACTACTCAAATTACTAACCTAGCAGTAACTTAACACTTCAGCTGAGTATTTAGGAGTTTAGACATACAAGAAAAGGGACAGGGAAATTGACCAAGGGATTGTGAACACAGCAAACAGAACAGTTCCAGGTGTGAAGAACTTTCAGTGTTCTCTGCAATGCCACAAATTTGGGAATTGAAGGGAAAAAATCATTTGGGGGTAATGGAATTCTTATTTGGGGAGCAATGCTTCCACTCCCCACTGCCCTTGTTTTTCGGGGTGATTTCCACCTATTTACAATTTAATGGTATAGACCAAAGGAATTACAGATAGCTTTTACCGAGGCTCCCCACTCTCACTAATCACTTTATGGAAATGATGATGCCTTTTTGCTTCACATGCTTGCATCCTATGAAATTGCCCATTCATATAGAATCATAGAACTGGAATTGATCACGAGGGGCATCCAGCCCAACCCCCTGCCATGCAGGAATATACAATCAAAGCACTTCCTTGAAAACAAGAAGTTACAAGTAAACTGAAACAACAGTTTCAGAGTTATCATCTTAACTTGTGTGAGAGGGCATACCATGGAACTAGTCCTATTTAGCTTGTGTGTGACCTGAAAGGCCATACCATGAAACCAAGTCTAGAAACTCATGACACACTCATAAGAACCACACAAAGGTGGTTGGAAATGATTCTGCATCTCTCTTGGCTAAAGGCAGATTGTGCCACACTATCTTGCTCACCTCTTTCCAAAAGACAAACATGGTTCCACTGATGATGACGGTGGCTGAAAGGAAGATCTTCAGAATCAAAGACTTGCTGAGAATGGTATCTGTGATGCTCCTTGGAGGTTGTCGGATGGCATCTTTGTCTACTGGTTCAACACCCAAACTGTTCTCAGATTCCAGAAAAAGACACATTATTATATGAGTACTGATTCATTAGCCCTTTAGCTTTGCTGTACAGATGATTTCCAGTGATATGTGCAAGGAAATTGCATCCCTAAGATCAGTAGTGGCTGGGGGTGTCAATGTCTGTGATGGCAATGCAAATCATTGTAAATTGCATTCTTGTAGGCAAGAACAAGTAACGTAACAATTTTTCTCCTTCCTGAGAGAAAGTCATAGAAATCTACATAATTTTTGAAGACTATTCATAGTTCAGGACTTATTTCTATGCCAAAAAACTGTGCAGGATTTTCTGTGCAGAATATTGTATTCTTTCTTTTTGTTTAAGAATGCAAAACAAGCAACTGTACTAACGTTTATAGTAATATTAAGATTCACCACGTAGCTGTCCCTAATACACTTGTGCAGGAATGTAAAATGGGGCAACGACTTGATCTTTGCTGTGCTTCTAGATCTAATTATCCAACAGATCTTAATTTTTAACTTTTCCTTTGCTTACTAGGAATAAAACACAAGAGTAAAATTTGACTGGTAAGAATTTCTACTTCCAAAAATTAGATATTAATCCAAATGTTATTTCAGGGATTGCAAATCCTGTTCACCCTAGTTTTCTTGTCCTTTTCCTCTAGGAGCATTAATTAATGCATGATTGAAACATGGACAAACTTAAGGATTCAGTGGATGATTTAAATGTCAGAATCTACATTACATTCACATTTCACAAGCAGCGGGGAATACTAGCAAAAGCAAAAGTCTGCTTTCTAAATGTATTTATTTATTACATATGTTAGATAAGAAGAGGAAATGGTTCACAGTGAGATCTTTCCCAATACCCTGATCCTTTCATTTCATCCCACCCCCTCACCTTTGAGCTGGAGGACCATCCATTATAATATTGATCCAGAGAATCTGCATGGCATTGAGTGGATTTGGCAAATTGAATATTGTTGACAGAGCAATTAAACTTAGAGCTGAGATGCTCCTGCCAAGAGGAAAACAAAAGACACAATTAAATCTTAATGGAGACCCAGAGGTATCAATGAAGGTTCATTTTAGAACTTTTTGGAAGAGTTACTATACCTCCCAGAATCCTCCAGACAGCATGTCACCCCCCCAACACACATCCTCCAAAAAACTAACATGTCTAAGCACTGGCTCAGTCTTAATGATTAAGCAAGAACTACTTACGTGCTGAGCTGAAATCGAACAAAATTTTTAATGTTGTAAAATATGCCTTTTCCCTCCTCGATAGCATTCCTATTGGAAAGGAAAGAAAGACATTTTGTAATAGTGAGTAAATAGCGATATACTTCAGTGAAACACTGAGATTCTGCAAAAGCATTCTGGATTTTCATGGAAGTAAGAGCTGTTAGTGACTCTGGAAACATGCAACAGAGACTGGGATCTTAGAGGTGCATTGCCGTGGTAATTTTCATGTTAAGGGCATAGTAAATCTACTCCAGACTTCAAAGGATCTCTCCAAGGTCCTGAACATATCTTGTTGATAGGGATCAGCACCTTGGATAGCTCTGGGATAAAAATCCCCTTGTTTGGAAGGTACCAGCTGCCTGTGTTCCACCACACCACTGTAACTACAGTAGCACCCCCATATCCACTGATTCGCCAACCGCTGATTCAATTATCCATGGTTGGTGACAGCGGTGGTGGTGGTGGATGGGGGAGAGAGGGGAGGAGGCTTCCAGATGGCTTCTGTGGCAGCAATAGCGATTGGGGGGAACGAAGGGAGGGGCTAAGAGGTCTTACTTGCCTTCTCCCTTCAGCCGGTGGGATGGCTCCCATGGCAGCAATGGTGATGGTGGGGCATCTGCTATTATCCGTGAAATTCATTAACCATGAAATTCATCCACTGGAACCAATCCCCCATGAATACGGGGTCCTACTGTATTCCAGTGTAGCTGGTGCCAGTGATGGCATGAAGAAAAATAGCATGGTGCAAAAGCTGAAAGTAAGGCATTGAAGAAATAGGCTGCTAAGAAGTGGCGGGTTTTGTCTGCCTTTTCTTGCCACCTCTACACAACTGTGGTAGCAATGTAACTGAAAGTACAACCATCCAGATTCAGGATAACCAAACAGATTCCAGCCACAGTTCCTGCTGCCACAACAAACATTAGCTGCAAAAAAGTAAGGAAAAGGAAAAGCAAGAAGGAAGGTGCTTTCTTGCCACTGCTAAGAATAAGCCCCATCCTTTAGGATTAGGGCCAGGGAAGCACTTTGGCCATGCTTTTCAGCCTCTGTGGTTATTTTAATCCTGGGAGAGGCCGTTTCTCCACCTTGAAAGTCAACTTGATTTTAAGCCCAGGATGAGCCCTGGTTTTAAGCCCAGTATTTCTCAACTTGTTTTAGGCCCAAGAGACCCCAACATGGAGAAATTACACCCTAGGGTAGGATGAAGTAACAGGTTTTTTTTTTTCCAAAATTGGGGTTGATGGATGTTCCTGGGGTCTAAGAAATATATAAGGTGGCTGTGTGTGGCCCACTTTACCCACCCAGCTTTGAATCTATTTGAGATTTCCCCCTCCTTCTCCAAGACCTCAGTAACATAATTCCTATGCCCTCCCATTTCTCTACCTACAAACAGCAGAGAATTTGAAGAGGCTCTTTAAACTAGCCTGTGGTTGGTTATAGTACTGTGCACAAATCAGCATTTTTAAAAATTACATTTTGGACTAACGTTCCCAGAATCAACCTCTCACACCCTGCCATCACCTAAGAGATACCTACATGATTGTTGAGAAGTCATCATCCACAAGGATCATGTTTGCAGCCTCCTTGCTGACATCAGTTCCTGCCCGTCCCATTGCAACTCCGATATCGGCAGATTTCAGAGCTACAGCATCATTCACCCCATCCCCAGTCATTCCCACAATGGCTCCTGCCTGCTGCAAAGCCTGAAGAAGTGACAAATGAACGTAAACATCAGTCTCCACCAAGAGAGATTCCTCGTGCAGGTTTAAGGTACCTTTCACAGCAAGAAAAGCATTGAATGTGTAGCATAGAACCCTTGAATTTGGAAACATAAAACAGTGTACTGAATGCAGTTTTGAGATATTGATCAATTAGAGTTTGAACTTCCCAAATTTGGGTCCATTACCCATTTCAGCTCAAGCCTATTTGGGAGGTGCAATTGATCAAAGAAAATAAACCCTTGTTATGCATGATTTTGCCCAAGCAATCAATATTCATTAAAGGATAGTTTTTCATACAAATATGATCAATATGCCCACATCTAAACAATGATATGAACAGACAGTATGTTTCTGTTACCGCAATAGTCCTGAATAAGCCAATCAGGGCACCCTTTTTTAAATGTTACTGATATAGTCTTGGCTAGCCAATCAGGGCAGACATATTTTTCTGTTGCTGCAATAGTTCCCAGCCAGCCAATCAACATACACATACAGACAGACCCCTGTATCTGCAAGACCCATACCCACAAATTCATTTACCCACATCTGACAATATATGGTCACTCCAGGCATCTTCTAGGTCCTCCAATGCAACCCTATGGTATACTTGAGCCAGGAGTAATTTATTTTAATAGGGTTTGCTATTACCTGCAGTTTCCAGTATCCATGGTAAGTCTGGGAACCTATCCCCTACAGATATGGAGATCTATCTGTATTTTTATATTGTGTGGCATAATCTCAGCTGAGCAAATCAGGGCACTTGCCCAGGCCTAGTTAAATAAATGAATAGCTTTCCCTGATTAGCTCTTTTGTAATCATTACAAAACCTGATAAGGGCAAAGAAAAGGTTGAAACAGAAGGAGGGAAATGCACAAATAATTTCAGTTATTTCATTCCATTAGCAAAAAATAGTTCAATGCCAAGAGCAATGGAACAAGTGATTTTCTCACGTGATGTCCAGTCTGATTTTGCTGTTCCTAAGGTGCCAGTTTGAACTCTGCTAAAGAATCAGCAATACAGACCCATGATAATTTGAAACGGCTACTTCTGTCCTCCTTTATTGAAATGGCTGGGTATAGAAATCCCTTTATTTACACAGCAATGAGCTAGCAAAGGATAATTCCTACAATGAGTTGTGAGAAAAGAGAAATCAAGGGAGGAAAATGGAATCTCAACAGAAGGAAAAGTTTACAGCCAATTGGGCAATCCAGAAGCCATGAAGCAATCACCGTAGAGCAAAATCAAGTCTAGTTACTCCAGCAAGAGACACCAGGGCACCACTAGTTTGGAGTCAGGAAATACCTTTATGATTTTAAGTTTGTGTTTGGGACTTGTTCGGAAGAAAATGGAAACCTGGATGATGAGGAGAACAAAAAAGAGATCTATGTGAGACTGCTGCTGTTTTTAAGAATGGCCACACACCATGCTTTTACAGTCCCTTCAAGGGCCATTACGTTTTGGACTGTTGAGGACAGTGCCGACTCGGTGATGTTCTCCAGTTCCTCCCCAGACATGGCTTTCATTTTCCCATTGCAAAGACCAATATTCCTTCCTGAAAAAGAAAAGAAACATTATTGCAGTGGATTGTTTCAATCAAGAGAACACGAGTCAGTGAGGAATTTCTGGTGACTCATCTGGAACCACATCAAATCCAGCAAGGAATGGTTGAATAAGTTGGGAACATTTCACCTAGAGAAAGGGAGATTAAGGGAAATTGTGATGATCATCTTTATGGGGTAGGCAAAATGTGTGTCTCGCCCCTCCCCAATGTTTAGCGGCCTTTGATACCTCTAGAATTCCCCAAATGACTTTTTTCTAGCCAAAAAATAAGCATAATTGCTGTTCCTGAAAGCATCCAGGTAGAACAATTTAGGGCCCATCTAAAAAGTAAAAAAATCCCTCATGGAATTTGTTGGGAATCCTACCTGTCTAAATGGGATCATGCACCAATCCACACTATTTGGAAGGAGGGGCTAAAATGGCAAAAAAAAAAAAAAGCAGTAAAAGCCTTCACAGCTTTTCCCATGCTTTTAAAAAAAATGCGAGGGGGGTGCGCATTCCTGCTCATTTGGACAATCGAGCGATAAGTGATTCAAAGGGAAGCACAAAGCTGATTGGCCTGGTGAAAGCAGGGGTGAGGCTTGCTAACAGGGCAAGCACCTGCTGCTACTATGTTGGATTTTCACCTTAGCAGTTGCTAAGGTGATAAAACGGGGTGGTCATTTTTTATTTTGCTTTCCTGTTAAAATGGAAAATCACTATATCGTTCCAGTGCACCTTGGATGACTTAAAATAAAAATAAAAATCATCGGCACTGAAGAACTAATGTGAGCAAATCTCTCGTGGCCACCATCTGGAATGTGAGGCTTATGGGGGCTTCTGAGGCCAAAAACACCATCAAGACATGTCGCTGGTGCTGCAAAATGCCATTACTACAAGGTACTCAATTTCTTCTCCCTCATATAGATGGGCCCCTAGAGAGCCAGCAGCTCTTTACAGTTGTTGTTTTGTTGGTCAAAATTTGTGCTTAAAACCCTAAAATGCTACAGATCCATGTCCTGTCTCTGTTGCAGGCTCTCTGTGTGGTCTTGAGTGTCTGCCCTCAACCTCTGACTTTCTCAGTTTCCCATTTGTAAAATGGAAACAGTGCTAATACAAAAAGAAAATTTTAAAAGAGAAGTAATTGTCTGTGGGAGAGCTGGTGTGATGTAGTGGTTTATGTGTTGGACTAAGATTCTGGAGACCTGGGTTTGAATCCCTGCTTGACCACAGCATCCCACTATAAGTGACCTTGGGTGCATCACCCCCTCAACCTCAGAGGAAGGCAATGACAAACCCTCTCTGAATAAATCTTGCCAAGAAAACCCTGCGATAGGTTAGAGTTTCCATAAATCAGAAATGGAAAAGACACACAACAATTTACCTTTTCAATCAGTTGCAAAGCCTCCCTGTACTGTTTAACATAAAAACAACCCAACAGCTAATTTTTGGAGAACAAGAACTGGCCACTTGGTGGTGATGGGGGGTTGTTTTATTTTTCAGTAGTCCATTTTATGCCCATTTTGGGAGGGCATAAAAGTGGCCCCTGTACTTGCTGCAGTTGTCTACCTGGATGTAACTGAAGGATTGTCCTAGAGAAAAGGCAGCAGACTTGTTCTCAGTTGTCCTCCAACCCATGGATAAAAATCATAGGGTGGCATATTTTGGCTAAACTTGAGGAGAATCACCTTAATGCTCAGTCTATTTGACTGAGGGAGCAGAGGGAGACAATTCTTTTTCAGTGGAGGTACTTTAAGTAAAGCCTGGATGGTCATCAGTCAGGGATGCCATGGCAGCATCTTGCATTGCAGAACATGTGCTGAGAACAGAGTTCATAGAATCATAGAATCATAGAATTGCAGAGTTGGAAGAGACCACGAGGGCCATCCAGTCCAAGGGTTGGACGATCCCATCCAGGGTTGGACGATAAGCTCTCTAAGGTTAGTTCTAATTTTAACATTCTATAGCCTAAATCAATTTTTTTTTGGTCCCAACTAAAGTGGATTCAATAAATCAGTGGTGATTTGGTAAGTTCCTGCCCAGGTAAGGAAAATACAGTGAAGAGAATCAATGTGATATTCAGTACCACCTTTTACATTGGTCATTCCAAGTCTGAAAAGAGCATAAACCCAACTGCTAGTCCCAGCTAGAGTAAACTCATTGAATCCATGAGATTTATAGAAATGTTGATTTACCATTCAAGCACTGATTCCGGGGATCTGCTCTTGCTGAAAAGTAGGAAGAGGGCAGCACTGAAATATCACAACTGCAGGAATTTGTGAACTTGGAACTCCAAAGCCATTTACTGGCAGAAACACCAGCGCGACTTACAAATGGGAAAGAATTGAAGGTCTTTCTTTCACTTATCAATGGAGGAGATATAAAATCAACACTATTGAAAAAGTACTCTATATTGAAAAAAAGTACTCTACGGTGAACTAAGAGGGTTGCTCCAAAAAAGTGATACAAGGACTCCCTGAAACAACATTTCAGGCTTGGCCAAATTGATCACCAACAATGGTCCGCCCTGGCCTCACATCGGGAGGCATGGAGACGCACTATCCACAATGCTGCAGCCTTATTTGAGAACTCATGCCGAACAAGTCTTGAAGAGAAACAACAACACAGAAAGAATCACAACCCAGAAACATCACCCAAGGAGACCTTCTGCTGTGCTTTCTGCAACCGGACTTGTTTATCTCGGATTGGCTTTTTTAGTCATCAGCACGCTTGCAGAAAGCACGGGATGAGTCCTTCCTGAATCTTCGTTTGCAAAGAAAAGCCAGAGAGAGATTGAAAAAGCCAAAGAATTTTGTAAAAAATTAAATTTGGAGGAAAAGAACGCCTCAAGAGTATCCACAGGCTGAAACACATCAGGTTTTTCAGCTAAAAATACACCAGCTTTTTAGCATCTTGAGACATGTCCCCCTTTTCTCTTGTGGATTTCATTGAGTGCTTCCTCCTTTTTCCCCATTCTCTTCTTTTTCAGAACAGCAACTAGATTTAGGCCTACAAATGATGTTTCATATCTCACTCACCAATGGCCAAAGCTGTTTCCAAGGCATCGCCGGTTATCATTTTCACTGATACCCCTGACTCAATGAGGACTTGAACTGCTTCCTTCACGCCATGCCTTGGTGGGTCAATGATTCCAACGAGGCCTAAAAATGTTAGCCGGCCAAGTTCTGGTCCAGAAGCCAATGCAAGCACTAGGAAAAAAGGACAGAGACCATTTATTCATATTGTTTTGATTTCAGAACATTCCTATGCAACCTCCCACTGTCTAAATAAAGAAATCCCAAAATGATACACAATAAAAGCAGATAGGATAAAACCCAAGGCTAAAGGAATCAATAACTATAAAAGGCTTGGGTATGTTTCCTCTCCCAGCGTGCCAGTTGGCCACTTAGGAAACATACCCAATCAATCACCTCACTCCCTCTATCAATCACCACCCACAATGTAAAACAATGCAACCCCCCCCCCCCAAATAATAGTGTGTAGCTGAACCATGTGAACCTTTCAAATCTAATATAATGGCATATGTTACTATGGATACAGCTAGTATAACTATAAAATCCACCAAATATTGGTCATTAGAAACCAAGAGTAACTAAAACATTAGCAATTAGAAAAGCTATGGGATGTTTGTACTGGAAGTCTTTTATTTTAATAGGGTTCATTATTGTCCCTGGTTTCCAGTATCCATGGTAAGTCCAGGAACTGAACCTCCGTGGATAAGGGGCGGAGAGGGGCAACCTGTATTATTTTCTGAGCAGAAAAAGCTGGTTCCTATACAGAAAATACTGTTCTCTTTGCAAATCAACCATGTTCAAAATTTGTGCAGAATATGTCCCAAATTACAGCATTTTCTGAATATTGTTTTCTGTACAGAAAAAAAAAGAGGTTTAGTGTGCAAAACAATCACATGTGAATTTTACACATAATAAATCCCAAATTGCAAAGATTCTCATCAGTTCACAATTATTCTTGCTAGGGTTTCTCAACACTTGAAAAACAAGTTTTTTGACGTGTGTGTGTGTGTGTGTGTGTATGAATATTTCTTTCCCCATCCCTATTGCAGAGCAGCAAGTTGGGAGCCTTACAGTTCTGATGCACAACATATAGGTCCGTGTGAGACTCAGCGATGGATTGGGATATAAGGTGGTGCAAATATAGACTGACCCCTCAAGCCGAGTGATCCCATACTCTTTTCCTCTTGAACATAGACAGCTCTCTGTTGCGGTGTCAGTGGGAGTGAAATGCCACCGCTGTTAAACATGGTGCAATGTTGCATCACTTCTTCAAAGGCCCCCTTCATAAAGTAGACCTCTTCCTGACCCTAGGATACAAGGAGGTGAATGGAACAGGAGTGTAAAGAATACTCACACATCTTTTCATCCATGAGAAGAATGGGTGTCCAATATACGCTATGCCAATCTCCACAAGATTTTTCACAGTTATGGTGTTTTTTTTGGTGGAAAAATATATTTGTTGTAAAAGGGCAGGTTTTCACTAAAATGGGGGGGGATTTTCAAGAAGCAACATCTTTGTGCAACAAACAGTGTCATTTGGGGCAAAATACATTGTTTTCCGTAAAAAGCGCAGTTTTCTGCAAATCCTTTCCCCTCTCCCCAGACCCAAACTTTTGGCATTTTTAAATTCTTGTATGCATGAATGCAACCTGTAAAGATGTACATCCCTAGAATAGAATCATTATGGAAACATTTAGAAATCCCAGATGTGCTCCCTCCACTATCCTCTCCATTTTCTCATTAAAAAAGGGAGAACTGTACAGCCTGGAAAACTTCTATAAGTGCAGTGCTTTAAAACATGTACATTCCCCTGCCATCTTGTTTTGTATATGGGCGGCAGAAATCATAAGTTGACTTCTGGCCTCTTCTGGTTTCAGTTTTGGGGTTGGTGGTGCAGTGGGGTACCTAGGGAGAATGAGCCCCTGGTCCCTCAGAGCTTGTCCTTCCCTCAATTAGGGAAGAGGGATTATTAGAACTCCAAATTTATTCACAGTGGTGTTTAATAGCTCTCACTGCAGTAGGGCAGTGAATTCACTCTGGGATTTAGTCTGAACTTTAAAGCAACAATCCAAGGCATAGAAGCCTTTCCCCTAAATTCATTCAGCACCTTGGATAGCTCCTTCAAGTTTGGCACTCTTTCTTTCTTTCTTGATTTGATTTTTATTTGATTTTATCCTACCTTTCTCCCCATATGGGGCCCAAATCAACCCAAAACAGATTCACTGCTTGGTTTGGGAACCAGCAGTTTTTGTTGCTTATTTGGTCATTATTTATAGTAGGGTTGGACAGCCACACAGGAACTGGGGCCAATTTTCCACCCTACAACTCCCCTGTGGGCCACACCAACCCAAGTATACCAAAAATCTCTCCCTGCCCCACTGTGTTTTCCGCTTTAAAATGGCATGCCATGTCACTTCCTGAAACCATTTTGGAAACAGCAGAAAAAAGGTATTTGAGAGGGAATTAGGGGTTCTGAGGTGACTTGGGGTTGGGGAGGAGTTTTGGCATGTTTTTCTGCATTGGAGGAGGTTGAGGTATGATTTTCATGTGATTTTTGCCCCCGAATCATGCCAGAAATTCATGTGGGGGAAGAGTTTTGAGGGAGCTTGAGGGGCTGGTTGGAGTCATATAATCATAGAGTTGGAAGAGACCACAAAGGCCATCTAGTCCAACCCCTGCCATGCAGGAATAAACAATCGAAGCATTCCTGACAGATGGCCATCCAGCCTCTGTTTAAAGACCTCCAAGGAAGGAGACCTCACCACACTACCAGGCAGTGTATTCCACTTCTGAACAGTTCTTATAGTCAGGAAGTTCTTCCTAATGTTTAGGTGGAACCTCTTTTGGGTTCTTTAACAGTGCGTTGCATGGGTCGTGCTTTCCCCTGACTCTGTATTTTAATAACATCAGTGGAGATGAAGAGTTACAGTGCAACATGGCATATGACAGGAAAATGGATCCCTCCTGGCCTACAACAGGAAAATGGATACCTCCTGGCCTACTTTATAGGATTGTTGGGACAATAAAAGAGAGATGTGAGTGAGCTTCTTAGAGGAATGATGGTAGATAAAAATCAGTAAATGCCTTTACTCAAAATTGATTCCCATAGTGAATAATTATCCACTCTTTGGGCAACTTGTTCTATGGAAAATAAAAACACCATTGCTTTCTTATACCTGATTTTTTAGAGCACATTTGACAGCCATCCATTTCTGCTCGGAGCTAAAGGGAATCTCCTTCTTTCTTACATAAACGTCCTTTATATCACTCAGTTCCATCTATAACAAACATCAAGGGTCGGGGGAATGGGGACACATAAAGTTAATTTCCCTCCCATTTGGCTTTTGAAATCCAATTATTTGCATACTTCAGGCTGGGGGTGGAAAAGGAAGATATATATTCACATGCAGAGTTCCCAGGGAAGTTGTTTAGAGCTCTAGGTAAGATGAACTCTCTCCTCCTTTTTCTCTCTCACCGATAAACACATACACACACACTATTCCTACTCATCACCTGGACTAGGATAATTTCCTCCAAGCTCTGATGGCTCTCCCCACAAAGTATCCAAGCGACATCTTTGGCCTGGTCTGTCTCCTGATCCATTGATGAATCACCAGTCATTCCAGCCTACTAACCACTCATCTGCCTGGCAAAGAGAACCTGCTCTGGCAAGCACACAGCAGAATGCAATTGCCAAATTCAGGAACATTTTTTTTTTTTGCACGGGGGCGGGGGAGGTATGGCACAATTTAAGGAAAAAAACCAACCACAGTTCCACTCAGCATGCTTACAGAGACCTGTGGATGAGTCGAAATTAATTCTTGAGGAAATCATTTCTTAGGATCACAGCCAATATCCTCAGGTCAGCTTGCCCTCTCAGTACCTTGAGTTCATAAAATGAAGGTAACCATGACACTGGTTTCTTTCTCCATTTGATGAATGGCCAGATCAGTTTTTAAATTCTCTCCCATTCTTAGCAACCATATAAGGGTTGAGATTCTACATTAGGGCTATGCAAAGTAAACCTCCACATCCAGAACTAAAAATTGATTCTACTATGCCACCCTTGTGTTGAATGGCAGGGTTGTGCAACTGAACCAAGACACCAAAGCACAACTCAATGCACAACTAAACATGCAATGCACCATGCACCCATGTGCAATAGCAGTGCATGTACAACTCCAGTTCTGCAGTCTTGACCTGAATGTGGAGAATGTGGAGATTGTGGAGAATCTGAATGTGGAGAATTTACTCAGACAAAAATGTCCCACCACTTCTGTAGGGGACTGTGCATAAGACTCCAGTAGAATTGGGGTCAACTTATTTATGTATTTATTTTATTGACTTTATACCCTGCCTTTCTCCCTGGATGGGATCCAAGACGGCTTCCAGAGGTTTAAAACAAGATTAAATTGAAATCTTATTTTACAAAAGCCAAAAAAAGAATTAAATAACATTATTAAAACCATGGTTAAAACTGTGCAAAACACATTTAAAACTGCATAATTACTAATAAAAGACTTTTAAAAAATGAAATACGGCACACCACTTCATATACACTGTTGCTATATACTAAAACTCAAAGGCCTGCCTTAATAAAAATGTTTTCACCTGCTGACAGAAAGAAAGCTCTTCCCTCTCCCCAACATACCAACTAAAGATAGCCTAATTAAATCTGAAATTAATAAGCATAGGACTTGGTGCAGTCCTCCTACCTTCATTGCCAGGGCTATCAGGGCCCCTTCTGTTGGCTGTCCCATCACAGTGGTCTTTCTGATAACTGCATTATTGGCCACACAGCCAGCCTGAAAGAGATTCATTTATATGTGACAGTTTGACATTGAAGTGAGTTGACACATGAATGACATAGGAATTGTCTATATAGTGAAAATACTCCTCATAGAATTTGAGGAGAATACTATTTGTCTTAATGAGATCCTGCATCAATCTGCCATATTTGGAATGCAGCGGCAGGGCAAAAATGGCCCCCTGCATCTGTTTAGAGTGCTCTCCTCCCATACTGAAGTACCCCTTTCAATAGTAAGAGCAGTATCAGCAGTATTAAAGATTATGAAAAGATTGTGAAATATTTTCACCTACAAACTGTGACCCACCACTTCTGGGAAAAGCAAACAATGGTAGTTGCAGTAATTTTGGGAACAATTCCAAATGGACTGACAAAACATCTGATTGAAATCAGCATAGATTGGATCACAATAGCATGATGACAAAACAAGAAAAAAAGCAGCTCTGCTTGGGATGTGCCATGTTATCCGATAACCCCTTTACGGATTCCTTGATTCTTGAACAGAATCCAAAACATTGATGGTCTGGTCAGTAATACCTGGAAGACTGTGAAACTGAACCAGTAGTTAAGTTAAGTCACATACCTCCACTAGCTTTCCCACGGAGATATTTGAGAATTCTTTAATGATATGCTTGGAGGGCAAGAGGTATACTTTTCCTTCTCCATTGTATCCAACCCCACTCACCTAGGAGAACATAAATTGTGAAGAGGCATATAAACAACCCCATTGTATAGTCAACGGACTACAGCCAAAATTCTCTTTTGTGGTCTATGTTGTATGTGTATGTGCTTTCAAGTCACCTGTTGCAGCAGTTTAAAACAACAGCAAAGCACACTCCTTGTTGCAGTAGCCCGACTATAACCAAAGCAATAAATCATTTTAATGCACAACAGAATTCATCCTTTCAGCAGTACCATTATTAAGACACCTATATTCAGTTGTGTGTATATATACCTTCAAGTCTGTTGACTTATGGGAATCCCATGAATTTCATAGGATTTTCTTAGGCAAGGAATACTCCAGAGGTGGTTTTGCCAGTTCCTTCCTCTGGAATCTAGCCTAAAGCACCTGGTATTTGTTGGTGGTCTCCCATCCAAGTACTAATCAGGGGTGACCCTGCTTAGGTTCCAAAATCAGATGGGATGTCGTGCCTTTAGGGTATTTAGGCCCACTGTTCTATGTTATGTAATTTTATGTATATTTCGCTATTGTACCTCGGCTTTGAATCCATCTGAAGTTACAAGTTGAGTGACGGTCATTTCATTGGCTGTCAGAGTGCCAGTCTTGTCAGAACAGATAACGTTGCAACAACCTAAGAGCAAAGAAGAAAGTGTCTCAGCTGAAAGTAGGCTGATTGTTTTCATGTGTATTAGTAGACCTATATCCACCTAATCCAGCATGCTGATTCCTCCAGAGCTCACTATTATTGTTACAATAAGCCCACAAGTGGTTGAGAATGGAGGCTATAGCCTTCCCTGGCTCTTGCTCCCAATAATGTACTGCCTATGAAAGTGGATGTTCTATTAGTTGGGTTCATGTGGAAGCTGACTGCTTGGAATCAGTGTATTGTAAAATATTATACAGTGTATACCATTTTAAGAAGCATTTATTCAATTTTAAAAAGCATTTATTATGGAAAGTCTGAGCTCTTTCCCTCCGCACAATTTTACCACTTTAACTGCCATGGCACCATCCCATGGAATCCTGGGGTTTGTAGTTTGGTGAGACACTAGAGCTCTCTAGCTCAGAATTCTAATAATCTTCCTTAAACTGCAAATCCCAGGATTCTATAGGGTGGAACCATGGCAGTTAAAGTGGAATAATAGCGCGATCATTCTGTAGTGTGAAAGGGCTCTCTGTGTCTGAGGCTGTTGCCACATTGCAGAAATAATGCAGTTTTGACACCACTTTAACTGCCATGGCTCAATGCTATGGAATTCTGGGATCTGTAGTTTTGGGAACCATTTAGCCTTCTCTGTCAGAGAGCTCTGGTGCCACAACAAACTGCAAATCCCAGGATTATATAGGATGGAACCATGATAGTTAAAGCGATGTCAAACTGCATTATTTCTGCAGTGAGGCCACAGCCTTAGCAATATAGAAGGTGGAGGTTGTTGCCATGTCTAAGGGCTTATCTACACCAGCCAGGTTATGTCGGCTCTCCGCTGGTGTATCCTGGCCTGTTCTGCCCCTGTTACCTTGATGAACCAGGCCAGAGTCCATACAGAATTCCAGCCTATCATTGCAGCAGTCATCACCATTTTTCTCACTATGCCAGGTCCAGGGGAAGCCAGCTGCATGTCACGTGCTGGCCACAGCCTTGGTCACATGCTGCAGGACTGCTGCCCAGACCAGTAAGGGTGACTGGCAGCAGCAGTGAGGACTAGCATGCTGGACTGGCTCTTGTGGACATGTGGGGCCTGATCTGGTTTTTGCCAGTAATGGATTCAATTGAGTATTATTGTAAAATGCTTTATTGGTCCTTACCCTAGCTTGCCCCCATCACAGCCCCGTATATGCCCTGGGGGTGTTGAGGACTGCCTGGGGGCAGAATGGGGCAAAAGCCCTGCATCATATGGACTGCAGGACTCTGATATAGGGGCAAGGCCATGGCAATTAGCCCATGCCTGTGTCCCAACTAGAGTAGACCCATTCAATCAATGGGTTTTACCTACAGGTTGATTTACCATTCAGTGTTTGATTCAGTGGGTTTACACTAATTGGAACTAAACAATGTATGTTCATTTATATTCAGTTTAGATCTTCCCTTTCCTACAATATGGGACCCAATAGGATTCAGACCAAAAACTGAAGGAAGAGGAGGGGTGAAAGGAATTGAAGTAAGGCCTGAAAATACCAGTCTATTGACAAGGAAACAACCAATCAGATAAGACAAAAGGGAATATACCAGGGGACACTGACTCTATCCCTATTGTTCCTTGTAGGCACACAGTTGTGAATGTACTGATTATACAGTTCTCCACTTCCAGTACCATTTGATCATCCTAATTAGTATTTCTCTGTTCTCTATGAACATGTCACACCAGCTGTTAAAGCCATCTCCCAGTCTTGTGGTACAGAATAATATTTATGAATTCGATCTCTTTAAATCAGAGGTGGGCAACTGAGACAGGTCTGGTGGCCATTTTTGTGGCCTGGGACACTCAGGGCACTGCGTGGACTGTCAAACATGCCAGAACCCTGCCTCCCCCACAACCCCCCCCCGAAGTTACTGGAAGTTCATGTCTGCCCTTGAAAAATGCACGTTTTATTCATATTAAACAATGCAGGTATACTCAGTTGTTGTTATGTGTCTTCAAGTCAACTCTGACTTATGGTGAGCCTCTCATAGGGTTTTCTTGGCCCAGTTTATTCAGAGGAGGTTTGCCATTGCCTTCCTCTGAGGCTGAGAGAGTGTGACTTACCCAGTGGCTAAGTGGGAATTGAAACCCACGAGCCTTAGGCTAATCTCCCCTGAAACCAATTTAAAAGGTGAATTGCTCTTTATGGATGCTCCTAGGAAAAGTAAGTCATCATTTCTTTTGGGCTACAAAAGATAGTCTGAAAGGGCTGAAGGCTTCAAATACAGCAGGGGAAGGGCACATGTGCCCCAGGACTGCCCACCTCTGCTTTAAATGGACGAGTGCAAAGTGTTACAAAGGAATTGACCCCCAACTTAGGCAATACAGGTTCAGAAGGTTCCACCCCCATTCCAACCTGGTTCCTCCCCAATGACATCTTGCCACCTTACCTAGGGTTTCAACTATCGGCAGCTTCTTCACAATGACACGTTTCTTGGCCATTCTCAAGACACCCAGTACCAAAGTCACTGTGACCACGATGGGGAGGCCCTCGGGGATGGCAGCCACTGCCAAACTGGACACACACAATCATATACCATTGGAGTTATACACCCTAAAGGGCATGTTTGGAAGTATTAATTACGTTAATGATGCTAACATGAGCATTACTGCTGAACCACTGAACTCAAATCAATACAGGCATTTCATTTGTTGACGTTAAAATCTTAAGAAAGGTTTGTGTCATTAATTCTAGGATCAGTTTCTTAGCTAATTCATTACATCATTACATTTAACAATGAAGTTGGCCCTCCACATTCACTGGAGCTGGGGTGCAGGAGTGCTGCAAAAGCAGGAAAAAAATGCTAATATCTCTAGGTCCCCTGATCCATATTTAACACACTGAAAAAGTACAATCCGTGTATTCAACCAACCAAGATGCCTTGGAGGCGGTAGGGTTCCTTCACAAGGCAGAAGCAGGTGGCTTGTGGGGCTTGCTACTGCCTCCACTACTGCCCTATGCCATTTTTATTAGGGACTTACAAGCCTCGCCACACGTTCGCAGTCTCTCTCAGTCTTGCAGGACTTGCAATCCCTATTAAAAACAGCATAGGGCAGCAGTGGAAGCGGCAGCAAATAATCTGCAAATAATCAGATTTGCAAAAATTAAACCTGCAAATGTGGAGGGCCAACTGTAGTTAAAACCATTAGAAATGGCCAGTACTGAATTATCGTGAGAAAGGCGAATCATTCTTCAAAAACAACATTGTTGCCATTTAACAAATGCAAGAATGAATGTTTAAATGATCACTGAAATGGTAAACAAGTGAACGGTAACTAATTAATCTTAAGGAACTACAGTTGTCCCTTCATATTAGCTGGGGTTTGGTTCCGGGACCCCCGTAGATACCCAAATCCGTGAATACACAAGTCCCATTATATGCATTGGCATAGCAAAATGGTGTCCCTTATATAAGATGGCAAAATCAAGGTTTGCTTTTTGGATTATTATTTTTTAAAGAATATTTTCAAGCTGTGAATACTTAAATCCATGGATACCAAATACGTGGATACGGAGGGACAACTGTATTTTGAACACAGTACATTCCACTACTATTACCAACTTCTGTAACAAAGTATACTCATCATTACATTTGGTTCTCATTGATTCTGCAGCATGCATAGCTAGACTAGATTTACCTGCTCTGACCTTTTACTTCCCCCAGCAGAGTATTGAACAATACTATTCTTTGATACTGTGGGATCCTTTTCTGAGACATTGCACAAACAGCTGGTTACTGTATTTGATAAAAGAGCCAGTTTCCTCATAAACTATAAAGATATATATAGCACCATCTTTTAAACCCTGGAGTAGATATTGCCAGCAAGGCTAATATTTGTACAAAGAGAAATAAACGTTTCATTACTGGCACAAGGGTGGGAAAGGGTGTGTATGCTGTCTACCATGCTATCATGTAGACAAGGTGCTTTTAATATCTTCTGACATTGCAGGTGAAGTTCTGGATCCTGATAACAACCATTTTTTTTCCTGTTTGGAGGGTTCTCTCTCAATGGGTACTGGGAAAAGTGAACACAGGAGCTTTGCACTTTACACAGAGACTGGAGATTCTGGGAGCAGGGATTCTGGGAATTATAGTATAAGGCTTGAATCCTATTTTGGCTTTACACAGGCATCAATACTGTTGTGCAAGTGGTTGCACTCAATTAAGGAGTTGTCTAAACAGTGAAAATGCTCCTCGCACAACATGAGAAGAATATAATCAGTCTAAATGGCATCCAATATCATTTTGACATACTGGGAAGGAGGGAGACAAAACCACCATATACTGCATGGGAAAAACCTTTGCAACTTTTTCCAAAGTTTTTTTTAAGCAACGGTCTTTTGAAACTTTAATCGACTTGTAAGCAGATAGGATTCATTTGCAGCTACTTCAAAACTGGTTAAGAACCTGTCTTTCCTTCCAGTTTATTTCAGCTTTCCTCAGCCCGAACAGATGCTTCCTTTGCTGACGGTGGCTTTTCAACTGGGACAACAGCAATCAGCCATTTGTCTCACTGCCCCAGAAGCAATACAGTTGGCACTCCACATTCACTGGGGTTAGGGGCACAGGACCACTCCCTGCAAAAGTGGAAAACCCACAAATATCTCAACCCCCCTCAACCCCCCCCATATTTAACACACACAGTCCATGGATTCAACCCACCACAGATACATTGGAGGTGGGATTTGGCCTCTCTCTCTCTCTTTGGACATTTTCAGATGTGTCTTACTGTGCTAGAATCGAGCAGGAGAGCTTTGGCACTGCTGTGTGGCAGGAACTCCATTTCGGACGACGCTGTCCCTCTGGCGAAATCGTCTGTGTCACTTCTGTGTAGGACTGGAGGCGGCCGCGCCATATTTTATTCACTGACAACTTCCGTGAATAAAATCTGGTGAGGTATGGCACGGCCGCCTCCAATCTTACACGGACGATTTCACCAGAGGGACGGCATCGTCCGAAATGGAGTCCCTGCCGCGTAGCAGTGCCGAAGCTCTCACACTCGATTCTAGTGCAGTAAGAAGCATCTGAAAATGTCCTTTCTCTCTCTTTCTCTCTCACTCACTCACACACACAATTTCTCTATGTGGTATGTGGTATATAGACAACAGTATGGTTGGAAACCTGATCTTGTTAGTTACAGATGCAGGCATAATGTCAAACTACACCTGAGTATACACCTCCAAAGTCAAACTACACCTGAGTCCTTCAGTTGTCATTATGGAAAGAGGTATTACTACCTCCCTCACACAACGATCTTCCTGCCTACAGAACCTACCTGTTTGTTGCTAGCCTTCCTCCCAACATGACTGGGAGAGAAGGGGAAGAGTCAAGCAGCACCTGACCATTTTCTTACAGCTGCATGCACCCTCCAGGACCTCTGAAGGATGCCTGAGAGGTACCAGAAGATGCCTTCTCCATTGTGCATCCTGCTGTTGGAACAGAGATGCTGCTTAGATGTCCTTTGCCCTCCCCACTCCATTAATTGACTTTGTCAAGGGTGGGTTCTGCATGTGCAGAGAGAGGAAGTGAACAGAGCTTTATGCTCCACCAGATCCATTGAGGATCTTGGCCTATGTGTGCACACACATGTAAGAATGACACACAGTGAGAAAAAGATAGTTGGTTCTTGACAGGTCCAACTATCTTTTTCTCACTACCTAGTCTAATATTGTCTGCCCTGATGGACAGTAGTTTCCCAAGTTCTCAGGTTGAGAATCCTTCAGATC
Source organism: Gambelia wislizenii (assembly GCA_030847615.1). Classification (NCBI taxonomy): domain Eukaryota; kingdom Metazoa; phylum Chordata; class Lepidosauria; order Squamata; family Crotaphytidae; genus Gambelia; species Gambelia wislizenii. The sequence continues at coordinate 5,825,400 of JAUMIR010000008.1, forward strand.
ACCCTCAGTCTCTTTAGCCAGAGACACCAGGGACTGAACTCAGGACTTTCTCAGCTTGCAAGACATTTTTTCTGGCACTAAGCTGAAGTCAATCCCACAGAGAGCTAATAAAATTTGGTATGCAGCCAAACCAGCTGAACTTACTAAGTATTTGCAGCAATATGTCCCAATGACTATATGTTTGCACAAGACTTAGGAATTTTCCTTATACTGATTCAACGAAGCATTTATCTTCTCAGAATGGTTTATACTACAGATAGAGAACCTCAGATTCATGATACATCCCTTGGGAGAAGCACATCTATAGCCTAGATAATATTTATGGATGGGAAGAATATTTTAAAATTTCCAATGGTTGAAAAATGTATTTTCTGAGTGTTGAGAAACCCTGACAAGAAGAATTATGGATTGGCTGACAAGAATCATTGCACTTCAGGACTTACTCTATGCAAAATTTATACATGGTTGTTTTGTGCACCAAACAGCATTTTTCTGTGCAGACAAATAGTTTCATGCTCAGAAAATACTATTTCCAGCACAGAAAATGCTGTTTTCTGCATAAAACACCATGAATTTTGTCCAGAATAAGTCTCAAATGGCAAATAGTTTTCAAAAACTGCAGTGTTAAAGACTTTCTTTCTGTATCCATGGATTTGGCTAAATCTGATTGTTATCCTTCATTAGATTAGACCCAATGAATCAATGGGATTTACATATGTGTTGATTCACCATTCTACAAGTGATTAAAAAGGTTCTACTCTAGTTGGGACTAGAGTAGAACAGGATGGCAGTCATAGCTTTCTTATGCAGAAAACAGTGTTTTCTGTACAGGAGTATTGTTTTCTATGCAGAAAGTCATGGTTTCTATGCAGAAAATGACATTCCTGTACAGAATATGCCATGTTTTGAGCAAAAAAACCCCCATATGGCTCTTCTCATACTGAAAAGTCCAGAACTGTGAAGATTCTTGTCACAGGAGAATTCCCCGTGCTGGAGACAAAACAAATCCTTCCAAACACCCCCCCTTTTTTTTGTCCATAATAATTGTCCTATTTTTTTTTCTAGTCCTAGTCTACACTGACTGGAAGTAGGTCTCAAGGATTTGAGACAATGACTTTTTCAAGCCTTATCTGGAAGTCTGCTGAATCAGACCAAAAACCCATCTAGTCTAGCATTATTTGCACACAATGGCCATCTTGATGCCTCTAAGAAGTCTGTTGCTAGAACATCAGCATAATAATAACTTCTCATACATATTCCCTTTCAACTGGTATTGAGAGCCATGCTGGCTGTTCCAATGCTGGGTGGATCTAGTCACCATTACTATTGGCCATGGCAGCCTTAGGGTGCATCTACTCTGTAGAAATAATGCAGTTTGACACCACTTTAACTGGCATGGCTCCATCCTACAGAATCTTGGGATTTGTAGTTTTTTTAAGGCACTAGCACTCTTTGGCAAATAAGGCTGCCAAACTACAAATCCCAGTGTTCCATAGGCTAGAGCTACAGCACTAAAAGTGGTACATTATTTCTACAGTGTAGATGCACCCTTAATCTCAATGAAATAACTTGATTCCCTTTTAAAACCATCCCTTTGGTGGCCTTCGCTATGGTTTGTGGTGGCAGATTGCAGAGTTTACTCATACACTGTGTGAAGTTAAAACCAAACATGTGCTGTACATTTGAAGGACATCAATTCATCCTACAAAGGCTTCTTGGAGTCTTTGTTCCTTTGCCAAGTTTCTGTAACTGTAAGAAATTTTTGCCCCCGCATTTCCTCTGGCAGGCTGCACCACTGAATTTCTGGCTGGAAACTAGAAAAAAATAGGACTCCCAAAGTTTTACTTTCTGAAAGTCTACTTCTGATTTGCACTTTCTATATTTTTGCCCATTTTTTGCCCATTTTCGGGAGGGGGGCAATGAGTAGGAGTAGCAAAGCACATAGAAAGGGAAACTACAATTTTGGAGGACTTTTTTTATGTTTCTGAAAAACTGGGGGCATTTCTTTTGCCCCCACTCAAATATTGGGTGACCCAAGCATTTGGGGGGAGGTTGTGGAAACTGGGGGTGGTGGTGGAAGCTATTTAAATATGATTGAGGCTACATCCAGCTATTGGCCCACACTCCCCTCCCTTGTTTATTATATAGGCCAACATGTTTTGCCCGCTCAATAAAAGATAAAACTCTACATGTGAAGCATTAGCTTTGCTTTTAAAATCTCCCTATGCCATGTTAAACATGCTTTCCTGATTCTTACCTCACTCCAATGGTGAACATGCTGAGAAGATGTTTCCCTTGCAGCCAACCAATCAGCATGAGTAGACCTTGAAATACAGAGAAGCCATCTTGATTACACCCCCATGGTCTCAAAACTGGTGAAGCAAACAACTTTTCCTGTGTGGTTATGGCAGCTTTGATCTTTGCTCAGTTTGTGTGATCATATCCATGAACATCATCATCACTCCATCATCATCATCATCAACATCTTTATTTACACACTGTCTTCCCCCCAAAACTAGGATGCAAAGTCTTGTGTGTGTTTGGTACAGGGGAAGAACTACATTCACTGGCTGTATTCTCTGTCCACCATGCAACCAATGGAAATGAATGTGTAGCATATAAATGTATACTGATCATCTGGAATCCTATTGGGGTCCTATGGTACTGGAGAAACAATTGCACAAGCAGCTGTACTTTCTTTCTTCTCAGTGTATTTCCTAGTGAAGGTAATTTTTCCACAAGCATAGACCCAGATCCCTGCTCTCTCACTTTTGACTCCATGAGACAGGAGCTCTTTGACGGTTGCACAAGGGGCTAAGCTCAAAGCCTTGGTGCTCATTACATAATCAGTTGTGACAATGTGGAATCCTGCATTAATACACTGGTGCATATTAGAGATGGAAAGAATATTTAAAAAATGCTTGAAAAATGGTAAAAAAACCCACATTTTTTGAGTGTTGAGAAACCCTGATGAAAAGAATCTTGGACTAATGAGAATCTTCGTAGTTCAGGATTTATTCTGTGCAAAATTTGTTCATGGTGGTTCTGCATGGAAAATGGTATTTTCTTTGCAGGAATTAATATTTCTGCATTGAAATATTATTTTCTATGCAGAAAATGCTGTTTTCTGCATAGAAAATGCTGTTTTCCATACAAAAACCCACATGCAAACTTTGGGCAGATATGTCCTGAATTGTAAATTGCCTCCACAAACAGTATGATTTTCAAAAACGTTCTCACAGTGGGAATCAAAGGGCTGAAATTACTCGTTGCTACATTTGATAAGAAACTTAGTGAAGAATTACATTCCTAGTGTATATGTGAAGCTAAATGTGTATAGGTCATGTGGGCCATGGCCTTTCTACAGGACATAAGTTCCCATTGACAAGCAAGCATTTGTTTTTAATATAGGCAATGGATTATTTGGTTAAACTCACCAATGATGCAAAAGGAAATGAGAGTAAGCTGTTTCCCCAATTTATCCATGTTTTTCTGTAGTGGAGTCTTTGGGGTCTTCAAATGGAAAGGGATGAGAGGTGAAGGAAGAGAGAGAGAGAAAGACCCTTTTAATATAGAATCAGAGCTTGGTATGATAGAAGCTATCATATCACATCTCAGGGTTCAAATACCCTTTACCTGCTAGTCAGTGAGTGCATGAAATGAAAGTTGAACCATGCCCATTAGTTCTACACCTCAGAGTTTGGAAACATCATGTTACAATTTACAGGTTGCCCCCTGTATCCACAGAACCAATATCCATGGTTTCGCTTATCCACAGCTGAAAAAAATAGGGACACATACCATAGAGTAGCACTGGAAAATGCCTAGAGAGGTGTCCTCTCTAGGAATCGCTACATCCTCCAATGCAACTCTATGGCATGTTTGTACCAGAAGTCTTTTATTTTAATAGGGTTCACTATTATATGAGGTTTCATTTATAAACAGTAAATCCAAGAACATATCTCCTGAGGATTTGAGCGGCAACCTGTACTACATTATATATAACATTTGGGTATGGAGGGAAGAATAACAAGGTCGTAACTATGTTCCCTTTAAAAAGTAAAGTAATGGCTGATAACATTATTACTTTCCCCATGTAACAAGTGACTTCTATGCAGAACATTCATTCATTACTTTGGGGAGACAAGAATAGGGGGAGAACATTTTGAAGAGATTCCATTTTCAAATTTTATTTTTTATTACTTTTTACAGACTTTTCTCAGCAGCAACAACAAAAAAGAAATAATCATGGGAAAAGTGATGAAGAAAATTAGTAAGAAGTAACTGTCATGATTCTTTTTTTTTTTTTTAAGTAACTTTCCAAGCACTTGCCCACAATGCTGACACGGTTATTAACCCTCCAGCTTCTGTGTTGGGATTTTACATAAGTACTATTTTATGTGTGGGACTACTGCCATTTTAACCTCCCAGAATGCCTTGAAACAATACAGTATCCAGGTGCTTCCGAGAGAACAACATGGCAGCTGAGAATGATAGGTGCTGAAATTGGCTCTGTTGCTGCCAGTGAAAGGTATGTCCCCCTAAACATCCTCCAAATGGGTGCAAAAGAGTCGCCATGAATGGGTGCCATCAATCATGGCATTTGTTTCAGAATGACAAAAATGCATTGGAATGAGCCCTATCCAGTTCAGTACGTCACTCATTCTGAAAGAAGTGAACACTTCTATTGCTGCCCTAGCTGTCTTCTGTACTGACTATTGTGTTGCTTGTCATGTAGATAGTAGCAGATTGAGACAAACAGCTTGTAAAAAATTAAGATTTCCCCCCTCTCTCTTCAATTTTTCCTCACCCCTTCTTACCTCTTCCTCTTGCATCATTTTGAACACTTCTCCAAACTGTGAGTTTTCACCCGTGCCGATGACAACACCCTGAGTGAGAAAAAGAGGACAGAAGAAGACACACAAAGGCCACTTCTCACTTAGATCCTGAATGTCTTCTCCAGATCTGCAAACTTCTATTTCACATGAAAATAGAAAGCACAACGACACTCCTCCAGAGTTGTTCCCTAACCTCCAGTTTTACTTTAAGATTACCTGGGTTTCTGCACCAAACTCTACAATATGCAGAAGGGCTATGAATGGCATTCTTGATGCTCTTTCTCTTTGGCTAAAAGCAGGCCCAGTTTGGGTCAGGGTGAAGGTTTGGATCAGGTACCACTATCATTTCCCTGAACTGGATAGCATTTCCCTTCAGTGTTTGGAAACATTATTTTTTTGTAGTTACAGCTCCCAGAATCTCCCAGCCATCATGGCCAATAAGTTGCAGTCCAAAGAAGGAACTTTTCCACGCACCGGTCCCTGTAGCTGTTATTAACCAACAGAACGACAAGACAGGCATTTATACTTTGCCTCTACATTTCCCTTGTCCTAGTTAATTGTAGCCTGCTGTAAGGACTGGGGTATAGGCAGCTGTTTAGGGCTGTATCTGCACTGCAGAAATAATACAGTTTGACACTGCTTTAACTGTCAAAGTTCAATGCAATGGAATTCTAGGATTTCTAGTTTTGTGAGATATTTGGACTTCTTTGTCAGAGAGCTCTGGGGTCAAAACAAACTACAAATCCCAGGATTCCATAGCATTGATCCATGGCAGTTATAGAGGCGTTGAACTGGATTATTTTTGCAGTTCAGATGCAACCTAGGATAAGCCAGGAACTCTGAAGTTCTGGACTGAAGAGTAAGTTTGAACCACAGGACAAATGAGGAGGTGAATTCAAGAAGCAAATCAGGATGACCAAAGAATAACCTAGAATACAGGAATAAAAGCGAGCTCAGGAAGCCCTTGTTACACATGCAAGAGACAACTGGAACAGAAAGCCATTTTATTTTGTTTCCTGTCAAAGAAGAGTCAATGGCCAGCCAGGATGGGCAGAGTCTGTCCACAGTCTATGAAGATACTTCACTGAGAGGGTTCCCATCTATAATTCAATGGCCCACCCAAAGCTTGGAAAAGTTCTTTTTTTATTATTGCTGATCATGATGGATGGGAGATTCTGACAAATTTAATAATAAAAAAAGGAACTTCCACAAGCTCTAGGTCTAACACATATAGGAGCTGTGCACAGATCTTGATAAATGTCCAGTTTTGGCCTCAAACATAAGTATTAAGTATTATGAGTATTCGGCTTGTGGGGGCAATTAGCTAACACACATTGGAAGCTGCTTCTTGCAGTGTAGATGTGTAAATTGCTATTGCTTAAAACAATTTATAAGCCGCTCTGATAGCCTTGTGGTTGAAGAGCGGGGTATAACTAACTAACTAAATATTATCAAGCTTCAGTGGAACCTACCTGCTATGTTTCTGAGCGAGTCCCTGATTTTGGTGTGTCTCATTACTGGAAAGGAGGGAAGCTCAACTATGCCTCATGAAGAGGTGCAATAGTCAAATTGGGCACTCCTGGGTCCCTCTACAAGTGACCCAAAGGAGCATGCACTTTAGTACTCACTTTCCCTTTGCCATATCGCACAAGAGTTCCCATGAAAGCAATGTTGCTGAGGGTCATGATGTCTCCAGGCTCTGCTAAGATGTTGTCGTTCTTACTACATGGCTCCGCTTCTCCTGTAAAACTGGACTCATCCACCAAGAGATCTGTCACCTAATGAAGGCAGAGATGGATTCCTTCTCACAACCCCAGTCCTTTATTGTTTCACCAGTTCTTTAAAAACAAAAAAACAAAAAACCAACAACAACCCACATCCTGCCACTTGGATATATTGCATATCCTCCAGAATTCCAGAAATGAAAACAAGGACACTTATGGCCAAGCAACATCAGAGTGTGGTTAAGATGGCAAAAACTATAAATGAGGAATGGATACACAAACTAGGAGAGGATGCAGCAGTTTTCTTTTGCCTGAGCCTACTGGGAAGGGTAAGCTTCTTCCCCTCCTGTCCTCTTTCTTGTTGAGTTAATTGAGTGCAAACTACTTTTGTACTTTGAATTCAGTTTGCAGTGACTGAAGTAAACTGACAACAAAGGGAGAAAGTGGGAAGAAGATAGAGAATCTTGGACATTTTAAAAACAGCTGAAAAATGGGGATGACAGAGGATCAATTGGGACTGTCTCTGCCAAATCCCACCAATAGTTGGAGGGTGTGATTTTGCTGAAACAGAAATATGTACAGGTTACCCCTTGTATCCACAGGAGATACATTCCTGGGCATACCGTTGATAAGTAGCAGCCCTATTAAAATAAAGGACTATTGGTACAAACAAACCATAGAGTTGTGTTGGAGGACCTACCAATTCCTAGAGAGGACACCTCTCTGGGCATTTTCCAGCATGACTCTATGGTATGTGTCCCTATTTTTTTAGCCATGAATAACTGAAACTGCAGATATTTGTTCTGTGGATATGGGGGTGGAGAACCTATACATGAACAGATATTATTTCCTTATTTAATTTATACCCCACCTTTCTCGCAATATGGAACCCAAAGTGGCTTACAATATAAATTAAAACAAGATAGTGCCCAGCAGGCTGGACAATGCAGGGGTTTTGCCCCATTTCTAGTCCGGACTGTCCAGATGATATCTGGGCAGTTCCAATGAGAATCCAGGGCAAATACACCTTCAAATGGAGTGGAAACGTGGTAAAAAAAACCCCTCACTGTTTGCTGCAGTTTTTCTGGAGAAAATGGTGAGTTCCACAACAGAGGGAAGGTGTCCACACAGGTGGCCATGTGGTGCCTGGTGCAGCCATTTCCTGGCTGGGTTACACGCATTGCACCTGCTGAGGTCAACACAAGGCACCCTGGCCGGTTGTCTCATTCCTGTCCTCGGAAGGCACAAGCAGTGCAGGGAAGAGAAGTGCCAGTTTGTGCATGGGCCATGAGTGTGCTATGGCAGAGCAGGTAACAGGGGAGGGGGGAAACTCCCCTGGAATACTCTGGCCAGAACATGGAGTATTCTGACCAGTGTAGACAAGCCCAAAGTTGTGGTGATGAGGTTTCAGGCAATTTTTGCTGGGGCAAGAATTTTACAACTCTGGCACCACGAATTTCCCAGCTGGTACTCAAAGCACCTCCAAGAATGGGAAATGGGCACCTAGGAAAGAGATCTAAGTGACTAGATAAGCACACATGGGCAATGGTAGGTCTGTCAAGGTTTCACTCAAGTTGTCCTCCAACAGGTTTCCAGAGCCATGAGTACTAGGAACATGAGGTTGTACGTTGCACTTGCACCAAGTTGTATGACTGGAGCACACACAGATATGGGACACACAGAATTCTGTTTACTATCTGTCTGTTACCTCAGTGAGCCTTATGTCTGCAGGAACCCTGTCTCCCATGGAAAGGCACACCACATCTCCTGGCACCAATTCCCGAGCAAGAAGGTGTTGCAGTTTCCCCTCCCGCAGGCTGCATTTTTAGAGAGAGAGAGAGAGCACAGAAAACACTGAGCATTTTGGGGTGATCAAAATAAGTTGTGCTGAAGGTCTTTCATGAACATCTCATGATATCTCAGCTGCCCCTTTTATTCTACCTTTTACCCCCATGGAAAGGAGGAGGGAGGGAGAAATGAAGAAGGAAAGGGAGGAAGTATGGATCAAGAATAATGCCCACAACAATAAAATTGAGAGAATTAAGATAAGAAACCAAGGGATTATGGTTAAGGGAGGATAAAGGGAAGAGGGGAAGTTTAAAACACTCCATGGAATAAAGGAAGTCAGTGGGGAGGATGGGAGGGGTGTGAAAGAGAATGTATGAGAAAGTAGGGGGATAGAAGAGAGAAAGAAAGAGAAAATGGAAGAAAGAAGAATGGGCAGGGTGGATAAGGGTGGAGAGATGAAATGAGTGGGATGTATAATGTATAATGAAAATGTAAAATGAAACTGAAAAGAGACACGTTCCCTGATTACGACTTAGAGAAAGATGGAATGATAAGATGAAATGGAAAATGTATGACTTAATAGTGAATTTGTAAATGTCGATACCGTTGAAATAAAATATTAGGGAAAAACAAACAAACAAACAATGTTCCGTAGAACTTAACATAAGAGCAACACCCTGTTCCCCTCAGTAGCCAACCAGATGCCCATGGAAAATTCACAAGCAAGACATACAGTAAATACAATTGTATTTAGTCCTATTCATGTAATCCAGCACGCTGTTGCACACTGCTTTTAATATATCAATATAGTGACTAGTAGCCACCAACAGACACATAAGAATGTGTAATTCTTAGACCTAGACTTTTCCAAAAGCTATGCTCAGCACATCCACACAACAATGCTTAAATATACTGTACATTTAAAAACTCTCTCTCTCTCTCTCTCTCTCTCTCTCTCTCTCTCTCTCTCTCTCTCTGTCTCTCTCTCTCTCTCACACACACACACACACACAGAGAGAGAAAATAGCTCTTGGAGTAGCAAACTTTGGATGATTGCCCAAAAGCTCATTCTTTCTGCGTGTCTGTTCAATAAATTTGAATCCTTCGTAAGCTGCTGGGAGCTGTTCAAAATTAAACTTGGCTGCTACTTGGAAAACAGTTAAACCAAATACACTGCCCGTTTCTGCCTGCAAGGTGTGCCTCAAAGGGAATGAGGAAAAGAAATCTATCAAAGGGTTCTCTGACCTTGCAAGACAAATAGCCTAGCCTCAAGTCAGGCACTGCTATTGCAGTCTCAAAAAGGGGCAGTGTATTTTATGCTGGCTACAATAGAGCTGTGAATCCAGTAGTCTAGAAGGAAACAGGTACCGATCCAGGAACTGATTACTCTTAAAGACACAACATTTAGGTCATTAAAATAAAGCATAGGTGACAAATACAGGGTATTAAGAATACACTTGTAATGATAGAAGTTTACAGTGAGAAAGCAAATACAATTTATTATTTTTTAAATATATATTTTTATTTATTGCTTCAATTTTTGCACAGTTATGACAGTTATTTTGTATACACTTTTCTCACAATTTATACGTTCCTCTCTCTCTGGCTTTTCTTCGAAATGAAGATTCAGGAAGGACTCATCCCACGCTTTCTGCAAGTGCGCTGATTACTAAAAAGGCCAATCCGAGATAAACAAGTCCGGTTGCAGATCTAAACAATCTCAATACTTCCCAGATTCCTGACTTACTACACATCATTCCTTATCTTTTCTCAAATCTTCCTTCCATCTTCCACTCATTTCATATAAAGGAGATACAATTTATAATGAGGGTGGGCAGCTTCAGTTGCTACTGATTCCCACAATTGTCATTATTTTCCTCAGTGGTTAATCAGATGTCTATCCAAACATGTGGAGACTGGTGGCTGCCCTTCCAGTAGGATAGTGAATCTATTCTGAGTTTTAGGACTTTGAGCAATGGGTGCAAGCTCCAGGAACAGAGATTCCACCTCAACATGAGGAAGAACTTTTTGACAGTAAGAGCTGTTCGGCAGTGGAACACACTCCCTCGGAGCGTGGTGGGGTCTCCTTCCTTGGAGGTCTTTAAACAGAGGCTGGATGGCCATCTGTCGGGGATGCTTTGATTGTGATTTCCTGCGTGGCAGGGGGGTTGGACTGGATGGCCCTCGTGGTCTCTTCCAACTCTGCAATTCTATGATTCTATGATCAGATGTTCCCTTTCAAACATTCTTTTGCCGGCATAAAAAAAAAAATCAATGTTTATGCCAGCAAAAGACTGTCCCCCCTGCACTTACATGCTCTCCTGGCAAAGGCAGCTCCGTCAATGAAGAGGAAGTGAATGCAGCTCCATTCGCTTCCTCTTTTGAAATCCCATGTAATTTCATCGTGTAGGAAATTCAAAAATTAAAAAAAGAAATCTCTCTGGCTTTTCTTCGCAAACGAAGATTCAGGAAGGACTCATCCCGCGCTTTCTGCAAGCGCGCTGATGACTAAAAAGGCCAATCTGAGATAAACAAGTCCGGTTGCAAAAAGCACAGCAGAAGGTCTCCTTGGGTGATGTTTTTGGGTTGTGATTCTTTCTGCGTTGTCGTTTCTCTTCAAGACTTGTTCGTCGTGAGTTCTCAAATAAGGCTGCAGCATTGTGGATAGTGCGTCTCCATGCCTCCCGATGTGAGGCCAGGGCGGACCACTGTTGGTGATCAATTTGGCCAAGCCTGAGATGTTGTTTCAGGGAGTCTTTGTATCGCTTTTTTGGAGCGCCCCTCTTACGCTGACCCATGGCGAGTTCACCGTATAGTAGTATTTTTGGGAGGCGATGGTCCTCCATCCTAGAAACGTGCCCTGCCCAGCGCAGCTGTGTTCTCAATATCATGGCCTCAATGCTGGTGATCCCTGCTTGCTCAAGGACAGCAACATTCGTCACATAGTCAGTCCAGTGTATATTTAGGATTGTGCGTAGACAGCGCTGATGAAAGCGCTCGAGGAGTCGTAGGTGGTGGCGATAGGTGACCCATGTTTCAGATCCATAAAGGAGGATAGACAGTACGATGGCTCTATACACACTGATTTTTGTGCTTTGCCTCAGGTGTTTATTGCTCCAGACTCTTTTGTGAAGTCTTCCAAATGCACTATATGCCTTTGCTAATCTGTGATCGATCTCTTTGTCAATCTTGGCATCTGAGGAGATGATGCTTCCCAGGTAGGTGAACTGCTGAACGGACTTGAGCACTGATTTGCCGACGGCAATGTGGGGATGGTGGTGTTCGTCCTGTGGTGCAGGCTGGTAAAGAACTTCTGTTTTCTTCAGGTTGACTTCTAGCCCAAACAGCTCTGCAGCTGTTGCAAAGCAGGATGTTAGGCGCTGCAGAGCTGCTTCTGTGTGGGCAACAAGGGCAGCATCATCGGCGAAGAGCAGCTCACGGACTAGATAGTTTAGAGTCTTAGTGTGAGCCCTCAGACGGCTTAAGTTAAACAAGCTACCATCAGTACGGTAGCATATATAGATGCCGTCGTCTTCTTCAAGTTCTGCCATAGCCCTTTGGAGCATCGTGCTAAAGAAGATTGTAAATAAAGTTGGTGCAAGAACACAACCTTGCTTCACTCCATTAGTTATTAGAAAGGGCTCTGAAAGAGCATCGCCATATCTGACTTGACCACGCTGGCCCTCGTGTAGCAAGATAATCATTTTAAGGAATTTGGGGGGACATCCTAGTCTTTCCAGGATCTGCCACAGACCTTTTCTACTTACAGTGTCAAAGGCTTTGGTGAGGTCGACAAATGTTACATAGAGACCCTTGTTCTGCTCCCTACATTTTTCTTGCAGTTGCCTAAGGGCAAATACCATGTCTGTAGTGCTCCTATTGGCTCTGAAGCCACATTGACTTTCAGGGAGAAGTTCTTCTGCAATAGCAGGAACTAACCTGTTCAGGAGTATCCTCGCAAGGATTTTTCCAGCAATAGAGAGCAGTGTTATGCCTCGATAGTTTGAGCAATCGGATTTTGCTCCTTTTTTCTTGTACAGGGTGATGATGACTGCATCTCGGAGGTCTGATGGCAGTTCCCCTTTTTCCCAGCAATTCACAAGGAATTCGTGGAATTTTTCGTGGAGTGCATGACCTCCGTGTTTCCAAACTTCAGGTGGGATTCCATCAATCCCAGCTGCCTTGCCGTTTTTCATCTGCTGTATGGCCTTAAGGGTCTCTTCCAAAGTGGGAGCTATGTCCAATTCATTTTTCATTGGTTTTTGTATCATATATTGGATAGCTGAGGCTTGGACTACTCGGTTGGCGCTAAAGAGACTTTGAAAATGTTCAGCCCAACGATTTAGGATGGAGGCTTTATCAGTAATTAATGTTTGACCATCTGTACTGTATAAGGAGCTTTGGACCTGATAAGTAGGTCCAAACACTGCTTTAAGAGCTTCATAAAATCCTCTATGATCACCCAGATCTGCACAGCATTGTGTCTTTTCTGCTATATTGATCCACCACTTGTTCTGCATGTCTCGGAGTTTTTGTTGTAGTTTGCTACATGTGAGGCGGAAAGCTGCTTTTCTTACATGACAGGTTGGCTGGGCGAGGTATGCCTGGTGAGCAGCTCTCTTCCTTGCCAACAGCTCCTGGATCTCTTGGTTGTTTTCATCAAACCAGTCTTTATTTTTCTTGTGGGAGAAGCCAAGGGATTCTTCTGCAGACTGGAGGATACTGTTTTTGATATGTTGCCAAAGCACTGTAGGAGAAGGATCTGTAGGATGGTCTTCAAGTTTCGTTTGTAGATTTGCCTGGAAGTTGTCTCTCATGGTAGCTTGTTGAAGATTGTTGACTTGGAGTCTCTTCTTTAAGATGCCACCCCTCTTAGGTTTGAACTTAAGATGAAGATTTAGTTTACATCTGACAAGGCGATGATCTGTTTGGCATTCTGCACTGGGCATCACTCGTGTATGACGGACATCACGAATGTCTCTCTGACGGACTAGAACGTAGTCAATGAGGTGCCAATGTTTGGATCGGGGATGCATCCAGGTTGTCTTCAAGCTATCTTTCTGCTGAAAGATTGTGTTTGTAATAGTTAGCTGTTGTTCTGCACAGAACTCTAGCAGGAGGCGTCCGTTATCATTGCAATTTCCAACACCATGCTTGCCTAAGACACCTTTCCAGGCTTCGGAGTTCTTTCCTACTCTGGCATTGAAGTCACCAAGGATAATAATTTTATCTTCTACAGGGACTTTTTGTATGAGTTGGCGTAGGTCTGTGTAGAATTTGTCTTTCTCTACAGGGTCGGCTTGCATAGTTGGGGCATATATACTAAAGAGAACAACATGTGGGAGGCGTAAGGAAATAATGCGATCAGAGTGTCCTGTTGGCAAGGTTTTGAGTTTGGAGGCAATGGAGTTTTTAATCATAAAGCCTACTCCTGACAGATGTTTTTCGGTTTTGGGTTTGCCAGACCAGTAAAGTGTGTAGCCGGCGCCATGTTCTTTAAGGCTGCCTTCCTCATGGAAGCGAACTTCACTAAGAGCAGCGATGTCAATATTAAGCCGTGATAGTTCAAGGGCTATTAGGGCAGAACGACGCTCAGGCCGTCCACTATCATCAGAGTCTTGCATGGTTCTGATGTTCCAGCATGCAAGTGTCAGTTTATTTACACCTTTGGAGGCCGGTGTGTGCCTTTGTTTCTTTGCCTTGGTTTGACCGCATCAGAAGATTCCCGTTGGCCGCGGCTAGCCAACCAGGTAGTTGGGGATGAGCTTTCTTTAGGCCACCTTTTCTAGGCCCCTCTCCATATGGAGCAAGCAGTGCTCTCCTTAAAAAAGGCTGCTTGGTCGTTCAGAATGCTGCCGAACAAGACTGTCATCTCCTGGGTCAGGCTTGAGCGACCAATGTCCTGAACCGCCTGCATGCAGGGTTGGGGCTGCGGCTTCCAGTGCATCTTTACACCTGCCGGTTTCGTCCCTCGCCAGTCGCTACAGGGCTTTTTTTTGGAAATGGATTTGTCCTTCGAGCCTGTGCAATGGATTTTTCTGGTGGAGCGCAGCGTGCACAGAACTGGCCTCACCCTTTAAACCAGAGATTCATCTGCCGTGGCCTTGCAAGCATGGACGTGGCAGTGAGGTCCTCGGGCCGTAGGTTTGATTAGAGTTTCCTTCTCTTAGATGGTTGACCTTACAGGGTTGGACGAGCACCATCTGCCCGGGTTTGGGATTGGAGTTTTCCTTCTCCTAGGACGGTTGCCACAAGGCTAGAGAGCCCATCCTGCCCTTTGACGCTCTTTGTCAGACCCTTCGGTTTTGACCTGTCTGGCATGGGAGACCCTACCAGTGGCTATTATGCCACCGCCAGCATAGCTCAAAACATCATTAGGGTACGCAAGCCTCTCTCCCACGACAAGGGGGCGTCAATGGAGAGGAAAAAAAAAAGAAATAAATATCTAAAAGTCACACCAAGCACATACACTCACTCAAAAACCTCCACGTAACCTAGGGAGGGTAAAAAAAAGTTCATCATTTACTTATATGTCGTGATCTCACCTGGACGTTTTCTTCCCGGTCGGGCCATTGACTCTGCATTGACGAAACTTTGCACACTGGCAATGCCAGCAAAAAAGCAGCAGGGGGATCTATTGGCAGCTTAAGCCGTCATGTAAAAGGTAAGGGATTTTGACTATAAATAACCCAGAAAGGGTGATGTTGTCTGATCTGTGCGCCCTTTCGCATTTATGTGATGTTGTTAAACCATATTTAGTGTGTCTGATAAAATCCTGTGTGTGAACTTTAAATAAGCTATCTAAGGTGTAAATTGCCCCGAATAGGTCCACAACCTGTCTGAATTTTAAAGTTCAGCAGCTTTCCAAGCTATTGACATCTACATCCCAAATAGATTCAGCACCTTTGTTAGCACCTTTAAAGTTCAGACCAAAACCCAGGGATTCACCATCCCACTGATGTGGAAGCCACAAGGCACCACTCATGCAAAGCCCATGAGCAGAAGGTTGAGGAAGAGTGATGGATGCCTCTCCAAGCCAAATAACAAAATGGAGGCATGCTTCAACCGCTTACCAGTTACATTCTGGAGGCACTAACTTATTGAGTTCTTCCAGGGATTTTTCAGAGCGGTGTTCCTGCGAGGGTGTTGGGGTGGAGGAAAAGAGAACAACACTGTCAATTAATTTCCTTCTGATGAGATAATATTAATACTAATAATCTGAGGTGTTCACAAAAAAGGATTTACCTGAATGAAGGCCACAGTTACCACAATGATGACAGCCTAGTGGAGGAGAAGAGATAAAAACTGATGGTAAATATAATACATCACAATCTATACCAGATCGTGTTGGTAGTTTTATTAGGCTTATGTTGGAATGAAACACAATGAATGCATTTATTTATTTGCTTCTGTGTTTATTTTCCAATAAAAAACATTTTTATTTCATTTTTAGCTTGGAGTCTCTGCAGTATACACAGGTGCAAAGGTCTTACAAGCTACTCGACCTCTTGCAGCCATACCTTTGAGCTAATTAAATTTCCCCAAAATAATATTGTAATTTTTGTGTCCCAAGTGGGTTCCCATGGACCCCCACACATTCGGGTAACAAACCCATACCCGCCAACATCTCAGAGATGAAAACCAGCAGGTGAGCAACATCAAAGTGTGGTCAAAAGTGTGTAGCCAGGCAACAAGAGGACAAAAGTTATTAATGAGGAAGAGTACACAAAATGACTATTTTAAGTAGAATAATCCTGGAATTTCTATACTAATTCTAGGCAAGCCTGGGGAAAAAAACCCAAATGAGCTTAGTGAGAACTTTAAAGAAGCTACCCAAGGGGCAGTGGATAGGATTTGCCACCTTGGATAGTCAAAATTCAGACTAAAATCCAGTGTGGATTCACCACCCAGCTGGCATGGAAGCCACCGGTCATCACTGGTCCAGGTTCTGATGATTCAAGGATCAAGGGTCCCTACTAAACCATGACTGCATTAGAAAGAAATCACGTACCACTGCAATACTCACGGCATCTTCATATTCTTTAGTAACCACACTTACTAAAGCAGAGGCCAACAGCAAAAGAATCAGTGGGTTCTTAAACTAAAATTAAAGAATAAAAGGTTTTGTAAGAAAAATGCAGAATGATAGGTTTTGTTGTTTTTCTTTCCTTTTGGCAGTTTTAAGTTGGAGCAAAGCTTCCACTTCTCACTTCCCATAATAATATTCTCTTTGGGTTATAGAGCCTTCCCATCAGTCCTGGAAATCACTCCAGCTAGTTTTGTTTCCTACTTGGGTCCAGTCTCTGTTAGTTACAAGGGTTGGAAAAATGGCCATAAGCTGGTCCATGGGTTGCACAATTCCCACCCTGGACCCTAGAGATCCTCATCAATCTCTTACACATCCCCAAAGCACTGATTTCCTCTGTTCTCCACACTGGAAGTCATAAGTCAGTTGCTGAGGGTGGCTTCCATGGCATTGGGGCAGTAAATCTGCTCTGAATTTCCTATCCAAGGAACTTCAGAGCAGGAATTAATAGGGTTCAGCAGCTTGGACAAGCTCTTTTCAGGCAAAACATCAGAAATAAACTCATCCAGAACATGGCCTCACAGCCTGGAAAAAAACCACAGAAAACCTCTTCAGTTCAGACTAAAACCCCAAATAGGTTCCAATAACCCGGCCGCTACCAGTTGCTGCTGGCCATCGGCCTGAAGATGGTCTCTGCCAAGGGTGAGGTACCGTCCACATTTTAATGAAGTACTATTCCCATCATGTCCCACCCATGCCAAGGCTAGTGACCAGGAATGATGGGAACTGTAACCTCTTGCACAGGTTCCCCAGCCCTGATCTCTCTTAACAGATCTACTGTAATTTTCTGCCATAAATTCTTGTGGGGTAGGGGGGTATCTATCTATCTATCTATCTATCTATCTATCTATCTATCTTCTACTGTTTTCCTTGATAGCCAATCTTTTCCCCAATAATAATGGGACTCAAGGCAGCTTTCACCACGTTAAAAACAATGCACATTAAAACTATACAAAAGCATCAATAAAAAGTATAAATATAGAAGTTCCTTGAAAAGGCAATGAGGTCTGGAGGCTCAGAGCATCATTCTTTATGGGAATTAACCAGACAAACCCCTCCACCAAGGGAGAACAGCCAAAGACCACCAGCCACAGAATTGAGAAAGAGCTTTTGAGTTGTGGGTCCTTGCAGGTAGTAACAGATAGCCATGGGGGTCCAGGGACAACCTTTGCCTACCTTCACAAAACTCAGCTCAGAAACTTTAACCTGCCAAGTTCCTCCTGGTGGGGGATTTGGGTAAGTCAAATCCAGAGTCATTTTTGAGTATTGGCATGGAATTAATGGTGTGGTTATTTGGACGCTGGCCACTAGGTTTTCTCAGTAGTTATGGCACAAGTAGATATCAAAGCTCTTGAAAACAGGTTGGGCAAATGTTTGAGGAGATCGGATTACCACCTTGAGCAGGGAAATTCCTGGTGGGTTATACTCATTGTTCATCCTTTGCTTTTAAAAATAAATGAATCTACAGGGGGTTTGGATGTCCCCAGCCCCACATCAATAATTTGCCCCCTAAAACCTGAGGAGTGGGCTGCATCTTATCCACCAGAATAAAAACCCACAAAACTCTTCACAAATATTTAACTCTCTTACCTGATCAAGATATTTTTTCCAGATCGGTTCTGTATTATCTACCACAAATTCATTCCAGCCATGTTTGATCCTACGCTGGAGCACTGAGAATTCAGAAAGCCCTTTTTGTAAATCAACCTAGGTATAGGAAACAGGAATTCGTCATAGGTTGGAAAAGTTCCTTTTGGAAACTACAATTCCCAGAATTTTACACACACACACACACACACACACACACACACAAATTCAATGCTCATAAACAAGAAGATGCTTCTTCCATTCTGCCTGCTTTTAATTCTTCTAAGATGTTTTTCCTTCAGGGATGGCTTTACAGCTCTTACCTGCAATATTTTGGCCAACTCCTCTGCGTGGCATTTGCAAGCTTCTTTGGGAGGCAAAGCTGTTACCTCTTTCTCTTCTTCAACTAGCTTCAGTTCAGATTCCTCTTCAGGCTGCAGAATGCAAGTAAATTGTTGACTGATGGGTGAGGCAAAGATGCGAACAGCTTTGTTGGATTTTGAGGGGTTACTAGGGACCTTGGTATGAGACACCCATTACTCAGGCCTTGTCCGTATGGGCTGGATGAAATGGCCTCCCCACCCTGCCATTCCTGTACCCAACTGTTCAGACAATGCAAGGTTCAGACGATGTCCAGGCAGTTCTGACTTGAAATCGGGGCAGCCCCCACTTAAATGGCTTTTTACAAATAGCTGGAGAAATGGGGGGGGGGAATGTAAGACAGGACAACTTTTTCTTACAATTCATTATATTTGATTTTATTTTTTATCCTCTCCATTGATGCCCCCTTGTAGTGGGAGAGAGGCTTGTATACCTTAATGATGTTTTGAGCTATGCTGGTGGTGGCATAATAGCCACCGGTAGGGCCTCCCATGCCAGACAGATCAAAACCGAAGGGTCTGACAAAGAGCGTCAAAGGGCAGGATGGGCTCTCTAGCCTTGTGGCAACCGTCCTAGGAGAAGGAAAACTCTAATCCCAAACCCGGGCCGATGGTGCTCGTCCAACCCTGTAAGGTCAACCATCTAAGAGAAGGAAACTCTGATCAAACCTACGACCCGAGGACCTCGCTGGTATGTCCATGCTTGCAAGGCCATGGCAGATGAACCTTTGGTTTAAAGGATGAGGCCAGTTCTGTGCATGCTGCGCTCCACCAGAAAAATCCATTGCACAGGCTCGAAGGACAAAATTATTTTTTATAACAGGGTGGTAAAGACAAATGTTTGATCAAAGGAATACATGAATGAAAGGAAATTGCAACTGAATGGTCATTAATTTTACTTCTTAGCTGATATTACATAGAAAGTCAATGACTAGAAAATACAGGAGAAAAAATGATAAAAAATGACAGGAGTAATTACTTTATATATTTACAATATTTTAGTTTGATGTATACTTAAAAAGACAGAACATAAGAATACTGTATTTAAATAATGTAACAGTGTATCCTTTGGATTTATTATAGTTTTATTAATATCCACCTATATTGCTTAAGAGTTCTCTTTTGGATTTCTCTTTTATGATATTATGTTTACCAAACTCCTTTCAGTTCTTATGTTCATTTAATATATTGTATATATTGTATTCATTATACAGTAATATTATATTATATTCATTGAATATACTGTATATATTGTAATAAAAATAATATTAAAAGAAATAGCTGGAGAAACCCAATCCTGAGGGGGAAAACCAGAGTGTTCCATGGTGGGAACAGGTACCTATCTGCACAATTGACTTGCTGCATGGTATCAGCGGGCGCCTCTGCTGCTGCCACTGGTATCATGCGTCATGCTTTCTAAGGTCGCAACAAATCCCCCCAGCATATGACCAAGGCTGGGTGCCTTGTATCCAGCCTCAGAGAGTTCAACGGCAGTGACAGAGGTGCCCGATGATACTGCACAGTTTGTATGTGCAGACAGCTACCTGTTTCCGCCTCAGAATGCAAAGTAACAGGGAGACTCTCGGGCAGCTCTGGGGCCAGAATATTTGGGCCAGAATATGTTGTATTTTGGCCAATGTAGACAAGACCTCAGCTTGGGGGACATTGCAAAATGTGGGTTTTTTTGTTGCTAAATGTTGTAAAACAGTTACAAAACTTTGGCACAGGTTTGGAGGGGATTCAAAATTTGTGGGTTGATTGTTAACAAAGCTGATAAGATGTAGAATGACGATGGCAATGACAGTTTGTTATTTCTTCTCTATTCTAACTGCCGACCATAGCTGGGCTGTTGATGCCTGGGTGTCTGAGAAGTCTCTTATTCATAGGGTCACCGTAAGTGGAAGCCAACCCAAGACATTTTGCTGGCTGAGGCACAAAACAAGGTGGTGCCCCCCTCCCATCTCATGTACAAAAGTCAGCTGGATTCACGGTTGATTCTTCAGCACTCGGAAAGGGAGCAAAGCTTGGAAAAGTTACTCTTTTGGATGACAGTGCCATGGCATTTAATGGCTAGCTTGGTACACAGCTGTCTTCTCCAACACCAGCTCTTTGCATCTGCCGCCTGAGGTGACCACTTCACCCTGGCTATCAGTAGGACCAGTTTCAACACTTTTGACTTGACTACTGCATGGCAAACACTGCTTTTAAATTTCTCCTGAAGTGGGCACCATAGAAGCAGTTTTACTGATGGCAGAACAAGCATGGGTGACAAACTAATAGAAGGAAGCACAGGAGGTGAGAGTGGCATGTTTGCATTCAAACAGAGGGCCTGACACCTGGCCAACCTTTGTCCTTTTACAGCACAATGTAAACTATACATAATAAAAAGTCATGACACTTACAGTAGCTCAGAGGCTGTCCTGAGGAAATAGAATTATTAGTTTAAGTAAGCTGAGTTGACAGAGGCATAGCGGGTGTAGAAGACTTCTTTAAAAACAAATAAATAAATCCCAAGAGATCTTTGGAAATGAAGCCAAGGCTGCAGCTGTGTTTATTCTGCACCTCTCTGGGAGATTAAGGTGCAAGCTAGCACAAAATTGGAGGTGGTGGGCAGAAATCAGAATTGTGTATATTCAACCCTTTATTTAAGATTTAAGATCTTAAATGATTTAAGATTATTTCACCCTTTAAACAAGGGTGAAGAACTTCATGGCGACAAGAGCCAGTATTCACCCTAACCCATGCCCACATGTCTGGATGTAGTGAGCATGATGTGATATCACTCTCAGTGCTCTATCACACTGCACTATTATAGCGCTATATTCTATTTTAACTGCCATGGTAATGTCCTATGGAATTCTGGGGTTTGTAGTTTAGGGAGACCCAAGAGCTCTCTGGCTGAGAATTCAAAACACCCCTCCCTAAACTGCAGACCTGTATGATTCCATAGAATGTTGCCATGGCAGTTAAAGTGAAATATAGCACTATAACCATGTAGGCCCTCAGTTGCTGTTTGGGCAATTTTAAAATAGTTTGATGGATATGGAGTTGAACAAATTGAAATGCTGCATTTGTGGATGATTTGGGTACATTTTGGATCATTTAAAGACAAAATATAAACTGAAAATTGACCTAACTTATTAAAAATGGGGTTTCTAAGAGCTTTGCAAGGTCTCCAGGGGGGGTATCTGGGTGCAAAATTGGGGCTCAGGCTTTGCATGTGTATCACAGGCTTCACTTTCCCCATCCCTGCTTTAAAAGTAGTCTGAAAATATTTTTAAATAAACAAAGCCAAGTTGAAACAAACCAGGTTTCTTGTCCTCATGGCTATGAAGATGAGCTTGAAAATATATGTATGGGTAATTCCTTGAGGAAATGACATAAGCTAGTAGAGAAGATCTGTAGGACTTCAGTTTGTATTTGCTCAGGAAAACAGAGCTTAGCATAACTTGTACCCCTCTCCAAGGGCAGCCCTGATCCAATGGCAGCTCCATGTCAGTGGGATGGTGAATCCACCCCAAGTGTTACCATGAACTTCAAAGGAGCTATCTGAGGTGCTGAACCCTTACCCCACAATAAGTTCAGTTCCTTGGATAGCTCTTTTCAAATTCAAACTAAAACCCAGAGCAGATTCATTGCCCTACTAATATGGCAGCCCTTTTTTTTGTGGTGGTGGGTTCTTTCATGTTTAAAGATAAGGGGAGAAACCTCATATCATTTTTATTACCAGGTATGTACACAACATCAATGAACTTAGAGGCTCTCTCTAGACCCAGGGAGCTTGATTTCAATTATTGGTGATCGTACCAGGAGAATGCTCAAGAGAATAAACTGGGGGTATTATCTTTTTTTTATTTTTATTTTATTTATTTATACCCCGCTCTTCAGCCACGAGGCTATCAGAGCGGCTTACAAATTGTTTTAAGCAATAGCTATTTACACATCTACACTGCATTAAACAGTTTCCAATGTGTGTTAGCTAATTGCCCCCCACAAGCTGGGTACTCATTTTACCAACCTATGAAAGGATGGAGGGCTGAGTGAACCTTGGAGCCTGCTGGAATCGAACTTGTGACGTGGCGGCTTGCAGGACTGGGATTTAAACACTGCGCCCACCCTCCTGCAGGAGCAAATTCCGTCTTTGGAAGACGGTTTTATGGACTAGTTTACCTGGAGCAATCCTCTGTTTGATAGGCTGTTGGGGGCTGGTTCTCCATTTGAAGTGGTCCTCTCTTTGACGGGAGATTCAACATGGAGATCATGACTTCCAAGAAAGGAGAACAGTAGGGGCCTTGAAGGTGCCCATCAACACTTAGAATCTGGAGTGAGCACCAGACATAAAGGTCACCTGGCCACAGTTTGCCATCCCAATAGTGAAATCTGAACTGGGTTTCTCTTTAAATTATAGTGCTCTCCCTAAATGTACAGCTGCAATGATCTTGTGTGTGTGCCTTCAAGCCACATATGCCCATAGCCTATACTTTTTCCATCCCTGGTGTAATGGGGATGCTTGCCAAAAATGTCATTCATGAGTGAACACACCTGCCCTAGATCATGAGGGGGTAGAAGATCTGAATCTCTGGGTGATTTGTGGTAGATCATGAAGAATGTATGACTCCCAATTACGTTGTTGTTTGTTATTATTTACTGGGTTGCTTGCTTGAAATTTCTCATTGGTCACTGTTTTGGGCTCTTAAAAAGAGAAGAAGTAAGACCCCCCCCCCCGATAAAGGAATATAAGATGAAATCAATCACTTCAGATTTCTGACCTTTGGCAAAATTTCCCAGAAATGTAATATCTGGGGGGAGCATGGGAGACAGGCCATAGATTTGACACACAATGTCAGAACAATGCGTCTGTTCCAACTGCCCCTTAACTGCCTATTGAAATTGTGAGTTTACAGGAATGTATTTGATCTGTAGCTGTTTTGTAGTAAAGATGGTCAGATCAACAATGAGATTATGCTTTGTTAACTCTCTCTCTCTCTGTGTATGTGTTTGTGCTAAGGGGACTTGAATCGAGTTCCTTAGCACACCCACTTCCAAAATCCAGCAGGATAAACAGAAACAAGGGACTGTTGGCATAAAAGAAACTAGAATGAAAGGGGTGAATTAAATCAGCAAGCCCTCGTGTGGGAATTGAAAATAGTTACTTAGTCTTCAGGCATTCCTACTTTTGTCTTTGAAATGTTCATAGGACTGGAAGCATGTAGGAAAGTACAATGAGAAAGAGTCTGAACTGAATCAGGAAGTCCCTGGTTCGAATCTCACCTGTACCATGAACTGGTTTGAATGAACTCACTGGGTGACTCTAGGCAGGCCAAACTACAATGGGAGGGACAATAATAATAGTAAAAACAATGATGATAGTGAGATTGACCTATCTTACAGGGTTGTTGTAAGGATTAGAATTAGATTGTACACATGAAATGCTTCAAACTCTTGCAAGGGCCATGAAAACATCACTGACTGCAGCAGCAATAACAACAGCTTTAGAATGACTTTGCTTATGAGGGTAACACCAGAAATGGTATACAAAATGAGACAACAGGAAAGGAAGAAAGGAAGGAGGTAGCATTGATTTTCTAGATTTGTTGAAATCCAGCAATTGTGTAGCACAATCTTGTCTGTCCATTGCAAGCAAGATATTCATAAGTCGCACATGATGCACCAGGCTATGTGCTATGCTGCCAACAAAGCTCGGAGAAGTTGCTGTTCGGGGAGTATGGGAATTGTAGTTTAAAAAAAACCTTTTCCCAGTTCCCAAGGGTCACATTCATCCAGCTCCCATTTCATTTCTGGGGAAGAACACAGGCTAGTCCAACAGCTGGCAGAAAGCAAGTAAAACACACACAAGAGAGGCCTGTGCTATGAGAAACCAGTATAGCTGCAGGGCCCACTCTGGAGCAAACATGTTCCAACTCAATGACATATCAAAAGCCAAAACTCCTTACCGCTTCTTCAGCCTCCCTGCTGCCCACTGGCTGGTATTTCTGGCTGGAGAACCTTTTCCAGAAAAATCTAGAGAACAGGTGTTTCGCTCCCATCCCGGCTGGCATGAGGAGCAACAGCAGAGAAGGGAACAAGAGCAGAGAAATACTTTTCCAGCCAGTGCTGCCACTGTTTTGGGTTATTGTTTCCTGGCTGAGGCTAACATTTCCCTACAAGCCAAGGATGTAGCGAGGAAAAGCTGATCAGGTGGTTGTTACCTGATGCCGACAATTTGACGCCACGCCTGCAGCTTGCAACAGGTGTCTAGGAGCGGCCAAATTCCTGACTCAGACCTACTCAGAGTGGCTGAAATACCTGGACGGATTGGTTCTCAGAGTTGTCCACCCCCCAACCCCCCGTGTCCAGGGAAACCTAATTTTATGTTTGCATGGTATTTCCAGTACAGTCCCTTGAATTGCCACTGAAGGAATGCTGGAGTATTTGTGCAGTTATGATTATTATTCTTTTGCTCTTATTTTTGGAATGTTTTGGAATGCACACACTGAAAAATTTCACAGATGAAACCTGGGAGATTTGTGGCTAAGCAACGAGTTTGGTCAAGATGATAGAAGTTATTAATCAGAAAGAACACACAAGCTAGGAGAGGCTGAAGCTGTTTGATTTTGCCTGAGCCTACCGGATTACCAAGCTGTTGTACATGAGATTTTCCTCTTGCTCCACTAGCTGGTGCTTGGAGCTTTGACCATTGCAGCCAACTAGGGAAGAGAAGGAGAAACGTAGTACCTGCTATTGGTTTCCTCCACCCAGCAGCAGCTAGTGGCTTCCACGTCACTGGGGATGCAAATCCACTCTTTATCCTGCTGGATTCTGGAGGTGGGTGTGCTAAGGAACTTGATTCAAGAGTCCCCTTAACACACACACACAGAATTTTACTTTCCAACCAGAAGCTCTCCAAGGTCCTCAACCTATTTCAGGAATAGGGACAGCTCCTTTAAACTTTGGATTGAAACCTGTGGTGGATTCATCACCTCACTGGCCTAGAAGCCCATGGTGGACTCTGACTCTACCCATATCCCAACCTACTGACCAGTCATATCAGGCATAGGTCTCAGCTTACCTGGGTCCTTGTTTGTTCCTCTGCAAGGTGTCATGGTGCAAGGGACAAGAATCTCGTCAAATCTACTGGCTCCCAGAGGTATTGCAAACCTTTCCAGTGGCCATTGTGATCTGCATTAGCTGCTGAGAACTTTGCCTCTGGTTGGACAATCTTTGTCTCTGGTTGACTGGCTGAAGCAGGGTGATGAGGCTTGCTAGGAAAGCCTGAGGGACCAGTTTCCTCTCTGGGGAGCTTAAAATCATGCTCCATTATGCTCCTTGCTTGAGTTGTCTGGAGATAAGCTATTTTCCAAGAAAGTGTCTTGGGGGGCAGGGATTTGTTTTCTTCTTTTGACTCCGGAAAATGCCAGATACATGGATAGTGCTATATAAGTCATCTCAATCATACTTTTAATTTCAGGGATTTCTATATTAATATTTATATTTAAAATTACTTTAAAAAGCAAGGTTCCCAATGGGAGGAGATTCATGGAAGCCATTGTCATGGCGACTATACTGTAGTTCATGTGTCAGAAGTATGCCTCTTCATACCAGTCACTGGAGAACATGAGCTCTGGAAGGGTGTGATTGCTCATGTCTTCTTTGTGGGTGTTCCATAAGTGTCTATTGGCTACATTGGAAAAGACTTTGGAGTGGCTAAGCCTTGGGTCTGATCCAGCAGGGCTCTTGTTCTGATGCCTGCCTCTTCCCCAAAGATAAAAGCCATCTTTGTTCAATCCATGAAGCAGTTGAAGCAATTTTGAGGAACCTCTTTGGACCAGAAATACCTGTCAATTTTAGCTTCAAACTCTTACTCCCAGAAATTACTTAAATCTTAGGGCTTGTCTTTACAAGACTATAAAATGTGGACTGATGCACTCTAATGCCAATCTGCAGCAGCTTTCATTTGTCTCAATGACTTTTTGGCAAGATCGCAGGCATGTGAAGCTATCTGTGTTCTGCAAATGGGCATGAATGTGAATCAAGATGACAGGTGTGAGTGAATTACTTTTACTTTTATTGACATCAGTTGCTG
Source organism: Gambelia wislizenii (assembly GCA_030847615.1). Classification (NCBI taxonomy): domain Eukaryota; kingdom Metazoa; phylum Chordata; class Lepidosauria; order Squamata; family Crotaphytidae; genus Gambelia; species Gambelia wislizenii. Next base: position 5,851,886 of record JAUMIR010000008.1, read on the forward strand.
CCGCTGAACAGTATTTTTAAAAAAGCATATCCAAGGTGCAGAAGTGCAATATTTTGCTTAAATAAACAAGGGGAAAAAAGAAGAAAAAGGCCTTTTTGTCTTCTCAGCACATGATAGCTACAGCAAAATCCAACATGGCAGTTCTGGGTATTTGCCTTGTTAGCAAGCTCTGCCCCCTGCGTATGGCCAACCAAGCAGCTGTCTACTTCCATTGGTATTGCAGCTCATTCCCCCAAGCCAGTGAACAAGCTGAAGCAGTTTATCCTGGCCATCTAAAGCAAACCACATTTGCAGGTACAAACCAGATCCCAGCACTCAATCTTCTGAATGGGCATTGACGTAAATTCTCATACCAATAAAAAGAAGAGAGCAAATTGTCAGTGCAAACACTGCCTATGCAGGTCAGAGTTTCCAGCTTTGCAAGCAATTATGAACTATTCATATAATCTCTTTCAGCTCTTGAGTGCATAGTTGTATAGATAGCTTCTGACTGCTGCCCATTGATCAAGTTGCCTCCAAATCAAATTCCCCACAAGCTGATCTTTATCTATTTCTCTTAACAGGGGTTGTCAGAGATTGCATCTGTGTCTTCTTCATGCAAAACAAGTGCTTTGCATGGAGCTTCCTCAAAATAGCTACTCTATGGAGCTGGAAATCAGAGCTCAGAAACTGAAAATGAAATGTAATACAGTCAGACCTCCGTACTGGGGGGGGGGGGAGTTGGTTCCCAGATTTACTATGGATACCAGAAACTGAGGATAACAGTGAACCCTAGTAAAATAAAAGTCTTCTGGTAAAAACATACTGTAGAGTTGCCTCTCTAGGCATTTTCTAAAGTGACTCTGTGGTATGCGTCCCCTATTTTGTGTCCCGGGAATAACTGAAACCATGGATATTGATTCTGTGGATACGTGGGTCCAAGTGTACTGTACTCTCTTATTTAGTAGATTCAAAAGATACAGCTCTTCCTAGATTCAAGAGGACTGTGTTGTATTTTGTTGCTGCATGAGAGTTAAAGTTGAGGCACCCTCTCAGAAAAAAGAAGGTGGCAACCCTGATTCAGGACTAACACGGTTGACTGTGTAGGACTTCAAATCCAGTCTTCTAAGCAATCAAAGTCTTAAGCCTGAATGGGGGAATCTGTTTCTGTTTGTCTTCAGTAGACTCTCCTTTCTTGGAGGTCTTTAAACAGAAGTTGGATGGCCATCTCTCAGGAGTGCTTTAATACTGGTGCATTTCCTGCATGGCAGGGGATTGGACTAAATGGCCCTTGGGGTGTCTTCCAACTCTTATGATTATTATTATTCTTTTATATTTCAAGTTCTTTCAATCTCAAATATGAAGATCTTTGCAAATGTTGGTAAATTCATGTCAAAAATGAACTGAAATTAAACTCAAACCCATCTTCCCTTTTCCAATGATCAATGGGCCCATTCCCACCATCACCACCACCAATTCTATGCCCACCCTATTCCCATCTCTCTTTCCTTAAAATACTCCATGCTTCCTCTCCCTCCCAACACAAACTCCCAATGCAGCTGATTACAGACACTTTGAGAAATTTGGAGGGGCTACAACATCTTGATTTTGTATTAGAAGCATCTTTGGCACTTGTTGATGCCTGTGTTTTAAATTAGATTCCTGCAACATGGAATGTGAGGATCAGTGTTACTGTCCAGAACACAGGTCAGCAAGCACCTGAGGAAGCTGGTGGTGGGTGTGTTGGAGCTGTTGGATAGTCAGTCCAGCCCAAGTCAGTCATGGATAATCTGAGCAAGATGCAAGGAGAAGCACAAGGGTGGTCAGATGGTCCAAGACTCATTGACAAGTCAGCAACTGAAATGTAAGAGCCAGCAAGGAATAAAGTCCTCAAAGTGTAGCCAGTCCAAAGTCAAAGAAACCCAAAGCCAAAGTTCTGTCAGTCAACCAGATAAGGCAGTTGTGAACAACGAAAACATGGAAGAGCTGCTGGGAGATTTATGACCAGCTATCTCAACAACACCTGAGGTCTAATTAATTAGCATCTTAGATTTAGCTGTTGGTGGGCATGGCACTTCTCCCTTTGCAATAACTCCCACAATTGTGAATACAAAGGCTTTGTGAATATGAACCAGTTACAGATCCATATCTCTAAGTTACGAATCCTTAACTGCAATACTGAATTCCAACCATTTAATGGTTTTTAAACTTTTGTATCAAATAGGGTTTAGCTGTTTTAATTTGGTGTAAGCCACCTTGGGTCCGTATTGCGAGAAAGGCTAGATATAAATAACATGAATAAATTGATGTGTATTTTATACAGTTCAACTTCATTTAAATGTATTTTTGGAAACTTAATCAAGTTATATCAATGTTTTGGACTACATAAATTCATCCTTCTCTCCCTCTCTCTCTCCTTTCTGTTTCTTCTCTTTGTGATCATACATTAAAAATCCAATTAAAAAGAAAAAAACTATGCAAATGCCATACAGAATGAGATGAGAAGGGATGAGATGCAGTTTTGGTGTTCAAGAAGTTTCCTATTAGAAATTCTCTATTATCAATGAGGTCAAATGTTAAACTCAGAAGACCTCTAGAATGAAACAAGAAAGAACATTGCTCAAAATAACAACTTTAATACCTTTCAAAATTATGACTTTACGTATCATAGTAATAAAACAGCAGTCCACCAGAGACTATTGTGGAGTTACATGTTATCATGTCTGTGCTTATCCAGTGTCCCTTTTGTGTCTACATGACTCAGTTTTCCCATCTGAGTTCAGCAAGTACAATAAGGAAGTACAACTAGGGTGAGTCTGACATGAGAAGATGAGGAGTCAAAACTGGATTAGCAGCTGTGTGGTTGGAAGGAAGCCAGTGAATAAAGCCCAGAGTACCATGAGCGGTCATCTTTCTCAAACCAGAATGCCACAAAGAAATTCTCAAAGTAGGCAGAGAGAGTGTAAAAGAGTACCATTAATAGAACAGAATTTGGGAATGTTACTTTGCTGAGTTACAACTCCCAGAACCTCCCAGCCAACATGTAGTCCAAAGAACTAACTTTTCCAAGACTGGAGTAAAAGGCACACTCTCCTACCAAGCCTGAAACCCTCCACGTCATTTGCACTGGGGGGTGGGTGGGCATGATGTGGCTCTCAGGCTGGTTTTGTGGCCCATGAGGGACAACAAGAAGAATGCTGGACTCTAGGAGGAACCCATGATGGTGGGCCACGATGGAGGAAATCAAAGTCCTAGGCTGTAGGGGAGCCTGACTGACTGCAGATCATGTTGTACTCATGCATTTTCTCTCCACGACTCATTCACTGGGAAAATCTGGCTGGAATTAACCGAGGTGCTTCTGTGGCTGTTTCACATAACCCACCACATTGTTGGAACTGCCTCCTGTAAAGCAATAATTGGCAGATTAGAAGAGGACAACAACTCAAGGCCATTAAAGGAGATTTTAGTCATTTCTGCTTGGTTCATTCTTTCGTTCGTTTGTTCCTTCCTTCCTCCCCAATTTCTTTCTTTCTTTTTGTTTCTAGCTCATCTTTCTCCCAACACTGGGATGCAAGGTGGTCCACAAGATGATTAAAAAGAGGGACAAATAAAAATGACAATAAATTATATTATTAAAACAGAATCAAACAAGTTACAATATGAAAACACCAAATGAATTAAAAACAGTTCTAAAATCACATCGTCATCATGATTTAAGAAGTCTCTCTCTCTCTGGCTTTTCTTTGCAAACGAAGATTCAGGAAGGACTCATCCTGCACTTTCTGCAAGCGCGCTGATGACTAAAAAGGCCGATCCAAGATTACACCTGCCATTTCATCCCTTGCCTATCGCTACAGGTCTTTTTCGGAATTGGATTTGTCCTTCGAGCCTGTGCAATGGATTTTAAATTTAATTGGATATCAAATAGTTTCCAGATAGTTTCCAAAAGCCAACAGAACAAACACCTTTTTGTTGGCCTGTGCCACTGAGAAAACCCAGTCACCAGATGTATGTCTGGGTGGCAGGCTAAGAAATGTATTTATGAAATTTCATGATTAAAGCCAGGATTTTCTGGTGTAATCCTGTTGAAACTTGGTGCTTCTGTCAGAACTGGCAATGTCCCCTATCTCCTGCAACCATCCAACACTCGACAAACCATAGAGCTGTGAAGCCCTTTAATTTACATATCCTCCAACTACTCTATTCCTATTTGGCAGGGACAGTCCTGATTAATCCTCTGGTATTCACTTTTTCAGTTGCTTTTAAAATGTCCCAGTTTTCTCTCCTCCTCATGCTTTGTCCTCAGCTTACTTCAATTGCTGCAAACTGAATTCAAAGCACAAAAGTGGTTTGCATTCAATTAACTCAGCGGGGAGGAGAAGAGGGGGCAGTTTTGACCTTCCCAGTAGGCTCAGGCAAAAGCAATCTGCTGTAGCCTCTCCTAACTTGTGTGGTCTTCCTCATTGATAACTTTTGCCATCTTGACCACACTCTGATGCTGCTTGGCCACATGTGTCCTAGGGCAAGAGAACGGAGAGTCACCAACCTTGTTTCCTATCTGGTCAATCATCATAGAGTAGATCTACTTTCCCAAACCTACTTCTCACTATCTGAGTTTCTCCACCCCTTCATCTGCCTAGCCCCGCTCTGTCTCTTGGACAGTTGGAGAATGGCTTATAAGAAACATAAAGAGATGGGATATCTTCTGCCCAGGCCAAGAAAAGTTAGGAAAGAATTCCCAGACATTCAAGTGGTTCAAAAAGCATCATACAGTACAGTATATTCTATAATATCTGTATTATAAACATTCTTATCAAATCAAACATGAAGGGAGAATTAGCCATGATTTGTATCCTGGATTCTTACCAAAATATTCCTTATAATGTTTAGGCCTTAGATTCCACCCATCTGGAGAAGGAGAAAGGAAAATAAGTTTGAGCAACTTAAATATATTACCAGATGGCAATTTTGCATTTTGCATTGACAGCAGACATGTGAGTTGAGTATTCTCTTGTCTTTCCAGAAACAAGGTCTAAGAAAACTGTATGAAATTCATAGGGCCGACATAAGTCAACAGGCGACTTGAAGGCACATATACACACAAAAAAGAAGCAAAGATAATTTGTAGCTCAGAATAACAGAGCCAAAGGGGGAAAAAACTCACTTTCCTTTTACTCTTTGCACAGGGAGACAGTTATAGAGACATCTAGTGTCCCAAAGTGTGACATGCCGGAACGTTAAACCAGAAAATCATAGAATCATAGAATCATAGAATTGTAGAGTTGGAAGAGACCACGAGGGCCATCTAGTCCAACTCCCTGCCATGCAGGAATACACAATCAAAGCATCCCCGACAGATGGCAATCCAGCCTCTGCTTAAAGACCTCCAAGGAAGGAGACCCCACCACGCTCCGAGGGAGTGCATTCCACTGCCAAACAGCTCTTACTGTCAAAAAGTTCCTCCTCATGTTGAGGTGGAATCTCTGTTCCTGGAGCTTGCATCCATTGCTCCGTGTTCTAGTCTCTGGAGCAGCAGAAAACAAGCTTGCTCCATCTTCAACGTGACACCCCTTCAAATACTTAAACAGGGCTATCATATTGCCCCTTAGCCATCTTTTTTCCAGGCTAAACGTACCCAGCTCCCTAAGTTTTTCCTCATAAGGCATGGTTTCCAGACCTTTCACCATTTTAGTTGCCCTCCTCTGGACACGCTCCAATTTGTCAATATCCTTTTTGAATTGTGGTGCCCAGAACTGGACACCAGGTCTCCCCCATCCTATATCTATGCATTTCATTTTTTCGCCCTAAGTGCAGTACCTTATGTATTTATTTTATTTAGTTACTGGATTTATATCCCACTTTTCTCCCAAGATGGGATTCAGGGTGGCTTACAATAATTTTAAAAAATATATTTATAAAAAGAGAGCCAAACTGCACGTGACAGAATTGACACAAATAGCAGAGAATAATCGTGAATACCAATTTAGTAAATATGAACAGGCAGTGGAGACTGACCTTGACTGGAATTACAGCATAGAGTACCTCCTATGGACCCAATCCACATTACCTTATCCCAGTGGCTGCTATTTGCATCCAGAAATGCAAATAGCAGCTGCATGGGGATGGGAGAGCAATATGGATCAGGACTATGGCAAATGGTTAAAAACTCATCACTATACAGTAGCATCAATCTGTTCCAGTTTCTGTTAAAATTATTATTTTTTTTTTAAAATATCATGCAGCTGCTAATGGCATGGATAAAACCACATCCCCATTCAAGTCCTAGTAACCTATACTATAGATGACCAAAGCCAAGATAGAACCTGTGTGGTACATGGAGTTCATGGTTCTTTTCTTCTCCATAATTTTTAAAAAACAGCAAGCCACCTCCAAGCCTTAGCAGTCTGTGGTGGGCATCCTGTGCGTGACGCACATGAGCATATGTGTGAATTATACATGTGTATGGCTCTTTTTGGATACAGCAGGCTTTTTGGCATAGGGGGCTATTCTCTAGTCCCATGGTTATTAACCTGTGGACCTCCAGGGGGCCCAATGTCCTCACAGGGGGTCTGCACAGTTTGGAAGGCTGCTTGGCCCACTCCCTCCCCATAGTGGAGTGGCCATGTGACAAGAGCTAAGGCAAAGGCTAGCTGGTTGGCTTGGCCTGCACATTGCCATTCAATCCATTCCAGCCACAAACTTTCAGGAAGAAGCAGGAGAAAAGTCATGCCTCCCTTCCCCTCCAGTGCCTCTGAGCAAAGGTATAATGGATTGTGTAAATGTATCATCATCATCATCATCATCCATGACAACAAAATATATTTAAAGGGGGTCCCTGGTAAAGAGGTTAAGAAAAGATTAAGATCCACTGCTCTAGTCTTTTGCTCCTCATCTAAACAACTCCCCCATAAATTGTCATGGTCCAGGAGGGTCTATTGTTCCAACTGCTTCCTGAAACACATAGGCTTTCCCAGATGGGCCACTAGTACACTACAGAAATAATGCAGTCTGAGACCACTTAAAATTCGTAGTTTTACAAGGCCTTTAGCCTTCTCTGCTAAAGAGTGCTGCTATCTCACAAAACCACTTTAAGTGCTGTAACTCCATCCTATGAAATCCTGGGGTTTTTAGTTTTACAAGGTCTTTAGTCTTCTCTGCTAAAGAGTGCTGGTGCCTCACAAAACTGCAAATCCCAGGATTCTGTAGGATGGAGCCATGGCAAGTGGTGTCATACTGGATTATTTCTACAGGGCAGATGCACCCCTAGTAAATGTTGGCTATTATGTTCCTGCATTGTACAATTTGTAGCAGTTGTTCCCAACCCTGTAGCCAGTCAGGGTTCATCTGTTTCCAAAATATACTGTACCAAGGTTTCCTCCCTCCCTCCTTCCCTCCCTTGAAGAGTGGTGTGGGTGGGGTTTCCTACTTTTCCTGTAAATGTGAAGAGAGAAAGGTCAGAGGAGAACCTCTGTCGGAAAGGTCACACCTCAGTTCTATGCACCCTCAGTGGGACCATCCAAAAATAATGGAAGAACGAGGCTTTAGTTTGGGACTTATTCTGTGCAAACTTATTCTGTGCAAAATATTCTTTTTGTTTTTGCACAGAAAAGAGAATTTTCTGCACAGGGAAGAGCATGTCTGCACAAAAAATAATGTTTCTGCACAGAAACTTTATTTTATGCACTGAAAATGTTGTTTCCTGTGCAGAAAATGCTGTTTATTGTGCAAAAAAACAACACATCCAATCATGTGTGAATTTTGTACACAAGAAGTCTTCAACTGTGAAGATTCTCATGAGTCCAAGATTCTTCTTTTCAGGGTTTTCTGACACTTGAGAGACACTTTTTAAAAATATTTACAAATATGCTTTCCTTTCCCACTTAGCCATGCTAAGCATACCCATCTCCGTCATCTATTACAGTGGAGATAACATGTGCTACATCCTTCCGCAAATTGGCTTTTTGCCTAAGGAATTATTTGGCCATTGGCATAGGGGAAGGGGCTTTGGATTCACATTGGCCCATCAACATACCAGAGTTTCCACGTAGCTTGATGCACTGCCCTCTGTTGGGAATGCCCTCAGCAGCATTGCCAGGGTTAATGATGTGACATTCATATCCTGTTGGGCAGTGTAATGGCTCGTCCCCATCCTCAGTTGTGCTGCAAGCTTCCGCTACGAAAAGAAACATAACAGCAAATGATGAGTCCAGCTAGATAGGACCAAAAGGCTATCAGATCCATCATAGATCTAATCCCTGAATGAGAAACATGAAGCCCTTTAGATGCTGTTGGACCTCAGCTCCCAGCATTCCTCACCACTGCCTACATGGCCCAGGAAGTTGTAGTCCAACACCATCTGGAAGGCCACATGATTCCAATCCTTGATCTAATCCAACATATAGGACTTTTTCAAATGGGGGAAACCCCCCCCCCAGGAGGTCGGGAGAAGAATGGGGCTGTCGCACTTACAGCGCTCCATTTCAGATGGCGCTGTCCTCCTCCTGACCTTCCTCTGTGCTTCCTCCATGCTGCAAGAGCAAGAAACACACTGCTTTTATTGACGGAAAACCCCTGTCAATAAAAAGCGGTGCCTGCAGCACGGAGGAAGCATGGAGGAAGGTCAGGAGGAGGACAGCGCCATCTGAAATGGAGTGCAAGAAGACCAGGGCTAGTTTAGACAAGTGGATGTAATGCTCATTCCTGTGCATTATTGCAAATTCGCAGCAGTGTTCTTTTGTCTCCATGGTCTTTCAGCAAAAATGATAGGCTGAGAAGCTATCCACGTTTGAAGTTCACACGTCCGCGAATCAAGATGGTGGCTGTAAATTTGTGTGTTATATGTTGCTGCTGCGCACAGGTTTTTTTAAAACTTTAAAGCAAACGTGCACAAGTGCAACCTAGACACATTTTGCAGGAAGCTCTGGAGAAAACTGTGAATCCTTTTACCGTGCAGTTTGTGGAGGTTTTATCCCCCTCCCTCTGAATACTCCGCATCACATTTGGACACATTATATTCTCAGTGAATTCTATGAAACGTATTTTCATCATGAAGACAAGTCCTAAGTCTGAAAGTGGCTGAATCTATTTTTGGGAATAGAGTTAAGCACCTTGGATAGCTTCTTTAACATCTGGACTAAAACCCAGAGCAGATTTGTGATTCCACTGACACGGGAGCCACAAGATTCCACTGTCTGAACAATGTACAAGTTGTTGTTTTTTCTCCTGACAGCCATCATACCTTGTAAAACTTCCTCAGGTCCATCAAGCAACCAGCCATTTCCTCCCAACCAACGTGGTTTCGGCTGCACCAGCCAATCTAAAACTTTTCAAAGAGACCAAACTGTTATGTACAATGAACACATTTTTAAAAAGTATAAATCTTGGGTAGGCAACCACAGGCCCTGAGTCTGCTTCCAGCCATCTTGGATACAAAATCTGGGTCTCTTGAGTTTCTCAGATATCCATGCCCTTATCTCCTTGGCACTATTATTGGCCTCTAAGGACTTTTTTGGACGCTGAAAAATAACGTAAGCAGCCTCGTCAGCTTGTGAGGCTGCTGCACTGCAAAGCATCAGTTTCGGATGATGCTTGCCCCTGCCGGTACTGTTGAGGTACCGCAGGGAGAGTTGAGCGTCATATTTCCTTGATTTTTACTCACAAAAGTTGATTGTGATTAAAAATCAAGGAAATATGACGCTCAACTCTCCCCGCGGTACCGCAACAGTACCGGCAGGGGTGAGCGTCATCTGAAACTGATGCTTTGCAGTGCAGCAGCCTTGCAAGCTGATGAGGCTGCTTGCGTTACTTTTTAAACATCCAAAAAAGTCCTAAGAGGATCTTGAAAGAATGAATCCCTCTGTAACTGAATGGCTGTTTTTCCATTGGGTGGGGGGACCCTTGGATTTCAGTGGATGATCCTAAATTGTCCATATGTTAAGAGAAAAGGAATATCTGTCTATCTATCTATCTATCTATCTATCTATCTATTTGCATTCCTTAAAAACTTTTTAGGCTGCCTTGGACAGCCCAGGCAAAGTTTGAAAAGGTGGATGATGAATAACACAAGCAATTGAAAGTAAAATGATTTTACTGTCATACGTATGATTATGTGTGGGTTATGCATGCATATGTCTCTTTTTGGATTGGGCACAAGGGGGTCCTTTGGATTGGGCACAGGGGGCTGTTGTCTAGACCTTTGTACCCAATCCAAAACTTCTCCCACCCCCACCCAAGCAGTTACCAAGACCTGAGTAGGGAGAGGGAGGCAGTGGAGAGGCAACTCAGAGGAGTGAGATGCAGCGGCTCTCAGCTGTGAGGGGAAGGGAAATGAGGTTGCATACCTTCTGGGAGTCCACACTTGTTTCTTTTCCCCTTGCAGCCAAGACCAGACCTAACTTCTCGGCGTTACCTCCCTCTCCATTTCACTCCCACCATTAAGCAGTAGCAGCACCCTGGAGCTTGATAGCTGCTGGGATGGAGGGAAGGCATGGAACTGCATCGGCAGAGCATTACGCCCTGCCTACTTGGTCCAGGATCTCAGATGGTATTTCCATTGACCCACAGAATTGGAATTGACCTCCTTTGCATGGGGGGAGCCCTCACAAATGGTGATAATTCCCACTATACATCCTAGAGGGGACTGAGGGTATTTGAGGGCAAAACAGTTGACTTTTTGAGCCTGGGTCTTGGGGTCATAAGTATGGCCTGGGGGCCACATGCAGCCCTTGGGATGTGCTTTGCCCACCTCTGTTGCAGGTCTTTGAAGGACCCTTGAATCTGGCCCAATAGGCAATCCCCCGCATGGAATATTAATCGGCTGTCATACCGGGAGGTGGTGGCACCGATTCTAAGCAGGCATAAATGCACCCATTGTAGCAGCAGCGCTTGTGTCTCTCGCACTCAGAGTCGGAGCGGCAGCTGGGCACCTCGCACGCTCGGTCTGGCAGAGTCTGAGGTGGAGGGGGGCAGCGGTCGTTCTTCTGGTAGGGTGCGCTGTGAGAATGCAGGGAATACTCATAGTCCTGCAAAGGGGGAAAAAAGAGTCTGGTTGTCTTTTCCCCCACCTGACGCTATTAAATTACTTTAAAGGAATCATTACTATCATCACAAAGGGTGGGAAATCTCCTTGGCCTGGGAAGGTTCAAATTCAGTTTCAGACTTTTTTGAAGGGCTGGTTTCCAATGGGGGCAGGGCCAAGGGAGAGCCGGCATGGTGTAGTGGTTTGAACATTGGACTACAACTCTGGAGTCCAGGGTTCAAATCCCCGCTCAGCCATGGATACCCATTGGGTGACCTTGGTCAAGTCACACACTCTCAGGGTGCATTAATACACATTGACACCACTTTAACTGCCATGGCTCTATCCAACAGTCCTGGGATTTGTAGTTTTGTGAGGCACCAGCACTTTTTGGCAGCAAAGGCTAAAGACCTTGCAAAACTACAAATCCCAGGATTCCATAGGACGGCGAAACAGCACTTAAAGTTGTCTCAAACTGCATTATTTCTTTTTTAATTTGAATTTCTATTATCATAGAACAAAGTATGCAATAAAAAGCACAACTAACTGACAAAGAACAACCAACAATGACCAAAGACACAGTAGCTCAAGAATCCTGTCTTGTTGCAACCTCAGGCAAGCACAAGGAACTATGCCAGAATCCCACCAGGCATCTGGAAGAGAAACTACAGTGTACCGGTAGATCCACCCTCAGCTTCAGAGAAAGGCAAAGACAAATCTTGCCAAGACAACCCCATGATAGGTTTGCTTTAGGGTCACCGTAAGTGAGAAATGACTTGAAGGCACACAATAACACAACAACTGGGCCAGGGACAGAATGGGGTGAGACCAAAAATACCTGCACTTTTGAGCTTCAAGCTCTTATTGACAGTAGATTGTCCCATATGCCTGTACCCTGAGATCCTCAAGAAAAGCCCGTTTTTCAGCTCCATCACCTTCACAGGTAAGGTGGAAGGGGAGATGAGGCAAGACCTTTTCAACGGCTGTCCCTGGACTCTGGAACTCCCTGTGTGTGTTTTTTTTTTAAATGAATTTTAAGGTTTTTAACTTTATAAATGGTTTGTTTTAAAATAACTTTTATAATTATACTTTTTATACTTTTATTGAAGTTTTTGTATATGCCTGTATGCTATACTAGTTTTTGTACAGTTTTTAATCCGTGTTGTTTTAAAATATGTTGTTAGCCGGCTTGAGTCTTACTATTGGGAGGATATAAATGAGTGATGATGATTATGGTTATGATAGACTTTGTGTCAGAATTAATGTCAGAACACTAAAGTTTAAATTTAGCCTTTTTGAGGAACACTTATGGCTGGGAAGGGGTCTCAGTTTTTAAGAACAATCATGGCCAGGATAACTTTTCTAATTCAGAACTTTACAAAATGTTATCTTTAACTTCCCACCCAACCTACAAATCCAATATGTAACTGAGAATGCTGTCTAGCATTTTAATCAGCATAACGGTGTCTGTGTATTTGCAGGCAAATATGACTCCTCTCTATTTCATTTTAGCTCTTAAGCATTTGAGGGTTACTTGCATTACTCAGAGAGCCCACTAGATGGCAACGAGCAGCAATGACAGCAATTTAGAGGCTATAACAGCAGTGGTAATCATGTAGCTCTTCAGATGTTGTTGGCTTGCAGCTCCCAGCATTCCTTACCATGGGCTATGCTGGGCAGGCTTGCTGGAATGTGGAGTCCAACATCTTCAGGGCTGCATGATCTTCCTCCTTGTCCAACAGCAGCCTAGGGACACACCATAACATATACATGTGTGCATGTGTGCCTTCAAGTTACCTGTTGAATTATGGTGACCCCATGAATTTCATAGGGTTTTCTTAAAGGGTTTCCAAGAGGACCTTTTCGGCTATTGCTCCCAGATTATGGAATGGCCTGCCAGATGCGATCCATCACATTACCACTTTAAATGGCTTTAAAAAAGCTCTCAAGACGGATCTCTTCCAGCAGGCCTTTCCTGAATAGATACTCGGCCATCTTAATTAGTCCGATCCCATCCAGCTTTTTATTGTGTTGTTTTAAGTATTTTTAGTATTTATTGTGTTTTAAATGTTTAATTATTTAATTGTATTTTAAGGGATGGGTGGGATGGAGGGGCTGTATGTAGATTTTAATGTAGTAAGCCGGCCCGATTGCATTTGGTAGAGGGGCGGGATATTAATAATAATAATAATATAGTGCTGTTCTATTCTGCTTTGGTCAGACCTCACTTGGAGTATTGTGTCCAGTTCTGGGCACCACAATTCAGGAAGGATATGGACAAGGTGGAAGGTGTCCAGAGGAGGGTGACCAAAATGGTGAAAGGTCTGCAAGCCATGCCTTATGAGGAGCAGCTTAGGGACATGGGTATGTTTAGCCTGGGGAAGAGAAGGTTAAGAGGGGACATGATAGTCATGTTTAAATATTTGAAGGGATGTCATAGTGAGGATGGAACAAGCTTGTTTTCTGCTACTCCAGTGACTAGGATACAGAGCAATGGGCTCACACTATAGGAAAAGAGATTCTTCCTAAGCATTAGGAAGAACTTCCTGACAGCAAGAGCTGTTCGGAAGTGGAACACAGTGTCTTGGAGTGTAGTGGAGTCTCCTTCTTTGGAGATTTTTAAACAGAGGCTGGATGTCCGGAATAGTTTGACTGGGTATTCCTACAGGACAGGGGGTTGGATTAGATGACCCTTGTGGTCTCTTTCAACTCTATGATTCTATGATTTCAGAGATAAAAACCGAGACTTGTGTGGCTGAGAGTGTGGTCAAGATGACAAAAAGTACTAATGACAAGCTAGGACAGGCTGCAACAGTTGTCTTTTGCCTGAGCCAACTGGGAAGGGCAATATTCTGTCCTGTCCCCCTCTTTTCTCTCCACAGCTGAGTTGCAATAAATACTACAAAATGCCAATGAAACTCTAGTGACCTCTTTCCAAAGCAGACTGGGGCCAAGTAAATGCTATAGCACAATAATTTCTTGTGGCTTCCTTGGAGAAATAGGGTGCGTGTAACAATATATGCACACCCTCCAACTGTCCTGATTTGGCAGGGACAGTCCTGATGAATTCTCTATTGTCCCACTTTTTTCAGCTGCTTTAAGAATGTCCCAGTTTCTCTCTCCTCCTTCCACTTTTCGTCTTTGTCCTCAGCTTCCTTCAATTGCTGTAAACTGAGGGCCTGTCAAGACATGATGGTATACTGCGAACGGGTGAGCATTTTCGCTCATTCACAGTGACGCTGCTCTGTCTCCACTATTTGTTTTGCCTATTTACATCCATTCTCATCTATTTGAATGGAGCAGCCACAAGCTCTGATAAAGGACAATAGAGGGGAAATGCGCAGAGATGCAAATTCCGAGGTCCACACATGTGAAAATGCACATCTATGTGCATTTTGCAAGAAACTTGGGGGGGGAAACCGCAAATCCTTTTACTGTGTGGTTTGAGGCATTTTTAGCACCCCTCCTTCTGAATACTGCAAATCCCCTTCAGATGTCATTGGGACAGATCATATTCTCTGCAAATTCTATGAGGAGTATTTTCATCGTCTAGACAACCTCTGAGTTAAAAGTGCAAAAGTAGTTTTCACTCAGTGAACTCAGCAGGGAAAAGGAGAACACAGAATTTTGCCCTTCCCAGGTGGCTAAAGCAAAGGAAACCTGCTACAGCCTCTCCTAGCTTGTATAGTCCTCATCATTCATATTTTTTGCCATCTTGACCAGGGCCGGTTTAAGGAATTTTGGGGCCCCCTGCAATGCTTTATTTTGGGGGCCCCATATGTTTATCTCAGGTCAATGTAACCTAACCTATTCACAATACAGGATGCTCAGATTACAGTAGGACCCCCGTATCCATGGATTCATTATCCATGGGACACAAAACAGCACAACTACCATAGAGTCTTCTTAGAAAACCTTTGTCAGATAAGGGGGTCAGCAGGGGCCCCCCTTGACCTTGGGGCCCCCTGCCAATGCTGATTTGGCAGACTGGTTAAACCGGCCCTGATCTTGACTACATTCTGGTGTTACTTGGCTACACATGCCCTGGTTTAATCTGTGAAGTGTTGAAAGGTGTGTATTTTACATCCTTAAGAAGCCCCCAAATTCTACTTCCTTGCATGCATGTTTCAAATTTCCCTCAGGGTTTCCATTTTGGCTCCCAAACACTCATGTTCTTTTTATATTCCCCTGTTCCTGACAAGTCTGAACATAAATGCAGAAGAGTGATGCCTTTAATCCTGTTGTCAGATTTATGTAATCCCTCCACCCCCAAAATGCCCCAGTAGCATTTTTATATCTGGAGTAGCAGCCATAGCCAGGAATTTATTTTAAAAATCGATTTGTTAGATTTATTTTTTGCCACACCTTTGTCCCCTCCTCCAGAAAATGGAAGTAAAGTCTGCAGCTAAGAATGTAATGCAAAAAACATTCTGCGCATGTGCCTTCAAATCACCTGTCGCTTTATGGCAACCTCATGAATTTCATAGGGTTTTCTTAGGCAAGGAATATTCATGATGGACAACTTTAAAAACAAATTTAAAATGGTTACTAAAAATGAAAAAAAAAAAGCACCAATTAAAAGTCTCTTTTACAGTAATCTGTTTTAACTGCCCAAGGCCTCTTTATTAAATGTTAACAGCCAAAGAAGGGGATAGAATAATCCAGAAAGCTAAACAGAAAAAGACTGGATCAAACCCATCCTACCCTCTGTCTCTCATGTCTAGGTGCCAGTGCTTTTGCTTAATTAGAGTTGCCACATCTCAGAGCTTGGACCCTCTTTTCTGGTCCTCGGGATTGGGGTGGGTGGGAGAGAGAAATCTCAGGGTGAGAGCACTGCACTGAAAAATGTGCATGTGTATACTGGTATATTTCCCCATTTGTTAGATTTAGCACTTTTTTATTTGAAAGGCATACCCTGGGCAACTATGGTTGATGCTTAAGGTATCATGATTAATGACAACACCAGGAGCTGCACCTTTGAACATCAGCGCAACTGGCCCCCATTCAGTCAGAAGGAGGCCATCCCTAGGTCACTGGTTTTGACCTTGAAGTCTCAGGGCCTGGGACAATCCTGATCTGGCAAGCCTATTGCTTATGTTAGTTGAGGTATCAGCAGAATGTGGAAAAGTTACTTTTTAGGGGACTGCAACTCCCAGAATTCCCTATATTGGCTGGGCAATTCTGGGAGCTGTAGTCCAACATATTGACTTTTCCATGCTCTGAAAAGTGTGGAGGAAAACGAAGATTTGCATATCTACCTGCCTACCTGTCTGTCTGTCTATTTCAGTCTTTCTTACCCTGTGGTCTATGGACACCCAGGGGGTAGTAATATCCAGTAATATCCTTGTGACAAGAGCCAAGGCAAGACTGGCTGGCTTGGTCTGTGCATTGCTGTTCAATTTGCTCCAATCCAAAATGTTCAATTTGCAGGTATAAGCAGAAGAAAAGTTTTCCTTCCCCTCTAGTGCCTCTGGAGGGTTAATGGATTGTAAGGGACGGGTTAATGGATGGTGTTATTGTATTATTATTAGTATTTTATTAGTATTAGATTAGTATATTATTATTAGATTAGTATATTATTAGTATTAGATTAGCTGGTTTTTAAATTTTATACTGGTTTAATATCTTTTATGGGGGTGGGTGGTGTTTAGGGGTTTTAATCTCTATTTGTATTTTAATTATTGTAAGCTGCCCCGATTGTTTTTAACAGAGGGGCGGGGTAAAAATAAATTTTATTATTAGTGTTAGTATTAGTATTATTGTTAGGGTTTTAAATCCTGAGTTAAGTCTTGAGGGCCCTCAGCAATAAAGGTTATTTAAAGGGGGTTCCTGGTACAGAAAAGGTTAAGACACTGGTCTGTCTATCTACCTACCTACCTATCTATCTATCTATCATCTATCTACGGTAGTTTAGGAAGACAAAATCTAAGAAGAGGAACCCACCATGTTGGTGGAATGGAATGTCTTGGAAAAGGTCACTGAACAGTTAATACTCCATACTGCAACATTTGGTTGCAATCGCACATGTATGGAAGGAAATCGTCACAACTCACAGTGAGTTCAAAATACAATTTCCATTTAGACTATTTTTCTGCATCCGGAGCAACCTGTCAGATGTGAAGCATGGACTCACAAGTGAAGCATGGATGCAATGGCCTTTCTCTGTGATTGTGCCCCTTGCACCGGATAATTTCAAGGAATACTGTACCTGAAACTGGAGGTTTTTATTTTACTATTAGGGCTAATACCAAAGCTTTTCAGAAAGGAACACAGGTGCAGCGATTTTCATAAACACATTCTCCTCGCAGTCCATTTGGATTATTTTGACCATTTGGATGGCCCCTTAGTTGAAAGTGCAAAAGTAATGTGAACTCAATTAACTCAATGGGGTGAGAGTAGAGGGAAAGAGTGAAAACCTGCTCTCCCCAGTAGGCTCAGGCAAAAGCAAAATGCTGCAGCCTCTCGTAGCTTGTGCATTCTTCCTCATTAATAACTTTTGCCATCTTGGCCACACTCTGGTGTTGTTTGGCTACATGTGTCCTAGTATTCATCTGTGAAATGCAGGAGGGTATTTGGCATCTGGTTTCAGAAGCAGATTACATCTGAACCTAGAGGTTGTGTTGAGGTGGGCTAGTAAACTAAGCTAATGAAATCAGGAATACAACCAGCCCAACATAATCCATTAGGCAAATCAGTGGCTTCATTTCATTTTCCAAGGAAACTTCCTCTCCTTTACTGTGCCTTCCTGTTAACTGAAAAGATATCTAATATCTTTGCCAGCTCAGTAGCTGAACTAGAAATAACAAACTTTCATCAAAAGCGACAGTGATCAGAAAGAACATACCCTCAAGGGAATGGGCGCTGTGCCCATCTGGCATGTGTTCTCTTAATGTGAACATTGTTCCTGTTCTGTTTTTGTCTTCCTTCTAGCCCCAGATTTCACACACATGCCCACAGCAATGCATGGAAGAGTTCTATTTTTATCTTGGCTGCACATCATGTAAATAATGTCAACCAACTATTCACAATGTATTTATGAGCCAATGGCTCATTGCTCTGCTATGACACACTCCTGTTGGACTATGCGCCATCATTTCCAGAAAGGAGAGCTGTTTAATTGTTACACTGTACATGCATTCACACTGTATTTACACATGTTCAAATGTTTATGAGAATCACTGTACCTGCATTCATTTCTGATTTCTGACCGAATGCAGAGTACAGATCAAATGTACAAAATGAACACATGTATTCTTGTGTGAGTAGACAAACTGTGACTATTGAATCTCCTATTTGTGGAAGCTGGGTGTTCTAGTCCAAGAAATCTGGAGAGTGGCAGGGTGGGGAAGGCTGTACTATGGAAACTTAGCTTCAAAAAAATGTCTGCCTGTACATGTCTAGCCACTTGCAATCCTCTTCAGATGTTCTCACACTTTGAAGTTTTGTCATAGCTTTGATCTTTTCTGGGTTCCTTCCAGGATTGTGCATCCACCCCCATTTCTTCCATCCAGATATTTGTTCTTGTACTTTTGGAGAATTTTGTCCCACACACACTGGGAAGAAGTTACTATACATTCCCAGGCTGGTCCACACAATGGCCAAAAACCTGTACTAACCTCATAGCCGCTGCGACTCTGGGCACATGATGTTCGTGATGATTCACAGGAAATGTGGGGCATTTTCCTGAAAGTCTGATTTAAAGAGAACTGTCTTTTCTCCTGCATTTGCCTGGAAAATCCAGATAATTGTGTGTGTGGCTGCCTTCAAGTTGGCTTTGATGCGGAGCTGGGGTGGTGGTGCTATTCTGTTGTAGTTATGTTCTGCCAGTGTGCAGGCACTATTATTTTTTTGAATATGCATTTGTGCAGAGATCAGTATTAGCATATCTCTACCTATCCAGTAACACAGCACTCTGGGACAATGTATATTTGCATGCATAAAGGGATTGGGGCGGGGAAGGGAGAAAGACATGGCCATGTGGCCGGAAATAATGATAAGTATAGGGCATGTGATCAAGACACGGTCACCCTTTTATGCTGAAGTGAGTTCACTTAAAGGAAATGTGTGGCGGGTTACTCTGATCCCACAGTGATGAATGTGGCATTAACAGGGTCACTACAGACCAGAAAAATGTGCTATGGCTGTGAAGTTTCCCACCAGTGTACACTCGACCCGCTTCTGTCTCTGACTTTATCTATAAAGGGTGAATTCTGTCACTAGATATCACTCTACAGTTTCTCTAACCTTAGAAAGGCTCATGCTGCATTCTGCCCACCCCAAAGGACACACTGTTCGCACATTTGGTTTTGTCTTTGACCCTGTATGGCTAATGGGCTACACAGCACTCTGGTTCTTGCTTAGAACCAAACATTTCTCCACCCTTGTAGTAAAACAGAATTAGGAATGCATAGATAGATATTCAGAGGGCCATTTTTATCCCCTTCTATTTATTATTTTATTTTATTTTATTTTGGGTATTTCTACCCCACTCTTCAGCCACAAAGGCTCTCAGAGTGGCTCACAAATTGTTAAGCAATAGCAATTTACACATCTACAGCACATTAAGCAGTTTCCAATGTGTGTTAGCTAATTGCCTCCACAAGCCGGGTATTCATTTTACTGACCCATGAAAGGGTGGAAGGCTGAGTGAACCTTGGAGCCCTGCAGGATGGAACTCACCATGTTGTGGCCACAATTTAACCACTGCACCACCAGGGCTCCCTGACCATGAACGGACTGTACCACCAGCATTGGGAGGAACTGGTAGTCACTTCTGGGTAATTTTAGGCTCTGGAGTTGGCCCGTTCTTCCCCCGTCACCTGGAGGAAATGGGCCAAAGTCCCTAAAGGCATGCTGGCCCATCCCTTCTGCTACTGCCATTTTCTCTGCTGACAGGAGGGTGCCCCCCCCCGAACATGTAACTGAAGCCCTTGCATATGACCAGCCTTGGTCAATGCTGAGGGACCCCTGCCTGGCTTCTGGGAGAACCAGAGAGCTGGCATGAAGGATGACCTCCTGCAGACACTGGGTTTTGGCCAGCAATAACGGATTTAAATGGGTATTTTCCTATAAAGCCTTTTTGAGCCATTCTCCAGTTTCTCTTCTCTGAGCCCTGTATTTGCCCTGGGGGTTGTGAGGATTGCCCAGGGTCAGAACAGTGCCCTGCATTATATGGACTTTTGGGCTTTCAGGTGGGATATTTAGCCTGTGTAGATAAGTCTCAAGGCTGCCTGATTCCAACCCGTATGCTAAAAGAAGCCCCCTCCCTGCTCAAATTAACAACCCTCTAAAACGGAAAATTGTATATGCAATACGTCAGGTTCACTTCATCTGCATGCATCTTGCCTATAGTCATGTGACATTTCTAGCTCAGCCAGTGTGGTGTGGTGGTTTGTGTGTTAGACTATGACTCTGGAGACTAGGGTTCAAGTCCCCACTCAGCCATGGAAACTCACTGGGTAACCTTGGGCAAGACATACACTCTCAGTCTCAGAAAACCCTGTGATAGGATTGGGCAAATCAGTCAGTGTTGTTTCCCTGTGCATCCATAATATTGTGAATTCTGCTAAATTTTCACCAGAGATGAACCGAAACAAAATCCTCATCCATTCCTGGATAAATCTCTTTCCCTTTCTTTTGAATTTGCGTTTTGTGAATTTTCATAAATGAAGATTGAAAATGATTCCAAACAAAATCCTCTCCTACCCTGTAGGGATGGGAAAAATCAGTCGGTTTTACTTTGTCTTGCATTCAGATTGGGCAAATTCTGATTGAAAATGACTGAAAGTTAATTGAACATAAACTGAAATTAAATTATCTCCCAGGATAGTCCAACCTTTTAGCTTTCTCCTGCATTTAAATGTTGCGAGTTCTTTGTGAATTCTGATTGAAAACAAACAGAAATGAAATTTCTCACCCATTCCTACATATTCAGGGATGAGGACTGTCCTCCTATAACAATGTACCAGGAAACATGCTTCAGAGTGCCTGACCATAGAGAAGAAAAATAAAAGGTGCTGAACCTGTTAATAATAGTGCTCACACCCCTCCAAATCTGTTCTGTTAGGTGATTTTAAAATTAACCTCTCTCTCCCTCAGTTGCCTTGAAACTTGACCCTTTTCACAGGTGAGCCTCTTGTCTGCCTTTTGATCACTTCCGTTCTTAGCAACCCTAGGTATTCCCACTCACAATGAGAGGAAACAGGCTTTCAAGGAAATGGTAATTAAAAAACTGGCTTGCCTTTGGAACCTCAAACAATACTTTGGGCTCCATCCGCCCTACAGGACCTCTTGGGACTTCAACTCCACCCTTGGTTGCAAACCACAGGAAACCTTTTGAAGGCATGAGTTCTTTAATCAGCAGACAACCTCTTCCCCAAGGGCACCTTTTAGTAGATGAGTTGGCATTTCCCTGAAATTGGGTGGATGTGCTATTGGCATGTGTTGGAAAACAGGGGGACTTGGAGGCTGGGGGAACACAGAGACTCTGGTGCAAAGGACCCTTTCCCACTACACATTCATTGCACTACAATGCCACCTTAACCAACTGGGGTTTGTAGTTTGGGGAGGCACTAATGCACTCCGGCTGAGAATTCTAAATGCTCCTCTCTCCCTAAATTGCAAACCCATAAGATCCCATAAGATGCTGCCATGGCTGTTAAAGTGGAATCATTAGTGCTATAATTGTGTAGGGTGAAAGGACACAACGTTTTCTGAACTGGGATGTACAGTCCAATATGCAGGCCAGTGGAGTAGGAAAAAAGAAAGCATTGTGTGTCACTGAACTCCAGTTCCATCTACGCCAACTTTAGAGAGTGTCCATTTATGCATGACCAACAAAGGAGGACATATGCTTCTTAACTATGCATGTGCAAATTTACTGGCACAGACACCCACTAAGAAATAATAGATACTTAAAAGAAATACAATCCATCTGGTGTGGCCTAAATACCCTATAAAGCCCCCAGATCCCATCTGATCTTGGAAGCTAGGCAGGATCAGCCCTGGTTAATACTTGGATGGGAGACCGCCAATGAATACCAGGTGCTGTAGGCTATATTTGAAAGGGAGGAACTGGCAAAACCACTTCATAGTATGTCTTGCCTAAGAAAACCCTACAAAATTCATAGGGTCACCGTAAGTTGACAAGTGACTTGAAGGCACAAACGCACACGTGCAGACACACACACACAATCCATCTTCCCATAACTGGAAAGACAGCTGCCACAAATCCAATTGTGGACTTAAACATCCATTGTGCTGTGCAACACTTGTGCTACCCCAGCTCTGCCCAAATTGTCCTGGATTGCACCAGCTTGCCCTATTGTGTCATGGTTACACTACTTGCATAACCTTAATAAGGATACAACAATTTGAAATGCCATTTATGACCTATGAAGTCCTATATGTCTCAGGTCCAGGTTACCTGAAGGACTGTATTCTCTTACATAAACCTACCTGCATTTTGAAATCTTCAGAGGAGGCCATCCTTTGCATCTCACCAACCTTACAGGGACTTCTGGTGGGAATACCAGAGAGGGCCTTCTTGGTGGCTGGTCCCAGGCTCTTTCAAAACGAAAACCGTTTCCCTTCTTAGAGTATCTAAACTGGCCCTTTCCATGGCTGTAGGCAAAGTTGTTTTGGTTTTGAAAGGCCTTGCTCATGGGGAAAAAAGAGCTTTTATTAATGAGTTGCATTGTCTGTATTTTTTTAAAAAAAGGGTATGTTTTTAAAATTGCTTTTAATTCTATTTATAGTTTAATTATGTTTATATATCTACTTTTGGGGAAAGGTATCTTGTTGAGTGTTGGACTAGGACACTGGGCAACTAGGGTTCCAATCTCTGCTCAGCCATGGAAACCCACTGGGTGACCTTGGGCAAGTCACACTCTCTCAGCCTCAGAGGAAGGCAAGGGCAAAAAACCCCCCTGAACACATGTGGTCAAGAAAACCCCATGATAGGGTTTGCCTTAGGGTTGCCATAAGCCAGAAATGATTTGAAGGCATACAGCAGGAACAAAATTGCCTTGAGTTCTTAGGAAAAGATAGAATAAACATGAGTAGAAGAAGAAGAGGAAAAGGAAAAATAAATGGAGGAGGAAATGAGGAAGAAGATGAGGAGGAGGAGAGAGAAAGAGGAAAGAGAGAAAGAAAAAGAAGAAAAGAAAGAGGAGAGAGGAAGAGGAAAGAGAGAAAGAAAAAGAAGAGGAGGAGGCGGAGAGAGGAAAAAGAGGAAGAAAAAAGAGGAGAACAGGAAGAGGAAAAAGAGGAAGAAAAGAGAAGGAGAGAGGAAGAGGAAAAAGAGGAAGAAAACGAAGAGAAGGAGAACAGAGGAAGAGGAAAAACAGGAAGAAAACGAATAGAAGGAAGAGGAGAGAGGAAGAGGAAAGAAAGAAAGAAAAAGAAGAGGAGGAGGAGGAGAGGAAAAAGAGGATGAAAATAGAAGGAGAGAGGAAGAGGAAAAAGAGGAATAAAAAGAAGAGGAGAACAGAGGAAGAGAAAAAATAGGAAGGAAAAGAATAGAAGGAAGAGGAGAGAGGAAGAGGAAAGATAGAAAGAAAAAGAAGAGGAGGACAGAGGGAAAAAAGGAATAGAAATAAGAGGAGGAGAACAGAGGGAGAGGAAAACGAGGAAGAAAAAGAAGATGAGAAGTGGAGAGAGAGGAAGAAAAAGAGGGAGGAGGTGGAGGAAGATGAAAAGGAGGAAGAAAAAGAAGAAGAGGAGAAGAAGAAAGGAAAAAGAGAAAGAAAAAGAAGAGGAGGCCGGAGGAAGAGAAAGAAGAGGAAGAAAATAGAGGAGGAGGAGATGGAAGAGGAAGAAGAGGAGGAGGAGGAGGAAGAAGAGGAAAAAGAAAAAGAAGAGGAGAGAGGAAGAGGAAGAAGAGGAAGAAAAAAGAGGAAAAAGAGGAGGAGGAGGAGAAGTGGCGAGACGTGCTGGAAGAAATGCCAACCTGATAAAACAACTGAATGAAATCGCCACAGATAGTATAGACACCAGCTAAAATGCGCCTCCGCACAAGCTCTCTTCCCGCTTTAGCCATCCTAGGATCTGACGCGCCTTTCTCCCTCTCCACCTTTCCTCCCAAGCAGACCTCCTCACCTCCTCTTTGTCGGCCAGCTTCAGGTGGGGGGCTCTTCTCCAGCGCCTGGTGGCCCCCCGCGAAGGTGGGCAGAGAAGCAGCAGCAGCAAGAGTAGCAAGGCGAGGCACCAAATGGTTGCAAAGGGCTTGGGGCGCACGGGCTGCTTGCTCTCCATCCTTGCTCCTCCTGCGCCTCTTCTCACACCATGAGCAAAAAAAGAGGAGAAATTAAAATCCCAAGGAACAAGAAACTCCAAACGAAATCCAAAGGCGGAGGATGAAGCAGGCTTCGGATTTCTTAGGGAGGAAAAAAAGAAAAGAGGAGGCTGGTTGTTCACTCCTTTGGTACAGCTCACACCCTGCCGGCTGCTCTCCTCCTCTTGGCAAACATCAAGCTACCCTTTTCAAAAGTGCAGAAGCCTTGGATGGGGGACCGATTTTTTTTTTGAAGTTTCTTGCTCCAAGAGGAATCAGGTCCTGGGGTCTTGCAACTCCTTCGAGGAGGCTGTGCCCCTGGCGTCCACCCCACCCTGGAAAGAGAGATGGAAAGATTATTTTTAGACCTTTGTTTCAACATCTGGCACTCCCAGAGAGAGGGAGAGAGGGGGCCTATTCAAAGCCAAAGAGAGGATCAGATGACAGCTGCTGAAAGGGGGGTGGGGGTGGAAGGGGAGAAGCTGCAAAATAAATAAATTAATTAATAAAAAAGCTCTCCAAGGAATAGGCAGGGCAAGTTTGGACAAGAGCTGTTTCCAGATTTCTCCCAGCAAAATTCCTCTCCCAAACAGCTGTTCTGTTGGCTGCCTACTTGTTCTCATTTGAAACTCTACTAGTCTCTCCAGTGCAATGAAGAATACACGTGTGCGCATGCACACACACAAACAGCATGGTAGTCTTTACTTTTTGGAGTGTGTAACTCCCATATGCCACATGGACCACAGCAGCAAGGAGTTATAGTACAAAGAGTAACCTTTTCCCAAGCTCGGACAAAAAAAGAGAGACCCCTGCTGGACCAAAGACCCATCTGTTCCACCATCTTGTTTGTCATAGTGGCTGCCACCTTTAAAAAAAAGAAAAGAAAAGGTATATGCTTCTGAAGGGGGAGGCTCTATCTTGGAGGAAAGGGTATACTGCTTCTGAAGGTGGAGGCTCTATCGCCCCATCTTTCTATTGGGTACATTTGCATTCCACCTTTCAACCAAACTGTTACCAGGGCAGTTCACACCTGCTGTATTCCATTATTTTTAAGATAAGCAGCAGCCATTCTACGGTATTAGAGAAGCACTCTCTATATGCGCAGATATGCTTTCTTGAGTAATACAGTATATGCTGCATTTCTCCTTTGGATCTGTGTCCATGGCTGGTCCAGGACTGCTTGAAAAAAAAGTCAGTGCAGAGCAAGCAAGTTGAGGAAGAAGTAGAAAACAGAGAGGTGTCTTCTATTAACTCCGGAATATTGCAAGCTTTATATAATTGCGTAGTTTCTCTTCCTTCCCAGAGGGGGGTGCTTTTGGATTGCCTTTTCACCCCTTGCTCTGGTAACACTTTTATTAAAGAATGTTTTAATTTCCTGTTAAACAGCCTGCTTTATCTAATTAGAGGAGGGGTCTTTTCATACAAGACAATGGAGATTTTCACACGCCGAAAATATCGCCGCCAGAAACCGGGACAGAAATATTTCTGTCCCGGAAGCAGCGCCGCGGTTCACACGCTCACCTCCCTCTCCCGTTGTTCCATCGTCCTCGCTTTGGGTTTTTCCCTCCCTCTTCTGGAATATTTTACTAATGGGAGTTTGCCGTTAATAAAATATTCCGGAAGAGAGAGGAAAAAACCCAAAGCGAGGACGACGGAACAACGGGAGAGGGAGGTGAGCGTGCGAACCGCGGCGCTGCTTCCGGGACAGAAATATTTCTGTCCCGGTTTCTGGCAGTGATATTTTCGGCGTGTGAAAATCTCCAATGATAGCATGAGGATTCCACTTTAAGGGCCATGGTTCCATCCTATGTATAATCTCCAACATTTCACAGATGAAAGACAGGATACACGTGGTCAAGCAACATCAAGGTGTGGTCACGATGGCAAAAGTTATTAATGAGGAAGAACACTCAAGCTAGGAGAGGCTGTGGCAGTTTGCTTTTTCCTGAGCCTACTGGGAAGAGCGAGATTTTGCCACTACCTCTCTGCCTCCCACTCTGCTGAGTTGAGTGCAAACTACTTTTGAACTTTGAGGTCAGTTTGCAGCAACTGAAGTGAAGTAAACTGAAGATCAAGAGGGGAGGTGGGAAGAGTTTAAACTGGGACATTTTAAAAGCAGCTGAAAAATGGGGTGACAAAGGATTAATCTGGACTATCCCTGGCAAGTTGGTATGGGATTCTGGAAAAGGGTTCCCCTCCCCACAGCTCTCTGAAGCTGTTAACAACAGCAACAACAACAACAACAACTCCTCTCTACAAAGAATGGTTGGCTTGCTTTCATTTGTCCAGTTTTTTGGTATTGGCATCCTGGTAAAATCCCACCAATTAAACTATATACTTTGAAAGTTAATTAGTGAAATGCATCAGTACCCAAACCCTAGTTAAGTCACAGTGGCTAGCAAAACAATAACTCTGATGGCTACAAAAGAGGATTTGGGCAATCCACAGAGAGACAAAGGCTAGCAGTGGTTATTGGCTATGATGGCTAAATGCCATCTATAGAAGCACTGGATGGGACTATTATGACACGGTAGCGCACTGGTACCTCTGAGCATATCAAGAGGACCAGGCAGTAAAAGTTGCTGTAGCAGAGTTGCATTCATAAGGCGAAGAAATGAGCATACAGACACAGGCTTGTGTCTAAACTACTTTCCTTTACTATAGCATAATATAGTGATATCTACAATGAGTTGGAGACTCCTGTCTATTGCACAGTGTTTGGGGCAATCCTGTCACTGTACAGTCCAGACCAAACTACACAGTCTCAGAGCGTAATCCAACTCAATAATAAAGAGACAGTGGTTCTCACACACATTCCTCTCACAGAGAGAAGGATTTGGCCTTCTCGCTTTGCCAGCTTCCCAGGCCTAATCAAGATATGCTAGCCAGCTGCATTTAGCCTTCTCATTATTGGCCCCTGCAGGCTGTAACATATCATACTTGTTCTTTATAGTATAAATTTCCGGGTTGTATATCCCAGCACCCTGATATATCTGTCCCTCTTAAACAGTGAAAAACCTGTAGGAAAAATAATCTGAATGTGAATGGAAGTAACTTCTGATTATCTAGAATGCCACTTCAGGTCATTGTGGGGAAAAATGCAGCGTACAGAGTGTCTGGCAGAGCCAAAATTACTCTATCAACCTATGATGCCTATCTACTCCTGTCCTAAAGGCTTCTGGGGTTGCAAGTAGCATTTTTTTGTTCCCTAAATTATTTGGGAAGAGGTGGAAAGATGGGAGTGGGTAGAGTCCCAGGAAGGGCAAACATTACCTCTGTAAGCTACCCAGCCCACCCTTGGTTTCATCCCTCTTCCAGCAAAAACTGGGCTTTATTTCTGATGAAATGTGTGCTGGTTAAGCTTGCCACCCTTCCTTGTATAGCCCATTGCATGAGTTAAGCCATATGTCTCTTATTAAGGAGGTATTCTCATAAACCCTCAAAGTGCCTGGATGGTTAAATGAACACGGAGACTTTCAAACACGCATAGCCTTAAGTCTGCTTTAAAAGACAAGCTGTCTAGTGAAGTGTTTCTACAACTGGTTGCCCTCCTATGATTTTGGGCTACAAATCCCACCATCCCCAGGTGGTATAAGCATGATAGGACTTGTAGTAGGACACAGCTCAAAGAAGCCAGGTTGAGGAAGGCTGATCTGTAGAATTTGGAAGGAAGTTTTTAAATGAAATAATTGGTTGCAGTCAGCCTGTTGGGTGGTTGTTTGGGTGGTTTGGGATTTCTTGCAATATGCATGGCACCAGATTGCTCAAAAGAGGGCATGGGACACAGAAACCAGATGACTGTCCACCAAAAGAGACTCTAGACCTGACAGAAGGGGCCTTTCACAGCTCTGTAGTGCAGAGATCATCAACTTTTGGTTCTCCAGATGGTTTTGGACTTTGATGCCCAGAGCAGCTAAACATTCACCATGTGGCTTCTGTGATTTGAAGGCTAAAACTTCAGGAAGGTCAAATGTTAAGAACCTCTGTGCAGCTGGCATATCCTGATATTCTTACAAAGGAACTCCAGAGGAGGGGTGATCCCAATGACTGGGACACAAACTCAGTCCTCAAGAAAATCAGAAGAACTTTGTTGGATTAGACTGAATGTAAACCTAGCACAGCATAATGTTTCCCAGAGTGGCCAGTAAGATGCTTTCTGGGAACCCATAATAAGAGCATAAAGGCCATAATGTCCTCTGCTTCCCCTGTCATGCTCCAGAAGAAGAGGATATTCAGTGGCATACTCTCTTTGAATATTTGAAAGCATGTCATATTGAGGATGGAGCAAGGTTGTTTTCTGCTACTCCAGAGACTAGGAGACGGAGCAATGGATTCGAATTACAGGAAAAGAGATTCCATCTAAACATTAGGAAGAACTTCCTGACAGAGCTGTTGGGCAGTGGAATGCACTGCCTCGGAGAGTGATGAAATCTCCTTCTTTGGAGGTTTTTAAACAGAGGCTGGATGGTCATCTGTCGGGAGTGCTTTGATTGTGTATTCCCGCAGGGCAGGAGGTGGACTAGATGGCCCTTGTTGTCTCTTCCAGCTCTATGATTCTATGATTCTTCCAACCTGCGGACACTGTCAGCCATACTGGCAAAAATTTAGCCATTGGTACATTATCTCCTCAATGAATAGGGCTAATCCCCTTCGTAAAACAACAGAGTTAAAGGTAGAGCATGGGAAAGATACATTTTGGGTTGTACCATGCTGGCTAGGGGATTCTGGAAGCCATGGTTTAAAACAATAGCTTTCCTAGAGGACATGAGATTTCACAGCAAATTGTGTCAATTCATTGTGCATTGTATGAAGAATGGGGACGCAGAGAAGAGTTGCACATTTTATCATCCTCATTGAGAAAGAATGCCCTGACACATCAGCGCTGAGAACCACTGTGAAAAAAATGGCCAATTATTATTTTATTTTTGTTTATTAACACTTCTTTGTGAAAAAAAATCATTTCTGAAAAACTCAACTTAAAAACCAACCAACCAACCAACCAACCAACAGCATATTTTGAACAAAATGTTTGTTGTTGTTTTTGCATAACATGTTGGCTTTGCACAAAACTTTGTTGCTGTTGTGATGTGCCTTCAAGGTGACTCTGGCTTATGGATTTTTCCTTTCTTTTCTTTTCCTAGGATTTTCTTGGCAAGATTTACCCAGAGGAGGTATAAGAATAATAATAATGATGATGATGAAGAAGATGATAGACACACTATCCACAATGCTGCAGCCTTATTTGAGAACTCATGCCGAAGAAGTCTTGAAGAGAAACGACAATGCAGAAAGAATCACAACCCGGAAACATCACCCGAGGAGACCTTCTGCTGTGCTTTCTGCAACCAGACTTATTTTTCTTGGATTGGCCTTTTTAGTCATCAGCGCGCTTGCAGAAAGCGCAGGATGAGTCCTTCCTGAATCTTCATTTGCGAAGAAAAGCCAGAGAGAGATGATGATGATGATGATAATAATAATAATAATATGTTTATTTATAATGCCCTTTTCACCAAAGGGCAGAACATCAACATATATAGTCAAAAATGAAACAGTAAAACACAACAGTATAAAATACTAAAATACTTTTGGAGGTCCCCCTTTCATAAAGTCACCATAAATTGAAACTGACTTGACAGAAATTGACAACAAGGGGTGATAAGAATCCAGGGGCAGCAGATTGGGGGATGCTACCTTATAATTGTGATAGAGATGGTTGGTTTCCTGTAGGAATCTTTTCAAAGCTTGGTTGGATATGTAACTGGCATATAATGTTGGGCATTAATACATAAGCCTCTGCAGCAAGGCTGTTGGAAAGTTGCTTCGCTGTAGAGCAACTCATTGTGGGAGCTGCAGTTTTTTTAAAAAAGATTCTTTCTAAGTTCTGTTCTGCTGTTAGGATCCAGGTTGAAACCAAATGGACTGAACAGTCACTACTAAGGAGTGTTAAAGGACATTGCTTGAGAATAACATGGTTTTGAGGCTATACCACACAGCCAATGCATAGGACAGCAACGGTAGCACCGCAGGATGCCTGCCACTGTCAGAAACCCATAACATCACTATAGCTAATCACCCATAATAGGAGACAAAAATCTTTCTGTTGGATTTCTTTGGAGGGCATCAAAGTTACAGAGGTCACATTAAGCAAGGCTGTGGAATTGCTTTCTGGGAAGGGAAAGGAGGCTACTGCTGAGTTAAATGATACATTTGCTTTCTTTGTCTTATTACCTGCTGTGACATCTTCACAGATTGTGCAAGGAATCTCTTTTCCATTCTCATTGATCTGTTAAGGTAAGTTACCTTTTGCAGAGTTATTACTTAGATGTTGGCAGAGTACAAATCTCCACCTGTAGAGTTCAGCATTAATTGGGCAAAGTATGCAGCCCTTGTGATGAATGGTAAGTTTGTGCAACTGAACCAAGGTGCCAAATGCACAATGTATGTGCACTTCCATGCATAACGTGCATCTCCATGCACGGCTCCACTTCCACAACAACATTGAATTGAACATAGAAATTCTGCACTAGTAAAAAAATAAATAAATAGTCCAGCCATTTCCATAAGGGAAATTATGCATTTGTAACCTAGACACTGGCAGGATTCAGGCCAATGTACGTAACTTGGAATGAATTAAAGGGGATCTTTCAGAATAAGTTTTAAAATGTTCAGTGTTCAATTCCCCACCCTCACTCCTCCTCATTGTATATTTATTTAGCACATATTTATTAATTTGCTTGCTTGCTTGAAATCCTGAACAGCCGCTGCCAGTAAGTGTTGAAAGAATTATACTGGGCTAGATGGCCCAATGGTCTAACTATAAAACAGCACTTTAGATAACAATTTTAAAGTTTGGACTAAAAGCCAAAGCAGATTTGCTGCTCCACTGACACAGAAACTACCAGCTGGCACTGGTTACAAGGATAACAGAAGAACAGGAAAACAGTAAAGGAAATGACCAATGCAAAATAATAAAAAGGACCAAATAAAAGCATGCTGAAACCCAGCAGCCAAATTAAAAGCAGAGAATCACAGTTGTGTGATGATGATCAATAACCAAATGTTTTCTGAAATAAAAAAATTCTTCAGCAAAATGCCTTAAGATTAAGAAAGAAAGAAAGAAAGGATCAACAGTTTGTCAGATTTCCATAGGGAGGTATCTCATGACATTTCTGATGTCATGATTAGAATATTTAAATTCATCTAGGAGTCAGTGGGATTTATTTTTGGTACTTACTATGTTAGCAAGCAATTCCAGTCATCTTCCTACCTGTACTCTGGGTAAGTATATAGACTTAGGGTGCATCTACATTGTAGAAATAATGCAGTTTGAGATCGCTTTAAGTGCTATAGCTTTAGTCTATAGAATCCTGGGATTTGTAGATTTAAAGTCTTTAGCCTTCTCGGCCAAAGCATGCTGGTACTTCGCAATACTACAAATCCCAGGATCCTGTAGGATGGAGCCATGGCAGTTAAAGTGGTATAAAACTGCATTATTTCTACAGTGTACATGCATCCTTATAGAGTTGGAAGTGATCCCATGGCCATTTTATTCAACATGTACAGGAATCTGCAGCTCATGCTGGAAACCCACAAGCTAAAGCATTCCTGAAAGATGACCACCTAACCTCTGTGTAAACACCGCTAATGAAAGAGAGTCCCCGATCCTTTCTGATAAGACTATTCCTGAGGGTGAGCTATCACCCTCAGGAAATTCTGTCATATGTTTAGATTCTTTGAATAGCAACAGCTATTGAATAGGAATAGCCAGAGACTGCAAAATCTGCTGTTTGGACTACAACTTTCAAACTCCTCAGTGCTAATGCTGGTTGGGGGATGACAGACGTTGTCATCCCAAAAGTATATTTTCTAAGCTCTGATAACAAGAGCCAAGCTCCTCTTTGACATTGGCAGAGTGTAAAAGGTCATAGGTGGGAAGTCTGGTCTTGAATGGCGAAGGGGAACAGGAGGGCAGTGGGCATGAAGGAACCGGTCCCTGTGCAACCCTCCTCACACACACACCATAGCCAATCAGTGGGTATTTGGACTGGGGCAGAACTGTACCTGGCAGCCTTCTGGCTGTTATTGCACAGTGAAAAAAGCTGTTGTGCAAGGAGGTACTGGATACCTCTTTGTGCAATGGTGTACAAAGATGGTTGGTTACACAGGTGTAAGCCATCAAGACAGTTCCACAGTGGATGGTCAAACAAGTCAAATCTACTCCAGATTATACTATCAGAGCTGGGTACCAAAGTACTGCTGGCTTAGGAAAGAGGCAAACGTGGCCCAAAGCCTAAAGAAACTATACCTAGCTCTTCCTAAGCTAAATGGAGACAATGAAAGCTAGGCTGTATCTATGTTGCTAAGCTGGCTGCAACTGATTGCCATATGTGTCACAACAGTATGCAACACCAGTAGGCAATGGAGTTAGAAGAGGGAGTGGGGAAGGGTGGCCCATGGACCCCATGCAGCTCTGGCCCCTATTTTGTGATCCTAAAGCCCACCAAGAGACACCTAAGCCTAAGACTGCCCTTGATTATTATTTTCAAACTTAAAAAACCCACTCCCAAATGTTAAAAACCTTCAAAACTGTGACAACAATGTGAATTTGGGTAGATTCACCCCCTCTACTCCACCAGCCCTTGACTTGCCCCAAACACAAGAAAATCCTAGCCAGATTTCTACCAAAAGGTAAACCAGAAGTGACATTGCATCATTTTTGGGTCAGGCATCGTGTGCCCCTTTGTCCCATCCAAACAGCTAGGGGACCAAAATGGTTCCCATCCCCAGTTCAGTTGCCCTGAGTTAGAAGAATTGCAAGGAATCCTGGGAAGGGGAATGGCTTCTGAATGCTATAAAGTGGAAATAAGAATATTCCTAGGAAAGTATTTATTCTAAAAAGGAGTTCCAAGTCTATTTCCTGCCCTGAGTAGGAAATAGACTTCCCTTCCTGCTAATGAGCCAAGCCCGGCTGATCCAGTCAGGCATTCAGAATGGAAAACTTTGGCATGCGTATGAAAAAGGCCAAGCATCCATGCTGCTAAGTATCTCTTACATGACCCGTGAGTTTAAATACAGTTTCCACATGACTGGGAGCAAAGCAACCTTGATAAAGAGTATAGGCGCATAGAACAGAAGACGGGGGAATTACTACATTCTCTTTTGATCCATATTAGGCTTAAGAGCAATTTAAAAAAAAAATCAAGCTTGTACTGTGTAGTTTTCAGATCAAGATTGTACTATTCAGTTTTGCTATTAACTAGTGAGCTAATCACTTTTGTAACAAGTTAGAGATCCTATCTTCATTTATATAAAAGTCTGTGATAAGATCATGGTTCCTACCTCTCGGCTGAGCTGTTCCGTAAGTCTCTTGTATATTTCACTGGGCTGTTGGAGAGAGTAAAGCACTCTCTCTCTCTGTATGTATGTATGTGCGTGTAGTTTAAACAACATTTGTCACCGGCACATTCCTGATTCCTTTCCTTTTAAAGGCCGGCTAAGGGAGACATCTCAACTTATCTAAATTTAGAACAGGCTTAGGAATTTTCTGTTTATTCCATGCATGGGTAATAACTACCCCAAAATATTTGAGAGGAGTGAGGAGAGAAATAGAACTGAAACATTGAAGGCAGAGCCTCATTGAAAAGCTATATATTGGTGGGTTAGATGGCAATTTAAAAACCACGGCTTCTTCCATTTGTCCTTTTCCTTGAATGCTGAGAATTGTGCTTTCATGAGGATGCTGAGAATTCTCTCTAAGACACCCCTAGTCCCTTCTTGTGGAGCTATATCAAGTTCACAGCCTTGGAAAAACTATGTTTTGGACTACAGGTCCCAAAATCCTGCAGTCAGCATGGCTTGTGATCATACCAGTTGGGGGATTCTGGGAACTGCTATCTAAAAAAGTCACATTTCCAAGACCTAAACTACTTGCTCTGAGGAGATGAAGTTATTCCTTCTATTTCCTGGGACAGAAAGAATATTCATGTTTTATTCATTCCAACAATACAATGAGGACTGAACATGCTCAGGGAGACAGAACGTTGATTGACTTGGGAGAAAGTGGAAAACTAGAAAAGAGGAGGAAGGTTATGGGGTATTGT
Source organism: Gambelia wislizenii (assembly GCA_030847615.1). Taxonomy (NCBI): domain Eukaryota; kingdom Metazoa; phylum Chordata; class Lepidosauria; order Squamata; family Crotaphytidae; genus Gambelia; species Gambelia wislizenii. The sequence continues at coordinate 5,886,255 of JAUMIR010000008.1, forward strand.
TGGAAAAGATATGGTTCAGTGTTGCCAAGCGAAATACAGCAAGGATCCTAGACCTTTAATAGTTGTGTCATAAAGGGGATTTCAGCAGGTGTTGCTTGTACAACATCAAGCCCTTCCGAATGTTGCTGGAGTGAAGCTCCTGGCATTCTTCACTATTGGCTATTCAGGCCAGGGCTGATGGCAGATGCAGTCCAGAAACATCTGGAGGGCCATGATTCCCTGTTGTTCAGGAGTTCAGCGAAATGGCATATCTGGATTTTCCATCATGCTACTAGATTTCTTCCCCATGAAGTTAACATTGGCTCCACCATATAGAATCTTGGGATTTATAGATCGATGAGATATTTAGAATTCCGTGCTAGAAACCTCCCATGCTGTAGTTCAAGGGAATGAACTAGAGCTCTACCAGAGAAATCTTTAAGGCCAAATTCACACTACACAAATAATCCAGTTTGAAACGGGATTATTTTCCATGGCTCCTTCCTATGGAATCCTGGGGTTTGTAGTTTTACAAGGTCTTTAACCTTCACTGCCAAAGAGTGCTGGTGCCTCACCAAACTACAAATCCTAGGATTCCATAGGAAGTAGCCATGGAAAATAATCCAGTTTCAAACTGGATTATTTGTGTAGTGTGAATTTGGCCAAAGTCCTTCACTATACTTCAAATCCCAGCATTCCACAGGATAAAGTCATGCCACTTCAAGTGGTATTAAACTGTCATAACTGTGCAGTATGGGCACACACATAGTAGCAACGTTTGCCTTTTTCCAGGCTTCATCCTGTTCTCTAGAGTCTTTGGAGGTTAAACTTCTGAGTGAACATGTATACGTATGCATCATCTCTGGAGAGCACATTCATGTTACTGCACACACATGAATGTCAGGGTATTCTGCAGGCCACATCCTGTCATGTTACACAAACCTCTGCTAAAGTATATTTGGGGTTCTTAAGGCCGACAAGAAAGAATCCTCGCCCTGGGTCTCTAGGACTGATTTATTTATGGAAAACAAGATAGTCCTCAAAGTGCCTTTTTAAAAAAGATGTAGATTCTTTTTTGTTGTTGTTGTTGCTGTAGAAATTTTATTGTTGTTCCCAAAGTTGTAAAGGTCGCCCTCCTGTATCAGTGTGGGATACAGTCTTGGACTTGTTTATAACTGAAACCACAGATAACAGTGAACCACCATAGAATACCATTGAATCATACTGGAGGACCTAGAAAATGCCTAGAGAGGACACCGCTCTAGGCATCTGGAGGTCCTCTAGCATGACTCTATGGTCAACCTCCAGTGAAAGCTGACCATAGAGTCATACTGGAGGACCTCCAGATGCCTAGAGAGACCATCCAGATGCCTAGAGAGACATTTTCTCCTCAGCCATAGTCAAGTGAAACTACAGTTACTGATACTGCAGATATGGGGGTGACTTGTATATCACTAAGGAAAAGAAACTGAAATATTTAGTGAAAACATACCAAGTTCTTGATAATATCACTTGTAGTATTGGGCACTACATAGTGTGTCTCCCCTGTTCCAGGACCAAAATGATTATGGACCATATTATATTTGGAAGAAGGGATAGTATTGATATATGATTAAAATCCACTGTGTGGATCTGAATTACTTCAACATTTTCTGGCAAGTAGTTCTAGACCAGTTGGCTTAAATACCAGAAAGGTACCAGATCCCCTTTGACCTTGGAAACTAAGCAGGGTCAGCCCTGCTTAGTACTTGGATGGAAGACTGCCAATGAATACCAAGTGCTGTAGGCTGTATTTCAGAGGAAGGGACTGGTGAAACTCGCCATGGGTCAGTGTAAGAGGGGCGCTCCAAAAAAGCAATACAAGGACTCCCTGAAACAACACCTCAGCCTCGGCCAAATTGATCTCCAACAATGGTCCGCCCTGGCCTCACATCGGGAGGCATGGAGACGCACTATTCACAATGCTGCAGCCTTATTTGAGAACTCACGCCGAACAAGTCTTGAAGAGAAACGACAACGCAGAAAGAACCACAACCTGGAATCATCACCCAAGGAGACCTTCTGCTGTGCTTTCTGCAACCGGATTTGTTTATCTCGGATTGGCCTTTTCAGTCATCAGCGCGCTTGCAGAAAGCGTGGGATGAGTCCTTCCTGAATCTTCATTTGTGAAAAAAAGCCAGAGAGATGTCAGGACAGCAGTCAATTATATGGTTGATATCTGTGATGTGAGAAGCTGCATTTGCCAATATTCATGGAACAAACTGTTGCCAAAAGCCCAGGAAAAAGCCAAGTTGTGTAGTTTGGTTTTTTCCTTCCTTCTCATTTGGCAACTTCACTGTATTCATGGAAGATTGTTTTAGCTGTCATGGCTTATAGCCAGTAGTAAACTCATGTATCCTTTGTGAATTAACCAATTTTTCCCCTCTTTCTTTTTGTGAGTCCAAATTGCTGCTGCTGTGATTATGACCTTGTTTCCACATATGAAAGGAGTTTTCTTTTGCTCTTGGACAGCTGAGGGAGGGAGGCAGGGTATCCGCCTTTTGCTTCAATGGAATTTCCTTCAAATTTCTGGTGAAATGCTTCAACACAACCCACCACCTCAAAAGCAGGCCAAAGCATTTTTGTGCATGGGGGAGTGTGCTTTGTTGTTGTTTTAAACTGCTGCAAATGGAAAAGCTACAAAGCCACCACACAGTAGGAGTCAAAATTCCAGGGTATTCCCACATGAAAACATATGGCTGTTGAGGCAGTTTGGGAACAGATGCCATTTGGAAGATGGCTTGAAAGCAAGGACGGACAGAGTGCAGCTTGCAAACTGCACCTTGGCCCCCAAGTCCATGTGGAGGCCCCCAAGGTTTCCCTAGAACCCCAAATTTTTGAAAAAAAATGTTATTTTTTTTTAAAAAAATGAACCTTAATGGTGTTTAATTCCTGCTTTAAAAAATTCTTTCCCAGGCCCGATATAACCCCATTTGGTTTCCTCATTCCTTTATACTGCCTTTTGAGTGGGAAACTATGGTGGGTTCAGAGGGCATCTTTTGCCTTTGGATTCTCTTGTGGCAGAGGAGGGCAAGGTAGACTGCTAAAAGTTCAAAAAAAGAAGAAGAAAAGAAAAAACAAAACTGAAAGTAGCTGGACATCCACTAGACAAAAGGGGGTATTTTTTTGATATTAAAATGTAGGTGGGGGTGGGTGCAAACTGTTTAAAAACCAAATTGCAGCTCCTGGATACTTCCAGGGGTGCATCTGTACTACACAGTTGCAGCGGCTTGATACCACTTTAACTACTTAAAATAAGGCTGTATACCGTACTATGGAATCCTGGGATTTATAGTTTGGTAAGACCCTTAGAATTCTCTGTTAGGGAATCGTATTGCTGAAGCACGGGAAAAGTCTAACTACCTAACCAAACTACAAATCCCAGGATTCCATAGGATATAGCCATAGCAGCTAAACTGGTGTCCAAGTGTTATAATTGTGCAGTGTGGATATACCCCAGGAGACTCAATTCACCCCTTTTTGGGGTGGGGAGGGGCAAAAAGGGGCAGTCTGGTTGGGTCAAAGTTTGCATAACAACAACAACAACAACAACAACAACACAGCTTTAGGGACTGCATGCCGCCCCAGGATTGTAGCTAATTCACACCTGGTCTATTGGACTGAGCCAGCCAAAACTAACCCATTAGTTTTCTTTTTGCTATTGCATTGTTTCTTTGGGGTCCTCTATGGGGGGGGGGGTAGGATTGCTCAACAGTGTGAAGTCGAAGGCTTTCATGGCTGGCATCCATAGATTTTCTTGGTTTTTTTTCGGGCTGTGAGGCCGTGTTCTGAAATAGTTTATTCCTGACGTTTCACCTGCATCTGTGGCTGGCATCTTCAGAGAATGGTTGGGTAGGAGTGTATGTGGAGCTTATATTCTGTGAACCCCTGTAGGTCTTGAAAATCCTTGAAGGTATTTTGAAGCTCTTGAAATCCACAAACACCTGGACAACTTCAACAGGAAAGAAGAAATCTTAAAAGTAAACCAAATCTGGCTCCCAGTTTTGAAATACAATAGAATTAAAACTCAACACTTACCAAGGAATTCCATCCAGGGACAGGGGGATTCCCAGCAGATAATGGCCCATCAACCAACCATTAGCCAAACAGACACTAACGAGCCTTGCATTTCTATACCCAGAAACTAACTATTCAATTACACAAATTGACATATACTCCCCAACAGGGGTTCACAGCATATAAACTCCACATACACTCCTACCCAACCATTCTCTGAAGATGCCAGCCACAGATGCAGGTAAAACGTCAGAAAGAAACTATTCCAGAACACGGCTTCACAGCCCAGAAAAAAACCCAGGAAAATCTATGATTTCTCCACAGTAATAGCAATTTGCAGCAGCTGCAACTTGTCTGAGTGGATTCACAGGCCCCATAAACTTCGCATGCCCCCTGGCCAAGTTGGCAGCCACAAGTGAATTGCTCGCATTTTAAAATCTGCCACTGTTGATTTATTTTTTTTTAAAGCTTTTTCCATGGTGAGCATGGTGTATTTCACTTTTACAAAAAAGAAAAAAAATAAGAAAGAAAAGAAAAGAAAAAAAAGAGAGAGAGAGAGAGAAAATCCAACATGGTGGCAGCGGGCACTTGCCCTGTTAGCAAGCCCCACCCCCTGCACTTGTCCAGCCAATTAGCTTGCACTTCGTCTCGTACGGGAAAGTGCAGCAATGCGAATGTGATTGTCTTAATGAGCGGGAATGTGCATTCCCTACGGAGCTTTTTAGAAACTCTAGGAAAAGCCGCAAAGTCTCTCTGGGCATAGTTTTTGGAGTTTTTTGCTGCCCCGTTCCAAATATGACTCATTGAATACAGAGCATATTCCCAATGAATTCCATGAGGATTAGTTTGTTTTAAATTGTTTTTTAAAAAATTCAGCAGTATATGGTGGTTTTGGCCCCCCTCCTTCCCAATACATTGAAATGATGCAGAATCCCATTGAGACAGATCGTATTCTCCTTGCATTCTTTGAGAAGTATTTTCACTGTTTAGACAACCCCAAAGTCTTTTTAAACTAGGACAGATCCCATTTCCTTCCTCATCCTTTGTCTAGCTGGAAGGTGTTTTTTAGCAGCCTTCACATTAGCAGTGATGGTGAAGGAAGGCTGTAGAAACACAGATATTCAGTGTTGAGTTGCAGCAGCATGCCTTTAGTAAACAGTGCAATAAACAAAGCTTGAGTTTGGAAAGTGCAGGATTCTGCTCTAGCCAATCTTCCTGTAGCTGTGTTTGCCTGTCTACAACAGGCAGGGTAAACAACAGCTGCCCCCAGAATCCCTTACTGAATATGCACAAACAGCAAAACAGGAAAGCAGATAAGCCTGCCTCACTAGACAGCACCAGGATTTTTTTTAAAAAAAGCATAGAGCTGGACCACCAAAATCAAAATCGTAAGAAAGTGGAGGATGGTGCAAGATTAGAGCTAAATCCACACTGCATACATAATGCAGTTTGAAACTAGATTCTTTGCCGTGGCTCCTTCCTATGGAATCCTGTGATTCATAGATTTACAAGGTCTTTAGTCTGCTCTGCCAAAGAGCACTGGTGCCTCAGGAAACTACAAACCCCAGGATTCCACAGGAAGGGGCCATGGCAAATAATCCAATTTCAAACTGGATTATTTGTGTAGTGTGGTTATGGCCAAAGTCATCCCTGGATGCATTTTGGAGGAAGTCTTCAAGTGGTCTCGAATGATTTGATTGTGTATTTCTGCATGGCAGGGGGTTGGGTTGGATGGCCCTTGAGGTCTCTTCCAACTCTATGATTCTATGATTCAAAATGTTTTTGTTTACTTATGCATGGCTTACCTGGCCTGGTTATATCATTTCACATGTGCGTCCTTGTGAAAGATCTACCAACGATTTCTTCCATGGGGTGACTCCTAAATTCTAGGGTTATGAGAAAGGGGGTCAGAAACAGCACAGACCCTGTGTATTTTCCCTGTGTATTTTCTACCCTGTGTATTTTCTCCACACAGTTCACAATCTTACCATCTGCCCTGTTTGTGTGTGTGTCCTACCCAGGAGCTTCAACTCATTATCCCAATGCTTGGCCAGCCTGTCAGTTCCATTCCAGTAGTGTGACAGCCTCCAATTAGGCGCACTGGATTCTGCCCCTGAACGAGACATCCACCATGCAAGGCTAAGCAACAAAGCCAAAGGAGCAGAGGAAATAAGGCAGCGAGCTAGAGAGCTAGACGGCTCCCCTCTGCTCCTTGCCCTGCCTCTCCGCATGACTGAGCAGGATCAGATATGCCAGGTAGGACAAAACTCAAGCCAGACTTCAAGCAAGGATGAAGAGAACCCTAGGCAGGCTTCAGGGGAAACACAAGCACCCAAAGAACAACATACCCTCCAACTGTCCCAATTTAGCAGGGGCAGCCCCAGTTAATCCTACTTTTTCAGCTGCTTTTGAAATGCTCCAGTTTTTCTCTCTTCCTTCCTCCCTCTCCCTTGGCCCAGCTTACTTCAGTTGCTGGAAAGGTAGTTCAAAGTGCAAAGGTAGTTTGTATGCAACTCAGCAGGGGGAAGAGGAGAGGAGTTGAGTCCTTGTCCTTCCCTGTAGGTTCAGGCAAAAGCAAACAGTTGCATCCTCTTCTAACCTGTGCGTATGTCCTCACTGATAACTTTTGCCATCTTGACCACACTCTGATGTTGCTTGGCCACATGTGTCCCAGGGGAGGAGAACACAAAGTCATCAATCTTATTTCCAATCTGGTCAACCATCACAGAGTAGGCCTGCTTTCCCAAACCTACCTCTCACTATCGGAATTTCCCCACCCCTTCATCCGCCTAGCCCTTCTCTGTCTCTTGGACAGTATGACATGATAGAACATTGGAGAATGTCTTACAAGAAACATGCAGAGATGGGATGTCCATTGTCCAAGCCAGGAAAGTAAGGAAGGAATTCAATATATGACATGGGTGGCTAGAATAAAATGCAAAAGGAGATGGAAAAGCCAAGACATTCCAACAAATGAAGAATTAATTCTCAAATTATTTGATATGTATGAGATGGACAGATTAACAATGGTAATAGATGAGAGGAATTCAACAAAGTACAAGGAAGATTGGAAAGATGTAATACTCCTATGGAAAGGAAAATGGGGGTGCACAGCGGTTATAAGCACAGAGGAATGAAATAAGAGAAAGCTGGAGAAATAGTGAGTAGTTAACAAAAAAACAAGCAAACAAATCAAGTAAGAAGGGGATGATGAATTTTCAATTATCAGCACAACTAGGAAAGGAAAAGGAAGTGATTTAAGTGTTAGATATGTATAGATTTTCATATGTGTAGTAAGTTTGTTATTATTGTGGTAATTTGTATATGTCATTGTTTTATTATTGTGTGGAAATACTGATATATATATATATATATATATATATATATGATTTTTGTTGCAAACGAAGATTCAGGAAGGACTCATCCCATGCTTTCTGCAAGCGCGCTGATGACTAAAAAGGCCAATCTGAGATAAACAAGTCTGGTTGCAGAAAGCACAGCAGAAGGTCTCCTTGGGTGATGTTTCCGGGTTGTGATTCTTTCTGCGTTGTCGTTTCTCTTCAAGACTTGTTTGGCGTGAGTTGTCAAATATGCAGCATTGTGGATAGTGCGTCTCCATGCCTCCCAATGTGAGGCCAGGGTGGACCATTGTTGGTGATCAATTTGGCCGAGCCTGAGATGTTGTTTCAGGGATTCCTTGTATTGCTTTTTTGGAGCACCCCTCTTACGCTGACCCCTAGCGTGTTCACCGTAGAGTACTATTTTTGGGAGGCGATGGTCCTCCATCCTAGAAACGTACCCTGCCCAGCGCAGCTGTGTTCTCAATATCATGGCCTCAATGCTGGTGATCCCTGTTTGCTCAAGGAAGGAATTCCCAGAAGTTCAAGTTGATCAAAAAATGAGTTCAGAACTCAAAACTAAGTTAAAAGTGCAAAAGACATTTGTACTCAATTAACTCAGCAGACGAGAGGAGAAGACAGAGTCTTGCCCTTTCCAGTAGGTACAGGCAAAAACCACACTTTTGCCATCTTGACCATTCTCTGACGTTCCTTGGTCATACATGTCCTCGTTTTCCTTTGTGAGATCTTGGAGGGTATAGAACCAGGACCCATTAGCCTTTCTGAAAGAACATGCTTTGATAGCAATGTAGGGTCAAAAGATATTTGCCTTTTATGCAGTGCCTTTGAACATATGAACAGGGGCATTAGCTCCTGGAGACCCAGGGGAAAGAAGTACAAATGGCCCACCACCATTATCTTGTCTGTTAGAGGTGGTGGCAACCAGAGGCCCCCACTGATTGGAGGCCAATGTCAGTGCCCCTTGCACCTACTCCAGTGGTAGCTATGTCCCTGTGTCTGTAAGAGCTTTGCAGACACCATTATTTTAGGGTAATCCCAAGAGATCCAGTGTGGTGTAGTGGTTTCAGCATTGGACTAGAACTCTAGAGAGGGTTCGAATCCCCACTTGGCTGTGAACACTCACTGGGTGACTTTGGGCAAGTCACACCCTCTCAGCCTCAGAGGAAGGCCAAGGCAACCCCCCTCTGAACAAATCTTGCCAAGAAAACCCCATGATAGATTCACCTTAGGGCCAAAATAGGCCAGAGACTTTTGGGGACAGAACAAATCCTTATAATGCAGCCCTGTAATATAGATCAGTAATAGTAACCCCAGAGCTGGCATCCCATACCATTCCCACAGCCCAGAAAAAAACCAAGGAAAATTCCCACATCTGTTCCGTTATCCATTTTATCGTTAAAGAAATGATTTAATTCTTTCTTAACCTTATCAACAAGATCATCATTCTGCAATAAATATTCATTCAGTCTCCAAATATATGATGCCCCCCCTTTTATTTCTAACAGGACGTGTGTGTGTGGGGAGATTGCTAACAAGGCAGCCCCTGGAACCACCATGTTGGATTGCCACCGTAGGTGCTGAGGTGACAAAACAGTCTTTCTTTCCCCCATTTCCCCCCATTATTTAAGCAGAAGATCGCTCTTCCGCACCTTGGATTTACCGTAGTTTTTTTAAAAAATACTGTTTCGCAGGGGCAAGTTTGGGAATATAGAACCACGAGTAATTCACACATGCCCACCATTTTGATTCGCTGGCATGCCTCCATGTGAACAGCAAACATGGATAGCTTTGCACACCAGTAACCTTGCCAAAAAAAAAAAAGTTGAGACAGATGAAAGCCACTGCAAATTGGTGTTACTGTACACCAATCTATGTTTTATTCCCTCAGCTAAACCAGCCCTGGGACTTATAGTCCAGCCACATCTGGAAGGCTGTATGATTTTCATCCCTGACCTGCTGAGACAGAGCTCTTTTCTGGCCACTAATTAAAACCAGCCTATGCATGTCAAATCTGGATTTGGCGCTGTATGAGAGGGGATCTTAAACACCTTTAAATAGAGCTTGGGAGTTTACATTTCAGAAGAAGGGCTATAGCTACATGTAGAAGCCATGTGGAACTAAGAAGTAGTAGGATATGTGCTAGGGCCCGAGCACAAATTATGCATAGCTTCCATGTGTCATTTATATGCATTTTTCTTATAGGGAACTTAACAAACTTGACCTCAGATCTGGTGCACCTCTTGATTAGAAGTTAAAGTTCTTTAAAAGTGCTTTCTGTAACAATTTTGTATAGTGCCATGCAAACAGACATTTACACCAACACACACGAAAAGGAGATTGTAGCTCCATCTAGTGTCTAAATCAAGATGCAATATTTAGGAATGCCATTTGGAAGAAAAAAGTAAGTCAGACTACTAATTTAATTTTTGTTTGTTTGAATGTTTCCAGGGGTGCAGCCACACCATGCGATTATAACACACTGCAGAAATAATGCAGTTTGACACCGCTTAACTGCCATGGCTCAATGCTATGGAATTCTGGGATTTGTCATTTTGTGAGATATTTAACTTTCTCTGTCAGAGAGCTCTGATCCCACAACAAACTACAAATCCCAGGGTTCCAGAATGGTGTCAAACTGCATTATTTCTGCAGTATGATAGCAGCCTTTGATATCACTTTGACAACCATGGCTGTATCCAATGGGATTAGCAGTTTGGTGAGACCTTTAGAATTTTCTGCTAGGGAATTACCTAGTGCTATAGTTTAGGGGAATGGCCTGGCCCTACAGCTACCCTCCAGCTGACCTGATTTGGTGGTGACAGTGCCAATTAATCCTCTGCTTGTTCAGCAGGTTTTAAAATGCCCCTCCTCATTTCTCTTTCCCCAACACTTTTCTCCTTTGCCCTCAGCTAATTTCCATTGCTGCAAAGTGAGTTCAAAGCGCACAGGTAGTTTGCACTGAATAAACTCAGCAGAGGATGAAAGGAGATATGGGACAGAATCTTGCCCTTCCCAGTAGGCTCAGGCCAAAGCAAACTCCTGTAGCCACTCCTAGGTTGCATGTTCTTCCTCATTAATAAGCTTGGCCATCTTGACTACACTCTGATGTTGCTTGGCCACATGTGTTCTGGTTTGCATCTGCTAAATGTTGGAGTGTATGCTAGAGTTCTATATGGAGCCAGCATTACATAGTGGTTTGAGTGTTGGACTATGACTCTGGAGACCAGGGTTCGACTCCCCATCAGCCATGAAAACCCACTAGGTGACCTTGGGGGAGTCACATACTCTCAGCCTCAAAAACACCATGATAGGTTCACCTTGAAGGCACGCAACAACAACTACAATGCTAGAGTTCTATAGTGCATGAGTCTAAGATTGTGTGTGTACATGTGTGCCTTCAGATCGCCTTTTCCCCTATGGTGACCCCATGATCTCATAAGATTTTCTTAGGCAAGGAGTACTTGGTACTTCACTACAAATCCCTGCTTCCCATAGAATGGAACTATAGCAGTTAAAAGTGGTATCAAAAAGCTATAATAGTGCAGTCTGGATATGTCCCAGGAGAAGCAATTTCTGAGACCAATCCCCCCGCTTTCTTATAGGCAAAAAAGTAGGGGAGGGCATACTGGATTGAACCAACCAGAACCAAACGGTCACTTTTCTTTTGCTATTGGATTGTTTCTCATCTGCTGAGAATATTTACAGGCAAGAGCCTTCAGACTGCATCGTGGTACAGATTTCTGAGTTCATTCCAGTCCAGTTCTACTAATGGCTTGTGCGTGATTTCAGATGCCAGCGAGCTGGAGTCCAGCTGTTCAGGTCTGGAGCTTGTTTGACTAATTTTTCCAACTACTAATTTGGAGGGTTGATTTTCTTTTCTTGCTTCATTCCTCCACCCTGCTAAATAAAAGAAGGAGGGAAAGATAGGAGGAGGAGCAAGAAGAGGAGAAAGAAAAGGACCAAGAAAGTCTCTCTAGATGCATTCCTTTGCATCTTTTCAGCCACTTAACAGACTGGACTCCACAGGGGAATTATCATCTAAAGCTAAGGCAGGACCATCAGAGCCTCATGTTCCCAGCTGTGGCTGGACCAGGGCACCATTTGTAAACACAGCAGGAATTTGGGTCAGTTCTGACTTCAAAGAAGCAGCTGGTCTCAAATGCCCAGCACAAACATCCCACCCGCAAAGTCTATCACTTTAATCAAGGCTGTGTGTCACCTATGCTAAATTAAAGAAACAAAACTCTCCACAACTTTATTGCTATATGATGAGCCTATAAAAGTCCAGTTCTGCAACTTTTGCAAATTATGCAATGCAGGTCTCCTCTTCCTCTTGCTCCTTTTACTGGGCCCATGATATTGAGAACACAGCTGCACTGGGCAGGGCACTTTCTAGGATGGAGGACCATCGCCTCCCAAAAATAGTACTCTACGGTGAACTTGCCACGGGTCAAAATAAGAGGGACACTCCAAAAAAGTGATACAAAGACTCCCTGAAACAACATCTCAGGCTTGGCCAAACTGATCACCAACAATGGTCCGCCCTGGCCTCACATCGGGAGGCATGGAGACGCACTATCCACAATGCTGCAGACTTATTTGAGAACTCACCCCGAACAAATCTTGAAGAGAAGCAACAACGCAGAAAGAATCACAACCCAAAAACATCACCCAAGGAGACCTTCTGCTGTGCTTTCTGCAACTGGACTTGTTTATTTCAGATTGGCCTTTTCAGTCATCAGCGCGCTTGCAGAAAGCGCAGGATAAGTCCTTCCTGAATCTTCATTTGTGAAGAAAAAGCCAGAGATTCGGACACTGTAATGAATGTTGTCAGTTCAGGATCCTCCCAGGTATAAGGTTTCTGGGTTACAATTTTTCCGTTTGGAAATTAAGACAAAAAAAACAAAAACAAAACAAAAACATGTAGCTACAGTTCCCAGATCAAGGTGAAACAGGGAGAGGGAGGGATTATTCCTTCTCACTTACTTAAGGAGATGAGATACGGAACATTTGAGCTAGCCTATTTGCTTCTAACAAGAAGGTTGCTGCAGAGCAGAGGGTGAACCCTGGTGCCACAATCACAGTTAGGGAAGCTAACTAAACAAATATATCACCCTCCTGGAGAGCCTTTGCATTTTGCAGCAACAAATCCATTAAGTGTTGTCAAAACATGTCCTGTGGGCATTTTGACAGGTACTGCAGAGGAAAAGGAGGCAGGAAATGGATTTGAGGAAAGTAAAGTACGTGTGTGTGTGTGTGTGTGTGTGTGGTTATTTTTATGTTTTCCCACAATCAGGGGAGATCTTTCTGAATAGTTTGAGGGGAAAAATAGGAGCCACAAATGGATGTCCAGGGCTCACATGTGTCTAATGCTACACCCACCCCAGTGCAAAAGAAGTCTCTCAGTTTCACTGGATGACTCCATTAGTTTCTAGTAGTGCGAAAAGGAGAAAAATTGCCTTGCCATCCATTTTCTCCACAGGATACCCCATTTTCCTGTACAATTTTCCTTATCAAGATTCTGGCTTGGTATATTCTCTCAAGGCTGAGCTTACATTGACTGGCTGTGAGTAGTGTGTTAATCCTAGAACTTTCTGTAAATACCAAAATGAGAATTAAAGTTGAGAGGATGGGGCAAAGTGTGCTGTCCCATACCTCTTTTTGTGGTTCCCAATGCCCCCCCTGATCCATTAAAAAAAATAATTAATAACTGCCTCCAAAGTGCCCCCCCCATGCAGCGGTTTATCCCAATTTGACCCCTATGATACTTCAAGTGACCCCCCCAGTTCCCAAGGGCTCTCACTTTTAGAGGAAGGTGCTATGGGAGAGAGAGCTTACCTGATCTGCAGATGACCAAAACTGGAACTTGATTTAGGCTTCTCATTTCTGATTTTGTCATCAGTTACATACATCACTTTGCATATGACTCTCTGCATATGCTTACAAATTAACCACAGGCCCTCTCACAATGCTGGCCTTCTCTGGACAAGAAGCGAATCCACAGGAAATTAGTCCTGACATAAACAACCATGGGTTTAATTGCTGAGAGCAAACTCATGTTATTTTTGTTCAGGATCTGTAGAAAAGATTCCACTACCTCCTCTCTGGAAAGATCAACAGGTAATGAAGAATGTTGGGGATCTGTGCACCAGATATGGAAGGACCCCAACCATGCCTGGAAAGACAGATAAACAAATGTGATATGACACCTAATCTGCTGGCATGCTTTAAGCCTAATCTGAAAGAACTGAGCTTTTGGTGTTTTTCTTTTTAAAAATTATTGAACAAATTATAAAACATATATACAAACAAACCAAAACTAAACAAACTAACAAATACATTGTATAATTTATGAATTATAAAACAAACACTTTCATACCCTTCATCTCTCACAATTACAAAAATTTCTGTTGGATGTATTATTAATTATCAATGATCATCACCTTTCTTATTACTCTTTCATCATTCTGTACTTCTCATTAAATTATCACACATGTATGTACTCTAGTCTTTCCAATTGTCCTTACTCATAGATTTTCCTTGGGTTTTTTCTGTGCTGTGAAGCCGTGTTCTGGAATAGTTGGACACAGTCTCACAGCCTGGGAAAAAACCAAGGAAAATCTGTGGATGCCGGCTGTGAAAGCCTTCGACCACATTGTCCTTACTCACATTAACTATTTCATTATAACGGCAACATAATATCTTTGCTAAACAGGAGCAGAAGTTGTGACTAAATTTTATATTGTTAATCCACCAAGAAATCCCAAATTAGCCCAATCACCCCATATACTATTCGCTAACACACATTGGAAACTGCTTAATGTAGTGTAGATGTGTAAATTGCTGTTGCTTAAAAACAATTTGTAAGCCGCTCTGATAGCCTTGTGGATATATATATATATATATACACACACACACTATCACAGAACCCCTTCCTTTCCAGGTTTGATGGAAGGAGGGGGTGGGGCTGGATACTTTTCAAGCCCATTTTGTGCTTTGTCAGAAGAATGAGTGAAAACAGAGAAGCCAGAGAAGGAAAGAGATCCTGTGCTCTGATTAAATTGATTGCATCGATGTCAAATATGCAGAGAGAGCTCTGTAAGAGATTTCCCAAGCTCAAAGCCATAATCTACTCCAGCGGCATAAGAAGCATTAGCAAACAATTTGACAAAATGAAAAATGGAGGGGGATAGTCCCTCAGATATGAAGTCAAGCAGAAATGAAAAGAGGTGGAGAAATGCATTTTTCAAAAGGATTGATTTAACAACAAAGCAAAACTGTAGAGTGTGTAGCATTGTCTTCCACTTGTGTGCATGTGTGTGCAGTTGAAAAACTGCCCAATTTTAAAGATTTTTTTTATGGTGGTAGTCTGGGGACTTTAAGTCATGGGTCTCCAAGGGATGTCTGCACACTGCCCACCCCTATTATAGACAATATTGTGCTAGATGGACCAGTAGCCTGACTCCTGTGTCCCTTGCATGCATAATCCCTATGGATTTTGCTTCTCAGAAGCTGCAAAGTCTAATGAGTACTGGAACAGGCTTCTGTTGTTAGGGTTGTGATGCCCTTGTGTATGCATTCCCCATGGGTTGCTGTTGCAGGGTGGCTGGTCAGGGGGTAGAGGTCACAGCAGGAACCTATTTTTCCTTTCTCCTAACATTTGCTTGAGAGGATATGGGAATTAAGGCATTTCATTATTAAACTACTAGGCAGCCTTCTAAGTGCATTAAATCCAAGTGCAGCAGGATGGAGCATGATCGCTGGTGACACAGGGTTACCTTCACAGAATTGCTCAGTTCTTAAGTGCAGATGTGCTAAAGCACTCCAGCCCATTTTGGACATTCTCTGTTTTGTGTAGTTTGTTTCCAGCCCCATTTGGGAATTTTCCAGGGACCAGCTAGTAGTTTCCATGACAGTAGAATGATGAATCTGCTCTCACTTTCAATCTAAATTTTAAAGGTGCTGAACCTAGTTTGGGTAACTAATAAAAAAAAGAGAGAGAGAACTTTTTTCCATGCTGTGACTCATGTTGCTGTTGAGGGGTGCTCCAAAAAAGCAATACAAGCACTCCCTGAAACAACATCTCAGGCTTGGCCACATTGATCACCAACAATGGTCTACCCTGGCCTCACATCGGGAGGCATGGAGACGCACTATCCACAATGCTGCAGCCTTATTTGAGAACTCACGCCGAACAAGTCTCAACGAGAAACGGCAATGCAGAAAGAGTCACAACTCAGAAACATCACCCAAGGAGACCTTCTGCTGTGCTTTCTGCAACCAGAATTGTTTATCTCAGATTGGCCTTTTTAGTCATCAGCACGCTTGCAGAAAGCGCGGGATGAGTCCTTCCTGAATCTTTGTTTGCGAAGAAAAGCCAGAGAGAGAGAGAGAGAAAGATATTTATTTGTACCCCAACTTTTCCCTAACTTGGAACTCAAGGCAGCTTAGAACAGTTAAAACAAACACAGTTATAAATTCATGGCATACAAAAGTTAAAAAGCAATTAAACTACCGAAAAATTCAAATCAGTTAAAAACATAAACTGTGGAAAAACAGCAACTAAGACTCCAGCATGTTATAGATGACCTGTCCCTGCCACACCAAAAAAAGTAAAAAAGTTTTGAAAGGTTTTCAGTCACAACAAGTTATTTATCTGCCCTTGGAAAAATAGAGGGAAAGGTGCCAGTCTACCCTCTCTTGGAAGGGAGTTCCATAGCCTAGGAGAAGCCACCAAGAAGGCCCTCTCTTTCATATTCCCACCAGTTGTACTTGTGAGAAGGACGAAGGGCCTCCCACAAAGATCTCAAAACACAGGCAAGTTCATATGCAAGAATATGGTCCTTCCAAAACTGGAGTTAAACTGCCAGTTCATGAAACATCTCTAGACAGAGTAGAAGTGGAGGAGTAATTTTGTCCTTTCCCATAGGCAGCTAAATCGCTTTGGATGGCCCTGGCTTGGAACCTGATAGCAGATGCAAGACTAGCTGGTGGCTTCTGTACTGATAGGTTGGTGAATTCCCAATAATCTGAGCTTTAAAAGAGCTCTCTTGGGTGCTCAGCCCTATCCTTCAAAGAGGTTCAATGCACTGTGGAGGGCTCTTTTAATGTTCTGACTAAAACCTGTAATGCAGTGGTTCTCAACCTGTGGGTCCCCAGATGTTGTTCGACTACAGTTCCCAGAAACTCCAGACAGCAAAGCCAGTAGTGAGGGATTCTGGGAACTGTAGTCCAACAACATCTGGAGACCCACAGGTTGAGAACCACTGCTGTAATGGATCCATCCCCTAACTAACATGGAAGCTACCAGCTGCTTCTTCGTACTATTTATATTTATTTATTTTAAAATTTGGATCTGACTTTCTCCCGACAAGGGACCCCAGGCAGGTTATCAAGAGATAAGATACATGTCCCCCGCCTTCATATCCATGGGGGATATGTTCCTTTTATAAGTGAAACCATGGATAATAACAAACCCTATTAAACTAAAGGAATTCTAGTACAAACATACCATAGAGTTCTGCTTGAGTACCATGCGATTCCTAGAGAGGGCACCTCTCTAGGCATTCTCCAGCATGACTCTATGGTATGTGCCGCTATTTTTTCAGCCATGGATAACTGACACCATGGATATGGGATACAACCTATACAGCTAAAAACCTAACATTACAATCAGTGGAAGGAACCACTAGGCTATAGTGGGGAAGTAATCACATGAATAAATTTGAATTAGAAAATTCTCTGGTATTTAGTGATGCACATATTCTTATAAACTAATTACCCAAGTCTTGCAACTGAACACATGGGCAGCAGGAATGGCTCATTTGTGTCCTCTTGACTGTTCAAAAATTAATATTCCAGTATCGGAAAGTTAACACATTCCAACCTGTGATCCAATGGAGAGAAGATTTAAACAATGCTTGGGACATTTGAAAGGGTGATATATTACACAATTTACAAATGGACTTATATTCAGTTATTAGGTTTGCTCTTACTGAAATGTATGAGTAACGATTTGTCTTTTTAATCTCCTTATTCCTTCTTGCTGTACTGTTAGAACATCGTGACATGTAGCTAAGAGCCTTACAATGTCATTTTACTTTGCATAATAATAATTTTTAAAAACCCTTGATGATGTAAAGGATTTTAAAAAGAAACTCAGTGTAATCAGCTATCATGTCAAAATACCCATGATTTAAAACTGTATGAAAACATTTAACCATAAAAATAAAAATGCAACAACACACACATCCCCATTAAAAGTGTCATGTGTCTTCTTCTTCAGAGTCAGTGGACAGTAGCTTCAGGGTTAAACAGTAAGTTTTATTGCTATAGGAAAAACTAAAGAGTCAAGACTACAAAATCGTTGCTTCAAATGAAGTTCATAGGAAATACAATAACACAAAAAGTATTGCAATCAGTCAAAATCTGTTGGGGACTTGGGCCATTGGTTGCTCATCAGCCCCGTTCTCACACAGTTGTAATTCCACCTATTGCTTCCCCAAACAATCTGTTGGTGCAAGGCCATTTTGCCCAATACCAGATAGACTCTCTCCTCCCAGGGCTATACTTAGCCACGGACTTGTTTCATTTACCAGGAATGTAAAAACAGCGGACAGTTCAAACACAAAAGATTTAAAGTAACTGGCTACATTTTAAAAATTTGTTGGCTGGAGGGTCACTTTTACGGACCATCCTCACAAATAGCCCCTCTGTGTGAGCATACCATTAAATCGGAGAGCTACACCCTGTTTGCTATGGAAAGTGACTTTTTGAATGGTGAACAAGGATGGTCAAAAAGGGAATTATTGGACTGCCTTCTTCCACGAAGATTCAAACAGCCTCTGTTTACTGCAGGCTGTTTCCTCCTGTGCAAAGGCAGTCAATATGATTATATGTGTTCATTTTACATTCTTTATTGACTCATAATTCCCTTCTTTCCCCTCCTCTTGTCTCCCAGCAGTGCCCTATCTTTATAAAAGCCTTTGCTGCTAGGAATATGAAAGTTATTAGTGTAATAGGGGAAAAGCCAGAGGCAGCAGCCCGGATTACAATTGGTGTTATGTAACTCAGAAATGTTTTTATTATATTCTGGGCTCGCTAAATGAAGATTGGCCCAAATTTGTCCCAATGGCATCGCGGCCTTCAGTCTCATGGGGTGTGTCTTCCTATTACTAGGAGAGAGGATTGCCAACTGACCAGAGAAAAAACCTCTGACCAGCTCTTCTTTGGGGCCTTTGAGAAAGGATAGCTCTGCAGAAACCCCCCCCCAGGTTAAGAGTTCCATAGAACAGAGAGAGGTGTTCACTACTACGGTACTTGTTGTCCACAGAGCAAGTTGGTCTTCAAGACAGAGGAACAGAGGCAAGTAAAAAGTTTGGCAAAACTGTCAGGAGTAGCTCTGAGCTCGGCTGTTCCTTAACAAACAGATGCATCACCAGCAAGTGAGCAATGAGGGCTCCTTGAATGGCAACGCTTAACTAGGTTTGATGGACTTTTCACACAAACGTCTCTTCCAAATGCTTCTGCTAGAACAGAATTGAATGCAGGATGAACTCTGGTTAGGAGCCACCACGTTGCAAGTTCGATTCCAGAGGGCTCCAAGGTTCACTAGGCCTTCCATCCTTTCGTAGGTTGGTAAAATGAGTACCCGGCTTGTGGGGGCAATTAGGTAACACACATTGGAAACCACTTAATGCAGGGTAGATGTGTAAATTGCTATTGCTTAAAACAATATGTAAGCCGCTCTGATAGCCTTGTGGTTGAAGAGCGGGGTATAAATACCTAAATGAAATGAAATGAAATGAGGAACCAGGGTGGTGTAGTGTTTGAGTGTTGGTCTAGGACTCTTAAGGCCAAATCCACACTACACAAATAATCCAGTTTAAAACTGCTTTATTTGCCATGGCTCCTTCCTATGGAATCTTGGGATTTGTAGTTTTACAAGGTCTTTTGCCTTCTCTGCCAAAGAGTGCTGGTGCCACAGCAAACTACAAACAGCAGGATTCCATAGGAAGGAGCAACGGCAAATAATCCCATTTCAAACTTGGTTATTTGTGTAGTGTGGATTTGGCTTAAGAGATCAGGGTTCAAATCCTCACTCAGCCATGGAAACCCACTGGTGACTTACGGCAAATCACACTCTCCCAGCCTCAAAGGAAGGCAAAGGCAAACCCCTTCTGAACGAACCTTGCCAAGAAAACCCTATGATAAATTATCACTATAGGGTTACCATAAGTCAGAAACAATTTCAAGGCACACAACAACAACAACAAAAGCAGCACTTGCGCAAACTTGACAGGCCTAGAGAATTTAGTGACTCAGAGTCACAGCAATGATTACCTTCTTAGCCTATGTGGCTGTGAACTTGGACTGTCACTTCAGACAGATGGGCATGTGGGCAGCTTGTGGGTGTGTGCGTGTTTGTCTATGTGCGTGCAGTAATTTGGTAACACTGCTTTGGCTGATGTGACAACAGCTGTTCACAACTTTCATGCTTCCTCCCTCCTTTAAAAAAAAAAATCAGCTTACCAGCCATGGAATAAAAGGACTCATTAGAGACTGCTAAGCAGTATCCCAGGTTATCATCAACCGTTGCGTGTTCAGACAACACCACAGTAGAAGTTGTCACAGCACCTGCTCTTCACACTTCCCTAGCCAGCTGTAGTATGAGAGGCTGGTAATCTCCTACTGGATTTCATAACAGTTTATTCTGACACTTTTTTTTACATGTAATTAATAAGCTCTGAAACAGATGTTAACCCAGCTGGGTAGGGTGACTAGAAGCAGAAGGAAGCATGATGTCCACCAATTTTTTTCCATTAATACCACCACCTCCTCTTCCTCTTCCTCCTCTGTTAATAAGCAACTATTCCTTACTATTCTTACTGCTGTGAATTTATAATTTCCCCCATATTTTAATGGTACCGTTTTGTATTTTCTTGCTCTGAACTCTTTCTTTCTTTCTTTTAAAGAATCAGCTTATTTTCATGCTAGCATACCACAAGCTGCATTGCAATGCAGCCCTATACACACCTGAGTGTTGGACTGGGACTCTGAGAGACCAGGGTTTGAACCCCTGTTCATCCGTGGAAATGTACTAGGTCAGTGGCTCTTAACCTTTTCTTTAACAGAGACCCCCTTTAGATTTGTTTATCTCGGATTGGCCTTTTTAGTCATCAGCGCGCTTGCAGAAAGCACGGGATGAGTCCTTCCTTCCTGAATCTTCGTTTGGGAAGAAAAGCCAGAGAGAGAGGTTACTGTGGACACCTAAGACTTAAGTCAAGATTTAAAACAACAACAACACAATTACACCATCCATTAAATCTTCCCTCAGGGGTACTGGATGGGGTGGAAAGACTTCTCTCCTGCTTCTTCTTGCAAGTTTATGGCTGGAGCAGATTGAATGGCATTACACAGGCCAAGCCAGACAGCCTTTGCCCTTGTCACATGGCCACTCCATTGCAGGGAGGAGTTGGGTCAGGGAGGAGTTGGGCCAAGCAGTCTTCCAGCCTTTGTGGCCCCCTGGGAATCCACAGACCCCAGGTTAAGAACCATTGTACTAGGTGACCTTGCACAATGTACACTCCCCCAGTCTTGGAGGAAGATCACAGCAACACCTCCTCTGAAGAAATCTTGCTAAGAAAACCCTAGGAAAGGGTTGCTATAAATCAAAAGCCCAAAACCTGACCACTCCTACATGCCTACTCAGAAGCATGTTCCATGGGAAGCTGCAGTCCCTTTAAGTTACAATTGTACTAGAATGTAGTTATACCTTCATGATTAGGGGAAATGAAACTGGCTACATGTAACTCATTATATATAAACAGCTATTGACAAATTCTTTCAGTAGTCTTAGAAAGCCAACTTGGAATTTCCAAGTTATGTGTCAATAGGTATGGATTGGTGCTTTCAATAGTCTCAGAAAGCCGAGGTGGGAAGTAACTAGTTTGAAGTAACTAGTTATCTTTCACTAGTTACTTCAGTGCTCAACCCTCTGACGTTACAGAAAGCACCAATCCTATATGGCTTTTGTACCTATATGGCTTTTGTACAGTGCACGTATATCACTGAGGGTCCATTAAAGTTCATCTAGGAACCAAAGAAATAAAGTTGAGGGTCTCTCTGAACATGCACAGAGTGCACTTACTACTCTTGGGCAACCACAGTTAGGTTGCACAATGCCTGTGGCAAGGATGCAAGGCTCTCTGGTAAGGAGGCTTTTTCATATAAGCTTCAGCACAATAAATCTTTCAAGTTGGAATAAATGTTCAGAACCTGCATTTGCCAAGATACATGTACGGTAACCTTGACCGTAAAGGTTGCCAGAGAAGGATCCCTGTCCCATTTATGTAATAATCAGAGGCAAATGTATTGTGGCTAGATCTGGATTATAAAACCCTCCTGAAAGCGCAGTATTAGCCAATAGCTTCACATCTGGAGTCAGGAATCAGATGGCAGAGGGGGGCAGCTGCCATGGGTGGTGGGGAGGGGCTCATTTAGAATAGATCTGCTGACTAGCTAAGAAGATTATTGGTTTTGATTTGCAAGATTAGGAGATGCAAATGTCATCCCCCCCCCGCCTGTTTCTCTGGTTCCTCCCACAGACTGTTAAGGGTGCCACCCCTCCCAACAGACTAAGCTCTGTGCTTTTAAAGATGTCCTCTGTGGAGTTTGGAAGAGTGACTGAATGCTTTGAATATGTATGCAATATATATTTTCAAATCATTGATTTATGCCAAGGATGGGCTAAGTGCACTGCCATTTTTGTGCCCCCCCCATGGGTCAAAAAAGAGTTTGATTGGTTGTTTTTTGCAATTTGTTTTGCAGTTGTTGTTTTCTTTCTTGCTCTTTCTCCCCTCTACCCCTTCCTCCCTCTTCTTTGCTTTGAAATACCCTAGGTCTGGAAGCCATGCCCTAAGAGGTTAGGGAGCTGGGTATGTTTAGCCTGGAGAAGAGAAGGTTAAAAGGTGACATGATAGTCAAGTTTAAATATATCAAGAGATGGAGCAAGCTTGTTTTCTGCTGCTCCAGAGACTAGGACACAGAGTAATGGATTCAAATTACAGGAGAAGAGATTCCACCTAAACATTAGGAAGAACTTCCTGACAGTAAGAGCTGTTCAGCAATGGAGTGTGGTGGAGTCTCCTTTTTTGGAGGATTTTAAACAGAGTCTGGATGGCCATCTATTGGGAATCCTTTCCTTGTGTATTCCTGCATGTAAGGGGGTTGGACTAGATGGCTCTTGTGGTCTCTTCCAACTCTAAGATTCTGTAAGTTAGAGTCCACCTAAAGGCATGTAATGACAAGCCAGAGCTCTAATATTTGCCGACCTTTCCTACTTGTTTTAAAAGCAGGTTGAATTCCTCCCCCCAGGGAAAATAGTAGCATAGAAAATAGCCACTGGGACTCAGGAATTTCACCATTACCTTTCTGCCAGTCCCATCACATGGGGCGGTTGCGGGGGGGAGATGAGAGAACTGACAGTGAAGCATACCAGCAATTTCACAATTCATCAAGCCAAATGAAAACAGCTTTAAAAATAAAAATGGAAAATTAATGGTAGAGTGGCCGGCTTTGCAATCAGCCACCTAAAAAGCAAAGCGTGGCTCATAAATGTTTTATAGTGCTGCTTAATGTGTTGTTGGAGGCATGGACAGGGGTGGCTGCCTGTTTCTGTCACAGATGCTTTGCTCTCTGGGTGGACATTAATGTAAAAGCAAGAGTGAGGGTCATGATGCATGGAAAAGCCCCAGATGACATTTTCTTGCAAGCATGGAAATCATGGGGGCTTCCAGATGTTGTACTGCACATCCCAGCAGCCCCTAGCCAGGGTGCTGGGAACTGCAGCCCAAGAGCTGGGCAGCTGCATAATTCTCATCAGTTTTATTGTAGGTAGGTATGCATTGAGCAGCTCGAGGGGAAGGGGACTCTTTTGGATTGCAATGCCCAGAATCCCCCAGCCAGCATGGCGAGTGGGGTTCTTGCCAAAAATGTGCCCCCCCTATAAAAAAAACAATAATGTTTTCATCCTCTGGTGTTAACTGTATGGCCATTCATATCTCAGAATGGATGGTGCTGGTTTACAAGAATTGAGGGCTGTCTATACTGCAGAAATACAGCAGTTTAATACCACATTATTCAGCATAGCTTCACATCTGACATCCTATGGAATCCTGGTATTTGTAGTTTGGTGAGGCATCAGAGTTCTCTGATAGAAAAGGCTAAATACCTCACAAAACTACAAATACCATGTTTCCATGCAATAGAACTATGGTGGATAAAATGGTGTCAAACTTGTCTATTTCTGCAGTACAGACAGGCCCTTAAAATCATAAAATCTTAGGTTCCTGATACATTGGAGAAATAATAGATTTTGACACCACTTTAACTGCCATTGTTCAATGCTATGGAATTCTGGGATTGGTAGGTTTGTGAAATATTTAGCCTCCTCTGTCAGAGAGCTCTGATGCCACAACAAACTACAAATCCCAGGATTCCACAGGATGGAACCATGACAGTTAAAGCTGTGTCAAAATGCATTATTTCTGCAGCCCTGGAAATATAGAGTTGGAAGGGGGCAAAAGTTAAAGGAGACAAGGTAGAAATGTTGTGGGCAAAAGAGCTTTTACTTCCCAATTTAATTTAAAAATGTATTTTATTTATATGGCTCCAAAGCCATATAAATCGTAGAGCTGCAAGCCCATTTCTGTTTTAAATTATTTAAATTATTTTCCCTCTTTTTAATTATCGTATGTTTTTAATCTGTTTAATTTAATATTGTTTTAAGGGGTTGGTGGGTTAGGGTATTAATGTAATTATGGGATTTTTATGATGTAAGCTGCCCAGATTGCGTTGCAGAGGGGCGGGATAGAAATTAATAATAATAATAATAATAATAATAATAGGTAATAAACAAAATAAAATAAGTAGCAAACTGTAAAGATTCTCATCAACCCAGGAGTCTCCTCATCAAGGTTTCCAACAGTCATGCAACTCGTCTTTCATCTATCGTTTACATATTTCTGAGGAGATTATCAGATGTGGCAAAGCCTCCCCCCCAAAACAACAACAACAACAACATCAACCCAACAGGAGCATGTGAAGATGATGTTACTGTCCTGCAAACAGGTCCCAGTTTCAGAAATAGTCATCATCCTTGCATGCTGAGTTTGTGCTGCAGCTGCAAATAAGGCATCACTTTTGATGGGGAGGATGACATTGTCATCTGAAACTGGGACCCATTCACAGGATAGAAATATCATCCTTACGTGCTCCTGTTGTGTTTTTTGCCATGTCTGATAATCTCCTGAATCTTCTTCCCATGACTGCGAAATTCTGTGATTTTAAGTGGTGTTTGGAAAAGTTAGCATTTCCTGCCAAGATAATTGATGACTTTGCTTTGCTCCTTCCAATATAAGAACTCTTCAAGCTTCCTAAGAAGATGAAAAAGCAATTCTCCACCACCCTGGGTCCCTATTGGGATACTTACCAAGTGCTTGAGGATGAAGCAAAGGCTCTCTCTGTCTTCATTAAACTATCTTGTTCATTTCTTCTCAATATAAAAAGGCTAAAGCATCCCTTGGCCTTTTCAGTTTGGCGGGAAGGAGACATCTAAGGGAGAGGAATGATTAAAGTTTCTAAAATTCATGCACAGTTAGAAAGAGAGTGTTCAGGGGGAAGTTTTCTTTCCTCTCTCCAAATTCAGGAACTCCAGGTTACCCAATTAAACTGACTAGCAATCGATTCAGGACACGCAACGGGTGTACTTTCTTCAGGCAGCTTGAGCTCTGTTCAGATGTTGCTTGCCACCATTTGCATTAGTCCACTCTAGGTTTTAATCTGAAATTTAAAGGAGTGATCCAAAATGCTGCACCTGTTTGGGAGATGGAGCTCAGCAGAAAAGGAAAGTGAAAAGAAAGAGGGACCAAACACACTCCAGTAAGGACTGAACATGCTCAATGGCCACAGAATGGCGACTGTTGTTGTGGTGGTGTTGGTGGGGAAAACAGAGGACAGACAAGGAAAGCAGTCTAAGGGCAGCCTGTGGCTTCCATATCAGGGTGACTTTGAAAATTGCTATCCAAAGTGCTGAACCCTGTTCCCAAAATAGGTTCAGCACCTTGGATAGCGAGAATAAAATTTAGAGTGTATTTGCTGTACTGCTGGTGTGGAAGTTATCAGCTCCTCTCCAAAAGCACTATAATAAGGTATCTAATAACTATACAGAAGTTAAGCTGTCTCCTCCTCCTTCCTGGTGTGTTTCTGTTTCAATTTTCCTCCATATTGGAATTCAATGAATTTGTGCGGTGATCCCAGCTGGTGTCTCATCTGGCCATGGATCAACCCCAGACCTGCTTGGCTTCAGTAAAGTGGCTGTTTCATATATGCTGAAGACCATTCTCTGAATCCTGCATTTTTCTTGCAGACTTTCAGGAAATTCAGTCCTTTCGGAGCTTTGCCCTTAGAAAAGCTTGGTTTGGAGTGATTAAAACGAGGGATGCTTGCAAAATGGCTCCACTGCCACAGAATAATAGCGACGCCTGTCTCTCCTCTTTCTTTCAACAAGTGATAGCTGATTAAGACCAGGTATTTTGTAGCAGGGAATTGTTTGCGGGCCCTTGCTGAAAGAAAGATGGCGAGAGAAGCAGAGTGGCAAGTGAAAGCAAACTCGGGCTTGGAAACAGCACGTTATAAATGTTGGTGTGACCGATAACTTGTTGCAGTGGTGATAGCAATGGGATAATTGAGATCCTTTTGCAAAATGGGAATGCTGCAACAGGTAATGTTTGTTTCTTTTTCTCACTACAGGTCGACCCCCTTATCCACAAATTCTATATCCACGGTTCCACTTATCCATGTCCAAAAATGTATGTTCTCTCTAGGCATGCCTAGGTCCTCCAGTGTGATTGTATGGTCAACTTTCAACATACTTCTCATTGAAAATAACAGGGTTCTCTATTATCCATGATTCCAGGTATCTACGGTGGTGGTCTTGGAATGTATCCTCCATAGATATGAGGGTCAATCTGTACTTTCAGGCTAAAATGATTTCTTAGGACATTTAGAGCCCCCCCCCATGACAATTGGGCCGATTTCTTACTTTTTATTAATTTTTTTTTCTGAAAAGGAAAGACATTTCTTGCATTTTTTTGGTTATCTTTCCATTCCTTTAATAACAGTTATAAATTTACAACTGTGGCAGTAACAACATTCTTTTAACAACAGTGGCAATTTGGCATTTGTCACTGTAACAATGATTTTTGAGGCACAGAGGAGGTGGGTTTCATATTTTATTAGGAGCATAACCAATTACTTTTAGAAAGTAAGGTTGTAAATTATGAATCAAACACCATGTTAGATTTACCTGTGATTCTTAGATAAAGTAGCTTCATGCTGTAGCATCCAATCAAAACGTACATAACTGTTTCCACTGGATAGATCACATTACAGAGAAATGTTTCTTCTCTTCTTTCCTGGCAGGTACTGAAAGGAAGACTCTTGTATTTTAATTATGGTACAGAACAGCGAGATCTCTGTACTGGAAACAGAGATGAGTTGGGCAGGATTTGTTTCCTGCAGGTAACAAAGGAATGGTCCTCACAGTATAGTATATCCAGAAAACATGGAGAAGGAATGCTTTAATACAGAATTCTAGAAACTTCAGCTGGCTGCGGGGTGAAAGTACTCCATTGAAAGCTTAGTGTGCAATCGTACCTGTGTCTTCTCAGCATCAAGTCTGATCGAATGTGAGGCTTACTTACAAGTGAGTGGTTGAAGGGTTGTAGTTTTGCTTCCAAGTAAAAATAAATAATGCATCTATTGTACCCATCCTATCTTCCTATACCACCCTGCCGCATTAATGCATCCATTCTGCATCTCTTCCAGACATATCGTACTGTGAGGATCATTCTTTCATTTGTGAAATGCATGAGACAAATGAGCAAATCAGGCCTGAACTCTCACTAGAAGCCAAGATGACTAAAATGAGGCTGTTGAACTTTGGACATATCATGAGACGATATGATATGACTCATTGGAAAAGGTTATGGCTGCTGTCACAATGCAGAAATAATTCTGTTTGACACTGCTTTAATTATCATGGCTCAGTGCTATGGAATCCTGGATTTCTAGTTTGTTGTGGCAGCAGAGCTCTCTGGCAGAGAAGGCTAAATATCTAACAAAACTACAAATCCCAGAACCCCACAGCATTGAGCCATGGCAGTTAAAATAGTGTCAGACTGCATTATTTCTGCAGTGTGTCAGCAGCAGCCTATGTTTTGTAAGATGGGGAGCTGTAGGAAAAAATAGGAAGATTGCACTGAAGATGGGCTGATTCAGTCAAGGGAGCCACAGCTGACCTAAGTTTTCAAGACATGATCAGAGCCAGGAGATGATCTCTTGGCTGTCTCTCATTCATAGGGTTGCCATAAGTTGAAGTTGACTTCATGGCAAATCACAACACCAATCTTCCTTGGGCTGTGCCAGATGTCACATAAAATCTGCCTTCCCCTCTCCAGTTCATACATCTTCTCTATTCACGTGCAAAGTGAATTCTACCATTCACACTAAACGAAATGCATGACTGGGGTTGCTTTTTCTCTTCTTATATTCTGTGTTTCAAGCACTTATCCTTCTCTTCCTACTTTTTACATCCAGGTAGGGAACCTGTTTCTGCCTAGGGGCTTAATTCAATTGAAATTCTTAGAGGCTCCCTTCTGGTAATGGGTGGAGCCAAAGGCAAAAGGGGCAGGGCCATAAGCACCAGCATAATTTGGCTTCAGGGTCTTCCTGTAAGCTAAGCCTTAGACAAGCTGTTTCAATTTTTTAGAATTGGAGGACCCATATAAAAAACAGGAAACCATCCAACTACCATTATGGGGAATAAAGGTTGGGACCCAGGCAGGCTTTTTTTTTTTTTTTTTTTTAAATGCATCCTGTGTTATATCTACTTTTGCTCAAGTTGTAATAGCTGATTCTCTATAGCAAGCAGGGTCATCACTGACATTTGGTAGAGTGGAATACATCTTTGAGGCAACTGCATTTGGAAATCTGAAAATTGTCCAGATAAACCTTGTAAGGTGTTTTGGAACACCTTGGATCGGAGCAAAAGGTAGCTCCAATGTCTGACATTTGGAAAATCCCTTCTTAATCTTAGCCCAGACTTTAAAGTTGCTATTTTGAGCATATGGTTCAGCAACTGGAGTAGCTCCCTTAAAGTTTGGACAATAACCCTGGAGCAGATTCCTTACTCCATTGACATTGGAGCTCCCAGCTGCCACGGCCTTGGATCACAGTCACAAAGCCACTGATCTGCAGAATTAACTAAAACATGCATTTAAACTGCCTACAAATGTCTTTCTTTTAATTTTACTACACATCACACACACATTCAGCTTTACCACCCCAAATGGCTTGGTAAACTAATCCGTTAATCGCCACAGCCTGCAGCCTCTATGCTTTACAAGGCAGCTAAGAAATAGATGTGTTCTCTCTCTTTTATCCCTTTTAAATGCAGAGGTAATCTTTGGGATGTTAAATATTCATGGTATAAAATATTTACATGTCCTGCACCCGCTGCTCAGCTTTCCTCTTGTTAGCTAAGAAACAGTCCCTTCTTAACAGCTGGGCTGCTTGCATGAAAAACATTTGCAAACTAGTATTGGATTGATTCCCTCCCCCTCAGTTCTCTAGATGTAAAACTTAAGGTTGGCACTGTTTCAAACTGGGCTTCCTCAGTGAATTTGATGCAATACTTTTCCTTCTTTGGAAATTTCCTTTTCCCATTGTGACAAGCAGTGTCATGTACAGAGTACTCAATGGCACCATATGTAATGTGGTGGCAGTCAGGGCTACACCTGCCAGGCTTTGGGGCAAGAACCCACAGTATCTGAGTTGGACATCTTCCTTCTCAGCATTGCTAGTCTTCATTTTATTTCCTTTCACTCTCCAACAGGAGAAGGGAACCCCGAGACCTGGGACCAAACCTACCCCTCTTAGGGCCTGTCTACACTGCAGAAATATAGCAATTTGACAACACTTTATCCACCACAGTTCTAGCCTATGAAATCCTGGTATTTGTAGCTTTGTGAGGTATTTAGCCTTTTCTGTCAGAGAACTCCAAAGCCTCACCAAACAACAAATACCAGGATGTGCACAAATTAATGTTGCTTTAATACTTGATCTCATTTTGTGTTATAATTGTACAGGTTGAGTTTCCCTTATTTGGGATTCCAAAATAACAAAATATTCCAAAATCCCAAATAGTCCACATGGGTGGCTGAGATAGTGACACCTTTGCTTTCTGAAGGTTCAGTGTACACAAACTTTGTTCCATGCACAAAACTATTAAAAATATTATGTATAAAATTACCTTCAGGCTGTGTGTTTAAAGTATATATGAAACATAAGTGTCATACCCTGTGAGTCTAATGAGGGTGTAGAGTCAGAGAAGGAGGACATGGCTCTATGGACCCTGGCACAAGTTTATCTACATCTGTACCAGTAGGGAACTCTGCTAACCTAGAGTCTCAAGCAGAGGAAAAGCCTGGTCCTAGTGGATTGGCACCAGTCCCAGCAGCGAGCCCTGCCAAGTCAGATAAGGAGGAGGAAGAGGAAATGGACTTACCCATACCATCCTACAGCCAGCAGAGTTCCCAAAAGGAAGCCAGGCAAAGATCGCTGAGACTTTATCTCAAATACCGGGTGATTAAGGAGCACCTGGGACAGCCGTGATTAGTATATATATATATATATATATATATATATATATGCCCTGGGGGAGCTAAGGAGTCAGAAATTAACTGATCACCTTGGTGAAAGCTGCATGGCTGTTATCTGTTACTCTTCATCTTTGTTGCCTTGAATCCTGTTTGACTTCAGACCTCCTTTCTACTATACTGCCTGCTTATCCTGTTGGACTATGGACCTGCTTCTCAACTACGCTGCCTTCTGTAAGGCTTGACCCTTGGATTGTATCCTGGACTATTTTCTGTGTGTTTTCCTGCTGCTTCTGAACTTCATCTGGCTCCACAGTGCTTACTTCATTAACACTAGGAGTTGGCTGCTTTCCCAGACTATTGACTTTATCTGGGCCCACTTCTAAGTTGTGTATATTTTGCTGGCATCAGGCAATTTTCCTGGACAATAAGTGATTTTCATGTTTAGATTTGGGTTCCATCTCCAAGATGTCTCATTATGTATATGCAACTACTCCAAAATCTGAAATACAGTTGGATGTCTGTCTCTGCAGAACCAATATCCACAGTTTCAGTTATCCATAACAGGAATAGATACCATAGAGTTTTCCTAGAAAATGCCTAGAGAAGCATCCTCTCTAGGGCCTCCAAGGCAACTCTATGGTATTTTTAAGCAGAAGTCTCATTATTTTAATAAGGTTCGCTGTTATCCATGGTTCCCGGTATTCATGGTAAGTCCAGGAACCAAACCCCCACACATACAGGGGTCCAACTGTATTCCAAAATCCAAAATACCCCTGGTCCTAAGCAAACTTGTATTACTCTTTTATTTAATATTATTGAGAGTGGCCATTTCAGAAAGAAAGATAGGATAAAAGTCCATTTTTTTAAAAAAGATACATATATAAGTCACCGTAAGCACAGATCACAACATATAAATTTGGCAGAACTGGTATTGATTTTATTTTCTCCTGAGTGGCTATTTCCCCCATATGCTGGTGCTGCTCTTTTAATTTTCCATAGGGTTCCTGGCTCTGCTGTTTGCTTTGATCCTTTGCTATTTTCTTCCCAATTACAAGATTCCTTTCATTTCCTGGCCTCAGCCCACCACCTCTGTCATCTCTTCCTCTTTTCCGGTTCAATTACTTTTCAATCATAGTTTCCATTACCCCCCCTCCCTCTTCTGAGCTGACATGGGCCTTTCCCCTTCTCATTCATCTTTAGAAAAATATGAACTTTCTAGAATTGCACTGGTTGGAAGGAGATTTCAAGGTCATCAGCCACAAATCTTCCAGATTTCTTCCTTCTGAAAGGGCAAAAACAGTTGAGGCATAATTCACTCAATTAGGAAATCAGTGCTTAGCTTGGTAGGTTATTGCAGGTGTATGCAGTAGAATCATAGAATCATAGAATCATAGAATTGCAGAGTTGGAAGAGAGGTATATTACTTGATGTCCAACCCATCTGGAAGCCTGTGTTTTATTGTATTTTAATTCATTTTTTATTGTTCTAGAATTGATTGCTACCAAACACTCATTTTTGTTAAAAAAATGCATTGGGGCAATTTTCATCCCCAAACTGTAACCAAGTACCCCAAACCATGCAAAAACACTGTGGTCCCATTCCTGCCCTAAACCACACATTGCCCTTCAAAATGTCTGGGTTCTTGCCTGCAAACTAGAATCATAGAAACTTAGAGTTGGAAGGGGTCACAAAGGCCATCTAGTCCTACCTCCTGCCACACAGGAATATACAATTACAGCAGTTCTGATAGATGCCCATTCAATCTCTGTTTCAAGATCTCCAAAGAAGGAGAGTCCAACACCCCCAAGGCTATCCATCCCATTGTCAAACAGCTCTTGCAATCAAGAAGTTCTTAATTTTTAGGCAGAATCTACTTTCTTGTATTTTGAATCCATTGGTTTGTGTTCTAGTCTCTGGAGCAGCTCACTCCATCTTCTATGTGATGTCCCTTCACATATTTAAAGAAGGCTATCATATCACTTCTCAATCTTCTCTTCCCCAGGCTAAGCATACCCAACTCCCTAAGCCTTGCCTCATAAGTTAGTTAGTTTCCAGACCTTTGATCATCTTGATCATGAGCTATGAATGTCTGTATATAACCCGTATTCCAAAATGCCTTTGTCTATCAATTTCTGAGGAGCATGAAGTGGAGAGAACAGCTGTACCCATGTCCTACTGGCAGAGTTTCCATGGGCAACAAGTTGTCTACAGTGTGAACAGAATGCTGGAGTAGATAGACCTCTGGTCGAATCCAGCATAGTTCCTTAATATATCTTTATATTTTCTTACATTTAATGAAATCTGGGACTGAAGGATTCGAGCTCCTCGCTGTGATTCCTGCCACCATCTCTTTCTGCTTTGCATTGCCTGGTGTCTTCTGCCTGAACACAAAGTCCTGGGCCAATGAAAAACAAGCAAGAAAATCAGCTTTCACAGAATGGCAGATTGATATTTGAAAAAGCTGACAAGGATTATCTCAGACACCACTCTTTCTAACCTTGGCTTGCCTCCATGCGTTCAGCTCTTTGAACCTGATTAAAATGCATCAAGGGCAGAGCTCAAGAGAAAGCAAGGAAGCCAAGGGGCACACTTTAAACAGTCTCTCTCTCTCTTTCCACAATTTCAACAAATCTTAATTATGAACCCTCAACATAACACAACACAGATCTTGTGATTTCCTCAGTGAAGAGAAGGCAGATGGGCAACACCAGGTGCTCTATATCCCACATAGATTGGGCTCAGATTTATACATTTTAAAAACAATGTTCCCCCCACCCTCTGGGAGAATGGCCAGACAGCAACATATTAGTTGCTAACAACATTTCAGAAGCAGCATATCAAAATTCAGCTGCAACTCAAAAGCAAAAGTACAAGCAAATGTCAAGGATGCTGTAGTTGTGCCCTGCCTGGGGCAGTGGGTGGGCTAGGTGATCTCCAAGGACCCTTCTCTGATGACAAATCAGGTATTTTTTTTATTCTACAAATGTCTTTGTAGCTGTTAGGCACCATGAAGACTAGAAAGGGCTACCTTCTCCCTCCACAAATGTTACAATCCCAGTAGCCCTCTTCCAGCAGATACTACGGTATTTCCCTTTTTTTATTGAAAAGAAAACCTGGACATCAGATACAAAGATGTCAGGTGAGATTCTAGATCAAATGCACTTTGCTTTGTCCATACAGTTGCATGATCTCCGCCAGCCCAGCAGCTGCCAAACCCTGGGGACAGGGAGGGAGGGCTTCTGCTGCTGCTTACTAGGGGCAGGGAAGGGAGAGGAAGAGCTGGTTTGGGCTGCGAGGGAGAAAGAAACAAGGGTGTGTTCTAAGATGAAATCTACTCTCATTTCCCTTCCCCTCAGAACCAAGACCAGCTGCTTCTTCCTAGTCTGAGGTGCTTCTCCTGACAGCTTTGGAGCTGACAGCTCTGCATTGAGGAGGGTTTGGTTGGCCCACAGAGGCTGGAGAATAGTCCCTTGAGCTCTGTTCAAAAAGAAACATATGCATAACTCACACTTAGGCATGTACATACAGTTGTCCCTTCATATTTGCTGGGGTTTGGTTTCAGGACCTCCCGGATACCAAAATCTGTGAATACTCAAGTCCCATTATATGCAATCGCATAGCAAAATGGTGTCCCTTATATAACATGGCAAAATCAAGGTTTGCTTTTTGGATTATTATTTTTTAAAGAATATTTTCAAGCCGTGAATACTTAAATCCATGGATACCAAATCTATGGATACAGAGGGACAACTGTATTACTAACAAGATCTCAGGCATCCAGTTCATCTTGGTTCTTATTCTACCTATGTCTCTCACTTCCCTTTCAGTAAAACAAATTACAGCATCATGCCATGTCCACCTTAAGTATGCTACTTTGGCAGGGATGGGAAACTCGTGGCCCTCCAGACGTCCTATGATGCTGGCTGAGACTGATGGGAACTGATGCCCCTAAAGATCTAGAGGGGCCATGGGTAGCCCACCCTTGTTCTGGTGTGAGCCACACAAACAGCCCTGAGCTCTCAAAATTGTCCAGAACAGACAAGATGTTCAAGGACATCACCATCTTTCCAAGAGTCCAGGCTGTTGGCCGTGTTGAACATCTGCATGTCTGAATAGGTTCCTTAATCTGCCTGTTTCATAAGATAATTACAGGATGGAAAATTAATATGAGGGTTTCAGTTTAAACTCTGTGTATCTGTGGTGCGTGCCTGTTGAGCTAAAGATTAGGAGAGAGAACCACTAATCTAGTGGTTTTTGACATGTTAGAACAGGTCAGAGGTGTGTCAGGATTCAGCTACTACAATGCACCTGAAGAGCATCTAATGATTGGCATAGTTCATATGGAAATGTACCATAAGTGTTTCTGCTGCCTTCTGCTATCACTGCTTTTTCTATATATACATCCACACAGTACAATCCTCATACCAGCAGAACCAATACCCACAGTTTCACTTTCCAATGTTTGAAAAATATGTTTTCTCTAGGCATTTTCTAGCTCCTCCAGCATGATTCTATGGTATGCTTAGTGGCATAAAGGTGGGATAACAAATAGATAGATAAATAAATAAATAGTATTCCTCCAGCTTTTTCTGTACATCATCTTACTACCTTGAACTGTAGGCCATTACACTGCTTGCAGTGGGGCAACAGAAACCCGAGAGGGGGAATAAAAGTAACCACATATTGCAGCTTGTTCCTGCTGTGTCAAAAAGTTCAGCTTCAGATCTGTCATTAAGGTGAGCTCCCACCGGAAGAATATAATGAGAAGGCAGAACAATCTGTTGGTCTGACAGGCTGATAAATCTAAGGGGGTCAGTTTTCAAAACAAACATGATCTTCTTTCAGAAGAGGAATCCTTTGATGACAGAAAGATCTAAGGATGTTTCTGCTGGTGTAGCCTTCCTCATGAGCTGTTTGCTACTTTTAATGACCTCCTCAAAGGGCAGACCTTGGAAGGGGGGGACAGAGAGGGAGGAGGGCATCCTTTTCAAATGAACAAGCATGATTGAGTTAGAGAAGACTTATAAAGGAAGCTCTTCGGCAGTGACTGAAATGCTTTCGGATCAAGCTGTTTTCTGGGTCATTTGCAAAGTGTATTTGTAATTGTCTGGGACAGCCAGATGGCATCCTGGCTTGGGTCATGAGAGAAAGCAATGGAAGCTCGAGAAACTGCTTGACCAGGCTGCAGTTTGCTTTTAAGGTAGGGCAAGGCAGAGCTTGGGAAAGTTTCTTTTCTCGGCCAGAAGTCCCAGAATCTCCCAGGCAACATGACTTGTGTCCATGCTGTTAATGGCGAATGGTTGTAGGGATCATGCAACTCTCCTACTCCAGTAGCTCAAAAGACTGCTGGCCTGTTTCTGGGTACAGATTCAAAGTGCTGGTTATGATTTATAAAGCCCTATGCCACTTTAGTCCAGGCTATCTGACAGGCTGTTTCATAGAATCATAGAATTGTAGAGTTGGAAGAGACCACAAGGGCCATCCAGTCCAACCCCCTGCCATGCTTCCCTGACAGATGGCCATCCAGCCTCTGTTTAAAGACCTCCAAGGAAGGAGACCAAAGTTCCTCCTAATGTTGAGGTGGAATCTCTGTTCCTGGAGCTTGCATTTAGTCCAACCCCCTGCCCTGCAGAATAAACAATCAAAGCATTCCTAACAGAACGAGCAACAGTTGTCATCACAAAGCAAGCAAATGTGACAGGGAGGTATTTTCTGTGCTGAGGATGCTTTCAGGCGTTATTTTGCCCAGAGGATTCTGGGACTACAAAGGGAACTTTGAAATATAACCAGAGCAGTGCCTTTGGCTTTGAGGGGAGGGGGAACCAGAGCTTAGGGAGACATAGGACACATACTTTGCTTGGAGATGTTCTCAGCTTCACTTCCTCTAGGTGGTGGGAAAGACCTCTGGTGATTGATACTCTGCAGAGCCATTGCTAGTGAAAGATAAAATACGGCTAAAATGGAAAAATGTTCTTTCATAATATTTCAGCTTCCTTTGTAATAACATTTTAAAAAACCCACCTACATGCCACATGCAAACCCTCAGAAGTGTAAGGAGGGCGCTGCTGGGTTAGACTATGAAGTTCAGCATTCTGTCCTCATAGTAGGCAACCAGGTAGCTATAGGAAGGCTAAAGGTAGGGCACAAATACAACACAACCCCCTGCTCATGCTCAGAGCTGACAAGAAGTCGGAAGCCAGTACAAATAACCTAGGATAGTCTAGAGAAGGTGGTCTGAAACTTTACTATGGCTGCATTTGCACTGCAGAAACAATCCATGGCTCAATGCTATGGAATTCTAGAATTTGTCATTTTTGTGAGATATTTAGCCTTCTCTGTTAGACCACTGCGGTGCCACAACAAACTACAAATCCCAGGATTCCATAGCATTGAGCCATGGTCATTAAAGTGGTCTCAGACTGGATTATTTCTGCAGTGCAGATGCAGCCTTTGTTGCCTATGTTTCTGTCTTTCTCAGCACTAACATTATTTGTCAATTATTTTGACTTCCATTATAAAATCAGTGAATTTTCAAAGAAGATAATAACAATATGATTTTAGCCAGCCCATCAGAGGTTCAAAAAAGGCTGTCAGCAGAACAGGAGAGTAAGCCAGATTTGCTATCCAAGGTGCTGATAGGTATGCCCCAAACCTAAAATTCCAGACTAAAACCTAGAGTAGATTC
Source organism: Gambelia wislizenii (assembly GCA_030847615.1). Lineage (NCBI taxonomy): Eukaryota > Metazoa > Chordata > Lepidosauria > Squamata > Crotaphytidae > Gambelia > Gambelia wislizenii. The sequence goes on from JAUMIR010000008.1 coordinate 5,923,055, forward strand.
ACTGCTTCCCAGGCATGGTAGCCACTGGGAATCTGGTATAAAAAGAAGATGACAGACAGACAGACAGACAGGCAGGCAGACAGACATTAACACCAAGCTTCTAGAATTCTGCACCTACAGAATTCTCTCCAAACAACATCCAGGCAGTTAATGAGGCCTCTTTTTCTAAGCACTGCATTCAAACGGAGTTCCTCATCCCTGAGCATTAGAATAACTCTTTTGCCTGACATTTAATGCGTCATAAATGTAGAGCTGGATTTGTGTAGTAATTCAATTTAACAGGCCAGCATTAGGCGCAACTAGACAAAAGCAATCAATTTTCCTCTAGTAACAGCTCAAGAAATGTATTTCCCCCAGTCGCCTTTCAGTAGCTTTCATGATATCAGAAATAAATCCTTGTTTGAGGAGGAGGGAGAGAAGAGAAATCCCCCCCCCAACATTCTATATTCTCTAAGCCCATTTGGAGCCAAATGAGGTATTGAGGGAGTTCATATTTTAAGACATTGTTCAGCATGGCAGCTAATACTAATGTCCCCCCACCTCTCCCCAGTCTAGGCATGTGAGGAGCTTGGAGCATAGCTTCATTTATATTCTCCATACAGCTATCAATTGCTAGTGACTATTTTTTGCAATAACTTTCCTAGGTAAAATAAGTCTCATCTAATATTGTGAATGTTGTGTGTGTGTGTGGGGGGGGAGGGTTTATGACAATCTTAGCAAAGGACCAAATTGGATTGCCAAGGGCCCATGCACATTACATAGTTATATAAAACTATGATTCCACTATAATTGCTATTGCCTCACTAAACTACAAACTTCAGGATTCCATAGGATGTTTCCATGGCAATTAAAGTGGTATTATAGTGCTACAGTTGTGTAGTGTGAAACTGCCCTAAGTCTAACACACTAGAGAAAAAACTGGTCTGTTTTGAAAATGGTAAAAATATTCAGCATCTGTATTTTTTCTTTCCCACCCACAAAAACTTATTTCTGAGTCGCTTTTTGGCCCAGAAGGGGGCACCAACTGAAAACTTTAAAACCTCTTTGGAACCCTTTATTTTAAAAAAGTATTTCACTCAGCAAATTGAATAATTGGAGAAAAGGACAACTTTTAAAATGGAGAGGAAAGAAGGCTCTTGAAAGCACTGAAAAGTCATGCAAAATAAAAGGGGAAAAAAAGTTTTAGTGCCTCAGAACTAAAGAAAGAATGAGCCAGTCTAATCTCCCTAGGGAGAGAGTTCTGCAACTGGGATGCCATCATAGGGAAGATCCTGTGTTGTTTCCCACCAACTTAGCCTTAGTCAGGGATGGAAAGAACATTGCTGAAAAATTGTTGAAAAATATGAATTTTTGAGTGTTGAGAAACCCTGTTGAAAAGAATCCTGGACTCATGAAAACCTTTGCAGTTTGGGACTTAGGAGAGTATCAGATGCGGGAGAATGTACCAAAAAAAATCACATTTCCAACCATGCCAGAAAATTGCTAGAATAGAAAGGGCTGGGGGTGTAGTGCTGCTGTGGATGAGGCTTCCCTTTTCTATTGACAAGGAAAAGCAGCTAATAAAAAGGGAAGCATTATTCATGGCCATTTTACGCCCCTTGAACACTGGAGGATGACATTGTCTGATAATCTTACCACTTCCTGTTCTCCTAGAGATCTTTTGATGCAGTTTTTGCCACATCTGATAATCTCTTTATTCTGGTTGTTTTGTTCAGAAAACAGGGTTGTCTATGCAGGAAGCAGCATCTTCTGTGCAGAAATATTATTTTCTGTGCAGAAAAAAACTGTTTCCTATATAGAAAATGCTGTAATTATGGTCATATTCCATGCAAAAACCACACATGGGTGATTTCTATGGGAAACAGCATTATCTGTACATTATATGTTTTCCACATTCTTCAGTGGATGATGGTATTAGTCCCTAGGTTAAGGCCATGTGGTGTCAGGATCTTGTATCTATGAATCCAGAAATTCTCCCTTTGTCCAAAATGACTCAAGGACATGGCACCTCACACACACATGAAGTATGTGGTTATTGGGGGTGATAATAGCCCAAAGCATCACTAATATATTGGGGGAAGGGTTGGCTGAAAGTTTTATAGGGACTTGGGGAAGAAGTGGGGGTGATAGCCACCCCTGAGATGTGCTTTTTGTAGAGATGTTATAGAAGGTGGGGAACCCAAAAGCTTTATGATACCTTAAATACAAACCACTTCCTTCCTTCCTTCCCTCCTTCTTTCCTTCCTTCCTTCTCTCTCTCCATCTATCATAAGCTTTTGTAGACTACAACCTACTTCTTCAGATGGATCCTCTTGAAGTAGTGGGCTGCACTTCAAGAAGGCTTATAGCAAGTAAAACTGATTAGTTTTGAAGACTCTTGGTTGCTTTTTTTCTGTAGCAGACAAGGAATGGAAATAACATTCATTAGAGTTCCTTTTCCAACAGAAGAAAGGGTTTCCCAATACTTGAGAAACCCCTGCCAAGAAGAATAAAGAATTAGAATTACCAAGGATTCTTACCTACATCACACTGACATGGCTACCACTTGAGAAATTTCTTATACCAGAATTGTTTTCTCTACATAGCAGAAGCTGTGTCCCACAGACTGGCAGAAACCAGAGGCGGCCCTTGAATTACTATCGTTTCTGTGCACAGTGTACTTTACATTTGGTTTAAAAAGGATGAGAAGAAGGGAGAAGCAGCACCACTTGAATGTTTTTTGTAATAACAGTGGACCCTCTGTATCCATGGCGGTTTGGTTCTGACCCCCCCCCCCTGCAGATACCAAAAAACACGGATGGCTGATTCCTATATAAATGAATGTACACTGCCATTTTTGTTATGGAAGCCACCATTTTAGGTATGGGTGTTTCTGTTTTAGATATGCAACAAGATGATCTGTGGATACTAGAATCTGTGGATACCAAACCTGAAGATATGGAGGGCCCACTGTACACCCACCTAGATGATACTACTACTATTATTACTACTGCTATTACCATTACTACCACCAAAACACACACACACATCCAAATAGGTTTTTGTAATAGAAACATTTCCTCTGTCAACAGGCATATGAAAGGGCAGAATACAAAAATCCATAGTAATTCCATAGAGAGGGGAAATCATAGAATCATAGAATTGTAGAGTTGGAAGAGACCATGAGGGCCATCCAGTCCAACCCCCTGCCATGCAGGAATACACAATCAAAGCATCCCCGACAGATGGCAATCCAGCCTCTGTTTAAAGACTTCCAAGGAAGGAGACCCCACCACGCTCCGAGGGAGTGTGTTCCACTGCCGAACAACTCTTACTGTCACAAAGTTCCTCCTAATGTTGAGGTGGAATCTCTGTTCCTGGAGCTTGCATCCATTGCTCCGTGTTCCAATCTCTGGAGCAGCAGAAAACAAGCTTGTTCCATCCTCAATGTGACACCCCTTCAAATACTTAAACAGGGCTATCATATCACCTCTTAACCATCTTTTTTCCAGGCTAAACATACCCAGCTCCCTAAGTCTCTCCTCATAAGGCATGGTTTCCAGACCTTTCACCATTTTAGTATTTTTATATTTAGTATTTTATATTTAGTATAAATATGGTATAAATACTATATTTAGTATAGTATTTAGTATCCAAATGAGTATTTGGATGTGCATCTGAAAAAATAAAATCCTTTCATTATCTGTCAACACTCTCAATGATTTTCTTGCTCCTCCTGGGATTCAACCTGAGAGGAGCTTGTCAAATAGATGTCTTTAGACAAATATAAACTGAGAAAAATACACAGGAGATATCTACGGCATAAGTGGGAGAGGGCTGTACCATCTGAGGGGGGGGATTGGGGCAGGAGTGGGTAGAGACGGGTTGCCTGGTCAGGACTATCTCAGGCCCTGAGATTTTAGGGCCAAAAGCTGAAGGCAAGAGATAATCCCATGTGGTGTCCCAGGGGCTGGTCCCTCATAATGTTATGAGGTTGGTGTTAACAAGGGTCTTCTGATGTCATCAAGCATGATCCATGAAGGCATCTTATCACACTACACTGTTATAGCACTATTATTCCACTTTAAGTGATATAGCTGCCTCTTGTGGAATTCTGGGGTTTGTAGTTTCGGGAAGCCTAAGAGCTCTCTGGCTGGGAACTCTAAATGCCCTCCCCAAATCGTTCAACAGTGGAAAAGACTGCCTCAGAGGGCTGTAGACTCTCCTTCTTTGGAGGTCTTTAAAGAGAGGTTGGATGGGCAGCTTTCAGGAGTGCTTTAGTTTCGTGTACCTGTGTGGCAGGAGTTTGGACTAGATGATCCTTGTGGTCCCTTCCAACTCTATGATTCCATAATTATTCTAATTCTCACTGCCCTTGCAGAGCTACCATCCACAGGGATGCTTTGGACAAAGATAGGCAAGGTGCAGCCCTGGGGACACTGTTTTCATGGCAGACTCTTCCACCTCAGCTTTCCCTTTTTATGCCCCCCACATAAGGCTAAACTGCCTCCTGGGGTGGCAATTCACTCTGCATATAGGTTGCCATGGTCCTCTGTACCATTAATAAGTTTTAGAAATCAATTTTTTTTAATGGAAGTAGACTTTCTAGTTGGGGGATGGCTTTTTGGCACACCCTGGAGCCCCTCATGGGTCCCAGGGGCCAAACACTGATCCCTGACAAAAGTTGTTCATCTCTGTCTTAGGATAACTAAAGCAGTTAATCTGGTTTTAAATCAGTTGAGGTTTGCAGTATAGATGCGGCCCGTGTGGCTGAGAGTTACCTTTATTCCAGCACTCCAAAAAGGCTGGGGAAAAGTACTCATGAATAAAAAAAGAAGATTGGATTTATAACTGCAGCCACCTCTCTGTCTTCTCTGCCAACCTTCCAAAAAATTAATTTCATCCAGACTTTTTTTCTTTCTCTTTGACAATGGATGCATGAAATGCCACTGCTTGTAATGGATACCAGGGGAAGCAATTACACATATATTCACGTTAAAGCATTTACAAATATAGCTGGTGATGACGGTAGCCTGCCAGTGTGTGTGTATGCATGTGTGTGTGCGCGCATTGTGTTTGACAATAATCCCTTATAATGAACCTATGTGACATTTTTGACCAAATCAATGCAAATCCCCACAAAAGGATAAGTGTTCAAAATGTGTCACCTGCCTTCTAGGAGGCTTCCTCTTTCAAAGAAAATTACATTAATATAAGAGCACTATCACAACACCAATTGGGCAAATGTCAATGTGAGATATAACTTATGTCCCAGCTATTTTGCAAAATGGTATTGTGCAATGGTTAGAGTCTGGGTAGGTGGGTTCTAGGGAGTTGCTGACCAACTGCCAAACTGGCCATGGGAGTGACTCTGTCCCAGGTTTTAGTATGAACTTTAAAGGAACAATTCAAGGCACTGTACCTATTTTGATCCAGACTACAGGAAAAGAGCTTCCACCTAAACATTAGGAAGAACTTCCTGAGGGTAAAAGCTGTTTGGCAGTGGAATCCACTGCTACCTGGGAGCGTGGTGGAGTCTCCTTCTTTTAAATAGAGGCTGGATGGCCATCTTTGGGGAATGCTTTGATTGTATATTCCTGCAGGGCAGGGAGTTGGACTAGATGGCCCTTGTGGTCTCTTCCAACTCTATATGACCATGATTCTATAAAACCTGGAATGGACTCACCACTGCCACACTGATATGTAAGCTGCCAATCACTGCTGGGCTTGCCTTCTTCTGCAGCTTCATTCAGGACTGTGAAATGGTTTCCCTTTTGCCCTCACCAAAGGAGCAGTTTGTTCAATAGCTCACAGCAAGTAGTCATCCATTTCTGCTTCGGTCAGACCTCACCCAGAACACTGTGTCCAGTTCTGGGTACCACAATTCCAGAATAATATTGACAAGCTGGAACGTGTCCAGAAAAGGCTAAGATTATCAAAGATCTGGAAAGCAAATCTTGTGAGGAATAACTGAGGGAGCTGGATATGTTTAGCCTGGAGAAAAGAAATTTGATAAGTGATATGATAACCATATTTAAATGCCTGAGGAGATGCCTTGTAGACAATGGCGCAAGCTTGTTTTCTGCTGCTCCAGAGAGTACAGCACAAACCGATGGATTCAAATTACACAAAAAGAGATTCCAAATAAACGTTAGAAAGAATTTTTTTTTTACTCTAAGAGCTTTTTGACAGTGGAATAGATTGCCTTGGAGGGTGGGAGACCTTCCTTCTTTAGTGGTTTTTAAATAGTTGTTGGATGGTCCTGTTTGGGGAGAGATTTATTATGTATTCCTGCTTGGCAGGGGGTTGGACTAGGTTCAGCCCACCAGAGCAGTCTTTTAGGGCAGTGGCTCTTAATCTTTTCTTTAGGAGGGACCCCCTTTACATATTTTTTTGTTGCTGAGGTCCCCCAAGACTTAACTCAAGATTTAAAACAACAACAACAACAATAGAATTACACCATCCATTAACCCTTCCCTCAGAGGCACTGGAGGGGAGGGAAGACTTTTCTCCTGCTTCTTCCTGCAAAAATTTGCAGGGAGTGGATTGAAGAGCAATGCACAGGCCAAGCCAGCCAGCCTTTGCCTTGGCTCCTGTCACATAGGCTGAGCAGCCTTTAAGCCTTCGTGGAACCTCTCTGAGGATATTGCAGCCCCTGGGGGTCCACAGACCACAGGTTATGAACCACTGTTATAGGGTACAAGGTTGAGTGAAGGAGGAAGGTGGGTCCCCAATCCTGTGAGGAGTTGGAACCAGTGAAATTACATCGTTGGAGCCTAAAATACGACTGTGTAATTGTGTCACTAGTCCATCCAGTGTGATTGGACAAAATACTGTTAAGCCTTCAAAACTGCAACGTAGAATCATAGAGTTGGAAGAAACCATGAGGGCCATCCAGCATCATTTCACTAAAATATTGTGAGAAGAAAGAGATAAAGAGAAGAAACAAAACATTAAAGATTTAACTTTGCAACACTATGTTGAGTAGGGATGACCTTCCTCAAACAAACAAAACCAGATAAATAAAAAAGTACTAGAGAAGAGGCACTCTTGGTCATAGTGGAGGGACAAACAATGATCCATTGTACTTTTAGAAAAATTACCTTCTTGCATTTTTGTTGTTATGTGCATTCAAGTCATTTCTGACTTATGGCGACCCTAAGGTGAACCTATCACAGGGTTTTCTGTGGGCTGAGATTGTGTGACTTGCCCAAGGTCACCCAGTGGGTTTTCATGGCCAAGTGGGGATACATTCCTTAAAACTGATGGAGGATATACAAGGAAAATTTCGACACAATCTGGCATTCGTTTGTCTCTTATGCTGATAGCAATGGAGATGAATTCAGCTTCTCATGTAAACTTACAGAAAGATCTGGTAGGTTAAAAACAAAAGAGACAAAAACTGGAGAGAACACGATGGCATCCACAACAACAAGAAAAAAAGGAGACATGTCTCCAGCTGCTGAGTAGATGACTGTTTTTATTTTGGAAAAAGCCCAACACGTTTCTGCCTGTGTATATTTCAATGGCTTTCTTCAGGGACTACATAATGACCTAAAATAAATATAAATATAAAATTACAATTACAATTAGAAGGACAACACTATAATAATATAATTATTATTAATTATATAATAATACATATACAGTATAATACATTACAATACGTATCATTCTAAGCTTTAAAGCCTATACATACCAATATGAAATCTAACTGTAGGCATTTCTGGAGCTGAAAATCTCATGACATTCGCTGGACAGAAAAACACACACACACACACACACACAAACTAGACTCAAGATTTTTTTATGTTAGCAGACTTCACCTTCTACCATAACCCTGCCCCTCCCCCCAATTTATTTAATAGGTTTACTCTAGCCAGGACTAATCAATAACAGGGTCTAAACCTTGGTTTGAAGCTCTCAGTACTGAGATTCCACCATACAAAGAGAAGAAACCTTTCAAGAAACCAAATGATTGGCTTGATCTATCCCACCCTGTAGGAAGCCCCCCACCATTGATCACAACAACGTACCACACATTATGGCTGGAATCCTGTTGGTGTCTTATGCATGCACATGTATTCCTGCATGGCAGGGGGCTGGACTGGATGGCCTTGTGGTCTCTTGCAGCTCTATGGTTCTATAATTCTAAGTTCCCTCACAGAAGTAGTTGGACAGTTTTGTCTGTTGTCTGTATTCAGCTGAAGAGGTGGAATTGCACTGGTGCATTGCACACTGTTGCACATTGTACTGAAGGTCCATGCACCTCGGGCTGTGTCTTTGGTTGCATATGTGGTGTCACGGGTTGGCTTGCACAGCACTGCCATGTGGTTCAGGGGGTGTGCAGCTCGATGCTTGCATAACTCCACCTGCAGAGATTTATGCTGTGCAAACCTCAGGTGGGGCCGTGGCCCTTGTCTCAAACTTCCAGGGATTGTCTATACAAGCCCATAAAAAATGGAACCCCTCATAGTAATGACATTTCACAGCAGCTGCGATCTGTCCTAGTGTTTTTTTTAATTATTATTATTTTGCCCCCATAAGCTTTGCATGCCCGCTAGGAAACATGGTGGCTGCAAGTGATTTACTTGCATTTGCACTTACCTCAATTTGCTGCTGAAGACCTTTTTTTTAAAAAAATGGCATTCAAGGTACGATTGAGTGATTTTTCACTCAGACACAAAAGCAAAACAACAACAACAAACAAACCCAACACCCCATTTTTCTCACCTTAGCGCTCGTCCACTAAGGAGAAAATCCAACATGGCAGCAATGGGCACTTGCCTTGCTAGAAAGCCCCGCTCCCTGCGCTTGTCCAGACAATCAGATTTGTGCTTCCTCTTGTTTGGGCAAGCAAATGAGATCACCTCACTTGTCCTAATGAGCAGAAATGTGCACCGTCTCATTGTTGTTGTTGTTGTTGTTTTAAAGTTGGGGAAAGCCGTGAAGGCTTTTCTGGAGAGGTTTTTGGCCTTTTTTGCCCCCCTCCTTCACAATGTGGCAAAATCACATGGAATGCCATTAGGACAGGTAGGAAACTGCATTCCTGAACAGTTTTTGGACAATCCCCCACAAGTTGGCACTTTAAAGGAAGTGATTTCTTGGGGGAAATGAAAAGAAAAGAAAACTGCCTCCTGCTTGGTGCCTCCGAAGCACAATGAGATCAGGAACACCAAACTGAGGAGCCAAGGAGGCAGACTTATGAACTAGCTTCTCTAGCATCCTCTCCTAAATGAGCATGGGCTCTAAAATGGGAGCGATGTGGGTGCCCCCCCTTCACTCCAGGCTGCTGTTGAGTTGCTGCAGCCTTTTGCAAGGGATCAAGGACTGGAGGATGCCGGAAAGAGAGAGATAGAGAGAGAGGATTACTGCTGATGGAGCCCTTCCCCTCTTCCCCCTCTCCTCTGTCAGGACCACACGGAAAGCTCTCCAGGGAACCAAAGCAGGGAAACGGGAGAAGGCGAGAGGAGGCTCCTTTCCTTTCCATCAGTTGCCTCCCAGGTCTTTGCAAAAGCTCTGCTGGGGGTGGGGGGGCATAGTCTAGGCAGCGCACAAAAGGTCGGAACAGCAAGGGGAGGGATGGACAGCGGGTCCCTTTGGAGAGCTCCTCACCCTTTCCATGGAACGGGGATGGCGAGCGCCCCTGGCTGCTTCCCCGACACCATCGACGGATGCTGCTGGTTTCTCGCCCTGCCTCCTGCGTTTGCCCGGGAGGCAGCTCACCTGGACGCAGCCTGTGTTTAGCGCGGTGAGTAACTTTGCGAAAGTTGGTTTGGGAATGGGGCTGCCAAGCCTGCAGGTTGCAAGAGGGGCAATCGAAACCAGCCTGCAAGGTTGGAAAAGTGGCAATCTAAACCAGCCTGCAAGGTTGGAAAAGTGGCAATCTAAACCAGCCTGCAAGGTTGCAAGAGAGGAAATCTTAACCAGCCTGCAAGGTTGGAAAAGTGGCAATCTAAACCAGCCTGCGGGTTGCAAGAGAGGAAATCTTAACCAGCCTGCAAGATTGCAAAAGTGGCAATCTAAACCAGCCTGCGGGTTGCAAGAGAGGCTTGTCTAAGGCATTCAAGGGGGGGGGGGCTCTCTATCAAGGTGGGATTGTCTTAAAAATTGGTTCATATGTGTTTTAAACAGTTCCCAGTCACAGGGATAATGTATTGGCAGCATGCATTGTCATATGATTTTAATGTTGCAAACTGGAGTCCTGGCAGTGTTTCTGAAAAGGCTTGGGAAATAATCATGATCTCCCAGCCTTAGCAACCTGCTGTACATTATTTTCAAATAATAATGATCTACCGTATGTGTGTGTATGTACGTGCTTTCAAGTCACTTGCCGACTTACAGCGACCCCATGAATTTCATCGGGTTTTCTTAGGCAAGGAATACTCAGAGGTGGTTTGGCCAGTTCCCTCCTCTGAAATAGAGCCTATGGCACCTGGTATTCGTTGGTGGTCTTCCATCCAAGGACTAACCATGGCTGACTCTACTTAGGTTCAAAGATCAGACAGGATCTGGGGCCTTTAAGGTATTTAGCCACACTGATCTACCTTACAGAGTTGTTGAAATATACTTTATGGGAAAGGATGTGAACCCTTAGAAAACCCTATAGTGCTGCGGCTGTGGTAATTGCAAGATCAATGTGAAATGAGAGAGGATATGCTGGCTTCTAGTTTTCTCCACCTTTAATTCTGACCCTCAGGTGTTCAAAGCATCTCAGCAACTTTTCAACTTCTCTCATTCCTCTTTCTCTCCCCACCTTCTCTGGTGTTGTGAATGTGAAATGGAATTCATTGGAGAACGCTCAAGAGAGTCCTGCCAAGTCAATCTCATAATTTGGTTTGTGATTGACGAATTCCTTGATACAATATTGCTGTTTTTTCATGGGTTATGTTGATTTAAAAATAGCATCCTCATCATCCTCACCACCAGGCTTTGTCACCATCTCATCATCGTCAAAATAAGAGCACAAGCCTCATCCAGCTAAGGGCAGACAATCTAAGGAACAGCTTTAGCCTTCTCGTAAGACAGACACACTATCTTGGCATTAATTAATCCTCGAGAGTCTCCTAGGCACAAGGCCTTTTATTACAGAAATTCTGTATCACAGCAAAATTGATTGGCCACAGATTCAGGACAGGCAAAAGTAAATCCTGCACAAACAGAACTGACTTGCAGCAATTTTAGTTAAAACAATTAGGCATGTTCAGGATGGGGAGGATCACAATCCTATGCCTATTCACCAGGGGGAGAAAATCACATTGAACTCAATGGGTTGTTCTTTCAAATCAGGATGCATAGGATGGCTCCATTAGTGGCTTTTCTTAATATGTAGCTTTCATGCACAGATGGAGTCTACCTCTGAATGCTAGATGATGAGGATAATCAGATGAGGAAGACCATCACCTGCTTATGAACTTCTGGAGGCCTTTGGCTGACCTTTCATGGAAATAGGATATTAGAACAGATTGATCTTTGGTGTGATCCAGCAGGGCTTTAAAAACTTTAATTCTTCTGCTCACACTGAAGGAGCCTTGTCCTCAGGGGTGTCACAGAACAACAACTCCAATATATAAGCAGATTTAAAGGCTATAAACCTGGTTTCCCTGCAATGAGCTTTAAAATCCACTGGCTGGTGATTTCTTTTAATAGTTTATCCACAGAAGCATCTGAGGAACATCATAAACAAATGGCTATAAAAGAGGGTTGGTAAAATATTTGTTAGGGTGGACACAAGGATGCTCTAGTTTGCTCTGCTCATAACTCTATCTCATTGCGTATGTGGTTTCCTCTCCCATTGCTGTCTTCCTAGCTAGCTTTGCTCTGATGCTGTTCGGGAGGTCTGGTGACAACCCTCAGAAATGCCTATTCTCTCTGGAGGCAGCGACCACGGGTACAGCTATGCTTCCTGCACTTCCTTGAATAATCTGATTCCCATATCGGTGGTCGAGACACCACCTGCCAAAGGGGTCCATTACCAACGGGCCCAGCGGATTTGCTGCCCCGATCAGCTCCAAAGGGTTGATGTGAAGAGAGAGATTGTGGTCAACGTTGGAGGCATCAAGTACCTGTTGCCTTGGAGCACGTTGGATGAGTTTCCATCATCCAGGCTGAGCAAACTCAAGTTCTGCAGCAGCTACGAGGAGATCATCCAACTGTGTGATGACTATGATGAAGACACCCACGAATTCTTCTTTGACCGCAGCCCCAGTGCTTTCGGGATGATCGTCAGCTTCCTTGCTGCAGGGAAACTGATGCTCCTCCGTGACATGTGTGCCTTGTCCTTCCGGGAGGAGCTGAGGTACTGGGGGATTGAGGAGACCAACTTGGAGAATTGCTGTTTCCGAAAGCTCTTCCAGCAGTCTGAGGAGCTGGCGGAGATACGTAGAGAGGAAGAGATGGAGATGAACAAGGTGATGTCTTGTATCCTAGAGGAAGAGTCCAAAGCTGGTCAGTTTATGACCAAACTGAGAGACATGGTGGAAAACCCACAGTCGGGCCTCCCGGGTAAGATCTTTGCTTGCCTCTCCATCCTCTTTGTGGCCACCACAACAATAAGCCTTTGTGTCAGCACCATGCCAGACCTAAGAGAAGAAGAAGACAGGGTAAGTAAGTCCTTACTACTGTTAATATTACTGTACATCACTGTCCCCATCATTGTCATTGTTATCATCAGTGTTATAGCTGCTGTGCGTCACATCTACACAATTGTTTTCTACAGCAAACACTCCATGCATATCTTTGGCCCAATTTGCACGTAACTTTTCCTCTCTTCATTTATCTATGATAAGCTGGAACGTGTCTAGAGTAGAGCGACCAAAATGGTGGGAGGTCTGGAAGCCATGCCCTATGAGGAGCGGCTTAGGTAGCTGGGTATGTTTAACCTCGGGAAGAGAAGGTTAAGAAGGGACATGATAGCCATGTTTAAATATTTGAAGAGATGTCATACTGAGGGTGGCAAGCTTGTTTTCTGCTGCTCCAGAGACTAGGACATGGAGCAATGGGTTCAAACTACAGGAAGAGAGATTCCACCTAAACATTAGGAAGAACATCCTGACAGTAAGAGCTGTCTGATAGTGGAATATGCTGTTCCCTGGGAGTATGGTGGTGTCTCCTCCTTTGGAGGTTTTTAAACAGAGGCTGGATGGCTATCTGTCAGGAATGCTTTGATTGTGTATTCCTGCGTGGAAGGTGGTTGGACTAGATGACCCTTGTGGTCTCTTCCAACTCTATGATGCTATGATTCTGTTTGATTTTTTTTTACACTTGAACTCATCACATATATTCAGCTTTGCACATGAGAAGGCACAAGGGCTGACATCCTCTTAATGACTTGTGTGCACTTAAGTGCATCGTGCACAAGAGTAAATCCCTTTTTGGATGAGGGCACAGAGGGCTATTCTCTTGCCCTTGAGCTTGATCCAAAAAACCACCCACCACCTGAAGGAGGGGCCATTGTTGTTGCTCTTTCTTACTAGAGGGAAAGGGAGGGAAGGAGGTTGGAGGTGGGGGAAAGTAATTCAAACCATGAAGATCTGGCTGCTCCCAGTGAAACTACTTTCCCAGAGAGGTTGGACTGGCCCCCTCCCTACTCTTAATCTGCAGACAAGTGAAGACTTTTCTGTTTGGACAAGACTTTGAGGACTGAGCGTACAAGACCTGTCCCACCTAAACAATGTGTTGGCTTTTCTGTTATTTTTGTTGTGCTGGGGGAGGGGTATGTTTTTCCCCCAGACTGGTTTTAATTTTTTGATGGTTTAATCATCTTTAAATTTTTGCACTTTGAGAATTTTAACTGTTTTTTTTTTAATCTGTTGCAAGCCACCTTGAAATTCAAACTGTGGAAAAAAGTGGAATATCATCATCATCATCATTAAACAAACAGAAATTCCCTTTTGGGGACTGACAGTTGCTGGGCAGTGAGAAGACATAGGATTGTGCATGCTCAGCTATGCACACATGGCGGATCTCAGCCAAAGGTCTCTCTAATCCAGCATTGTTCCCATGTGGCCAGTCAGGTGCCCCAATGAGAAGCTTGCAAGTAGGACTTATATGCAGTAGCACCCAACTGCTCTTGTTCCTCAGCATGTGGTGTTTAGGGATGTAATAGCTAGAACCCTTTTAGTTAGCACCAACTAGTGTAGATCCATTGAATCAACTGCTGAATGGTGAGTCAACATATAGTAAATCCATCTGATTCAATGGGCCCACTCTAGTTTGAATGAACAAGAGGTCTTAGGCCATTGTCTCCAATATTGGAGGCAATATACTGTATAGTCATCATGACGATGAGTAGTTGAAGATACTCTTATGCTCCATGAATTGGTTTACAGTAATTCCATTTTAATCCCAACCTCATTATCCAGGTTGTACAACGAATGTGCATGGGAGTGTGGCACTGTGGCATCAGGTTTTACCCTAACCTATATGGGGTTGCTATGATATCAGTGCATCTAATGGGAGCTGCCACCAGATTTCTGTGAAGAGAGGTTTCTATTAATGGTTGTGGGCATGGTTGTCCTGGATCCCAAACTGGTTATAACTTCACTATCAGAAGACATGGGCTTAGGGAAGACATGCTCAGATTGTGTGAGGTGGTCTCTTCTTCTTCTGTGTACTAGGAAATCATCACTAGAAAGAAACCTGATGTTGGTCCAAGAGCCTGAAAAAGTTACTTTTAAACATTTCCAGGGGAAAGCTGTGCTAGGTTGGTGATACACTGAAGAAATAATGCAGTTTGACACCGCTTTAACTGTCATGGCTCAATACTATGGGATTATGGGACTTCTAGTTTTGTGAGCTGAGTAGCCTTCTCTGTAAGAGAGGTCTGGTGCCACAGCAAACTACAGATCCCAGGATTCCATAGGATGGAGCCATGATAGTTAAAGCCATGTCAAACTGCATTATTTCTGCAGTGTGGCAGCAGACTTAGTCAGCTACAGAAAGATATAATGTTTTTTGGCACTTTAAAAGTTTATCTCATGGAGTAGGATGGAGTCCACAAAAGGGGATGCTTGTTAGTTTTTTAGGTGCTACAAAACTTTTGCTCATTTTTTGGGAAACAAATTACTTACCATAGTTCCAAAAATCTCCCCAAGTAGTTACCATTCTGGTTAATTTTTTTTTTGAGAGTGCACCCTTGTTCCCTTGTTTCTCAAAAGTAATTAACATAGTTAGTTCTTAATTATCACTCAAAATAAGAATCCAGCAAGCCATTGACCTAGGATACATCAAAACACATCCAAGTAATGAGGCCATAGCATCCAATAAAAGTAATCAAAACAGTTACATTGCAGAAAGAGACAGAGTTTCTGCTTGTGATGCTATGATCCTAATATGACTTACATTATACCTTATGTACTGTAAAAAAGGGAATTAATTAAAAATAACTTATTTATTTTTAATGAGTGACTGCTGAATTCTGGTTGCTTCTTATTCTGACTGCTGACATTGCTGCTCATTCACTCTTTGGGCAAAGGCAGGATGTCATAATTTTGTTAATTTTTTGTTTTCTAATTTCTAGCTGTCTGACAAGGAAGCAAACCATGCATCCCTCCATTTAAATCCCTTCTCTGGACACATTTTTAATTATACTGGCATGTGAGAATAGAGTCTCCCAGACTTATAAATCTGTCCTCATCTTGGGAACAAAAATCTATATTCAAATGACAGTGCCTCTGAGTATGTGCTGAGTGCATTTTCCTTATTGTTAAAGCCCTCAGGCTGTCAAGATAGGGGCAAGGAGAAGGTTCTCATGGGAAAGGTCATCATGGTTGCCTTAAATGATTATCTTGTTTTGTGTTAAAATTAAAATGCTGAGTGGAAAGAAAGATAATTCTGTCCATTTGTTATAGGGTACCACCATGAATCTAGCTCAAAAGTGTACAAAAAAACTGAAACTCATTTCTAACGATATAAATATTTAAAAGGCAACAGTCAACATCCCCATCTTTACCTGGATCATGTTTAAATTACCTTAACCCTCTTAAATCTATCATAATCCCTAATAATCTCATTTATCTATCTGATTAAAAAGTTGCATTTCATGGAAACAGACCCACGCCTACAAAGTTTCTGCCACAAAATGTTTTTTTTTCCATTGCACCTCAAGACCCTTTGTATTGCTTGTAAATTGGACAGATCCAACATATGTTTACTCATTGGATCCTGCTGTACATTAGTCCTGATGTGCAATCTCCACTTTGTTGGCTCGCATATGTAGTAACATAACAGAAACTATAGATTTTCCTTGGGTTTTTTCCCCCCCAGACTGTGAGGCCATGTTCTGGAACAGTTTTTTTTCCTGACATTTCACCTGCATCTGTGGCTGGCATCTTCAGAGAATGGTGTGTCTGGGGTTTATATACTGTGAACTCCGGTTGGGGAGAATATTTAAATTTGTGTAATTGAATGGTTAGTTTCTGGGTATAGAAATGCAAGGCTGATTAGTGTCTGTTTGGCTAATGGTTGGTTGATGGACCATTATCTGCTGGGAATACCCCTCTCCCTATTACACAAATACATTTAAATATTCTCCCCAACCGGGGTTCACAGCATATAAACTCCACACACACGCCTACCCAACCATTTCTCTGACGATGCCAGTCACAGAAGCAGGCGGAACGTCAGAAAGGAACTATTCCAGAACACGGCCTCACAGCCCGGAAAAAAACCCAAGGAAAATCTATGGATGCCAGCCGTGAAAGCCTTCGACTTCACATAACAGAAATTCCTTGCTGAATAAAGACATTGGGAAACTGCTCACTTCTATTTCCTGTAAGAAATTTATGAAACTTATGAAGACCTAAATCCACAAGTGAATTCTGACCCTTTTCTTGGAATGTTTAGGATAGCTGAGTCTACTTTCCCGTTTCAGTAAGAAAGCTAACCTTTATTAGGAGTAATACATTGGGCCAGAAGGGTAAGAGAAATCCCAGTTCTAAGTAACTAGACTCAAGAGAAACTTGAGGAAAAAGTGGGGAAAGAACCTCAGCAGCTGTAAGAATATCTGTCTAGGTCAGAAGGAAGGTTGAGCAGACAAAGACAGTCTAGGAAACCTGAGGAGGCCTATTTCTCTATCTGTTCATTCCCATGGAAGCATATGCACCTTGAACGTAAACAGAGCTGCATCTCTGCCACCTCCAACAAGTATGAGACATTTGACTACAATCTGTGAGATTGGGCTGCCTCTATTGTTATTTATTTATTTATTTATTTATTTATACCCTACTGTTCAGCCACAAGGCTATCAGAGCGGCTTACAAATTGTTTTAAGCAATAGCTATTTACACATCTACACTGCATTAAACAGTTTCCAATGTGTGTTAGCTAATTGCCCCCACAAGCCGGGTACTCATTTTACCGACCTATGAAAGGATGGAAGGCTGAGTGAACCTTGGAGCCCGCTGGAATCGAACTTGCAACATGGTGACTTGCAGTACTGGCATTTAACCACTGCGCCACCAGGGCTTCTTATAACCAGTGATGTAGTTGTGCCTGGGCTTGTAGGATTGAAGCCCCAGGACTTTTTGACCAGTAGGGGCTATGACATTATCGCCCCCCCCCCATGCCTCTGGACTCCCCTGTTCCCTCTGAGTTTAGCTGCAATATCCAAAAGTAATGGATTTTCCTAGCAACAGTTGTCGTTTTTATGAATTTTTTTAATTTTATTTTTTATTTAGTTATTTATACCCTGCTCTTCAGCCACAAGGCTATCAGAGCGGCTTACACATTGTTTTAAGCAATAGCTATTTACACATCTACACTGCATTAAACAGTTTCCAGTGTGTGTTAGCTAATTGTTGTAAATAAATTGTAATTGTAATGAGTTGTAATGAAAAATATTTGGAGGTGGCTTGGTCTTCAGAGGGGAAGAATCATTAATTTTAAAAAAGACCTGTTACTGCTGGAGATGAAAACTGCTAGAAATCTCTCCACCTCTATATCTACCTCCTGCCTCCATTTTGGGATTCTTCTTGAGCATCTCACTATAAAGACTGTCATGATGAGGGCCTTGACTTCAAATTTACCATTGCATCTCCGGTTATGACAATACTGTGAAACTGTACTCAAAAGAGACACAGAAGCCCTTTGCAAAGCCAAATAATTCAGGTCAATTGGAACAGCCTATTGCAACCCAGTGTCCTCTGGTGCTATGGCTGTGGATAATGGGGATTCTAGTCTACATATCTGGAGGATGCTAAGCTGGAGATAGGTGAGCTAGAGGCTTAGTTAACTTATGATGTTCCAAGTTCCAATGTGTGTATGTGGGTGGGGGGAGTCACTATTGATTTAACAGAGATAGATTTGTGTGACAAGGTATCCATTATGAAGAATTGGATTAGTCTTGGGAGACTGGCTGGAGGAATAGACATTGTCAAATTCATTCAGCAAAGTTCACTTCCGAGTAAACATGGATTTTTTAGGATCCCTAGTCACACATTTGATGGGGGGACGGGAATAATGAGTTAAGCAAAAATGAGACCAAAGCTAGCCCATCTTTACTGTTATGTCTGCTTAGACTAATTTTTTTTTAAATTGTACTAAACAGCGTGCATCACAGCCATAATATAACATACTCTGGGGGTGCATCTACACTGTAGAAATAGTGCAGTTTGACACCACTTGGTTTGGTGCCATGGCTCCATCCTACACAATCCTGGGATTTGTAGTTTTTCTGGGCACCAGCACTCTTTGGCAGAGAAGACCCTGTAAAACTATACATCCCAGGATTCCGTAGGATGGTGCTACAGTACTTAAAGTGGTGTCAAACTGCACTATTCCTACAGTGTAGATGCATCCCCAGATGTGTGATATAGGAGGGAGAAGAGCTAGGGCTTTCTGATGTGTACATTTAAAATGATATTTGAAGAACCGTACTCTCCCTGCCTATGTTTTGAGTTCTTCTGGGGAGAACCTGCCTATGTTTTGAGTTCTTCTGGGGAGGCCCTCCTCTCTGGCCCACCCGCTCACAGGTATATTTCGTGGGAACACAGGAGAAGGCCTTCCCCCAGGCCCAGAAACTCTTTTCCTAGAGAGGCTAGTCTGGCACTCTCCTTATTACGTATATTTCCACAAGCAGGTAAAAACCTTTATATTCTGTCAGACCTTTGATTAAAAAAAATGGGTGGGGGAGTCTCCCAGACTCCTAGTCCAACACACAAACCACAATACCCTGCTCACTCTGTGTTGAGGCATTTGGCATATTGAAAACGCTAGACAGTTGTCCCTTCATATTCTTCTTTTTAAAAATAATTTTTATTCATATTTTCAAACAATTAAAACATTCATACATTCACACATTTGATTATTAAAACATAAATTTTGGATCAGTTCTACACAACCTATCTATATTTACCTACTTGGACCTATAGGGTTCCAAATTTACACACGAAACACTTCCTTGTTTCCTTTTTAACCATATTGCTTAATTTATGCTTAACTTCTCATTTTACCCTCCAGTCTCAGACCTTCTCTGTTTTCCTTCTTTTTGTCTCTAATTTTTTCCTCAATTCTATCTTATTTCCCATTCTATCCCCCATCTTTCTTTCCAGATGGGTTTTAGAATCTCCCATTCTTTCAAATCTTTTTGTGTTTTCTTCTCATCCAACATAATCGTCAGTCTATCCATTTCAAACATACCTTGGAGTTTTCCTAACCATTCTTCTATCATTGGTATCTCTTTTGCTTTCTAGTATTTAGCATATTTTGTTCTTGCTGCTGTCATTATATATGATAAAACCCTCCAATACTTCATTTGCAGTTGTTTATCTATCTTGTGAAACAGATTAAGCAGATAGATGTCTGGGTCTAATGGAAAGTTTGTATCAAATATTTTTAATACTGTCTTATGAATTCTTCCCCAGAATTTAACTGCTTTATCACATCTCCACCACCAATGGAGAGTTGTCCCTTCATATTCGCTGGGGTTTGGTTGTCTGCTGTTATACAAGTGTAGCTCCGGTTTATGCCAATCCTATCCTACCCTAGGGTTTTCTTGGCATGATTTATTCAGAGGTTTGCTGTTGCTTTCCTCTTAGGCTTAGATAGGATGACTTGCCCACAGTCTCCCAGTGAGTTACCATGGCTGAGTTGGGATCAGAGCACTACACCACATTGTCTGTCTTTGATGGCTCTGATCACCATGGACTTGTCTAAGTCCCTTTTAAAAATATCCAGGTCGGCAGCCTTCCACAATGTAACTACACACAAGGTGAAGGAAGAGTTCTTTTTCTCTGTCCTGAATTTGCCCACCATGCATTTCCAGTGGGTGACCCTAATTCTAGCATTATGAAAACGTAGAGAAATCTACACTACAAAAATAATCTAGTTTGAAACTGAATTATTTGCCATGGCTCCTTCCTATAAAATCCTGGGATTTGTAGCTTTGCAAGGTCTTTAACCTCCTCTGCCAAAGAGCGCTGGGGCCTTACTAAACTACAAATCCCAGGTTCCATAGGAGGGATCCACTGGGGGTGGGTGGTGTTTTGGAATTTTTATCTGCATTGTATTTTAATTATTGTAAGCTGCCACAATTGTTTTAACAGAGGGGTGGGTATAAATAAATATTATTGTTGTTGTTGTTGTTATTATTATTATTGCAAGTATAGTGTGGATTTGTAAGTTTTCTCCACACTGTACCTACCTGTGTCACATCTCCCCTGTTTCACATTTCTTTTCTATCCTAAGCAGCTCTGCATGTTGTAACCTTTAGACACCCACCTCCAATAATCTCCCTGCATCATTCATGGAACTTTAAGTGTGTGTTTGTGTGTCTATGTTCAGAATTGTATTTCCATGCCTTGTGCTTGTACAATTCTGCATTTCCCCATTGCTCCTTCTGTCTTTTTCTTTCCACAAAACTCTGGTAAGGAACAAAAAAGACAAAACAGCTTCACACTGCCTTTTGATTGCTAGTACAAACAGTCATGCATTTGAAAGTATCCTAGGTATGGCTGTTTCCGTCATTCATGCCCTACTCCCTCTAGCATTTTAATTCTCTCACCATAAAATGAAAAAATAAAAAAATTAGAAGTTTACCAGAAGGCTACTTTGAGATGCAAGCAGCTTGTGTTGGCTCTGATGTTTATGGCAATTTTGCAGTTTTATAGCATGAGTCATAGGGTGGGGGGGGGTTACAATTGAGGAGATCATCTGTAACCAGCCTTCCGAGTACCCTGTTACCCATCTGTAACAGAGAATAGCCATCATTTTCTGAAAGGGAAAAGGGGCAATAGACAGGGGTCAGTGCAGTGCTGTGAATTAATTTGTTGAGCTGGTCAGCTTTGCTTTTAATCCAAGAGCTTTACCTCCAGCATATCCATGCCCACACAAATATTTCTGGACTGATATCCCTAAATGTATGGGATATTTCAAAAATAGGAAGGGGGAGAAGAAGGTGGAAAAATAAAACCAAAGCCAAATCATGTCATCAGAACCAGCTCATTAGTTTTCCAGTATCACCACTTCTCTTTAATTCTTGCACTGGGGAGTAAGGTTAAGTTTCCATTAATCTGGGTATCTCTCGCTTCCTGGGTGCACGCTTTCATCTGGTGAGAAGGTGGAGAGGATGTCTAGAAGTCTGAGCACAGTGCCATCAGAAAGCTGGAATTTAATAAAAGTCTAAAGCCTCGTTCACACTACAAAACAATACCACTTTGATTCCACTTTAACTGCCATGCCTGCATCCTAAGGAATGCTGGGATTTGCAGTTGAGGCACTAGAGCTCTCTGGCTGAGAATTCTAAATACCTCCAGAAATGACAAATCCCAGGATGCCAAAGGATGTAGCTTAGGCACTACAGCTATCCTTGTGTGGTGTGAAAGAGACCCCTGTCTTTCTCTGCATGTTCTTAATCATATGCTGGTAATAATGCTGAAACAAGGCCTTATGCTTTCTGAACAGAGAAAAACTGGCCTCTTCTTCTGATTTCTAACATTAGAGACTTACTGCACTCCGAAGAAAAATGGCAAGGCAGCAGGAATGTTCTGTCTTCTCTGCTGCCTTACTGCATGATACCGCCATTCTTCCAGCGTTCTTTCTTTCCGGTCCCATGGGGGACCAAGCTAAAACCACATCTTTTTGCTAATGGGTTTTTCTGGTTTAAAAAAAGACATGGTTTTACCTCGGTTCCCTTACAGGACTGGAATAAAAAAAGTGATGATGCCACGCGGTAAGGCAGCACAGAAGACAGAACGTTCCTGCTGCTTTGCCACTTTTCTTCAGAGTGTGGTAAGCCCCTTCGGCTGCAGAAATCAACTGGTAAACTTCTTGATGGCATCCAGACAAATCAGTAATGCCCTCTAGCATCCCCAGAAGATCTTGCTCCATTCAAGGTGTATAAGGGGAACCCAATGAACCAGGTGGGGAAACTTACTGTGTGCCTCCGCTACATCATTGCAGAATTCGCCAAGTCTTTGTATTTACAGACGACTGAACTATCCTGTCCAATCCTTTTCTTGTAACCACTGTTTAGAAGCATATTGGTGGGCCTTCTTGCAAAATCTCCACCAGCCAGAATTTGGGATCACACCATGCTGCTGTTACAAAACTTGTTAAAAGTCTCCCCAAAATGTCTTGGCAGGGCCTGGGAGGGTGAATGGACAAGAGAGAGTCAGGAATATTTTCCTGAATTTTAAAAACAAAATGGAGACATCTTTTTAATGATACTGGTTTATACACTTTGGTAAAGCAGCTGTTGGAATAAAAAAAAATGTCCTGACTGAGACCGGGGATGGATGCAGTATCAACGTCTGGGGCAGAGTTTGGAAAAGTTTCCTCCCCCCCCCCATAACATCTCCCAGAACCTTCTGCATTTGCACAGCAGGTACATTTCTTCTGGGTGGTGGACTTTCCTTCTTTAGAGGTCTTTAAAGAGAGGTTGGATGGCCATCTCTCAGGGGTGCTTTAGTTGTGTGTTTCTGCATTGCAGTGGGTAGGTAACATTAGGTGGCTCATGTAGTACTTTTCAGCTGTTTGATTCTATGATTCTGTTGAGCTATGTGTGTGTCTGAGCCTTCAAGTTGCCTGTCAACTTATGATGACCCCATGAATCTCATAGGGTTTTCTTAGACAAGGGATCCTCAAAGGTGGTTTTGCCAGTTCCTTCCTCTGAAATATAGCCTACAGCACCTGGTATTCACAAGTGGTCTCCCATCCAAGTACTAACCATTCTTTTTAATTTTTTAAAAATTATATAAAGTCCTTTCCATGAACTGGTTCAAATATACCACAACTGTGTGAAAGATTTAAGATGGACTATAAGTTGGAAGGTTTTGATAACAGAAAAAAAACAAAACAGACTTGGACAAAATATTTTGGGGGCTGAGCAAGAACCTATAGCTCCGTTCTACAACTCACTACTAGATAGAGATCAAGAGAAAGATTTAATCAAGGATTCAATGATCAAGTGGGCCAAAGATATTGGCCATGAAATTGATCTAAATCATTGGGGATAAACATGGGTATACTGAAATAAATTTACAGTGTGCCAGAACTTAAAAGATTTTTTTTTAATGCAACAAAGAAGGTCCCCCTTTTTCTGAGGAGCCCAGGGGCACTCAGTGTATATGGTCCACCTTTTACCCTTCAGACAGTCCTCAGATATGGATGACTAGGCTGAGAGAAAAACAGTGGTGGCTAATGACTTCCATTGTAGCAAATCCACTCTAGGTGGTTATTCCTGACTTTAAAGAAGTTGTCCAAGGTGCTGAATGTATTGGCGGATAATGTTCAGCCCCTTGGACAGTTCCTTTGGAGTCTGATTAAAACCTGCCATCATTCACCACTCCACTGACACTGAGCCACAAGCCATCAATGGAGACATCTTGACTAGCCTAAGAGCATTCATCAAATTTCAGGGACTAAGCAAGGACTAGAGCTCAAGTCTTTCTTAGTGTGCACTTGGGAAACTAACTTTTTAAATAACTGCCCCCAGAATCTCTCCAGGCAGCATGACGACTGGCTGAGGTTCAGGGAGCTGTAAAAAATGTAACATTTCCACATTCTGCTGTGGTCATAGCACAATCTGCTAAATCCCTACATCAGACGGCTTGTCACACATTATTGAAATGATCTGCGCTTGTGGCAGCTGTTAGCTTCATATCTGTGGCGTAGTGAATACAGCCTTGGCTTTGTTCCACAGCTCAAAGCATCTAACCTGGGTGCTGGACCCAATTGGGAGGTAGTGTTCAGCACCTTGGCTAACTCCTTTAAAGTTCAGACTAAACCCCAGAATGGGCATGCCCAATTGACATGGAAGCCATTGATCTGTATTCTTCTCCTTCCCCAATTGTCCATGTCTCAACCAGTTTTATTCTCTTGCACAAGGGGAATGTGCTGGTCAAGGGACATTTCCCTTAACCATGCTCAATCATGTTTTTAGGCTGGCTAATGCCTCTTAAAAAATCAGGTCTGTGCATTCATTGGAGGCAGCGGCTGCATAACCTTTGCTGCTAAATGACATTGTGCAGCTAAAGTTTCCTGCTGATCCATAAAGAAACATTCGTGTTCTCCCTGAGTGCGTCCGGATTCATTATTCAAACAAGAGAAGCAATGCAGGGTTACTCGTAGAAACCTCTGTGGTTAAGCAGTGTTGTTCTACAGTCATATATTCAAGTGCCAAAATGACCCACTGTGGGGTCGTTTCTTATTTCTTTGCATTCTCAAACGCTCGCCTTGTCCTGGCTTGATTTAACCAGAGCCAGGTTTAATTATTCTAATAAAGGGAGTGATGCAGAAAGCTTGATGCAGTAGTCCCTATGGCAGTTATACAGTGTGTGTGCAGGGGCGGGGGTTGATGTTTCAGAAGCCGAATGTCCCCCAGTTGTGATTTTGATCATTTTGATCAAGTCAGTAGGTTTTAAATTTGAAGTATGATTTTTGCAGGAACTTCCATGCATGTGCAACACAGCTTCGTTGGCCTCATCAGACGAGCCTGCGAGGGTGGCGGGACCGAAAGAAAGCCTTGCCTGGATGACCTTAGAGCCCTTACAACCCTTCAATGCCCTCTGGGGTAATGGGGGCATTTTCACCATGTTTTTAATCCCTTGGGCCAATTTACAACCAAGAGAGGTCTTTAAAAAATAAAATAAAAAAGGAAATGAACCGAAAGAGAATTCCACTCACTTCCTGTTGTTAAAAAAGGCTTCTCTTGGGCT
Source organism: Gambelia wislizenii (assembly GCA_030847615.1). Taxonomy (NCBI): domain Eukaryota; kingdom Metazoa; phylum Chordata; class Lepidosauria; order Squamata; family Crotaphytidae; genus Gambelia; species Gambelia wislizenii. The sequence goes on from JAUMIR010000008.1 coordinate 5,948,188, forward strand.
TAAAATGACCCAGGGAACCATGGTGAAAACATCCACCATGTCCTTTGAAGACATTTGGGGGCAGTATTCTTTTGCAAGCAGGTGCATCTATCATATCCTTGTGGGCTAAGGTAGCCCCCCACCCTTTCACAGTTGCCCACGCCTGCTCTAAACCAGTGCTTAACCACTGATCTTGGGGGCTGGCAGAGTTTCTTTCCCAAAGTGTTAGGAAGTGGTACCATGTCTCTGCCCTTTGACTTTAACTGTTTCTTTCTTAACTGGAAACTTGCTGTCTGCCAGTATCCACCAGATTTCAGACTGGTGACATTCCATTGACCACCACTTTGAATAGCATTGCTTGAAACTCAACTAACCTGCTGCCCTTAGATGCGATGGGATGCACAAGTTTATTGTGAGGATTGAAGTAAAATTCAACTGCCAGTACAGTTTTCTCAACTTCCTGGGATGGGGACATTTGGAAAAGCATCCTACCCTTTGCCTCAAGCAGCTAAGTGTCTTGGGCTGCTGACACCCTGCAGAAATAATGCAGTTTGACACTGCTTTAACTGCCATGGCTCAATGCTATGGAATGCTGGGATTTGTAGTTTTGTGAGATATTTAGATTTCTCAGGGAGCTCTGGTGCCACAACAAACTAAAAATCCCAGGAATCCATAGAATGGAGCCATGATAGTTAAAGCAGTGTCAAACTATATTATTTCTACAGTGTGTCAGCAGCTTGGGTTTCTTATGTCAAACTTGTTTTCTGCTGCTCCAGAGACTAGGACATGGAGCAATGGACTCAAACTACAGGAGAAACCAGGATTTAAGTCCCTGCTCGGCCATGGAAATTTGCCTTGAACAAGTTACATGCTCTGAGCCTCTTTTAGAATGATAAGTTCCTCAGAATAAAATTTACCAAGGAAACCCTAGTTCTGGAAGCCATGCCCTATGAGGAGCAGCTTAGGGAGCTGGTGTGTTTAGCCTGGAGAAGAGAAGGTTGAGAGGGGACATGATGGGTATGTTTAAATATTTGAAGGGATGTCATATTGAAGAGGGTACAAGCTTGTTTTTTGCTGCTCCAGAGACTAGGACATGAAGCAGTGGACTCAAACTACAGGAAAAGAGATTCTACCTAAACATTAGGAAGAATTTACTGATGGTGAGAGCTGTTTAGCACTGGAATGTACTGCTTCAGAGTGTAATGGAGTCTCCTTCTTTGGAGGTTTTTAAACAGGTCTAGATGGCCATCTGTCAGGAATGCTTTTATTTTAGATTCCCGCAGGGCAGGAGTCGGACTAGGTGGCCTTTGTTCCAACTCTATGAGTCTATGATCCCTGGAATCTTTCAACTCTTAAGGAATTGCAGAACTATAGCAGTGCACAACTATCTATTTCAGGACAACTCCTTTCTTTACCCCCGCCCCCCACCAAATCTGCCTTGAAATGAAAACTCAAAGCTCCTCTTGGCCGAAGATTTCCCCTTAATGCCTGTAACACATTTTTAAAACCTTTAGATTGGGGATGTGGCCCTCCAAATAGTCCCATCTTTCCTCAGCACCAAGGCCATGAAGTCCAACAATATCTGAAAGGCCATATGTTGCCCATCCCTGCAATAGATGGTTGACAAATGAAATTCTCACCTCACCTCACCTTCCTTTCTGCACTGCAGCTCTTGCTACTTATACATTTTGAGTAAGAAACCCTTGATTCTCTCTTTCTCACTGAGCTACTGCAGCCTAATTTGTAGATTTGTTTATGAAGACGGTTTCCTAGCTCTCCCTTCCTTTGGATGTCCTGAACGTTAACTAATTGTTGGCTGCAAATCCAAAAGAGTTTGCTGGCAAGGCACAACTTTGAATCTCTGATGTAAACTCTGTTGATTTCAAGGGGTCTGCTCCAGTTACAATGAACAAGAGGGTTTGAGCCATTATGGGAACCTGTTTTAACTCTGCTCGAAACTGCTTTGCTTTCCCAACATGGGGAGAAAGATGGTTTGTAAGATAAAGGAAGGAAGAATAGAATGGCTGACAAATGGACTGAGAGACAGACATATAATCTTGTTCAGCCTTTAGGGCTTGGGGGAAACTGAGATACTCTTCCCAGCTCAAAGGTATTGTGGAGGGGAGAGAAGAAACAGCAGTGTTCAGTTTGGAACATCTTTCCCCCCCTCCCTTCCTGTGGATGTCCTGAATATTAACTAATTGTTCACTGAAAAAACTGAAAGAGTTTGCTGGCAAGATGCAACTTTGCATGGGAAGTGACAGGTCTCACAGCACAGAGGAGGTTATTAAACTGATGACCTAGGAAATGAATGATGCAGTAGAAAGGGACTTTTTAAATATATTCTTTTTTCATGCACAGGCATTTTTCCCCCACAGAAGAGGGTGGCATGTGAAGATCCAAATGTAGCAGGTGGCTGGTGGGAGGGTGAATCATGAGATAAAGCCGTGTTTATTATTCAGTCAGAGCCTTGGGTCTCTCCCCCAGGGAACCCTGAGAACTCACATTCTGTTCAGAGGGAGGAGGAAAGTCTAACAGAAACGCTCAGCATCAACACCAGATGGTTACCTCATGACCCTGTTTCGTGGTCTTCTTGGATGTTAGTGGACCACTTTTGGAAACAGGGGTGGCAGGAGAGACAAAAACACAACTTGATCTTGAAGGGAATCTTCTGATACCATTAGGATGATATCTAGGAAACCATAGAATCAGGGAATTTGGAAGGAACCCCAAGGTTCATATAGTTCAACTCCTTTCCAGGGCAGGAATCCACACCTAAAACATCCCTGAGAGGCGGCCAGCCATCCTCTGCTGAAAGAGCATTGCCAATATTCTAGACTGTCTGCTTAGTATAAATGTGCAACTAAGTAATGTCTTCTGGCTGGACCCCCAAACCTACCTTAAAAGCCAGCAGCTGAATTGAGCCATGGACGTCTGTTCAGCCAGTGATCGGGGCACAGGATGATGACGTTTTCCACCAACAAGCAAGGCTGTGACAATCAGAAGTACTGGCACAATGGCAGGTCAAGCCACGTAACTTGCCATTGTGCGAAGACTTATTGTCACAACCTTGCTTGCTGGTGGAAGGGGACTGTTGCAATTCCTTGACACAGCCTTGCTTGCTTGTTGGTTGTTGGCTGTTAAGGTAGATTGGGGTGGGGGGCATGATGATGGTAGCAACAGTGCCATGATCAGTAATACATAGTATTACTGAATATAGAGAAAACTACAGATCCATAACTCTAGGTTACAAATCCATAACTGCAATACAGCATGTTAGCCCACTTTTGGAATGAGGTGTGCTAGGTCAGAGGAAGCAGTGATTTGACCATTAAGAGGATCTTCTTGTGTTCTGATACTACCAGAATGGTTTCTGGAAAACTATAGAATCAAGGAGTCAGAAGAAAGCCCAAAGTTCATATAGTCCAGCTCCTTGTCTCTGCAGGAATCACTGAGAGGTAGCCAGCCAACCTCTGCTTAAAGCTTCCAGTAAAGAAGAATCCACATTCTCTGAGGCAATGTATTCCCTACAATATTTAAACCCAACCAGTTCGGCTGATTTAAAGCTTTGATCACCCTGGAGTTCAGATTTCCTGACAAGATTGTATTAGGGTCATTCACTTAGGTGGCAGGTGCTGAGAGAATGGAAAATGACAGCAAGCTGGATCTGTGGACATAGAATCATAGATTCATCAAGTTGGAAGAGACCACAAAGGCCATCTAGTCCATACACTTGCCTTGCAGAAATACATAATCAAAGCAGTCCTGACAGATGGCCATCTAGCCTCTGTTTAAAATCCTCCAAAAAAAAAAAAAAGAGATTCCACCACACTCAAGGCAGCGCATTCCACTGCCAAACAGCTCTTTAGAAAAAGGCCTCTCCTGGACCAAAAATTGATCAACTGCTCTCCTCCCACCCCACGCAATATGTTGCAGGGTGTATGTGACCTCTCAAATCCTGGCAGTTGTTGACCCTCATTTAAAGCTCACACTAAAACCCAGAGTGGATTCTTTTATCCACTGACATGGAAGCCATTAGCTGCCATGGCCCATCACTTGCTCCTTGCTCCTTAAAAAAAAACTTGAGAGATTTGCAAATGAATATGAAACCTTCTGCAGGCAAACCACATGCCCCGGGATTGTGCAAAGACTTCTTTGCAAGTCAATATTGGGTCCTTTGAGAGAACAGGTTCTGGTTTCTTTATAATGCCATGGACTCTTTTAGGAGATTATATTATTATTATTACTATCCGCTATGCATTTTCCCTCAAGTGATGGAAATCCATTGGCTAGGAGTGTGAGAATGTCAGTTACGGAATAATAATGAGCTAGTGCCCATTAAATATTATTTTTAAAAGGCTGCTGCAGATCCCCCACCCTGCTCACTAGAACAGTGTTGAGTTTAATTGAGGCTGTTCAATTAAGTCACCCTCTGAGGTCCTTTCCTGAAGTTTTCTCATTGTTGTTTGTAAACCAGGAGAAGCTTTCGTTGATTTTTGGCTCTTTTCCCTTCTCTCCACCCAGGGTGAATGTTCCCGAAAGTGCTATTACATCTTCATCATAGAGACCATCTGTGTCGCTTGGTTCTCCCTGGAGTTCTGCCTCCGATTCATCCAAGCAAAAAGCAAGTGTCAGTTCTTCAAAGGCCCCCTGAACATTATCGACTTCATGGCCATCTCCCCTTACTACGCTTCCCTCATTGTGCTGGATGATGACTCCACTGAGGACGACAGAAGGCCCAGTGGGAACTTGTACCTTGAGAAAGTGGGCTTGGTGCTACGGGTCTTACGTGCCTTGAGGATACTGTACGTCATGCGTCTAGCGAGGCACTCCTTGGGCCTACAGACTTTGGGCCTCACGGTCCGCAGGTCTGCAAGGGAGTTTGGCCTGCTTTTGCTCTTCCTGTGTGTGGCTGTCACCCTCTTTTCCCCCTTGGTCTATCTCGCAGAAAATGAATCCGGGAAAGTCTTGGAGTTTACCAGCATCCCGGCCTCCTATTGGTGGGCCATCATCTCCATGACAACAGTAGGGTATGGAGACATGGTCCCAAGGAGTGTCCCAGGCCAGATGGTGGCCCTCAGTAGCATTTTGAGTGGGATCCTCATCATGTCTTTCCCAGCCACCTCTATCTTCCACACCTTCTCCCACTCTTACTCTGAACTGAGGAAAGAGCACGAAAGACTGCAGTCCCGGATAATGAGGCTGAAAAATGCCAACACGTCCGGTGAAAGCGATACCTTGAATGAGAGTGGAAGCTTCATTTCTGACCCAAACGCCTCTCCCATCAAGTACATTTACAAAGGATAACAAACATCTCGCTGCAAAATTGAGAATGAAGACAGAACAAAACCCTGTCTACTGTAATGCACAAAAGAGAGAGATAGCACCCAGGGCCTGCAATGAACCATTTCCCAATGCAACTGCTTCTGCAAAAAATAAAAATAAAATAAAAAATAAAAAGGAAAAAAATCTGCACAGGTGAAATCAACAGCTTAAACACATTGCTAAGAAGAAACAAACAGTGCTTCATCAATTCTGGTGATAGTAGAGAGGATCTGGAATATGAAGGGTGGTTTGCAGGTTGAGGGACACACCAAACTGATATATGGACCATGGGCCATATATGGCCCTCGTGTCTGATTTTGTGAGACATGGAGAAGCCAGATGGAGTGACTCCTTGTTTGTCCCAGGTGTAATACTGAAACAAAACAGCTTAGCATGATATTGCTACTCAGGAAGGTCCTCAAAGGGACAGCAAAGGTGGGTAGAAGCTGAGGCAGAGGAATGACAGTAGGGTGGGTTGTGCTGATGGAGTAAGGATGTAAACCATCACTTACTTTATTTTATATGCAAACACTACTAGAACCATCCAAGGTGCTGAACCTACTTGAGGTATATAGTTCATCATCTTGGATAGCTTATCCAATATATATGTACACGTGTGTGCGTGTGTTGTTTCACCCCAATGAATAAGATTCTGAGAGATTTTGCACATTTTTGGATGATTTTTTTTTTTAAAAAAACACATTTTGGGACTTTTTGGTGATTATTTTTTTTTGAGTTTTTAAAAACTTGACAATGTCTGTGCATAACATACCCTTTTTGCACAAACCCCATGTTTTTGCACAAGAAACTCTATAAATTGTTTGCAAAAAAAGCCCCCCCCCCCAGTGCTAAATAAATAAATAAATCTCACAATGGCTAACCAATACTTCTTTCTTGTCAAAGATGAGAAGACATCCGTTCTTGCCAGGAATAATCAGTATTTTTGAATTTATTCCTGACATCCCTGTGAAGACATGATTCAATGAAGGGAAATATAGATATAGTTTTCAACATTAAGAAAGAAATAGTCTGTAGCATCAAAACCAGCAATCCAAATGAATGAGACACTTTTTTGCTTCCAAAGAAGTAGTTCATGTTGGATACCAACTTTTGTCATTTCTCTGCAAAGTAGAGATCATATATATATATATGTATGATGTCACATTTCCCACTTGTGAAAATACACGTATTTACAGTTTCCCAACTCAACAGTTGTGTAATCCAGTTCTCAAAACAAGTAGAAGCATCATGCCAAACAAATAAATACAGGGACAAAGAAGCAGGCTTACTTGTTTAGTATACAAGGTACAGTTTGTCTATGCTAGCAAGCTGCTCACACAGTGAGAAAAATAGCTATCATGTTTATGAAAAAAATGTGCAGTTAGAGGGAAGATGGAAGCCCTGGTTACAAGTGATGTAAGAAAACAAGACCCGACTTCTTCAATCCAAAAGTCAATCTAGCAATTGGTGGTGGTGGTTCCAATGTGAGTGGAATGCCAGGGTGAACTCTAAATAAGCTATCCAAGATGATGAACTGTATACCTCAAGTAGGTTCAGCACCTTGGATAGTTCTTTTTAATGTTGATGTGAAGATCCAGAGTGGATTCACCACTTTTCTGTCATAAGAGCCACTATCATCTAGGCTACCTTCTTGCTGTCTACAGGGGCCAACCAGGTAGCCCTGGGAAGCCCACAAACCAGGAAAATACTATAGCAGAAAATACTTCACCTACTATAGCAGCATCTAGCTATTCAATCATGCCATTAGACTTCTTCTCCATGAAGTTTGAAATAACTCCCTCCTCTGGAATCCTGGGCTTTGTGGTTTAGTGAGGTACTTAAGATTTTCTGCTACAGAGCTTGAATGCACCTCCCTGAACACTAACACTAGAGCTCTATGGCAGGGGAATTTTCTAAGTCCCCCTCCCCACCAAAAAAAGTACAAATCCCATGGTTTTTGGAAGATGCAGCCATGGCACTTAAACTGGTATGAAACTATCTTAACTATGCAGTGCAGATACACCTTACATAGAGTTTCTGCCTGGTTCAAAGGCTAGGTCAGGCATCAGTTTTAGGAAGCTGCCTTATACTGAGTCAAGTACTACGGCTACATATCCGTAACCAAAACAGGAGAAATGGGTCACTGAAAGAGAAGAAAAATGGGATGTAGAGTTTTCAAAAATGCATGTATGCTACTTTAAGTGTATACTGTAGATGCAAATACTGGAAATAATTAACATAATCTAAAGTACAATACATTTCACTATGGCAGGTGAGACCACAACCAGGTGACCTATTCACCTGCTCAATCTACTGTCCAGGTGCTAAATGTGGATGGGCAACTTGTACCCTTCCTTGTTGTGGTTCTTTATCTTGGAACTGGACCTGGTCCATCAAAAAGAAGATGGCTTCAAGTAGACAAGTAGACAATGGCTTTCTCAGCCCTTTAAACAGTGGGCTGTTCACTAGAGAGCAGGGCACATGGCCACCAAAAGATCAAAATAGGGTTCTGTCTTGCCCAGTCATGTCTACTCTCTCTGAGTGGCAGTATATACCCAGGGGATCATGGGAAGAGGTCTTTCCCCTCCTGGCTATATGTGATCTTTTAGCTGGAAATACAGAGGCAAGAACCAACAGAGCTGTTACATTGCATAAAGCTACGCCAGTCCAGATATGTTGTGGGTTGACTATACCACCTGTATAATGGGTCACACCATTGCAAAACTGGTTGTACAATTCTCATCATGCCTTTTCCCATTGTGCCAGGGTCAATAGACTCCCAGTCAAAGTGTACTATAAGGTTTATACACAATGATGTGCTGATGGAACTCCGCTTATGCAGCACAATCAGGATGTGCAACATCCTAAAAAGTACAACCATTGGTGTAAGGCTGCCAGCATATGCCACCAACAGGTTTCTAGTCTGAACCTATAGTCAAAACACACGTCATCCATTCTAGCTTGTGACTCCCATCCACTCCAGGTTTTAATCCAAACTTTAAAAGCATTCTCCAAGGTGCTGGGCTGTATACCCAAACTGTTCAGCACCTTGGATAGCTTCTTCAAAGCTGTTCAACACTTGAAGCAGATTCACCATTCTACTAACATGGGAGCCATCAGCCACCATGACATCTCATGTTCTACTACTGTGGCCACTCTTTCAATGTTTCGGAAAGCCCTGAACATAGGAAGCTACCATATGCTGAGTCCACCCAGCCTAGTTTTGTCAGCTCTTACTGGTGGCAATAGATCTCCAGGTTTTCAGACAGAATTCTTTCCAAATCTTTCCTGGAGATCCCTGGTATTCCCTGGTGGTTTCCCCTCCATGTACTAACTAGGACTGACCCTGCTTAGCTTCTGAAAGCAGAGGCGTGCTCAAGATTGTACAGTTGGCAGGAAAGCTTGACAGCTTCGCAGGTCTCCACACTTTGATGCTAGCTGGCAGCTGGGCATCTTAACCGATGCCAGTTCCTCTGTTGACTGCCCAGCAGACCTGCCCAGCCCTGTTGAAGGTCAAACAACAGCAGTATTTGGCTGGATGCACCCTAAGTTGTCCGCCAACAATCACATCACCTTGATTAAACTAGTGACAAACCACCATTTTTTGAAGGTACAGGAAGGGGCAACCACAGCTACAGAACAGTTTTTCGCTGACTTCAGCCATGTGTCTTTTGTAGCTGCCTTTGAGGATTTGGTGCCCTTTATAGCCATCTACAATGTTGAAAGTGTCGGATTAGGTCCCTGCAGAACTTCTCTACCTTCAACCTGTTCACCATTTCTAAAATGTTGAGCATCAAGCATATCAAGGATTTCTCAAAGTTGCATATCTGCATCCCCGAAGCCAAAGGCACAAAGCAACATATGCAGAAGCTTTTAAACCCCATTTAGCTGTCTGATCTATAGAGGAGTGTACAAGAAATGACTTGAATAGCACTTGGGGGACGGGGGGGGGGTTAAAAGAAGAAAAAAGGCAAGTGTGCTTTGAAAATGCAGAGTGCCCTCTGTAAACCTTTCACACTAGCTAACAAATTTTCTTTACATAATATTTATTGAGATAACTGAGAAAGAATAAAAAAAAGTGAGCAAAAGAGAATAAATGACTTGTTTATTTACTTACATCGTTTGCTGTTTTTCACAATGCCATGTCAGTTGGTATTTGCTGCCTTAAGGGTAACATGTTGACATGCAAAAACCATGTTCTTTCCCCCTTTCTAAAAAGAATTACCCAAAACATTTTGCGATATGTGAATACCCAGCAAAAACTGGACAGGTCACCCCTGATATTGATATTGATTCATCCGCGGAATCAATATCCACAGTTTCATTTATTTGCAGCTGAAAAAATGGGGGCACATGCCATAGAGTCATGCTGAAAAATGCCTAGAGAAGTAGCCTCTCTAGGAATTGCCAGGTCCTCCAATGCAGCTGTATGGTATGTTTGTACTGAAAGACTTTTATTTTAATAGAGTTTGCTATTACCATGGTTTCACTTACAAATGGTAAGTTTGGGGATGTATCCTGCAGATATGGCAGGGGGTGGATGGGCAGGCTGTACAGTATTCTGACTTCTGTGTTTTTCTCTTAGACAGTGTTTCCAGAGTATCAGAAAACTATTTTTGTGTGTGGGGTGGTGGTGGTGGAAAATGAATAATGGTGAATATTTTTTTCTACACCTATATAAGAATATGGGATAAACATTTAAAGCAGTTGTTATCAGCTGTGATGGATCCCCTCTCCAGGCTGGCCCCACTGTTCCAAATCATAGAATCATAGAATTGCAGAGTTGGAAGAGACCATGAGGGCCATCCAGTCCAACCCCCTGCCACGCAGGAAATCTTGATCAAAGCATCCCCGTCAGATGGCAATCCAGCCTCTGTTTAAAGACCTCCAAGGAAGGAGACCTCACCATGCTCTGAGGGAGTGTGTTCCACTGCCGAACAGCTCTTACTGTCAAAAAGTTCCTCCTAATATTGAGGTGGAATCTCTGTTCCTGGAGCTTGCATCCCTTGCTCCATGTTCCAGTCTCAAATCCTTGGGTTCCTTGTGAAGTCGAAGGTTTTCACAGCCAGCATCCATAGGTTTTCCGTGATTTTTTTCCGGGCTGTGCGGCCGTGTTCTTGGGTTCCTGTTACTTATCTTGCCCCTTTTCCCCTTTTGAGATCCCTCCCTGGATTGGATACTTGGGCCTCAAGGTGATCCCTATATGGACCAATCAATGTATTGTTCAGTGGGTTCTCTGTGGTGATCCTGACCAGACTCTCAATCAAAAGTTAATAAGAACAGCCGGACACAGTTGTGTAAAAGAACATACAAGTAGAAGTTTATGAATACACATTTAGATCCCAGCATATTAACATGTGTACTATTTAATCATTCACAGCTCCCCCAAAGCCTATTCAGTTCTTCCTTCCTGGCTGGCTGTTCTATCTCTATTACAGCTTTTCCCCATCTCTATGCCAAATTTGAACTAGCATGGTGTAGTGGTTTGAGCATTGGACTATGTCTCTGGAGACCAGGGTTTGAATCCCCACTCAGCCATGGAAAACCACTGGGTGACCTTGAGCAAGTCAGCCTCAGAAGGCAAAAACAAACCTCCCCCTGAACAAATCTTGCCAAGAAAACCCTGTGATAAGTTCGCCTTGGGGTTGCCATAAGTTGGAAACAACTTGAAGGCAATCAGCAACAACATCTTTCCCTTATTTTCATTTTGCCATAGACAAGTCTCTGTTTTGTATCCTTTCTCCCCTGTAGACCCTCCTTGACAGCATTCCCTGAGCTGTGATTGCCTAGCACCAACCAGTCTTGCTTGGCTCCTTCCTTCACACCAGCTGTTACATTATTTTGCAAAAATAACAATATTTTGCCTTTGTTACCACCCCCAAAGGAATGTGTTCAAGGTAAAACAGTAACTTATAACACACTAGCCTAAATCCTATGGTTTGTTTCAATGAAAGTAAGAAGCAAAGACTGGGGAGAAGTCAATGAAATCTTCAGGAGAAACTGGAGACACATCTCAAGGTGCTCAATAGATCAATGATTTATTGCTAAAAGGACCTATACCTTTTGGCCTGCATATGCACTCAAAGGCCTTCCTTGAGGGCTATATAAAATAATTTTTAAAAGAAATACATAAATACAGAACAATACAATGCATAATTCTACAATATATGAAATCATTGCTGGGAATTCACAATCAGAGTTACCAATGCATAAGCTAGAGTACACATTCATAACTGATTTGTATTCACAATCCCTACATATTCAATAGTGTAGGAATTACATATGGATTGTAAAAGTACCCCAGTCCTGATTTACTGGGCAGCAGCCACTGTGAGCAATGGGGGTCTGTTCTCCTGTTGATCAGGATGCAGCAGACTGATATTTCCACCCCTCTCCAACAAGCAGGACTTTTTCAGATGTACCTTAAATCCAGAAGGAGCCGTTGGGAGAGGAACGCCGCTGCTCCATGGCAAGGGGCAGTTTCTGATGGTGGTACCCTCTGTGTTCCTCTTGTGGTACCCTCTGTGTTCCTTCCATGTCGCATGGAAGGAAAAGACACCACTTTTTATTCATGAAGAACTTCCGTGAGTAAAAAGTGGTGCCTTTTCCTTCCATGCGACACGGAAGGAACACAGAGGGTAACACGAGAGGGACGGTGGCGTCAGAAACTGCCCCCTGCCACGGAGTAGCTGCTCTCCTGACTGCTCCTTCCGGATTTAAGGTATGTCTGAAAAAGTCTGCAATCTCTATCTCTGGTGCTTGGAAAAATTGTGACAGGGATCCTGCTCCTAACTGTTGCATTGGGGATTGCTGGCAGGGAATGTGAAATGTGAAAACACCGGTCAGCTGTGTACTAGTTGACAGAAAAACAGACCCCTGTCACTTGTAGTGGCTGCTGCCCAGGAAGTCACAATGGGTGAGGGGATAGATGCTACTTAGCTATGTAACTAAAATATGGTTGGATCCACCCACCCCATATCCATGGAACCAATCTCCACGGTTTCAGTTATCCATGGCTGAAAAAAAAAAAGGGACACATACCATAGATTTGCTCTGGTAAATGCCTACATAGGCATCCTCTCTGAACATCTTCTAGGTCCTCCAATGCAACTCCATGGTATGTTTGTACCAGAAGTCCTTTATTTTAATAGGGTTTGCTATTATCCACAGTTTCTGGTATTCACGGTAAGTCTGGGAACTGAACCACCACAGATACGGGGTCCGACTGTAGTTATGTAACTAAGTAGCTGATCTAGGATTGTGGCCATTATTACATTTGTACACTGCCTGTGGCCTGTACATTTGTTGCTGTTGTGTGCCTTCAAGTCATTCCCTACTTACGACAACCCTAAGGTGAATCTATCACGGGGTTTTCTTGGCAAGATTTGTTCAGAGGGGGTTACTTCTGCCTTCCTCTGAGGCTGAGAGAGTGTGACTTGCCCAAGGTCACCCTTTGGGTTTCCATGGCTGAGCAGAGATTCCAACCTATTTGAAACTGAACTTCAGAAATTTCTGGAGCTGACGCTTTCACACTATTTATAAGTACTGCACAAAAAGAAGAAATATGAACTGAGGCTAAAGTTTTTTTTTTTTAAAGTCAGCAGATGGTAAGGAAAAAAGTGGGGGCTGAAGGAAAGGGGTCCATTGGAGAACTCAGAGGAAATTCATACGAGTGGGAGGAGGTCAAGATCCTTATTTAGGCTCTGGGGGACCAAAGATTTTAATTTTAAAATCCGCTCACGTCTTTTCTTGTCAGAATGCTCTCATCAATAGTATTCACCTTTCCTATAGCCCAAAATCTAGGGTCTGTCGCAGGATGATATTGTTCCAAGAATGACTCACACAGGAAGCAAGTGTTGTGTTTCTTATGTTACAAAGCCTCATCCCTCAATGTTATGTTTCTTGAGAGGTCTGATTGTTGTTCCCACATAAATCTTTGGGCACTTGCATTGCATGGCATAGATAAGAAACTGCTTCTGTAAATGGTGAAGTGGTGCAAACTGTTGGTTCATTTGTCATTGTTCATTGTCATCAAGTCAACTTCAATTTAAGGTGACTTTATGAATGAAAGACCTCCGAGCCACTCTATCCTCAACAAACTTGCTCAGGTCTTGCAGTCTCAGAGCTGTGGGTTCCTTGAGTGGATCTATTTGTATGCTACTATAATAGGGTGTTCCTCTTTTTCTAGTGCCTTCTATTTTACCAAACATTATTGTCTTTTCTAATGAGTCATATCTTCTCATGATATGTTCAGAATATGACAGTCTCAGTTTAGTCATCTAGGATTCTAGGGAAAGTTCAGGCTTGATTTGCTCCTAGACCCATTTATTCACCTTTTTGGCAGTCAGGGCATTCACAAAACTCTCCTCCAGCAACACATTTCAGATGAATTGATTCCCACCCTCCCAATGAGATTTCTTCACTGTCCAGATTTCAGACCCATACACAGAGATTGAAAATGCCATGGCATGGACAATCCTGACTTTAGTGGTTAGTATGGTCTGTAAATGCACTCATCATGGAAGTGCACCTGCAAGAGCCACAGGGATGATTTAACTAGGTATTGAGTCAAACTTCAAGAACTAGAATTATAGAGTCATAGAGTTAGAAGAGACCACAAAGGCCATCTAGTCCAACCCCCTGCCATGCAGGAATACACAATCAAAACATCCAGCCTCTGTTTAAAAACCTCCAAAGAAGGAGACTCCACCACACTCCCAGGCAGTGTATTCCACTTCCGAACAGCTCTTACTGTCACAAAGTTCCTCCTAATGTTTAGATGGAATCTCTTTTCCTGTAATTTGAGTCCATTGCTCTGTGTCCAAGTCTATGGAGCAGCAGAAAACAAGCTTGCTCCCTCTTCAGTAGGACATCCTTTCAAGTATTTAAACATAGCTATCATGTCACCTCTCAACTCCTCTTCTCCAGGCTAAACATACCCAGCTCCCTAAGCCGCTCCTCATAGGGCATGGCTTCCAGTCCTCCCACCATTTGGGTTGCCCTCCTCTGGACATGGCCCAGATTGTCCATATCTTTCTTGAACTGTGGTGCCCAGAACTGGACACAGTATTCTAGGTGAGGTCTGACCAAAGCAGAAGAGTGGCACTATTACTTCCCTTGATATAGACTCTATACTCCTATTGAGTATATCAATTAGCTTACTCTAGTTAGAACTAACCATCTGGATTCCAGCTGCTATTTCCAAGTTCTGCCTCTACTGAAACTCCTCTCAAGTGTGCAGGAATGACAATGCATGCACACATGAACAATGAGGCACCATGTGGCACAGCACACAGCCTGCTACTCTGCACACGCATGTTGCTGAGGCTCATTTTGAACTTCTGATGGTAACAGATTGCTAGGGACCTGGGCAATTTCTGTTGGTTTTTTTTTTCCTAGCATGTTTTTAAGCAAAAGAACCGAACAGCCTTTTGGCTTTTAAAGGAGTACAAAAAATGCAAAGAAAAAAACCCAGGGCATTGGGGAGGAAATGAACACAGCAGATAGATGGCAAAGGGAAATCACCAACAATGAGGGAGTAGGCTGGGAACTCAGGCAGTGCTCCTGAGTTTGAAAACAAGGGGATTGCAAGCATGTTTATTCTTTCATCTGTGGCATGTTCAACACGCATCACACTGTTGTATATGCTCTTGGGGTTTTTCACTCCTGAAAGTCTTTCAATGATGATGATGATGGTCGGCATTCTGTTAGAAAGTTACAGTGTCGTAAAACATCTTCCAATCATGTTAACTTGAATTTCACTATGTGCAATGCACATATTTTCAGGAGGGGAGGGGAGATGTAGCTATGCCATTGGTACCACTACACAAGTGGAGCCAGAGGCATGGCCATTGTGCACAATGAGTTCTGATGTGCAAGGTGTGTACTGATGTATGAGCCCAGATACACAATGCATCTTGATGCACAACATGTCCCGACACAAAATGTTTCCCACTGTACAATGGAAATCTCATTGCACAATGGGACACCTTGTGTGGTGTTGTATCATGCATTTCATTCATAAAGTCATTGTGATGTGTTGTCATGATCATGCTATCTCAGGAGAGGACCTCCACCTCCCACATTGGTCTTAACCCTTAGTTTACCTAGTCATGCTGACAAGACAAAATTTGCTGATAATGGGAAATGTAGTCTTTGCAGAATGATGGGAGTGCCACCACCTTTGCAGGATGATGGGACTACCTTCATGACAAACCCATTCAGAGGGGAGGGCTAAACTCTGCTCTACAGCAGCTATTTTTAACAAAGAAATTAGGTGTGTTAATTGCTCATGAGAAACCCAGCTCATGCATCCTTTGGACTAAGTTAATGTGGCCGATGGGTTATCAGCATCTACTGTGATTGAGGGAAAATAGCAGTTTAAGAGAGTTGGCTGGTGTTGGCTTCTTCTTGCAATGTTTATTCCAATTGCCTCTGAGGGACTGGTTCAGACTGTGCTACGATGCTTCTTTTCTTAGATTTCATCTTTCATGCTCTGTATACAGTATATGGAAGTGTGTGGTTTCTCTTTTCCTTCCAGAAAGAAGCAATATGTTGAAAGGAACATTTAGTTCCTCTTTAATCTAATTCTGCTCAGAACAGGCCGTTTTAGTCAGCAGCTCTTGTATTGGCTAAGTATCACTGCTCCCATAATTTCATAATCAGACTTAATTAAAAGAGCAATTTAGGTGTCCTGCCAATTAGCCCTCGTTTAGCTTAGAGGCTCACTGTGTTGCATCAACTTCGGGGAGGCTTTGTGTGTTAAGAGTTTTTCTTTTCTTTTTTTAAGACTCCAGAGCACTCATGGAAAACCCTGCCACATCCCAAGGTTATAAAGGAGGAACAGCCTGGGAAATTCCCCGAACATCTTGGATAATAGATACCTCAAAATCTACCTTCTTAGATAGATGTGTTTCACACTACACAGTTATACCACTTTGGTACCACTTGAACTGCTGTGCTAACACACATTGGAAACCACTTAGTACCTAGTGTGCTATAAAGCAGTGTAGATGTGTAAAATGCAGTTGCTTAACAATTTGTAAGCCATTCTGAGAGGCTTTGTGGCTTAAGAATGGAGTATAAATACACACACACTATTGAATCCTGGGATTTGTAGTTTGGAGAGGTACGAGAGTTCTTTGACAGAGAATTCCACATACTGCATGAAACTAGAAGTTCCAGAATTCCAATGAAGGGAACCATGGCAGTTACAGCAGTTCCAAAATGTTGTAACTATAGTGTGAAGGGGATCTTGCATACTTTCTTATGTATTTTGTCAGAACTCCAATACTATTGCACAAGAGAACAGATATATTTTGTCATTTTGCAGTTTCCAGATGTCTCAAAGGAGGATTTCAGTTTTGTAAAGAGAACAGAATGTCAATAGCCATGTTTAAGTATCTGAAGGGATGTCATATTGAGGATGGAGCATGCTTATTTTCTGCTGCTCCAGAGACTAGGACATGGAGCAATGGACTTAAACTACAGGGACAGAGATTCCACCTAAACATTAGGAAGAACTTCCATACAGTAAGCTGTTCAGCAGTGGAATGTACTGTGTGGGAGTGTGATGGAGTCTCCTTCTTTGAAGGTTTTTAAACAGAGGTTGGATGGCCATCTGTCAGGAGTGCTTTGATTGTGTATTCCTGCAGGGCAGGGGTTAGACTAGATGGCCCTTGTGGTCCCTTCCAACTCTATGATTCTATGATCATTCACATTGATTATTTTAATGTGAAAAGATCGTGAGCTCAGTTCAGCTTGCAAGTTTTTTATGTTATTTGCCACCATATTGGCTTCGACGTATGGTGATCCTATGAATGAGAGATCTCCATGAGCCTCAGTTGTCAACAGCCCTGTTCAGGTTTTGCAAACTCAGGGCAGTTGTGGATTCCTTGGTTGAATCTACCCAACTTGTAACATTGTCTTCTTCTGCTATTATTTTCCATTTTACTGAGCATGGCCATCTTTTCCATAGAGTCATATGGTGTCTCAAGATATCTCCAAAGTACAACAGCCTCAGTTTAGTCATCTTGGCTTCCAGCTAGAATTCAGGCCTAATTTGCTCTAGAATTCATTCATTTGTTCATTCATGGATATGGAGTATCCATAGAACTCTCATCTGGTGTCACATTTCAAATTAATTTTCTTTCTGTCAGGTTTCTTCACTACCCAGCCTTTACAACTATGAATAGACATAAGAAAAACTGTAGCATGGATGATCCTGACTTTTATATTTAATTCTACATCTTTACATTTGAGAACCTGATTGAATTCTTTCATTTCTGCCCTTCCAACTCCCAGCCTTCTGATTTTTTAACTACAGTCTCCATATTCATTAGTGACTGAGCCAGAGCACAGAACACATTCATTTTGACGTTTTCATTACCCAATGTAAAGTCTGAGTAGTCTACCCCATACAAATGCTTCAGCTCAGAATTTTTCAGTTCTAAATCTTTTGCAGCTTGTTTCAGATGATGGATCTAAAATGAACAGTAGATCCCACAGGCCTGAAGTCTGCACAGCCCTTTTCTAAGTGGGTGTATTCATTTTGAAGGTTTTAAACATGTAGAAGTTTTTTCTGCAGAAGTTTTTAAACATGTTTGCAGAGGTGCCTTTAAACATCTGCAAAGGCTTTTAAACAAAGACTTTGCATCCCACTTTGTTTAAAGGCTTTTGAACTGTAGGCAAATCTATGGTCAGCTCAACATAATTAATGCACAGAGGCTTCAGTACAGACAATTATCACACAACCTTCAACAGGAATCCAAACTGTGTTTAAAAGAATGAGCTAATTTCATTGTGGGATCAGAAGTGGCCTGAAGGAAAGCATATAGACCAAGGGAGAGAGATTTATGCAAGGAGGAGAGGAGAGACTGAACAAAATGTTCTTGGTGACAGAATAAAAATTTCTCTTCCATTTCTGGACAAAATTGTTATCCTCTGACAAATGCGGCAAGATCCAGTCTCTTGCGCAGAGCAGCAAAACCTTGCCAAGTTGTAAAATTCACAGATCTATAGTTTCAAATTGAGCTACCTCATTTAAAGTGAATGAAGAAAGAACAAAAAGTAAATCAGCCTTAAATTGTTTCCCAGGGGAACTGAAAGTACCATTAGGGCTTGCTGTTAGGAATACCTGTCTTGCATCTCTGAGATTTGCATCAACAACCTAGGCCTCCTGTTCATCACAATTTTCAAGTTGTAAAAAGCTGGATGTTTATCACAAATAATGCCTCCACTCCACTAGTTCTACTCTGTTTTATGCTGTCCTTTAACACATTCTAGGACTTTGTAAGTTGTCTCTAAAAACGTCCAGTATTATATTATCTCACTGGTGGCTCAAGTTTCAACTTCATAAAAAGGAACACAAAGACAGCATCCACCAGTGGTTCCCATGTCATTGGGGTGCTGAATCTGCTACTCCAGAGACTAGAACATGGAGCAATGGATGCAAGCTCCAGGAACAGAGATTCCACTTCAATGTTAAGGGGAACTTTCTGACAGTAAGAGCTCCCTCGGAGTGTGGTGCGGTTTCCTTCCTTGGAGGTCTTTAAACAGAGGCTGGATGGCCATCTGTCAGGGATGCTTTGATTGTGGTTCTTGCGTGGCAGGGGGTTGGACTGGATGGCCCTTGTGGTCTCTTTCAACTCTACAATTCTAGGATTCTATGATTCTATTAATCCACTCTGGGCTTTATTGTGAAGCTTAAACGTGCTGGAAAATGTGAGAGATAGCAATGGATCTCTCAAGCAGAGAATTTAATAAGCTGGGCAGATGTTGGACACTCCACCAGCCCACTCCGGCCCATGCGTAAGGTCCAGGAGAGAAAGAAATTAAACTTAGCCTTCTTTATCAGGTATGTATAAGTAGTGTTACTCAAAATGCTTTTTCATAGTCAGCACAGATTCATCTTCTTGAAAAAAGGCAAGAAAAGAAACTAGTACTATATGGTATCAAGAAAGCTGGAGCAACTCACCTAGACAAGCTGTTAGCACATATGCTTCAAGGAGGAGAGTGGAGCAGGGGGTGAGGTGAGGGTAGATGAGACCTCAGAGAACAATGGAAAGGCTACATAATGCAGGAAGAGAGTGTGTGTACAAACACACAAATAAAAACCCCAGGAAGTTGCCATAAACACCCTTTGACTAAACTCCTAGAAAGTAACATGTACAGTAATCTAACTACCAGTGAGCCTAGGCATGCAAAGTTTGCTAATTTCAACAAAAGGAGCTATCTAGGGTGCTGAATCTAGTTTGAGGATTGGCTTAAGCACCTTGGATAGATCGTTAAAAGTTCAGGCTGAAAACTGAAGGGAATAATTTCCTCACTGACTCTGGAGTCACCGCTGCACAATTATCTGTGTTTTCATTGACCAAAACTTCATATGAAGGTGTGGCATCCATCAAACCAGGCTCCGTCTTGGTATTGTTTTGTCTAGTGGACCATGGAAATCAGTATTTTAAATGAATGCAGAGTCTAACATGGAGCTGACCCTACAGCACCAGCTTAACAGAAATGCCTTCCCATAGCCCTTCCCTCTGCAGACTTCCCCTCATAGCTGTCAGAAAACCAGTTCTTGAGGAAGGTCTAGCCCTGTGAAGCAGGTTCTAGATGTGCGCAGGTGCTGTAGCAGGGAGGAGATTGTGCCTTCCTTATATCTTTCATTGGATTCTGCTGTTCCATCAATGGAAATTCAGCTTGAATCTTCTGTTAAACCTGTGCTGCTCCTTTTACTCTTCCTAGACTCCTTTGTATGTTGAAGGATGAGTGGTTCACTGTTTCAGCTGTGGTTGACAGGCAAGGTTGGATACCAGAGCAGTATTCCAGGTGGGGTGAAGGACCATCAAGAGCTGCTAGTACAGCCAGGTAAAGTGTAGGAGCATTGAATTTAGGCAAGATGCAGCAGGATCATGGCAAATTCCCAGTTTCTTGTTATTTGCTGCCATGTCAGCTTTGACTTATGGCAACCCTATAAATAAGAAACCTCCAAGATGCCCCATTCATCAACAGCCTTGCTCAGGTCTTGCAGATTCAGGCCTGTGTATTCCTTGTTTGAATCAATCCATCTGTATTCTAGCTTTCCTCCTTGTCTACTGCTTTCTACTTTTCCCAGCATTATCATCTTTTCCAGGGAGTCATGGTGTCTCATGATATTTCCAGAGTATGATAGCCTCAGTTTAGGCATTCTAGTGAGAGATCTTCAGGCACTGTGGCCTAAATCCAATAGTTATTCACAACTCATTGAATCAGTTGCAAAATGATAAATCAACATTTATGTAAATCCCATCGATTCAATGTGTCTAGCTGCGATTACACTGAGACCTCAGTTTTTATTGAAGGGGATTCTTTGGGGGTTCATGGTAAGATGAATTTCTTCTCCTTACTCCAGTCTAACTCTTTCTCCTATTCTCCTGCCTCTTTTCTAAATTGTGGAAAGCAATTCAGCTCTGAATTACCCCTGGCAAAATAAGAATTGTACAGACCTATGGATGCATCCAGCAGCAGGTGATGCATTTAAGCAGTATGACTGTGCTGAATGTGCTGCTTACCATTTAATCGTGTTTTCCATCAGTTGGGGGAGCGGGGAACCTAACCCAAAATCTTTCTTGCAACTGGAGGGGATAAACAAAACTCCCAGAGAACTGGGTCAGAATGAAATCTGAAAGCACACTTTTGCCCTATAAGCCTCAGGAGGAGGAAAGGGGAAGGTCAAAACTTAATCCCTTAAATTCCTGAGTTTAAAGTAGCCTGAAATCCGCGATAATGAAATCAATTGAGCTTTGATTATTATCTTCAGCTCTTGCTATTTCCCTGAAGGTAAACTGTGCGCTTTTGTTCTGAACTTAAGAGTTCTGCTGGTGCAGGCTGGCAGAGTTGGACTGCTGCAATGCTCATGCAGGAATGCTCCCTAACTGTCCCATTTAGCATTTTTTCTCCCTGTTTTCCCTCTCTTTTGGGGGTGAGGCGATGTAATAAATTACCTGTGTAACCTTAAGTAAAGAAATAGGCCAAGATTCTGCATCAGAAGCTATGGCATATAACTTTATGATGAAGTAGCTACATCCCTGATGTTATCTGCAACCTTCTAGTAAATTGCAATTATGTGTATTGGGGAGTCTTGTACAGTGTCCTGTTGTGCAGCAGGACCTATAGCGCTATGATGCCCACTGCACAAGAGGACTCATTGCACAACAGACACCCTTATGGCCCTGCTTGCACAGTATCTCAGACAATGTCTGCTCTCCTCTTGAGAATATGGACATTGTGCATCATTGCAGTTCACCTTTATGTGTTCCTAAGTCAGTTCATGATGATGTAAATACCTAACAGGATATCAGCCATAACTTCTCCTCTGCCTCCCAAGTGTGGAAACACATCAAAGTGCATGCTACACCCAATCCCATAAAGCCACATTGGCTGGTGGCTCCCATGTCTGTGAGTAAATGAGTCCACTCCCAAGTTTTGAAGAGCTTTAAGGGAGATGTCCAAGGTGCTGAAACCTCAATCAGGTTCAGCACCTTGGACAGGTCCTTTAATGTTATCCAAATCCCAGAGCCAATTCACCAGCCCACTGAGAGGAGAGACACTGGCTGCCACTGTCTTAAAGCAAGACTGAGGGACCTCTTTCATCCTGGGGACTAAACTTGATTTCAGAGAGGTTCTCAGAGACCATACTGTGGTGGCAAGTGGATCAAAAAGCAAATGGATAGAGCTAAAAATGCCAGCTTCAAGCTCTTGCTTCCAGTATTAGAGTCTCAGGGGACTCATTTTTACCTTTAAGGAAGGGGGCCTGGCCACCCGTGGATGCTGAGAGGGCCATATTTGGCTCAAGGGCAAGAGGATGCCTTGAAGTAGTAGATGCAATGTTTCACTGGCATACAGCTGGTGTGTGTACACAATAGCCCTTTGAATTAAGACTAGGAACAAACAAAGCTACCTCACACCAGATCACTTTGTTGGGTCTCTCTAATCCTGTACTGTTTACACTGGTAGAACCTGGTTCCCCATCTGAATTGGTCTTACATGAAAAACCTGTCTGAACTAATCTTGCCAAGAAAACCCCTTGATAGCATCGCCTTAAGGTCACCATAAATCAGAAATGACTTGAAGGAACAAAATAATAGACAGACAAAGCTGTGAAAGGTTTTTTGGTTTGGGGTTTGTTTTTTAACCACAACACCTAAAATCTCCAAAATAGCATGGCCACTAGCCATGGTATGTTTCAAATATGTAGGCCAGCCTTCCCCAACCTGTTGCCCTCCAGATGCTTAAAATTACTGTCTCCTAACTATTGGCCATCCTTTCTGGGGCTGATCAGAGTCGTAGTCCAAATGTTTAGTAGTTGCCCCAATATGGAAGGCTCTCTTCTAGGCCTTATCAGTGGCAAAGATTTAGTACGGCTCTTAGGATATATCTCAAATGGTGGTGTGCATTGTATTCCCATTTTATCCCCACAACAACCCTGTGAGGTAGGCTAGACCAAGAGCTGTGGCCCAAGATCAGCAGTCTTGCTTCATTTGAACCTGAGTGTCTCCTCTGTCTGTTAAACCAGCTCTTCTCAAAAAGTTCACTGGAAACAAATGGAGAGAGAATATAATAGCAGGGAAAAGTTTAATATTGCTTTTAATCCATCAGCTCTACAACCTCGAATTGCTTTTGTGGTTGAATGACCACCATGTCTTCTACAAGGATTAACTTATATATACTGTTATTAGGATAGCAGCAATTCAGTTTTTCAGAAGATTGGAGGATTAACCCCCCCCTCTTAATCTATGCAAAAAGTAGGACACCATTCTTTGCTTCTCATTAAGAGAGAACTATTACATTTTTTCCCAGTAAAAGCTTGGTTTTGTCATCTAGATAATAAAGGATGGATTCTTACATCTGGCGTTCTACTCAAGTGTTCCTGAAATAAATCTCCATCCTATATTGTGTATGGTCAGGAATCCATGTGCCGGATCAACAAGCAACACTGAAGCAACACCTTGAATTATAACAAAGTTCAGGCATATCAAACCCCTCACCACTGACCTTGCTTTATACTCTGAATGCAGCAACCCATCAGATCTAGTCATTAGAAGCCACCTAGTGTGAAAACAGTACACTTGCAAATGGCTTCCTGTACTAAATGGGAAAGGCAAAACATTGGTTTCATACGACTGTGAGCATGGATTGTCAGGCTGCTCTAGTGAAGAAGATGGATAACATCTGCT
Source organism: Gambelia wislizenii (assembly GCA_030847615.1). NCBI lineage: Eukaryota > Metazoa > Chordata > Lepidosauria > Squamata > Crotaphytidae > Gambelia > Gambelia wislizenii. The sequence continues at coordinate 5,971,704 of JAUMIR010000008.1, forward strand.
GATTATTACAGTACAGCAAGTCCTAATGGAATTCAGCAGCTTACTGGCCATGCTAACTGGGAACCCTGGCTGCTGGAGGCTTCCATATCAAGGGCTCATGAATCTACTCCAGGGTTTAATCAAACTTTTACAGGAGGTGTCTAAATGCTGAATCCCATTCCAAATAAAGAGATAGCTCCTTTAAAGTCTGGGATAAAACAGAGACTGTGTAGTGTAGTGGTTTGGCATTGGACTAGGACTCTGGAAAACCAGGATTTGAATTCCTGCTCAGCCATGGAATTCCATGGAGAGGCTTTGGCAAATTGCAGTCAGCTTTAGAGGAAGGCAATGGCAAACCTGCTGTGAATAAATCATTGAGCCAGGATAGTACAGTGATTTGAGTGATGGGCTAGAGCTCTGGAAGACAAGGTGTGATAATGGAGCTCTCCCATTATCTGGGCAGCACAACCAAGCAGGTAAATACAGGGTTAAGGATGTATGAGATTAAGTCAGTAGATAGTTGACCAATGAGATGACTTCCTGGAGGGAGCTTCAAGATGCTTTTGTGAAAAGGTGATAAATACCACCTTGGGGCATGAGGCAGAGAGAAGAACAAAGAGAGACCTGAGCCAGAGGGAATGTCAACCCAGCTTCAGGGGTATGGTAGAAGCTGAGCCAAAAGGTCCAGACTCCCAGTCCCCATGAATTTCCAGGGCATCTGGCCTGCAGCTTCTCGTGAGTCCTATAGGGAACTATTTAGCTTAGTTGCATCAGAGCTTATGTTTGTTTTATAAGCTTGGCTGGAATGACTAGACTATCTATAACTTTGTAACTCCTCAGTGTGCCCAAAAGGAAGGTACCTTTCATGAAAGAGATATCTCTGTTATGCTATGTAGTTTCTGCTTAGAGTAAACTTCCCCTAAAGTTCTCCTTTCTCCGCACTCTTTTTCATGTGCCTTGCTCGGTTCTCTCCCCACAGGGATGGTAGGAGGTGACGCTCTGGAGAGTCAGAGTGGAAAGTACAAAGGAAACCCAGGCAACATCCCATTGTGTTGCTATGCATGGGAAATTCAATTCATCTAGCTGTACCCGGCATAACACACACCATTACAAAACTCCCCAAAACCTATGCGGTAGACCTCATAACAATCCTGTAAGGTATACTGGTGGATTTTTAAACTCCTCCTTTCCCTTCCCAGTGTTTCACACTTTTCCTGGAACTGCTGCTGCCAGTTGACTGCCTGGGTCCTGTCACAGGCAGCCCGTTGCCACTGCCGCCACCACAAGTTGACTGTCTGGGTCACAATCTGGGTCACCGATTGAGTGGTGGGATTGGATTGTGAGGTGGAGAGGGAATTTGCATGTGGGTGGTGATTGGTTGGGTGTGTTTCCTAAGCAGCCAATCGGCACACTGGGAAAGGCAACATACCCAAAAGTTGTATATATATAGATGGGTGGTGGTGGCGGCAAGATTCTATTAGCTAGTATAAATGGTCAACAGAGTGCCTGTTCTGCTCAGCAGAAGCAGGAGGAAGGGAACCCCCCCACACACACACGAAAAAAAAATATATCACACTAGGGTTGGAATTCCTTTTGCTCAGCCACAGAAACCCACTGGGTGACTTTGGGCAAGTCACACTCTTTCACCCTTAGAGGTAAGCAGTGCCAAATCTCCTCTGAAGAAATCTCTCCCCCCCTCCCCACAACCCCACTTCCAAACCCTTAAGACAGGGTCACCATAAGTCAGTCAACTTGAACAAGGAGAAAGCAGGGCAGACCCAACACCTCACTGACATAGAAATCACTTATTTATTTATTTATTTATTTATTTATTTATTCCCCGCCCTTCAGCCACAAGGCTATCAGAGCAGCTTACAAATTGTTTTTTAAGCAATAGCAATTTACACATCTACACTGCATTAAGCAATTTCCAATGTGTGTTAGCTAATTGCCCCCACAAGCTGGGTAGTCATTTTACTGACCTACGAAAGGATGGAAGGCTGAGTGAACCTTGGAGCCCTCTGGAATCGAACTTGCAATGTGGTGATTTACAGTACTGGCATTTAACAACTGCGCCACCACATGAAAACCATCACCTACAACTACAGGGCAATTCTGGGACTTGTTGAAGACAACAACATTTCCAAACTCACAGGGACAACTTTAAAAAAAATGAAGGATTCTTTTAACCTGACTTTTCAGAACACAGGAGGGCAAGTTAAGATTCAAAGCATGGTGCCTGGCATGCCTTCAGCTGCTCCTACAGCTGTTAGAGCATTCTAACAGTTGCTATGTATTCTTCACCGATAGCTTAGTCCTCTAACAACACTCCTGGGGGTTGTAAATAGCAGGCAATGCTTGGTTGTTTGCTTGCAACTGGACCAGACAGTCATTATTCTTTAGCAAGGTATATACCCTTTTAAAGGCACCAGATCTCATATGATCTTGGAAGCTAAGCACGGTCAGGCTGAATGATATGGAATTCTAGGATTTGTAGTTTTGTGAGATATTTAGCCTTCCCTGTAAGAGAGCTCTGGTGCCACAACAAACTACCAATCCCAGGATTCCATAGCACTGAGCCATGGCAATTAAAGAAGTGTCAAACTGGATTATTTCTGCAGTATACATGTAGCCTTATTTTTAAAACTCTTTTATCTCAAAGCATGAATTTCAGCCAGTGGCTAAGTGCAGAGCTTTGGGAAGTTATTTTCTTGGACTACAACTTCTAGGCAATTTGACCATGTTGAGTAGGAAATTATGCAGTCCAGAATTGTAACTGTTCCTGCACTCAGTATCTGCAAGTTTATTAGCTCTGTTCAGCCCATCTAGTTCCTTTTGTAACTGCAAGTTCTTTCAAGGTGACCTTACTGAAGAGGCTCCATCCAAAGTAGAGGCCAGAAATAATTAGCTATTCACCTCCACACACGGCGAAAAATTATTTCTTATAATTAAATGCATCCAGCTTTGTCTGTCAGGAGCAACGGAAATGCCAAACGAATCCTGTGAAAGCTCTTCAAGGAAAATTTATTCTGCTCCCGTGAATTTAAACTACCCAAATGATTCATGGATTCCATCTGAATATCAGATGAAATGTTTAGCTCAAATTCTTCCAGCAGTGTTCTTGCAATTAGCAAATGAGCAAGAAACAAAAAGTTTGGGACATTCTGCCACTTTGTTGAAAGGCAAGAAGGCTTCAATCAAAATGACTATGACATTTTTGTATTCTCAAGGTCTGAGAATCATCATCATCATCATCATCAAAGAAACAAAACTGAAGACTTTGCTATGCAAGCAAAGGATGGTAGGTAGTGAGGAATTGCATTGTAATGGGATGCAGTTATTTTGTGTGTGTGTGTGCTAGGAATCAGCTTGGATGTCTCTGAAAGTAAACTAAGGAGATTTTCACACCGGGGCCAAAAACCCCATTTCTGTCCTGCAAGCTGCTCTCCCATTCCTGCAATGGAATGGAGGTAAATGTTTGCACACTTACCTCCATTTGGCTGCAGAAACGGGCTCCCGAACTCCTTGCCGGCTGGCTGTAAATGCAGCTGTCGTAATTGCCTTTATGACCTGCCGGCTGAAATCCTGCTCATTCTCGTGAGAGAACAGGCGGGAGGGAAATTCAAAAATAACCCGCCCAGCTGTCAAATCAAGAAAATGCAAAAAGTAACCCGGGGAGGGGGAAGAAAGGGTCCCACTTACCTGGATGTCCCATTCATGACTGGAAGTGCTTGGCACGGACCTCCTCCCCTATGCCTGTCATTCCAGAATTGGGATGGAGCTGCTGTTCGCACACCCGTGATCCGTTAGAGAAATGGAACCAGGTGTTTAATAATGACTTCTCCCCAGGAATACTATATCACAGGGAGATAACAGAACAGCCACACTGAGGGAATGGAACAGGGTGAATGTCGTCTGAAAGAAAAATCTTTCAGCGACCCTGTTCCGTTCCTATAACGGAACAGATTGCCTCTGTGAAAATCTCCTAAGTCTGTGAAAGCCAATGCGACAAATTTCTGTCTCTCAGTTAGTCTCAAAGGTGCTACAAAAGCCTCTTGCTTACTGACATTCCAGACTAACATGGCTATGTCTTTGAATTCTACACTGGTGTTCAAGGTTATTTTCATAGCCATTTCCCATAAAACACACCTAGGACGGTGTCTAGGGCAGAGCTAGGCAATCTACACCCAGTCTGGGTGACACTCAGCAGACCAAACAGCAAAGGCCCATTATGTTGTTGCTCTTTTGGTAGAAGTACAGTACAGCTCCCATATCCATGGGGAATACATTCCTGGACTTACCGTAGAAATGTGAAACTGTGGATAATAGCAAGCCCTACTGAAATGAATGACTTCTGGCCCAAGCATACCATAGGGTTGTGCTGGAGAACCTAGAGATTCCTAGAGAGAACACCTCTCTAGGCATTTTCTATGTCCTCCAGCATGACTCTACGGTCAACTTCCAGCAGAAGCATACAATAGAATTGTGCTGGAGGACTTAGAAAATGCCTAGAGAGAACCTTTTTTTTTTTTTTGATGCAGGTAAATGAAACCATGGGTACTGGTCCTGTGGATACAGTGGTTGTACTATAGTTGCAGTAGTAGTGCTGTTGCTTTGACTACCTTGGAGATCTGAGATTTCATCTCTGGGGAAACTTCCTGCATCAATGCAGATCACAGCTATTTCATACTGTCATTGTATTCCTAGAGGCTGTGGACAATTGGTCCAACAGTGATCAACCTAGTCCATCAAAATTTAATGAACAAAAGGTGACAGTCCTAGAGAAAAGAGGCTCATATAAAGGTGACTGCAGTGGAAGTCAAATGCTTCACCTTGAATTCTTCTTTACATTACATCTGCATACATCACTAACTTCCAGCCTATGTACATGTATGAAGCTCTGTGTAGATGTATGTGCCTTCAAGTTCTCTGCTGACTTACAGCAACCCTATGAATTTCACAGGGTTTTCTTAGGCAAGGAATACTAAAAGGTAGTTTTGCCAGTTCCTCCCTCTGAAATGCAGCCTATAGCAACTGATATTCATTGGCAGTCTCCTATCCAAGCACTGACCAAGGCTGACCCTGCTTAACTTCCAAGATCAGATAGGATCTGATGCCTTTAGAGGGTTTGGTTTGCCTCATTCAGTATCATCTACTCAGAGGGATTGTTGAATTATGGTCTGCTCGTTCAAGTGCCCTAAGGAACATTCCCACTGAAATGAGTGAGGCAGTTTATTACTTTATGAGAGCTGTCTACATTTTTCAGTACCATTTTGAGGTATGCCTCTTATGTGTTTATTTACGAGCTCCTTTGTACTTGGCTGGTTATCTGTTCATCAAGAACACAAGGTCTTCTAATGGGAAGGTGGGCCAAAGGCAGCCATCCTTTTACTGCTGTCCTGAGAATTATATGATGGCCTAAATCCAATAAATGATTTGCAATCAAGATTTTAAAGAAGAAGGCTTTGCAACAGTTGTCATGAAACAACCTTTCTCTCTGCCTTCTCTTTATAAGGAAATGTAGAACATCCCATCCCAAAGTCTTCTAACATCTAATTGTACCTGTGTTACCAACCGCTCCCATACTTTGACTGGAATTCAGGTAGGGACATCTTCATGCATAAGTGTCCCTTGTGCATGCTGATGTGCTTTTTGGGGTGCTGTGGATGTTTGTATTCCCATACTCTCTGAGAAGTGCCCAAAGCATCCCTCGCAACTTTCTGTAAAGCCCCAAAGCCACCTCATACAGGCACTCCATGCTTCAAGGTGAGCAGGCAGGATTGGAGAAGTGTCTGACAACCCCCCTGCCCCCAGCCGGATGCACAACGATTGCAGAAGTGCTGAGACCCCTGAAGGGCCTCCATGGATCTCAGCACTGATGTCATCATTGGGCATTTGGCTGTAGGGAGTAGGCAGACCTTCTTGGAGCCTGCCTGTTTGGCATGAAGCACAGAATGGCCATGCAAGGCTGCTTCAGGGCTTTACAGTACAGTAACACCCCTGTATCCACTGATTCACCATCTGCTGATTCAATTATCTATGGTTGGTGACAGTGGGGGCCTGTGTGGGGGTGTTCCGGTGGTGCAACAGAGCTGGCAGGGGGTGGACGGGGGAGGAAAGTTTGGCATTTGCTATTATCCATGAATTTTAGCATCCACGGAGGACCCCAGAACCAATCCCCCATGGATACGGGGGTGCTACTATATATTGAGGGGGTGGCAGCATATGGTTCAGCATAGCGTAGGTCTGCATGTGGATATTTACTCTATGCTGAGGAGATGTTGTACTGAGGCTGTTAACAACAACATACTGTATGAGGTATGATACAAGGAGTCACACCAAGATAAGTTTGAAAGTCTAAAACAAATCCTCAGAATGTTTGTGCCCTAAAGCAAGGGTGGGAATCATTTGGTCTTCTAAATGTTGCTGGACTACAACTCCCAGCTGCTCTAGCCAGCATTGCCCATGGTGAGGGATGCTGGAAGTTCCGGTCCAACAACCTGTGGAGGACCACATAATTCTCACCCTGTCCCTAAAGTCGTAAGTAGAGAATTTTGTTCCCTGTCTTTGCTCCCTGAGATTCTTCAACCAGAGGGGGAAAAGAAAATGTTTTCCACAATACCAGCAGACATACTACATCAGGCTTATGCAGCAAAATCCAAAATCAATCAATATATATATATTTTTAAAAAAGATGCCTTTATTGGCCAGCCGAAATACACAAATACACCATGCAAGCTTTCAAGCCTCCACTGGCTTCTTCATCAGGCAAAAGATGTTTAAAAAATCATGCAAGAGAAGAAAATGAATGTTAACTAGGCTGTAGTCAGACTCTTCTTACCATGTTATCACACTGGACTTTTATAACACTTATATAGCTCCGTATCCACGGATTTGGTATCTACGGATTTAAGTATTTACAGCTTTAAAATATTCTTAAAAAATAATAATCCAAAAAGCAAACCTTGATTTTGCCATCTAATATAAGGGCCATCATTTTGCTATGCCATTGCATATAATGGGACTTGAGTATTCATGGATTTGGGTATCCACAGGGGGTCCTGGAACCAAACCCCAACGAATATGAAGGGACAACTGTATTCCATTTTAACTGCTATGGCAGCCTCCTGTGGAATCCTGGGATTTGCAATTTAGGGAGGGGGCATTTTGCATTCTCAGTCAGGAAGCTCTAAACTGTGAACCCAGAATTCCACAGGAGGTAGCCATAACAGTTTAAAGTGGAATAATAGGGCTATAACAGTGTACTGTGGTAATACATCCATCTCATCCATGTCTGTATGCCTGCAAGGCAGAGGGATGGACTAGATGGCTCTAATGGTCCCTTCCACCTCTAAGATTCTAGGATTCTCAGATTGCCAGGTATATTCCTGTCAGAGGCTTGGACTAGAAAGCCCATGCAGCCCTGGCCAACTCTAGTCTATGATTCTATGGAGATAGGATTTAGCACCTTGGATAGATCTTTGACAGCTCCGGGTAAAACCCAATGTGGATTCACCTCTACTATTGAGATGGGAGCCACATACCTACCATGTCCAATCCTGGGAACCCACCTAACCTCAATGGAGTGATTGTTCCATATGGCGGATGACACAGCAGGGAAACATCTGCACCCATAGTTCCCACCAAGCTTACTTTTGGCTATGCTGCCTGGGGATGATGGGGACTGGAGTCCAGCAATGTTCAGAGGGCAACTGATTCTCCTCTGCTATTTTAGGAGAACAATCTCTCTCCCACCCCACATTTTACATAACACAAGATTCAAATATCTCTCCCTAGAATCTGCCTGGAGTTTTTTTGATGATAGGCTCTATCCTTTTAATGAAGGCGCTTCCTTTTAATGAAGTTTGAAAAGCAATTACTGCATTGAGCGGAATGCAGCTGAACGCACTTTATGCCTGATGCACCTATAGCATTTGATCAATGCCACCCAATCCTTTGCATCGCACAGCCGAGCAGATGGTACTTTTAAAAGCACCCCGCAGGCTGAATAACAAATGAGGGGACAGCAAATAAGAGCAGGGAATATTCTCCTTGGTCTCGGAGTTTTCCTTTGGGGCCAAAAACTGAAGGTACACCACTGTAAATGAAAATGTCTCCATTATTATTTCTGTTTTGGCAGTTGCCAAGATCACAATGTTCCCTCAAATTAGGAGAGACAATACGTAAGCCTCAAGCCTCCTGCAATACCTTGCCTGCTTTTTTTTGGACCCCTCCAGCCTTCTCCCCACTCCCAAATATTGCTGGCAAATAAAGGAGAAAGCAATTCTCCTTTAAAACAAGGTACATTCCTCCTCCATCAGTAGAAAATGGAAGCTCCCATGTCAGTGGAGTGAAGAATCTGCACTGGACTTTAGCCCAAACTTTAAAGGTGCTAGAGCTTGGGGGGATTGGGGTTCAACATGTTGAGTAGCTTCTTTTTTGATGTCTGGGTTCTTTGACTGATATGGGAACCACCATGATCCCATGGCCCACCATGTATTGTCTTTACTCTTCAAAGAACGCTTACAAAACCAGATATGGAAAAGCTGGAAAATTCCAAGAAATTTCAAAGACTAGCATTCAGCCTCAGCCAGCTATGCACTTAAGGAGGGGCCAGCCCAAATTCCAAAGAAATGTTAATTTGCAAGGCAACTGAAGGTCTGAACATCTGGCTAATCCTATCAGAAAAAGCTGAGATACTTAAACCTTTAAACAATCCTCATACCTTTGTCCTTTCTCCAAACAAAGGAAGTTGCTTCCTCTATTGAATCACAAAGTATCCACACATTAAAATGCCATGAACATCTCCAGAGTGCCTTTGTCTTACCTTGAGCAACTTGAAGAAACATTGTCTTCCACTCTAAATCCCATATCCAGAAGGCAAAATATTGACTATAAACCCCTTTCAAAACTGTCTTCAGCATCTTCAGCTTCTCCTCCTACATCCACGCTGCTGGTTTGCTGACAGACCCTCAGAGCTCACTCCGGGACCCCCGCTGCTGCAGGAACTTCTGCTCGACAAGAAAGGTGTTGTATCTCCCACAAACAACTCCCTTCTCTATTCCTCTAACCCAATATTGCCTACTTTATTCGCTAGTCTTTTGTGAATGCTCAAAGCCTGAATGTGTGCATGAATGTTGTTATTATTCTTTTCTCAAATAAAGATCAAATTATTGTACTATCTAGCTTAATGTCTCCTCCTTAGTACCAGTAAACATAGGTTAAAAGATTCTGCTCTGTTGCCCTCTCTTCACTAAGCCAAGCTGAGTACATTAATTCCCAAACTAATGTTGATATTTTAAGGGTCCTCAAGACCCCCGAGCATATAGGGTAATACCCACATCCTCAAGGTTTCAGTCCATAATCACAATGGCAAAGTTAGGAAGGGGTGTTTGGGACTCAGCAGTAACTGCAACTTTGCTTGACCTTGAAACTCTTCCTACGGGTTAGGAGGAAACGCACAGTAGGATGCACAGCAGGGGAACAAGAATTAAATCTCTTTACAAATTCAGAGCACACAGGAGAGATTTCACAAGAGCTAACTGCTGTCAGGGAAAAAGTGGGGGACAACAAGTTTGGGACTTAGAATCGGTTTGACACATTCGAGGCAACTGTTGTATTGTTTTATAGCCAGTGGGTTTCGGGAGCAAGGAAGCCATGAGATCTAGCATTGTAAAAGTGCAGGGCAGTCTTTGGGGACCTATTGTGACACATTTGCACCTGCTTGTTAAAAGAAATCTTTGGCTGTATAGACAAGACCTTATTTTCAGAATCTTTTCCCTTTCTAAATAAACTGCCACAATGGTAACAATCATAAAACCTTTATCCATAAAGAAGGAGTTCTGTGTGCATAGGTAGGCATCTGAATCAAAGAAGGTTGGGATATAATACTTTGTGCATAGGTAGGTATCTGAATCAAAAAAAGGCTGGGATATAATAAAATATAATAAAAAGTGGCACAAACAGCATGGGGGAAGGTTGGGAGGAGGTTAGAGGACGACTGAGGAGGACGGGGCTGTCTGAAAAGGGGCTCTGTAAGCGAAACAGCCCCATCCTTCCTCCAACCTCCTTGGAGGGTTTTTTTCCCCATCTGAAAAAGTCCTAAATGAGTACAAACCACTTTTGCACTTTGAACTCAGTTTGCAGCAATTGAAGTAAACCGAGGACAAAGAGGTAAAGTGGGAAGAGCAGAGAGAAACCGGGACATTCAAAAGCAGCTGAAAAAATGGGAGGTCAGAGGATTAATGGGTACTGTCCCTGCCAAATTGGGATAGTTGGAGGGTATGTGATACATGCAGGTCAACTGATGTGCTTCTGCCACAATAAATGTATGAATCATTAAGAAGCTTTTGTTTTGTTTGTGACTGTGACCACCCATCTGGAAGTTGGATCTCTCAAGTCTGGGCTGTTACAATTCCCACTCAAAGCAGCCACTTGTAATTACCACATGCCTGGTCTTCTCCTTCATATAATTAGGCATCCTATAAAGCTGCATCTCTCCAATCGATTTTAACAACCCATCGTAAACTTATCATCCATCACAATTCATGAGTGTAGAGAAAGGGGCTATAATAAAGCCAGGGCAATTTTGGGATTCATTAACATTATCACACTAGGCAGTCAGGAAGGAAAAATCCTGCAGGTTTGGCTTCCAAGAACATATCTTGCAAAGTAACCCAAGGTTTTCCTCCTTCTGCCACATCTCACCGATTAATTACTTTTGGGGGGGCTTTCATCTTGTGTCCAAGTTCCTGCCCTGAAGCTTTTCATTTCAGTACCATGTGATTCATGACATGTCTGAGTCCAGACGGTTGTTTTCCTTTCTCTTCCTCTTTGCCTGTTGATTTCTAATTACAACCCCCTGGTTAATGTTACTCCAACAACTTCATTTGTATTTGAAAACCAACAGGGATCTCTCCCTGCTTTTTCAGATTTATGGATGAGCCCTGTTGGCTTTCTCCTTAATTCTCTCCACCATCGGCTATCCACATAGTAACTGGGCTATTAAAAATTCATTGGGGAGGTGCTTCCTAAAACCAGGTTTTGGGTATTTTTTTCCCATTTCAAGAAAGCAAGATGGAGCAATGAAACTGCAAATGGGATCTTAAATGCCTTCAAGGGGTGTGATCTGAAAAAAGTGTCTTAAGGCTGAAGAGGAAATAATTGCATTTTTAAAAGGGCAAACAATACTGAGAAGCAGTTTTAAATATCTCATCCCCCAAGGGCTCTGTGCAAAACCATCAGACACCTTGACATTTCTCAGTTTCTCCAGTTTCACAGTGATCACTCCCGGTCTATGGAATTCCCAACATGGGACCCAAAGTAACTCACAGCATAGATTAAACAAAATCCAACTTAAAAAAAACTATTATAATTATGAAGTTTAAAAATAATTATACAAGCTATCCAATTAAAAACAACATTGGCATAAGCACTTTCATGGGGATTGCACAAGGTGGCATCCAGTACCTCTGAGCACAATTCAACGGGCACAATTCATAGTGCTGGTTTTGATCTTTAAAGCCCTATACAGCTTGGGTTTGGGTTATTTGAAGGACTGTATCTCCCTGTATGAGCCCTTTCTAATTCTCAGAGTTATAGTGCTATAGTGTTTCAGTGAAATGACACTTTTCTGCTATACCAGTAGGAGAAAATTTGCCTTTGAGCCATAGGATCACCTCAGCAAACTATCCCAGTCCTCAAAACGTGAATTAAAAGGAGTGGCTATCTCTTTATGCCTTCCAGCCCCAATTAAACCAGCCCTATTTAAGAGGCATACTGGGCTACCCACAGTGGCTGCTAGCAGATGAATGACCTCCTAAGACATTCCTTTGAATGTCTTGGGGCTTATCTACATGGGCCATTTACCCCAGTTTCCCCCATTCCAGAGCCCTGTAGTTCAAACAATGCAGGGCATTTACCCTGAGCTGGCCCCAGGCAGTCCAAATGACCCAAGGGGCAGATACATGATTGGAATAGGGGCAAGCCAGGATGGGACCTGATAAACCGTTCTGAGGAAATATCTGGTTTACCCCAGTTTACCCAGCAAGAACTGGACTGGAACCTGCAAGTTTGCAGGACCCCATCTGGCACACTGCTCCTTGCTTCCAACACCAGCTCCCTGGCTCTCCTGGAAGCCAAACAGGGGTCCCTCAATATGTGACCAAGGATGGTCACCAAGGGGGCCAGCAATCACAAGTTGTGGGCCCCATGCCTGGCTTCTGCGTTAGTGGGGAAAATGGCAGTGGTGGCTCTGGCAATGGGCCAGCATCCTGTTTGGACTCTGGTCCATTTTCTCCAGGTAACAGGGAGAAATGGGCCAGCTCCATGGCCAGGATATACCATGAGTCCATGGTTTCAACCTCCTTGCAGAACCATCGGGTCTCTCTTGAGAGGTTCTTATGTAAAACACAGTTTCACAAAGTAAGTAAGACTCTATGTCTTTATCTTGTCCACATTTAGTTGCTAAACAACCCACACAGAACATTCATGAGACAAAGCATAGCTAGATTATGAGTCAATGGCATCTCGTCTATCTAAAAGCAATTACCCAAACGCTGCTTCTGTTGTTTAGAATGCCAGAATGTAATTTCCCTTTGGGGCTACAAGTATTGAACAGACTGTCCAGCTTTTGGACTCTGTCCTGCAGCACTTCATATGAACAATTTATTTATATTAGTTGTTTTAGATGGAAATAAGAGTCAAATAAAGCATTATAAAAAACATCCTTTAGGTAATTGTCTTTTCACTTTGCCCCAGCCTGACTGGTTTCTTTCTGAAGCCCTTGAGAGCCACTGCCAGTCTGTGTCAATAACACTGAACTCAAAGATGTTATAACACACCTTTCTATTTTCCTCTTTAAACCAGCCCTTTATTCAGAGTCATGAGGACTAGAATCTTGCTTCACATTTAGGGAAGGAACTCTAGGTCAGTGGCAGAGCACCTGCTTTGCAAGCAGAAAATGCCAAGTGCAAACCCTGAAGAATGCTGGAAGAAGACTCATGGCTGAAACCCAGTCAGGCTAGACAAGATGGACCAATGGTTTGACCCCTCTAAAAGGCAGGTTTGTATTTTGTGAGATCCATTTCTGTGTCTGTCCAACAGTGGACCTGTTTGGTTAGTCCACAGAGTTATCTCAAATGCTCATCCCTATCCACAACACTGACTGAGTGCTTTGGATAGCTCCTTTAAAGTTTGGACTAAAATCCAGAATGGACCCATTGATTCATGATTCACTGATGGGGAGCCAATAGCCACTGCTGATGAAAACAAGCCAAGAGCCAGTAAATGTACTACTAATCAGCCAAAGCCCCAGCCATTGAAGCAAGCTAATAACCAGCTGGGATGGGTAGAGTTGCTCCAGTATGGGAATCCTTTGCTTCTTGTACTTTGGTCCCAGCAGCTGGTGAGAGGACCTTCCTTCATGCCAATGGACATTGCTCTGACCTCTGAGAGAGGGAAAAGCCGCCAGCATCTGCTGGACTTTGTTCCCTCCCCATTGCTATCCCCTTTTCTTTATGTGCCATGTCTTATTTAGATTGTAAGCTTGAGGGCAAGGAACTGTCAAATGAACAATTTATAAGCTGCTCTGGGAGCCTTTTTGGCTGAAGGGCAGGGTATAAATGCTCTAAAATAAATAAGTAAGAAAGCCTATCTATCTACAGTCAGCCCTCTGTATCCATGGATTCTGCACCCACAGATTCAACCATCCACCGCTTGAAAATAACTCCCGTCCCATAAAAAATTAATGGAAAGCAAACTTTGATTTTGCCATTTTATATAAGGGACACCATTTTACTATACCATTGCATATAATGGGGACTTGAGCATCCATGGATTTTGGTATCTTTAGGAGGTCCTGAAACCCCACAGATATCAGGGGCCCACTGTATCTGTCTGTCTGCCTATCTGTCTCTCTTAAGGGAATGTTCCCTGGAGATTCATTGTACAATGCAGCCACACCAAGCCACAGGTTTCAAATTCTTCTCTGCTTCCTTGGGGGTGGAGTATTTTGAGGGATATTTATTTTTTTCCATTTTAGAGGGAAAGCCCTTCAAAATCCCATAAGGGGCCAATGGGGCTCCCTAGCTTCCCAACTGTGGCCCACCCTTATGCTGTGCTTAGCGTCATGTGAGATGCTGTCCAGATGAGAGGTGGAGTCCAAAAACAACAACCCCCCCATCTGAGGTCTATATGATCGCAGGTGGGCATCCTCAACTGCTGGTGGTTTCTGTGCTGGTGATTTCTGTGTCAAAAGGGCCATGAATCCATTCTGGATTTGAGAGAGAGAGAATGAGAGAGAGAGAGAGAGGGAGATGCTCTTGCTGAGTGTGCGTATCTGGTGTGTGTGTGTTTTCTTTTTCTCCTCAGGGTGCCCTTGGGCATCAGGAGATGGCAAAATCCCAACTGTCCACCCGAGGACAGCTGTCACTCCTGCTGCAGCAGCTTACTGGAAGTTAACTGAAGTGATAAAATAGAAAATGCATTGCGTTAATGTCAGGTCATCCAGGGTTAATTCCATCTGGGACAGGTTTTTAAAAGCCTGGGGGAAGGGGGAAGGTAGAAGGGTGAGCTTTCTGCAGATACAGCACCTCCTCCTTTTTCTTTCCTCCACTTCCCAGCACTGTAGCACTATCCCAAATTACATCTATGGATGTTCTGCTGTCCTGTGAAATCTTAAATGGATACCGCCAAGCCCAAAACCTAGACAGCATTTGAACAAACTGGTTCTCTGTGACTGCGTCTGCACTATCGGGTAATCTTCTGAGTCCTTTGGCCTCCTGTCTACTTCTGCAGAACACAAAAGCTGCCCGGATTTAGTCACTCGGGTCAGCTCATTACACTAACGGAGCTTGGGCAAGTTACTCTGCTGGACTACCACTTCCAGAATGTGCCATTGGCCATGTTGGCTGGAGGATTCTGGGTATGTTGATCCAAAATAATGGCCAAGAAACTACAGACCTCCACTTTCGTGGGGTTTTGGTGTGGCGGACTCCCACGAAAGTGGAAAAACTGTGAACATAGGCCCACAATTTTTTTTTTACCTGAAATAACACTTCTCTAGACATTTATAGGTCCTCCAGCACAGTTCTATGGTCAATTTCCAGTGGAAGCATACCACAGAATCATGCTGGAGGATCTAGAAAATGTCTAGAGAGAACATTTATTAACTTGTGAATAATCAAATCTGCAAATGCTTAACCTGCAAATGTGGAGGGACAGCTGCACATCAAGGAGTTGGAGGAGATATGGGAGCTGTACTGTACTTTGCTAACTGAGGTGTGCCTATTTGTGATTCCCTGTGTATTCTTAGGGAAATAATGTGCATTCGAAACATGGTGAGAAAGTCCCTTTGTTACTTGGAAATTCTCAGTTTCTAGAACAGCAAAAAGCTAATTTACTGAGGCCTGAGTACCATTTCACTGCTCCACTAAATGCAAGGAATATTGCTCCAGTGAGTTTGTTACTTTTAACCTGAATTATTCACAGATTGGCCCTAAATTGCCAACTTTAGCCAATTGTTTCTCCAGTGCATTCATTCAGAGTTGCAATTAAGTAGAAACAATACATGTGATAGGCCTGAAGCATGGAATAGATCTCTTGGAGCACAAGAACAACCCAAAGAAGCAAAATTGTATTAGAGAGATCAACAGAAGAGACATGACAACTGAGTTTTACCTAGAAGGATGTAGAGTAGAAGGGAAGGAAAAAGATACTCAACAAAGCAACCCAGAAAATGAGATGGCAACACAACAGACCCCCGAAAGAAAGCAAAAGAAATGAACAGAATGGAAAGGAATGCCATTGTATGAGTCCAAAAGAAGTCCTATTCTTGGCCTTTGGGCGGCAACCATTTGCCTTCCAAAGCAAATGGTTTAAATGGAATGGAGCGTTCTGCGGGACAGTGTATATGGCTGGCTCACTGACTGACTGGCTGGGACACTGAAACACCACTGTCCTGATTTGGCAGGGAGAGTCCCAAATAATCCTCTGTCATCCCACTTTTCCAGATGTCTTTAAATGTCCCAGTCTCTCTCCTCTTCCAACTTTTCCCCTTTGCCCTCAGCTTATCTCAATGGCTGCAAACTGAATTCAAAGTGCAAAAGTTTGCACTCACTTAACAGCAGGGGGAAGAGGAGAGGTGGGGAGTGAAGTCTTGCCCTTCCCAGTAGGCTCAGGCAAAAGCAAAGTGCTGCAATGTCTCCTAGCTTGTGTGTTGTTCCTCATTAATAACTTTTTCCATCTTGACCACGCTCTGATGTTGGTTGGTCACATGTGTCCCGGGTTTCATCTGCGAAATGTTGGAGGGTGTGGAGTATCTTTATGTAAACCCTGTAGCCATACCACAGAGCACGTGCACTCTTGCACTAGATTCATAACACGATCCAAAGTCTGTAAAAGGAAGGGCATGTTATAAAACAGTTAAATATCTTTTGCTGCTGTGGACCCCAAGACTTAACTCAATATTTAAAACAACAACACAATTACACCATCCATTAAACTTCAGAGGCACTGGAGGGGGAGGGAAGACTTTTCTCCTGCTTCTTCCTGCAAGTTTGTAGCTGGAATGGATTGAATGGCAATGCTCAGGCCAAGCCAGTCAGCCAGCCTTTGCCTTGGCTCCTGTCATGTGGCCACTCCACTGCAGAGAAGAGGTGGGCCAAACAGCCTTCAAGCCTTTGCAGACCCCCTGTGAGGACATCCCGGCCCCCTGGGGGTCCCTGGACCACAGGTTAAGAACCAGTGTTATAAAAGATTGAAAATACAAAACAAACAAACAAACACTGCAGGGAAAGAGGCAGTTTATTGGTTAAATGACTATGCCAAGCCACACACATAATAAATCCTTTTAAATATCTTTTGATGGACCAATCTCTTTGAATTAAATTGAAATAACATATTTTTTTTGGTAAAAGCCCCCATACTGCATTTTAACTGCACACATTGTGTTGTTGTTTTTTTTAATATCCAACCTCTGCATAACCTTACTCCAAGCATCTTTCCCAGCACAGTCTACTGTTTGTACAGATGGCGGCTCCTTTTGATTCCAGATTACCTGCACAGCAGGAACAATCCCACCACTTTAAGCACCAAAACAAACAGCAGGATTATATTTCATAACCTTCACATGCAGTGGTCAAATAAAAAAACAGGATGATGTCAAGGCATCCTTGCAGCATTTATTTTTATTAACTGAACTTTAAAACAAGAATTATCATCCCATTAAATCATCGGGCTAGTTTTGGTTCCCCAAAGTGATTCATCTGCATACATTTGCACATAGCTAGAACAACCTCTGAAGCAAAAGCACATTTTCTTTTTATATATTTTTAATCCCATGACATGTGTTTTTAGTTGAAGCACATATTGGTCACAGTGCCTCAGAAGCGAGAGGATTTGCGCTTGTTTCAAGTGTTCGCATTCTTGTTAGCATGGGATGGGGGAGTGTTGTCCAGTTAATCAGGTATTCCTTTTTAGTTGATTAGGAGGATTTTGAACTGATTAATTAATTTAAAATGTTACAGCCCTGCTTCAACAATATCCTGATTAAACACTGCTAAGTGAAATGTGAGAACTCTATCAGATGACACCCTGTGAGCATGGCATATAATTTAGTAGGGGACCACTGCGAGCCTCTAAATGTGTAGGGACCCTAACCCCTTTTTCTTTATTAGCTGGGATAAACAGGAGTGGTGGAGGGGAGACATAGTTCTCTGGGTTCTAAGATCACTGTTTTCAAACAGGAATGTAGAAATCACAATGGAGTTTTCACTGCTACCTCTATTCACCCCTCCCTCACCAGCAGTCCCAGGAGGTTTAAGCATCCCCATTTCTTAAAGATCTGGGGTTTCCTGCAGAAACCCCAGTGAAAATGTGTACAGTCGTCCCTTCATATTTGCTGGAGTTTGGTTCCAGGACCCCCCTGGATACCAAAAACCGTGAATACTCAAGTCCCATTATATGCAATGGCATAGCAAAACAGTGTCCCTTATATAAGATGGCAAAATCAAGGTTTGCTTTTTGGATTATTATTTTTAAAGGCTATTTTCAAGACATGAATACTTAAATCCGTGGATACCAAATCTGTGGATAGGGAGGGACAACGTCAGTGTGTCAATGTGCCGAGAATACAGAGTGAGTACAGGTTTTATTGCTCATGTAGCCAAGCCCAAAGAGAGCCAATTTGGGTGATACCAATAGCTATATGACTCACAAAAAAATCAAATCAGTTCTATGGGAAAATCCTCACTTCCAGGCCACAGGGAGGGATTGAAAAACCTATCTCTTGGATTATTCGCAAACCAAGATTCAAGGACTCATCCTGCACTTTCTGCAAGCGCGCTGATGACTAAAAAGGCCAATCTGAGATTAAAAAGTCTGGTTGCAGAAAGCACAGCAGAAGGTCTCCTTGGGTGATGCTTCCTGGTTGTGATTCTTTCTGCGTTGTCGTTTCTCTTCAAGACTTGTTTGGCGTGAGTTCTCAAATAAGGCTGCAGCATTGTGGATAGTGCATCTCCATGCCTCCCGATGTGAAGCCAGGGTGGACCATTGTTGGTGATCAATTTGGCTGAGCCTGAGATGTTGCTTCAGCGCTGATGAAAAGAGTTAGAGTCACACACAATAGCAAGCTGTCTAAACTTGCGGTACGAAACCGAAGCGTTCTTCCGCCCAAAAGGCGCCGGAGGTACACGATAAAGGTGCAAAAACTAGAGCCCATCAGGCATGAAAACGAGCCCTGTTGCTTACCTAACCCTTTTCCTCTCCATTCCCATTTCCTAAGAACAGAGAGAAAGAGCCTACACTTCCCACAATGCCTTGCCTCTCTCGGGAAGCCGAACTACCGGGAGTTTAAAGGGACTACCTTTCCCAGAAGGCTTTTTTATCAAAACAAAAAACTACTATTTTTATATATAGCACACACACATCCACACACACGTGCACAATGTGTGTGCTATATATAAAATAGTTTTTGTTTTCTATATGTGTATATACACACACACGCTATATATATATATAGTGTGTGTGTGTGTGTGTACATACACACACTATACACACACACTTCCACTATATATACTGTATAGTGTGTGTGTGTACATATATAGTGTGTGTGTATATACGCACACACTATACAGTATATATAGCGTGTGTGTGTATATATACACAGACACACACACACATATATAAAACAACTACAGTATTTTTATATATAGCACACATACACACACATGGGTACAATGTGTGTGCTATATACAAAAATAGTTTTTGTTTTATATATGTGTATACACACACACGCTATATATATATATATATATATATACATACACACACACATATATACACACATATGTATACACACACACATATATACATATATATATATATATATACACATATGCACTATATATACTGTATAGTGTGTACATATATATAGTGTGTGTATATATAGTGTGTGTATATATATGCACAATGTGTGTGCTATATATAAAAATACTAGTTTTTGTTTTATATGTGTATATACACACACGCTATACATACTCTATATACTCTATATACACACACACACTATACAGTACACACACATGCACTATATATACTATATAGTGTGTGTGTTTATATATATACACACACGTGCAGAATGTGTGCTATATATAAAAATAGTTGTTTTTGTTTTATATGTGTGTATACACACACACACTACATATATATATACTCTATAGTGTGACACTATATACATACACACACAATACAGTATATATAGCGTGTGTGTGTGTATATATATATATATATATATATATAGCGTGTGTGATACAGATACACACACACTATATATATATATATATATATATATAATAGTGTGACACACATCGTATATATGTATATATACACACACTATATATGTATATATGCACACATACACATATATAGTGCGTGTGTAGTTGTAGTAGATGTTACTATCTTTAAGCCTAGTGCTGGTCTCCCTCCCTCTCTCTACCTGTACACATGAGGAACTGAAAACCATAATAAGCCCACGGGGGGTCCTGATGAGGGAAACTACGTTTCCCACAATGCACCGCTCCTTCTCTGCCGCTCGTCCCGCCCCTTTTTGATCTCGCGAGATTGGCGAAGAAGTCGGCCACAGGGAGAGGAAGAGAGGGGGCCCTGGTTGTGTTGGTGGTGGGAGCTCTCGAAGGGAGGCCGAGACCTAAAGCGACCGGCCATGGCCGAGACCGACCCCAAGACCGTGCAGGACCTCACTGCGGTGGTGAGCGGGTCGGGAGGGGGAGGGGGCTTTTAAGCCGCCGCGGGGGTTGACGGGAATCGGACCAGAGGCGCGAGAGCGGACGGGGACGGCGGAGAGAGATTGGCCGTTGGCGCGCGGGGTTGCTATGGAAACCGGCCGAGACGGGGGGCCCTTCGTTGGCTGTGGCGATAGCGGAGGGGGTGGGGTTGCCGTGGAGACACGGACTGGTTTCCTGGTGGGCCCTGGTTGCTAGGGAGGCAGAGGGAGGGCGTGGCTTGGGGCCCTGGTTGCTAGAGAGGCAGAGGGAGGGCGTGGCTTGGGGCCCTGGTTGCTAGGGAGGCAGAGGGAGGGCGTGGCGTGGGGCCTAGTTGCTAGGGAGGCAGAAGGAGGAGGCATGAAGTGAGGCCTTTGGTCCTTTTAAGGCCTGGAAGTGGGAGGGGAGAGGCCTCTTTTAATATGTATGTGGTAGTACAGTGTGGCTAGTTTGTTTATAAATTGTTCATGAATAAATACAGGTGGACCTCTGTGGCCATGGAACCAATTACCATGGTTTCAGTTATCCGTGGGATACAAAATAGGGGACACGTACCAGAGTTGCACTGGAAGATGCCTAGAGAGGCATCTTCTCTAGGCATCTTTAGGTCCTCCAGGGCAACTCTATGGTATGTTTTTAACTGGAAGTCCTTTACTTTAATAGGGTTTGCTATTATCCATGGTTTTTGGCATCCACAATAATAATAATGGGGATCCAACTGTACAGTGTTCATTTTTTTTTTAAAAGAAAGAGTTTAAAGTAGCACTCTAGGGAGGGGGTATTCTTTCTGCCCCCTCCAATTCCTCCTCACAGAACAACTTTGTAGGGTAGGCTATCCAGACACAGGAGTGAGGTTGTCCCCAGAAATGATAGTTGTAGAAATTATGGTTGCCAGGTCGGGACTATCCCAGGCCCTGAGATTTCATGACCAAAGCATGAGATGAAAAGATGCACAGTAGGAAGAACTTCTGATGGTAAGAGCTGTTCTGCAGTGGAGTGTGATAGAGTCTCCTTCTTTGGAGGTTTTTAAACAGAAACTGGATGGTCATCTGTTGGGAATGCTTTGACTGGGTATTCCTGCATGGCAGAATGGGGTTGAACTAGATGGCCCTTGTGGTCTCCTCCAACTCTATGATTCTATGATGCCTTGTGATGTCAGAAGGGATTGGCCCTGGTGATGTGAGAAGGGGCAGCCCCTGGTGCCATCATTAAGCATGATAAGCATTAAGGCTGCTGCCAAATTGCAGAAATAATGCAGTTTGACACCACTTAAATTGCCATGGCTTAATGATATGGAATTCTCAGATTTGTAGTTTTGTGAAATATTTAGTTTTCTCTGCCATAAAGCTGTGGGGCCACAATAAACTACAAATCCCAGCATACCACAGGATGGAGCAATGATA
The DNA here is from genome assembly GCA_030847615.1 of Gambelia wislizenii. Taxonomy (NCBI): domain Eukaryota; kingdom Metazoa; phylum Chordata; class Lepidosauria; order Squamata; family Crotaphytidae; genus Gambelia; species Gambelia wislizenii. The sequence goes on from JAUMIR010000008.1 coordinate 5,993,362, forward strand.
GTTACAGTGGTGTCAAACTGCAGTATTTCTGCAGTATGGCAGCAGGTTATTGAAAACACACACACACAAGGCAGTGCACTTGAAGAGGGGCAAGACCCTGAGTTGTGGCAATCCTAGTAGCAATTATTCCTGACTTTGCTATCCAATGTAGCTGCCTTGTTTCAGAGTTTGGAAAACTTACTTTTTTTGGCCTACAACTCCCAGAGTCCCCCAGAAACCATGGCCAGTAGATGGGGAGTTCTGGGAATTGGAAGTCCCAAGATTGGAATCCTGTTGGAGCTTTACACAATAGAGGGTAATGGCTACCATGTCATTTGGGCAATGACTCTGATCTGGATTTTAGTCTGATCTTTAAAGGAAGTGCCCACTATGCCAACACCTATCCCATAATAGGTTCAACACCTTGGAATGGTCCTTCAAAGCTTGGACTTAAACCCAGAATGAATGCAACACTCTGCTGATATAAGAAGCCATTAGGTGCCACTGGTTTTATGCTGACAAAACCAGGAAGAGAGGAATAATAAGTTTCCATGGTTATTGTGCTAGCACTTGTTCCTAATCCTTCAATCCAAAGTGTCTTCCTTGGCTCAGACTTTGGGGAAGTTCCTTTTTCAGACTGAACCTATCAGAGTTCCCCCAGCTGCCATTTTGGCCTAGCAGTTGTAGGCCAAATGTGTATAGTTTCCCATTTTTTTCTTGTCAAGACATTTAAACCAAGGGTTCTTAGAAATTAAATTCTAGTGGATTTAAGTTATTTCTGTTTGAAATAAAACTCTTGTTTGTTTGCCATCAGGTTCAGACACTGCTGCAACAAATGCAGGACAAGTTTCAAACCATGTCAGACCAGATCATTGGCCGGAATATCCTTTGAAATTTCACTCTTTGTCAAGGGACATGTCTTTGTGTAATGTACAGAAGAGGTAAAACGTACAAATCTCTTTTCCTGCATATTGTTTAGTCTATAAAAAAGACCTTATCCTTCCCTATACAGTTGGTCCTATGTATCCACAAGATCTACATCCACTTATTCAACCAACCACAGCTCAAAAATATTCAGAAAAAAAACACCACCAAAAGCAAACCTTCTTATTTGCCGTTTTATATAAGAGATGCCATTTTACTATGCCATTGTATATAATGGGACTTGAGCATCCACACAGATTTTGGTATCCACACTGGAGTGGGGGGGGGGCTGGAACCAAACCCCAGTGGATACTGAGGGCACACTGTATGTGCTTAAAATCAGCTTAGGAGGTCCTTCATTTGTCATCACACTGGGAGGGACTTTTGGTAGCTCTTATTCAGCTGTGGAACTCCCCACCTCATCCTGGAGATGTGACAAGGCCAATGTTTTTTTCCCCCCTGTAATTCATTGAGGACATAAGAGAAAAAAGAAATATTGATGGCTGCCTTGTAGCAGGTACATCCACTTGGCCCAGTCTCCTAATCTGGTGCTCTTCAGTTGATTTGGGTTACAGTTCCCATCATCCTTGACCATTAGTCAAGATCATTAGCTCTCTGACAACATCTATAGGGCTACACTTTGCCAACAATATTTTAAAATGGCAGTGGGGGGGGGTTGATCATGAGACCCTCCAGATGTTGTTAGTCTGCAAATCCCAGCAGCCCTACCCAGCATAACGAGTGATGAAGAATGCTGGGAACTGAATTCAATCTGGAAGGCCTCATAATTCCCAATTTAGATGCTTGTTAGCTAATGTTTTAATACATATGTAGTGCTTTGCAACATTCAGGTATTACTGACTCAAAGGTAATTGAAAATTTAAGCTCACGAATACAGTAGCCCAGAATTATTTTTTCTGGGTAAGATTCCCTTATCTGTGAGTTTGCTTTCCCCAGTTTCAGTTACTTAGCTACATCTCTAAAGAATATGAAAAGGGCCTGGTTTTGGGAGGGTCACATGGTGGAGCTGGGAAGTTGCATTTCTTCACTCTTACATGTTTCTTTAACTTGGAGTCACTTGACGACATGAGCTGCCGCATTGATGACCTGGAGAAAAACATTGCAGATCTCATGACCCAAGCTGGGGTGGAGGAACTGGAAGGGGAGAACAAGGCGGCTGCAACCAAGACTTCAAGTGAGAATTTGAAATGATGCAATGGCTGCCGATCAAAATAGGCAGGACTATGAGGTGGGAGCTAATGCTGCCTCTCTGGGGTTGTGGTGTGGAGGGAGGGGAGTGTTGAGTTGCCAAAGGAGGACAGACATACATTCTTTTTGTAAGTTGGGACAGAATGGGAGTGGAACATACAATATACAGATACCCATATCTGAAAAAAATATGTCCTCTCTAGGCATTTTCTAGTTCCTCCAGTGCAACTCTGGTCAGCTTTTGCTAGACAAACTTTTGCTGTACAAACATACCATAGAGTTGTGTTGGAGGACCTACAAACTGCCTCTCTTAGGCATTTTCCAGTATGACTATATGATATGTGTCCTTATTTTTTGTCCCACAGATAACTGAAACCGCAGATGATGATGATGATGATGATGATGATGATATTTATTTATTTTTACCTCGCCCCTCTGTTAAAAACAATTGGGGCGGCTTACAACAATTAGAATACAACAATACTGACTAAAATCCCTAAGCACCACCCACCCCCACCCTCCCCCATAAAAAGATATTAAACTAGTATCAAATTAAATACCACGTAAACTAAAATCACAAATAAACAAATACAAAAATCAACAGCCAGCAAGACTAAAAGAGGCCAGGAGACGCAGCTCCTGAGGCCAGAATCTAATCAGGAAAGGCCTGCCGAAAGAGATCCGTCTTTAGTGCTTTTTTTAAAGCTACTAAAAGATATTGGTTCCACGGATGGGGCAGGGCATGACCTATATTAATTATTGCACTTATATTTCACTTCTCTTCAAAATCACTCAGGGTGATATGCATAGTTCTCCCCCACTGTCTACCATTCACAACAGCCATGGTGTGGGTTTCAAAATTATTGGACCACGTTCACTGATGAAACTTCATGGATGGATAAAATACTGACCCTCCCTCTCCTCAGTACTCATCTGATACAGTACATTAAGGATAGAATCTTGTTGGTGGCCTACACAGGTGTAATGGTAAACTTGCTTATGTACTTTCTGGCTCATTGTGGTTGGAGGTATTCTGCACTTCCTTCTGTAATGACTGCCCCCCCCACCACCTGCTTGTCTTCAGGCTGAGCATCTCCCTAGTCACCACGGCCAGTTAGAGAAAAGCCAGGCAGCAACCAGCTATACTCCTGCAGCTGGTCACAGGAAGGAGCAGGCATTCTACTGGATCTTTTGGATACCCCTCAAAGGTCCAGGGGAATGATAGCGTCTTTGTGGAGCTGGCTGTAGGAACATAACTGGCTGCTGCCTAGCTGCCCACCCCATCCCCTGTGCACCACTGGCTGCAGAATGGTCAGGGAGAGGGGTGCCTTGCCTGAAGAGAGGTAAGTGGAGCACATGGAGATGGTGGAACACACATAACTACACTGTAGTGTGATCACAATGTGGTGCAGGATCTCAGCTCTTTCTCTTTTTTTAAAGTTAAAATGTATTAGGCTGTCTTGGTGTCTTATTTGAAGCATTTTAATCATGCTCCTCCACCAGAACAGCTTACAAGCAGACAATTAAGGGGACAGTCCTTGCCTGTGAGCTTATAATCTTAAAAAGATGCAATGCAGAATGAGAAAGGGATAGGGAGGAGCGAGGCAAAAAGGGGAGTGATACTTAAGCAGGGCTGGTAGAATGGCTTGGCTTTCCACCTCCGTCCTGGTACAGCCTGTTAGAATGGCTCGTGGACACAGGTGGCTTCCTCTAACATTCTTGTTCCTCAACATATCTTTTTTTCCTCCCTTGAACAGCCTGCAATAATCTGTGATGGGTGCTGAGAAGAAACGTTTTTACAAGCCTACAGGGATTTCAAGACAACATTTTTGTTGAATTTTCTCTCCCCCCCCCCTCAATTTGTAGTGTGTAAAAGCATTTTTTTTTCTACAGCCATAGAACCTGCATTCTTGATGTACCTTGTATAGCTGGATTTGGAAGAATTTCTGTCCTGATTTCATGTGTATTGTGAGTTTAACACATTTTTGAAAATTATAGAGTTCCGGTTATTTAAAAAAAGAAGAAGAATTTGATGCAGTTCAGTTCAAAGTACTAACAATGAGTGGATTTTAATGACGTTGCACTTAAAAATATCCTTTTATCTGTTGCCTTTTTGTAATTCTTTTCTCTGGGGCGACTAAAGCCTGTTGTACTTTTTATCAAATTAGTCATGTTCACAAGGCACTTTTGTGGAGTTGAGCACAAAAATGAAAACCTGTTCTAAAAATCTCATTGTACCAATGTGTTACTTTGTTAGCAATGGATTTAATGGATCAGAAATCTGCTCTAGGGTGTTTAAAGAGCATGAGACGTTATTCTTTTTTTCATTTCTGATCATCAATCAAGGCAACTTTGTGATTTGAACTACTGATTTTGGACAGGTAATACATTAAAGTTGTGTTACAGTAAACTGGCCAATCCTATCCTGGAATTTTGATTTTGCAATTGAGAGATGCGGCAGCTAAAAAAGTCAATGTGATTCTAGGCTGCATCAATAGGAGTATAGTATCTAGATTGAGGGACTTGATAGTGCCGCTCTATTCTGCTTTGGTCAGACATCACCTGGAAGACTGTGTCCAGTTCTGGGCACCACAATTCAAGAAGGACGTTGACAAGTTGGAACATGTCCAGAGGAGGGCAACCAAAATAATAAAAGGTCTGGAAACCATGGCCTATGAGGAGCGGCTTAGGGAGCTGTGTGTGTTTAGCTCTTAAAAAGAGGTGACCCGATAGCCATGTTTAAATATGTGAAGGGATGTCATACTGAGTATGGAGTCAGCTTGTTTTCTGCTCCAGAGCTCAGCTTCAGCTGAGCCTGAAAATCTGAATAGTAGTTTCCCTTTATAGCAATGCCTAAATGATCAGTACAGTTCTTCTTAAAAAACTGAATGACCTTCCCGGGATAGCTTACGTTTGGATGAAATATTATAATCTGTACATTTTAGATACTCTAGCAGCATTAGACAAGGATTAATTGCTCCATGAAGGGAGAATAGCATTTAAAGCCAACCTGATTAATCATTTCTCATTTGTGATGAATGTTACCTTTTTCATGTCTAAATAAGCAATTTTTACATGAACATCAGTACCAAAAATTGCACACACTGTATCCCGACATGTTTGCTCGGAAGAAAGGAAGATTGATTGGATAGGACTTTCTTCCAACTAAGAGTGAAGGCAGATGTTGTTGTCGACATACAAGAACATATGAAGCTGGCTTCCAAGTGTCTTAACCACACTGAAGCCAAATGTATGTACCTTTTCATTTCAGAATGTCTTTCTCTCTGCAGCTCATCAGTGGAAACAGAAAGAACCAAGGAGAAATGATGGAATGCACCCCACACAGATAAACAGTTTACTCAAAAGACAAGTCAGGCCTGAATCACATACACGCACACACACGACCACATCACTTGATTTCTGATTATTCAACATATTATGACTCTCATTCAGATGTGTCAGCTCTCAGCATTGGAGAAGCACTATGTCCTAGCTGGAAAAAAACATACATCTTGTGCATAAATATGAATAATGTGTGCATACTTGCCCAGTTTCTATGAAACAAGCTTGTGCAAATTGTTTTCAAATTGCTAAGTCAAAAAGCAAACCCTGTTGTGAGTTTGGTGGGGATGAGGGAGAAGAGAAAAATCTAAACCTATATTCTAAGAGAATAAAGCCAAGTTTTACCAATTGATTTTTTTTTTTTTTGGTTTTGCTCTACTGTGACTGGTCACCACCCTTTCCTGTCCTATACATGTCTTCCTGATGGCAAAGTTTTGTCTGGTACACATGCAACAGGTTCAGTTGGTACAGTGTGTGTGTAAGGAGGGAAGGAGAGACAGGTGATGCTCCTTTTCCACCTGACAGCAAGTAAGTGAAACCATAGGTATTCATTCCAATATCTCTCTAGGCATCTGGAGGACCATAGAGCTGCTTTGGACTTGGTTCTAGGCATCAGGAGGTCCTGCATGATTACAATCAACAACTTCTGAAAGTTGACCATAGAGTGACACCTAATATCTAGAGAGGCATCATCTCTAGGCATTTTCTAGGTCCTCCACTGCAATTCTATGGTATTCATGGCGCTTCACTATTATACATGGTTTCAGGTACCTGTGGTAAGTGTGTGAACATATCCCTCACAGATATGGTGTGTGTGGGGGGCAACCGGTATAAGCTTCATATGTACTATGCAGTTTATAGATCAATTAGTAAGTTTAATCAGTATACCAGTTCCTTCACATCTCCATCCCAGCTTTACATGTCTGTCTTCTTTCATTGACTCATGACCTTATCTTTGCCCCTGAGTCAGGCCATGTTGGCCAACCTTCCTGGAAGTCTGCTGACTGAAGATCCATGGCATTTTAAATCTGAGTTGCAAGTGACCACAAGGGCCATTTAGGGTGACCCTCTGCCAGGCAGGAGTATATAACTTAGCAGCATATTGGGCAAAAGGCCATGCTGCCTAGGGGATTCTGGGAGTTGTAGTCCAAAAGTAAATTTCCAAAGAGTCACTTTTCCATCCTAGTGCCCTCCAGGTTGGATGTCATCTACCTGACAAGCTGGTGGATTGGCCTTCACTGGAGTTCTTTTAATAGAGGTTGGACGGCCATCTAAGATGCTTTTTGGGGGTTGGACTAGATAGCCCTTGGGGATCTCTTCAAACCCTACAGTTCTATGATTCTTCCCAACTGCATGATAGATCTGAATGCTAGCAAGGGGACAACCGAGATCAGTAGGCCTATGTTATATTTTTTTGTTTTCCAGAAGCAGCCAAACTACTACAGAAAGCCTGATTATCTCTGGCTTTTCTTCGCAAACGAAGATTCAGGAAGGACTCATCCCGCGCTTTCTGCAAGCGCGCTGATTCCCGTTGGCCGCGGCTAGCCAACCAGGTAGTTGGGGATGAGCTTTCTTTAGGCCACCTTTTCTAGGCCCCTCTCCATATGGAGCAAGCAGTGCTCTCCTTAAAAAAGGCTGCTTGGTCGTTCAGAATGCTGCCGAACAAGACTGTCATCTCCCGGGTCAGGCTTGAGCGACCAATGTCCTGAACCGCCTGCATGCAGGGTTGGGGCTGCGGCTTCCAGTGCATCTTTACACCTGCCGGTTTCGTCCCTCGCCAGTCGCTACAGGGCTTTTTTGGAAATGGATTTGTCCTTCGAGCCTGTGCAATGGATTTTTCTGGTGGAGCGGATTATAGTTTTATGGCAAACACTGCCCTCTAGTGTACAATTTATTTTTTGGGGGGGGGACACAAAAACCCGCTCTCTGTTCCAATTAATTATCTAAGTTTGCCTTGTGGTCTGATGCTTTGATTTCACTGCTTTAATGGGCCACTTGTTGTTTTTGAAAATGTGCTCGCTGAACTTGGCAGAGTGTGTTTACCATTAAAGGCGAGCGAATGTGCTCAACAAATCCTGTAAGCTACCTTTTGAACCTCTGCCTTTGCTCCGGAGGGGCTCACGGCTTGCTGTGATCTTTCCATGGCTCTTTTGAAATAAAATCATGTGAGAGATGAAGGGCAGAAGGAGAAGAACTGAAAAATGAACACAGAGCATGCAGTCCTGGCTGGGATACAAGGGAAGCGAAAGTGAACACACAAGAGGAGGTCATAAACCCCTGCCCCTTGGACACCTTCAGAAGATCCTGTAGAAGAACTACACACACACACCCTTGGGTTGTGCACTGGTAGTGTAGTGGGGGGTGAGGGATGGAAGAACCATATGAGGAGGATGGGGATGAGGTGCAAATTGTCCCATCGTGCTAATCTTGGCTTGTTATGCAAACTTTCTTAGCTCATTTCTCCTAAAAGCCTGTGCAGCTTCAGCTGACACTATGTTTTAGACTTCCGTGGTGTTAAACTTGTATAACCTTGGCATCTGACTTTGCTTATCATCACCACATGTTCAGTAATGGCCTGGAAATGGAGAGAGAAACTTCTGGCAACCACCTATTAAGCTGGAACAGGTCCAGAGGAGGGCGACCAAAAGGGTGCGGGATCTGGAAGCCATGCCCGATGAGGAGTGGCTTAGGGATCTGGGTATATTTAGCTCTTTAAAAGAGGTGACATGATAGCCACGTTTAAATATTTGAATGGATGTCATACTGCGGATGGAGCATGCATGTTTTCTGCTGCTCCACAGACTAGGACACGGGGCAATGGACTCAAACTAGAGGAAAAGAGATTCAACCTAAACATTAAGAAGAACTTCCTGATGGTAAGAGCTATTCCCTACTGGAATGCACTGCATGGGAGTGTGATGGAGTTTCCTTCTTTGGAAGTTTTTAAACAGAGGCTGGATGGCCATTTGTCGGGAATGCTTTGATTGTGTGTTCCTGCAGGGTAGGGGGTTGGACTAGATGGCCTTTGTGGTCTATTCTAACTCTATTATTCTATGATTCTATGATCAAGAGGAGGTAGCAGAATCCAAGAAATACCTTAATACTGCTGTCTTAGATGATACCACACCTAATGTGCCTGAAGAATTGTTGGACATGGTGGAACCCAACCAGACCTTGGGAAAGGATAGTGGATATATAATAGCCAATCATTAAACTGAGTCATTAAGCCAAAATTACTAAGCAAGCACCAAGTGAAAACTATTCTTGTTGCCCATGCTGACTGGGTGAGTATGGGTGGAAGTTGACCATAGAGTTGCATTGGAGGACCTACAAATACCTAGAGAGAACACCCCTCTAGGCATTTGTAGGTCCTTCAGTGTTATTCTATGGTATGTCGTTCCACCAAAATATAGGGTTCACTACTACCCACAATTTTCACTATCCGCGGTAAGTTTGGGGATGTATCTGCAGTTGATACGGGAGTCGTAATGTAGTGTGAAAGGGCCCATGGTATTCACTGGAACATCTTCCCTCCCAGTGGTTCTAACAGAATTGAAAAGCATATCACTAATCACGATCTCAATTTAATCTCCTCCCCGCCTTTAAATTTGTGCTTTAAGTTGGCATTACTCTAGGCAAACCTGCTGATGTACCTTGTCTTTTGGAGCAAACTCCCTTGGCTTTTTATTGCTACTTATCCATTAATCGTGCATGCAGACTACTAGATAGATGGCATATGGGACTCTTTAGTTGTTATCAACTTATCCAGTTTCCCATTCCTAATTCTGATATGTACATTGCTCTCTTACCAAGAGCCAAGCATGAATGTATTTCTTGCTCTAAATGATTTGGGAATTTGGACACTAAGCTCTAATCCCAGCAGGGGCTGCATTTTAGGCTGGCGGAGAGGAACTACGAAATACTTAATAGAGCCCCTTGGGGGTTGCGGGGGGGGGGGAGAGGTCTACTGGGAGTGTCATGCTACTCTGCATTACACTCCATGGGGCCCATTTAACGCACAGTAATGATCTTGCACAATTAATTCACCTTCATTTCTCTCCTCTGCAGCCTTCAATCTGTGCTGAAATAATAGTAATCAAAATAATAAAATCTCTCCCAAGGTCACTCAAATTATATGGCACAAACAAGCTGAATTCTGCCTGTATCAAATTCTGCAAAGTAAATGAATTTTCATGCATATTTATTTGGCATAATTTTTTCCTCAAGAAATGATGTCTTTCCCAGCCTTGTGGAAACACGGTAAAGTGGCAAAAATGTGACAGGACATGATCCTTTATTGAGGTTGAAATGGTACTACTGTATGGCAGCTGAGCTCCTGAAAAGACCGTCAACCCATCACCCTACCTTTCAAATGTTAGAGTTCATAATGTTTGCATGCCTTTGCACGCTGATTGTTAGAGTGTATGTTTGCAGACTTCCTATTTATGTGCTTTCCCACATCTACTTGCTTCCTGCATCTCTCTAACCTGCAGTAATTTTTCTTTTCTGTTTCTCCTCCATTAGACCATATGGAAAAGGACTTTTATATGTTTTACTAAGACGACTAATATTATTTATTTTCTCTGCTACACCTTGTGTGTGGTTGGCCAGCATAGGACAGGTTGTTGTCCAGCTTCTGCCTTGCCAATTTCATAACTTGCAGTATTCCACCACTATCTCTTTGCATTTCCCAACATCTTGATGATCTGAGTGACCTCAGAGAAGCTAATTAGAAGAATCCAGAATGCTTGTAATGCCATCAATGTCCAATGAAGGGAAAGCCTGGTGGCTAAATCTGGCTTTTCAATCTGCCCCTCTAGGCTTCCCCTCATGGTCCCTTCCCCATAAAACCCTTGTTTGGTGTTGTTCTGAAAGCTTCCTCACCCCCAACCCCAGAGGTTGAAATGTCTCTTATCTCTGAAGGCTTCGTTTCTGGAATGTGGCTCATGAGACCTGTTCTGAAATTGAAGGCAGTAGGTAAAGCAATGAAGAAACAAGCAAAGAGCCACAAGAACTAGCAGAATAAGTTTTCCGAAAGAGGAATTGTTGTTACAGGTAGACAAGAGGGAGCTAAAATGGCGGGCATTCCCCACCAGCATAGTGCAAAAGAGGATTCAGAGAGTGGCGCTTAGTGTTTTCCATGTCAGTGGGGTAGTGAATCCACATTGAGGCTAGTCTGTGCTTCAAAAGAACTCTCCAAGGTGTTGAAGCTATTTTGGGGATCAGGTTCAGCACCTTGGATAGCACTTGTTAAATCAGGAGTAAAACATGGAGTGGATTGACCACAATTCCATTGATATGGGAGCCACCACACCCTGCTGGACCCTGGTGGTAAGCAAACTCCATTCTTTAAAAGGAAATGACCTAGACATGAGTAATAGTGGTGGCTCTTGGTGTGTGTGTTTTTAAAACAGTTGGCAATGGGATGAGTAGCTAACTAGACTTGAAACAGAGAAATTGCCTGTTCTGGGTAACCTTGCAGTTAGCATGCAAGGATTTTTGAAAGTGAGGAGAGTGAATCAAGGAGGATTTGATGGTTGCAGCCTCAGTGTAGGAGATGCAGGTACAAATGTATATCTCTGCTATTGCTCCTGAGGCTCTGAGCTACAGGAAAAGACTCTGGGTCTCAGAATTCACCTGTTTTGCTGCAGAATTTGAGTTACCATGTAACTATGTTTTGATTGGAAGGAGGAGAAATGGAGCAGAGCCTAGACTGTAGCTGCAATCCTGCATGCCTCAGCATAGCACAGTAGTTAATAATAATAATAATAATAATAATAATAATAATATTTATTTCTATCCTGCCCCTCTGCAGGATATGCAATCATGTAGAACTATGTTACACTGAACCATTTACCACCCCCTGGCTCTACTATAGAGCCACTGAATCCCACCTCACCATGGCAATTTATATCTGGAAGAGAGTGAAGAGGACTGCAGAAAGATCTGACTATGTCCCTGTAGCCAGATGTGAAATAATTACTGCAGCCACAGAGACCTCCACACAATCCCAGTGAACCTTATCAGATGACATAGTTGTTTTCGAGAGACATAGTTGGATGATTCTTTGATGACTGCCCCCCCCCCGGTCTGCTAGGCACTGTATGGCCATCAGAGGACTTCTGTAGGTCTGGGGTGGGTTTTCTTTGTTTGCTATGTAGGGAGGGAGGGAATGCCAACTCTTGCAGCAACCACAAATATGCATATGTAAGTATAAGATTAATGTATGCCTGCATATGCCAGCAGCAAGATGCCAACCAATGTATAAGTGGTAGGGCAGCAGAAGAGATGCAGGGGAATCAGACTGCCTGAGTCAACAATGCATAGAAAACATTGCCCTATTGATCTGCTTCTCCCAGAATCCCCCAGTCAGTCACTGGCCATGCTGGCTACAGGATTCTGAAAGTTGCATTCCAAATAAGGAATGTTGAGATCTTGTTCAACTAGAGTAGACTCATTGAATCAATGGTTGCATGGTGAGTCAACACATAGGTAAATCCAGTTCATTCAGTGAGTCTACACCAATAGGGACTAACACTAGGATTGAGGCCAGAGTTTCAACATTCTGTGCTTGATAAAACTAGTCAGGGTCCCCCACCCCAAGCTGGAAACATTTGTTGATTTTTTTAAAAAGGCTGTGGTGTCTGATTATTCAGACCGTAGAGTTCTGAATTTTAAAACCTGTGAAAGTTGGCTAGGAAAGAGCACCTTTCTCTCCTAAAGCAATTTTAGATTCCCTTTGGAATCTCTAAATTCCCTAAAAGAGAATTTTAGGTTCCTTTCCAGAAATCATTGTGACATTCTCCACAGCTTTCTGGCATTACATCATCCCCCCCCCTCTAATAATGGGGAAGATCTGCTCTATAAAATAACTTTAAACAAAGCAACATGGTGGTAATTAAGCCCCCCCCCCAAAAAAGAGAGATCTCTGGAGAGAAAAACCTACTGAACAGTCTGGGATATTCCATATGTTTTTTCTAGAGCATCATTTTTGTCTCATTTCAGAGCTCATTATGTATTTACTCCACACTAACCAGAAAGCTAAATTATATTGAAAGAACAACGGCAATTTCTTGAGAATTTGGGCCCATCCCCTCAGCATTCATTTCCCTGGGAAGATGAAATGGATCAATTTGAAATGCTCTCTGCTAAAGACTTATTCAGAGTCTGATTTGTAAAGCCAGAACAACCCCGTTGCAAATCAGAATAGAAAATGCTGGGCCAGAACAGAGCTTTGAAAGATTGCTTATTCTAAATCCAAAGAAAAAACTGATATACAGTGACTTGTGGTCCCAAAAGTAATGTTTCCAAAATCTAATCTGGGTGGACTGTCTCGCTTGCTCAGTCTGAAAATCAAGTACATGTTAGAACATGGCCTCACAGCCCGGAAAAAACTCAAGGAAAATCTATGGATGCTGGCCGTGAAAGCCTTCGACTTCACATGTTAGACAGCTTAAGTCAAATATTAAAACATCACCAGATCGGTTTTATTACGTATGTGACTTGAATTCTTGAGCAGCTTAATTTCTCTCCATCACTCATGTTCCTCCCCTCTCCATTCCAATTTTCCTTATATCTTTTTAGAAAAACAAAAACCCATTGTGTGAGGAGGAGAGATAACAGGCAGCAAAGGACCAAGTATTGGGGTAGACCATGCAGGGTATCATAGAATCATAGAGTTGGAAGAGACCACAAAGGCCATCTAGTCCAACCCCCTACCCTGTGTAATACACCATCAAAGCATTCCTGACAGATGGCCATCCAGCCTCTATTTAAAAACCTCCAAAGAAGGAGACTCCACCACAGTATAATATCTGTATCCAAGGACTGAAAATTAAAAATAAAACAAGTGTCTCTTTTATAAGACAGGTTCTGTGGTTAACTTTGAAAACTAATTCCTCTTCCTTTCCCCCTGTTCCATCTCTATATCTGGGCTGTAAAATGTCATACATGCCTTCAACAGGGCAGTTTCTATTCCAGAGGTCATCGCTGTGAAATAGGTAGTATTAGAATCGCACAGGAGAACAAGGGAAGAGGTGGTCATAATTGGATCATCTCCTGTTGGTGTGTTATATGTGCATAAGTTATAAGTTCCCCTTTTGTGGCTTGACATTTTTGTATGTGTGCTGTTCACATTTAATTCAAGGTAGAGATGTAATTTATAGCTAAGTTTCTTCTCAAAGGAAGCAGTGAGTATGAGTTTTTTTTAGCAATTTTCTTCCCTCCACAAGAAAGTCTTTGAAAACCATGCAGTTTTTGAAACTTCTTCAACAATTCAAGAGTTCAAGCTGCACCCAATTCACATGTGGTTGTTTTGCACAGAAAAAAAGCATTTTCTGCACAGAAAATATTTTGTGCAGAAAATAATATTCCTGTATAAAAATCTTGTTTTCTGCACAGAAAATGCTGTTTTCTATGTCAGTTACCCACATATGAATTTTGCATAGAGTAAGTCCCCCAATTACAACATTTTCTTGCAAGAAAATATTTCTATTGTTTCCTGTGCAGACAACTTTGTTTTCTTCACAGAACATCTATGTGTGAATTCTGTATAGAAAAAGTCAAGATTCTTGTCAATCCAGGGTTCTTCTCATCAGGGTTTCTCAACACATAAAGAACATGTTTTTTCACACTTTTTAAAACATATTCTTTCCATCCCTAGCCAAGGTTGCAGAAGGGGTGCTGAGCAGGCAATGTCATTGTTCATGCATTGCTTGTGCTTTCAGTTGTGCAACTTTGCCATTGAACTAGAGGGCTGCATAGCACCATCAGTGTGTAACTCTACATGTGGAGATTTGTACTACGCAACCCAGAGGCAGGCTCTCAGCCCTAGTCTTTGAGATGACAAAAGAGCCCATCATTCCCAGTTAGGTGTTTAGATTCTCTTTATGAACCCCAAATATACTCTTCTATTGGTAAGTAAATGGTCTTTATAGAATCATAGAACCATAGAGCAGGAAGAGACCATGAGGGCCATTCAGTCCAACCTCATCTTGCAGGAATACACAACCCAAGCACTCCCTCAGATGGCCATTCAGCCTCTGTTTAAAAACCTCCAAACAAGGAGACTCCGCCACACTCTGAGGCAGTGCATTCCACTGTTGAACAGCTCTTACCAAGTTCTTCCTAATGCTTAGGTGGAATCTCTTTTCCTATAATTTGAGTCCATTGCTCTGTATCCTAGTCTCTGGAACAGCAGAAAACAAGCTTGCTCCCTCTTCAATATGACATCCTTTCAAGTATACAGTATAAACATGGCTATCATGTCCCCTCTTAACCTTCTCTTCTCCAGGCTAAACATACCCAGCTCCCTAAGCTGCTCCTCATAGGGCATGGCTTCCAGACCTCTCACAATTTTGGTCACCCTCCTCTGGATACATTTCCCATGCAGTCTTCCGTTCTCTTCCATCAGTTCTTTCACTATTCGGTAACAAATTTCATGCCTCTAAGATGCCAGAGTCAATATCTCTCACCTAATCTCCACTACCACGATCAGCCCTCATGAGGCCAATTCTGGGATCCAGACTGCTGAAGAGATTATTTCTTTCAGTTTTCTCATTTCTGCACAAAAGAGTGGAAGATTTATAGATGGGGGTGGGTGGGAATTCCTCAGACACCCACAACAGCTTTGGAAGTTGTTTTTAAAAGCTCGATCTGTAAAATGAAGGAGGGAAATAGGACTGTACAAGAGTGAGATTTGACAGCAAGGCTGTTGAGTTTATTTATTTAATTTATTTATTGGATTTCTATCCTGATTTCCTCCTTAAAATGGGACTTCAAGGAGGCTTACAGTAAGATTAATTGAAAAGCCCAACTAAAACACAGAACAAGAGCAAAGATTAAAAGAGCATTAAATTAAGAGTGTAATTTAAAGCCACTAAAAGCACCGTTTAAAGACACAGCAGTAAGGAACATGCCACACACAACTGTTAACATGCCCTTTCCTTGGCAACTGGTTAGTTGCAAGAAACTCATCTGGAAAGAATGGCCTTTGCCTGCCAGTTGGGATAGGAGAGAGGACCTTCTTGGTGTTTGCTCTGAGGCTCTGGAACTCCTTCCCTAGGGAGGCAAGATTAGCTCCTTCCTTGGTGTCCTTTCATTGGCAAGTGATGACCTTTCTCTCCCCAACCAGCCTTTGAATCAGAATCATAAAGTTGGAAGAGACCACAAAGACCATCTAGTCCAACCCCCTGCCATGCAGGAATACACAATCAAAGCATTCCTGACAGATAGCCATATAGCCTCTGTTTCAAAACCTCCAAAGAAGGAGACTCCACCACACTCTGGGGCAGCGCATTCCACTGCTGAACAGCTCTTAAAGTCAAGATGCTGACTGTTTTGCAAGAAAAGGGCTTTCCTTGACACGTTGTGCTACCTTTTATCCTTTGCTTTTGAACTCACATGTTATAAATGATTTTACTTCTATAGATGGCTTAATGCCATTTTAAACATATTCTTCTCTGTTGTAATCTGCTTGTGTTTTACTTGCATTTCCCTCCCATCTTGTAAGCAGCCTTAAGTCCCAGCTTTGGGGAAGAGGAAGGGTATAAGTTCAAGTAATATAATACCATGAAATACAATACAGTGTAGTACAATACAAGATGGAGAAGCAGTGAAGAATTGTAACCCCGGTACATTTAAAAAAAATGTTGCAGAAGAAGGTATATTGTACCTCCTTGTGCAAAACCCCTTTTCCTCCAGGTGGGCAAAGGTATTGGGAGAATCCCAGGCACAGCTCTGTTCCCCCCCCCGGCCACTGGTTGGCTATGCAGGTATTTCTGGGAGCCATCCTGTTGTCTTTCTCTACCTGCTTCCACTGCTGTCCAATGAGCAACAAATAGTCCTTCTAGCCACACAGCTCCTGGGCTCCATCCCCTAGCCAATCAGGAGCTGTGGGGTGGTGTTTTATCCAGTAGTTTCCAGCATCCCTTGCACAACGTGGGAAGGAGAAGAAGCCATGACTCCCAGGTCACCAACCTAGCGACACTGTCAGAGCATTACGTATGTTCCTCTAGCATTGCTATTAGATCTCAGCCAAAATGTCTCATGCCATTTCCCCACGAATCCTGATGCTGAAAAGTAAGAGAGACCAGCTTCGTTGGTGAGCAGTTCAGTCTTGCCCGTTCTGGGGTGAGCGTTCATTGGAATTCTCTATGGATTCAGGAGGTACTCCATTTAAACCTTACTTTACTACTAAGCGGTGGGAATCGATGCATTGTTATTGGATCCCAGTTCCTAGTATTCTTCAGCATTGGCTATGAAAGTTAGGGAGTTGTTGTCCAGTGACATTTGGAGGGTTGCATGTTTCCCATCCCTGTTCTGTAGATTAGAATCCCCATGGGATGAAAAAAACTCCATATAAATCCTAGAACTAACTCAATGCAAGACTTAAAAAATAAATCTTAATTAAGCGTAAGAGTCTGGAGATGGCTACAAGTATGGGGTAATTCTGGTATGTATGTGTTTCTTCCCATAAAAGAAAAGCAGGTCCTGAGGCTACACGTAAGTAGATCACAACATGTCAAGATTGCATACTTCTTTCCAAAATAGCCAATGGCTCCATCTGCACTGCAGGTATAATCCATCTTGACACCACTTTAACTGTCATGGCTCAATGCAATGGAATTCTGGGATTTATAGTTTTGTAAGATATTTAGCCTTCTCTGTCAGAGAGTTCTGGTGCCACAAGCTACAAATCCCAGGATTGCATAGCATTGAGCCATGGTAGCTAATGCAGTGTCACATTGGATAATTTCTACAGGGTGTCAGCAGCCAATGCTTGCCATTTTCTGCTTCATAGAAAAACAACAGCGAAAACCAACCCATCAGCCTTGGAGAAAATAATTTGCAAGCCACCTTACTTAAAAGTTGCATGTGTTTATGATTAATAGATGTGGCAAAATTGTTTCATGCTTTGCCCCTAGGTGGGGCTCTTGTTCTTCCCGAGACCCAGCTAGTCCCTTGGAAAAGCAGCAGCCTTGCCTTAAACAGCAGAAGGGAAGGATGGGGGGGGGCATGTATTAAGCGTAAATAATACATTCGCAATACTCACATCAACAAGACTTACACACAGGGACCTGCTCTTCAAGGAAAGGCTCAAATCTCTGCCATAATCAAAAGGATATTGAATAGTGCATTATGCAGCTTAAAATAGACCCAGAGACCACTTTGCAGCGGTTATGGTAACAATCTCTCATCTGCAAGGAACATTTTATTGAGGACGTAAATACCATCTTCTTACAAGGGCTGATGTGGGGGGTGCTGTTGGAAAAATGTTGGGATACGGCCTCCTTTCTGCTTCCAGTACTTCACATACGCTTTACTGACTGTTACCTGACCACCTCCAACAAGACTATAGAGTAGTACTTGAGCAAATACTACAGTGTACGACAGCTCCAGGATCTTAAGAAGGGCATGGGGTGGAAAACATTTACATACAGCTTGGAGAAAGTTACTTTTTGGGACTAGAACTCCCAGAATCCCCTAGATCTAGACAGCTGTAGTGCCAAAACATCAGCATCACAACCAATCAACTTCTTTTACTTTTATTTCACCTTGTTCTCAACCCTGAGTTTCAGGGCATTTTACCAAAATTTAAACAGAGATAGATAAAAACTCATGTCACTAAAACAACAACAACAATGTACTAGAAGTTCAAATATAATTAAACTATCAGCATAATTAAAAGCCATTTTAATGGGTAAAGCATACCCCTTGAAAAGCAACAAATAGGGATAATGCATATTAAAAGTGATCCCCCCCCCTTAAGAAGTTAGTTCCCAAAGACCTGTTGCAAAAAAGTCTTTAATGTAGTGCTGGAGGTGAATTCTACAGATATTCTACAGACTGCTATCTCTCTGGCTTCTCTTCGCAAATGAAGATTTAGGAAGGACTCATCCCGCACTTTCTGCAAGCACGCTGATGACTAAAAAGGCCAATCCGAGATAAACAAGTCCGGTTGCAGAAAGCACAGCAGAAGGTCTCCTTGGGTGATGTTTTTGGGTTGTGATTCTTTCTGCGTTGTCGTTTCTCTTCAAGACTTGTTCGGCGTGAGTTTTCAAATAAGGCGGCAGCATTGTGGACAGTGCGTCTCCATGCCTCCTGATGTGAGGCCAGGGCGGACCATTGTTGGTGATCAATTTGGCCGAGCCTGAGATGTTGTTTCAGGGAGTCTTTGTATCGCTTTTTTGGAGCGCCCCTCTTACGCTGACCCGTGGCGAGTTCACCGTAGAGTACTATTTTAAAAGACAAATAAATGGGCATTAGAGCAAATCAAGTCTGAACTCTCCCTAGAATCCAAGATGACTAAACGGAGACTGTCATACTTTGGACATATCATGAGAAGACATGACTACTAGAAAAGACCGTAATGCTTGGTAAGGTAGAAGGCAGTAGGAAAAGAGGAAGGGCACATTCCAAATGGATAGATTCAATCAAGGAAGCCATGGCACTGAGTCTGCAAGACCTGAGTGGGTCTCTTGATGATAGGGTGACTTGGAGGTCTCTCATTCATAGGGTTGCTGTAAACTGAAGTTGCCTTGACTGCAATCAACAGCAATAGAGATTTCATTCAAACATATTGAGATTGCCAGCAGGTGGCACTCCTTGGCAGTGCACTGGCTTTGATCCTGGTACAGCTATGCAGGGAAGTGACTTCTTCACTTTGCCACCACCAAAAATATTGTGTCTGTAGTATATTACTAATTTCAAAGGTGATGAAGAAACTGGCCAAAGCAGTGCACCAAACAGGGGCAAGAAAGGAAGTAGTGTGTTATGAGATGAAAACACATTCACATATTCAGCATAGAGGGTGGTACACTGAACTAAAAAAAAATATTGTGCAGGGGTATGTACAGAAACAGTGTAAAGTATTACCATAAAAAGAATATTTTATTCACACATGAAGATCTGTTCTTTTTTATAAGTAGGGGATGGGAGAGGGCTAACTCCAGTGTTGCTCCTCATTAAAGTAGACCCATTCAGTGATAGCTGCTGTCTCCCATGTCATGGAGCAGTGAATCTGCCTCACATTTTAATCTGAAATTTAAAGAGGCTATCCAAGGGGCTGAACCCTATCTTTAAAAAAAGGTTCAGCACTTTGGATAGTTCCTTTAAAGTTCAGACTAAAACCCAGAATGGGTTTGCTGTTGCCACCACTAGAGATGTAAAGAATATTTGAAAATATTCTGAAAATTGGTTGAAAAATGGGTTTCTGGAGTGTCAAGAAACCTGATGAGAAGAATGCTAGATGGCCAAGAATTTTCACAGTTTAGGACTTATTCTGCACAAAAATTGCACATGGGAAGTTTTGGACAAAAAATGTTGTTTTCTGTACAGGCAATTTGTTTATGACACAGAAAATGGCATTTTCTTGCACAGATTGCCTGTACAGAAAACAACATTTTTTCTTATCCTTTTCAGTATTACTACAGGGCAGGGAGTTGGACTAGATGGCCCTTTTGGTCTCTTCCAACTCTATGATTCTATGGCTTTCTGCAGAGAAGAAAATTATTTCTGTGCACAACATGCTGCTTTCTATGCAGGAAACATGCTTTCTGTGTGTGTGTGTCGGTTGGGGGGGGGATAACCCATATGCATTTTCCTCCACAGAATAAGTTCCATATGCTGGCTATTTATTATTTATTATTTTTAATGTGATTTTAGATTAGTTGTTTTAATGTATTTTGGTTTAATATCTTTTTATGGGGATGGGTAGGGGTGGGTGGTGTTTAGGGATTTTAAACTGTATTGGTATTTTAATTTTTGTAAGCCACCCCAATTGTTTTTTACAGAGAGGCGGGATAATAATAATAATAATAATAATTATAAACCGTACACCATTTTTTATTACTTTCTCACAGTGACAAAATGGCAAAATTATTCATTCTTGCCTGCAACAATTAAATTTATGAAGATTTACATTTCTAGATGCTACTGGATGTACATTGCCCCATGATAAGCCTAAAGTATGATAACTTCAGTATGGTCAATTTGGCTTCTAGTGAGAGTTCAGGCTTGATTTGCTGAAAGACTCATTCATCTTTTTAGTAGTCCATGGTATCCCTAGAACTCTCATCCAGCACCATATTTCAAATTTTCTTCCTGTCAGCTGTCTTTGCTGACCAGCTTTCACAACCAAACATAGAAATACTATGCCGTGCTTGATTCTGACTTTGGTATTTACACCCAGTTCTGATGGGCTGATCCATGGCCTAAAGACCATAAATGCACTACATTCTGTCTGATCTTGGAAGCTAAGCAGGGTCTCTGGTTAGTACTTGGATGGGAGACTGCCAATGAATACAGGTGCTGTAGGCTATATTTCAGGGGAAAGAACTGGCAAAACCACCTCTGAGTATTCCTTGCCTTAAAAAACCCTATGAAATCCATGGGTTCACTATAAGTTGACAAGTGACTTGAAGGAGCTTACATACATAGTTGGCTAAGTGACTATGTCAGTGTTACTAGAATGCTTTTTTTTAACAACAAAAAAAGAGGGTTCCATAGCTGTAGCCAAATGAGACGACAAAGCCTTTGAAAAGGAAAAAGGTCTTCCCCATATACCAAAGAAATGACAGCGTCCATACTTGCCAAACACCCCTGAGAACGTTCTGCAACTGGGGTGTCACCCCTAAGAAGATCCTATCTCTGGTTATCACACACCTCAGATTATGGTACCCAGAGAAAGATCCATGATACAGTGGAGAGAATCCTAGGGTGATAGACAGAACTTCCCACAATGTGATCCTATGCCATATATTCTATTTGCTGTTGAGCACCTGTGGCCCTCCACATGTTTATGTACTGAAACACCCATCAGTACTAGCTAGGATAGTTAATGGTGAACTATTATGGAAGCTGCAGTCCTAAAACATCAGAATCATCTACCCATAAATATACACAAAAGATCTTTACCAATGACTGGCGCTCAAGGCAAGAAAACTAGGTGCTCCACTTATTAAATTATACCTGAAGCAAAAAAGCAAAGTCTGAAAGTAAGTTAATAACCTTCAACACAACTCTCTCTCCCCCAATTATTTAAGGAAAGTGATTTTAATTTCCAGACCTCCACATGAGACACTATTTTAGGAGGGTGGGTGGGAAAAATTAAAAACCCAGCAGGTTCTGGTGACACTTTTCCCCCAAAGTGGGAGCCAATTAGTTATAATCAATTAAGTAAAATTAAAGAAAAATACTGTGCTTGGGAATGAGAAACAAAATGACCTTCCAGGCATATGGGAATCTGGGAATCTAGGTAGAAGAGGTGGAGAAAGTGGGGAAGAGTGGAGGAAAGTTTAATAAAAGAAAATAAGAATAAAGGTCCTTTATGAAGAGGGTGAGAGGTTGCATCTCCAGTAGACTGCCACTTTAAAGAAGCTATCCAAAGTGCTGAATCCTATCTCAGTAGAGGTTCAGCACTTTGGATAGAAACAAGTCAAGACTTTTTTCCATTGCTTTGCCTGTCCCTCCCCTTTGCTTTTCATCAACAATGTCTTCTTTCTTCTTAGAAATCATGAAATTTCCTCTGCTAAACACTCTGTTGCTTACAAAATCATTGGCATAATTCCTGGTGGTGTCATACCCATGTGTCAGTTCCCTTACATATGCAGTTTCACTTTTTTGGCCATCATGCAATGGATGTGTTCAGTTCGTAGGTGTATAAGCAGAGTTCTATGCATGTTACCCTTTCACACAGGCCTAATTTGCATTGTTAGACTTCACTTGAGTAGAACCGTTGAATCAATTGGATTTGTTGTTGTTGTTGTTGTTGTTTGCTATCAAGGCAACTTTGACTTATGGCAACCCTGGGAATGATAGACCCTCAAGATCCTTGGTCAACAACAGCCCTGCTCAGGTGTGTAATGGGGCACTCCCATTATCTGGGCAACACAGCCAAGCAGGTAAACAAAGAGTTAAGGATGTGTTAGGTTAAGTTACAGTAAATTATAAAGTTGGAAGAGACCACAAGGGCCATCTAGTCCAACCCTTGCCATGCAGGAATACACAATCAAAGCACTCCTGAAAGATGGCCATCCAACCTCCGTTTAAAAACCTCAAAACAAGGAGACTCCAACAGACTCCAAGGCGGCACATTCCACTGTTTAGGTGTAATCTCTTTTCCTGTAGTTTGAATCCATTGTTCCATGTCTTAGTCTCTGGAGCAGCAGAAAACTAGCTCACTCCATCCTCAGTATGACATCCCTTCAAATATTTAAACATGGCTATCATGTTACCTCTTAACCTTTTCTTCTCCAGGCTAAACATACCCAGCTGCCTAAGCACTCCTCATAGGGCATGGCTTCCAGATCTCCCACCATTCTGGTCACCCTCCTCTGGACACATTCCAGCTTGTCAACATCCTTCTTGAACTGGAGTGCCCAGAACTGGACACAGTATTCCAGGTGAGGTCTGACCAAAGCAGAATAGAGTGGCATTATTACTTCCCTCTTTCTAGACACTATACTCCTATTGATGCAGCCTAGAATCACATTGGCTTTTTTAGCTGCCGTGATTCTAGGCTGCATCAATAGGAGTACAGTCAAAAGGCCTAGAGAGTCAACTTCCATGAATATCCAGTACATCTGGACTGCACTCCTTGTGAGTAGATTAGGGAATTGTTTAGCTTAGTCACATCAGGGCTTCTGTGTATTTTATTAACTTGGTTGGAGTGACTAGACTATCTGTAATTTTGCAACTCCTAAGTGTGCATGAAAATCGGTCTTGCAAATTTAGGGGTGTGGCTTCCTCAATGGACTCAACCCACCTGTAGTATGCTTTTCCTCCTTTCCTACCACCTTCCAATTTACCAAGCATTATTGTCTTTTGTCTCATGATATGTCCCAAAGGATGACAGCCTCAAATTTGGTCATTTTGGCTCCTAGGGGGAGTTCTGGCTTGAACTATCAATTGGGTTTGAATTTTCCATTGGACCTACCTATGTGTTAACTCACCATTCAGCAACTGATTCAGGGCTTGGCACAGTTCTCACATGATGTTTTTGATGATGTGCATTTACACTGGGGTTTCTGCAGCAAACTCTGGATCTGTAAGATTCGTGGTTTGCTCCACAGTTTAAGGGGGAAATTGTGTGGTGGCTTCGGAGCAAAGCCGGGGCAGGACTTCTGATGGACTGGATTTCATTCTGACATTTTTTTAAAAAAATATTTTTCAGTTATGCACATATCTGGATAAGTGTATCCCAACGTATTCAGTAATACAGTACTCTGGAGCCATGTATATTCACTTATTTGCATGTACGAGTTAACAGAGAGAACAAAAATGGAGCAGCCCTCACCATGTGGCCAGAAATAGTACAATGTATAGGACACGTGATCAGTGTAGAACTGCCCTTTTACTCCAATATGGATTACAGTCTGGTGGGATACTGCAATCTACAATCAGACAAGCCTGGTACACATGGCATTTTCAGGGCCACTGCAGATCTAAAAAATCCACCATGGCTACAAGGTAGGTGCAGGATTTTCTGCCAGTGTAGACAAGCCCTGAGTGGACTACCCTACTTGTGTCTAAGCAACAGGATTCCAGTCATGCTATTGCACCTGCTGAGTAGGACACCAGCCCTGGGCAACCTCCAATCAAGTGAAATCCCTGGTGCAACAGTGTTTGCAGCAGTGTGAATGCCACAGCACAATTCCAGCCAGAGAAACTGGTTTGGTTTCTGCAAACACCCCCGTGGTGATAAGCACCACATTCACACTGCTTCACTTTGAGTCAACGTCAGTTGAGTTGTCAATCTGTCTCCTTCCCCCTCCCCCCTTATTTTTTGTAATGAAGATATTTCCCCCTATGAGTATTTAGGAAGTGGGGGTTGAATCTATTCAAAGTTTTACTTGTTAATGAGCAAAATAGAAATGGTTAGGCAGGCAATTCTGGCATTTCATTAGTGAAAGCTGCAAAACAAACAGTGGGATTCACTGAGGTGCACAGTGCCTGTAACGAGCTATCGCCAGCTTCGGTGATCCTCGAGTTTTAATTAATAATAATCGGCATTGTTCTGATTCATCATAGTCATGTGGTTTTACAAAAAATATACACTCCTATGGGATCTGAATTCTTTCAGAAGGCATTCATTAAATAGAGAGCAGGATGATTTGTTCCCACACTGTTTAATAGATAAAGCAGAATGTCTGGTACAGTCAGCCCTCCATATCCACAGGTTCTGCATCTACAGATTCAACCATCCATGGCTGGAAAATGTTAAAAAAATAATAATCCAAAAAGCAAACCTTGATTTTGCCATTTTATATAAGGGACACCATTTTACTACGCCATTGTATATAATGAGACTTTAGCATCTGTGGATTTTGGTAACCACAGTTTGACCCTGGAACCAAACCACAGTGGATTCCAAGGGCCCACTGTAATAGATTAAATCTGATGCATCCTAAATATGTTGCATCCCATTGATGGCTGTTGCAAGATCCTGGTAGATATGGTAACATAAGGAAAAGAAATATGAGGAAGGCTCACCTTTATATGATGCACTATGTGTATGATACAGTAGGTATTGGGACAAGGTGTATAGCTTGGTGGTAGAGTATGTTTGGTATGCAAGAGGTCTCAAGTTCAGTGCCCAGTGTTTCCAGTTTAAAAATCATCAGGTAGCAGATGAGGCAGAATGGAACTCTGCCTGAGATGCTGGAGAGGTATAGCCAGTGACCAAAATCCTACATTGGGGCTGCATAGCTCTATGTGGATTCATTGTGTTTTCTAATGCTTGTGCTAAATGATAACATTGCACAAGTGAATGCATACCCAAACATGCAACCAAATGTACATGCATTCAGTAGCCTTGCTGACTGAAGATTATATCAACAGTAATCCCCAAAGTAACTCTTCTAAGCTCTGGTCTACCCCCCATATAGAGAGCCAGCATGGTGTAGCGGTTTGTGTGTTGGACTATAACTCTGGAGATCAGGATTTGAATCCCCACTTGGCCATGGAAACCCACAGGTGACCTTGGGCAAGTAACATTCTCTCAGCCACACAAGAAGGCAAAGGCAAACTCCCTCTGAACAGCCTTGCCAAGAAAACCCCATGATAGGTTCACCTTAAGTTGGAAGTGACTTGAAGGCACACAACAACAAAAACATCATCATCATCATCATCAACAACAACAACAACAACAACAACCTACTCCCCATGGAACACTTAACACAGGCCTGCAGCAAGCTTCTTTCAAGCAGAGAGCTGGATAGTGGGGTTTAGCAAGTGGAAGGGAATCCTGCAAGGCTAGCATTAAAGTTTCAGTGAGTA
Organism: Gambelia wislizenii; assembly: GCA_030847615.1. Classification (NCBI taxonomy): domain Eukaryota; kingdom Metazoa; phylum Chordata; class Lepidosauria; order Squamata; family Crotaphytidae; genus Gambelia; species Gambelia wislizenii. The sequence goes on from JAUMIR010000008.1 coordinate 6,019,093, forward strand.
CAAACCTACTGTGCCTCTTGCTAAGCTTATTGTCTAGTATGATCAATTGATTCCCAATAGGAATCAAGTCTGAGACCCATGATGTCATGTAGGACGCCTTCCCCAAATCACTTTGTTTCTTCACCAAGCTTGGAAGATTAATGTTTACAAAGTAATCCAATAGTTTTGCAAAATTTTTATAACTTTCAAGGATTTTGAGCAATAAATCCCAAAGACTTGCATCACAAATCTGTTCCTAGCCCTGTCTCTTCCCTAAGAGCGTTGTTGTTGTTGTTGTTCTGTATCTTCAAGTCATTTCCGACTTCTGGCAACCCTAAGGTGAACCTATCATGGGGCTTTGTGAGGCTGAGAGTATGTGATGTGCTCAAGGTGGTTTTAATAATCTTTATGGTCCTTAGGGAGCATAAGGACTACTAAAGCCACAATTCAGGACCCAGCACTGTCTCAAACAATGCTTATGGTCATAGTGTCACCATAAATGCCATTTTTGGATTTTCCTTGGATTCCTTCCTGTTTGAGTCGAAAATGGGATATGGCAGGAACACCAGACACTCACAGCAAAAAGGGCTTTAAAAAACCCCCCACTTAAAATCAAGTCTCCTTCTGAATAAATCAATGCTTCTGATCCCAGGAACATACTAAAATGTTACAGATCCTGTCAAGCATAGGTCTCTTAGGTACCACTTCAGACAGGCATGGGCATGAAATGATGGAGCAACCCTGTTTAGAGAATTTCTTAATTTATTCCTTGAAGGGATTGTAAAAAAAAAAAAAAGGCTATGTTTTAAGTCTGCTCCCCTAAGGTTTCTTGATTCAAAACCCTTCCTCCGCTGGGATTCTTGGAAAAGCAGCAAGGACATGACATATTAGTGCAATCTAAATTAAAGAAGCTATTCAGCCATAGAAATACAAGGATAAAAGATTAAGAAAAAAGTTTCTTAGAAGTCACTAGGGATATGTGTGTGTGTGTGTGTGTGTGTGCTCCTCATGTTCCAGCAATTGGCAGTGGATAACAGTTATTTTTGGGGGGGAGCTTGCAGAATGCTAAAACTTGGAAAAGTTACTTTTCTAGCTGAGGGATTCTAGGAATTGTAGTCTGGAAAAGTACCTCCCCAACCTCTTCAAAGGACATACATTAGAAAAAATAACCTCTGTGAGAGGCTTCAAATGCCTTTCCAGAGATGTTTTCTAAGCCATGAGTTGCATGCAATGGGTATTTCCCGGATGCCTGACTATGGAGGAAAATAATAATGTTGTATTTTTAATAAAATATGGAAGGTATGTGAATGGCCACAGCATTGAAATGGCTGAGAGGGAAAATGGATGTATAATCAGACCACATCAGCACCCTATGATTTTTTTTTTAATTAAACAATAAATTAAGAGCGGGCAGATCAATATTCAATTTTGTTTGGAAATGCCAGAGACAGCCACGTTTGTTAAAGCCCACCTGTGCTTTAGGTTAGTTTTCTGTAGAATAATTAGCAAATAAAATCAACAAAATCAACAAGAAAAGTTGTCCTCTTTGAGAAACTGGAATCAATTAAATTATTTATTTATTTTTTTAGCAGCGAGTAATGAATGAATAATGAAGAACTTTTAAGAACAGGTAATGCTGCTATAAAATTATTTGATGAAGCTTTTTTTCAGGCCTGCCTGGTATGGCACTTACTGTTCAGTGAAAGTCTTCTGTATCATCATATGTTTAGAACTAGGCTACTTCAATGTGGTGCTGCATGGTGTATCCCTTGAAGACTGTGAAGAAACTGCCAATGTGGTAGTAAAGGATGGGGTGGTGAGCAGGGCTGAAATGAATTGCTTTGGACAGCGAGAGCCTGCAAGAGGCATTTCCCATGTTCAGATTTGCTTGCCAAGATTTCTAGTTACATTTCCCTGATCCTTATTAATGGGAAATGTCTACTAGTCCCAACACTAGGAGAAATGTGTCAATAATATCAATAAACTGATTACAGAAAGCTTAAATATGTCATGTCTATTTTTATGTATAACTCAAAGTTCATACAGTGCAATACCCAAGGCCAGATATACACCAATGCCTACTCAAAGAATTACTCACAATGACTAGGTAATATAAGAGATAAATGATTACTACACAGTGAATTATATACAGTCACGTGTTATGGTCTCTATATTGGGTACATGTGAGAATGGCCACTGTATGAAATAATGAATCTTCAAGTTGTGTTTATATTACTTAGTCATTGTGAGTAATTCTTTGAGAAGGCATTGGTGTATATCTGGCCTTTGATATTGCACTGTATGAACTTTTGAGCTATATGTAAAAATAGACATGACATATTTAAGCTTTTTGTAATCAGTTTATTGATATTCCTCTCCATTGATGCCCCCTTGTCGTGGGAGAGAGGCTTGCGTACCCTAATGATGTTTTGAGCTATGCTGGGGGTGGCATAATAGCCACCGGTAGGGTCTCCCATGTCATGCCGAACAAGTCTTGAAGAGAAACGACAACACAGAAAGAATCACATCCGGAAACATCACCCAAGGAGACCTTCTGCTGTGCTTTCTGCAACTGGACTTGTTTATCTCGGATTGGCCCTTTTTAGTCATCAGCGCACTTGCAGAAAGTGTGGGATGAGTCCTTCCTGAATCTTCGTTTGCGAAGAAAAGCCAGAGAGAGAGTATTGATATTATTGACACATTTCTCCTAGTGTTGGGTTTGGTTCTTCACTTGGGGACAGTTGTTTGGTAAAATGTCTACTGGATATTCAGAAGCTCAGAGCAACACAATCTCTTCCCCCCACCCCAAGTTAAGATCAAGGGCTTGGAATATTACTTTGTAAAAATATGCAAAGAGATCTTGTAGCACTTTAGAGACTAACTGAGAGAAAGAAGTTGTAGCATAAGCTTTCATAGACTTGGGGTTCACATACACTGTAGAAATAATGCAGTTGGACACCACTTTAAGTGCTATAGCTCCATCCTCTGGAATCCTGGGATTTGCAGTTTTACAAGGTCTTCAGACTTCTCTGCCAAAGAGTGCTGGCACCTCACAAAACTACAAATCCTGGGATTATGTAGGATGGAGCCATGGTAGTTAAAGTGGTGGCAAACTGCATTATTTGTACAGTGTAGATACACCCAGGGGCTGAAATGAACTTATGGTGAGGAACATGAGAAACCCAGCAAAAGTGAAATAGACAGGTTCAATGGGGGGCAGGGGGACAGATGACACCTTTATTGCAAATGCAATCTTTGTAATGCTGGCTGATATTCCAACCTTTTGTAAGAAAGAGAAAGCATGCCAGATAAACTTTTAACCTTGCTGACAGAGTGAGAGTTTGGGCATTGTAGAAATGCAAGTAAGCTCTCCCAGAGAAAACTGCCTAAAAAGGCCTTTGAAATTGCATCAGACTAAGGGGCGGTGGGAACGTCAATGATTTATTGATAAGAACTGTGCCTATCCGGTAAAACAATTACTGTTCCCCTGAGCTGAAGGAGGAGTGGAAAGAAAATGAGAGCTTTTCTGGTGTTCAGAGGATAGAGATCCTTTTAAAACATTTCCATAAGCAAGTAAACCAAAGCACTGAGCATGCATGAAAGTATTTCCATGCATTAACCCAACCGTACTCGCAGCCTTTAAATCTCTGGTGTTAATTACAGGATTTCTTTCCTCCTAGCTTTTGATCCAATGTATTAAGGAGGGAACAGCTTGAAATCGAGCTTGGGATGACTGTTGGACCAGCATCATAGACAGAGGGGTAAATGGGCAGATTTGCTGGGGACATTTGTCACTGGCACAAACATGAGCTTTGCTTGAAGGAAACCGGTGGAGGAGTTGCACTTCTGTTTCTTGTTACAAAATGAGTTCTGCAAGCCAGAAGCAGAAACAAGAGGCAATGAGAAAAGCAGAAAAGGAGGAGAAAATATTATTGGAGATGCACATGAACTGAGCAATTTCTACAAACCAGATTTAAAGGGGTTATTTGTTGATTGCTGCAAAAACAACCCAGAGTTGTATGGATTAATTAATGATTAATTAAGTAACTATATCATGAGGCACTGTAGATTAAACCCGTGGAATCACAGAGTTGGAATGGACCACAAGGGCCATCTAGTCCAACCCTCTGCCATGCAGTAATGCACAATTAAGCATGGCCTAAGGTGTAGCCATCCAATTTTTGTTAGAAAACCTCCAAAGAAGAAGAGTCCACAACTCAAGAGGTACACCTTTCCATTATCAAATGGATCCTACAGTCAAGATGTTCTTCCTAATATTTAGGTGGAATCTCTTTTCTTGTAATTTGTATCCATTGATTCTAGTCTCTGGAGCAGCAGAAAATAAGCTTTCTCCACTTTCTACAAGATATCTCCTCAAGTATTAAAATATGGCTATCACAATCACTCCAAATCTTCTCTTCTCCCAGGTAAACATTCCCAGCTCCCTAACCCATTCCTCATAGGGCTTGGTTTTCAGTCCTGTGATCATCTCAGTTGTCCTTCTCTCAATATATTCCAACTCGTCAATATCCTTCTTCAAACATAATGGTCCAGAACTGGAGACAGTATTCTGGGATAGGTCTGATCAAAGCAGAATAGCGAGGTAACTGTTACTTCATTCACTCAACCTGGACACTATACTCATAGAATCATGGAGCAGGACGAGACCACAAGGGCCATCTAGTCCAACCCCCTGCCCTGCAGGAATACATAATCAAAGCATTCCCAACAGATGCCCATCCAGACTCTGTTTAAAAACTTCCAAAGAAGGAGACTCCACCATACTCTGAGGCAGAGTATTCCACTTCTAAACAGCTCATACTGCCAGGAAGTTCTTCCTCATGTTTAGGTAGAATCTCTTTTCCTGGAGTTTGAACCCATTGCTTTGTGTCTTAGTCTCTGGAACAGCAGAAAACAAGCTTGCCCCATCCTCAATATGATATCCCTTCAAATATTTAAACATGGCTATCATGTCATCCCTTAACTTTCTCTTCTCCAGGCTAAACATACCCAGCTCCTTAGGGCATGGCTTCCAGACCTCCCACCATTTTGGTTGCCCTCCTCTGGACATGTTCCAGCTTGTCAAAATCCTTCTTAAATTGTGGTGCCCAGAATTGGACACAGTATTCCAGGTGAAGTCTGGCCAAAGCAGAACAGAGTGGCAATATTACTTCCCTGAAATTGGATGTGTGCTTTCCTGGAAGTATAGAATTCAGTGGCACTCACTTCTGAGAAAGCAGACACTGGAATAAACTGATTCCTTATGCATAGCTCATAAAACCCCTCTCCATTTTTTATGTTTATTTAACTGCATTTTAAATCCGGTTTTGACTGAAACAGTCATTTAGAAACCTTAGCCAGAGAACTCTAATGCCTCCCCAAAACATATACCCCAGGATTCCACAGGATGCAGCCATTGGGTCATATAGTGTTAGAATTATGCAGTGTGAAAGAGACCCAGGTCTTAGGTTTTGGTCCTGAAATAATCAAGGCTTAAGATATTTCTGGCTTGGCAACCATCATGATGATGATCTTACCTTATATCTAAGCCTCTCAGAGCAGCATACAATAAAATCAATTTAAACAGTTTAAAACAATTTAAAACAGTAATAATAATGTAATGAGGCTAAAAACCATGTTTTAAAAAAATTAACAGATCTTTTAAACCAGGTAAACTAAAGAAGACAATTTAGTCAAAGGGAGACATAATGGCATATCCAACATGGATAGACAGTGCCCATATGGCTGTAGAAAGATGGGTGATTTACACCATATTTTTTTCCTGGGATGCTCTTTGTATTTAGATTTAAGAACTCAGTACCTTGACCCTCTTACTGTTCATATTAGAGATGCTATCCCCAACAACAGCCCTGACATTTTTTATTAGCAAGAACTAACTATTATGTGTCCTATTGAATGGCCAAGTACGTCAAGTTAGCCCTGATAAAGAGAGAAAGCTTTAACTTGCCTGATGGGTCAAGATATAAACTCAGACCTAATTTGTATGTGTGTATTACTTATTCCACTATTTTATCTTAATTCTGCTTGGATATGATATTGGTTTGTTTTTATGGTTGCATGGAAAAGCCCGGTTAGCTAATGCAGAATAAACTTGGAATTAAGACAATTTAAAACGATGCACATGTACAGATAAGAATAAAATAAATTAAGCCCCCAAAGCTTTGACAAGAAGCCAACCATCTTGATACTTGGTGCCAGAATGACGCCAGTGTTGAGTGCCAATCATGCCTTTCACTTTTGTGAAAGATACAGCTATGGGTTTGTGCAAACATTGGCAACCCTGTGGGTTGTCATTTGGGTGTCAGCATTGAAATCAAGAGGTCTTAATTCAGTTGTATCCTACATATTTCAGTGGGGTTTAAGAGCAGCTACATTTCTCTGGACAGGAGCCAGCATGTACTTATGAATTAATTAATCCATTTTAAAAAGAGTTGTATGTGCTCCATATTAACCCAGATTGTTAGACTGAAATGCTTTCCCTCTGCCCCTGCTTGCACAGATTGTGATTTTGCCACTTGTTAACACAAGTCTATTATTTTCTGCCAATTTTAGTGTATTAGCTTCTTTGCTTTGCATAAAGCAATAATTTATGTGAATTACAGAGAAACACATCCAAACTCTTTGCTACAATTTACACTGCTCACATCCCTAGGTCACTTTTTTTTCTGTGAAGTCATCTGAGCCCCTGGGTCCAGGGATATTTTTCATGTGAATTACAAAATTAAATGAGCACTTTAAAATACATTTTAAAAAGCCAAGCATTTTGTAACTTGCTACAAAAAGAAGAAGTGAGAAAAATATTGGTCTTGGCACTGCTGGATCTAATGCAATATTAAACTGATATCACAAAATGCTTCTTATTTTATTTAAATTTCTGGAAATTACTAAGAGCTGGAAAATGGTGTTACCTAGTAGTCAAAAAGAAAATACAAAGATTTTGTTGAAATACATACATTAAATGCTGTACCAAATAATATCAGTTAACTCCAACACATCAGAGAAATGGCAGCAACCACCCAACCCTTAGTTCGGTGAGAGTGGTTTAAGATATTGTTAAATTTTCTCCTGAAATCAATGGCTTAAATCTCAGTTGCTGTTCCCAACAGGAGTAAAGCCACTGAATTAATGGATCTTGTATAAGTGTAGACTCATCAAATTTCCATCAATTCAGTAGGTGTTCTCTGGATGAGACTAGGAATTGTATTTAGGTTGATGGGACTTCTGAGGATTTAGAACAGTCGTGTGGATCATGAGTCTTTCCAGATGTTGAACTACAGTTACCATCAGTCCTAATCAATAATGATGAATGCTTAGAGTTGCAGTCTAGAAATACCTTGGAGGGATGCATGATTCCCAACATTATATATAGGAGGTATATCTAGATAGATAGATAGATAGATAGATAGATGATATGTCATTGTATTTCGTATTTCAAATTTCTATGTATGGGTGTGAAAGGTGGATGAGAACAAGAAAGCTGTCAGGAAAGAAAATCAAATCTTTTGAACTGTGTTGCTGGAGGAGAGTTGAGATATTGTCAATTGCCAAAAAGACAAAGAATTGGGTCTGGGAGCAAATCAAAGCCTGAACTCTCACTACAAGCCACTATGACTGCGCATAGTCTATTGCACTTTGGGCTTATCATGAGACAATAATGCTCACTGTGTTGGAAAAGACTGAAGCATTTTCTTTCCCGCACACTCTCTTGCTATAGCGCAACCACTGTTGGACTTTTTGTATATATTGATTTGTCCCCGCTCAGCTTCTGAACTTAAAATGCTTCTGTCTGTCCTGCCTACTTTTTCTTGGGCAGCTATCTTCTTCTCAATCCTAAATATACACTGGACTGACTATGTGACGAACGTTGCTATCCTTGAGCAAGCAAGGATCACCAGCATTGAGGCCATGATATTGAAAACGCAGCTGAGCTGGGCAGGGTACGTTTCTAGGATGAAGGACCATCACCTCCCCAAAATAGTACTCTACGGTGAACTCACCACGGGTCACGTAAGAGGGGTGCTCCAAAAAAGCGATACAACCCAGAGAGAGAGTATCTTCTTCTCTATTTTCTAAGCTGGTAAGTCAGGATGGCACACTCTCCTTCACCTCATTGAGTTAAGTAAAGTTTTTTAAGTTATTTAATCTGAAGCTGCATGCCTCTTCTTTTTGGTCATACATAGTTAAGGGAACAGCAATACATTTGAGCCATGCCTCTAAACTTAAACTGCCACTCTGCTGGAGGGAAGTTTTTTTAAAAAAAGAATTTTAACTTTTAGAATTCCCAGACACAGGGAAACTCTAATTCTCCCAGACACTGGAATGGAAGACAGTATGAAAAGAGGAAGACCATGGCCTTATCTGCATGGGCTAAATACTCTTGGCTTGCCCCCACCTCAGAGCCCTGCAGTCTATATGACACAGGGCATCTGCCCCCCAGGCATTCCTTGCCACCTCCGGGGCAGATACAGGGGCAAGACCTTGAGAGAAAGGTGGGATATAAATCCAACAAACAAACAAACAGTTTTTGAAAAATACCCAGTTTACTCCATTACCTCTGGCAAAAATGGGATCAGGCCCCACATGTCTGCAGGATCCCAGATGACACACCAGTCCTTGCTGCCTCCACTATCACCCTGGCTCTCCCAGAATGCAGGTAGGGGTCCCTCAGCATGCAAGAAGGTATTCAGTGATATATTGCAGACCCCCCTTCTTGCCTTCCGAGTCAGCAGAGAAACCTTGGTCACATGGTGCAGGACCCCTGCCTGGCATCTGGGACAGCCAGGGAGTTGGTGGTGACAGCAGCAAGGAGTGGCATTTTGGGATGGGCTCCCATAGACATGCAGGGACTGGTTCAGCAACACCAGATTAAACCAGGTATTATCCTATATCACTGTAAAGGGCCCTGTCACCATTCCAGAACTATATGTGCTCTGGAGGTCATTTGGACTGTCCAGGGGCAGAACGGGATAAATGCCCTGCATCATGTGGACTGCAGGGCTCTGGAATGGGGGCAAGCCGGGGTATTTGGCCAGTGTAGATAAGCCCCTAGTTGGCCACTATGGAAGTGGATTTCCAGACTTGATAGGCCTTTGGTTTGATTCAGTAGAATTTTTCCTATACTCTTGCACTTACATTGAAGTTAATGGCATTTCAAAGAGCTTAATATAATCTTGATTGTCCCCATTGTCATCTTCTAAGTCAAACACAACTTGGGGGAGACCTCACTCACTCACTCACACACACACACACAGCGGTTATGTGTCCTACTATACAAAGAATGGCTCTGTATTTGAAGGACTGTCAGGAGACAGTAGAGCCAGTATAGTGTAGTGGTTTGAGTGTTGGACTAGGACTTTGGATGATCAGGATTTGAATACTCACTCAGCGATGAAATTTCATTGGGTAACACTAGGCAAGTTATGCTCTCTCAGCCTTAGAGGAAGAAAATGGCAAACCTCCTTTGAAGAAATCTTGCCAAGAAAACCCTAGGATAGGGTTGTCAAAAGTCAGAGTTGGCTTGAAGGCACACAACAACAACAGATGACAATCCCTTCAAAGTCCCAATATGTATGTCCAATAGCAGTTTCTCTGTTTGCAATGGTGCATACCATACTGTGAGTCAAAAATGTTACTTTTTGGACTACAACTTCCATAATCCTTCAGCAAGCAAGGCCACTATCTACACTGGTTGGTGGATGCTGAAGGGTTATAAACCTCAAAGTAACTTTCCAAGCCCTATGCCATTGAATACAGTAGTGGCAATTCACCACATCATACCTGTTTTCATATTTTCTGTACAGGTCATATCTGCAATGGATATGTTCCTGGACTTACTGTGGATTCATGAAACCATGGATAATAGTGAACCCTATTGAAATGAATGGCTTCTGGGCCAACTTCTGGCAGAAGCGTACCATAGAATCATGCTGGAGGACCTAGAAAATGCCTAGAGAGGACCTTGGGGGTTTTTTGGACATGAATAAGTGAAACTGCGGATGCTGGTCACATGGATATGAGGGTCAACCTGTATCTACTGTCTTAATACCTCTAGGAAGGGGGCGACGGGGTCAGAAAGCTCTATACTGAGAACAATTAAAGTATACAGGCTCATTAGACAAGGCCTTAAGTGTCCACTAATCAATATTTTTGTCAGATGAGCAATCATCGTTATTATCTAAATTTCACAGCAGCAGAAAGCTGATTGCAGGCCAGGGGCAAAGAGCAGGCTTCCACTCTCTGCACTCAGCTTTCCATTCAGTGTTGTCTTCATATTTCATTTTCTTCCCCACCACACGTCGTAAGAGGGGTGGTAAACTTTTCACATGCGTCTACCAGGAATAATCCACAAGATAAATACATTTCAGAAGGGTGGGAATGTGTGAATAACATTTTGTTCACCTTATTATAGCCTCTAGCAGAGCCCTGAAACATTTGAAAAACCCACACTGGTAATTCCTCAATGCAGGAACAGCTAGTTACATTTCATTTTCTGCTGAGTGGCTCTTATTATTTAGCATGTGGAGCAATACAATAATACATTAATTTGAACCGTTCACTCCCTATAGCCTGCCACTACCCCCCCCCCAATAAAAAAAATCAAGAAGTGAAAAGGAATTGTTCTGGGCTGTTGCTGTTTTTTGCTTTTGTTCACCAAAATAGTGACTTTAATAATTTGTACAAGAGAATCGGCTTTATAATAAACATCTTTATCCTCTACTGTTCTGTGCTACAAAAGCTCTATCTGCTGAATTTATGCCTGTCATTTCATTTATTATGACTGAGGGTTTGTCTACATGGGCAATTTACCCTGTCTTGCCCACATTTAGAGCCTTACAGTCCTGATGACACAGGGCATTTGCCCCGTTCTGCTCCTGGGCAGTCCTCACCACCCCTGGGGCTGAGGTGGGGGAAAGACAGAGTAGAACCTGATAAAGTGTTCTAAAATAATACCTGAGGAAAACTGCTCCAGCCTATCCAGCTGTCAGGATATTGGGACATGCAGTCACAGAAATGTATAGTGTAAAGAGCTGACATGGTGTTATGTGCTACTGCCTGCAGGGGCCAGTAGTGAGCTAGCTACATGCAGTTGGTGAACATAACAAGATACTGTCTAGCAGCTACTATGGGAATAGAAGCAGGGGATTTCTGGGAACATGTTGAGTAGCTCATGTGTATGAGACTCACTAACTGTATAACCCATGAATGTACTGTATTTGTATGTGTTTAACCAGATGTTTCCCCTCACTGTACTCACTTGGATTTTTACTCTGAGACTGTGCACTTGCTCTGTGCACTCTATGATACACAATTCTGGACAGTACTGTTATGACTGCTGTGTTATGTAGTCCATGTGTTTGAGTCCCAGACTCTTGTATATATTTCTTTGATATGCACAAGTAAAGGGAAGTAGTTTAGGTAAAATCCCTGTAGCTGTATGCTCATTTTTTCAGCCTGTCTGCCGTCTCTGCTATAAGACCTATTTGCTGCCTGGTCCTCTTGATATGTTCAGAGGTATCAGTGCACTACTGTGACACTACTGGGAAAAAATAGGTCTGGCCACCCCAAAACACAGGAGTCCATGTGAAGTCAAAGGCTTTCACAGCCGGAATCCATAGATTTTCCTTGGGTTTTTTCTGGGCTGCGAGGCCGTGTTCTGGAAGAGTTTGCTTCTGACGTTTCGCCTGCATCAGGGGCTGGCATCTTCAGAAAATGGATGGGTAGGAGTGTGTACTGATTGGGGCAGTGCAGAATAATGTTTCCAGCTCCCTCCTGCCAGGGAACTGTGTTGAGACAGTCAGAAACAGTTGCAACTTGCTGGTGGGACAGGGCTGGAAATTTCACCCTGTAGCACCCCAGTCACCAGCAGTGTCATGGCCAGCCAGGCTGAGGACTCTGAGGAATCAGGAGATGAGGAGGCTGAGCCAGTTGCAGCAGAGCTGGCTGAGTCTGAATCTAGCCCTGCTTTGCCAGCTACAGAAGAGCCTATGTCTCAGCAACGTAGCCTCCCCCCAGCACAGGGTCCAAGCCTGGGAGACATAGTTGAGCAACTGCAAGAGGAGGAGCAGGTACCTACCTTTAGCCAGAGAAGAGCAGAAAGGGAGGGGCTGTGATGCTCTTGGAGGTTAAAAGAAAGATGCTCATTAATCACCAAGCAGCTGTGATTGGGAGCTGGGGCAAACATAAGCAGCTGAGAGACGCTGGATTTCTCGTCAAAGGCTATCTGTGATCCCTGGAGAAAGCATCTGCCTCTGACTCTCATGGCTCTTGGAACCTTGCTCTTGGAACCAAACCCCCAAATTGTGGAATGACCTGCCGAATGAGTTCCATCAGATGACAAGCCTAAGTAGCTTTAAGAAAGCACTAAAGACGGATCTCTTTCGGCAGGCCTTTCCTAATTAGATCCCGGCCTCAGGGGATCCTGGCCTTGTTTAGTCCGCTGGCTATTTATTGTATTTATTATATCTATTGTTTTTAAATGTGATTTTAGATCAGTTGCTTTTTAACTTATACTTATTTAATATTTTTTTATGGGGGAGGGTGGGGCTGGGGGGTGTTTAGGGATTTTTATCTGTATTGTATTTTAATTTTTGTAAGCCACCCCGATTGTTTAACAGAGGGGCGGTGTATAAATAAATATTATTATTATTACAGTTGTCCCTCCACATTCGCGAACTTGACATTCGCGGTTTTGATTATTCACGGTTTTGGGAGGGCCCCCCTGGGCCCCCCAAAACCATGACACGGGGCCTCCGGAGGCCCCGTGAAAGCCCTGGGAGGGAGCGGGGAGGGCTGGGGAGGCCTCCATGGGGCCTTCGGAGACCCTCCGGAGGCCCCGCAAAGGCCTTGGAAGGTAGGGGGGAGGGCCGGGGAGGCCTCCGGGGGGCCTTGCGAGGCCCCAAGAAGGCCTTGGGAAGCACCGGGGAGGCCTCTGTGGGGCCCTGCGAGGACCCGCGAAAGCCTTGGGAGGGAGCGGGGAGGGCTGGGAAGGCCTCTGCAGGGCCTTCGGAGACCCTCCGGAGGCCCTGCGAAGGCCTTGGGAGGGAGGGGGGATGGCCGGGGAGGCCTTCACGGGGGCCCCGGAGACGCTCCGGAGGCCCCATGAAGGCCTGGGGAAGGGGTGGGGAGGGCTGGGGAGGCGGTCTTGGGGCCTCCAGAGACGCTCCGGAGGCCCCATGAAGGCCTGGGGAGGGGTGAGGAGGGCTGGGGACGCTGTCCTGGAGCCTACGGAGACGCTCCAGGGGCCCCATGAAGGCCTGGGGAGGGAGTGGGGAGGGCCGGGGAGGCCTTCAAGGGACCTCCAGAGATGCTCAGGAGGCCCCATGAAGGCCTGGGGAGGGAGTGGGGAGGCCTTCAAGAGACCTCCGGAGACGCTCAGGAGGCCGCATGAAGGCCTGGGGAGGGAGTGGGGAGGGCTGGGGAGGCCTTCAAGAGATGCTCCGGAGGCCCCATGAAGGCCTGGGGAAGGGGTGGGGAGGTGGGGGAAAGTGACTATAGGGCCTCCGCAGGCCTTGTGGTCGCTTTGGCAGGGGAGGGGGAGGGCAATTGTTATTCACAGATTTTTCACATTCGCGGGGATCTGGGGAACCTAACCCCCGCAAATGTGAAGGGATGACTGTATTATTATTATTATTATTATTATTATTATTATTGCTTCTTGAAACCTCGGATTATCTTGACCCTGGACTGTATTGGTTGACCCACCTGCCGGAACACTCTGACCTTGGACTGCCTCATCGTTCTTCGCTCTCTCTGGACTCCTGACTCTATGGACTGCTATTGGCATCACAAGGTACAGTACTGTGCTTTGGAGCTGCTGTTGTTGCTGAAGCCGGGCTGTCTTATCAACTGCTGACTTGGCAGCTTTCCCGGACAAGCTGAACTGATCTCTGTCACTCTCTGTGACTGCTGGCTGTTAAGGGCCTTTGTCATCATGGCAATAGCATGACGATCATAAACAGGAATACTTGAGAGTTCTGAATGTGTAAGTATAGCTCACATATTTGCATCTGCTCAACAGGTTGCCAGCCAATGTTTTCCCCACCCTTTCACCAAGAAGCTCCATGAAAGACATGGTTCTTCCCAACTTACATTTTATCCACATTACAGCCCTGTGTGGTAGGTGTGTCTTATAGATATGTGACTGGAGCAAGGTCATTACTAAGCTTCATTGCCAGGTGGGGTGAGTACTAACATATTCACCTTAGTCTTAGTCTGATGAACATGTGCAAGCCTCAGAGCTCAGAAAAGTTTTTTTTTTTTTTTTGCACTAAAACTCCCAAATCTCCCAGCTTTAATAGCCAATGGCCATTCTGGTTGAGAGTGGTAGGGAGTAAGAGTCCAAAAAAGGTAATTTCTGGCTGCCCTTGACATACAAAAACATGTCCACAGCTGCATGGTATGCGGTAAACTCCTGCAACTGTGAGAGGGTCTCTTTTGTCCTTTGCTAAGCATAGCATTTCTTGGATTTTCTTGGTTGGTCTGTAGACAAGTTTACATAGGGACCACCAAACGCAGTGTGCAAACACGAATCAAGGAATATGAGAAGCACTGCAGACTGGGCCAGCCAGAAAAATCAGCAGTAGCAGAACATGTTATAAACCAACCTGGAAACAAAATGTTATTTAAAAACACAGAAATTCTGGACCAGGCCAACAACTATCATGTCAGAATGCACAGAGAAGCTATTGACATCCACAAATACCTGGACAACTTCAACAGGAAAGAAGAAACCCTAAAAGTAAACAAAATCTGGCTGCCAGTCCCGAAAAACACTAAAATCAGGATCCAACACTTACAAATGAACTCCACCCAGGGACAGTGGGATTTCCAGCAGATCATGGACCATTAACCAACCATTAGCCAGACACTAATCCTCCTTGCATAGCTCCACCCAGAAACTAGCCATTCAAATACACAAATTTACATATCCTCCCCAACAGGGGTTCACAGTATATTACCCTCCCCCCCATTCTCTGAAGATGCCAGCCACAGATGCAGGCAAAACATCAGAAAGAAACTCTTCCAAAACATGGCCTCACAGCCCAGAAAAAACCCAAGGAAAATCTACTAATGTTTTCTGCCTGTGAAAGGGGCCTTTGGCTTCACAAGGGACAGAGACAGCCTGGATGCCAAGAGGAGTTCACTGCTGCTAATGGAGTTTAAATGTTACTGTTCTTTATAGGCTTGTGACTCCAACACGGTCTTTTTTCTTCTTCTGTGTGATTTTTAAAAATCTTTTGCCTGATGAACAAGCCAGTGGAGCTTTGAAAGCTCATATGAAGTATTTTGTGCATTTTGGTTGTCCAATAAATGTATCACTCCTTTGTAGATTTTGCTTTAAAATCCAAAAATGTTCACCTCCATGGAATAATTACTTGTCTCAAAGCGAGACGGACTCTGTTTCTTCCCCTGATCCCCTTGATTTTGAGATGCTCAGCATCACCTAGTATTTGATGGTATATGCTCATTTTGACTCAGAATAGCACCACATGAATGACGTTGGCAGCAAAGAATGAGACGAAAGTGGAGAGAAAAGGAGATAGAACAGGAATTTAAACTTCTGAAGGCTCCAAAGAGATATGGATTTCAATTTGATGTTCAGCTGATGGCTTAGCTCCGCTCCTAATTTTAGACTCTGCAGTTGTCACACTCTCAGCTTCTCTCCATCATATCTTCTTTAATCAAGAATGTCTGTGTATGCGTCACTCTACAGACTTGACAGGAGGAGGGGAAGAATTCACTATATATTCCCAGAGCTCCTGAGTTTATGGCAATATGAGCAAATGTCTCCATCATTTATTCACAAAGTCTGGTATCACTGAGGGTGTGTGTGTTGTGTGTTGAGAGAAAGCAGAAGATGAGAAGGTCAAGGCCATGCAAGGTGACAGATGTGAAAGGTCTGAATAGTCTGTGGATAGAGCCAGTGTAGTGTAGTGGTTTGAACATTTGGTTATGGCACTGGAGACCAGGGTTCGAATCCCCGTTCAGCCATGGAAACCCACTGGGTGACCTTAGGAAAGTCACACTTTCTCAGTTTCAGAGGGAGGCAAAGACAAACTCTCTCTGAACAAATCTTGCCAAGAAAACTCTATGATAGGCTCACCTTAGGGTTGCTATAAGCCAGAAATGACTTGAAGGCACACAACAAGAAGTCTGGGGATAGGATGGAGAGCTTCAATATGGAGCCTAGGGACACCGTTGACCCATGATTATCTGAATGGAGTGAGTGAGTTTCTGTCTTTCTCACTCCCACTACAAAGAAGAGAAGCAAACACAGTGGTCTGACCATTAGGTAGAGTGGAGCAGCTCCCTCAGACAAGGCAGATGCTGGAGACTGCGAGGTGTTGGAGGACAGACCTATGCATGCAATATGGCCTACTGTGGCCCTGATCTACTCTCAAATATGCTGGAAGATACTTCCCAGTGTATCAACATCTGTACATAGAAGCAGGAAGAGGAGGAGGAGGAGGAGGCGGCAGCATTCCATGAGCAGAGTTCTTATTTTGAGTTGGCACTCAGTATAGCAAAGCCAAGAACTGTGAGAGTTGAGCCATCATACACTGGGCTTCAAGACCAAAATCCAATTGTCAGTCTCAGCTAGAGTAAACTCATTGTATCAATGGAATTTATATAATGATTGATTTAGAAAGCTCTAGCTTAGTTAATAGATGCACTTTAGTTGACATTAACACCTGAATTTAAACAAAGTGTATGGCCGCATGCCCTAGTCATGAGCCAATGCACTTTGTTCAGACTTAACAGCTGAACGGAGAAGAGCAAATTCTATAGAATGGCCTGGTCTTGAGAGTTGTGGTCTACAATGCACAGTTGCAACAGAACAGTAAGTGCCATTGAACATAGATGCATTTGCCTTTGATTAAACACACAGAGGCATTACAACTAAGATTGTAAGAGATATCTAAGGAGGACCAAAATACACTAGGCTGTTGTTGTGATACTGTTGGGATCATGGCCCAGCCATTGTCCTGCCATGTTTGGTTGACTTGCTTGGGCATATGTTGGTAGTGAGTGATGATGGGACAAGCTATATAGCTGGGAAGCAAAGAGATTGTTTATCATTTGTAGCCTGGGATGATGTGCAGATTTGTAGGGAAGGTTGATATGGGGGAAAGAAGGAGGAGTAAATTTTGGGAGGATGAAATGTTTTGAGTTGTTGACAAATGGAATGAAAACTTTTGTAACAGCTGGACTCTTTGGGTTTTAAGCATATTGTGTAACTAGAAACAACATCAGTCCTGACAACAACTGTGTACTGTGCTCAGCTCTGCTTGCTGAATACTGTAAGGTTTTTTTTCTGAATCTGAGGAGAACTTGTGTTTACTGAAGTGGGGTTAGCCAGAACATTACAGATACATTGGACCAGGCATTATGGTCATATACTGCATGGTCTAAGGAATAGTTTCCAGAAGAAGTTATTATAAATGACCATGAAGAAAGCAAGGGCCTCTAGGTGCCAGCACCTCCAGTTGTCTTACTTCTCCAGGATGAAAAAGACTCCAGTGAAGTAAAACAAGAATGGTCTGTATTGGATTTCTTTGAACCCACCTGCCTTAGATCTTGTCAGATTTGATATTGATTCAGCACAAGGGCCTTTATCTCTTTCTAGAGAGAAAGAGAAAGATAGAGGCAAACCCGTTTCCTTTATAATTCTGAAACAACACACAAGGGAGATCCAAGAGGAAACTCGGTTTGATTCCACTGCGTGTAATTATCCAGCTAGGCTACAATACCAACTCTGTACCAGTTCATTCCAGGGGAGATCAAATGGAGCCATCTATCAGGTCAATAGGCGGTTGTGTTGCTTCTTTCTTTCTTTCTTTCTTTCTTTCTTTCTTTCTTTCTTTCTTTCTTTCTTTCTTTTTTTGTTCTGGCCTGTTGGGAATTTTAAAAAAAATAATTAAATGCACATGGCCAAAAATATAGGATAAGGATTCAGTGCTCAAGGCAGTCAAGCCTTAGTCATTAAACCTTCCTCTGATGCAGATCTGCTAAAAGTGGGGTATAATGATTTTCTGAGAACTCATAATCATAACCAGCCACAGATCAAGTTGGAACAGTCAGTTTCTGGACTGTTCAACAAGGGATGGGGAAACGTGCCAGTTTCTCTTTCTTCCACATTTGCATTGTTTTCCTTCATTTATGCCAACTTGTTTGCTATGAGATTCTGGGAGTCGTATTCCAAAATCATCATCATCATCATCATCATCTGGCATCCTGTTAGGTATTTACATCATTGTAAACTAACCTATGTTCATGTAAAGGTGAATTGCAATGTTCCACAATACTTGTATTTTCAGAAGGAGAGCAGGAGCAAGGCAGTGGATTCAAATTCCAAACAGATTCCACCTAAACAGTAGGAAGAACCTCTTGACTGTAAGAGCTGTTTGGCAGTGGAATGGATTATTCAAGGCGTGGTGGACTCTCCTTCATTGGAAGTCTTTAAATAGAGGCTGGATGGCCATCTCTCAGGAGTGATTTAATTGTGTATTCCTACATGGCAGGGAGAAGGACTAGATGGCCCTTGGAGTCCCTTCCAGCTCCACAATTATCTGTTTCTACAGCTATGTGACTATTATTTTTAATTTTTAGAAATGTTATTAAAATAGGAGTTATGCATGTGCTCGGTTGGTACAAATAGGTATGCATGGAAGTATGTATGCATAGGCCACAATTGAGGCTGGTGGAGCTTAAAGTTGCACCAGAGGACCTTCACAAAAAGTTAAAGTTGAAAAATCAGTAAAGAGGGAGAGTGAAGCTACATCTGGGCACCTTCTGGAAGCCACTGTGCAACCTGAAAAAAACATTGTGTAAGGAGGTATTAGATGCCACCTTACACAATGTGAGGGGGGCGAGGAGAGAGTTACACTGGTTAGTTATGCCAGACTAACTTGTTTTTTGGCCAGCATAACTCATAAAGGGGATTCTACTCATCTGTCTTAGGTGGTTCATGGTGATCTCCAGCAATTTTAAAGATGCCAGTGGGGTGGTAGTGGTGGTGATTATGATGATGCCCTGAGAACAACAACCGAGAAGATATGGATGCTAATACGTGCTGAAGATTCAGTCTTGCAATGTCCCTGCAAATGTGTTTTGGGAGGAGCAGCTGGGGAGGGGGAGATGTAATCAATCTATAAGCGAGAAGATTTAATATACCAGTTGCCCCAGAAACAACCTCTGAATATAATTTGTGCTTTTGCAAGCAAGTGAAGGAGTAATTTTAGCTTTTAAAAACAGCAATTTTCTGTTCAAGCAATAAAAGCCCTTTGTGTGGCCCATTAGCATTCCCAGAGAGTTTCTCTCCAAAGTCTAAGGCTTTGCGAAGTTCAAGGTATGGCAGTTTATCTCCCCAAATACTACTGACACTTGGGTTTTTCATAAAGCTATGTAAACGTCATTTCAACTCTTCCCCCCTCCCGCAAACAGTCCCAGGTCTTGAAAAGGGAAGAATAGTGCCACCATTTAAACACACATCTCTTCTTATCTGTAAAAGCAAAGGATAAATGCCCTTTGTCAATGGGCAAACAGACTCTCCTTAGCTTTCAGAAATAAGATTCTGGACAGTTCCTTAAGGCACAGAGAGTAAACCATAGGAGAACCACAATTCTTAATCCAATTTACCTTCCTTCTACTTGAGTGCCCTATTCCTAGCAAGGCCTGTGTCAGTCAGTTCGAAAATTATACAAACACATTACCGGTTTTATGTTCCAACTCCCAAGTAAGACAATTTACTTAGAGTGGAATTATATGGGCCCTAGCATTGGAAGTGAAGAAGGGTGCAGCCAGGTGTGCAAAAGAGATTATGTGCCATTAGGGCCCTATAGAGGTAGAGACAAGTAGTCAGAGGGTTCCCTGGTGTGTTCCCTCTCTGTATTGTCTCCTCTGTTGCTTTCTCACATATAGTCTGATATTCTTAAGCTTGTCTTTACTTCCTCTTGCACAGCTCTCTTTCTCTTTTTAAGTCAAAGTAAATGATACCCCTTAGCACATATTTAGAAGCAGTGCTCCCTAATGTGGTGAGAGAAGTCTGCTTGCTCTAGCATGTGCTTTCTCTTACTTCTGTATCTTGCATTCCAGTATGCCTTATTTTGTGATGGGTCTTTGAATGAAAACTAAACACCAGCTCAGTTAGTGAGTCTGATTGTTGAGGCACACATCTGTAAGGAAAGTTCACTGAAAATGTGGAGGGATTTGTCAACTGCTAGGGATTAAGAAACTCCTTTAAAGTCTAGTTTGACTCTCAGATGTGTAGACAATGGCAGCAGACACCATATTTTAAATTCTTAAATACATAATGTACAGTAATAAATTTTCTATTCACCGAAGTAGGTCTTTTATATATGACTCCAAATACAAACTTCCAAAAAAGGCTAATATCTGGAACAACACCCCATGGATTATGTAGACTTCCCTGCTCTACAGGTGGCGAAGAGGTCTGCAAACAGAAAGTGAAGTTGATAGTAGAAGTCATCCATTGGCTTCAGAAAGAAGCTATTCCAGAACACGGCCTCACAGCCTGGAAGAAACCCAAGGAAAATCTATGGATGCCGGCCGTGAAAGCCTTCAACTTCACATCCATTGGGTGTTTGCAGCTCTCCAGTATTTTAGACAGCAGCATCCAGTAGAAGCCAGTATCCACTGGAAGAATGTGTAGGAATCTAGTTCTCCCCTGCCAATGTGGCAGTGAACCTACTCTGAGTTTTAGATTGAACATAAAAGCAGCTGTTCAATGTGCTGAAACTATTTTAGGAATAGAGTTCAGCACCTTGGACAACTTCCTTAAAGTTTGGACTAAAACCCAGAGCCAACTGACCACCTTACTGACATGGAAGCCACAAGCTGCCACTACAGGAATGTTTTTCAGTGTCTCCTAAACAGAGCTAGTGTGGTGTAGTGGTTTAAGTGTTGGACTAGAATTCTGGGAGACTGGGATTCAAATCCCTGCTCAGCCATGGAAACCCACTGGGTAACCTTGGGCAAGCCACACTTTCTCTGCCTCAGAGGAAAGTAAGGGCAAATCCCCTCTGAACAAATCTTGCCAAGAAAATGTCAGAGGTGGGGAATTATTTGAAGGCACAGAGCAACAGCACCAAATCATACCAGGGACATTTTGCCAGCAAAGCATATGTTTTACTCTTTGAGCCAGGTTGCTTACACCTTCCAGCTGGGATAACATATTTCTTGGCTGATATAAGCCTTCTGCTACTATTGTCTAGCCTGCCCCCCCTCCTTCCTCTCAGGACAACCGAGAAACACTACTAAAGAGGGAGATGGTGGAATGGCGGCAGGACAGCAGATCTTGACAGATTAATTTACAAGAATTTGTTTGAAGTGAACATTAGGTCCTATGTTATCAGTTGGGGTTAATGGCAAGTACATCATGGACATGTAATAGCCAAAGGCTATTGTCATCTCTTTAAGGTATTCTAAAATTCTCAACATATTCTCCATTCAGGATCTTTTCTCTGAGCAAAGCATTATTGGAGAGCCCTCGCCAGACTGAAGCCACAAAGCCGGATGTAAAGCAGTGTACATAATGGTCTAAACCAAAGTGGGAAATCATTTCAGCTTGAGGACCATATTCAATTTCAGAGAAACTCTGGGCTTTTTTTTTTTGGTTTTTTTTTGATACATTCCAAAGTAGGTGGGACCAAAGGCATAAATGACACTAGCATCTTTTAGCTCCAAGTTCTCACCAACAGTAACTTAGGGCTCATCTGCACTAATGGAAAAATCCAAAAAAATCCCCATCCCCCCCTCCTGCTGTGTTTCCCTGTGTCTGATAAAGTCCCATCTAAGATGGAGTGAGCTCACTTGCAGTCCAGCACAGTTCAGCTTGCAGCATGTACCTTGTGCAAAAGCAGAGTACGCAGCTGTATGAGGTTCTTCTGAAGCGGATGGTAACTAATGCATCTCGGCACCATTTACAACAGAGATTGGTAATTTTGCTGGGCAAGTACAATAATGACTAACCCAGACGACAACCCTGATACTTATACACAAGTGATTGATTTGTACAGTCAAAGTATCCTTTGACTGATTTGTCAGCACCCTGTGAACATTTCCAAGTGGTAACTGGAGCAATTAATTGGAAAGATGAGGATTGCAGGTCATGTGACTGGAAAAGGAAAAAAGGTAACTGTAGAAAGATTACTACAAACTGTGGGGGTTTTTTGGGGGGGGGGAAGAGGAGCTTGCATGTCCTTTTTTATCTTTATTACTGCAATACAACCAGACTTTTTATTATTGGTGTTCAATTGTGTTTCAGTCTTCAAGTTGCCTGTTGACTTATGGTGACTCCTTGCATTACATATGGTTTTCTTAAGCAAGGAATACTCAGAGGTGGTTTTGCCAGTTTCTCCCTCTGAAATATAGTATACGGCAACTGGTATTTGTTGGCAGTCTCCCATCCATGAAATAACCAAGGCTGATCCTGCTTAGCTTCTAAGATCATAGAGTCACAGTTGGAAGAGATCACAGAGGCCATCTAGTCCAGCTCCCTGCCCTACAAGAATAACAATCAAAGCACTCCCAACAGATGGCCATCCAGCCTCTGTTTAAAAACTTCCACCACACTACAAGGCAGCAGCATATTCCACTGTTGAACAGCTCTTACTGTCAGGAAGTTCTTCCTAATGTTTAGGATGAATCTCTTTTCCTGTAGTTTGAATCCATTGCTCCATGTCCTAGTCTCTGGAGCAGAAGAGAACAAGCTTGTTCCCTATGCTGGTCTGTGACAGTAATAAATAATATCTACCTATCAAGCTTGCTTCCTCTTCAATATGACACCCTTTCAAGTATTTAAACATGGCCACCATGCCACCTCTTAACCTTCTCTTCCCCAGGCTAAACGTCCCCAGCTCCCAAAGCCGTTCCTCATAGGGCATGGCTTCCAGAGCTTTCATCATTTTGGTCTCCCTTCTCTGGACACATTCCAGCTTGTCAATATCTTTCTTGATCTGGTGCCTTTAGGGTATTTAATCACTTGTCTGAAAATGTCCAAATAATTGGCACCATTTTCCATAGAGGTTACTTGGTATGTGCATTCTTTAGTACAGGGGTGGGTAAAGTGGGGACCCAAATCAGGTCATGAATGAAATTCACCAGCACTGTCAGGGACAGAACTTTGCTTTTGGTCCTTCACACACTTCAGAGTGCTCAACTCAGCAACCTCTAAATTCTTGGAAAGACTTTTTTTAAGATGTTCTGTAGGGATAAGCAGAGAAAATGAGAAACTACAATTCTTCCATCTCATCAAGCCTGATTCTTTGAAGACTCTGGAGCATCTTTTCAAAAAATGATTAGGGCTCATGAAGTTAGTCCAAGCAAGTGATTTGCAGTGGGAAATTGTTAAGAAAATAGAATAAGGAGATGGTAATTTCCTAAGAGAGCTCAATACCAGAGATGCCAAGATTTGAAAGACAGAGAGAGGAAAAGGGAGTTTTTTTGTATTTGGAAAGAAGTGCTGAAGTTTAAAATTAATCAGCTGTCCACTCTTCAACTCTACTCCATTTTTTTTAAAAAAACCCCACAACTCATTCCCCTGCCCTGCCCTCTCCCCAGTTATCAGACCCAGATAAGTAAGGTATGATTGTGGATTTCACTTCATCTTGCTTATGTATCCCAATTACATCAAGGTATGTACTTTGAACCTATGGGGGAATGAGCTGTTCTTTCACATCCCTCTGTGCCCATTTGCTGTCAAGAAATGCAGGAAGTCATGTACAAATGATGCTACTGTACAATTGATTTAAGCCTCACTGGCAAAAGACAAATGGAGCAACAGCAAATTAATTTTAAGTGTGACCCAGAAGGAAGGTGCTTTTTTCTTCCCCTCGTTTTTGTGGGGAGGGGAGGGGAGGGAGGAGTAACATTGAATTGTCAAGGCAGCTTCTGTATAGCCAGATACCTCCTGCCCCGCTGACCTTCAGCAAATGCTGTTCTCTACATTTGGGGCTTAGTTGGCACCATTATTGCAATATACAAGCCACAATGGAATATTGGATAGGGTTGCCAGTTTAGGATCATCCCAGGCCCTGATGTTGCTGGGCCAAAATCTGAGACCTAGTGACGGTCCCTGGTGATGTCCTTATAGACTTTATCAGATGGACAAAATACAGCATCATAACAATGCCACATAACTGCAAAAGGGTGCGCAGGTCAGACAACATCACCCTTTCACGGTTATGTCCTGTCAAAATCCCTTACCTTTTAATTGACAGCTTAAGCCGTCAACTGATCTCCCCTGCCATTTTGGTGTTGGCATTGCTGGTGTGTGAAGCCTTGATGTTAACTCTCATCACTGCTGCGAGAGTGGGTGGTCCGGCGCGAACACTTCCATGTGAGATTGGGACATCCAGGTAAGTTTCACTCTTTTTATGACCCACACCATGTTACTTGGGACTTTTAAAGTGTGCCTAGGTACTTGGTGCAACTTTTTATGTGTTAGTTTTGTTTTTATTTTTAAGTTTCCCACATGACAAAGTCTTGCACACCAAAGTTGCTAACAACTGCTAGCAAAAATGATACCGTAGCATTTACTGTGCTTTTCTGAACGGTCAATAGGAACTATTTCACATGCATCATTCCACTAAACTACGCTCTCAGACAGCCCTGCCTTCCTGAAATCAGAAGATATGAAAGGCAGAGAGCAGTGTAATTAGAGGGGAACATGAGTGTGTTACTGACACCGAGGAAACAAGCTGCCAAAGAGACTTTTCAGAGGCATCTTCAATGTATTCTGTCCTCCTGTCTCCTTCCTTGTTGACTAGTGACAGCCAGGCGTCCCCATCTTCTGAGCGCTTATTTGAAGACACACTTGCGTGTAGCTTGCCTTTGTTCGGCTGTACGCATTTCCTGCCATCTCTTGACCTTGCTTCAATTATCAGCTCCTGCCTCCAGAGAGATCCATACCCACAAATCGATCAGCAGGAAGCAGAGGTTAACAAGAAGGTATTTTTGTTACTGAGCTCTGTTGTTATTTCCCTTATCATTTAAAGGCTGTACAAAAGGCTACTCACTCTTAGATGTGCTTGCCACAAACTATTCCTTTTGAGATTGTTGCAGGGTTCAGTACACTTGCTTAATTTATTTTAGAATTTGTATCTTGTCCCCCTACCAGACTTTTAAAAATCCACATCCCTACCCCCGTTGCAGTGGTTATTCAGCTGATTTGTGAAAAGGGGCTATTTATAACCACTTTCTCAAAAGAAGAAGAAAGTATTAAATGCAGCTTGATTTTGAGGGGTGATGTGTGTGCAAAGTTGCCTTTCTGTGCTGAAGCACCTTGCATTACACTTTTCCAAGAAATGTTCAAGATAGCCATTGAAACAGAACAGTGATGAAAATCACAATAAAAATTGCCACCGATACACTACCCAAATAAAAGAAGACATTGCAAGGGAGACAATGAATGAGAGAAGAAAATTGCTAATATATATCCACAGCTGAGAGCAACCAGAACAATTGGACTGGAATAAGTGTACCTTAAAAAAAGAGAACTTAGGGATGGGTGAACCCTTCTGTTCTGCTCCAAGTAGAACATGTGCTCATCCAGAACTCCGTCCTTTATTATTTCCATGTTAACCTGCAAAGCTTTTAATTCCATGTGAGAATCCACATTTAAATGCATTTTTATACATATTTTCTCTCAACATGTGCAGTTCTTAGCATACTTTCTCTCAAAATGTCTCTGAATACAGACGGTGGTGGTGGTATGGCAACCCTGTCCAAGGGTTTTCTTGAACAGATTTACTTGAAGGAGTAAATTTGCTATTCCCTTCCTCTGAAGCTGAGAGATTGTGACTTGTCCAAGTTGGTCTCTCAGTGGGTTCCATTCATACCCCTGTCTCCCAGAGTCTTAGTCTATGCCTCCCTCCCAGATCCCCAGTCTGGATTACAACACAGACAGTGAAGCAGACAAAGAGGGTGTCAGGCTTAGCTCTCAGGACCCAGGGGCAGATCCTAATAGGGAAATGGAAGGGCAGAGGGATGTGCCCATGCAGGAAACAAACAGGGATACCCCCCAGAAGCCATAAGACACAGATACAAACCAGATGATGCCTACCACAGTTGAACATAGACAAGAAAGAGAGGGTCTGTGTTGGTCAGAGCATATTTATTGAAAACATGCATTAACCAGGCTACTGCTGAGGGAGGATTCTAGACCATAAATATCCCAGCCTCACTCTTAGCAGGTTGTTGCTGACAACCAACCCTTCCTGGGAGTTGCAACCTGCTTTGCTCTGGACTCTTGGCTTGTGTGATTCTAAGACTATGAAAACTGCTTCGTGAACAGACTTAGCTACCGAGACACCTTTGGATTTGACACCTTGACTGTTTGCCTTCTGTTGACTCGGAGTGGCTTTGCTACTGAGAATACTAAAACACTTGGCTAGAAGCTCTGGTAAGACAGCTATTATGATGCTGCTGAACTCTCTTCCCTGGCTGGCTACTAAGACAGGACAAACACCTACATTATGCCAGCTCTCTAATAGATTTTTGGGGTCCTAGAAATTAATCAGAACATCGAGAAAGGCACATAACTGCTGGAATCCTGTTTATGCATGTCCTTTTTGGGTGTTGTGGAAGGAAGTATTCGCTTCCCCCAAGGCAGGCCCAGAGCACTGATGTGCTCTGCATGGCCATTTACTGGCTGAGAGTGGGAAGCAACTAGATAGCACCCAGCTGCTGTCCCCCAGAAAGAAGAAGTGTGTTACTGTCGCCCAGAAGAGTTCAGTACTCTATGGTTCAGCCCTCCAGAGCTCTGGAGGTGGCCGAGATGAAGCGATCTGGCACTCAAAGCTCTGGAGTGGGACCACCACTGCCTTAAGGGTTTCCCAAAATTGGGGAAAATAACTTCATAGGCTGTGTCCCCCCCCCCCATACATTTCACCCAGTGCCTCAACATCACAATAGATGGATGAGAATTACTTAACTCCCACCAAAGCCATTGCAGTTGTAACCAGGACAAGAACTTGTAATTGAGTTCATACAGATTTATGCCCTGCCCCCATGAGGCAACTATGAGCTGTATCAGCCAGTCCACAGCTGCCAAAACAAAGGCACCCACTACCTTGCTGCTCTTTATCCTGGCTGGATCAACTTTCTTGGGAACAAGAAAAACAGAGTCATTGAATTTTAGAGTTGGAAGGGACCACAAGGGCCATCTAGTCCAATCTCCTGTCATGTAGGAATATACAACTGAAGCACTCTTGAAAGATGCCCATCCAATTTCTGTTTAAAGACCTCCAAATATGGAGAGTCCAGCACACTTAGAGGCAATCTATTCCACTGTCAAACCACCCTTGCAGTAAAACATTTCACAGATGAAAATCAGGACATGTCTTGCTGAGTCACATCAGTGTGATCAAAAGAGTGCGGCCAGGCAAGAAGAAGGTAAAAGTTGTTAATGAGGAAGAACACACAAAAAACTACTTCTTGTAAGTAGAGAAACCCCAGAATGTATGTACTGAGTTTAGGAAGGAAATGACTACACCATGTCCTCCACTTCTACCTGCTAAGTTATCTGCGGATATGGGGGGACAACTGTAGTGGTATAGGAAGAGGGGGAGGGGGAAGATGAGGAAGAAGAATAGGAAAAGAAGGAAAAGGAGGAGAAGAGGCAGAGGAAGATGAGGAAGAAGAGGAAGACAAGAAATAAGAAGAGGAAAAAGAAGAGGAAGAAGAAGAAGGAGGAAGGAAGGTTGCCATGTCCTTCCACTTGACATGGCAACAGGTTTTAGTTCCTCCCACAGTATTTCTCTCTGCCTAACTCAGGAGATATGAGAAGCATTCTCATGACCAAAGGTGCATCTACGCTGTAGAAATAATGCCATTTGACACCACTTTTTAAGTGCTGTAGCTCCATCCTGTGGAATCCTGGGATTTGCAGTTTTACAAGGTGTTTAGCCTTCTCTGCTGAAGAGTGCTGGTACCTCACCAAACTACAAATCCCAGGATTCTGTCAGATGGAGCCATGGCAGTTAAAGTGGTGCCAAACTGCATTATTTCTACAGTTTGGAGGTGTATTCCCCATCTGGTTGGTGAAGAGTAGATTCCAAGCCAGTGGATGATGCTACATCGGCAGATCAAAACTGCTTTGAAACCTGAAGTCAGAACTTAAAGCAAACAATGGGTTGCCTGCCCATTCCCAAATGAGGGTGAACATAAGTTTTAGATTAGAAGAACATTTCTTTACAGGGTTGGTTGGCAAAGCATCCATAAGCTGGCTTTTGTATATTTCTCTGGTGTTTTAAAATTAGCATCAGGAGAGTGTGGAGGAGACAAAAGACAATGGAAAGAGGACATCAATTGGCAAGCTTTCTTTAACTGTTCTCCCCTCCTTTTCCTGGCAGGTTATTTGCTGTTTTATTACCCAAACTAAATGCAATCATGGATTTTGTATTCACTTCCCTGTCTTAATGTTTCCATTCATTATGCCTCCTTTTTGTAGCTAGGACATTATCTCCTGGAGGAAATTATAACCCCCTTGGTCTGAGATGAGCACACTTTGGTTTAAATTGAGTTCAGAGTGGTTTTAGCACCAGATATGGCATTTACTGCAAATTTACAGCAATTGACGGAAGGGGGTGATTTTAACTGACTTGATTTCCACTTCTCAATCCCAATGTAGGGATTTATGTATCTTGTAAATGTTTTTTATGCTCCCTTCGTACAGTGGCGGCAAGATCTCTGTACCACCGACTTTCTCCTCCAGTTCAAAGGCAAATATTTTCATAGCAAGCTCAAAATACACATACAGAATCCATGGCAACATGGTTCATCTGAGCACAGGTTCTCTTTAGATCAGGAATGGAGAACCTTTGGGATGCCAGAAGTGTTCACATTAACTCCCAGAACCCCTAGCGATCATGGCCCCAATTATAAGGGATTGTGCAAATTTGTGTTGAATAAGTCCTGAAGAGTGAATGGTCTCTGAAAATAGCATTGTTTTCAGATTTTTCTTTTGGAAGAAAACTGCTAAAATTACTTGTTTTTAAAGAATTACATCCCTATTTTTTTCTTTTGCAGAAAGTGACCCCCTATCCCACCCCCCCAAAAAATAAAGAAGCAGCAGCAGTGCTGGTTGTCTTGCTCTCAAATGGTTTCAAAAGTCTTGTGTTGGCTTGGCAATTTTTTCAGTGTGCTGAGACACCCTTCCTTAATGAGGACAAGAAAATTTGTATACAGTTGACCTGCCGTATCCACAGATTCTATATCCTTGGATTCAACCATCCACAGCTTGCAAATATTCCCAAAATATTTCCCCCCAAAAAACAAACCTTGATTTTGCCATTTTATATAAGGGACACTATTGTATATAATGGGACTTGAGCATTCATGGATTTGGGAATCCATCGGGTATGTGTGCCCTGGAACCAAACACCAGTGGATACCAAGGGCCCACTGCATATGCTTTTGAAGAGAATATAGCCTACTCAATAGCAAGGGAAACAGCCTTCTTTTGTTGGATCTAAATTATGCTGCTTAGCCAGGTAGATATGGACGAGATCAGCCTCACTTGGATGTGAAACCACTGGCAGCCCTATGTGATAGCGAGCCATAAGGATTGTACATCTTGTTTCAGCTTCTGTTGAGAGGAGACAACACTCTAGGAGATGTAATGAACATCTCTAGCAGTCACTTTCCAGATTCATTTTCATTCCCTGTTGCATTATATCATGCCTTGTTCTTCTCCTTAAGTGCAGGTGACAGATGATATTAAATTTATAAATGATACAAATTACATTCCTGTCATGGGCAAATTAGCTGATAGACATTCCTTGTTCCACAAAATATTTGTGGTTTCAGTGCCATGCTTTTTACAGTTCCAGTTCTCTTTTTTTCATGCTTTTCTAGTAATTTTATTTTCCTTCATTAGTTCAGGCTGCAATATCTCCCCTTCTCTTCAGTTTTTGAGGCTTTGTTAGCACCAGATTTTTTTTTTAAAAGGAGCCAGGAATTTACTCTTGACATGCTGTTCGATAGGTCTACTTCTCAATGATGTGTTGAAATCTGAGTCTACACTGTTTCACTTCTACCTGTCTATAGGGCCAGGGATGTCATTCTTCACCAAGGTTCTTCTCGAAGGTAACAACGAGCAATTTCAGCGATTTTCTTTCCGCTGCGAAAAAGTTTTTGAAAGCCACAGTTCTGGAAGACTTTCTTGCCATGGGAAGAAGTCCCAAAGCACAAATAATCTTCAAAAACCATGCAGTTTTTAAATGCTATTCACAATTTGGGACTTATTCTACACAAAATTCATACTGAATGACTGCCAGTGACAACTGGGGGTCCCATGGCAAAGTGGTGCTGAATCTGCTCTGCCTTTTAGTCTGAACCTTAAAGTGCTGAACTTAGGGAATTGGGTATAGCCCTTTCAACAGTTCCTTTCAAACAGGGATGGCCATAGTGCAACAAATGGGCCACATATGGCCCCTGCATCCCAGTTCTGTGGCTCCCATCTTCCAAAGCTCCCAAATTTTAACAACAACAAAAAATCAGTGCAACTTTCAGGCATTTTTTTTTTCTCCAGCACTATGCAGAAAGCCTGTCCCAAACGCCTGTCAAAATATACCACCTCTATCCCACAAGTACTCCAGAATCTCATACTGTCCACAAATCCCTCCACTGCAGAGTGGGTTCAGCTCTTCAATGTTCAGCTCCTTGGACAGCTACTTTAAAGTTATGACTAAAACTTGGAATGGCTTCACCACCCCACTGGCCTGGAAGCCATTAGTCACCACTGCACTGCATTTATCCGGTCCCGAATTTCCTTGGAAGAATTTCTCTGAGGCATGACCATTAGGCCACCTCCTCTAAGGCAGTGCTCAAAATGTCTCCTGGGTGTTGCTTTGAGACTTTGCCTGTTAAGACTAATAACAGAGGACAAGGGAAGGTAGAGGGATAAGAGAAGTTCAGGGGCCATTTCATACCATATGATGATAGTGCTTTAAGTGCCATGGCAACATCCTATGGAATTTTGGGATTTGTAGCTTAGTGAGGCACTAAACCTTTCTGGCTGAAAAATGCCAAAGAACCCTCTCTGAGCTACAGATCTGAGGATCCCATAGGATGCAGCCATGGCAGATAAAGTAGAATATAGTGCTATAGCTGCTCTGTGTGAAAGCAGCTGTCATTCCAGGTGTCATTCCAGCAAGTAGTCTTCTGTGAATCAACCACTGAAATCACTTGCATGTGTGTTCCCTTTCATCTGGTACAATTCAGTCATCTGTTTTGTTACAAGATCCTGATCTTGCCAGAGATGCACACACAGGAATGTTTTGCCAGCCATACTACACAATTAGCTGCCAATGGCACATCCTCAGGTTTCCAAAACCATAATGTCATCTCAAAAGAAAAGTGAACAGAAATAAGCATTGCCCCCAGGCATTTCTGAAAATGTGCCCTGCTCAGAAACCCCTTCCTATACTCCACACAGCTCTTGCCAGATCCATGGATCTTCTCCTCTTTAATTAGACTGTTGTAGTAGAATCCTTAGGAATTTGTTGGCATCAGCAAGCTTCACTGATCCAATTGCACTTGCAAACTAATCGGGTTCTCTGCCCCCACCCCAATACCCATTACAATTATAATTCAAGCAGCCATCGAAAGGGATGAAGCATTTCTCCTGGGCTTCGTGCTAAAGATAGCCTGAAGTATCCTAAGCACAGAGTAATTTAGCTAATTTGGGAGCGGGGGCAGGTGGCTATGATGGGTCTTCTGGAGCGCACACCAGAAAAAAGACCAAATGGCAGAAAATCTGACAGATTTACAAACCAGAATGTGACGTATATAAGCAAGATTTTTTTTTTTTTTGGCAATCCATCCATAAATTCTAGACCATAACTTTGAAATATTACTTTTTGGGGACTACAGGTCCCAGAGTCCCCCAGCTGGCATGCTGGTTAGGGGATTCTGTGAGCTATAGTCCAAAAAGTAGTTTTCCCATGATCTGTTATGGGGTGAAGTTTGGCTATCGATATAATTCCACTAGTGGCAGAAAGGTGCCTCCCACTTCCTGCCTGTTGGAGAATATGAGAGGTAGTATTCAATTTCACAAGCAGAGAAATTAGTATTTGCAAACAGAAGGTGAGCAACAACCAGTCCCACACTACCGCCACATAAACACAGAGTCTGACAGAGGAAATAAAGCAGGCTTAGTTGTCTTTGTAAAAAGAAACAAGCATATGAAGTAGGTTTACTCACAAATACTAAAGTTTCATAACATCTCATGGTGAGAGGCTCTGTAACATGCACTCTTCAAACATGGGACATTTTCAGACACGTCTTACAGTGGAAGAATTGAGCGGCAGAGCTTTGCCGCTGCAGCGCAGCAGTGGACACATTTCGGATGATGCTGTCTCTCTGCCGAACCCCTCCATGTTACTTCTGTGACAGAATGGAGGAAACTGCATCATATTTCATTCACGATTGTTGCCCGTGAATGAAATATGATGTGTTTTCCTCCATTCTGTCATGGAAGTGACATGGAGGGATTCAGCAGAGGGACGACATCGTCCAAAATGGGTCCCCTGCCACGCTGCAGCGGTGAAGCTCTCCCACTTGATTCTTCCGCTGTAAGACATGTCTGAAAATGTCCATGGAGAAGAAAGAATCTCTCCTAGCATTACCTGCTCTGCTCCCAGTCCCTGCCTTGCCAAACGAGTTGGCAGCAACAGCCATGTTTTTGGGGGTGGTGGTGGCTTTTGTTTATCCTAGGCTCCCAGACACTAAGCTTTCCCCTGAATCTGAGATCAGATAGTAGACTTGCCAGGTCAGAAGTATCCCAGGGTCTGAGATCTCAGGGGCAAACTCTGGGAGCTAATGACCCCTTGTGATGTCATAGGAAGCGGGCCCTGGTGATATTATAATGGACAGTCTCTAATGATGTCATTGAGCGTGACACTGTATATCAAAAATAGTTGCACAGAGTATGTCATTCAAACAGAAAACACTGCGCCTAACACACAAGGAAAAAATGTGCACACATACTTTTTAAAGCCATGCTCTTAATTCCTCCCCTCAACTGTCTTGTTTTCACCTGATAGCTTGTGTAATATGTTTTTAGTCTGTTTGAGCTATTGTTACTGGTTTAAATTGTTTAAAATGATTTTACTCTATGGTGTGCCCTAAGGCAATGGTTCTCAACCTGTGGTCCAGGGACCCCCAGGGGGCCACGATGTCCTCACAGGGGTCTACAAAGGCTTGAAGGCTGCTGGGCCCACGTCCTGCCTGCAGTGGAGTGGCCACATGTCAGGACCCAAAGGCTGGCTGGCTGGCTTGGCCTGCGCATCGCCATTCACTCTCTTCCAGCCACAAACTTTCAGGAAGAAGCAGGAGAAAAGTCTTCCCTCCCCCTCCAGTGCCTCTGAGGGATGGGTTAATGGATGGTGTAATTGTGTTGTTGTTGTTTTAAATCTTGAGTTAAGTCTTGGGGGTCCACGGCAACAAAAGATATCCCTGATAAAGAAAAGGTTAAGCGCCACTGCCTTAAGGGATGCCTACTATACCCTAATGACACCAGATCCCATCTGACAAGCTTCCTGTCTGGAAGCTAAAGAGGATCAGACATGGTTAGTACTTGGATGGGAGACCGCCAATAAATCCCAGGTGCTGTGGGCTATATTTCAGAGGAAGGAACTGGCACTTCTGAGGATTCTTGCCAAAGAAAACCCTATTAAATTAATGGGGTTGCCATAGGTGAGTTGAAGGCACACACACTCACACGCACGCACCCTGAAATCCTTGGATCAAGGATGAGCCACAAATATTTTAATCAATCAATCAGTCAATCAATCAGTCAGTCAGCCTTTGCAGAGGAATTGTTATGCTTGTTACCTTCTAAGCAAACCCAGCCCAACTCTTTTTTCTCCCTGTTCTGAAGCACACTTCACATATTTTGGTATGCAAGCAATCCTTCCTAGAAGCGAACGGGTGTCATCTTGTATTCCCAAGAAGGACTTTAATTAAGCTGTCAGCTTTTTCGAAGCCACTGTTAACAGTTATTTGTCCGACTCTTCATTAGATTTAGATTCCGTTTTTGTTAGCTCATTCCTGCTGTTGACTTTATTCTGACCCATCACAGCATGAGAAGGGCAAGGAAATGACACCTTTTCTAAGAAACTCCTGGAGCAACTAACTGTTTGCTCATGACAGATGCCAAGACCAACTTGTCAAAAAGTTTGCAGCTTTGCAATATTAAATGCTGCATTTGTTTGCCTGGACAACAGATCACTTGCTCTTCCATGCTTCGCCAGGAAACCAACGCTGCTGAACGCTCATCTCTTGTTCTGCGAACTCTACAGGGATACAGTTTATTCAGGTGTGTGAATGTCTTTGAGGAGGTAAATCCTCCAAGAGAAGTGAGGGAGAATCCTTGAATAATGAGTGGGTTTTGTCTCTCCCAACACAGAAATGCACACAAAAGCAGAGACAATAATATATCATAACTTATTCTTTTCCAGGCTGGAAACCCTCCAGAAGTGTGAGACTACAATTCCCACTACCCCATCCAGAACATCCGGAGGGCACAAAGTTGAGGAAAGTTAATATAACACATGCTAATTATATCTGAGCCAGTGTGGTGTAGTGGCTTGAGAGGTGTGGGACTCAGGGAGACCTGGATTCAAATACCCGCTTGGCCATGGAAACCCACTGGGTGGCCTTGGGCAAGTCACACTCTCTCAGCCTCAGAGAAGAGCAAAGACAACCCCCCTCTGAACAAATCGT
The DNA here is from genome assembly GCA_030847615.1 of Gambelia wislizenii. Lineage (NCBI taxonomy): Eukaryota > Metazoa > Chordata > Lepidosauria > Squamata > Crotaphytidae > Gambelia > Gambelia wislizenii. The sequence continues at coordinate 6,053,842 of JAUMIR010000008.1, forward strand.
GCCAAGAAAACCCCATGACCTGTTCACCTTAGGGTCTCCATAAGTCGGAAACAAGTTAAAACCACATAACAACAACAATTACATCAAATATGAAAAAAGTGGGAGGAGTTAATGATTTAATACTGTGCAAGTGCATAAGAGTGACTATGAATGTTGCTTTGAATTTTTCTCTAACCCCCCCACAAACAAACATCCAAAACATTAATGACTATATAAAAATCAGATTTTCACAGCGAGATATTAAACCTTATGACATCTCCTTAGCTTTTTCTCTGCCCCCCCAATGCTTCTTAGAGGTGTGTAATAAAAAAAAAGAGAGAGATGTGTGTGTGTGTGTGTTATTTTGCTATGCTTTTTGCCCTCCTGAACCATTTTGTATTTCAACAGGAAGCACCTGGAAACTGACTTCTGAGTTACCTATTGTTGGGTGGGGGGAAGGCCTCTCCTGGATCTAAAATGGCAGAGAGAGGTGGGAAGCAAACACATGGTTAAATTTACTCCTTGCACCCTCAGGCCACATTCCCCCAATAGTTGCCTGCCTGTGATTTAATACAAGGATGGGCAACTATGGGCCTTCATATGTTGCTGGACTGCATTTCTCGCAGTCTCTTTCTCTTTGGTATGCTGGTTAGGGCTGATAAGAGCTACAGTTCCAGAGCTGCCCATTGCTGTCTTAATGGTATGTGTTTTCCTTGTGACACTCAGGACCTCTAAAGACACAAAGAAGGACAAGTCCTTTCCTAAAGCAACATAGCTTTCCACAACTAAATCCTTTCTTACATTCTACAGATTACTGAGCTAGTTGAAGTAGAGAATAGGGATGGGTGAGAAATGTCTTGGGTTCGCATTTTAAGGCGAGTTTACCCAATTCACATTCCAGAACTAAACATGGACCCAAATACAATCTGGAAGTGGAAATCTAGAATTTCCTGGAATGGATATTTCTAAATCAAGATTATCTGGAGCACAAGTCCCTGCAGCTCTAGCTAGCATAGACAATGGTGAGGAATGCTGGGAGTTGTAGTGCAACATCAACTGGAGGGCCACACCATGCCCAACACTCTCATTTCCAGCATCCATAGGCTGGGAGGACATTTGTAGTTTCCAAGCCAAAATTCAGTGACGGATCACTGAAATCATAGATGTTGGTTCCACATAGTTCCATTGTACTCTGTTTGAGTTACTGACTCAAGAGGCCTTAAGTCTAAAGGTAAATGCAGATGCAGCCAAGGTATGCAGACTAAGGAACTGTCCGCACTCAAGGCTCTGTCAGGATTCAGACAAAGGAATGTGAGGATGCTTTCTTTGTTAATGTTTCCCATTACTGCATCCTTTTTTTTTATCCATTTGTTACCAATGAAGTTATCCCTTGTATTCTCAATGACTTAGTCTTGCTTCAGTGTATCCTTTGAACCTGAGGAGTTCAGAGTGGATCACGCCCTCCAGATTAATACAACATTTTATTCAGTGTAGCTTCAGCTGACTCTTGTCCATCATGGCCAGTCTGGATTGAACTCAAAGATTTCTTTAATTGCAGATAGTTCAATATTATTATATTCACCTTATGGAGCCTTAATTGCAGATAGTTCAACACTATTATATTCATGGAGACTTTGCTGCATATAGTGTACCTGCAGAAGTGCAGCCATTACTCTAGGTTCTAGACCTTGTCTTCTAAATACATTATACTTACAACATCCCAATACCTCTTGCTTCATTGCTGTCCAGAGAAGGAGAGCAAAGCCGTGAAAGCTGAATATTTTAATACATTTAGTCTCACTAGGAGAACTGCAAGCCTTAAGCAAGTCATTATTTTGGCGAGACAGTATGCAGTACCGAGATACAGAGGATTTTGTTCCTTCTAAGGATTCTGGGATGCAAGAGAACTCAAAACTAGCATGAGTGTCTCTTGGGGAACAAAAAATATTCTTCTGGTCAAAACATCAGAGAAAAGTAAGCAACTTTCAAGAGACTCCCTAGAGTTTATTTTTTATAGTTCTTTTGCCAGTTTTTAAAAATATAAATACGGTTGTCTTTTGTTGGAAATCAGTAGTGCATTTTTTTATGCCTAAAAATATGTCTATGATATACAACATTTTATAGAGCCAGAGCTGCTGGTAAGATTTAGAGGTCTAACATTTATGTGAGCTAGGTCTAGCCAGAGTGGTGTAGTATTTTGAGCATTGGACTACAACTGTGGAGAACAGGGTTAGAAACCCACCATGGGCAAGTCATACAATCTCAGCCTCAGAGGAAGGCAAAGGCAAACTCCTTCTGAACAAATCTTGCCAAGAAAACCCTAGGATAGGTTCACATTAGGGTTGTTATAGGTTAGAAACAACTTGAAGGCCCACAACTACAATGTCTAGTCTGCCCAACTCTCCCTCATCCATCTACACTATCTTTTGCCCCTTCTCATTCTTTCTTACACAGACAGAAAGACAGACAGACAGAGAGACACAGAGCTTATTGCCAAAAATTGTAGATAACTGTCACCTGTCAGTGTAGACAGGATTTAAATGGAGTGGTGCTCTCACCTGCCAAAAGGCAGCTTTGGCTGTAGTGAGAATCAGTTCCATGTCTGTGGAGTGGTGAACCTGCTCTGGATTTGAGTCTACACTTTAACAGGAGCTATCCAAAGTGATGAACCCTATCTCCAAAACAGGCTCAGCACTTTGGGTAGCTCCTCCATACTTCGGACTAAAACCTGGAGAAAGTTCACCTCCACACTGACATGGAAGCCGCCAATGCTGAAGTGGGTTGTTGATCATGTAACTGAGCTCTGCTCTCAGACCCAGGAAACTGTTGTTACGGGCCTTACTCCTAAGTAAGCATGCACAAACTTGAGATGGGCTTTGTCTGCTTTCTAGAAAAATGCCCAAACCAGTAAGAATTGTTTTCAGCCCCATCCACCTTGCTTTGTCTCCACCCTGTGTTCTTAGTCTCAACCACTATTGGAACATATTCTCCCCTCCCAAGATCCTTCTCAAATTGGGATCCAACTTCTGAACCCTCACCCTTAGGCCAGTGCTTCCGAACCTTTGGTATTCTAGACCAGTGCTTTCAGGCTATCTAATGTGGGGTACTGGCAATTCCCCCTTCCCAATATGCCAGGGACCAGAACTATATTTGTGACCTTGGTGCACAATTGTTTATTTCTCTCCTGGAAACTTCCCAGGGACTGGTAGTCAATGGCTCATGGATCAGCACCACACCAACACCCAGAAGGCCAATGGTTAGAGATTCTGGGAGTTGAAACCCAGAATATGTGGAGGTCCAAAGGCTGAGAACCACTGTTCTGGACCATCTTAGCTTCAGAATGTCAGCCTTTGGGTTCATCTTTCTGCTCCGTGCAGCTCACTTTAAGACCAATGTCTGCACAACCTGCGGCTCTCCAGATGTGTTTGTCTCCAACTCCCAGAATTCCTGATCATTGGACCAGCTGGCTCAGGCTTCTGGGAGTTGGAGGCCAGAACACCTGGAGGGCCATAGGCCTGGTCTACAGCAGGCCTGGTCTACAGCAAGTTGTTACGTGTCAGGCAAAATTAGCTCTCCATTCTCTTGAAGCCTTCCAAGTGAAAGCTATACTGGTTCCAAGTTCCAGCTCCCCTGATATGGCTCGGATGAACATCTCGACGCTAATCAAATATTTAAAAACTTAAATTGACGTTGGCTGGTGAGAGAGGGAACAACAAAGCAAGTTGACTTGATTAAAACATTTCGCTTCAAATGGGAAAAGGAGGTTTTGCATTTTTAAAAGTTTCTTCTGAGACCAGATTTGCATAATTAAATGGGTATGTTTCCAGACGCCCTCCACAGCATCTCCACCCCCACCCCCACCCAGGAGAGGCTGTTGTTCAGAGAAAGGAAAAGAAATGTTCCTTTCTTTTCAAAACTACACAAAAGTTGCCATTTTCTTCCTACCTGCTGTTTTGAAAATGAGTCCTCACTGCTTGAATATTCAGGTGACCAAAAACAGAGAGAGAAGAATGATCATCTTGCCCCTGCTGCACTCCCCCACTATGTTTCGAAGAAGTTTTAATTACAGGAATAATGCGGGGGGGGCGCTGAAAACAAAACTGGCTTAATTTGAGGCATGGAGATGAGCCCATTTAAAACATCTTAATTGGTAGAACAATTAAAAAGCGAACAGAATATGGGTTGTTTTTTTAAAAAAGGAAGACAGGAGGAGGGAAACCCAAACCCACAGGAATGTGAAACAGGAGGTGGTGACAGAGAAAACATGAACAGAATGTAAAATGTTTCCTAAAGTTCTTGTAACTGCGGGGCGGGGAGGAAGCGCATGAAACATATTGGAGTGCAGCTTTCCACTTCGCCAAACAGTAGGAAGTTCCAGGTGCAGCCACTATAGAGCCTGTTTCCTCAAAATGCAAGAGTACTTTAGCATCACTGCGGTAATTGTCAAATGTTAGCAGTATATTAAGTGCCAACTACATACCATAGCGATCCAGGGTGGAACAGGGGTAAGTGTGGTAGGGCTGGGTGCCAATTTTCTGCCTCTGGGTACCACTAGGGCCCAACAGACTGTCCAAAATGGCAAAAATACGAGGGGAGGGGAAATAGAAATGGACAGTGCAATGAAATTTCAGCTGGAGAAGGAGGGGATTTTACTCTAGCCAACCCTACCGGAGCTCTGTGTGCCTAACTACAACAGGCAACATAGACAGCAGATGCCTTCAGAATCCCTTACTGAGCATGCATGAACAGTGAAACAGAGGGCTTGTCTAGACACAATAGTATACTGCAAATGGGTGCACATATTCGCCCCATTCGCAGCGACGCTGTTTTGTCTCCACCATTTTTTTTTGTCGATTTGCAACTGTTCACATCTGTTCAAATGGTGCGGGCACATACTCTGGTAAAGGGCAATAGAACAAAAATGTGCCATGATGCTAATTCAGATGTCCACGCATGTGAAAATGAGCATCTATGTGCATTTTCCAGGAAACTCCGGGGGAACCATAATTCCTTTTACTGTGTGGTTTGTGGAGTTTTTAGTCCCCCCTCCTTCTGAATACCACAAATCCTATTCAAATCACATTGGGACACATCATATTCTCTGCAGATTCTATGAGGGGTATTTTCATTGTCTGGACAGAGAGAAAAGGAGATAACAGATAAGCCTACCTGATCAACTCCACCCCAGCATGTTAGAAAGCCCAGTTGTATAGGTTTGGCCATGAAAATGGAAATCCCAAGAAAAGTAGAAGCTCTTCAAATAAAAAAACCCACACAACCCTGAATGCATTTTGGGAAAAGCTTTTAGGTAGTCTCTAGAAGGCTCAAAATATTTTTTGTTGACTTATACAAAGCTTACTTTAGCTGATTATACATGTTTATATCATTAGTTTTGGATAAAAAAAGTTTGCTGAAATATGTCAAACTGTTCTTTTGAGGTCTTTAAATAGAGGCTGGATGGCCATCTTTTACGAATGTTTTAGTTGTGTGCATGGCTGGGGTTGGACTAGATGCCCTTTGTGGTCCCTTCTATCTGGAAGGTGTTATGATTCTATGAAAACAAGGAAGCATGCCTATTCACCTTAGGGGAAATACCTTAGGGGATCATCCCCAACCCTGTGGTTTCTAAGCCAAAATCTGAGACCTAGAGATGGCCACTGCTGGTGTTATTAAGTACTATGCATTAAGTGTCAATTGCAGTTGCTCACAGCTTGGGCTCAGCTAGACAGGAGAATTAATAGTAGAAAATAGCGCATTAACTCACCATTGCAGCACGGTTATCACAAAGTACTTGGAGTTTTTGGCCCTCCTCCTTTCGAATATGGCAAATGGCTGCAGGAGCTCATCTGGACAAAAGGTATTCCCCTCACATTCCAAGATGATTTTTTTCATCATCTAGATAACACCCTTATCATTCAAACACACAGAGAACCCATTTTTGTCTTTGGAAATTAAGAGAGAAATCTTTGCTACAGGGGCTGTTCCCAGAGCAAGATGAAAGGAGGGAATTATTCCTTCTCACTTAGTTAGGGAGATGGGATAAAGGACACTTAATTTAGACCACTTGCTTCTAGCAGAAAGGTGAATGCAGAGCAGAACGGAGGGTGAACTCTGTCACTACAACGGGAGGGGAGGAGGAAGCTAACTACTATAAATGCATAGACCGCCTGAAATGTTTTTGCAAGTTGCAGCAACAAATGAATTAAAGTCTTGCAAATTTTAGCAAGCAGCTGCTCTCCTAGCTGAGAGGAAGATTTGCATATTGTCTTTTCCTCTTGCTCAGAGCTGAGCTTTCCCTACCCCCAGAAGTGGAGAATTTGCACCCTTGTCTCCAGCCTGGAGATGGCCCATGAAAACTCATGGCCAGGCCCTGAGATCTAGCACTCCTAACTCAACCTTTTAGAATGGAAATAAAGCAGCACAAAACATTGGTATCCACTATAAATGATGGTGTCATAGAGAAGACGGCATGGTGATCCATGGGGCCTCAGGGGGGCTGGATTTGACCCTAAGGAGTGAAATTTACCCATAGATGGACCATGGGTCAGATTTAATATGACCTTGTGTCATTTGTTCCTCAGAAGCTCTGACTCAGTATAAAGCAACTTCCTGTGTTCCTAGAGCACTATTATAAATTACAGTTGAAGTGATCTTTAATCCTCCTGTGTCTAAGAGATATTTATAATCCCAGTAGAGATTTGTGGCAGATATCCTTTCTATTTTTCTGGAGCTGCATTTCAGTTGTTAGTTTTGGAATGAAATCCTGGATAAAAATCAAAGACATCAGCAGATGTATAATACAATATAATCCTCAATGTGCACTCTTCAGTTGTTTGAAGAAGAAGAAAAACATATTATTTTAGTTGAGGATTTGGAATTAGTTATCTTCTTAAACTGTCTCGAAGCAGGGTTTCAAAAAGTTGCTTTTGAGGGCCAGTACTCTCAGCATCCCCCACCAGAGCCCATGCTGCCTAGAGGATTTTGGGACATGTACTTCAATAAGTAATTTTTCCAAGCTCTGGAATCCATATAAATCAGCAGCAACCTAAGAAAGTCCTGGATCTCTTTTCACTTCAGTGTGGTTTAGCCAAATACAGATGATAGCTCTTATGACCAAATCAGGATATTGTAAGAAAATTAAAGAAGAAAGAGAGAATATGGCATATATGTTGAGAGCTAGATTTTCTCTAATAACTGCTGGAATGCTACAAAACATACAGCCTGTTGCTCCAAGCAGCAGAGTGTGGAAAGGAGCAGAGCAAATAAACCCCCCTGCCTGACCTGAGTGAAAACTACATCTAGGTCACTCGGCCTGGGCATGCCAGCCAATGAGTTGAAACCACAGTTTAAACTCACTGGGTGCCAGTTACACGACAAGTTTTGTCGCGGGGCTTACCGTAATTTCCTGATCCTGTATCTGTCCCTCGCTGTTTATACGATTTTTGTCACTCTTTAGGAAATCCTGGAAGATCCCGTGATTGATATTTACACGACAAAAGTTTTTATTGGTCCCGCACTCTTATATCCCGTGCTTTTGCTGTTTACACGTTTAGCTTACCGGGATTTTTTTTTTTGGCTGTCAATCAAGGATGCGATTAGTCGTGTTTTCACAACCTCGGTGACGCACTTCCTTTAGAGTTCCGCGCCATGAGCGATGCTATTGGCTGGCTGGGGGGGCAGAGAGAGGGGACAGAGGTTTGGTATTCCCCTTGCCTCTTTAAAATGTTAACCCTTTAAGCAGAAGGCATTTTGAAAGACCCAGAATGTGAGCTTTTGCTCAGAGGCAGGAACAAGTGCTTTCCTTTTGAAATCAAGGCTGGGGAGGGGAGGCTTGGGATTCCCCTTGCCTCTTTAAAATGTTAACCCTTAAAGCAGAGTTTTAGCTACAGAGTGAAGATTTCAAGCCAGCGACAGACAGGCATTTTGAAAGACACAGATGCTGGCATTTTTTTTTACTGTGCATTGTGATGTGGGGGGGAATAAAAGTGTGTTCATTCGCTCAGATGCTGGAATATTTTACTGTGCCGGTTCAGACCCAGGGAGGTGATAAAGGCAGGGGATGAATGGGCGACCCTCTGCCCACCACGATCTCTTTGTAACATGCAGTTGAGGAAGAGGTTAAAGCTAAAGGGTTTGCAGTGTAGAAATCCATTTAAAAAGGTGATTGAGTACATGCGCGCACACATACCAACCTACGTGCAGCTGAAAGGAATGCCTTTATTTTCAGCTGGTGAGGCTGGATCTGTTGAACAGGTGACTGAGCCCTCCTTTTCTGGTCGCTGATCTCTAAGCCAACCCCTAGTCACCATTTCTGGTCATCCCCTGGTACTGAGATATTTTGTCCCAGGCTGTTTACATTTCCGATTTTCCGAATCCTCCAGTGACTTTTTTAAAAACTGGCACAACCTGTGGGACTGGAAGTCCTGCAGGTTGAGGGATAAAAAGTGGCCCCCCTTCCAAAAATCACGTACCCAACCCGATGTACGTGTAAACTGCCAGGGATCGACACGAATTCTTCCCGGGACATTTTCATCGTGTAAACGGCACCACTGGTTGGCTATTCCCACTTCCTCAAGGACCACACCAAGCCACACTTGCCCCTGGGAAGAAGGAGCTGGCAAACTGTGATGGTAGAGGGACCACCAGTGCTCCACTCCATCCCGAAGTAGCAAACACACTGCACAGTAACTTGTACAGCACTCTTCTTAACTTTTTGTTCATTTCTTTGTTAAACTGCAGTAAAGGTTGAGTAGCCCTTATCTAAAATTCTTGTGGGAAGAAGAGTTCCGTAGGTCAGATTTTTCCAGATTTTAGAAAACTTCCATGTACATAATGAGATATCTTGGAGATGGGACCTAAGTATAAACACAAAATTCATTTATGTTTCCTATACACTTCATACACATAGTCTGAAAGTAATCTTATACACAATACATTTAATAATTTTGCACATGAAACAATGTTTGTGTACACTGAACCATCAGAAAGCAAAGGTGTCACTATCTTAGCTATCCGTGTGGACAATTTTGGATTTCAGAATTCTGGATAAGGGAGATTCAACCTGCATTTCAAACTAAAAGGAAGGAAAAGAGATGCCACCTAAACATTAGGAAGAACTTCCTGACAGCAAGGGCTGCTTGGCAGTGGAAAACACTGCCTTGTGTGGCAGAGTCCCTTTCTTTTGAGGTTTTTAAACAGAGGCTGAATGGCAATCTGTCGGGAGTGCTCTGATTGAGTATTCCTGTATTGCAGGGGGTTGGACTAGATGGCCCTTGTGGTCTCTTCCAACTCTATGTTTCTATGATTCTAAGGGAGAAATACTATACAGTTGTCATTGCTTCTTCATGCAGTGCACAGTAACACTGTGGAATCCACTGCCACAAAGTGTAGTGATGGCTTTAAACAGGGATTAGATAAATTCATGAACATTAGGGGCATCCATGTCCACTAGTCAAGATGGCTCTATATCATATCTGGTGTCAGAGGCAATATGCTGGTGAATACAAAATGGAGGGTTCCGTTGCACTCTGTCCTGCTGGTGGGCTATCCAGAGGCAAGTGGTTGGCCGCAGTGTGTACAGAATGTTAGAGTATACATAGGCCATCTGTCAGATCCAGCATGGTTCTTCAGATGTTCTTGCATTCTTTTCTTTCTATGGTGGAGTTTTTTAAAAAATTGAATTAGCATAACCGGAGGGAGAAAGAGAGAATGAGAGCACTTATAGTTGCTCGGGAAACAAAAAGTGAGATAGACAAGCTGCCCCTCTGTGGAAATGTCTCATTTTGCTACTCAGTTTGCAACCTGCTAGAGATCATGGGGAGCCAGCATGGTGTAGTTATTTGAAAGTTGGTCTAGGACCCTGAGAGACCAAGTTTTGAATCCCTGCTCAGCCACGGAAACCCACTGAGTGACCTTGGGCACCTCAGTACTTTTTCAGCCACTGAGGAGGGCAATAGCAAATGCCCTCTGGACAAATGTCACTAAGAAAGTCCCAAAATAGGTGTCTTAGTTGGAAATGACTTGAAGGTACACCACCACCATCATCATAACAACAGAGATCATTCTACATCATGGGAATCATTGCTAGGTTATAAGCTGTACCCCAGATTCCTTTCTACCACCCACAATTTGCTTCTCTCTTCCTTGACCATATTAAAAAATGGAATATGACACCAAGCATGTACTCTCAATGGCTGAATTCTGTGATTCAGCCCATGGAACACAAAGAAAAGCAATATAGCCTCCTTTCCTTTGATATCCGTCTGTCAACTAGGCAGCTGCTTGAGAAGAACATCAAACAGGCTTATTAGTATTAATTATAGTGTTTACCTAGCTCACAAGCACTGCTACATATTCAATCATCTTTATAAAACGCTTTGGCATCCTGGATGAAAGGGAGTGTGGGGGGGAAGGACCAGGCGTTACATCTCACCGACAATTCCATTTGTCTGACTTGTGTGGAGAAGTCTTCATTAATCCCTACAAAAACAAAGTGGAAACGTTGGGGAATAAAAAGCCTTTGATTCTGAGAATGAAGCAGAAGAGCAATTAGGTGTCAAAGAAAGATTCTTTAATTGCTTCAGCCTCTAACATAGGCATCATTTGTCTCTCTTTGTAATAATAGTGTCTTCTTTTTTTTTTTCATATACCCATGTGCATGGCAATTTCCCCCCCTTTTAAAATTTCATACTGGTTTTGGTTTAGAAGTGCTGAGTTGCTTAGATGAGGTATCTCAACTGCACTTACAAGTGGCTTGTGTGTTGAACTGTAGGCATAGCTATTTGGATATCTCAGTATGCTTCTGCATGTATTACGTTGCAATGGGTATGCCTGTTGCTTGATCTTGTGGTCACAGTAGAGGACTACCGTCTGTTAGTGTCTGTTAATAATGGAGGAGTTGGATGTGAAGCCTATCAAAAAGTTAATATCCTGGCTGGGTTGATTTGGTTGGGGGGGAAGCAATGGGGGGAGGCCTTCTTCTGTGCATCTGGAAACAGCTGGTATAAATTTGATGTCATTTTTGAACAAAACTAAACAGGACAAGAATTTGTGAAGAACAGTATGGGACAAAAAGTCTCATTAGTCCAACATTGAGGGTTGCCAGGTCAGGACTATCCCAGGCCCTGCAATTCCAGAGTCAAAACCTGACCCCTAGGAATGGCCCTTTTTGAGGTCACGGGGCAGGGGGTAGATCTTGAGTCTATTTGTAAGAAGATGCTATCTTAAGTATCAACCACAGCTGCTCTGTGTATGGCATTCAGATCAGAACCACCAAATATAACAAATGAGGAAAAGTTACACAAGTACACTTTTCAAGACAGCATTCAGACTGAAGCCAAAGAAGACTCTTTGGATGGAAAGATTTATGTCTTGCATTTTAACAGTGAATGTTAGACACTTCACAATAAAATAAGAAATATCAAAGAAGTCTTGTAAACATTGGCACATGTCGCCCTCTGTATCCAGGGAACCAATATCTGTGGTTTCAATTATCCATGGCTAAAAAAATAAAAAATAAAAAAATAAAAAATAGGGACACCTACCATAGAATCATGCTGGAAATGGGTAGAGAAGTGTCTTCTCTAGGAATATCTTTGCTTGAAACAAAAGATAACCACTGTTGGGTGTCTGGCAATTTCTTTGCTTGATTTTTGATACTCTAAAGCCCTTAAGGTACCATATCCTATCTGATCATGGAAGCTAAGTAGGATCAGCCTTGGTTAGTACTTGGATGGGAGACTGCCAACAAATATCAGATGCTGTAGGTTATATTTCAGAGGAAGGAACTGGCCAAACCACCTCTGAGTATTCCTTGCCTAAGAAAACCCTATGAAATTTATGGACCTGATATAAATCAATTGGGGACTTGAAGGCAGGTGCGTGCAAACACACACACACACACACACAAGCTGTTGCAGCTGCAAGAAGGTTGAGTCCTTTTGTTCATGGTAGAGAAGCAGAATGGCTGGCCCTCCATCCCAACTGCCATTGCCCTGGCCAAGGAGGGAGAGAAGAGAATGCTAGACCAAGGACTTTATCAGACGGACAAAATACGGTGTCACCACAATGCCACATAACTGTGAAAGGGCATGCGGGTCAGATGTCACCCTTTTGTAGTTATGTCCTGGCCCCAAACCGGGGTTTTTAATTGGTAGCTTAAGTTGTCAATAGATCCCCCTGCTGCTTTTTTGCCAACATTGCCAGCATGCGAAACCTTGGTCCTTTTAAATCTTGGACTTACCCCGACAATGGCTGCTCCAGCGTGAACACTTCCGGGTGAGACTGGGACATCCAGGTAGGTTTCGCTCTTTTTATGACCCTCCCTGGGTTACTTGGTAGCTTTAAAGTGTGTTAAGGTACTTGGTGCAACTTTAACTTTTTTTAAATTTCCCACACAATGAAATCGGGTCTCCATTCACTTCTTTATTGCTGGGAGCCTTTGCCAGGATTAGAAGGTAAGTGCGGAGGGGGGCATTCTTTTGCCAGCATAGAAATGGGTTTTAGAAATGGGTATCATTTCAACATTTTTTAGGTTTGCTTCAAGATTCTGCCCCTTCCTCTTCTCTCCCCCATGCTGAGTTCATTGAGTTCTGCCGAGTTCATTGCAATCTACTTTTCCACTCTGAACTCAGTTTGCAGCAACTGACGTAAGGCGAGGACAAAGGGGGAGAATCGGAGGAGGAAAGAGAAACTAGGACATTTTAAAAGCAGCTGAAAAAGTGGGTCAACAGAGGCTTAATCAGCACTGTCCCCGCCAAACTGGGTAAGGGTATAGCACAGTAGGGAGGCAAACTTTCAATTGATAAGAGAATCAGAAAAGACGGACAATAGAAATATGGTGTTGCCTTCCCATTAAACTGCTCTTCAAAGAAAACTTTTTTTTTGTCGGCTGTTTTTTTCCCTCCCATGTGCCTCTCTGAAATCTTCAGTGCAGCCTAATTTAGTTATGTCGGTCCAATTTCAAAGAGTCAAGAGGATGGAAAGATTGGTCCCCAAAGGTTAAAATTAAGGTCAGTGGTAGACAACATACTCCTGAAACCGATTACTCCATGTCAGGCGTCTTGTAATAAAGAACTTTGATTTCCAGGGGCTGCAGGTCATCTGTCCTTTGAGAAGGCTAACGTTCAGACAGAATTTTGTCCCCATTGTACTGAGCTATTAATTTAGCTGCTCTGCTGTTATGTTCAGAGGCAGGGAAATTGGAGGAGGCTGCCGCAAAATTACTGATGTATTCAGAAATCTGACTCTGGTGACCTGTGTTCCAGTGGAAATTAACGTGGTCTGGAATCTACAAACAGAACTTTAACCTTTAGAAAGTTGGAGAACCTTTGGAAGGGGAGATGGGGGGGAGAGAAAATTTTCATGGGGCAGAGAGAAATGTCAGTGGGCAATCGATGGCTGAATGACTTCAAGGTTCCAGTGCATCAAGCACACAGACCTTTCAGGGAACAGTTGTGCAACTAGTCAAAGCCACATCAAAAGTTTTTGCCAGCTGCTCCATCAAGCTGTGGTGGCCCTCCCCTCTTATCCACCCACCAGGCTCAATATCTTTACTTAGAAACACAGAGTCATAGAACTGTAGAGTTGGAAGAGACCACGAGGGCCATCCAGTCCAACCCCCTGCCATGCAGGAAATCACGATCAAAGCATCCCCGATAGATGGCCATCCAGCCTCTATTTGAAGACCTCCAAGGAAGGAGACCCCACCACGCTCCGAGAGAGTGCGTTCCACCGCCAAACACCTCTTACAGTCAGAAAGATTCTCCTAATGTTGAGGTGGAATCTCTGTTCCTGGAGCTTGCATCCATTGCTCCGTGTTCCAGTCTCTGGAGCAGCAGAAAACAAGCCTGCTCCATCCTCAACGTGACACACCTTAAAAATACTTAAACAGGGCTATCATATCGCCTCTTAACTGTCTTTTTTCCAGGCTAAACATACCCAGCTCCTTAAGTCTTTCCTCATAAGGCATGGTTTCCAGACCTTTCACCATTTTAGTCGCCCTCCTCTGGACACACTCCAATTTGTCCATATCCTTTTTGAATTGTGGTGCCCAGAACAGGACACAGCATTCTAGGTGAGGTCTGACCAAGGAAGAATAGAGCGGCACTATTACTTCCCTTGATCTAGACACTATACTTCTATTGATATAGCTCAAAATCGCATTGGCCTTTTTAGCTGCCACATCACACTGTTGACCCATGTTCAACTTGTGGTCTACTAGGACTCCTAGATCCCTTTCATACGTAATCTCATTCAGCCAGGTCTCTGGCTTTTTATTTCATTTATATCTCACCTCCCTCTTCAAACTAGGACTCAGGGGAGCTCACGACAAAAAGCACAAATAAAACCACAAAAAGTTACAATAATAAAATGCAATTTAAAAAAATTCTATTTTTTTAAAATGCAGTTGATTTAGGTACCATAGAATCATAGAGTTGGAAGAGACCTCACGGGCCATCCAGCCTCTGTTTAAAAACCTCCAAAGAAGGAGACTCCACCACACTACGAGGGAGTGTATTCCACTTCCGAACAGCTCTTACTGTCAGGAAGTTCTTCCTAATGTTTAGGTGGAATCTCTTCTACTGTAGTTTGAACCCATAGCCCTGTCTCCTAGTCTCTGGAGCAGTAAATCAATTTAATTGCAAATCAATTAAAAATACAGTCCTCAACTGGTAAAAGCTCCTTTTCATAGAATCACAGAGTTGGAAGAGACCAAGAGGGCCATCCAGTCCAACCGCTGCCCTGCAGGAATTACACAACAAAGCCCTCCCAACAGATGGCCGTCCAGACTTTTCTTTGCAACTAGTTAATTACCCAAAAACTCACCCGAATAAAAAAGTTATTTCAGGCATGTTGCTAGATGGAGGAGTCTCCAGAGGTACCTGCTGATTATAGCCACTTGAAGGTTCCTCCCTGCTTCCCCGACTCCCTGCCATGGAAGGGGGAAGAAGCAGGAAGGGTCATATTTGATTGTGTATTCCTGCATGGTACAGGGTTGGACTGGATGGCCCTTGAGGTTTCTTCCAACTCTGTGATTCTATAATATGGGTAGTTGCTTCATGCTGCAGCCAATAACAGAGACTAAAAAAAAAAAAAAAAAAAAAAAGTACAGAAAAACTGATAACTAGAGACTCGGGTAGATGATGCTTTGGACTACAAATCTTGGAAGGAAGTCATAGGGAATCATGCATTGGCCCAGGAGCAGATGAAAAGCCCTCCATCCATCCCAACTGCCCCTGCCCTGGGAGGGAGAGAAGAGGCAGGCACAGCCAGGGGCATCACTAGGGATGTGTGTGTGTGGGTACAGACTGCACCAGGTGACATCTTTAGATGGGTCTCACCAGCATCCCACCCTGCTGCCACACTTACATCGCTGAGCCATTGTACTGTCTATTCTCCTCTATGGATCTGAAACATGGGTCACCTATCGCTACCACCTACCACTCCTCGAACGCTTTCATCAGCGCTGTATATGCACAATCCTAAATATACACTGGACTGACTATGTGACGAATGTTGCTGTCCTTGAGCAAGCAGGGATCACCAGCATTGAGGCCATGATATTGAGAACACAGCTGTGCTGGGCAGGGCACATTTCTAGGATGGAGGACCATCGCCTCCCAAAAATAGTACTCTACAGTGAACTTGCCACGGGTCAGCATAAGAGGGACGCTCCAAAAAAGCGATACAAGGACTCCCTGAAACAACATCTCAGGCTTGGCCAAATTGATCACCAACAATGGTCCGCCCTGGCCTCACATCGGGAGGCATGGAGACACACTATCCACAATGCTGCAGCCTTATTTGAGAACTCACGCCAAACAAGTATTGTATTGGTACCTGCGGTTTCAACTATCTGTATTCTGAAAAATATGCTCTCTACAGGCATTTCCTAGAGCATGATTATATGGTAGCTCCCACCAGAAATTAGCATTGAGTCGCATTGGAGATACCTACAGAGGCGTCTTCTCTACGCATTTCTTAGGTTCTCCAGTACAATTCTATAGGAATCATTATTACAGTGGTCCCTCGATATCCATGGATTTAAGTATTCACGGCTTGAAAATATTCTTTAAAAATTAATAATCCATAAAGCAAACCTTGATTTTGCCATCTTATATAAGGGACACCATTTTGCTATGCCATTGCCTATCATGGGACTTGAATATTCACAGATTTTGGTATCCACAGGGGTCCTTGAACCAAACCCCAGCGAATATGAAGGGACAACTGTATATGTGGCTAAAAATGTTTGCAGTAATTCTGGGAACATATCCCCCATCCATATGGCAGGTGACCTGTAATTCATTTACAGTAGGACCCCCATATCCGCAGAATATCGCGGTTTCAGTTATGCACAGGACACAAAACAGCACACATACCATAGAGTTTTCCTAGAAAATGCCTAGAGAGGTGTCCTCTCTAGAAATTTTCTAGGTCCTCCAAGGCAACTCCATGGTACTTTAAACTGAAAACCCCACAATTTTTAATGGCGTTCGCTATTATCCGTGGTCTCTGGTATCCATAGTAAGTCCAGGAACCAGACCCCCACAGATATGGGGTCCTACTGTAATCTCTCTCATCTTGTTTTCTCATAGAATGGCTGGTGCTTTAATATATTTAATAAATATTTGAATATATTTGAATTTTTTATAAATATAAAGATATTTTAATGTAGTTAATATATTTATAAATCTATTTTAATATATTTGAAATATTTACAAAACACTCTTCATTATGAGGGCTGTGTAGAAAATTCCTGAAATCAAAAATAAAAACAAAAGTTCCCAATAAAACCACCACAAATGAAACAAACGTTAAGATTCCACCTGCCTATGGTCTATCTATTCAGTATATATATCTAGGGGCACAGTGGGCGGGGCTTTTGAGCTATGGGCGGGGCCAAACTGTAACGCTTTCATTTTCGCAAAGCGGGAACATTCAAAGCACTCCCACTTGCTGCCTCTTTCAAGGATGTCAGAAAACGATAGCGCGCAGGCGCCACTTTTTGCCACACTCAAAATGGCCGACTGAGCACAGGGCCGGTTCCAAGCGTCCCCGCCCACCCTCTCTTCTCATTGGGCAGAAGATGACACCTGAGCTACGCTTGCCCAATCAGCTTCTTTGTTTTTGATTCGCCCTCTAAAAGGACCCTCCCCCCGACTCCTCCTCCATGCCTGTCTTTTCTTTCCCCTCCCGAGGAAAGAACCCGAACTTGGTTGGAGAGAAGCGGCGAGAGAAGGGCCGGTGGGGAAGGAGAGTATGCGGTGTTCCCTGGCGGCGCAGCAGCAGCAGCACCTCTTCCGCCTCCTCACCCTCCGCTCTTCCGGTCGGCCGCGGCCTACCTCCGTCGCCATGGCAACCGAAGCCTGCCGCTCGGGCCTAGTTGCCATGGAGGAAGCCTTACGCCGGGCCGTCCCGCCGCTGCCGCCTTACGAGACCCGGGAGAAAGCCGCGGCGCCGGCCGGGGCCGCTTTGGAGCAACGGGGCGCGGAATTCATGCGCTACTACCGAGGTTTGGAGAGCGGGCAGCCGCGGGCCGAGCTGCTCAGCCGCCTAGCGCGGGACTTCGGCGTCGAGCACGGGCGGGTGGCCGAAGGCAGCGCACAGGTGCTGCGGCTCCAAGCCGGGCTGAAAGAAGGCGAGGAGGCCGGCGCCTTGCTCCAAGCCGAGGGCCGGCTCCGCCACTACCTGACGCCGCGCTACCGGGGCCTCTTCCAGCACCTGGGCCGGCAGGAGGGTGGCCTCCGCTTCCTGGTGGGACTCCGCCGGGACTTGCTTGACGCCCTGGCCGCCAGAGAGGCCGAAGGGCCCCATGTTAGGGTGAGGGGCTTCGGCTGGAAGAGGCAGCCTCTTTTGCTTGCTTTGTTTTTCTACAGAAAAACCTAATACAGTTGTCCCTCCGTATCCACGGGTTTAAGCATTCACAGCTTGAAAAGTAATCTTTAAAAAATAATAATCCAAAAAACCAAACCTCGATTTTGCCATCTTATTATATAAGAGACACCATTTTGCTATGCCATTGCATATAATGGGATTTGAGTATCCACAGATTGTGGTATCCACGATGGGGGGGGGGGTGCGGGAACCAAACCCCAGCAAATATGAAGGGACAACTGTAGTCTTAAAAAATAATAATTCCAAAAGCAA
The DNA here is from genome assembly GCA_030847615.1 of Gambelia wislizenii. Lineage (NCBI taxonomy): Eukaryota > Metazoa > Chordata > Lepidosauria > Squamata > Crotaphytidae > Gambelia > Gambelia wislizenii. Next base: position 6,071,971 of record JAUMIR010000008.1, read on the forward strand.
ACCTTGATTTTGCCATTTTATACAAGGGACACCATTTTGCTATGCCATGGCATATAATGGGACTTGAGTATTCACGGATTTTGGTATCCACGGAGGTCTTGGAACCAAACCCAAGTAAATATGAAGGGACAACTGTATTCTTAAAAAATAATAATCCCAAAAGCTAACCTTGATTTTGCCATTTTATATTGGGGACACCATTTTGCTATGCCATTGCATATAATGGGACTTGAGTATTCATGGATTTTGGTATCCACGGTTGGGGGGGTGTCCTGGAACGAAACCCCAGTGAATATGAAGGGACAACTTGTATTTCTTTTTAAAAAATGTATTTCTAGGCCACCACTTGTTTTCTTGACAATGGTGAGTTTTTAATAGGATGGACAGGATGTGATTGTCTCATTTTCTTTTTAGCCATTTACCTATTTGAGGATCTGTATTTGGGTCAAGGAAAGCTTGCTGACATTCCCATTTTTACCTTGTCACACAATACACTCCTAGGAAGCTGGAAATACAAAGTCTGCATCCTTTCTTCATTCAGACTCAAACTCTAAAGCACTTTTCTGGAAACTAAAATGTTTAATTGGTATGGTTTGTGTAGTGTCTTGAAAGCAGGAACCATTTCTGACCCACTGTTTACAGCTGGGATGTAGAACCCCAGTCTTTAAGGCCAAATCCAGACCTTTTGGATCCCAGTCCAGTCATCTCTTCTTCCCCAGAAGGACAAGCCCTCTTCCTTATGACACCTGCCAGTCCCCACGTCAAGACGGTCTAGCCAACAAGATATAATTTGGCCTTACTCCTATTTATGTCACCAACAGGATTCCAGTCCTGATCTTTTTTCTCTTTCTCTTTTTTTCTTTTGGACCTACAGTTGTCCCTTCATATTCGCTGGGGTTTGGTTCCAGGACCCCCTGTGGATACCAAAGTCGGTGAATACTCAAGTCCAATTATAAGCAATAGCATAACAAAATGGTGTCCCTTATTATATAAGATGGCAAAATCAAGGTTTGATTTTTGGATTATTAATTTCTAAAGAATAGTTTTCAAGGCGTGAATACTTAAATCCATGGATACAGAGGGAAAACTGTAAACCAGTGGTTCTTAACCTGTGGTCAGGGGACCCCCAGGCTCCACGATGTCCTCCCAGGGGCTCTGCGAAGGCTTCTAGGCTCCTCGGCCAACAGGGCAGTAAGCTTTGAGGCAGGGAACTGTTTTGTTGGTCTTGTTCTTGTAAAGCGCCATGGACATCAATGGCGCTATAGAAATACTGTACAGTTAGGACCCCTAGATCCGCTGGGGATTGGTTATGGGTGGGGGCCTGTGGATATAAAAAACTGTGGATAATAGCGAACACCATTGAAAATAACGGGACTTCCGGTTTAAAATGCCATAGAGTTGCCTTGGAGGACCTGGAAAATGCCAGAGAGGACACCGTTTCTAGGAAGATGCTATGGTAAGGTGTGCTGTTTTGTGTCCCCTAGATAACTGAATCAGCGGATCCGGGGATCCTACTGTAAAATATAATAATAATAAGGCAAAGGCTGGCTGGCTTGGCCTGCACATTGCCATTCAAGCTGCTCAAGCCACAAACTTGCAGGAAGAAGCAGGAAAAAAGTCTTCCCTCTCCCTCCAGCGCTTCTGAGGGAAGGTTTAATGCATGGTGTAATTGTATCATCATCATCATCATTATCATTATCATGTACAATAGGACCCCAGTATCCACTAACTCATTATACACTGATTCAGTTATCTGTGGGACACAAAACAGCACACCTACCATAGAGTCTTCTTAGAAAATGCATCCAAGTCCTCCAAGGCAACTCTGGTATTTTAAACTGGAAGTCCCGTTGTTTTCATTGCTGTTGGCTGTTATCTGTGGGTAGCTTGTTTCATTTGCCATAAGTTCTTTTGTGGACTGGATTACAGCCCAGAAAAAGTTGCTTTTTGATTTAGAAGTCCGAAAACTATCAGTAATAGTTGTGTGGAGTATTAAACAAAATGGTCTACAATTAGTGGATAGGACATTCTGGGAGCTGTAGTCCAAAACAATGGCAACTTTTCCAAGCACTACATATATCTAAAACTTTTTAGCCCTCAGTGAATTGCTCAGTCGATGCTTTTTATTCACTTATTGTTCAGCAACAGATGTAGTGTTTGGTTAGAGTATCTCTTGGATCAAGTTGGCTTTCGGTCACATTTTTTTCTGTTTTTGTTTTTAAATCATCACACATAGTTTCTCTCAGCACATTATTTTGGGAGCCTAGAAGGAAGGACATGAAAGCTGCAACTACCGCTCCCCCCACACTTTGTCCAGTAACTTTTATATGGTGCTATACTGCTTGTGAACCATATGCCGCTGCCACACTGCAGAAATAATGTAGTTTGACATGACTTTAACTGCCATGGCTCAATGCTATGGAATTCTGGGATTTGTAGTTTTGTGAGATATTTAGGCTTCTTTGTCAGAGTGCTCTGGTGCTACAACAGACTACAAATCCCAGGATTCCATAGGATGGAGCTGTGAGAGTTAAAGTGCCAACCGCATTATTTCTTCAGTGTGGCAGCAGCCTTAGAGAACCATTTAGACTTTTCCTGCACCAATTTTAAAGCCATGTAGCTCAGTGACCAGAGCCAGTGTGCTGTAGTGGTGTGAGTGTTGAATTCGGACTCTGGGAGGTTAGGGTTCAAATGCTTGCTTAGCCGTGGAAGCCCACTGGTGACTTTGGACAAATCCCACTCTTTCAGCTTCAGAGGAAGGCATCTTTAGCACAACTTCAGTGACTGTTTTTTGGCAGTAAATTATTTATATTTTTTATGCTTTATGTGAAGAACTCCTTTCTCTTGTCTGTTGCTGAACCTACTGCCAGTTCATCATGTTGAGTTAACCCCAAATTCTAGTGCTAGAAAGATGCAAAAACAGTTTCTTAATGTATTTGGCTCTTGGAGGCTTACATCTCCTTTCTGCTATATGCTCCCCCCCCTTCCTACCTCACTGGAAACTAATCAGATATAAGCCTTACACACTTTTATTTATTTATTTATTTAGTTAGTTAGTTAGTTATACCCAGCTCTTCAGCCACAAGGCTATCAGAGCGGCTTACAAATTGTTTTAAGCAATAGCTATTTACACATCTACACTGGTTGTGAACTGATTTAGTTCTGTTCCTCTTCTGTTAACACTGATATATTGTCATACCAAGGGAAACATTGTTTCCCTGGTCTTGCTTGTTCTGCTATTAAGAACATGAGTAAAGGCCTTTAAGAATTGCCAACTAAAGGTATAGAACCTAGTTTTGTGGAGATTACTCTTTAGTTGGCAGAACCAGTTGGGCTTCTTTATCCTACTCCCAGTCACACTGCCCTGGGATTTGTTCATGTACACGTACTGTAAATCCAAGTTTATTACTGTATTCTTGAGGTACCTCAATTTTATTCTATTTGTTTGTGTGTCTGAAGAATCCAAAGAGACCTATTAGTATGGGCCTGTCTACAGGTACAAAGTGAGTGGTGAAGGAATTGGGATTCAGTGTAGGAGGGAGGGTTAAGAATTGCAGTAGAGCTAAGAGTTTGGGAGTTGAAATATTTCATAGTAAGGTACATTGCAACATACTGGGGAAAGATAGGTAATGATTTCAAAAGGTGAGCCTTTAATCTCTGATACATATTTGTTCCCAACATCTGTGGTTCGTTGCAGGAGTGTAAGTTGGAAAAAGTGAGAGCAGAACAGCTTATGTAATAAGAGGAGACCAGCTTCTCACATGGTGGTGTATAGTGTGTGAAAGTACTGGCAGATACTCTTACCAGGGCAAAGTTTATGGGTTAGTGCCAAGAATCTGTTTACAGCTGTATCAGACTAGAACACTATGCTGATGTCCTTTAGAGAATATAGCACTTCTAATAATATACTTTACTTTACTAGAATAATATTTTGACACAAGCTCCAGAATGAGAGTGCTTGTGTGCATTGGTGTTAAAGAGGTTTGACCAGAACTCTGGCTATGGTGTGTGTGTGTGTGTGGGGAGCTTATATAATGTTTTTGTACATGTTACCTGTTAAATACAGTGGAACTTTTTGTTTCTGTGGGATTGTCTACACGAAGGATAAAATGTGTACTCACCCTGGATCTGGTGTGATGTTTTCATAGGACACACATAGCGAATCCACTCCTTCTGGCCGTTAATCTGGTTTAATAGAAACCGCAAGTTGCTCCAGAGTTTCCAGGAAACTCTGGGATGGCCCTGGTGTTTTGGACATGTGGACATCTAGATCCAGAGCCACTCAGCTGTCCACTCATCTTACACACCCACTGCATTGGCCCTGCTGGCCTGTTCCCCTCAGTGCTGCTGGCATTGCTTCAGTTGCTGCAAGCCTGATACCTACAGTGTAAGTGCTACTTTCTGAACAACTGATTATGCTGTCCAAAAAAAGAACCCCTTTCCTGGGCCACCATGTCCTAAACATTTTTTCTATTTGAGTAGATTATGTTTGGCAGGAGCAAAATGCATAATCCTAAAATGTAATTTTAAGATACTATACTGCACACATGTTAATCTGGCATTACAAATCTGAACCTCCAGAAGCTTCATCCTGCTGTCTTTTGTCCAACAAGGGAAAAGGGCAGTCAGTTGATTGCATGTGAAATTGGAGATTCCCCCCCCCCATCCAGTTGATTATGTGTTCTGCAAATTCTGTTGGTTTGGCACTTTGTAAGCAGCGGGAGAGGCATTGTTCTCTTCACTGTCTTAATGATTGTGATTGGGGTGATTGTGCACCCTTCTCCTGGGAGAATATCCCATGTGGCTATCGGGATGTAAAAGCTTGTCCAAACCTGTGCTTTAATTTTAATAGCATGCTGTGGCTTAACTGTCCTGCCACATGTGCCAGGAGAATAGTTTGTCCTTCTTGAGGATTTTCTTTTGAATCTCACATGACCTTTTGGGATATCCTGCTAAGTTTCATCTATACACAAACACGCTTGTGTTGCCCCACAGTCAGGGTAGGATAGCAAATGGATGCAAGAGAGTTATGACTATTGCATTGTCGTTATGCCAATTTTGGGAATTTCATTGTCTGATTCTTTTCATAGTACAATGGTGCAAAAGCTCATCATATGAAGCAGTCAGCTGCAGTAGTTTTCATTTGCTTGCAGCATTTATTTATTCTTTTCTTGAATGGTGCTACTTCTAAGTAATGCATGACTGAGTATATTGCAGTCATAAATAAGATTGGTTTGCCCATCAAGGTTCAAGGGCTGTTGGGATATGACTGAACTATATGTTTTTAGACATGATTTGTGGCCTTCATTTTGCTGGCCTCACTAGCATGACTGAAGCTGAGGTCATTTTAAACTCTATTCATGATGGGCAAATAGTCCTAAGCAGCAATTCAACTAACCTATTCCTATAGCTTTGAGCATCTCCACAGAAAAACTGAATGCTGTATTATGTAAACAGTGAACAGTGAGTTTTACATTTTCAGAGGAAGCACATCCCTCAAAATATGGACAAATTTGTATTCAAGGTTAGTATTCCAAGGTTAAACAGTCTCCAGGATCAAGAGCAATGGCCCAGAGAAAATGACTAGCCTCTTTAGTGACTAGTTGCTAAGAAACAGTAAATGTCTTCCTGCTGTATTTGTGGAAGATGATAGATACTTGTGACCTAGGTGCTGCGCTTCTATTCAGGCATGTCTACCAGCAAAAGTTCAACTGTAGATGTTATGGTAAAAATAATTTCCCTTGGAGTATAAAAAATGTACTTTGGTAGCATGGAGGACAATCTATTTTTAAGTGCCAAGGAGATTTTTGCTTTTCTTTCAAGGTGTCATGTGCCCCAGAGCTCCTTTTAAAGTCTCATCGTCTATAAAGCTTTAAGCTTTTCTGTGGTCAAAACAGTAGTAAACCATGTAGACAGCACAAAAATACTGCTTCTTAAAACACACACACACACAAAAACCCCAATCCTTACAACACCTGTAAGGAGCCATAGGGCTTTATGTTTTATTTAAGGATTGTGGAAATTCTAGCTAGATATTTAAGTAAGGGGAACTGGTGTGGTGTAGTGGTCTAAGTATTGAATACTCTGGTAGATCAGGGTTGAAAATCCCCGCTAGCTGTGGAAATCTACTTGGTGGCCAGAAAACCCTAGTGTAGAGTCATTATCAGACTTGAAGTCACAGAACAAAAAGAAGTTTAAATAAGTAAGAGAGAACTAGTTAAGACAAGATGTTGCTATATGTGTTCGAATAAGGAGGATAGTTCACTGCAGAGGAGACTTTGAAAGTTAACAAGTCTAAGTTCTGATTATCAAAAGCACTCATTTAAGTTGACATACATCCAGAAGATAACTTATGTATGTTCACAGATACCCATTTTGTTTTTCATGAGCCTAGAAGAACTTGTTTTCTTTTTCTGCCTGTGTTAGTGGTTCTCAATTGGGCCTCTCTTGGTGGGGAGGGGGGGAGTGCAAACTTCTTGGAAGGATAGAGTCCTGGGACAGAAAGAACTTGCTGATTGGCCAAGTATTGATTAGATTGAATGCCTCTTAGCAGAGGATACCAGCTGATCCATTCTTGATTTGCATAAATGATTCTTCCCTCACTGTCCCATCATCCCAAGTCTAAATTGATTAGAAGAACTGTTGCTTTGTTCTAATGCTTTCTGGTAGGAAATAGTGAAAGATGTTTTTTTGGATAGACCGACAGTTCTCAGAAGAAGAATCCTTGTATGCAAAGATTACTTCTATTTGTCCTGAACTGGGGCTGCTAGAAAGTATAAAAGGGCTGTGAAATACGGCACAGATGATTTATTCTGGTGATGAACCTGTAAAATACAAATTGGCCCCAACTGTAAGATAATGTTGAAAGATTTTTTATACCTTTGGGAGGTGAGACTTCCGCCCCCCAAGTCTTTCCCCATAAGCGAAGCTTACGTGTTCTGCCTGGGCTCCAGTCTTGCCTTCTGGACTATCCTGTATGCCAAGGACAAGAATGCTAAATCTGGTTGCATTAGATGTCTAGGTTTATTACAGATCTTGCTGTTAGCAGAATTGAGCTGGGTTCTTCCTGCCATTGTGAGTTTGTTGTTTCTTCAGTGGCTGTCCTGTTGAAATTTTACTTCTTGTGACATGTGTGGAATGCCCATTCTTCCTTTTCTATTGCAAGAAAAATCTAAACATGATGCCATTTTTTGCTGGGTTAGGCTTATGTGCAGCTTCTGGAGTTCCACTTGCTCTTCATTATACAGAAAAAAAAATGCACCAAACTTGAGTTTTCATATTGTTGCTGCTGCTGTTGTTGTTGTTGTTGTTGTGTGCCTTCAAGTTGTTTCCAACTTATGGGGACCCTAAGACAAATCTGTCACAGGGTTTTCTGAGGCTGAGAGTGTGTGACTTGCCCAAGGTTACCCAGTGGGTTTTCATAACTTTACCAGTTCTAAAACGGTGGTGGTGGTAATGGGGAAGTTAACAACAATAATTAAGTGGCAATATCCTTCTTAGTGTGAGGTAGAGTAGAAATTAAGATGTGAAGAGCAAAACCTGTATGATTCTGTGAATGAAGTTTTTAGAATCAGAGCATAAGCCTTGATTTTTGTTTCAGTGAGGATTCTTCTTTTGTGGCAGAAAGAGCTAATGCAATTAATGCCATGGGTGGATTACTGCAGAATGAGATGTCTGCAGTGTATATTATTCTGTTGGAGCCAATGTACTAATCTAGTAGTATAGTTAGTGTATTAACGGATAAAATGTTGTTTTATGATATAAAAGCTTTCATTTTGGACTTTTGGAAGTAATTACCTTGGCCCAGAGAACTCTCTCTGATGTATGCCTTTAAGTACTTCAGTTTTTATTCTTGTAAGAGCATTATGGCAGACTTCTGTGCTTTGCTGAGATTGTTCTGAGATCACTGCTCATGAAAATGTTAATATGCTGTTCCTTTTCCAATAAAGCTGCAAGTGGAGGAGGATGTCCTGTGGATGTTTTCTTACATAGAGCTCTCATCAGCAGCATCCTGGCTGAATTGTTGCCTTCTGCAACAAAAAGCCCTGGTATATCTAGTTGCTTAAACTGAGGTCAGTGTCAGATGAATATAAAAACTGTTCCCTTTGGTCTTTTTTTCATAATTAATTTACAAACACTTAGTTCAACCACTTTTATATAGTTCCAGAGAAGGTTAAGCATTTGATCTCTATTGCTAGCAACTTAATCATACAAGAAGGAAGGAAATATTTACTGTAAGATCATGAAGGGCTGTAAGCTCTACTATGTTTATCTTTGGTCTCAGGTCATTAGAATAGCTCCAGTATTTTGCATTTGCTGTTATAATTATACTTCCCTTCTCAGTCAAGTTTGTTTTAAGCTAGGTATTACATACAGCAATGCAGTGCCAGAGAATTAAACTCCAGGGGATTCATTGGAAAGCCACTAACTGACTGCAGTAGAAAATGCTCCCAAGGTCAGTCACAGTCTAGCCATAAATTGCAACAAATTCAAGTACCAAGATGGGCAGGAGTGCTGCTTTTTAAAAAAATCCTTCCCCAAGAGGTTGAACTGCATTGATGGTAAACTCTTAGCAGCTGATATCCCTATAGAGCAATGGTTCTCCATCTGACTTTGGCAAGTGATAACTTGCAGCAGCTGTCACTTACTACAATTCTCATTGGTGCCTTAATTTCTATAAGTAGGCACTTTGTAGGGGGGTTTAAAACTTTTAATTCAGTTCACATCCTTTGCAACAGCAGGAAAAAAAAAGTTACTATGCCAGAGGCAATTACAAAAATATCTGCCAAGGTCCTACATCATGTGATGAGATTTAATCAATGTGGCCAGGGCTAAGATCTCGGTAGGATCTGTTCACCTCCTTCCTGCCACCCCCATATTCCACACATGTTACAAGTGGGAGCTGTAATTTTGCTTGATCCTTTATTGGCTTTAAATGGCACAGCAGAGCACATTATCAGATGGTGGCAACAGTGGGCTAGAAGACTCCCTGAGCAGCACTTGAGAAGTGCTAGAATAGAGATTGAACCATTCTTGCCTTTTTTTCTTTGTTTTTTGCAACACCTGTACTGAATACTAACACATTACAACTCTTGTGATGGTCAGGATGCATGGCTGACAAACCACTGTGCAGTGTGCAAAGTACAAAGGCAATGCATAGAGATAATGTGTATTCATACACTACTCTTTGTGCTTTAATGCTCTGTCACACGTGCACCTCTACTTATATCGTCATCAGCTCAATATGAGCATTGTGCATTGCCCCCCTTCTCAAAAAATCACTTAATGTGTGGCACAGATTATGTCTATGTATGTTACTAACAGGAGGCCAGCCAGAGAATGTGAACAAATGAGGCAGGTAGTGATCAGAGAGAAGATCTGTGGTGACATTCTTATTTATGGAACTCTCTTGCCAGAGAAGCTCACCTGTCTCCTGTCTGCTTATATACTAGATACCAGACTCATTATTTTCCTTGAGCTCCTTAATCTCTGGTTTTTAACACTGTTGAACTGAGTAGTTTAAAACTCTCATGTGTGATTTTAGTGTGGATTACTTTGGTAATGGTTGGGAAAATGGTATAGAAATTTTTAAAATGAAAAAAATATTAGGGAAGAGGTAGAAGACTTGGTTTCAGATTTTATGTTGATTATCATAAGAAACTCGGAGTGAAATTCTGTATAAACTTACTCCGGGATTAAGGCCCAGTGAACTTGGTGGGACTTCTTGTACTGTAGTCATAACAGTATGGGTTAACGCCGCTGCTGAATTGGTGAGATGAAGTTTTTCTCTTACTCCGTTTCTAGGAAATGAATGGAGTGCTAAAGAACATGCTGTCAGAATGGTTTTCCACAGGCTTTCTAAACTTGGAACGGGTTACGTGGCAGTCACCTTGTGAAATACTTCAGAAGATTAGTGAGTAAGTGCTATGAATCACTGGAGTGTGTGTGTTTCTAGTTCAAGCAGTTCTGGGGTCACCTGTGGGTACATGTGCAGATTCAAAATTACATGACTGTTTTGATAACAGAATATGTGAATGAGGGAACCTTAATATGAAAGAGCAACCAAATGTCTGTACATTGTGTTTAAATGTAAGTCTCCCCCCACCCTGTTGTTTTTTTAGCAGTGAAGCTGTGCATCCTGTTAGAAACTGGATGGATATGAAGCGCCGAGTTGGGTCTTACAGAAGGTGCTACTACTTTGCCCATTGTGCAATACCAGGAGAGCCATTGATTGTTTTGCACGTTGCACTTACAGATGAGATTTCCAGCAGCATCCAGGTATAGTTGATTTAGTTCAGTTGTGGCTGAAGATGTTATTTTGAAATTTGTTTGTGGTTAGTCATCGTAGTCTCCTCCTCCTCCTCCTTATATTTATATTTATCCCACTTGCTCCCCAAAATTGGGACTCAAAGCAGCTTGGAGTTTAAAAGAACAATACAATTAAAAACATACAAAAAGTGAACATTAAAATACAATTAAACTATTTACAGTATTAAAACAAGTCACATCTCAGTTTAAAAAAATAAAATGAAATTTAAAAAAGATAAAAATCTCTTAAAAACAGTCCAAAAGATAAAAATCTCTTAAAAACAGTCCAGTTAAAACAATGCAGCATCCTCTAGTCTATTCTTTGAAATCTTTCTGTTTTAAAAGCTTGTCTGAATAAAAAGGTTTTAGCCTGCCTGTGGAAGGAGAACAAGGAGGGGGGCCAATCTGGCCTCCCTCAGGTCATAGATCTTATATCACTGATTTAAGTTTTTTTGTGGTTGCAGAACATTTTGAAACAGCCTCCTGGAAGACCACTAAATAGCATTGTCAAGCAGTGTTTTCCCCCCCTTGTTTGTCCCTGTGAGTGGAACTAATATTTTAATGAAGCTTTTCAAGTGCTGCTAGAAAAAGTACTTCCCCATAAAAATACTTCATATCCATCTTGCACATGCATATGTGCCCATACATGCATAGTCATTTCTGGCCTAAATGAAATAATAACTTATGTGCAGCTTTCATGCAGTTGTCATGCTCCATGGCTCACTCCTTACTCAACTTCATAGTAGTACTTCCTACTTATTTCAAAATTCATGTTGTGGCAATGCCTTTATTAGACTAAGAATAAAGAAGAAGAAGAAGAAAACACTTGTTCAAGTTTTTGAACCCAAAGTTTTTGTTAGTCAAAAGATGTTTAAAAACATGCAGGGGACACAAGAGAGGAGAAGGATGTTAGAATTACATAGCCATCCTCAGACAGTATGAAAGGAATGACATACACACTATCAAATTAAGCTGCTAAGGCCTGGTGGCCTTGGAGTCCCAGGACCACCAACCAACAAAAAGTGTAGTGTAAAATTTGGTCCTTGGTTTGATAATACAGAAGGCCCTCTAAAAATTCAAAACAAATCTGTCCAGTTTGAGGCTTAAAAGGTCCTTTTTTGGAAGAGTGCAATGAGCTCTTCTCATAGTCTCTGTATTGTTAGGGCTGGAGTTGAATTTATATATTGTATCTGGTGAAGCAAATCAGTGGAAGCTGGTTTGGCATTAGATGGAGGGAACAGTCGCTCAAGAAAAATAAAAATGAAAACCCTAATTTAATCTTAAGAAGGATAAGGACTTTCTCTTATTCTTTTGTTTTCTAGTATTTCTGAAAGCCATCTGACATGAGAGCAGAGAATACAGTATTGTTATTTTTAGAAATGCATTTTTTCCTTGTACTCTAGACAAATTTATAGAACCTTCCATAGCATGATAGCTCAATTCAGCTATAACACCAGCTGTGGTTGATAAAAGATTATGATATCTCATGATATCCAAGAATAACTGACAAATCAATGTTAGAAATTATAGTCACTGTGGTTTTTGTTCTCTTAGTTATGAAACATTAGAAACTTTGCTATACAGTACTGTTCTTCATTCTATCTGTCTTTTATGATGATGTGTGATACCTGAATTGGCAAACCATAGTTATGGCTGTTGTTTTGCTTCTGGAAGCAAGCTGCTTAGTTGGATGAAAGTGTTGAGAAGAGAAGAGTAAAATGTGCACCTTTAAAGTGTGATTTGTGCAAACGCTGATGTGATATGATGTTCGGATTCAGCCAAAGTAGTAGAGGATTAAATAGGAGACCCTTCAAAGCTATACTGTGTTGAGGATTAGAATGATGCTTATAATTTACAGCAAGTTCACTCTCTTGATAAAACTGATTGTAAAATAAATTAATGTGGCCACATTCTTGAGACCTGATTTTGGCAAACTTACGAACTTTCACATATCCATTCAAACTTTCATGTTTCTCTTTCACTTTAGCTACCACCAGTGCTACATCACAAGCTGATTTGGAAACACGAGCATGCATCCGGTGTTGTGTGTTGTATCTGAAGTGTTATTGCTCAATTGAAAATGAGTCAAAAACCCAGCTATGTATGCAGAATAAATCATTTAGTGCACAAGATTGTAGTCCATGTTCGATACATTTGGTTGGAGAATGTGAAGCTGTCATTTATCATGTTAATTCTTCTGTAGGCCATTGTGAAAGATGTTCCTTCTCTTGAAGTGGAGGATATGAACAAAATTACCACAGCTATTTTCTATTCAATCAGTCTGACTGAACAGGGCCTGCAGGGTGTGGAGCTGGGGACATACCTTGTCAAGCGAGTTGTTAAGGAACTGCAGGTATGTACAAAAGTTACAACTGGATATAAGGTATTATTCATTTAAAGTATTTAAAGCAATATACAGTATAAGTATTGTGCTTGAATCTCAGCTTTACATTGCTCTTTGTGTTCCTATTTTTGAAATGTAATAGATAGGAAAGTGTTGTATTAGGAGTCAGGTTATTATTCTGTCTTATTCAGTGTTGCCTTATACATTGGCTAGCAGCCATGCTGCTGATGTCAGGAGGAGTCTTTCCCAACCCTATGAGATATGAAACACTTGATTTGGGACCTTATGCAGGCAAAATATGTGCTCTCCCAGGGCCTTCCTTCTAAGGGTATGCAGAAGGTCAGTACTCAAGCTCCAGCATTCAACTTGTTCACTGGACATGCGCCAGTCTAAGGGCATTTTGAAATCCAAAAATGCCTCTTGGTTTCAGTCAAACTGATTTTAAAAATAATCAATACTGATTCTTTTTGTCCACCAGTTCACTGCATGTCAGCTAGGGTTTTATATCCTCTTGCTGTTTAGCAGCTGCTGAAGTACATTGCATTATGCAATGAGATTCTTCAGTAATGTTATCTTTTACTTAAGAGGAGTTAGATAATTTTAGAGGTTTATAAGAAAAATGTTACTCTCCCATTCCCCCCACCCCCAGGAAGAAATTGATGGAGAGGGAGGACAATTCACAGGTGTGTATGTATGGGGGAGTTGACTGCAAATGAGGTGACAAACCTAATATATAGCTATAGCTTATTAGAGAGAGAAGATTTTTCTGTTGAACACTTTTACATGGAAAGAAAAATTCCCCAAACCCTTCTCATGAAGCTTTTAGAAAGCCTTAGGAAACAAATCCCCCAGAACCTCCATATGAAGGGATTCTTTGAAAAAATAAGCAGTAGCTTCCAAACCTTTTGTTGAGATCCTCTTGTTCAAAGACTTTTTCGGACCGATTCATGCAGAGAAAAAGCCACAAGGTGACTTTCCCTTCATCTTATGTATGTGACATTTCAAAAGATCTTCAGCATGGTACAACTTTAAGTAGCATATCCTGAAAAATTGTCTTCTGGGGCATAATAATTTGCTACCCAGGAGTCCTGTTGTGAAATCACTTACATCACATGCATATTGGATGTGAAAGTCCCTCTGTGACCTTTCCACTGCACCTGCCATTGTGTGAATCTAGTTCCTTCCCAGAAACATCTAGACTAAATGTTTTCTGCATTTTTCCCTTTGGTACAAGTCCAGGGAGAAATTCATTTTGTGAGCAAGGTATACCTTAACTCTAGTTTAAATCAGACACTTAAGAATTTCCTTTATTAAAAGTGCAACCTGCTCATTGAAATGCCAAACTAAATTACTTGGCACTGCTCCATTTGCTGTGGTTCATTCCCATAGATATTAATGTGTTGTAATACATTTCTCATGGCTGGATCTCAAATATCCTTTAGGGAATAAACAATGTAGGGAAAATAAGATATATCATTATTTGCTTTGTTTTTTTCTCATCTATTTGATTAATTCCAAATCACTTAATTTCAAGGTTCTGTAACTTTTAATTTCCTAAGAAAAAGAACATGTTAAATTATTGCAGTTGTGGATATGTCAGAACGTAAGGAGACATGCTTTAAGCCTTTGAAATGCAGAGATGTAAATTTTAACTGTTAAAGCTCTTGAGCTGTATGTGAATCTTATAAGAGATCAGGAGTCTACTTAAGAAGGGAAAAAGCAGAATGGAAAGATCCTGAAGTTATTTTATGGACTGCAGTGCTCCAAATTGGTATGATACAAAATTTTATTATGGTCAAAGACCAGCACAATTTTATAGACAATAGTATTGCATACAATGATATGCAATAAAAAACAATTCTTGATAAAAACATATAGCTAAAACAAGATAAATACACATGCCTGAATCTATATAAAAGTCATCCCCTGTATCCACAGTGGGCCCTTTGTATCCACTGAGGGTTGGTTCCAGGACTCTCCATAGATACCAAAATCCCTGGATGATCAAGTCCCATTATATACAATAGCATAGTAAAATGGTGTCCCTTATATAAAATGGCAAAATCAAGGCTTGCTTCTTGGATTTTTTTTAAAAAAAATATTTTCAAGCCATGGATGGTGGAATCCATGGATGCCAAATCTGTGGATAGAGAGGGCAATGTGCAATGGACGTCCGGTACATATAGTCCATGGAGTTGCATTGCGGGACCTAGCAATTCCTGGAGAGGAAATCTCTCTAGGCATTTCCCAACACAGCTCTATGATATGTGGTCCCCTATTTTGTGTTCATTGGATAACTGAAACTGTGGATATTGGTTCTGCAGATACAGGGGGAGACCAGTACATACTAAAAATTGCAGTATATTATTATTCCAACTATTTATTCTTCATAATCACTTACCTACAAGTAATAACAGATTCATAATTTTTTGTCACTTTATATGTAACCTAGGGGTTCAAGTCTGGCAATAGGTAATCCACATAAAATGTGTTAAAGCTTCCTGGATTTTTCTGGAGACTTGGGGTAATAATATCAAGATGCAAATCACGATAGAAAGTACAGTTGTCCCTCCATATCCA
Source organism: Gambelia wislizenii (assembly GCA_030847615.1). Classification (NCBI taxonomy): domain Eukaryota; kingdom Metazoa; phylum Chordata; class Lepidosauria; order Squamata; family Crotaphytidae; genus Gambelia; species Gambelia wislizenii. Next base: position 6,087,203 of record JAUMIR010000008.1, read on the forward strand.
CGGATTTAAGTATTCACGGATTTAAGTATTCACGGCTTGAAAATATTCTTTAAAAAATAATAATCCAAAAAGCAAACTTTGATTTTGCCATCTTATATAAGGGACACCATTTTGCTATGCCATTGCATATAATGGGACTTGAGTATTCATGGATTTTGGTATCCACGGGGGGGGTGGGGTCCTGGAACCAAACCCCAGCGAATATGAAGGGACAACTGTACTGTGCAATAATGCATTCTTGATAGTTTCAACAGCATCTGTGTTCCAAGAACATAAACACTCTTGGATGGTGACCTTACAAAACCCCTTTTCCAACAGCATGGAAAGCAGGAAAGTAGCATAGAAAAGCATTATTAAAAGTCTAGTTATATTTAATAACTGATAGATTTGACATATTTTACTGATGTAAGCCGCCCTGATTGTTCGCAGAGGGGCAGGATATAAATAAATATTATTATTATTATTATTATTATTATTATTATTTAGTTTAAAATTTTAATGTCCCCCTATACTCTCTGTAATGGGGATAAAGCATCATTGCAGATCAATGATTTTGGAGTTCTGTATCCCTGATTCCCTGGGCAATAGCTGTCTTAGTGTTCATGTATCCCATGGCTAGAATAGCACCAACAGAGGAACCCAGATTCTGCAGCTTTGTGGATAGATTCACTTTCCATTTGGACTGAATAGGTTCAATCAGTGTCAAAGTCTGTGAAATTAAAGGACTGAGAACAGCTAAAAAATCATGGGATACTTTGAAAAATCTCTGTGGTGTTCAATCTTTGGAAAGTAAGGTTGCATTAATACTGTAAGTTGGTTAATATGAAGCTATCAAATCCCAAATTTTTGAATGAGCACATTAATGAATGAGCACATTAATGATTTTAGAGCCACAGTGGTAGACAAGAGAATTTCACCATAGACAAAACTTGATGCAGTTTGCACCATAGACAAAACTTGATGCAAAACTTGAATGAGAAGTCTGAATCCAGAAATTCTAATTTTAGGCTAACTTGTCCTGAAAAGAAACATTATTTTGACTCTCCTGAGCTAAATGGAGGGCCATTTAACTCTTCAAATGCAAAGCAGTCATTCTCACAGCAGGAGGAAGGATCTGCTGGGAAAACTGCCCAGGCCATTTTACACTTCAATCATTCTCACAGCAGGGGAGTATGATTACTGGGGTATAAGACCACCACCCCCACTTTTGAGGAGATTTTCAAGTGTTAAAAAGTAGTCTTGTATGCAGTAATATACAGTATTTTGGAAGAGTATTGAGGAAAGATTGTACCAAACAAGAAAATATCTTTCTTTTCACACAGATGTCTACTGAAGTTAACATGGAGCATAGAATAAGCTCTACAATACTGATGATATGAAAAAAATAATCATTTTTAATGGAGCCTTTTGTGTGGCTCCAAAACGAGTAAAAACAGGCAGCTGCTTGAGCTGCAAAATGAACAGGGTTACCCAGGCACTGCACTTTGTAAAGTCTTGGCAATCCTTCAGTAAAAAACTTCTTATTTCTTCTGTCTGTATTTGCCTTTGCTTAACCCAGTGTGGCACTTCTGCATGTAAATGCCACTGTAGCCTCAGAAACCATATCTTGGCTGTCACTCTTCATAAAAGTAGCTGCAAAGCATCAGCTATTAACAAGTCATGCTGTTAAATCACAATGCCCAGCACTGGGAGCATGCTGTCATTTCTGAAAATGCTTTTGTGTGTGACAGCAGGCCACAAATCTTGATTCTCTTTCCTTTCCCAGACATCAGCAGAAATGAGCTAAAAACTTTGCAGTGCCTCTGACAAAGTGTGCTCTATCCTATGTAAGCATATGCCACAATAAATTTTAATCTTGAACAATTCCGTAAGATACTGTGTACTGATCTTTGTAGTGTGCAGGATAGGTATAGCAAGGAAGTTTATTTTAAGGAAGTTTTTCTCCAGCAGAGCTGTTGGTGATTACTGTCTTAATCTGTAACACTCAGGAAAACTTTGCAATGTAGGCTTTGTTTCTGTTTTGTTTCCTTTTTTTTGTGAGTGAAAAATGGGAACATTTCTTTCTTTTTTCTTTGTCTTGGCTAATATAATGCACCACTGTTTTAGATGAGTCACCGATAATAGAAAGGAATCTGCAGCCTTCTGCAGAAGCAGCAACAAAATAAAACCAGCATCTGCTTCTTAATGGTGTGTGAGCTTCTGACAAGGAAATAAACATTAACGGATCCCTACCAGCAACCCTGGAAAGTAGCACATCAATTTAGCAGGAGCATAAATGGCCATGCTTTACTGCATCTATTTATTATTTTCTTCAGAAACTGGCCACATAAGATAAGCTTCTAAACTCAGCCATTCATCAGATATGAGATACTAGAAAAACTGGGTCGTTCTGCCAATTTGTCTTGTCATTCCTTAAAATAAAAAGAAGCACATGATTGCTTTTTTATTCTGTTCCCTCATCTCTCCTCATGCTCCTCCCCCCTGTCCTCCATCAACAGGTTTTGCCTTAATAAATTATACCAAGGGCTGTTTTGTTTTCTTTTTTCTTTTTTCTTTTGCTTGGTAAATACAAGTAGCACTTTTAAAAAGTCACATTAGGTTCTACAAGCCACAAGAGGAGTCAGGCCTTCACAAAATGGAGCAGCACTGAGTCTGCTGCAGTCTGTATAGCAGAACTGGCTGTTTTGCTGGTTGAAAGTTAAACATGCTGAAGATGCTTTCTGAAGCTTGGTAGATAGAGGGACTAGGCAGGTGGCCTCTCCTTTGCATATGAAGAGATGAGAACTTTGGCATTCCTTTTTCCATTTGTTCTTTGTCAAGTATCCCTTTTCCTTTGACAGGCATAGAATTCCTTTGTCAGTGAGAGAAGCTGATTATTTCATTTTTGTTCTCCTGGCTTAGAATTCTGTTACTCAGCCTGCAAGGGTTCTGTCTCCATTTCACTCTACTTTTCCTTATTTGGCTCCAGTTTTAATATATGTATGTATGTATATGTGTGTGTGTGTGAGAGAGAGAGAGAGGGAGCAAATTGTTATTCATATCTCTAATTTTAGTTCTGGGTTGTCATAAAAGTATGTGTTCAGGCATCCTTTCCCAAGAGAACAGTCACAAATGTTTTGTGCTGTAGACAATAAAAATATTTGGGGTCCCCACTGTGGCTTTTTGCTTTGATAGGTAAATATAGGGGACCTTTCCCATCCATGGGGCTTGGTTCCAGGCTGCCATGCGGATAGGAAAAAATGTGGGACCTCAAGCCCCATATTTATCAATGGGGGTGTATGCATGCAACAGCATACTGATGTACCAGCGTTGACTAATACAGTGATGGGCAACCTTTTGAACTTGGTGTGTCAAATGTCGCCAAAAAACTGAGCATCTTGGGTGGTGTGTCACTTTGAGGAAAAAACATTGTTTTGCTATATTTATTGTTTAATCAACAATATTATTAATTGGTTATTAATAATAAGTTGTCACAACTCATGTGACAACTGAGTAATCAAAATGTACAGTTGTCCCTTCATATTCGTGGGGGTTAGGTTCCAAAGAACCCCGCGAATGTGAAAAATCTGCAAATAATAACAGCCTCCCCCGTGACCTCCCGAAAGTGGCAACGGGGCCTTCAGAGGCCCTGTCGCTACTTTCCCACCACCACCCCGGCCTCCTGAAAGTGGCGAGGGGGCCTTTGGAGGCCCCGTTGCTACTCCCCCCCCACCTTCCCTGGCCTCCCTCTGACTCATGGGTTTATTTTGTGATGGGATACCTCACCCACGAGTGAAGCAGCGAAAGATATAAAAGAGGTGGACTTAGCTGCTGAAGGTAGAGGAAGACTGGGGGGCACAGTAGCGAGTGTGGGAGCAAGGCGGAGTTGGAGATGAGGAGGCAGACTGAGTTAGCCATGGAGCAGAGCCTGTGTTGCCGGCTAGCCTAGGAGCGATTACGCGGGCAGCTCCTCAGCTCCCAGACCCTCGGCTTCTTCCCTTCACAGCACTTATTCCCCCTCCCCACAACACCATGTGCACATACACACACGCACACGCACATTCTTCCCCCTCCCTCTTTTGGCAGCTCCCCTGTGCGGAGCTATTTAGGAGAGCTCCGTTAAAAAAGCTGCATGCGGTGCCCTGGGCTCAAACAAGAGGCCCACCTGCCCGCCGCCTTCCCCGGCCTTTCCGAGGCAGCTCTGGGGAAGCACGGCAGGCCTCAGGGGTGATGGTGGCCAGGTGTGTGTGTGGGGAGGCTCCACCCCCTTGCCTCCCTAAAGTGGCGATCAGGGCTTCGTAGCCCTGCCTGCCACTTTGCTCCCCCCTCCCTAAAGTGAGGCTTTGAAGCCCAGATCACCACTTTAGGGAGGGTGGTGAGGTTGCGGGGGGGGGGGAGGCCAATGGCTGCATGTCAGCACAAATGGCTATGCATGACAGTGGGTCACCATCACTGGACTAATATGAGCTGTGGTGATCTGCGGGAGCTCCAGTCAGTGGATGACAAGCCCGATGATACAGTGGACACACTGTATATATAGTATATAGCAGAGCTCTGTTAGTTGACATGGGTTTTGCTAGGTTGTACTCACGAGCAGGAAATGATCTGTGCCCAGTACAGTCTACCATTGCAGCCCTGTTGGATGGTGCTGCTGAGATACTCTTTCCAATTTATGGGACACAGATTTAGGCACTTGAACCTTTCATTTATTCCTTCTCTTTGTTTATATCTCACTTTTCCAGCCAGAACCAGGACTCTGGTGGCTTACAATTAAAAACTGATACAGTGTTGACCAAAACATACAGAAGATTATAATTAAATGCAATCCATATTGTCAGTAACATTAAACATGTGTTGAAAAAGAAAATAAAAAGCAGTTAAAAATTATAGCACCTTACTAAAAGTTCTTTCTTGAAAAGCAGTCAGTTTCCATAAACCTGTTGGGATAGAAAAATTTTTGCCAACTGACAGACAGCAAAGACCTTTTCTAGACCCTGTTAGGAGTCTAGAAATTTCATTATCATGGACGCTTAGATGCTGCCTGTTTTTCTGTAGTGTCCACTTGGGCAGAACCATGGTAAGCTTATTGTTAAAGTGGTCCCAACGTTTCCTCCATGCCTCGAGCCTCTGGACGTTTAGTGCAGGCTAAAGGAAAGGAGCCATAACTCTTTACCAAACTTGTTGCCACTGCCTTTCTCAAATTCAAATCTCAACTTGCAAAGTGAGAGCGACTCCGTGAATTTATTATAAAATACTTTTCTATACATTTATAACCAAAGAGCCGAGGAAAAAAAGAACTCTGTCTTTGTAATGCAGCTTGCTTTTTGTGGCTAAGTGGCATGGCTGTTGTGTTTCTCAGTTCCCAAAATTCTCACTGCCAAGAAGATTTTTTTTGTTCTCTGATCACACTTGTATCACTTACCCCTGCGCATTTTCCAAGAGCCTGCTGAGAATTTGCTATCCCCAAATCCTTGGAGTTGCGTCTATTATCTGTGAGAATGGTTGATCATGGTTTTACGGTTTGGAAACTACCCTGCTGGGAGTTTAATTTACTACCTTAGCCTCTGAATCTTGAAAGCTTGATATGTTGGGCAGGGAATATTTATTTCATTAGGCAAAAATGAGAAACAAGGGAGTCTAAGCCTAAATGTTTTCCTACCTGGGTAGGCATGTCTTTCAAACGTGCTCTGAAATGTAGCTATGAAAGGGATATAAAACTCATATAACAGTATGTACTTAGGGTATTGTCCTGTTCACTAGTGAAGGTAATCAGTGCCACATCCCTTTGTCCTTGTTGGTTTTACAAAATACATTCTGATAAATTTCTGATGTTTTTTTTTTTAAGTCAATTCTTTTGTTTGTAGTCATTTTCTGGCTGAACACATAATCAGAGTTACTTTTTCTTTCTTTTTGATGGAAAAATGCAGATGGAATTTCCGCAGATCAAAGTCTTCTCTACTCTGTCTCCCATTCCTGGCTTTACCAAGTGGCTTGTCGGACTCCTTTCTTCACAGTCCAAGGAAACAGGCAGAAGCAATCCCTTCACAGACCCTGAATATCAAGAGATCTCTGAGATCACGGGGGACTCTACTGTCGAAATTCTAAAACGTTTGTTAATGAACAATGAATGGGTGAGGTCAGAAAGACTGGTCCGAGTGTTACAGCAGCCACTTATGAGGTTGTGTGCCTGGTATCTGTATGGGGAGAAGCACCGTGGCTATGCACTTAACCCCGTGGCAAACTTCCACCTTCAGAATGGTGCAGTGTTGTGGCGTCTGAACTGGATGGCTGACACGAGCCCCCGTGGCATCACTGCTTCCTGTGGGATGATGGTCAACTATCGTTACTTCTTGGAGGACACTACTAGCAACAGCGCTGCCTACCTTGGAACTAAGCAGATCAAGGCTTCAGAGCAGGTCCTCTCCTTGGTCTCTCAGTTTCAGCAGAATAGCAAACTTTAACTAAATGAGGCAGCTTTCAGGAGGAGAAAAAAAAAATAACTGTTTTAGCAAAATTGGAAACTTGGGGTGCTTGTGAACCAGCACACTTTTGTTCCATTCTCATCAAAACCCAGTTTTGAACCTTTGGGCTATTCTTATTGCCTTGACATTCTTTGCCAAGAGAAGGAGAGATCATAATGTTTGCAGCAGACAGAAAAGGCTGGGCAAATTCTCCTTAGTTGAAGTGGCAAACTAGTGGTGACTCCTGTGAACTGTATGTTGTCCCTGGCCTTGCTCACCAAATCAATAGCCTTGTTTAATCCTCATCTTCAAAAGAGCCATTGAACACCTGAGTGCTCCAACACATTAAAGGGAAAAGTAGATCAATACCAGAGTTACTAGATAAAAGGGACAAGTGAGGAAAGACTTTTTGTCTGAATGCACAAACAAAGCAACATCTCTGGCACGTCTCAATAAGATGTTTGTTTTACACACCCTTTCCCCACTGTTTTGTGCTGAATTCTTTGATCAGGCCATCCACTTCAGCACAGCACAAAATGCCACCACCGAGTTATTGCTTTGCTTGGATGGAACGTTGAAACATCTTCATGTGTGTATGTTTGTGTACTTTGGCTCCATCTCAAGTGTTCTCCAGATGGCAGATGTGGGAAATGAAGTGCCTGCAGCTTTACAATAGCTCTGGTTTTATGATTTCACAAGTGAAATCAGCAGTTCAGAAACTCAAGAGGAAAGAACTGATTGCAGAAGGCTTTATAATGTTTACAGATTTTTAAGCATACATGATGTTCTATTTAAACTTGAAGTTTAATTTTAAAAAAATACATAAAAAATGTGGGATTCCATACATGTATGCCTTTTCTCTTGTATATGATGCAGTTACTTGCCAGCTAAGTCTCAGCTTGTGTTTCCAGCAGAGAAAGTTGATTCTACTATATGGATTTCCATTACTCAGCAGATCATTGGGTGGATTTGCTGAGCTCATTGGAAGAAGTAAGAGGAGAGCCTACAGGCTGTGTTTCACAATGTGTCTCTGTCATATTCAAATATGATGAAAAAGGAAGATGAAAATGTTTGGCCAGTGGTTTCCCTTACTTTACTAAAATTTGCAAATTATTTATGTAGTCATGTTGTATTCTGTTTGTTCCCATGATATCCAGGAGGTCTCAGACAGAAAGTGCTTGGCCACTTTCTTCTAACAATGCACAGTCTTCCTTGTCTATATATAGGTCTTAGATTAGAGTCTTGTCTACCTGCACAAGTTTGTCAGTATTTCGTGATGATAGTCACTTTGAAGAGTTAATGTTTTTGTTTCCGTAATGCCAGTGAGCTGCTTGAAACACATTTTAGCCAGGTATTGACACCCAGAATCCAAAGCACAGGGGAGACACATGTTCACAAAGCTGGTAGATACTGTACCTTCCAAGACTTAACTAACTCAGCATCTTTATTCCTTGTCCAAACAAAATATTGGGGGAGATTCCATCAGTGTTTTTCATCCTAGGGTTGTTGTTGGTTCCTGTTGGAAACACTTGAACATCCTGTGTGTGGGTTTGTTTGAGATATATGTGGCGAGAAAGCTTTCTTACCACTTAACCCTTCTATAGCACAGCAGTACCACCTTTGGTTTTTTGTGGGTTTATTCCAGGCTGTGACGCTGTGTTCTAGAAGAGTTTATTCCTGACGTTTTGCCTGCATATGTGGCTGGCATCTTCAGAGAATGGTGGTGTGTGGGGTTTATATACTGTGAGTCCCTGTTGAATAGGATGAACATGTAAATGTATGTATTCAGTTGTTGGATGTTCAGTTCTTAGGATGGGAGGATATGTGAAGGGAATTAGTGTCTATTTAGCCAATGGTCCATTGTCTTTTGGGAAGCCCCCTGTCCCTGGGTGAAGTTCATTTGCATGTGTTGAGTATTTTGGTATTTTTCAGGATTGGTAGCCAAATTTTGTTTCCTTTTAGGGTTTCCTCTTTCCTGTTAAAGTTGTCCAGGTGTTTGTGGATTTCAATCGCTTCCTTATGCATTCTGACCTGGTCCAGAATTTCGGTGTTTTCAAATAGCATTTTGTGCCCAGATTGGTTTATAACATATTCTGCTTCTGCTGATTTTTCTGGCTGGCCCAGTCTGCAGTTTCTCTCATGTTCCTTGATTCGTGTTTGCACACATGCAAAATTGCCCCCCCCCCAAAAAAAAGAAAAGGAAAGAAAAAGAGAAGAATACCTTACAGCATTAAGGGGTGATTTCTCAAGCCACCACACTCATAGTGCTATAGCTCTTAGGACTGTTGTGGGATATACACTTGACAAAATGAGATTCTCCCTCTGGGTAATTAAACAGTCTTTTGCAATGGGATGATTGTTGAATTAACTTTCTTGCATCCTTCATAAAATGTGAAGAGTTCCATTCCATCTAAATAAGCCAAGAGTAACTAGTGGTGGAATGAATGAATGTGATGGCTGTTCATCTTTCTCTCGTTCTGCAGGTCTGTAATTAGAACAACCATATATGCATTCCTTCATTGCCTCTATGTTAATTAAGTATGATCTCTTTTGTTTTTTTACCAGAAGGTAAGCGGCGAGAGCCTTGTCTGAAAGCTCAGTTTATCAGTGAGGGTACAGCTATCTAGTACTTCATGAACTACAAATAGATTGATGGGGATGTGCCAGTATTTGTATTTGGAAAGCTTTTAAAAAGGTCTATCCAAAAATAAATAAATAAATAAATAGGGGCTTTAAAAACTGATGTCCTGAGCACTATACCCCAAGTATGAATACAAATCAAATCTGCAGTTATTTGACTGAGGCAATCTTTCATCCAGTAACTGACCAAGCTAAAAATGGCCAGTTTTAACTATTATGTGTTGTTGTACCATTCTCTGAACTCGTATTATTAAACTACAGTTTTGCCTAACTGGCGTTAAATTTATTTCTCATTTTGTAGAGCAATAGAAAGCAAATCAAGTCCTATATCAAATTAACCTCTGGATACACATGTACTTAACAACTACATATACCTCTGCATTTTCTGATCAGGGTTAAGTATATATGACTTTTTTTTATTGCAGTGTCAGATAATTAGTCCATTTAGCAACAGTTCTTTGAAGTCTGGATTAAAGGCTGTGCCATCAAAGACCCCTTTTAAAGTGGAGGCATGTGCGTGTGTGCCTTCAAGTTGCCTGTTGACTTACGACAACCCCATGAATTTAATAGGGTTTTCTTAGGCAAGGAGTACTGAGAGGTGGCTTTGCCAGTTAAAGTGGAGGTATAGTTATGGTATGTGTAAGTTGTCCCACAATCAGGGTTCTTTTTGTGCTGTGCAGTTGAACAACTGCAAGAGCACTAAGAACAAATGTGTACTAAAAAACACGTAGATAACTCTGTTTGGACGTAGAACCTTCTACACCAGGGATGGGCAAAGTAACCCCTTAGGGCTGTATGTGACCCTTCCCAGGCTGCTCATTTTGGGACCAAAAGGGAGTGAACTCCCTCTCCTGCAAGGAGCAGCAATTCATCTTGTAGATAGCCTGTGTCTGTCTGTTCTGCACTGTTCAGCTTTAATAAAACTTTTTTTTTCAAAACCAGAAGTGGACTTTTGCCCGCTCTGGGTGTTTAAAGTAGTCTGTGTGACCCCCCCCCCATCTCAGGGGCCGAAGGTCCCCCCCCCCACCTACCCCTGTTCTTTATGCAGAGCATATACCCTGCCCTTACTGTAAGTAATGAGTTACAGTTGGTTAACGGGTTATAATTGTCCTGAAGTGACTCTCCACTGGTAAGGGAGAGTGTGTATTCCATCAGCTACAATAAGACCTGCAAAAAGTTCTGCAGCTGTTACTACTCCTGTTGATGTTTCCACTGGGAGCTAAACCCAGAATGTGGCATTTCTTAAACAGACTGGAACTTAAGTCCCTTTGTTCACTGTGGTCGGCCTGGCATTTTGCCTTCCATATTAGCCTAGGGTTAGCATAGCAAATTTTACTCACTGGAATGGAGTAGAAAAAAAAAATTGCAACTCTACCTCCCCCCACCACCCCAAATTGCGACTCTACCTATCATGCCCTAACAGACATGAGCTGGTAGGACTTAGAATGTGGGGATGATACAGAATGTCACTTTGCCTTCCACCAGTCCCCCCTCCCCGCACCATCCTGAGGATTGCAGTATAGAAATGGGTTAAAATGCCTCACAGAATATATACAGAGGAGTCAAAATTCAATGAAGGATTGACCCTGTGCTCACAACTGTAGCTTTGAGTTGTTACCTGTGTTATGTCTGTGTGTCATCACGAAGCAGTAATTATCTGTACCTCCAAGGCCAGATGGGAAGGTAATGTTTACCGCCTGGCCTTGTAAATGCTGCTGTCAAAAGAATGTGTTTTAGATGGGTGTCCCTAAAATGCTGCTGCTTATCGAGGGGTGAAATGACATTGGACATGTCTGTAAGCCATGGTACATCTATTTGCAAATGTGTACCTTCAGCTCTCTCTTTCTCTCCCTCCCACGTGCTCTCTCTGGCCCCCACAGCCTTCTTGGCAAGGATAACACACGCTTCAGCTTTGAAGGTGAATTGTAGCTCCGTGTGCAGATGTAACTGGTCCTGAACAAAGCTTTCATTGTTGGTGGGGGAAAAATCCCCCAGGTTTGAGGCTGTTCTTCTTGAACCAAAACACTTCCCATCCTTCTGAAGGTGGTAGAGATACATTTCTTTTTGAAGTTGCATTATGGGCTGGTAAAGTATTCCTTCTCATGCCTGGCTCAAGCTTGAATGTGTGAGCTGTGAGCTTTCAGTGCAAAGAAAATTGAAAAGCATCATGAGAATTGAGTGTTTGTCAGTCATGACTTCAAATAGGCATAAAAGTCAGGTTTAGGCCAGCTGGGTAGAAATGAGTGGTGTGTCTGCTTCAGTCATATCTAGAAATGTGAAGGCCTGGGGGAAAAGTGAAAAAAATCAGTAAAAAACCTCAGGTCTTTTTTGTTTTCCCCCCAAAAAAATGAAAACAGAAAAAAAAATTGATGATGGAATGTCTAATTCATGCTGCTGCAAATCTGTTGGAGCCAAGATTCAAAGGTGGGAATATAAGTGATGATAGCACTGCTGCTACATTTGACTGGATTACAAACAAGCATCACACTTAGGACTTGATGTTGGGAAGGTACTTTCAAATGTTGCAGAATATAGATCATCTTCAGGGATTTGGTCTAGGAATGCAGTCTGGGATTCTGCCAAACATATCCCTCCTGCAACATGGTGGCAAGGTCTTTGCATAACACAGCTCTGCTTTCTTCAGATTCCTCCATCTTCTGCAGCATGTGAAAAAAACTGGTCTGTGTTTAGAAGCATTCACACTAAATCAAGAAATAAACTGACATGTGAAGGTTATTTTAATGGGTTTTTAGAAGTCCATGATTACTGTGATGATGACCAACAATGAAGCAGAAACAGACTGAAAGTGATAGCTATAGGTCATAAAATGAATCTGATTAAATTTCATGCCTATTCATTGAATCTTAGTCCCTCCCTCCTCCCTTCCACACACTCCCCCCTCAATTCTTTTTTTTTGGGGTGGGGTGGGGTGGGGCTTTATGTGTCTGTGGAGAGGAAATATAAATCATTTTCTTTATTACTAATATTGAAAGCAGTTGCAGAATGCGAAGGACCTTCTTTACTATCATATAAACTTTATATTTTATGTTTAGTGTCTGTTTCTTGGTGACAGATTTGGAGAGTTTTTATTCCCTTGACTTTGCTCATTGGTTCACCTAATTCTGTTGTCTTTGATAATTGGAGGGATTCATGTTGGGTGCTTCTAGTAGCAAATTCTTTGTCAGATATTTGGGGGTATCACTCCCACAGTCCCTTGCCATTAGCTATGAGTCGAGCTGATGGGAGTTGAAATTCAGAATATCTGGAGGGCCCTGGATTAGAGCCAATTCCAACCTTCCTAATGGTCAGCTGACAGCCAGGCTCGACCACATGAGGCTCTTGTAGATAGATGATCATGGTAGATACATTATTACCCAAGCCTGTGGTTTTGGTCTTTACATTAGCCTTGGTTGCAGACAAAGTCATATATGAGTATAGCAGGAAGTCATTCATACCTAAAATATCAAAATCTTTTGAGATAAATAAACCTGAAATTGTTACATGTTAAGAAGTAGTAGCAAGCAAGGAAAAATGGCCTTTTTAACAAGTTGTGGAGATTGACACACTGCCAACTTCAGAAAAAGATATTAAAGTCACTGATTGCATATGAAGAATTTAGCACAGGTTAAATTTCCTGCTCCAGAATCCACCTTAGTGTTGTTTAATGATGGTAAGATGCAGTCTCCTGATTATTAGGGATTACTGTGGAAATGTTAAATGAACCTTAATAGCAGTTTGCTTGTGGAGAGAGAATTAAAATGCCCCTTCTTTTCTCCCCCATCTCCTAATTACTGAAAAGGGAAATGTGGTGGAAATTTTAGAGAGTGGGAAAACTTGATAGCTTCCTTCCATTGATATCTAAAAATATACTTTCATTGGATGTGATGAACTAATGTGATATTTAAAAGATGAGGAAATGAAAGTTTTGCTTAACCTTTTACAGAGAATCTTTTTCTTCCCCTGCAGCTGTTTTCACAAAAACCTCTATTCGGAAGTAATACAATTCAATACAATACAAACTTGTATTTTAGAATTAGGCTTTCTTTGAGTTCAGTGGGGCATACACCCATTCCTGGGTTGTGTAATATAAGATCTCAGGTCAAGGTTTCAAGTCTAGCACATTTATTAAGGAGTAAGCTCCATTGGGCACAGATAACCTTCCAAGCTCTGGAACAAAGTCTATGTTTAAATTTAATACATTATGTAATTCGTTATGAAGCTGTCCAAAATAATTCAGTGATTTGACTCTCACAGCCTCCCCCTCACCCTGTACTTCAGTGTCTTACTCACTATGTTACAGGGTTTTTTTTGTTACATTTTTTTTCTTTTTTGTGAGAAAAACAGTCTGAAAAAGTAAGAAGATAACATAAAATTTGGAAAAAAAATACCTGCCCACAAAAAGAGGAACAAGAAGTAGGTGTTGCTTGTTACAAGCACAAAAGTAATAAAATGGTGCCAGTGCTATAATTTTGGAAAAGGAACATTGTTACATCTTTTACCCCTCCCCACCAAAAAGTAACATGTTCCCTGTTACTTGCAATCTCTGCTTGCCTCTTTGTAAACATGTTTAGGGTTGTGGCATGTTTCAAAATAGGTGATGCGCTTTATAAAAAAAAAATCCAGATATCACTGTTGGTCTACTGAAAAAGTGAGTGCTGCTTCTTTTATACATTTATATTATATTTACATTAATATTTCATAATAGCTGTAGATTCCAGAGATGAAGAGTAAAGCACCTTGGGAGGCTGGGAAGAATTCACCCTAATGAGCACTGTGAAATGGCTTTCCAAGAAAGCCTCATAAAGGAATACCTTTGAATACCTGTTGCTGGGAAACATGAGTGAGAGGGTGTTCATGTGTTCATGTCCGACTTGTATACTTCCCATGGGTGTCTGGTTGGCCACTGTGGGAGCAGAATGTTGGACTCAATACACCTTTGGTAGGAGCCATCAGGGCTCCCCTGTTGTTATGAATGTTTTCTGGCGCTACAGAAGCCTGCTCTTTTGATTTAGACACTGACTTATATTGGCGAATATTTATTATATGTAGTGATGTTGACTCAGACTTGTGGTGACCCTTTCCTAGGGTTTTCTTGGCAAGTTGTATTCAGGGAAGGTTTGCCTGTTGCTAAGGGGTGAGAGAATACTGCTCCCTAAGGTCACCCAACAGGTTCTATGGCCGAATGGGGATTCAAACCTTGGTCTCCTGGAGTCCTAGTCCAAAACCCAAACCACTACACAGTGCTGACTTCCAAATATGTCTTTAGTAAAATCAAACCAGCTTGCTGATTTCAAAGAAGGTAGGGTACAGGCAAGATGCCAACTTCCCTACCCCAAATCTAGAACAAAAGCCCTAGACAATCTAAAATCTATAAAATTAGGCAATCTGTCTTTTGTGCAGGCTTGGCCCAGCTGGAGTATTTACAAAACACATTTGCTAGATTGCTATAAAACATTACCTCTTCCCAACTGTATGGTTCATTTTGGCATTCCTGGCAATTAGGAGAAAATGTTTCCATTTGCTCCTATAAAAGGCAGGTACACACCCCAAATCCAAGAAGAGTCTTTCAGTCTGTTGGGAAGCCTCATCCAGCAAATCATATTATTATTTATTATGACTAAAATTTCAACTCCATTTAACAATGGAATTAAGATTCTAGAATTACAGTAAGACAAAAGTACATTTCTGTATAAAATCGTGTATGATAGGAGCTGATGTAATGCACGAGTAGTAACATCTACTAAGCTATTACTTTCAATGGCTTTAAAAGGGAAATAGATAAGTTCCTGGATGACAGTAGTATCACTGATTATCGTTTTAAAAAGTGAAAACAGGAGAGGGCTATTACCTGAATACCTTGCTCACAGGTTTCCCAGAAAAATCTGGTTTGCGATTTTGGGAAACTTGATATTGATGTTAGAGTAGGTCAGGATCGGGAATTGCATGACCATTGATGAACTGCAGCTTCTAGCATTCCTTGTCATTGGCTACACTGGCTAGGACTATTTGGACCTGCAGTTCAGCAGCATCTACAGGGCTGCACAGTTCCTTCCCCTGAACAAAATCTCCTTTGGGCTTATCTGGCAGAGATTTTCTTGTATGCATGTTTTTTATGACTAAACAATGTGAACCATGAGAAAGCTAAATTACAATTTTACACCATCTTATCAAAGCTCCTCTGCGTAGATAAGATGAATCTTTTTCTGTTGCTCAGATGCACATTCTGACTGCAACTTCCATCATCCTTTCCTGCGAATGAAGTTGGCTAGACCTGATGGGAGTTGCAGTCCAACAATTTAAGTAGGGTGACAATCTGCCTGCCATTTCTCTACACCTCTTGTTCTTTTCATCCCCTTCATGGAAAAATCTGCATATATTGATAAGTGTTTGTGAATAAAGTGAACCAAACAAAAGTCTCACCCATCCTTGTCAAAGCAATGGACCTTCTGCCATCCTGATCCTTTTAGAACACTAACTCCGTTAACACAAATGAACTTTGGCATGACTAATATTGCATAAAATCAGATTATGCTTTACTGAAAGCTTATGTATTATTTGAGCCTCAGCTGCATATTGCACTTTATTTCCTACTTCAGTGGGAAGAGATTACAGTTCCCCCCCCCCATCCATGGGGGGATATGTTCCTGGAATAACTGTTTATAAGTGAAACCGTGGATAACAGCAAAACTTTATTAAAATAAAGGACTTCTGGTACAAACATATCAGTGTTGCATTGGAGGACCTAGTGGTTCCTAGAGAGGACACATCTCTGTACATTTCCCAGCACAACTCTATGATATGTGTCTCTGTTTTTCCAGCCGTGGATAACTAAAACTGTGGATATTTGTTCTGTGGATGGGGAGGGGCGGCTGTAGTGGCCTGTTCTTGTGTAGTTGTACAGGGTTCTTGCGAGGTTCTGATCAGTTTGGTCATCTTGAAACACACTCGTAAAGTTGCTCAGTATTTTGGGCTGCAGTCATAAACATTAACGGGTGGAAATGCCACTGAACACTGTGGCCTTCTGATCCGACATGCATCAGAATGTACTTTTCAGGTCCATGGCATTTGGTGAATGTGGAAACATCATGATGTATATATGGACATAGTAGTCCATTGAGATCACCATATCATCACTCTTTCTTCTTCCATCCCTATGTGCAAAATAAATTGAGTTCAGTGGATTTGATTCCTTTGCTGAAGGCAAAATCCTGCTTGAGCTCAAAGCCTCTAATGCGAAAGCAACCCATGTGACTACTTTTACTTAGTCCATTAAATCTTCTTTTCATTTAGAAATCCATTAAAGTTGCACAGTAAAAATCACCGGGGTAAGGAGAATTGGAAGTTAAGTATTCCAGGGCTTCTGGGGTTGCTGAGAAAGTTGTGTATTTGGCTCCTTTTAAGTTCTTGCAAGATCCCAGTTTGAAGGTGAATGCTTGCTCTGTGCTGTTGGGAATAACACCCACAGTCACGAAGACAACAAAGTTTGCATGCATGAAATAAGCTGTAGGGTTAAAAAATGAAATAATTATTTAATTGCCTATCTCTGTGCACAATTGCCAACTTATGTAGGAAACTATTGTCTTCTAAAGATGCACCCAGATTGATTAAAAAGACCAGAGAGGCCCAGATTTTGTTCCTGTTCTTTTTGATTTTATTTTGGAGATGCATACCTGTTTTGTTTATCCCAGAATATTTTGTGTCGGCTCCCAGCACACTCAGGAAATATCTGTAGCAGCTTCCTAGGTTCATTTTTTTTAACCCAGTACAAAATCAGAAAAGAGAGAACAAAAATCTGGAACATTTCAATCAGTCTGGATGTGCCCTGAGTCAGATTATTTGTCCCTCCAACACAGCATTGTCTCTTCTGCCAGTGTCTCCCTAGCAAAGGGGTGAGCAATTTTTTATGGGTCTTGGGGCCAATTAGCCCCAGAGCCCCTTTGTAGTCTGTCTAAAATGTCAAAAAAAAATAGAGGGGAAAAAAACACCCAAACAGCCAAATGTCTGCTTCTCATTTTGAAAAAAATGGCGCCATGTACTGGTGGTTGTTCAGCATAATAAGATGAAGTGTCATGCTCTCGTTGATAATATTTTAGTTCCATGTGGAAGAAATTGCTTGTTTCATCCATTGGGCTGATAAAGGAATTATTGTTGTCAGGGAATAACCCAGAAATTACTAAAGAAGCATTACAGTGCGCCCTTGGTATCCACTGGGGTTTGGTGCCAGGACCCCTGTAGGTACCAAAATCTGTGGATGCTCAAGTCCCATTTTGTAAAATGGTGTCTCTTATATAAAATGGCAAAATCAAGGTTTGTGTTTTGGAATTTTTTTTGGGGGGGGCAGGAATATTTTCAAGCCATGGATGGTTGAATCCATGGATGCATAATCAGTGGATATGGAGGAATGGCTGTACTTTTATTTTATCACCTTGTATTTTATTTTATTTTATTTTTATTTTATTGGATCTTGAGTGTTTTGGTGGGACACACTGGATTCTGCATATACATACACACACTCAACAAAGCTTTTCTGTTTGTTCCCCAACATCCTGAGCTCTGGTTGATGAGGCTGTGTGAGAAAGTCTTCTCTCTTGTGGCACCAACGAAGTCATATTCCATGCCCAGTGGTAATTGGGTCCCTCCCCACACTTGCTGACTCCTGTTGACCGGCTGTCCTGGTACTGAAATCTTGAATAAAATAGTGCCATGCTTCAGTAATTCTTATACCAAACTGACAAAGAAGTCCTCCATGTATTGCTTGGATGTGTACACACGTTTATGTTCTGTAATACTTATTAAGTAAACACATGTAGGCACCAGCTATGCCCTTAGTACTACTTAACTATAAAAATTAACCATAGTCATTGCTGTTGTAATTTCTGCCATTTAGTAAATTGTCCACAGCTTTCCAACATAGTTTAGCCTCTCAGAAACTTTAAGGGGTTCAAGAGACAGTGGAGTATTTCTAGGGGTGTTCAAATATGGGAAAATATCAATACAATCCCTTGTTACAAAATTATTAGCAATTTAATTAGCAACTTACAGCAACAAATGAATTACTTCAGGTGAGAAACCCCTACCTGTTGCTGCTGATAAACAATGTGGAAATGCTCGGGGGGGGGGGGAATCAAGGATTTCTTAGTTTGTGGTTTCATATACAAATGGTGTCAACAGTGTATGTGTGTTCTTTAAAATTGTTCTCAAATTAGCAGCTTTTAGCTAAGCTTTTTCATGTTTCTCCTGTTTCACTGGAGCTTCACACTTTCCCAAGTGCTAAAAGAAGAGCTGTTTGTGTGGCTGATATTTTTCTTCCTATTTCATCTAAGGAATAAATGTCCTTCACATTAGGTTTACACTGGATGACTTACACACACACACACACACACACCCTAGCAGCTATTTACCTGCTCTTGCTAAGTTTGCTCTCTGTAACCCAAGCGAATATCAGAAACTTGTTAGTCTGAAAAATTATTGTTACAGCAATAAATCTGACATTGTAGTGCTAAAATCCAAGCTAACAATCATTATCAAACTCGGACAGAGGAAATTAATTAAGCATTAGACATAATGATTTCAGCTGAGATTTAAAGATCTACTGTAGCAGTGGCCAGGCATTTGGTCACAGCTTTGCTGTGCCCAATGGAATTGTTGACTTTCTCCCCATTCAAATAGAATGCCCTTGTGCCATGTCATTGTTATATTAAAGGTGTGGATAGCCTGTTTTTTTTTTTTTAACAGAATAGTCATCCCAAGGCAGCATGCAGCAGTGAGATGAAATTAAGATACTTGGGAAGTGTCAAGCCGTATAAATACAGTGAAGTACAGATTCTCAACATTTAGTGATACAGAACACTGTTGGGGAGAAAAGGCAGAAACAAATTCAGCAGCATCTTTTGACACTAAGTGGGGAAAAAGAAATTTCAAGCATAAGCTTTTAGATGCTAGATGCACAAAAGCTTTTGCTTAATTTCCCCCTGCAGTTGGTCTCAAAGGTACAACTGGATTCTGTTATGTCTTTGCTGTAACAGACTGACATGGGTATTGGAACACCATTACGAAAGAAAGACAGTATTGAACACTATTATTGAACAGTACAGTATTATATCCATAGGAACAAAATTCCACAACTGAAAAGACCTCTCTCTTCTGGCCAGCAGCCTAAAGCTCTTAACTGACAGCCAGGGCAACAGAGTCTTTATAACTGGTCTTAACAGGATAGATCATGCTGGGGATGAAGGTAGTCTTTTAGATAATTGCCCCTCAGCTTCAAAATAGGGCTGATGTGCAGCATTAGACCATTTGAGCAGCAACAATCTAAAGCTTGCTTAGGCATGTGGTATGAATGACACATTTCTAGATTGCTATAACACTTCATTCAATACACTTCTGCTTCAAAATAGAGTTCTGACTTGTTGCTTGGAGAATCTAACTGTACCATCATCACCAGCTTCCAGTTTGTTTTCTAGGCTCAAATCAAGGAGTTATTGTTGTTGAACTTGAAAGCTCTTAATGGCCTGGTAGCTGGATATTTTAAAGACCACCTTCTCTAATAAGTTGCTTTGCTTTATGTTCCATTGCCAGCTGAGTTGGGATGGATGCTGCACACATGTTCATATTTTAATCTGAAACATTGAAGAACAAATACTTTCTAAGGTATTTCTACTTTCTAAGGTACTATCTGGAGAAGAAAGTAGAAGTGTGTGTGTGTATGTGTGGGGGATTTAGTCATTTAAATTAGTTAATACAATGTAATTAGTACAATTTCAGGAAGCAACCTCTTGGGCAGGCTTACCCTCCAGTATTTCACAGGTAAAAGCCAGGACGACATGTGTGGCCAAGCAGCATCAGAGAGTAGTCAAGGTGGCAAAATCAATTAATGAGGAAGAGTATACAAGTTAGGAGATGCTGCAGCAGTTTGCTTTTCCCTGAATCTTCTGGGAAAGGCAAGATTCTGTTCTTCCTCTCTACTTCTTTGCTTCTTCTGCTCTTTGAACTCGGTTTGCAACAATTGAAGTAAGCTGAGGACAAAGGGGGAATCTGTAGTTTGGTGAGACACAAGCACTCTTTGGCAGAGAAGGCTGAAGACCTTGTAAAACTATAAATCCCAGGATTCAGTAGGAAGGAGCCATGGCAAATGTTCCAGTTTCAAACTGGATTATTTGTCTAGTATGGATTTGAACTCAGTTTGTAGCAATTGAAGTAAGCTGAGGACAAAGGGGGGGGATGGACGTTTTAAAAGCAGCTGGAAAAATGGGACAACAGAGGATTAATCAGGATTGACCCTGACAAATGGGGACAGTTGAAGGGTATGGGGAGGGATGGCAATTCTGCTGCCTTCCTGATGAGCCAGTGTGGTATTGTGTTGTACTAGGACTTTAGGAGACGAGGGTTCGAATCCCTTGTTCATCATGGAATCCCAGTGGGTGACACTGTCTAAGTCATAGTCTTGTAGCCTAAGCTATGACGAACCTACTCTGAATTAAATCTTTCCTGGAAAACTTTAGGATAGGGTCACCATAAGTTAGAATCACTTGAGGGAGCATAACAAAAACAACCACCAGCTATTGGACTGCAGCTCCCAGCATTCCTCAAACATTGTCTATGCTGACTAAGGTATCTGGGATTTGCAGTCCAATAAGCCCTGGAGGGTCACATAATTCTTACCCTTGCTTTAGAAAGAGCCTATATAATCTTTTGGCCACATTTACCTCTTTGTCTTGTGTTGCCTTTTTGCCAGTTCCCAGATAAGGCATATGGGAAAACAACCCCTTTCAAATGCTGAGGAACCAGTTGTGTTGCCTAACACGACTTCTAATGCGAGTCAAGAATCTTGGAAGTTGCTGTTTTGTTCTCTTAATAAAATTGACTGTGAGAACTTCTGAAATTAACTCAATATCGAAGAAGAGTAGATGAAAAAACATAAATTAAGCTGGGAATTTACTAAAGTCCTCATTTCCCTCTTATCACTGATTTTGTTTTCACACTTCATACCGATCAGCATATGTTTTGTGCTCCCTTCTGTTTCTTATCCTTCCTAGTTTTGGGGTGGGGGGGTGTTTTAATGTGTACCTGTGTGTAGAGAAACTGCTTTGTACCACCTGTTCATGTTTTGTTTTCTCAGTGGGGGGACATAATTCTTCTTAATCTACTTAAAGGATTTAAATGGCATATTAACATTATCCCTTCAGGCTCAGGATGCTATACTGTCTTGGAATACTTAAAATATAAGGTGATTTAGGCTGCATTCCTGAACTGCTTCACCAGGGAGTAAGTTCCATTGAACTCAGTGCGGATTGCAATGTTGCAGTTGCTTTCTTTGGCTTTCTTAGCACCATCAGTTCTGTTAATGTGAGGAGGGAACTGAAGATCATCTGGCTGAGTGATTTAATTGATCATGTTATCTTCTTTCTTGTTCAATCTTAATCTCTATTTTATGAGAGATTAACCCAGGGAGCTGCCTTATACCAGCGGGTTATCTAGAGCAATGGTTCTTAACCTCTGGTCTGTGAACCCCCCAGGGGTCCGCAATGTCCTCACAGAGGGTCTGCAAAGGCTTGAAGGCTGCTGGGTCTACCTCCTGCCTGCATGGAAGAGCCACATGACAGGAGCCAAGGCAAAGGCTGGCTGGCTGGCTTGGCCTGCTCATTACCATGCAGTCCACTCCAACCACAAACTTGCAGTAAGAAACAGGAGAAAAGTCTTCCCTCCCACTCCAGTGACAAACGTTTTATCCAAAACTAACAATGTACCCATGTGAAATGAAACAAGGTCAGGTAAGTGTTGAATAATTAGACAAAAACATCTTCTAGAGACCACTTGAAAGCTTCTACCAAAATGCAACCAGAGATTTTTCTTTCATCAGCCCTCACTTTTCTTATGATTTCCATTTTGCTGGGCAGACTTACATATCTCTGCTTCTTCTGGGGATAGCTGGTGACATCTGCTCTCTCTTTGTCTCTCTTTTTTGCTCGATAAGAGATTTTGGAGGCAGCTGCTTGTCTACCTTGCCAGTTGTAGGAAGGTACACACAGCTACAGTATTATCATTAGAATCCCATGCTTTTGCAGCTCCCGTTTTATGACATTGTTTATTGGAGACATGCTGCTGCAATTTGACACGGAAAGTCTGTGGCTTCTCCAGTCCTCCTTCACCAACCTCCCAATGCCAATGCTGCTAAAAAACTTCTAGCTAAACAGAGAACAAGGAGGAAAAGTGGGACTGGGCAGGCATAAAAAGCCTTTGTTAAAAGAAGCTTCTTTGTCAGAGGCTTTGTTAATGGTGGTATGCTTGTGTAGCAAAAAGATTCCTCAGACTTCAGTTTGAAGCAGAAGTACAATCAGTGCAAAAGTAAAATCTTTTGTGTGTGCTGGGGAGAGTTAGATAAATGATCCATCATGAATTAATGCCAGACTTAAAATATGAGTGCAGTCTCATTGTTTTCAACAGCCACACTCATGAGCTCAGAGCATTTCACTGATCCTTTCTAATTGGATTACAGGAGATTAATCTCCCCTACTTTTGGAGGGCAGAGAAGAAGCAGCAGCTGGTAAATGCTTGGCAAGGCTGGCTGCTTCTCTCCACCTTCCTATCACATGTACATCTCTTTCTGCCTAGAAATCTACCAAGGATTCATAACCAGGAATCTTGTTCTACATAAAATGCAAATTCTGCTCACCATTCAGTCCTATCCATCTAATCTAAGTACGCTTCTCTGTTTCTGGCCAGTAAATGAACATAAGAACATAAGTGAAGTTGGATCAGATGAAAGGCCTATCTAATACAACATTTTGTCCACTCGGTGAATTTTTTTTTTTTTTTTTTTACACTGAAGTTATATCATGAAGCATCTGCCCAAGCCATTCTCCACTGGGGCACTTTTATTTCATTTTGAAGTGTATATAATACAAGAGTACAAAACATATTAAGTATTCAAAGTAAAGTAAGAAAAGGGGGAAAATGAGAGGAAAAGATGAAGGAAGAGAAGAGAAATATATGAACACATATATGATTATATATCAATCATCACATAGATACATACACACACATATATAGGTATATATGTATACAGTCAGACCCCTGTATCCGCTGGGGATTGGTTCTGCCCCCCCCCCGTGGATACTGAAAACTGTGGATAATAGCAAACACCATTGAAAATAATGGGACTTCTGGTTTAAAATACCATAGAGTTGTCTTGGAGGACCTAGAAAATGGCAAGAGGACACATTTTCTAGGAAGACTCTGGTAGGTGTGCTGTTTTGTGTCCCGTGGATAATTGAATCAGTGGATAATGAATCATAGAATCATAGAATCAATGGATACAAGGGTCCTACTGTATCCTACATATATATAAATGCATCAATCTGCATTTAAAACAAACCTAACCCTAAAGCTAAATCACCTATTTAATTAAACATTAAACTACTAACTAATAGACACATCTTGGGCTCTGAACCCCCCCCCCATCTAAGCTGTAATGAATTATTAAAATAAAATTATCTGTAGCACTTTTAAAAGCATATACTGGTCACACACACCCCATATCTGTGGGGGATGTGTTCCTGGATTTACTGTTATAGTAAGTGAAACTGGATAATAACAAATCCCATTTTATTTTATTTTATTTTATTTTATTTTATTTTATTTTATTTTATTTTATTTATACCCCGCTCTTCAGCCACAAGGCTATTAAAGGACTTCCAGTACAAACATGCTATAGAGTTGTGTTGGAGAGCCTAGTATTTCCTAGAGAGAACACCTCTCTAGACATTTTCCAGCATGACTCTGTGGTATACATCCCTATTTTTTCAGCCATGGATAGCTGAAACTGCAGATATTGGTTCCATGGATACTGTGTGTGTGTGAGTGTAACCTGTACGGTGCTTCAAAACATGGAAACTTGACTTCTTCAGATCAAAACTAGCTCTCACCTGACATAGCCATTGGCCAGCCTGACTGAGGAATTCTTGGAGTTGAGATCCAAAAAAGATTTCCTAGGTCAACCTCTCTTCTAAAACAAGAATCAACATTTGCATTGCATCTGTGTTGTAGTGGGAGAACTGTTGCATTTCAGCTTCCTTCCTCTTGTTCTCTGAGTATACACCCCCCTGCCCCGTTTGTTGTTATTTCTGATTTTCCCCATTTCCCTTGACCTTTCCATCACTTATATACCTTCTGAATTTCCGACTGGCTGCACAGTGTGGCTCCATGATTTGTAAATGCATTCTTTAATCTAGTTCTGTTTTTGATTGAATGGCTTGATCCACCCTAAACTTAATTGTTTTTCTCCCCTTTCAACTTCCTGACATTTGTATATTACTTAAGAATTGCCTTTCTCTCTCTCACCCTAACCTTTTATTCCTGGTACCACAGTAATTTTATCTGCATTCATAATGGTCATATGACTCCCTTCATACGTGCAGCTCTGTTGCATTTTGCATATTGGCCCCTTTCTGCCAGTCTTTCTGTATATGCAGCCAGAACTTCAGACTTCTAAAAATATGGCTCAG
The DNA here is from genome assembly GCA_030847615.1 of Gambelia wislizenii. Classification (NCBI taxonomy): domain Eukaryota; kingdom Metazoa; phylum Chordata; class Lepidosauria; order Squamata; family Crotaphytidae; genus Gambelia; species Gambelia wislizenii. Next base: position 6,111,786 of record JAUMIR010000008.1, read on the forward strand.
CTGCCTTGTTTGCATGATGGTTTAGTTTTCCACATCCATTTTTCTCACTCTTCTCTATTCTTTTTTTCTCTTTTCCAGAGAATGACATATAATTGCAGCCGCTTGTCGTGGCTATTTTCCTTGTTGCAAACGAGGGTTTTTCAGGCAAGCAGTAGGGACTCTTACCACTTTGCTTCCAAGGAACATTATGGGTCTGATCTGCTAAGAGTGTTGTCATTGTGTGCCTTCAACTCGTTTCTGACTTATGGTGACCCTAAAGTGGACCTAGGAGCCAGCATGGTGTAGTGGTTTGAATGTTTTACTACAACTTTCAAGGCCAGGATTCAAATCCCCACTTGGCCATGAAAACCCACTTGGTGACCTTGGGCAAGTCTTGCATCCCCAGCCTCAGAAAACCCCATGATAGATTTGCCTTAGGGTCACCGTAGGTCAGAAACGACTTGAAAACACACAACACCAAACAACAAGGTGAACCTATCACAGGGTTATCTTGGCAAGATTTTTTTTCAGAGTGGGTTTGCCTTTGGCTTCTTCTGAGGATGAGAGAGAGTGACTTACCCAAGGTCACTCAGTTTCCAGAGTTGTCTCCAGAATTGTAGTCCAACATTCAAGCCACTTCATCACGCTGGCTGTCTACTAAGAGTATTAATGAATATTGATTCATCCTCCAAGTGTCTCAGGATGGCTTTGTTGTGTCCTACCTCTGCCCAGTGTTAGCAGCTCCATGAAGATCACTTCATTTTATTATACAGAAGATCAGAGATACCGAAAAAGAGCTGCTGCTGTCCATGTGGGGGCAACTTCTTTCTGTTGCCTTCAAGATGTTTCTGACTTATGGTGGCACATAAGGTGAACCTACCATGGGCTTTTCTGAGGCTCAGAGGTGTGACTTGCTTACCCAGTGTGTTTTCATGGACAGGGATTCAAACCCTGGTCTCCAGAATTGTAGTCTGCCCCTGAAGCCACTACGCCATACTGCCTCCATGTGTGTGGGGGGGGTAGCTACTTGTCCCAATTTCTAATATCAGAAAACTCAGACTGTGGTTGTTTCAGTGACAGAAATGGAGTCAAAATGCAGCCCCTGAGAACAATGCAGAGATAGTATACGAGGGAAGACACAAGGTTTGAAGAAGTATGAGAATCTTTATGTAAATGGGGCAGAATTCCTTTTAGAGCTTTGGAACTTTATTTTGCCAAGCTAACATGTTGGCATTACCTTTCCTTTTTAAGTAGATGCTAGCTGTTCTACATTGCTTTAAAACCAATTTTAACTTATTCTGAATCCTCAGAATAGAAAAAAACAACCAAAAATCCCCCACGACCCTGCAACAATTTAGAAGTGACAGTAAACATTACCCATTACACCTATTTTCCCCTTTACCAGTAGTTGCGTTATTTCACAAAAGGAAAATGATTGTGTCCTGGTTTTCCTCAAAAGTTAATCTATGATAATAAAATGGTTACTCAGAATAGATTATGTCCAAGCTCCCAGGAGTATAGCTACCAGAGGTGGGAAGAATGAGGGCACTGCCCCCCAAAACAAGCCTTCTGTTTTCCCCAAATTAAATTTTCCAGCTGTGCTCAATTTTCTAGCACTGCAGAGATTAAGACATTGAAAAACCATCCATATCTACAACTCTTCTATTTGCTGTGTTCACATTCCAGGGGTCACTTTGCCTGCCCCTTTTCTTTGGATGCCTAAACTATATTTCTAAATGCTCCACTGAAATTTAAATTTACTGCAAGGCTAGAAATCTGGGGACTGAAGGAAATTTTCATGAGGGCAGAATTCTTATTTAGATAGGCAATGCCCTCATTTTACCCCCACATAGCTATACCTATGAAGGATTTCTTTTTAAAAAAACAAAAACAAAAACCCTCCATCTGTGCCATGGACCTGATCCCCATTCCTTCTTCTTCTCTGCTGTTTAAAGTATAAACTCTTAAATTAGGCCTTTAAGGTACAGTTGGCCCTCCATATCCATGGACACTGCATTCACAGATTCAACCAACCATGCTTCAAAAATATTCCCCCCAAAATAATCCAAAAGCCAACTTTGATTTTGCTGTTTTGTATAAGGGACACCATTTAACTATGCCTTTGTATATAATGATACTTGAGCATCCATGGATTTTTGTATCAATGGGGATTCCTGGAACCAAACCCCAGCGGATACCAAGGGCCCACTGTACTGTTAACATTAAAAGTGTCAACCCTTAACTTATACCTTTAAGATATCATAAACTTTGGTGCATGTGCCTTACTCTCTGGGGCTCACTAACAGTTCAGGATCTGGTCACACTGTGTGCTTGGTTTAATGGTGTGCTTTCAATGTCCCTTTTGCCTTTCATTCTTTCGCCCCGAGCGTGTGTGTACATGTTATCTCGCAACAGATAAAATTAGACAATTCTTGCCTTCTACCTCCGTTTTCACAGGCTACAATTCTTCCTTTTATAACTCATCCCCCGAGAAAGGTTCATGACTGAAAAATCATTGCTAACTTCATTTTCCGTCTTCGGCGTGCATTTCTTTCCCAGGGCAATAATAAGGAGTAATGGCCAACACATCTTACGAGGCCTAAAAAAGGCAGCAAAATGCCTTTTGGTGTTTTCTTATTTGTTGCCATATTTAACTTATTTTAAGGATGCTAATATGTCTTCCTGGCTTAGCTATTTGTCTTCCCATTTAGTGATCCATTCAAGTCTTCTGTGATGTGTTCAGAGTGAGGGATTATTATTATTTTTTTCTCAGCAGGAGAAGGAAGTAAAAAAAAGGAGCCTTTATTCTCCCAAACCATTTTTTCCCTTTCTTTCAAATGGTTCAAAGTGGCCAACTGCATCAATGTTTATTTGGCAGCAAATCCCACTGATTTAGGAACAAACGAAGATGCCTTTTATTAAGGTGAACCTTCAGTCCAGAGTAGGAATCTTGCAGCCCTCCTGATGTTCCTCGACTGTTACTCCCAGCAGCTCTAACCACCCTAGCCAATGGTGAGGAATGCTGGGATTTGCAATCCAGTAAATCTGGAGGCTGGGGCATAGCATTGCTCCTCCCAAATAAGAATTATGGCCCTAAAGTGAAATTTCCCTTCAGTCCCCACATTTCTAATATTGCAGAGAGTGAGATGCTGAAAATTGTTCACATCTAGACTTCCTATATTTCTTGCATTCACATTCCCTTGGGTTTGTCTATTTGAAGCAATAAAATGTGGATTGGTGTGCAGTAATTGTCATGCCCTGCCCCTCAGAGACAGCGAGGAGAAATTTGAAAGCTGGGATAGCATGCCTGAGCTAGAGCAGAGTGACCAGCAGCCAACGCACACTGAGCAACAGAGTGTCCAACAGTTACAAGTCTCTGCGGGACAGAATGCCCAGCAGGTTCACTCATCTGAGCAACAGAATATTCCACCGCCACAAACCCTGGAGAAACAGGATACAGACCTACCCAGCTTCACTCAGTGTTGTCAAGAGAAGGAATTTCTCCTATGAACAGAGAGGGTAAATAGGAAGCAGGAAGCAATCAGGTAATGCTTGCAAGATGCAGGTGGACCATAAATAACCAGCACCTCCTCTGGAAGAACATGGCTGACAACCAACCTATTTGGGTGAAAGCCACACCAGATTGGATTCTTGACTGACTACCCACTATCCTGAACCCTGTCTTTGCCTTCGTGACTTCATCTCTGGATTACCCCTTTGGACTATTTGCTCAACTTCTTGGCTCTCTGTGTTTTGACTTCCTGGACTGGACTATGTTTACTTTCTGTGCTGGTAAACTGAATAGACTTGGCTACTCCCTTTGAACTGTGAAAGCTGATTTATTGGGTCTCTGCAGTCTGCCCTGAGAAATACAGGACAGAAATGCCAATTTTCAGCAGCTTGTATTTGTCTCAATGTTTTTTTTAAAGATTGCAGGCATTTAAGCTATCTGCTTTTGCTGTTCCAGTGGGCATGCATGCAAATAAAGATGGCAGGCATGAGTGAATTACTCACGTTTTTGTTTACCTCAAGTTGCCACCGCCGAACAGGGTTTTTTACAAACCATATCCAAGGTGCAAAAGTGTGACCTTCCACTTAAACAAACAAGCAAACAATAAAAGGAGGCTATTTTCTTGCCATAGTGCACGACCGGTATGGCAAAAATCCAGAATGGCAGTTCCAGGCACTTGCCTTACCAGCATGCTCTGCCTCCCATGCCCATCCAAACAATCATCTTCCCAGTTCCACTTGTACTGGGAAAGTGCATTCTTGTTGCTTGTCCCAATGAACAGGAATGCACATTTCACGTGCTGTTTCTTAAAAACTTCAGGGAAAGCCACAAAGGATTTCCCCATGGAGTATTTGGAGTATTTGGCCTTCTCCTTTCGAATATGGTGAAATGATGTGGGATCCCATTGGGACAAAAGGTATTCTCCTCAAATTCTACAAGGCATATTTTCACCATTTAGACACTATGTCTTCCCCTCTTCTTTGGATGCTTAAACTGCACCAACATCATAATTCCACCTTTTATTATTTTATATTATCCTCCTCCTCCTCCTCCTGTCCAGGACTCAAGGCAGGCCCACATATTCTATATCCCTGTGCTAGAACTTTCCAGAAAAGTTCTTTCTTTGGTGTTCAATACATGCTGGCTTTCCCCTAAATGCATGAAATAATCACTCTGTGATGCATTCCTAAAAGAAATGTGGAAGAACATAGTCTTTTTACACAGTGCAGAGCTGGAGGCTGGTGGAGGGAGGGGCAGAAGATATTTAATTTTCCAAGTGAAAAGAAAACAGAATTGGCAGTGAGATAAAGGCTACTTGATTTTCTTCAGAGTCTGTTTTGGAGGCTCTGGAGAGTAAATAACAAGTGAGCATTAAAATATTTGTTTGAAATTATTTTATCGGTGTCCCTTTAGATTTAAGCAGGAACCGTCACCTGTCACCTTCTAGAATTTCTGCAGCCTTTCTGTCAGGTGGCGGAGAATATACAGCTGCCTGCTTGACAGAGGTAATGAATTCTGAGACAGGTGGTGTTTCTTGATTATACAGCATTATAATTGTAGACCTTTCCATGCGATGTCTTTGACAGTTCACTTTTATATCTGGAATGGCATGCAGATTAACGGGTGTTTTCTGTACCTCATCTAACAAAAGTAGAATAAAATTACTAACTAGAAGCAAGCGAGCAGGAAAGAACTGGTGGTTAGAGTGTAAAAAAATCAGAGGAATCTTTTCTTCTGAGATTTGTACAAGGGCCTCCATCTCCACAAAGCTGGAAGACATGGCATTCATTATAGTTGCGGGTGGCAGTGGTGGTTACTGTGGTGGTGAATCCACTCCAAGTTTGAGTTCAGACTTTAAAGGAACTTTAGAAGCTGTTGAACTATTTGGGGCATGCAGTTCAGCACCTTGGACAGCTCCTTTAAAGTCTATAGTACAATCAAGAGCAAATTCGTGCCACACTGGCATGGAAACTACCAAGCACACCACTGATTCGCTGTCTACACTGACTTTCTGTGGCAGTCCAGGGAAAACTCAAGGTCTTTCATATTTAATCCCAAGGCTTCAATAATGTGAAGGGCCATAAATCAAGGACGGAGCATATGCTTTGCATGCAGAAGCTCCTAGGTTCCATCCTCAATCTCTGGGTCAGTGGTGGGTTTGAGATACCTGGACAAACTGGTCCCCCACCATGTAATCTTGCTGCCCCAACTGTTAGAAATTACATACCCTCCAACTGTCCCAATTTGGCAAGGAATTTCCCAATTAATCCTCTGTCGTCCCGCTTTTTCAACTGCTTGAAAATATCTCTCTCCTCCTCCCTCCCACCCCCCCCTTTGTCCTCAGTTGCTGGAAAAATGAGTTCAAAGTGCAAAAGTACTTTGCCCTCAATTAACTCAGCAGGGAGGGAGAGGTGAAGAGGGAACAGAATCTTGCCCTTCCCTGTAGACCCAGGCAAAAGCAAACTGTTGCAGAATCTTCTACATTGTGTTTTCTTCCTCATTACTAACTGTTGCCACCTTGACCACACTCTAATGTTTCTTGGCCATATGTGTCTCAGTTTTCATCTGAGAAATGTTGGAGGGTATGAAATTAATTTAGAGGCTGTAACTCTAAGCTGAGCACCTTTTTTCCATCTCCCAAGAATCATTGTGAAAAGAAAGCCCTTGCCTTGCAAATCTGCAAATTTCTAAAGCTTATGGCTCTTTTCAGAGGAAGAAAGTATGCACCAAAGAATGCATATGGTTTAAAATGTGAATGGCTAAATATAAGTCCAGTTGAGAAAAATTCACTGATGTGTTTCAATCATAGAGTTGGAAGATACTGCAAGGACCATCCAGTCCAAGCCCCTGCCATGCAGGAACACACAATCAAAGCACACTCAGCAGATGGCCATCCAGACGCCATTTAAAAACCTCCAAAGAAGAAAACTCCACCACACTCCAAAACAGCATGTTCCCCTGCAGAAAAGCTCTTTTACCATCAGGAAGTTCTTTTATTATTTTTTTATTAGTTATTTATACCCCGCTCTTCAGCCACAAGGCTATCAGAGCGACTTACAAATTGTTTTTAAGCAATAGCAATTTACACATCTACACTACATTAAGCAGTTTCCAATGTGTGTTAGCTATTTCCCCCGCAAGCCAATGTTCTTCCTAACATTGAGGTGGAATCTCTTTTCCTGTAGTTTGAGTCCATTGCTCCATATCCTAGTTTCTAGAGCAGGAGAAAACAAGCTTGCTCCATCCTCAATATTACATCCCTTCAAATATTTAAACATGGCTATCTTGTCCCCTTTTAACCTTCTCTTCTCCAAGCTAAACATACCCAGCTCCCTAAGCTGCTCATCATAGTGCATGGCTTCCAGACCTTTTACCATTTTGGTTGCCCTCCTCTAGACATGCTCCAGCTTGTCAACATCCTTCTTGAAATGTGGTGCCCAGAACTGGACACAGTATTCCAGGTGAGGTCTGACCAAAGCAGAGTGGCACTATTACTCTTCTCGATCTAGACCAGCCTTTCTCAAACTGTTTATTCTGGAGGAACCCTTGAAATAATTTTCAGGTCTCAGGAAACCCCTGCATAAACACTTCTATACACTGCTATTGTTTTCTCCCCACAATCATAATCTCTTGAGGAACCCCTAGCAACCTCTTGGGGAACCCTAGGGTTCCAGGGAACGCTGGATGAGAAACACTAATCTAGACACTATACTCTTATTGATGCAGCCTAGAATCATATTAGCTTTTCTGGCTGCCGTATCATACTGCTGACCCATGTTCCGCTTGTTGTCTACTAAGACTCCTAGATCCCTTTCACATGCACTGCTATCAAGCTAGGTGTCACCCATCCTATATCTGTGCATTTCATTTTTTTCTGCCAAGTGTAGTACTCTACATTTCTCCCTGTTGAAATTCATTTTGTTAGTTTTGTCGCAGCTTTCTAATCTGTTAAGGTCGTTTTGAACTCTGTATCTGTCCTCGGGGGTATTAGCTACCCCTTCTAATTGGGTGTCATCTGCAAATTTGATAAGCATGTCCTCTATTCCATCATCCTCTATGGTGAACTCGCCACGGGTCAGCGTAAGAGGGGTGCTCCAAAAAAGCGATACAAGGACTCCCTGAAACAACCTCTCAGGCTCGGCCAAATTGATCACCAACAATAGTCCGCTCTGGCTTCATATCGGGAGGCATGGAGACACACTATCCACAATGCTGCATATTTGAGAACTCACGCCGAACAAGTCTTGAAGAGAAACGACAACGCAGAAAGAATCATAACCCAGAAACATCACCCAAGGAGACCTTCTGTTGTGCTTTCTGCAACCGGACTTGTTTATCTCAGATTGGCCTTTTTAGTCATCAGCGCACTTACAGAAAGCATGGGATGAGTCCTTCCTGAATCTTCGTTTGCGAAGAAAAGCCAGAGAGAGCGGAATAGTACTGGGCCCAGGACAGATCCCTGTGGCACCCCACTAGTAACTTCTCTCTGGGATGAAGAGGAGCCATTGGTGACTACCCTTTGGGGTAGTCAGAGGGAAATGTATAATTTGGTAAAATGTGTAGAAATGTATATGAATTTCAGCACAAGAAGAAGCAAAAAAGAAATTAATATAGCACAGATTGATATGTAAACAAGTCAGCATTTAGAGAAATGTGATAAAATCAAGATGGAGAGTTTTTCAAACCTCTAATCCTGACACCCCTCATAAGCTTTCCTGGCCAGTGGTGTTCAGCAGAGAAATCCCAAATCAAGTTGAATCACCATATTTCCCGTCCCCCATGTCTTTTGGGCCACAACGTTGTAGTCCCAGATATATTCTGGATTAATAAGGGTGGTGGCTGCTGTTTAGCACTTATCTGTTAAATAACCAGCAGAGTTGATGGGGGATGTAGTGCTACTTATTGTTTTTTTTTTTCAAGGAGTTGTGCATAGGAAACATCCCCATGAATCGTTTGCAAAGGCAATAGCCTGTTAAATAATTCAGAAAGTGCAAAAACATTTTTGAAACATTGCTTGGATTTATACCATAGATTTCCACCCCCCCCTCTTGTAGTTTGAGTCAGTGACTTATTGGGTTATTTCTATTTATACATTAACAGCTGTATCTTACACTGTAGATAAAGTTTATCATTTATAATGTATGATCACTGTGATTCTCCGTACACTTTCTATTGCTTAAATACATTTTCACAGCTATAGAGCATCTTTTCTCATTCTTTCCAACCCCCCCCCCCCTTTCCTCTTATTCTTTGGGAGGCATTGAACGTATGTTTTCATGCGTTGATATGAAGATCCATTTGTGGGTTTAGAATTGTAAACAAAGAATAGTGTCTATCTTTGGAGAAGAAAATATTCTTTTGTCTCATGTTCCCAGACTAACTGCTTTGTTTTCCAATTACCAGACAGAGGCTGCGGTACAAACATTCAGACTGTGATCAAGCCTGATTCAGGCACCCTTACCTGGGTATAAATCTATTTATGTCAGTGGGTTTTATTTCAGAGTAACATGCGCACAATTAGGCTATACAATTATTATCTTAAGAGGATGGGGCACCTCTTGAGTCACTTTTTGTTTGGGATTAGTAAGAAACTGCATGGTGCGTATACATCATCAGATTTGTACTGTACTGGCTAATAACGACTGTAGATGAGTGATGGTCATTTCACATGTGATATGGTACCAAATCTGGATTTGCAACTGAGTGCAGACCCTCCAACTGTTGTGGTTTGGCAGGGACAATCCCAATTAATCCTCTCTCATCCCACTGTTTAGGTTGCTTTACACATGTCCCAGTTTCTCTCTTTTCCGCCAGCTTTCCCCGCTCCTCCCCAGCTTACTTCTGTATCTGCAAACTGAGTTCAATATGCAAGAGACATTTGCATTCTGTTAACTCAACAGCATGGAGGAAGAGGAGAGGAGGGCGGTTGGAATCTTTCCCTTCCCAGTAGGATGAGGCAAAAGCAAACTGCTGCAGCCTCTCATCCCTTGTTTTTTCTTCCTCGTTAATAACATTTGCCATCTTGACCACACACTGATGTTGCTTGGCCACAGTTTTCATGCCCTAGTTTTCGTTTGTGAAATGTTGGAGGCTATCTGAGTGTACACTTTATAGAAACTTGACTTCCTCATGGCTCTTTTGGAAGCCTGGGGCTATAGCTTGAATGTGTGGTGGTTGGGCAATTTCAGATCATAGAATCATAGAATCATAGAATTGTAGAGTTGGAAGAGACCACGAGGGCCATCCAGTCCAACACCCTGTTTTTGGCAGAAACAGATTACAAATATTCAGGATTGTTTTTACTGTTCCTAAATCGAAAAACTATTTAATATATTTGTAATTTTTGTTTATTGTTTTAAGTAGATTTTATTGTAAGCTGCCTTGAGATCTTCAGATAAAGTTCAGGATATAAATATAAATGTGTGTGTGTGCATGTGTGTATGTTTTTAAAATTTTTTTTTAGCTGTATTTACCTTTTTCATTGTTTAATTGTGTTTTAATTTCCATATTTTCCTGATTTTAACAATGTCTTTTTATTGCACACCACTTTGAGTCCCAAATTGGAAGAAAAGCAGAATAGATATAAAGGTGGTGGTGATGATGATGATAATATTTAAATAAATAAAATGTTAATGTAAGGCCTGGGTCCCCCTCCTACATTGGGCACTTACAAGACACCATTTTGATCCAGGCAGGCTCATGTTGGGAGATGTGATCTGTTACATCATCATCATCATCAAATTTATTTCTATCCCGCCCCTCTGCAATGCAATCTGGGCGGCTTACAATATAAAAACTCCATAATTACAGTACCCTAGCCCACCCACCCCTTAAAATAATATTAAATTAGAAGAGATTAAAAACATACAATAATTAAAAATATATTAAATTAGAAAAAAATTAAAAACATACAATAATTTTTTTTAAAAAAATTCCAATGGCAGCTCAAAGGAAAAGGACGGTCAAGTCTTCGGGCTAGTTATTCAGGAAAGGCATGCCGGAAAAGATCCGTCTTGACAGCTTTTTTAAAGCTGTCTAAGGTGGTACTAAGACGGATCTCATCTGGCAGGCCATTCCATAATCTGGGAGCGGCAGCAGAGAAGGCCCTCTGGGAGGTCACCGACAGCCTTGTTTTCATAGGTTGTAACAGGTTCCTCCCAGAGGACCGAAGTGTGCGGGGAGGGTCATACGGGAGGAGGCGGTCCTGGAGGTAAGTTGGACCCAAGCCATGTAGGGCTTTAAAGGTCATGTTGGGAGATATGGCCTGTTGGGAGAACTGTCTGGACCGAAACCATGCAGGTCTTTATATCCACACTGTGTTGACCAGCCTTCAGAGTTAGCCCACAGAACTGTATGCTGCAGCTCTACCTGGATGACACTTTCAAGTCATTTTGCAGGACAGGTGTCTTGACAATAATGAAGCAAAGATTTTAAATTCTTGGAAGTGCCTCTGGCAGTTACTGGCCTCAGTGCATCCCCGAAAAGCTGAAGGGGAGAAATCTAGATGCCATAATTATGACTTTCCTACTTCTCTTCCTACAGCTTATTTTTTCCAATTTGTTGGTAGAATTATTTTAAAAAACAAACAAAAAACTAAACTTAAGGGGTTTTTTCCCTTCTCTCTCCAAGGTAGTAATGAAGAGTAGCCCCCTTTAATATTTCATCACCACCAGCCTGTAGATGTACTAAAAGGACAAAAACAGAAGCAAATTATATTTTGGTATAAGCAGGATATTCCAATGTGTGAATTGTTACAGAAGGATTACTCTTCTAAACAGTGATGACTCCAGTGGCAAACTTGCTAATAATGTAAAATGGTGTCTGGGCTTTTTGTAACCATTTAACCAATTTTTAGCACGTCTTATTATTAGTGGTGCTTTCAACCTTTTATATTTTCCAATAACAGCCTGATGTCTTCATCTTATCTTACGGCACTACAATTGGCTGAGTCCAGGTACTGCAGCCTGCAAGCAGTGCAATCTTATAGATTTTAATGGCTCATTAGGTACTTATTCACTTTTAACTTAAATAGCTCAGCCGTTTGGTGGAGAACGACCCTTTAAAAACAGAATTAAAGCTTTTTAATGGTACCTCACCAACACAACCAGAATTGCTGGTGGGATTCATCATCTAAACCAGCAACTTTAATCTACTTCTTTCTTTCTTTTCCCTAGCCTCCTCTTCTCCTACAATAGCATCTGCAGCTTAATGACCATCTCAGGCTTCAGGGTTGACATCACCTGAACCTCTTTTTTCCTTCTAAATGAGCATCCATGGACATCATTTTGATCATACAAACTGACATCCCACCCACCCCCCGCCACCCTGCTATGTGTCTCGGTCTCTCTTCATCCATGGTCTTGCTGTAAATAATTTCTGTTGTGTTATTTCTAGCTCTCCAGATGTCACAAGAAACTGTGACTCAGATAAATCCCCAAAATTCAACTAGGTTGTGCTAGCAATTTAATTGCATTTTGGCTATAGTGGCATGACTTTGGGGTGCTGCTGGGTGTAAACAAATAAGCAAAGAAAGAAGTCTATGTATTTACAGTTAAGAAAATAAGAGCCCTGAAACTGGATTGAACCAAAGATATGTTTTGTCCTAAAATAGCGTAGGGGGAAATGTTAACCATTTAATGTTCATGGATGATATCTAGATTGAACTCAGCAGTTTATTTAATGACTCAGCTTAGAAACCAGAATCTCCGGTTTTTGTGAGTCCTGCCTAGGCGGGAGACACAGGGATGTAATTCTTCACTAACTTTCTTCGCAAAGATAGCAATGAGTAATTTCAGCAATTTTCCTGCTGTGAGAATGTCTTCAAAAAACACACAGTTTTTGAAGGGTATTTGCATGTGGATGTTTTTGCCCAGAAAATAGCATTTTCTGCATGGAAAATACAGGTCAGCCCTCATATCCGTGGGGGATACATTCCAAGACATATACACACACACACACACCCATGGATACCTGAAACCATCGATAATAGGGAGCCCTATTGTTTTCAATGAGACAAATGCCAGACGTTGACCATAGAATTGCATTGGAGGACCTAGAAATGCCCAGAAAGAACAATTATTTTGGATGTGGATAAGTGAAACAGTGGATACCAAATCCATGGATAGTGGGGTTAACCTGTAATATTTAAATGCAGATATATTAATTCCTGTGCAGAAAATGCTGTTTTCTATGCAAATCAACCATGTGCGAATTCTACACAGAATAAACCCCCAATTATAGAATTTCCTACACAGAAAACTGAATTTTTGTGCAGGAATTGATAGTTCTGCTTTGAAATATTATTTTCCATGCAGAAAATGCCATTTCCTATGCAGAAAAAGCTATTTTCTATGCAAAACATCCATGTGTAAATTTTGCATAGAATAAGTCCTGAACTACGAAAATTCTCGTCAGTCCAAGATTCTTCTTGTTGCAGTTTCTCAACACTCAAAAAACATGTTTTTCAACCATTTTCCAAATATTTTTAAATATTCTTTCCATCCATGGGGAGATCAGGGTGCAAATTCTCCAGTTTTGGTGGGCTCAGCTAATAGAGGAGCAGCCTGTTACAGTTTGCAAGGTTTCACTCATTTCTCACTGCAATCTGTCAAGATTCTCCAAGGGGTTTATGTATTAGTGTCCTTCCTTCCTTCCTGGTCCTTGTGCTGCCAGGAGTCACACTCCACTTTATTCTGCATCCACCAGAAGCAAGCAGGCAAGATTAAAGGTTCCTTATCTCATTTCTCTAAGTAAGTGAGAAGGAGAAATCACCTCATTTCACTTTGATTTGGGAACAGCCCCTTTAGCTAGGATTTCTGCCTTATATAGTTTTCAAATAGGAAAATATGTTTCATATGTGTGTTTGACAAGCATTAAATGACATCACCATGGGCTATCTCAGGTTTTTGGCCTGGATTCCTCAGCGTCTGGGAAGATCCTGAACTGGCAACCCTGGTATTCTCAGGTAAGATGATAAGAGCCCTACGCTGCATTAGACCAAAGGCATATCTTGTCCAGCATCCTTTTCTGTTTATAAATGAAACCATGGAATAATAGCGAACTCTATTAAAATAAAGGACTTCTTGTACAAACATACCATAGAGTTGCGTTGAAGGGCCTAGAAATTCCTAGAGAGGCCCAATGGACAAATAGGTGTTTATTTCTGAGTAAACACAGGGAGGAGTGGTCTGTGTGCTTGGCAACCTGTTCTCAGTACAGGTCCCCCCCCTCCATGGAACTTACTCAGAAATAAACACCTGATGTGCCCATTGGGCCTTGTTTGAGGAGAGGCCCCTTTGGACACCATGGCACTTGCTTCTTGATAAACATGCCTTGGATCAGCACGCTTACTCCAATTAAATATACCTTCCATTCTGTAAAATGCAGAATGATTACAAGAAGTGGCTGATGCAACGATAAGCTCTGAAATTAAATTTGGATGCTATCACGGCAGTTCTGAGAGGATTTGCTCATTTGTTGCCTATCCAAGTGATTTCTGCAGTACATGAAAGGCAAAACAGCTTCATTTCAGGAGTGTCGTCTCCACTTAGCAAACACTTTATTAAGGAGACAAATGCAAATAAGGGATCTTGCTGCATCTCTTTAAAACAGTAGCTGATCATGGCTGTGTTAATCTAACATCTGACTGTCAATTCTCATTACTGAGATAGCTAACGGTTGGCAGTGAGATGGCAGGCTTAAGTTGACTGAGAAGAGGGTTAACAATTTTTTGTGTCCAGAGGTCTTGGGATCTCATTGCAAGGATCAGAACTCCAAAACAAGGGGAAACATAGGTTTTATTAAAGGAAAATGTTACGGACATTTTCTAATGTACTGTAAACATCTTTACAAGGAACCTTCCCTTCCCTGTAGACACTAATGCCTTATTTTGGCAGTTTAGCAAATGTTCTCTTTATTGGCCTGGCTGTTCTTATGAACATCTTGGTTTCTTTATTCCTACTAGTTTATGAGAGAGCTGCAGCTGTAAACATCACTGACTGAATACAAAGCTGGAAATTTCTTGGTATTTCCAGGTTATTTTTATGATTCATATGCTGCTATAATTTGGATGCTAATTTACCATTTACTATTCAATTTGGCTTTGATTGAGTACAACCTTTCCCTGCCTTGTGAGGGATCAATGAGGTCTGAATATTTTGTATATATTCAGTGAGATGGAAATGGCTTAATTTACTGCTTTAGCATAGGGTGAGTGGGTGGTGACTCTAGATATTTCATTTGAGTCCTGAGCAGCATGATCACTTGGTCGATGGATCGATTATTTAATTTATATCCTGCCTTTCTCCCAACATGGGATCCAAGATGGTGTACAATGTGTTAAAAGCACAATACAATTTAAAATACCTCTTAATACAAAAGTTAAAACATAAACTAAATTTTTATTAAAATAAGTTAAAAATAGTATTAAAAGGCACTTAAAACATAATAAATAGAAGTGCTAGGGAAACATTTTCTTTCTGTCCTAGGACTGAAATATCTGTGTATGTGGATTAAAAAGCATCCATATGAATTAGTGTTTATGTAGTCTTAAGAATACTAAACCCATTCTGCAACCGGACTTGTTTATCTCAGATTGGCCTTTTTAGCCATCAGCACACTTGCAGAAAGCGCAGGATGAGTCCTTCCTGAATCTTCATTTGCAAAGAAAAGCCAGAGAGAGAGAGAGAGAGAGACTAAACCCATCATACAGGACAACTGAGAAAAGAACATTTGAAACACATACACACTACTAGGGTTACCAGATCAGGTATATCTGGGGCCCTGAGAATTCATAGTCAAAACCTGAGACCAAGGGATGACCCCCTAGTGATATCACAAGGGGCGAGCCTATTAACAGGCACAGCTTTTAAAGCAGTGCACTCACCTTGAGATCTGGGAACCCTAGGCTCATGTGAAGTGAAGAGGGAAGACATTGTGTTGTCGGATCAGGAAAACCTAGACTTCGAGATTTATCCTTCTCATTCTGAAATCCTCCAACATTCCACAAATGAAAACTGGGACTGATGTGTGGCCAAGCAATGTCAGATTATGGTCAAGACGTCAAAAGTTATTAATGAGGAAGCACACACAAGCTAGGAAATGGTGCGGCAGTTTGCTTTTGCTTGAATCCAATGGGAAGGGCAAGACTCAGCCCGCTCCTGTTCTCTCCCCTGTTCTGAGTTAATTTAGGGCAAACTACTTTTGCCCTTTGAACTGAATGGCCAGCAATTGACATAAACCAAGACAAAGCGGGGTGGGGGGAGTGGGTGGGGAAAGCAGAAACTGGGAAATGGTAAAAGCAGTTGAAAAAGTTGGAAGACAGAGGATTCATCAGGATTGTTTCTGCCAATTCAGGAAGGTATGGAACAGAGAACAGGCCCTGACAAGAGGAGTCATGAGTTGAGATATGAGACCCCAACATAGTACTCCTCACTTGCTGAAGATCTCTCTCACCACTGTCTGGCCTAGTGCTGGAGGAACAGTGTAAATGTTGACCCCCCCCAATTGCAATGCTCTATTCTTTTCTGCATGAATCAATAGTCCCTATTCAAACTGCATTTGCAGCCACACTGGGGTAAGCCAATGTTTCCCTCTGTACTCTGTCCTAGGATGCTGATACTTGGAGGAAAGATCGGATTTTATTCATTGCCAATTTCATCTCTGCTAAAAACCCTCTGACTTTATCTCACAGAAATTAATGGGGTCTGCTGAGAGTTGCGGTATACTTCCAACCATTCATTCCCCTGCGTTGGGCAGTTTCATGATCATGCAAGAGCGTGCTGCTAGAATGCAATAGAACCTGAGACTTGTTTTTCACTTATACAAGCATACATAGATAGCACAGTTGCAGGAGCTGGCAACAAATTGATCAGGGCACCTAGCTCTACCCTGTCATGAACTGCATAAAGAAAGTATGATACTACAAGCAGCTATCAGTTTGAAGCGCCCTTATTTCCAGCCTTAAAGAAATAGTACAGAAACATTTGGGTCACTTTGGGGACTGACCAGCAGATGTCTCTGTTAGACACATAGATGTATTATTGAATTTTACATCTCGCCCCCCATGCCACCCCAGCTGTATGACTGCATTTTGTCCCTGGCAAAGGTTTTTGCACTTTGTCTTTCTGTTGCTGTTACGTTTAGAGATCCACTGCCAATACTAGATGGAATTTCTCCCCATTTGCCACTTAGGCCACAATACATCATAACAAAACTATCCTGTCAATAGGGGTGTTCATTCGTAGGAGAATGAGTATTTGCCTCTCTAAGAGAGGGGATGATCTGAAATAAAACGAAGGCTATTCCATGACATTGACGGCAGGTTGTAGTGCCATTTGCTACATCTACAGCAAGATTATTAACTGTGACTGGCTACAGGCAGCATACCACTCCCTTGCAACAACAGTTCTACTAGCTGCCTATCTGTTTTCCAGGCAGAATTCAGTTTTGACCTATAAAGCCCTATATGGCTCAGCTTCAGGTTAGCTGAAAGACCATATTCTTCTTTATAAACCTGCTCATGTTTAAGATCTGCTGAGGAGGCTCTTCTCTTTGTCTCACCACCCTCACAGTTAAGGTGGGAACACAGGAGAGGGCCTTCTCAGTGGCTGCTCCTAGGCTCTGGAATTCCCTTTGCCAGAGATTAGCACCCTCCCTACTGTCTTTCCACAGACAGGTGAATGAATACCTTTCTTTCAACAGGACTTTGAGAGCTGATCATACACGGCCTGTTCCACCTGCTTGAAATGGGAGGAAGTCAACATGGACATGCTGGTCCATATCTGCAGCCACCTCCACTGCTGTCTGCATTGCACTCTCTGAAGCCAGGGAGGAGGCCTGAAGCTTGTGATGAAGGCTGGTCACATGCAGGGGGCCTTAATCACATGCTGCAGTCCACCTTCCTGGAGGAGATAGAAAATGAATGTGGACTTTATTGGATGCTCCCCACTTTTTGTGTCCTCTCATTAAATAAAGGTCTCTCTTGGACCTAAAGCAGCCTGAGCATTGGGGAATATGGCAAAACCAACTTCTATACTACCCACTGTATGTTGTAGGCATTTCAGTATTAAGGCAGAGAATGAGGGTTTTTTTGAAGACGTCAAAGGCAAATGTTTCCCAACACTGATAGGACAGAAAAAGATTGACTGGGTAGATCCAGGAAACAATCTCTCTTTCAAAGAGGAGGTGACCTGAGCCACCTTGATGATGATGGTCTGGTTGCTCCTTGAGTCCACCTGGGCCCTTGTTGTCTTGAGCAAGGTAGAATTGGTCAGTGGTGGCTGTCCAACTTCAGAATCCTTTGGCTGGGAAATGTTAACTCATTTCAGTCAGCCTTCGTGGCCCTAATGGATGATCCCAGAAGCCCTTTTCATGACTGTCATTCAACACATTTTCCCCACTCGTGGTTCCAAAAGATAACTTTTCCAAGCACCATAAAAAAACCAAAAACCATTTTCTGGTCGATATCTGTCTGGTAAGACCCGTTCAGCCATGGTATATCTCCTCAAGGAGGCTCACCAATTTTATTAACTTTTAGACTCCAGGCCAAAGCTTCATTCTTTTTACCCAGGCCTTTTATCTCTTACACATTTCTTTTTAAATTATTGTTGTGTTTTCACCTGTTACATGCTTGCTTTCTAACTGACCCAGAATCAGTTTTGGTAAAGGGAAGTACACAGTTGTACCCCTATATCTGTGGAACAATATCTGTGGTTTCAGTTATCTGCTGGACACACACACACAAAGAAATACATACCATAGAGTCTTCCTAAAAAATGCCTAGAGAAGCATTCTCTCTAAACATTTTCTAGGTCCTCCTAGTCAACTCTAGGGTATTTTAAACTGGAAGTCTCATTATTTTCAGTGGCATTTTCTGATATCCTCAGTCCAGTATCCTTGGAACTGTCTGACTATAGATGCACTTTAAGGAAATAAATGCACAGTGATTGGAGCTGTTGTACCTAGACCACAAAGACTTGATCTTGCATCAAATTCCAAATGTTTGTGGCCACCACAGGTGAACAGGCATCTTGCGCAAGTGCATTAACTCCACATTGCAGCCTGTTGTGATGTAGAATGTTCA